>JBBGZY010001733.1:0-1250372 GCA_037952925.1 Lithobates clamitans
CCCCCAATACCAGGACGTCGCCTGATTTGCTCCCCCCAATACCAGGACGTCGCCTGATTTCAACCCCCCCCCCACAAATACCAGGACATCCTATGTGTGTACAGTTGCTGATCATTGTACTTTTATTGCTGTTAGCTGTTATTTAACTCTTAGTGAATTGACCCCACCGACTCAGTCAGGGAGGGTAAAATACCTTTGCTGACGCTGCAGTTGTGCGGGGGTCACATGATCCCCCTGTGCTGGCCAACCTTGATCTTTTCAGAGAAGCGGGAGGGGCTAAGATTCCCCTCTGCTGGCCGGATGATGTCACAGGGTAATCTCGGCCCCTCCTGCTTCTCTCAATAGAGCGTGGCTGGCCAGCACAGGAGAGTCATGTGACCTGTACAGCTGCAGTGTCAGAGAAGGTATTTCCCCTATTCATTTCTAACAAACCTTTTCATTAATGGCAGCATAACTGCATTGGATTCCTTTCCTATGTGCTGCATAATGCAGCTGAATGGAGGCGGCAGGGGAGGGGAGGGGGAGGGGGGAGCGATCTCATGATGACAGGGAGGGAGGGTGGAGAGAGCAGGGCTGCAGATATGGGGCCCGTAAACTGACCACGGTAGTCTGGGCTCAGCATCCATGATTATTGTGGTCAGAGGCAGGGGGACTCGGGAACTGTCAGGATTAACCAGGTTTATTACCAGTTAGGAAGAGAAGAATTGCACAGCACAAGCACTGTGCTGTTCATGCCTTAAAGCAGGGGTAGGCAACCTCGGCCCTCTAGCTTTTTTTTGAAACTGCAAGACCCTGACCATCACAGGCATGACTTCTAGAGGCAGAGGCATGATGGGATTTGTAGTTTCACCACAGCTGGAGGGCCGAGGTTGCCTACCCCTGCCTTAAAGGAACAGGACCTTGGTTATTTATTTATTTTTTTGTTTTGCTTTACAAACACTTTAATCTGGTGAGTTAATTTTGTAATCATGTGCTGTTCCCCCCCCCCCCACTCCAGGTTCATATCTTGGACTCCAAAATGATTGGTCTTTATGCAGAGAGTGGGAGTGGCTGGGTTGTTTAGCAAAATATGCTGGACAGGGCTGACACCACTCAGACATGTATTCTGTAGCCAGCATCGGCTTGTTGGGAGAGCGAGCGGGCCGCATGCAGAGTAATCCGGACAAATGAACGTGACCGCTATCAGCGGAGTTCATCGCTTTGTGTATACAACTTTATAGGTCTTCTCTCTAATCACTGTAGCTGGAACTCCGTGCTTATGTACTCAGCTGATCACACATGGCGGTGTAGATATGTACATGAGAAGGAGAAGTGGATTTAATTAGTAACTTACCCTTTTAGTCGGTATTTCCACAGTGCTCCAATGTCAGGGTTTTATATTTTCAATTGGTGCTCACTTGTGTTCTTCAAGCTCAGATTTAGTTAACGTGGTTGTAATATTGTCAAAAGTATTGGGACACCTGCCTTTTACTTGCACTTTAATTCAGTCTAATGCTGGCCATACACTATCCGAAAAATAGTTCGTTTTTCAGCAAGTTAATGGGCACAAATCGATAATCGTTTGTGACGTTTTTGTGGAAAAAAAAAAAAAACGAACGGCATGTTTGGAAAATTTCTGCCGAACGTACGATAAATTGCAAGGTTAATGTGTTTCCCGTCCGAACTGTCTGCACTAGGTATATGTAAAAAAAACAAACAAAAAATGATTTACTTATGTCCACTGAACGATTTATCGGCCATTACATGATGGCACGATCGTTTGCGGTCACGGTCGAACGTTCGTTTTTTCTAAAATGGGTTCGGCCGATTTTTCTGTATAGTGTATGGCCAGCATTAGTCCGTAGGGTTCAATATTGAGTTGGCCCACCCTTTGAAACTATAACAGCCTCAACTCTTCTGGGAAGGCCGTCCACAAGGTTTAGGAGTGCGTCTATGGGAATGTTTGACCATTCTTTCAGAAGCGCATTTGTGAGGTCAGGCGCTGATGTTGGACGAGAAGGCCTGGCTCGCAGTCTCCGCTCTAATTCATCCCAAAGGTGTTCTATCAGGTTGAGGTCAGGGCTCTGTGCAGGTCAGTCACCTTCCTCCACCTCAAACTCGCTCATCCATGTCTTTAAGGACCTTGCTTTGTGCTCTGGTGCGTAATATAGGACTGCAGTGGGGAGCAAGAACTGGGGAGATCCATCAGTGTTTCTGGTTCCTACATTTTTGGTTTGGCTTCTAGAATTGGGGTAGATTGTCACAGCCGGGCTGTAAAAAGTGCCATAACTCACAATGGACAGACGGGCACGTCTACCAGCAAATGCCATACCCTCTGGCAGGGGAGTTCCTAGGTCTACAAGAGATCTGGATCTAGAGCCCATAGCAGCATAGTAAAGAAAGTCATACACTTGGGCGGGCATACACATGTATATACAGTAATATACGTGCATGTATATATATATCCCCAGAGAGCCCCTCACTTACATCAGGGTCCTCAGAGAGCCCCCCTAACATCAGGGTCCCCAGAGAGCCACCCTTACTACAGGGTCAGCCTCCTCCTTGCATCAGGGTTCCCAGAGAGCCCCCCTTACATTAGGGTCCCCAGAGAACATCCCCCTAAATCATGGTCCCCAGGGAGCCTCTCCCTTAAAATCAGGGTCCCCAGAGAGCCTCCTGCTTGCATTAGGGTTCCCAGAGAGCCCCACACTTAAATCAGGGTCCCCAGAGAGCCTCCCCTCCCCTCGGGGACCCCTGCAGAGACTCGGGGCTATGGGCCCCAGATTCGGGGCTATAGCCCCAAAAGCCACCCCCTAGCGACGCCACTGCCCTCTGGTTACAATGGCCAGTTAAACGGCCTGTAGACAAATAAAGTAGACAATACTTTTCAGAGAGTTGATTTTCTGTCCTGCCACATTGTCTCATCCATTGAAAAGGTAGTTCTGCCCCGTGGCCAATTCTCTTCTCTTTTAAACACAAGGAAGGTTTCTGTGCCCTGTGGCTCTTGGCGCTCCTGTGAATGAATGCTTGTCAATGGAAGGTTTGTGAATAGTCTGTGTTTGCTGAATCTTATAAATGGCATTTTGAAAATGTTGAATTTTCCATACGGGCCTTCTTCCACCCGCCACAAAATCGTGGTCTGAGCTCGGTCTTGGCCGGGGTACTGTTTGAATTTTGAAGACTTTTTTTCTAGATGTGCATAAATAGGTTTGGCGCACATATAATCGGTTTATATACATTTCCTGTCATTCCATACAGATGAATTATTCATTCTTTTTTCCTTTTTTTAAGGAGAAGAGGATTTTCTTTTTAAAGGGGAACCATAATGATCTTGGGTCAAAGTAATTTTAATTGCTTACATCCCAACTGAACTTTCAATTTAAAGTGTTTGTAAACCTCAGACATGAAATATGAATAAAGCATATCCCTCTATAGTGTGTACTTGTCTCAATTAAGAGCAGTGGCGGTGCGTCCATTAAGGGCACACGAGCGCCGCCCCCTCTGTCACTCCACCCCCCCTATATGTAAAATAGATAGATTCATGCATGAATTTATCTATGGCTGTAGTAGCCACCCCCTATTCATGTGTCCGGCCCCTTTTTGGACGCCGGGGCGCCTGAATTACAACTACGGGGACCTGGAGGCAGGTGTGTGTGTAAATGAACACAAGTCCGTTTACAGCCGCCTGTCCATGGGATGACCGGACCCACTGATCAGGTTTGCCTGAAGAACTGATGGGGTTCTGATCGGAATGCCTGTGTAAAGAGGGCCTATATCTCAAAAGGCAATAAGGGCTTCCTCAATTCCTTGTAATAAGATTCTCTGCTCATTGTACATTCCTAGCAGGCCTCGGTACCCGGATGAATAAACTTCCATGTAAAAGTGTGTTCTGTCATCCTGGTCATGGCCAATTGAGATGGCCCAGGACTCTGAATGAAGCCTGGGAGAAGATGTGTGTGAAGACCCTTGACCTGGTGGTGGTGAGGAAGGGAGCTCATGGACCTCATGGGGGGGGGGGGCAGCTTAGTGTATGTTCTTGGCACACTTTAGTGTTGGAATGAATTAATGCCGGCGCTCACGTGCAGGATTCACATCATCCTGGATCAGGACCATCAAGATGGCCAAAGACCCTGAACCTGGAAGAAGTTGGGAAAAATGATCTTGGTACCAGAGACTGAGGGAGCTGGTTTACATTGCATGTGCAGCTCGGGGTACATTCTTGGCATGGCTCAGGGTTGGGATGATTGAACTTCAGTGGGCACGTGGTGGAGTTGCGTAACTCCAGCCGAGGCCAATCAAATTGGCCAAAGACCCTGAACCCAGAAGAAAACGTGTGCGTGTCGCATCGCAGAAGGGGATGCAAGTATTGGCGGCTTAGATAAACATTGCAATATTGTCTCCCTATACATTACCGCTGAAAATGATCTACGACTTCCATTTAGGATCATTAGTACATGTATTATTGATTATCCGATTATATAAATGCCATTGTAGTACTGAAGAACGCAAGTGCCGATCGTTACTGGCGGATTGGAGATGGTTAACGGAGACATTCATACTGCGAGAGCTCTTTGTTAATTGCCAATTGCTAGAACAGGAAAATTCTGTTCCCCAGATACCAGCAGGCAGTGAGCACTTTGAGCTCCTGGGGCGTTGCATGCAGCACCTTGGAGGTAAGTGGCTCTTGGAACCCCGGGGGGATAATTGGGCTGCTTTGTAAGAAGGTGAATTAATGAACTTTGATTTACAAGTATCTTCTTTTAGTTTTTTTTTTCTTATCGTTTATTTTTACTAGATGATAGTCAGTAACCTGGGTCAGCCAATCAGAAATCTGCTCTTGAGAACTTTGACAGCAATAAATCTTGAAAGCTTAATTTCGATTGGCTGTTGGGAGTTGGTGCACGCACAACTGCTCTTTGGACATTGTTTTACAGTAGGCCAGTAGAGAGTATTGGTGGTTTGCTCTGTAGCTCAGTTTTTGTTCTCTATAAGTGCAGCACTGCGCACTCGGGGGGGGGGCGGCAGAGGGAAGTTGTGTGGTGTTTTTTTTTTTTTTTTTTATATATACCCTGCAGCCATATTGGAGCACTGGGGTCCTTGGCCCAAATCCCTTGCAAAACGCATATCTGTCTGAAGTATGCATGCTCTCCCTGTGCTTGCATGTTTTTCCTCTGGGTGCTCCATACCTGGAAGTACAGAATATTTTCTTCACTCCCCAAGGATAATGGTGAATGGGGCGGGGGGCATTAGCACAATCCCTTTGCTTTGCATGGTCAGCAATAAGTTTGCGTTAACCCTTTTAGTGCTGGAAGCATTTTTTTCTTTTCTTGCACTCATAATAATGTGCACATTTTAGGCTTGATAATATGTATTTTCTGAAAGCGGAGATCCTGAGAAATAAAAAGTCGGTAGTTGCGCTATTGTTTATCAAACCATTATTTTCTATAAACCACACTTTCCAATTGATTTTATTGCACACACCAATAGAATCAATTTCTTTGTCGAAATATAAAAGATGAAGTTGCTTCAAGTAAATAGATATCAAATTTGTCAAGCTTTTCATATTGCCTGTGAAAAACTGATACCCAAGATTGTCCCTGGGAGGCGCTTTGAAAGTCTTTGCAGGTCAGAGTTATTTGGCAAACGATAGCCCTGGGATTATTGCACTCACTTCGGCATGTGAGGCAATTGTTGTATTTGTGCATCTCCACTGGTATGTGTATGAAAGCTTTGAAACTTTTGGGGTGCATTTAAATGTAATTTATTAATCCTTTTAGAATGTGCATATATTCTCCCTCTCCCTCTCCCCTTTCTTTATATCACAAGGGCTGATAGCATAGTGCAGATGACAGGTTCTCTTTAAAGTGTAACTAAAGGCAAATCTTTAAACTTTTTCTATCTTTAGCAGAGGCCCTAGAGAAAAAAATGGTGGGTTGTGAAATTTTGTTACACGGTATTTGCGCAATGGTTTTTGAAGAAGAAAAAAAAAATTGTGGGGGGGGGGGGATACACTTTAATGAATTTTTATTGCACACACTATACCGTATTTATCGGCGTATAACACGCACATTCATTTTAAGAGGGAAGTTTCAGGAAAAAAAATTAAATTTTAAATAAGGAACTTTGAAGCAAAATAACGGTCAGTGCCCATCTGCAGCCTCACCATTGCCATCAATACAGCCTGATCAATGCCCATCTGCAGCCTCACCATTGCCACCAATGCAGCCTCATCAATGCCCATCTGCAGTCTCACAAGTGCCATTAATGCAACCTCATCAGTCCACATCAATGCAGCAGCCTCACCAATGCCATCAGTGCAGCCTGATCGATGCCCATCTGCAGCCTAGAGGGGACAGGGAGAGGGGCGGCCCAGGAGACGGGACTTCCTTTTACAGAGGCTGCCAAGTAAACAGGAGATTCTCACTGTATGTAATCTGACAGCGCTCATCCCGCCCCCTCCCTGTCCTCTCCGAGGCATCTAAAATTGAAGTATTGGCGTATAACACGCACGTGCTATTTGCACCCAATTTTTAGGGTGAAAAAGTGAGTGTTATATGCCAATAAATACAGTAATTTATTTTTTTTTGTTAAATCTAAAAGATGGTGTTATGCCGAGTAAATGGATACCAAACATGTCACGCTTTAAAATTCTGAACGTGACAAATTTTAATAGCCTTTACAGGTTACCAGTTTAGCGTTAGAACAGGTCTGGTGCTAGAATGATTGCTCTCGCTCTGATGTTTGCAGCGTTAACTCACATGTGTTGTGTGATTGCCATATACATATGCGTGCATTAGAGCCAGTGTAGATGCGCAGCGCGACTCGCGCATGTGCAGTAGGAAACCGGGCAGTGAAGCTGCAACACTTCACTTCCTGATTCCCTGACCGAGGATGGTGGTGGGGGCAGCCGAGAGACGAGCGATCGCTTGGCTTCGGCTGCCGACATCGCTGGACCCTGGGACAGGTAAGTGTCCATTTATTAAAAGTCAGCAGCTGCAGTATTTGTAGCTGCTGGCTTTTAAAATTTTTTAAGTGGACCTCCACTTTAAGTTCAACTGATAAAGAATGTTTTGATTCTTGGCAGACGGCCCAGTTTTTCTCTTCCTTTTTTTTTTTTGAGGGCTGTGGCTTCAGAAGAGTAGAGAGAATTCTTTGCATAGAAAGAATTGTGAAACACTTTTATAGTCAAGAAGATCACGATAACGATTCTTGACAATTAATTGTGCAGCTCTAGCGTGCATTAGTCTTTGCGTGCGAGGATGGAAGTGTTTTTAATTTTTTTTTATTTTTTTTTTTTATTGCTATAACAAGGAATGTAAACATCCCTTGTGGCAGTAACAGGTACTCTTTATGGAGAGATCTGGGGCCTGTTAGACCCCAGATGTTTCCTCTGCCCTTGCAAGCATCTGATTGCACCGAAATTAAAAATGGAGCTGTTTTATATTTGGGAAACGGGAAGCGATAAAAATGCTCGTTGCTTTCTGTTTTCCTTTTCTGTAGAGCTAATTGGAGACCTTCTGGTCCTCCACGGGCTTAGTGGTAAGGCGGCAGAAGCCATAACTGGACACTTGGGTCTTCTGGTGAAAAGGGAGAGCCATGGGGGGGGGTGGGGAGAGAGATGTCCCCTCCCGCTCCTCCCGCTGCTTGTAATGGCAATCCAGTGACTAATTATCCAAGGGCCCCATAGCCTTGCACTAGAACTGATGGCACAGAGGAACGGTCCTTCTCTGGAGTGTGAGGGAACGTTCTCTCCATGATGAACAGAGGATCAGGAAAGTGAAATACTTTTACTCTCCCCCAGGCCACACCGCAAACGGGAATTTTCTGATTCCATGAGTTGGACTTAATTCTGTAAAAATCGAGCATCGTGCATTTAAAGTTTTCCCCATCTGGGTCCTAATTGCTCCCAGTGCATGGTGGCTCCAGTCCCTGCGGCCTTTGAAGGTTATCTGACAATCTGGCCTCCTCTGCTTATAACTGAACATTTTCCTTGTGTCTTCTGGGTCACTAGAACTTGACATGGACAGAAAATCCGTTCTGTTTAGCAGGAATTACTTTTAGTAATGTTTTCTTCTTATGGTGTGTGTGTATATATATATATATATATATATATGTGTATATATATATATATATATATATATATATATATATATATATATATATATATATATATATATATATATATATTCACCGGTCACTTGGGTACACCTTGCTAGTACCGGGTTGGACCCCCTTTTGCCTTCAGAGCTGCCTTCATTCTTCATGGCATAGATTCAACAAGGTGTTGGAAACATTCCTCAGAAATTTTGCTCCATAGTGACATGATGGCATCACGTAGTTGCTGCAGATGTGTCGGCTGCACATCCATGATGCGACTCCCTTTCCACCACATCCCAAAGGTGCTCTATTGGATGAGATCTGGTGACTGTGGAGGCCATTGGAGTACAGTGACCTCATTGTCATGTTCAAGAAACCAGTGGTGAGATGATTTGAGAAGATGAGGACACTGTATTCATAAAGGGATGGATATGATCAGCAACAATACTCAGGTAGGCCGTGGGGTTTAAACAATGCTCAATTGTACTAAGGGGCCCAAACTGTGCCAAGAATGAATGTTGCAGCTGAAATCAAGACTCCTCAGACCAGTCAATGTTTTTCCATTCTTCTATTGTCCAATTTTGGTGATTCTGTGCCAATTGTAGCCTCAGTTTCCTGTTCTTTGCAGACAGGAGTAGCGTGCGGTGTGATCCTCTGCTGCTGTAGCCCATCTGCTTCAAGGTTCAATGTGTTGTGCATTCAGAGATGGTATTCTGTATACCTTGGTTGTAACGAGTGGTTATTTGGGTTACTGTTGCCTTTCTATCATCTAAAACCAGTCTGACCATTTTCCTCTGATCTCTGACAGCAACAAGGCATTTTTGTCAACACAACTGCCACTCACTGGATATTTTCTCTTTTTCGGACCATTCTCTGTAAACCCTAGAGATGGTTGTGTGTGAAAATCCCAGTAGATCAGCAGTTTTTGAAATACTCAGACCAGCCATCTGGCACCATTAACCATGCCACGTTCAAAGTCACTTGAATCCTCTTCCACATTCTGATGCTCAGTTTGAACTTCAGCAAGTTGTCTTCACCATGTCTAGATGCCTAAATGCATTGAGTTGCTGCCATGTGATTGGCTGATTAGCAATTTGTGTTAGCAAGCAGTTGAACATGTGTACCTAATAAAGTGACCAGTGGCTGTATGTTCTGGGGAATGCAAAGTTAACCAATGCTGGGAAATTCTTGTGGGCTCCAAAGGTGGATTGGTTCAGTTAAAGGGGGTGGGGGGTGGGGGGGGTCGCTGGGGTTTGTGGACATTGCACCTTTCCTATGGTGCCTGCTTTATAGAGAACTTGTTACAAACCTGTACTTTGCCAGTACCAAGTAATGCTGTATTGTATGTCTTTATTTGACCTTGCATCCATTATGTTTTCTTTTTTTTTCATGTTAAAATAAAATTATAGGCAAAACTTTTTTTTAATTTTGGGTAGCACTATGAAGGGTTATAACTCCTGTCAGATATTTTTTTTTTTTTTTTTGTGCCCTTTTTTCCGGGACTTTACTTCCTGTCCCATAGCCAAACCAGAAGTGAGTGGAAATCCCAGCAAATTGGGGAAATCACTTGGGGACCTCTGAGTAACAAGAACTTGTGTCTCCATTGGACACTGGGCACAACCTAAAATTTGGGATTTTCTTTACTTTCAATGATAATGGTAAACAGGACAAATAGGGTGAATCTCCTTAACCACTTGACGCCAGCCACGTGCATATATGCAGCTGCTCGTTGGGTGGGCCTTAATTCCTTAATTCAGAGCGGGCGCATAAATGCGGCCCAGTGTAAACCACTGAACGTTTTGACAGCACTCCCAGTATGGTGGCGGGGATTGTTAAGCTCCTGATGCATACTTGCGATTGGGAGCTTTCCGCTCATGTGACAGCCAATCACATTGGTTATTTGACCTGAATGCACCCCCCCCCCCCCCCCCGCTTCTCGTTTTTAGAACTCTTAGGCTTTATGCACAGGAGACACCGGTGCAAACTCTGCTGGACACATGTTTTTAAAAGCTGAAACCGGTGTTTAGAAGCGCCCGTTTTTCCGCATTTGCATGCTGCGTTTAGCCGCATTTTACCGCGTTTGCATCTAGAAGCATCTGCAACTTTGGGGCCCTGTATCTCAAGGCCACTTGGGGCTAGGAACCCCCAAATTTGGTATGCAAACACAGTGGAACTAGCACTACAACATATCCAAACTTGAGGTTCCTAACCGCAAGTGGCCCCGAGGTACGGGGCCCCAAAGTTGAGTCGCAAAATGTCATTCTCTGATTTTGGGGCCCCGTATCTTGGGGTCACTTGGGGCTAGGAACCCCCAAATTTGATGTGCTAACACAGTGGAACTAACACTCAAATATATTCTAATTTGGGGTTACTAGCACCAAGTGGCCCCGAGATACGGGGCCCCAAAGTCGGGTCGCAAAATGTAATTCTCTGCTGCAGTTTACCATCATATTTCTGTGTTTTCTGGTCCAAAAAATAGGGTTCCTTTTTAAGAACGCTTATAAACGCAAACGCGGCTAAACACAGTACCGGCGTTTAGCGTCTGAAACGTGGAAAACTTTTGTGTCTGAACCCGTTTTTTTGCTTCTGGAATAACAAGGTTAAACACAACTGCCTAAAAACGAGACTATGTACATGGACACATAGGATAACATTGAATGAGTTCAGTTGAAAAAAGTGTCCAACTGCCTCTGAACGCGAGTTTAACAGCGTCTCGTGTGCATGAGGCCTTAAAGGCAATTGTTGTGAAGGGGTTAAAGTGGTGTTCCGGCCGAAATAATACTTTTTAAATAAAAATACCCCTATAATACACAAGATTAATGTATTCTAGTAAAGTTAGTCTGTAAACTAAGGTCTGTTTTGTTAGTTTATAGCAGTAGTTTGTTATTTTTATAAACTTACAGCAGGCCGTGGCCATCTTAAGTCAGGGCATCTGAAGCCAGACTGTATTTCTTCCTGGATCTCATCCTTGCAGATCTTGCACATGCTCAGTGCAGCACAAGCAGTGTAATAGGTTTCAGGTCAGGTTTCCATAACAACGGCAGTGTCAGAGGAAGTTGCCGCCCCTTCCCAGACGGCATTGCAAACAGGAAATGATGCGATGGGCCGCGGCCAGGGAGGATGAAGTGAAAAATTAATACAGCAGATATACAGTAAGTGCTGAGAATTTTTTTTTTTTAAATATCCAATTTGTTTACAGTGCACAGTTTAGTGAGGGATGCTGAAGAGTTGTAAAAGTGGGTGGAACTCCACTTTAACTGGCCCAGACAGCAATGAAAACACAGATGTTTCCAATCCACCATCACTCCATTAAAATCTAAAAAGAAAATGAGGTTTATTTGCCTTTTTAGTTATATTTTGTAGTTCAGTATTTTTTATTAGATAAAGAATAACAATAGGAGCATCAAATCTGCCCACACAGGGGCTTGAATTGACAATAGCTGTAAATATAAAGATGTGTACAGTGCCAAAAAAACGGGAAGCAGCCACAAAGGCTAAACCTAATAGATATAAACAAACGAGTAGGGTAGTCCAGGTAGAATCCACGTGGAGAACCACATCAGACTTCAGGTTCTGAGTAATATTATTATTATACAAGATTTATATAGCGCCAACAGTTTACGCAGCGCTTTACAATGTATAAGGGGGGACAACACAATTACAGTACAGTTCAATACAAAAGCTACAGGAGGGCCCGGCTCGTAGAGCTTACATTCTAAAGGGAGGGGGCGGTGGTACAAAAGGTAATAGCTGCAAAGAATGATTTGATGGGGGTGGCTCAGGGACAGTTATGTGGGTGTGGGATAGGCTTCCCTGAATAAATGAGTTTTCAGGGATCTCCTAAAGGTGGACAGGGTAGGGGCTGATCGGACATACTGGGGTAGGGAATTCCATAGGATGGGAGAGGCTCTGGAGAAGTCCTGAAGACGAGCATGGGAGGAGGTAACAAGGGAGCTAGAGAGCAGGAGGTCCTGGGAGGAGCGGAGGGGGCAATTTGGGCGATATCTGCAGATGAGGTTGGTGATGTAGACGGGGGCGATGTTGTGAATGGCCTTGTATGGCATAAGCACCCAAAAAGTAAGAAAAACTAGGAGAAGAAAGAACAAGCAGGAGGAAAAAAGACCAGAAAGAAGAGGAGAGAAGGATTGGCAAAGTGGACATGGACTCGGGATAGTCGGGGGAGGTGGTCAGAGGCGTCCAACGCTGGCTGGAGAATCTACAGGGAAGGCATACACAAGATAAGGTTCCAAAATCTTAAGAAACTTGTAATGAGAGTTTTTGAGGATACTTGACATTTCATCAAAGCAGTCATGCGATCTCTCAAACATTGAAAAGGAACCATGGGTATTTTCCAGGCTTGAGCAGTTGTTCTCTTGGCTGACAAAAATACCGTAGATAAGATGCCAACGTTTGCTGGTGTGTAGGCCCGGAATAGGGCAATGCAGTAAAGTGAATTTGGTCTTTTATGAATAGTCAGATGAAACCTGGGTGTGCACCAGGCCGAAAACTCGAGACCAAAAACCTATCAATCGTGGATAAGTCCACCAAGTATGTAAAACGTCCCCACGATGGGCACAACCATGGAAACGGGGTTACTAGAACTCGGATTGACATGGGCGATTCGGACCGGAACTCGATGCCACCTTGTGTGCTGCTTCCAGGGTAGCGGTAGCCTTTAGTTTATATTTTAAAACGTAATCTTGAATGAAAATTCTGAGTCTGCTTTGACATACGCTACTTCCAAATCAGAACTTAAAAAAAGGGTTCCAAAAAAGACAGAAAAAAAAAATCATTTAATACTTACCCGAAGTCAGGGCTCCCAATTTGAAAACCTGGGCTACTAGCCAGGCCTTAAAGCGGAACTTCAGTAATTTTTTTTTTTTTTTCACTTTTTCCCATCTATTAAATCTTCTGCCCTTGTTGTTTTAACTTTGGATAGTGAAACATATTTTTTTTTTCTGCCAATAAATACCTTATACAGCCCACTTCCTGTTTCTTGCTTGGGGGGGAAAAAAGCCTAGGCTTATGACATCATGCACAGCTCTTTCTCACTCTCGAGAGTTTGCCAGGAAGGGAGGGGGGATGAGTCATAAGAGGGCCAATGCAGAGCTGGAGGTGTGTGTCTGTGTAAATCCAGGAAGTGAAAAAGCAGCAGCTTCAGCTGCCCACAGTTAAAATAGATGCAGCCAGACTCGGTGGAGGGAGATTTCTGCAGCATTTTGGCAAGTACAGAATCACAGTATATATAAAATAATATGCAAAGTGGTTGGAGGGAAGCTTCAGAATGGCAAAGATGTGTTTATTACAATTTATGTGAGCAGACTGCAGTTCCTCCTTAAGTTACATGCCACCAGTTGCCTTGCCCCCGAATTCTGCATCTAAACACGACCTCATAAATGATCTCATGAAATGACACTGTTAAATGTTTTATGCAGAATTTAGGTTACAAAAATAAATATTAACAACCACCTCCATCTTGTGGGACAGGAAGGAGACACTCCCTCCCCTCTACCCTGCAGTGCCCGCTGTGGTGGTCCCGGGCCTGCAGATGTGCAAGCGGACGCGTTTGTGGAACCAATCGGTTGGCAGCGGAGCTGCCCGAATGCTTCCACCTGACCAGTGAGCCCTGCTGCTTACCCGCAGCAGGCTAAATGTAGACAAAAACTACCCACCCAGTGCCCTGAACTACATGTCCCAGGCGTCGGGCGATACAAATTGTGCAGTGAATAGGATGACAAAAATTTCTAGTCACCGTGGCAGCCTGACGCCCGGGATTTGTCCAGTCCTGCATTAAGGTAAAACCTTCTACCTTTGCAACCACTTTCATGTGCTGTGTGTGTCCCTGTTGGAAAGATTTCCCTTCCTTCCTATTCATTATTTCTTTAGCACAGGATTCCTTTAGAACACCTAAGCACCTTAAAGCAGAACCACAAACCGAAAACGCCATTTAGTGCATTTTTAATATTCAAAGCAAACTCCCCCATCCATCCATTGTCTCCATGTTTTATTTTGTTGAAAAATCACTGTGAAAAACAACCCCCTAGCATTTCTGGCCGCCGCCATCTTGAGTAAGGGCAAATGATTCGCGTAGCATTTACTTCCTGGAATTTATCTGCGCCAGGGTGGATCAATCGCTAGTAAAAAGGCTTGATTTAAATCGCCTCGATTTTAAATCGTACTTTTTAACCACTTGGACCCCTTTCGCACTGGGGCGCTTTGCAGGCGCTACAGCGTTAAAAATAGCGCCTGCAAAGTGCCCTGAAAGAGCCTCTCCTGTCTCTCCAATGTGAAAGCCCCGAGGTCTTTCACACTGGAGCGGTGCGCCGGCAGGACGCTAAAAAAAGTCCTGCTAGCAGCATCTTTGGAGCGGTGTGTATACCGCTCCTGCCCATTGAAATCAATGGGCAGCATGGCTATACCGCCGGCAAAGCTGCGGGTGGTTTTAACCCTTGGCCGCTAGTGGGGGGGGGGCAAAAGCAGCCGAATAGCGCCGCAAAATTGACGGTAAAGCACCGCTAAAAATAGCGGCGCTTTACCGCCGACTCACCCACCGCCCCAGTGTGAAAGGGGCCTTTAGGACAGAGCCTCCTTTTGAGATTTGGTGTTTACTGGTTTAAAACCGTTTTTTTGCTAGAAAATTACTTTGAGATATAAATATATATATATATATATATATATATATATATATATATATATATATATATATATATAATATTTCTTCTTGCACCCTAGTGAATAAAATGGCGTTCGTCGCAATACTTTCTGTCACACCATATTTGCGCAGCGGTCTTACAAGTGCACTTTTTTTGGAAAAAATACACCTTTTTTTTAATTTAAAAAATAAGACTACAGTAAAGTTAGTCCAACTTTTTTTTTTTTATATTGTGAAAGATGATGTTACACCGAGTAAATTGATACCCAACATGTCGCACTTCAAAATTGCGTCCGCTCGTGAAAAGGCGACAAACTTATACCCTTAAAAATCTCCACAGGCGCAATCTCCGCAGGACAGGGCGCGGTAAATTTTTATTTTACTTTTTTACATTGTTCATTAAAAAAAAAAAAAAATGGGTGTCACTTTTATTCCTATTGCAGGGAATGTAAACATCCCTTGTAATAGAAAAAAAGCATGACAGGTCCTCTTATATATGAGATCTGGGGTCCCTTTTTAAGAGCTATGGGCGGAAGTGAGGTTTTGACGCCTCTTCCGCCCTGCAGTGGTATGGAGCTGGGTGGGGGCCATCTTCCCCTCACTCCTCTCTATACCACAGAGGGGACAGGACACGATCACCTCTGCCGGCAGCTCCGGTAAGCGACAGGGGGCACCGGAGCGTGGCCGGAGGGGGGGTGGCCCTTTCCCGCCACCAATTTTAAAAGTGATCTCACAGCGCATCCGCCACAGAGACCATTTTTATCTGAAAGCCGACCGCTCGCTCTTGGATACTGGGGTTATGGTAGCTAGCTGCTGGGATAAAGGAATATTCCTGAACTTTGTTTTATCTCATGGTTACTGTGAAATTGTGAGAATGCATCAATGCAGTGCATGTTATCTCAGCTTGCAGAGATTGGATTCATTGAATGAGTTTACCAAAAATGTAAATATTGCAGAATATACAACCTCATGCTAAATAACTAAGCTTAATTTCATGATGAATAAACTCTATTATTAATGTATCTTAAATAGAAAACTATCTTTAGATAGATTTTTACTTCAAAAGCACTTTATTAAAATAGATTTTGATAAAAATCAAGCAAAACTGATTTTGATTTATTTATTTTTTTTATAAATCATTTATATCCATTCAAGCATGCATGCAGGAGAGTGTGCTTAGCTGAGGAAACCCCTCCTCCCTCCCTCCCCTCCTCAAGACTCCTGGGATGCATGACAAAATTTGCCTAGGCAAGAAACCAGGAAGTAACTTAAACGTAAAAAAAAAAAAAAAAATCTAGTTTTATCTATTTACTAATGCTAGCAGTATGAGGATTAAAAATCATTGTTGATTGGTAGAATGAAGATCCCCTTTAAGATGTGCGTCTAAATCTCCTTTTCCTCTGAAGCCTGATCTGCATTTGGATCGCGCTTCAGAGGCTACTGACAGAATTTGAGAAAGCGAATTGACGCCTCCTTACCGCCTGTGTTTAACCCCATTTTTGCCAAAAAACGTGCGACAAACTGTGCCCGCTGATCGCTACATGTCAGGTATCTTGGGCGCAAAGCGAAGCATAGAGACCGGGGTGTGTAAACATTCCTGTTCGCTGCCTGTTGCAGCTTAAGGGTGGGGAGGTGTTGGTTAGCTGGCGGCAAAAAACAGGCCCAACTGCTCATTTTTGCCACTCCCCAATTGCACATCTAAATGAAACCTTAGAGTGATATCTCGATGTGTGGGGTGTGTGTGTGTTTGTTAAAGGGGAGGGCCACCCTGAAAAAAAAAATTCACCAAAAATCCTAAAAAAAATTAAAAACAGTTGGAAAAAAAACATTTTTAAACTTACCTGAACTTTTGTTGCTAGGCAGTCTTCCTAATCTGCCTGTACCTATTCCGGGGCGTGTTCTGCTCCTAGCTGAGCGGCCCCGTTGCCTTCTGGGAACTGTGCGTGTTCCCAGAAAACCACGGGGCCATTCACAGATCGCCGCGCCGCTCGCACTTGCGCAGTAGGAAACTGGCAGTGAAGCCGCAAGGCTCCACTGCCTGTTTCCCTTACCTAGGATGGCGGTGCCAGGACCTGAGAGCCGAGGGACAGGTTGGCCTCGGGCGGCCGACATCGCGGGCACCCAGGACAGGTAAGTCTACTTCTTTAAAGTCAGTAGCTACAGTGTTTGTAGCTGCTGACTTAAAAAATTTTTTTTAGCTGGCCGGAATCCCGCTTCAACAAAAAAACGAACCTGTTATACTTGCCTTCCCTGTGAAGTGGTTTTGCACAGAGCAGCCCAGTTCCTCCTGTTCTTGGGTCCCTCTTCGATGCTTCTGGCCCCTCCCTCCTGTTGAGTGCCCCCGCAGCAAGCTGCTTGCTATGGGGGCACCTGAGCCGAGCCACAGCTCCCTGTGTCCATTCAAATATGGAGCCTCGGCTCAGCCCCCACCCCCTTTCTCTGCTCATTGGCTGACTGACTTTGATGGACAGCAGCGGGAGCCAATGGTGCTGCTCTGCTGTCTTAGCCAATGAGGAGGGGAGTTCCAGGCAGCCGAGACACTCCTGCAACATCGCTGGATCTAGATCAGGGGTCTCAAAGTACCGGCCCGCGGGCCATTTGCGGCCCGCGGACCGGTTAAAAATGGCCCGCAGGCAGGGCTGATAAAGGACTAGAGGTCGACCGATATTTGGCCATTAGGTCGATATATAGCACTAGCCGCTGCTCTTCCTTCCTTCTCCACACTCAGCGCTTGATGCTTGTGTGAAACTGACACGTAACAGGAGGAGAGAGACAGAGGGATCTGTCAGATTTGAGGTTGATGTCGGGGGTGGGCGGGACCCGGCCGGGGTGGGCGGGACCCGGCCAATATCAAACACCAGCCAATGGGATCTGGGCGGGCAGCTACGTGTATGTGGCCCGCCCCTTTTCTTAAGCAGCCCAATCATTGGCTGGTGTTTGACAGCTGCTGGCCCCGCCCACCTCGGCCGGGTCCCGCCCACCCCGACATCAACCTCAATTCTGACAGATCCCTCTGTCTCTCTCCTCTGTGCTACGTGTCAGCTTCACACAAGCATCAAGCGCTGAGTGTGGACAGCTCCTTGTCAGTTTCACACACTGTTACACTCTGCTCAGTGTGAAACCTGCCAGTGGCACCTGCCTGTGCCAATCAGTGCCACCCAGTCTGCCATTGCCACCTGCCACCTCCAACCAGTACCACCTGCCAGTGCCACCTGCCACCGCCAATCAGTGCCACCACCAACCAGTGCCTGCCAGTGCCACCGCCAACCAGTGCCCCTGCCAATCAAAGCCACCTGCCAGTGCCACCTTCCGCCACCTGCAAGTGCCACGCCAATCAGTGCCACCTGCCAGTGCCAACCAGTGCTTGCCAGTGCCACCTGCCACCACCTGCCAGTGCCACGCCAATCAGTGCCACCTGCCAGTGCCACGCCAATCAGTGCCACCTGCCAGTGCCACGCCAATCAGTGCCACCTGTCAGTGCCAATAGTGCCACCTGCCAGTTCCAAACCAGTGCCACCTGCCAGTTTCAAACCAGTGCCACTTGCCAATGCCTGCCAGTGCCACCTTCCAGTGCCAACCAGTGCCACTGCCAATAAGTGCCACCTGCCAGTGCCATTGCCAATCAGTGCCACCTGCCAGTGCCATCTGTCAGTGCCAATCAGTGCACCCTCCAAACAGTGCAACGTGCCACCTGCCAGTGCCACCTGCCAGTGACAGACAGTGCCACCTGCCAGTGCCACCTGCCTAAGCCAACCAGTGCCATCTGTACTGAGGACATCAAGTGTTTGGTAGAGTGACAGGAGCAAGCAGGGAGGAGTGGAGTGGGTGAGGTTTTTTTTTTTTCAAATCGGCCTAAAATATCGGCCACAAAAATCGTCATCATATATCGGCCATCGGCTTTACCTCTCCATCTCTTCTGTCCTCTCCGCTGCACACTGCAGCAGCCCAGAGAAAGAACAGAGCTGAGAATGGAGCGGAGGAAGGATCCGCTCATCGATCCGCCCACCTAGGCATTGACGATCGACCAGAGCTCCAAACCAGGGTCCTGCTGCCACCTCAGGGCGGGAGATTGTGTTCTCTGGGTCCCCTGTCACTAGGCCTGTATGGAAGCCAGGAGGAGAGGATTTGGGAGGCAGATGATCCTGACTGCCAGGAGAGGTGAGTGAGCCATCACACTGAGGCAAAGTCCTTAGTGGGGTGACTGGGGTAGAAATTTGTGCAGTGTGGGGGGTATTTTATGCAGTGTGGAGGGTGATTGTGCAGTGTGGGGGGTAATTGTGTAGTGTGGGGGTATTTTATGGAGTGTGTGGGGTATTTTATGGAGTGTGGGGGGTATTTTATGGAGTGTGGGGCTATTTGTGCAGTGTGTGGCTATTTGTGCAGTGTGGGAGGGGTAATGCTGGGTAGTTAATAATGCGTTTGCTGACACCAATGCTGGGTTAATAATGCGCTTACGGACACCAGTACTGGGTATAATGCGTTTGCTGACACCAGTGCTGGGTATAGTATAGTTTATTATTGCTGGTATAGTTCATTGCTTTTGAAGTTTTAAAAGTTTGCATGCGGCCCCCCATGGGATATGAAAACTTGTCATGTGGCCCTCAGGCAATTTGAGTTTGAGACCCCTGATCTAGATGGACCTCGGGTAAGAATGAGGGGGGGGGGGGGGCTGTTGCACACAGAAGGTTTTTTTTATCCTAATGCATAAAGATAAAAACCTTCTGACTTTACAATATTTTAAGCTGAAGTTTAATTTTCTTCTATTCTGCCTCCCCTGCTTCCTCTTCTCCAATGTTGATGTCATTCTTTCAATAAAACCTTTCCGTTTTCATTACGTACCTTATTGTAATCCCAATGATGTCATTACTGGGTCTTTGTGCTTCTCAGTGCAATGCAGGCAGATTAGGTATTTGCAGTGCAATCAAAGTAATTTCAGTACTGGAAAGAAGCCTTTACAACTGAAGGGAAGGCTGGAATGCAGCTTTAACCCTTTAAAGTGGTACATCATTCAGAGAATAAAGTCCTGTTGGATCACTTCAGGCTGACCCCTTTTGCAGATATAGCTATGTAACATAATAAAAAGAGGTACCTATACTGTTTAAAATCCAGTAATACAGTCTCACCCTGCTCAGTTGCTCTCTATTTTTAGGCATTTTGCTGAAAATATGCCACTAGAGGCTGCTCTGCTGATGGCCTAAAGATTTACTGCTGCTCAGGGGCTCTGAGCTTCAATAAAAAATGGAAGTCATCCGCAAGAAGAAATGGGAGTATTGCTGGAGGCAATTTTCAGCACTCATTTTGGTAGCATAATTATTGGCTCTAAAGCAGGGATATGCAATTAGCGGACCTCCAGCTGTTGCAAAACTACAAGTCCCATCATGCCTCTGCCTCTGGGTGTCATGCCTGTGGCTGTCAGAGTCTTGCTATGCCTCATGGGACTTGTAGTTCTGCAACAGCTGGAGGTCCACTAATTGCATATCCCTGCTCTAAAGGCTCAAGTTATCTTTTTCCTTCGTGCATTCTATGCATGAAGGTAAAAAAAACCCTTTGTGCGGCTGCCCCCCTGATACTTACCTGAGCCTGATCTTTTTCCAGTGCTGTGCGAAGGAGCCTCCGCTCTCCGGGGTCTCTCTCTCCTCATTGGCTGAGACATGCTGTCAGTCACGGCCAGTGAGCCAATGAGGAGAGAGAAAGAGAGGGGGGGGGGGGTCCGGACCAAGCCACAGCTCTGTGGGCGAATGGACACGCAGAGCACCAGCTTGGGATCACGCCTGCTCAGGTGCCCCCATTGCAAGCTGCTTGATCTGGGGGCACTCGGCAGGAGGGGGCGGGAGCGCCGGTGGGAGACCTGAGAAAAGGCGTATCGGGGCTGCTCTGTGCAAAACCACTGCACAGAGCAGGTAAGTATAACATTTTTGTTATTTAAAAAAAAAAAAAATTACCTTTTTTATTATCACTTTTAATATGGAATGTATGTTCCTTGCTAAAGAACATTATTTTTATTTAGTTGTTATGGGTAGGGGATTGCCTTGGCAGTCAGGGACATGAGATTTTCAGGACAGGCAAGCACTGGCAGTCTGTTTTCAGGCCGCTCGCTGTTTCCATGTTGTGATGTTTTGTAGTCTCCTAGTCGGGGGATTACTGGAATTCAGTTACCTGATTTAAATCTGCTCTGTGTGGCGTTCCCTCCCTGATCTGTACATAAAGAGAAAGTGATGCTGATGTGTAGTAACCATCCGGAGGGTATGTTACCTCCCACCACATCCCCTTCCATCCCCCCCCCCCCCCAGAACAATGCTCGTTCTGTGCAGATTCCCTCAGCGCTGCCTTAACCAATGCACAGGGGCTCCAACGCACTATGCGGTCTGGGGACGTCCGTTAATTTATTCCGTGCCTGCAGCTCCCTCACACAGCGCTGTCGCACTTCTGTGCCAAACACAAAATTTTTCCAACCCCATCGCTTGGCCAGGCAGACGAAGGGATGCTGAGGGGGAGCCCAGACGTACCCCCTTCTGTATCCTGGGGGAGAGCCCATCCGTACCCCCTTCTGCATCCCGAGTGAGAGCGCAGCCGTACCCCCTTCTGCATCCTAAGGGAGAGCCCAGCCGTACCCCCTTCTGTATCCTGAGGGAGAGCCCAGCCGTACCCCCTTCTGTATCCTGAGGGAGAGCCCAGCCGTACCCCCTTCTGCATCCTGAGGGAGAGCCCAGCCGTACCCCCTTCTGCATCCTGAGGGGGAGCCCAGCCGTACCCCCTTCTGCATCCTGAGGGAGAGCCCAGCCGTACCCCCTTCTGCATCCCGAGGGAGAGCCCAGCCGTACCCCCTTCTGCATCCCGAGGGGGAGCCCAGCCGTACCCCCTTCTGCATCCCGAGGGGGAGCCCAGCCGTACTCCCTTCTGCATCCCGAGGGGGAGCCCAGCCGTACTCCCTTCTGCATCCCAAGGGGGAGCCCAGCCGTACTCCCTTCTGCATCCCGAGGGGGAGCCCAGCCGTACTCCCTTCTGCATCCCGAGGGGGAGCCCAGCCGTACTCCCTTCTGCATCCCGAGGGGGAGCCCAGCCGTACTCCCTTCTGCATCCCGAGGGGGAGCCCAGCCGTACTCCCTTCTGCATCCCGAGGGGGAGCCCAGCCGTACTCCCTTCTGCATCCCGAGGGGGAGCCCAGCCGTACTCCCTTCTGCATCCCGAGGGGGAGCCCAGCCGTACTCCCTTCTGCATCCCGAGGGGGAGCCCAGCCGTACTCCCTTCTGCATCCCAAGGGGGAGCCCAGCCGTACTCCCTTCTGCATCCCAAGGGGGAGCCCAGCCGTACCCCCTTCTGCATCCTCCATCAGGTAAGGAGTTGGGTACCAGGTTTCCCCGATCGATGGGTGCTGCAACTGTTAGAGCCATGTCACAGACATCAACAATAGAGTAGAAAGCAACAGGGCTCTTTTGGCGTACTCTTCGTCCATGCCTGACTGTTGTAATTTGACCTACTTTAGCAGATGAGATGTTTGTGCATGAGGAGGATGTGTGTGACAAACGTGGACGGTCCCAGGTTACTTCACTGTTGTCACTGCAGACTTTTTAGATTTCCTTATTTTGTTTATTTGTAGCGTGTAGTCACCATCTCTGCAGTTCTTTACAGAGAACATTGAACTGTTCATATCGGTCCCAGTCTTATGGGTGTCTCCAGGCAACTGGATAATACACTGAGGAAGTACATATAGAGCCTCATTTACAGGGTATTGCGTCTTTTATATACATTTTCTAGGATATTTCCTAACTCCTATAAATGCACCTAATTATTTTAAAGGGACACTAAACTCTGGTTTGAAAAAACAAAAAATTCTGTTTAAATATATGTTCTTAACATGTTGCCACCCACATAACATGTTACTGCACTTGCTGCAAGCACAGGGATCGATCTGTCAGTCAGCTCTCAATCCCCACTTACAATCTATAGCCGTTGGGGTCGACTCCCGATCATGTGACTGGCCAATCACAGCGGTCACATGATTGCCAATCCTTCCTTCCCCCCAGGCATACCTATTAAAGGGATGCCAGGGCTGGGTGGGTAGGGGGTTAAAGCAAAACTTAACCCATAAAAACATATTAAAGTGTTACTAAACCCATGAACGGTACAATCAGTCTGTATATGCAGTAAAGCATGCTTGTTATACTCACTGTGGAACCTAAGGGGTTAATCTGCTTTGTGTATAAAGGCTGTTTGATCCTGTCTCCTCTGATCCTCCCCTTTTTCCAGAGTCCCCAATCCATCTCTTGATAGTACAGAGGCTAGGGGACAAGCTGCACATGCTCAGTGTGGTTTGTATTGCTAGTAGGGATTGACCGATATCGTTTTTTCGGTGCTGATACGATACCGATATTTCGGCAACCTCTCAGGCCGATAACCGATATTGTCTGACGATTTTCTGTACATTTAAAAAAAAAATTTTTTTTTTTTACACTTTTTTTTTTTTTATCACTGTAATTGCTCCCACAAGGAATGTAAATATCCCTTGTGACAGCAGTAGGCAGTGACAGCTACTAGGGGGGGGGAAGTCCCCTCCCGCTATTTGTAATAACAGCCGGGCAGCATTGGTTGTTGTTACAATAAAGCTGACTGTCTGCTCTAAAGAACGGTACCGGGGTGATGCCTGCAGCTGCAAACATCATCCCGGTAAAACCCCTTGAAGCAATATTGATAACATCAGTCCAGTTTGCGACCGATTTATCTATTTATTTATTTATTTATTTTTTTCAGAAAATACTGATATCGGCCTGCAGTAATCGGCCTTACTGTTAATCGGTTGATCCCTAATTGCTAGTTTTTGTTTTTTTTCTTGGGAGAGTGCCTGTGATCAGCACAGGGCCAATCAGCTTTATCCAGACAGAGGGTCAGGGGTGCTGCATCTCATAGGACAATCATGGGAGAATGAAAACTCCTCCTACAAGCTTTAACCAGGCACTGATAGAAGTCACAAGACTGCTATATACTGCTAATGGGAAAAGGTATTTAGCAGTTTATATTTACTGAAATAATTACATTTCCATGTTCTGTGTACTGTGGGAGACCAGATATAGTGAATGCAGGGTCCTGGGTTTAGTAACACTTTAAGCTTTTCTTGTGTGTCCTCGCCGCCCCTCCCCTCCAGAATGATGACAGCATGCAAGCGTGCTCCGAGATTTCACGTGCAGATGTGACAGTGGTTTCCAATGTGGAAAAAATCGGCGCAAGTGCAGACATTTCCGCATGCGTGAAAGCAAACCACAGAATCCCATAAATTTTGAGTCAGAAATGTCAGATGTGTCTTCAGAAGAGAGTGAGAACACATTTCCTAAAAAGAGCAGGAATGGCTAAAAATCCCTGTTTAGTGTTTTATAGTTGTCTCTGTGTCCCTGATCAAGACACAGAAGGAGAGGTAGAGAAATAACAGATCCACACAATTTAGGAATAAGAAGCAGGGAGATTTTTGCTTAGTAGGTCCTTGGGTACAGCTTCCTCTCCGGCAAGGAGAACAATGAGCAGCAAAGTACTGGCATAAAATATCAATCCACATGTGATGAGACCAGTGGTGAGAGGTAGCAGTTCCTTGGATGATCTCACACTGCAGATATTCTGCTATTGGGCTCAAGGCACAGGAAGCACATTGCTTTTTTTTCATGAGGATGGCCCTTTCACTTGGGCTTTTTGATCTGGTCCACCTGGCATACCTGATTCGCAGCTCCATGGACAGGCAGATGTAAACGGGCAAATGATGAGATGTGTACAACTTTGTTTTTCAAAGGTACAGTTTGTCCATGTGTACTGCATTGTAATGTAAACCTTTCCTGATGGAAGCATAGGGGGTTTGAAAAGATCTCCACCTGAAAATGTTCTTTGCCTGACTGTCGTGCTAAAGTGATTGTAAAGGATCGTGTTTTTTTTTTTTTTTTTTTTAAATAACAAACATGTCATACTTTAATTCCACCGTGCAGCTAGTTTTGCACAGAGTAGCCCCGAACATTCTCTTCTGGGGTCCCCCGGCGGCTCTCGAGGCTCCTCCCTGCATCAGATAACCCCCTAGGAGAAGCGCTCCCGAGGGGCTTACCTTGCGGGCGCGCTCCCGAGTCCAGCAATTGTGCCCACAGACACGAATGCCGGACTCAGCCCCGCCCTCGACGCATGTGTCATTTGATTTGATTGACCGCAGCGGGAGCCAATGGCTGTGCAACTATCAATCTATCGAATCAAGAGCCGGGACCCTGTGGAGAGAGGGACAGCGCGTCCCCCTCGAACAGATGAAGGGGCTCAGGTAAGTAAAATGTGGGTGCTGGGGGGCCGGTGACTGCCAGGTGTCTTTTCACCTTAATGCATAGGATGCATTAAAGTGGATGTAAACCCCAATTTTTTTTTTTGAGAGATGTCATACTGTAGAGTATAGGATTTCCTATCATTTGAGCCCAGTCTTGCCACAAAGATTTAATCCATCTCTGAGCAATCCTCTTTTATTGTTCAGTGAGATAAAACTTGACAAACAGAGAAAACCTTTGTCAAATCCTCCCCCTTGCTGTGAGTGACAGGTGATTTACATCTCGTGCACCAGCCTAAGACATGCATTATTTTTTAATTCCCTCCCCCACTCCTTTCTTCAGCAGCTCTGCAAGGATTGGCTGTTCTACACCTCAGCATGATTTGGCATTCTGAAGTCATGTGGTTACTTTCCTGTCTTTTCACTGGAGGTTAGAGATCATAGCAGAAGTTCAGTGTAAGAAATACACAGGAGAAAATGCATATTGACAAGGGGAGTGTAGAGGTGGGCGGGGAGTGTAGAGGTGGGCGGGGAGTGTAGAGACATCACGACTCCACCCACCGAGCTCCAGACAATAGCCCCACCCACAGAATCTGCAGTTTTTCGGGTCTCATAACAGACAGAGGGGAGACATTTGACAGGTAAGGATACATGCAGGAGGCATGTATATCCTTATAGATAACCCCTATGGCAGTATAGAAAGGATGACATTGGGTTTACATCCACTTTAAGGCTGATTAGAGTAAATCAAGGGTTATTAAGAGGTTAAACAGAGGAACATTTGTTCTTCCCTTTTGATCTGCAGATGAAGAAACAGAAATATACAAAAAGAAATAATGTTTCTTTTTATTTTAGTGTTTCAGGGCTGAGCAATGTTGGTAATAAACATTTCTGGCTGCTTTTTTTTTTTTTTTTTGACAGCTCCAATTACCGGACTTTGTTAACACTGGGGAGACCCGCTGAGGTCAAAGAGCCGAGCCTGAAAGTATCGGTTTCAGGTATCGGTGCATTTGCATGAGTACCGATACTTGTGCAAATACTCCGGTATCGATACTAGTATCGGTGCAACCCTAGTGGCTGTACAAATGTCTGAGCAGTACTTTCCTAGATATTCTGTATTCGGGGTATACATCCCTGTTACAAGTACTGCTCAGATCTGCATACGGCTACAGCGTGTTTCAGCCTGTCGATTGATTGATTTTTAAATTTTTTTTTTTTGACGGGCTGCACGTACCACTAGTGACTCCCAGGCACTGAAACATGATTGATTTTTATTTTGCATGGGCAGATGTGTCCGTGTTCATGAGCCTGTGCTTGGCAAGTCTTTACTTTTCTGAGTTCAGTACCACTTTAATTAATCCTGCGTCTTTAAGTGCTGCAAAGTTAAAGGACCCTAAAGGTTAAAATGCTTCAGAAAATCCCTTACTGAAACCTGAGCCCCCCCCCCCCCCCCACTGCCAAGAGCAGCAGTAACTCTTTGCCCACCGCGGCACTTCTGGAGGTGGGAACTGCTGTCTCTGCATTCTTTGTTGCTCCAGAACAACCAGTACAAATCCGTCATTCTTTCATGTCGGTAATGGAGAGTTTGCTTGGCATATTAAGAAAGATGCCAGAAACTATTTCAACTTCCTTCAAAACCTGTTTGACTGGCGCTGGTCTTGTGGGCGGATTTTTTTATTTATAATTGCTTCCGAAATAAAAGGTTAATATCGGGGAATGTGTCTTCTGCTGTTTTGGATTTGGAGTTTTAGTGGCTTTAAATCCCTATACAATTTAAAGGCTGCGCTGCTAGTGCAAATACATGATCATATTGACTGAAAATACCATAATTATGAATGAACACAAGTGAATTGTTTCATAACAAAAAAAAAAAAAAAAAAAAAAAAAAAAAAATGCACATAAATCGCATGCAAAAAAAAGAATCGCATGCAAAAAAAAATGAGTGAAACATTCAGTAAACAAAAACGATTAAATAGAGTCCATTTAGTCATAGATTGAAATGAACTGTAGGTCTTGTGGGTGTAGAAAATGGTTGGATAGAGGGAGAAAGACACCCTTCCTTCAAGTGATGTAAAGATTATCTCCGTAGGGAGCGTGGTGTTAAAATAGAGAGAAGATCCTCCACCTCAAGTAAGGTAAGCCCCTTACCAGATCCAAAGATCTCCTGTCACAGAGATCATGCACACATGTGGCTGTGTCCCCCAGCCACTGGGTCTCTGTCAGTGCGCAGATCGGAAGCCACCTCTCCAGGAAATCAATCCAAACGTGATTTATCCGCTCACAGACCATGGATAAATAGGAAAGAAATGCTCCATAGCGTAATACAGTTAAAATCCACTTTAATTTATAAAAGAAAAGCACTTACAATTTGTGCAGTAAAGATCGCTTATAAAAACATGTAGCGCCGGCCGGCTTCAGCTGCTGCCCGTTTCTTCCAGGTTCAGCGTGGTATGGTGGTGACGTCAGCACGCCGCTCCTCCCTACGCCGTTTCGACAAATCTGTCTTCTTCCTGGGGTTTAAATCCCTAAATGGTCATTTTCTGGATTTCCTCTTATGAATGTGGTAGGTTTTTATTATACTTTTGTGCTTTTCATTAGAGTCGCAGGAATGGCCCTAAATCTTAAAGTGGTAGTAAACTCCGCTGGGACGCTTGTACCTACAGGTAAGCTTATAATAATAAAGCTTCTCTCTAGGTACAAGAAATATGTACTAAAAAGAGGAACTGCAGTCTGCTCATATAATTTGTAATAAAAACATCTTTGCCATTCTGAAGCTTCCCTCCAACCATTTTGCATATTATTTTTTATATACTGTGATTCTGTATTTGCCAAATATGCTGCAGAAATCTCACTTTCAATTAGTCTGGCTGCATCCATTTTAACTGTGGGCAGCTGAATCTGCAGTGTGTTCACTTCCTGGATTTACACAGAGGCACACCTGCAGCTCTCATTGGCCCTCTGACTCATCCCCCCTCTTTCCTGGCAAACTCCCACAAGAGTGAGAAGGAGAGCTGTGCATGATGTCATAAGCCTAGGCTTTTTTCCAGAAAAGAAACCGGAAGTGGGCTTTATAAGGTATTTACTGGCAGAAAAAAATGTTTTACTATCCAAAGTTAAAACAACAAGGGCAGAAGATTTGATTTAGATGGAAAGATGAAAAAATGACTGAATTTCCGCTTAAGAGCCGGTTCACACTGGGACGACCTGTCAGGCGACTTAGCGGCCTGACAAGTCACGTCCCTTTCTGTACAATGGAACAGTTCTAATAGGAGCAACGCAAGTCGCTCCGACTTCGAAAAAGGTTCCTGTACGACTTTGGGGGCGACTTGAGGCGACTTGCATTGACTTCTATATAGAAGTCGTTTTGCAAGTCACCGCTGCTGTCGTGTGTAGGTCACTGGAGGCAGTCGCGCTGCAAGTCGTGCTGCCTCAGTGTGAACCGGCTCTTAGCGTGCACCTTTTTCGGAGATATTCTCTGTGCAGCTGGTGAGGTCACGGGCGCTTGCACTCTGAATATGAGTATGCCATCCCTTTAGAACTCTGCCCCGTGGCCCTCGTCATTCCAATGGCCAGAGTCTGTGAAATGGGCAGGAAGACTGGGTGAAGATGGAAGCCTGTTTTTTTTTTTTTTTTTTTTCCTTCCGTTAAAAGTTTACTACTGCTTTTAAAAACTTCCTGACCACGCTATAGTCAAGACTGCTACAGCAAGGTTGTCCAGTTCTTGGAGGGTGCCATGGAAGTCCTCCCAGACCCCTGCCTCTTGTGCGCCCCTGGGGCATACAATCCGCCGTGGTCTGTGATCTATGTGTCCTACAGACACAGCTGATGACAGATCATGCTAAAGGGCCAATCACAGTGACCCTTCACCGTGTGATCGGCTGTGTCCAATCACAGCTGATCACATGTAAACAAACTTGCCGGTTATCGGCATTACTTTCCTTATACGCTGTGTTTATGTGAGGATAGAATTGCCGTTTATCGTTATCATTTAAAAATGATTTTATCAGGGGTCAGTCGGAAGAATGCCTCTTATATTGGTGGTCAGTAGGAAGAATTAAATTCTTTCAATTGTGGCCAAAATGCCACAGACTGCTAAATGTTTATTGGTATCATACCACTGGTTCTGCCTGAAGGCCTGGAACCATGAAGGCACCATAAGATGGAAGGTCAATTGGCCACAGCTCAAGGAACCCTTAACCTCTGGAGGAACCCTAGGGTTCTATGGAAACTACTAGAAAATGGGGGATGGAGAGTCAATTTGCCACAGCTCAAAGGATGCCCCTAACCTCTGGAGGAACCCTAGAGAACCATGGAACCCTGGTTGAGATGCCCTGCCCTAGATGATTGGCCTATACAGGTGACCGCTTCCTGGTGGGCTTACACATGTGGGTTCAGATCCTAGACCAGTGATGGCGAACCTTGGCACCCCAGATGTTTTGGAACTACATGTCCCATGATGCTCCACTACACTGCAGAGTGCATGAGCATCATGGGAAATGTAGTTCCAAAACATCTGGGGTGCCAAGGTTCGCCATTACTGTCCTAGACTGAACACGCCAATGCTCATCACTGATGGTCATCCTAAGAATAATAATGATGAAGCAGCAGGATAATAGTGAGGTCTTCTGTGTCAGTCTGCTCTCTCCTACTGTTAGCATTGTCATCCCATTTGAATGCAGCATACCTGATTGGCTCCTAGGCCTGCCTGGATGTTATGGTGCTGCTGTGGTTTCAGTACTTTGAGTCACAGGCCGTGAGTGGATATATAGATTCATTCACAAAGTTTGAAACCAGGGAACTAGCATGTGTTGTTGTTTTTTTTTTTTTTTTTTTTTCACTTCCTGTCCCATATAACGGCTTTGGCTCTTCTGGGAAGGCTGTCCACAAGCTATGGGAGTGTTTGACCATTCTTCCAGCGCATTTGTGAGGTCGGGCACTGGTGTTGGAAGAGAAGGCCTGGCTTGCAGTCTCTGCTCTAATTCATCCCACAGGTGTTCTATCGGGTTGAGGTCAGGACTCTGTGGGGCCAGCCAAGTTCCTCCACCCCCAAACTCGCTCATCCATGTCTTTGTGGACCTTGGTTGGTGCACAGTCATGTTGGAAGGGGACATCCCCAAACTGTTCCCACAAAGTTGGGAGCATAAAATTGTCCAAAATGTCTTGGTATGCCGACACCTTAAGAGTTTCCTTCCCTGGAACTAAGGGGCCACGCCCAACCCCTGAAAAAACAGCCCCACATCATAATCCCCACTCCACCCAAATAATTTGGACCAGTGCACAAAGCAAGGTCCCTAAAGACATGGTTGAGCAAGTTTGGGATGGGGGAACTTGACTGGCCTGCACAACGTTCTGACCCCAACTCAATAGAACACCTTTGAGATCAATTAGAGTGGCGACTGCGGGCCAGGTCTTCTCATCCACATCAGTGTCTGAACTCACAAATGTGTTTTTGGAAGAATGGTCAAACATTCCTGTGGACAGCCTTCCCAGAAGAGTTGAAGCTGTTATAGCTGCAAAAGGGTGGGCCAACTTAATATTGAACCCTACAGACTTAGGCCCCTTTCACACGAGGCGGGCTCAGTTTCTACGGAGCCCGCCTCGGTCCGCCGGCTCAGCGGGAGATCTGTCCGTTGATCTCCGCTGAGCCGGCGGATGACAGGTCCCTCTCTGCTCACTGAGCGGGGAGGGGCTTGTCAGGCGCCGCTGCCGCCTATGGAGGGATCGGACGAAAACGGACAGCGTGTCCGTTTTCATCAGATCTCACCCGATCCGATCCGCCAGCGACGGATCTGGACGTAGAGCCCATACGTCTGCTTTTAGCGGATCGGACGGGGTCGGATGTCAGCGGACATGTCTCCGCTGACATCCGACGGTCCATAGGCTAACATGGATCGCCCGTTCAGGTCCGCCGTCAAAACTGACAGGCGGATCTGAACGGTCCGATCGTGTGAAAGGGGCCTAAGACTGGGATGCCAATAAAGATCATGTGCGTGTAAAGGCAGGCGTTCCAATACTTTTGACAATATATTGTATATTTTAATAAGTTTTTATGCCTAGAGTTCAGCTATAATAGGATGGTTCTGTGTGCATATATGAGCTGCTTAAAAAAAAATGCATGTGACGGTTTTGCTGCAGAAGAGCTTACAGAAATGTGCTTTTGAGGTGCTGTAAATGAAATTTCTGGGTATTTTTTAAGTCCCAGATGTGATGCCCCCCTATGGAGAGGTAAGGATGCTGCAACAGGTTAATTAGAACCCCCCTCCCCAGTCTTGGTCACATTGCTGACTCCACTGAATACACAATATATCCTGTTATATTTTGGACTGGCTATGGAATCCCGCAGTGACACAAGCGGAATCGGGACAGTAGACCTATTTACAGATGAGCCAAGAGGATATTTTGTTCCCTGTGTTCATGAGCAGTTTGAAGCCGGTGATTTTGGCAGCTGCAGGTCGGTCGGGTAAAGGGACGGCGTTTTAGAAGAAAAGGCTGCTGTTCTCTTTTTGCCATCTTAGAGCTGGAGAAGGAGGGGGCCCTGCCAGGACCGTGGGCAGAGCTGAAGAGCCCAGTCCTTGTGTGTACAGTGAGGGGATCGGCACTCGCAGCTGACTCTGTGGCCTTTAAAACTGGTCAGGGCACTTCCCATGCCAACTCCGTCCTGCAAGATCCCACAGCCAAAGGCAATCTTCTATCTAAATGTTTTCTTTTCCTAATTTGAGATTGCAAACTGAAGAAGGCCTCTTCTCTGGTGATACTTTTTGTATGGTTCTCTAAAGAGATAAGGCCTCTTTGACATGGCGGTGTACTACGGCAAATGCTCATGCGAGGGCCGCGTTTACCCGTCATGGGGATGTGCAGGTTTTTCATGCATCCCAGTGCAGGAAGACCCATTGCTGTCCCATTGAGACACAGCGGGCAGCACCGACATTGCCACTGACCCTCAACATCCTTGTGGGTGCATATCCTGTCTGCATTTAGGGCCGTGCACCCGCACCCACAGGGGTTGTCCAATTGGCAGCAGCGTTCGTGTCCATGCACCCACTGTTCTTCAATAGACATCAATTGGACTGCCTGCACAGGGATGCACAAACAAGTAGTATTCTCCGGAGGCCAAACCCTCATTTTGCATGGGAAGGGACATTGATTAATGGATTGGATACAGCAGGCCACTCATGTCTTACCCAATATACAATGTATTTCTAAATAATCTAATCACGCAAATTGCTGCCAACACCTAGCAGTGTTTCCACATACAATGTTCAATAAATAGGAGTGAATAGAGTGGCGGTAAATCCGATTAAATTACTAAGCAATATAGTGAGTAACACAGTGCCTTGAAAAAATATTCATACCCCTTGAAATTTTTCACATTTTGTCATGTTGCAGCCAAAAACGTAAATGTATTTTATTGGGATTTTATGTGATGGACCAACACAAAGTGGCACATCATTGTGAAGTGGAAGGAAAATGATAAATGGTTTTCAAATCTTTTTATAAGTAAATGTGAAAAGTGTGGGGGGCATTTGTATTCAGCCCCCCTGAGTCAATACTTTGTAGAACCACCTTTCACTGCAATTACAGCTGCAAGTCTTTTTGGGGATGTCTCTACCAGCTTTGGACATCTAGAGAGTGACATTTTTGCCCATTCTTCTTTGCTAAATAGCTCAAGTTCTGTCAGATTGGATGGAGAGCGTCTGTGAACAGCAATTGTCAAGTCTTATCACAGATTCTCAATTGGATTTAGGTCTGGACTTTGACTAGGACATTCTAACACATGGATATGCTTTTGGTCTAAGCCAGGGTCGGGTAACTAAAAAAAAAAAAAAAAATTCGGCCAAGGTCACAGGTCTGTGCCATGAAACCTTGTACGTGTCTACTTTCCTTTTTTTTTCTGTTGCTTTTCTTACGGTTTCCTCCACACACACTGCTAATACTATGTAATTGTCCCTAATAGTGTTCAATAAAACCAAAGAATTTCCAAGCTCAACTTATCAACCAGCCTGCGACCAACTAAATTAACCTGCCTAACTGTATGCGTTAAAAACAGGGGTTTAGTTGCACACATTTGCAAATACATGCATAAGCTGCAAGGCACCCTGTATCCTGCAGACCCCAACTCTAACTTTGAAGAGTCTCCACAGTGGGAGCACATGTATTCTAATGGATAGATGAAGGACAGATGACTGGAGGGAGCCCAACCCTCCTTAAAGGCGCAGGAGCACACTGAACACCCAGCACATTGCACAATGGCCGCAAAGGTCTCAGTACGTTGCCTGACCAATATGTCAACAATACAAAAAAAAGTGCTCCCACTGTGGGAACTCTTCAAAGTTAGAGTTGGGGTCTGCAGGATACAGGGTGCCTTGCAGCTTATGCATGTATTTGCAAATGTGTGCAACTAAACCCCTGTTTTTAACGCATACTGTTAGACAGGTCAATTCGGTTGGTTGCAGGCTGGTTGTTAAGTTGAGCTTGGGAATTCTTTGGTTTTATTTTACATGCGTTTGCCCTTCCAGTGCTCCTTGCTGTGAAGACCAGTTATAGGTGGAGGCAGTGACCTTTTTTGTATTGTTGCCCTAATAGTGTTCCCCCTTATATCAGGCACCCCTACCAGAGTAATTAATTACATTGGGTGCCCCATCAGGCTACCCCCCATAAATCTGTTGCCACGTCAGAGTATTCTCTTATATTTGGTGTCCCCTTCAGAGTGCCCCCTTATATTAGGTGCCGGCACTATGATGACGGCGTAACATAAAATATGCCCATCAGAGTGCCCCTTATTTTATGTTGAGGGGCACTCCGGCACATTTTGTTGTGCCCATCAGAGTGACTCTGTAAACACACTCCGTACCTTGTGGAAGGCAGAGATTGGGAGGTAACAAGCTGCAGGGGGCGAGAGCTGCACCAGGAGTCTTGCTGAAGGGTATGGGACACGCATATCTCCTCATACCTCTCAGCTTCCGGCTCTCACTCTGTGATAACAGCAGGGGGCGTAGATGTGATGTCACAGCTTACCTCGCGGCCTGGCCAGGAGCTGCTAGATGGTAAGCTGCAGGGGGCGGGGTACACACACAATGTCATTGTTTGTTTGCAGGGCACCCACCGTCCCAGCAACCAATGACTGCTGAGTGGAGGAGTGGGGATGTGGCGCTGTCCACAGGCGGATTGACGGTCCGGACAGGAGCGTCACTCAGTCTGTGTTCGAAACACGGGCTGCTATTTAGTGATGGCTGATCTAAACCATTCCATTGTATGTTTAGGGTCTTTCTCCTGCTGGAAAGTGAACCTCCACCTCAGTCAAGTCTTTTGCAGACTCTTAACAGGTTTTCTTCTAGGATTGCCTTGTATTTGGCTCCATCCATCTTCCCATCAACTCTGACCAGCTTCCCTGTCCCTGCTGAAAAAAAGCATCCCCACAACATGATGATCCCACCACCATGTTTCATGATGGGGGTGCTGTGTTCAGGTTTCTTGCCACACACAGCATTTTTCTTTTAGGCCAAAAAGGTTCAATTTTGGTCTCCTCTGACCAGAGGACCTTCTTCCACATGTTTTTGCTGTGTCCCCCACATGGCTCCTCCCAAACTGCAAACTGGACTTCTTATGGCTTTCTTTCAACAATGGCTCTCTTCTTGTCACTCTTCCATAAAGGACAGATTTGTGGGGTGCACGACTAATAGTTGTCCTGTGGAGAGATTCTCCCACCTGAGCTGTGGATCTCTGCAGCTCCTCCAGAGTTACCATGGACCTCTTGGCTGCTTCTCTGATTAATGCTCTCCTTGCCTGGCCTGTCAGTTTAGATGGTCAGGTCTTAGTAGGTCTGCAGTTGTGCCATACTCTTTCTATTTTTGGATGATGGGTTGAACAGTGCTCTGTGAGATGTTCAAAGCTTGGGATATTTTTTTAAAACCTTAACCCTGCTTTAAACTTCTCCACAACTTTATCCCTGACCTGTCTGGTGCGTTCCTTGGCCTTGATGATGCTGTTTGTTCGCTAAGGTTCTCTAACAAACCTCTGAGGGCTTCACAGAACAGCTGTATTTATACTGAGATTAAATTACACACAGGTGGACATTTTACTAATTAGGTGACTTCTGAAGACAATTGGTTCCACTAGATTTTAGTTAAGGGAGTAAAGGGGGCTGAATACAAATGCACACCAAACTTTTCAGATATTTTTTTTTGAAATTTGGAATAAAATACATTTAACGTTTTTGGTTGTATAATGACAGTGAAAAAATGTCAAGGGGTATTAATACTTTTTCAAGGCACTGTAATCCATACAAAATGTCAAAACATGTTCCACCTCAATTCAATAACAGCGGTATCCTAAGAATATCAAGGGCCTTCGAGAGAGTCACTTGTTTGTGTCGCAAGTTTGCAACGCGTTGGAAGGAGCCAGGTGACGTAATTTCCGGTCGCAGCCGAGACCGAAATTTCCAATTTTTAAGTGTTCCTACTGTGCATGACCCTGCTGCCCGCTACAGTCACCGAGTGTAACTTTTTATGTACGTTTCTACTTCGTTTTAATACATTTTATTAAAAATTGCTACATTATATGCAGGGGCGTAACTAGAAATAGCAGGGCCCCATAGCAAAATGTTGTATGGGGCCCCCCTGCAAACAGCCCCCCCCCCACAGCTGCACTAGTGTCAATGCAGCGTGACCTGTACCACATACAGCGTGACCTGTGCCACATACAGCCTGGTCTGCCTGTGCCCCATACAGCCCCACCTATGCAGAGGAAGAGGCAAGCCACCCAGATCAGCAGAGAGCGGGATTGCCCGCTGTAATAGCTTTCATTTGAATTTCCCGTCTTCCCGGGGCTCATCGTCACATAAACCCACCTCTTGGCCCGACGCCTTTGATGACGTCACATGTCCCGCATTGGATCGGCGTTCTGTCTATCAAAGGCACCGGGCCAAAAGGTGAAGCTATGTGACGTGAGCCCCGGGAACACTGGAAGTTCTAATGAAAGCTCTTACATCGGGCAATTCAGCTCTCTGCTGATACGGACAGCTCGCCTCTTCCTTTCCTCTCTCTTCCCCTGGCTGGGAGACTGTGCCGGCAGTGCTCTTATCCTCACTGGGCCCCACTCGGCTGCGGGCCCCATAGCGCCCGCATGGGTCGCTATGGTGGTAGTTGCGCCCCTGACGATATGGATCTTTTTATTATTCCCTGTGATGGTATATGGAGAGGAGAATCTGGGAGCCCTGCATCACCTATTTGGGATGAAAACCCTGTGTACTAACACAAAAGTGCATTATGACCTGTATATGAATATAGGTGTGGTGTGTGTTTTTTTTTTTTTGTTTTTTTTTGTGAGCTGCCACCCTGCACATTGGTGGAGCACAGAATTGCTTTGAAGTTGCTGAATTAGAGGAATTTCATTTCACTTTAGGACATCTACACATTTTTTGATGGGACTTTTTTACTTTTTTTATTTGTTTTATTTTTTTCATAATTTGCAGCGCTGGTGGTTGGGTGCACTGCCCAGTAGGGCATTTTGGACACTTTCTTTGAGTAATATCTATTTTTGCACTCTAATGGTTTAAGATCTCTTTGATTATTTTACTCTGCATATTTATATATTTTTACAACACTGTTATTGAATTGAAATGAGACCCATGTTTTGACGTTATTATTATTCACTATATTGCTTAGTAATTTAATTGGATTAGGCGCCACACCATTCACTCTGTTTTAGATTTATGTCAGAGGGCAGATCCTTTATTGGTGACCGCTAGGCAGCAACAGAATGCACCGAATGCACATTTTGGTGCTGAAACCGAAAATGTGTGTATATGTATGTGTGTGTGTGTGTGTATGTATATATAGATATAGAATTGTATTCAACTTTTTAAATTTAAAAATATACTGAACGTCTGATTTTTGTGGCATTTTACTCACAATACGAATATTTTCTCACGTCCGAAGTGACGTAACGTGTTGAATAGTTTTGTATGTATTCTTTCATTTCTAGTCTTGCTCTTACGATATATATATATTTTTTTTCGTACGAAAAGAATACTAATGAAAGGAAAATCAGAGTTCACATCCGACAAAAGTTTTATAGTCTGCACATCCAGCTTTTTTCTGATGAAAAAAGTGAAATCGGCTGTCGAAAGCACCGTACTAATGATCCGAAAATCATCAGACAGCTCGTCGTACAAATTTTCTCATCTGATTATCGTGTGTACGGGCCTTTTAGTCTAGGTTCATGTTTAAGCTTTTTCAGCCCTGATCCACATCGCATGTGATTCGCACAGGAATCGCACGACATTCCTGTGCAAATCACATGTGATAATGTCTGGTGTGATTTGAGCCCATTCAATTTTAAAGGGGTTGTTAAAGGTTCAGGGTTTAAAAAAACAAAAAAAAAACAAACCTGTCATACTTGCCTCCACCATGCAGTTGGTTTTACACAGAGTGGCCCCGATCCTCCTCTTCTGGGGTCCCTCAATGGCGCTCCTGGCTCCTCCTCTTCTCGAGGGCCCCGTCAGAGAAGCGCTCTCCTTCCTAGACACCCGTGTGGGCGCGCTGCCGTGTCCTATTGACACAGAAAGCAAGACTCGGCCCCTGCGCCCCTGTCATTGGATTTGATTGACAGCAGCGGGAGCCAATGGCTGCACTGCTATCAATCTATCCAATCGGGACACGAGAGACCGGCCGGAGCTGGTGAGCTCGTTCCTGTCGTGGGAAACACAGGGCTCAGGTAAGTAAACCAGGGGCTCGGGGACGCTGCTGAAGGTTTTTCACCTTCATGCATAGAATGCATGAAGGTGAAAAAAAACAAGGGTTCTCGACCTTTAATTTCTCAAACCATACCGCATCCACATGAAAAAGGTGCATGCAGTGGCTAAATAAGAGGGGGTTCTAATTTTATATATTTTGTTTAGCCAGTAATCTCTTGGAGGTGGTGGGAGGGAAATGAACTATATTCCAGAGAGGGGCTCAAATTCTATTTTTCCATGTTGTGTTTTGCATGGGTAGTGTAAGATTTCATGTACATTGGGCTTTTAGCCGCAGTGCATGAGGCTCTGGTGTTTAGTGGTGGCTGGAGGGCACAGGCATACCATCCGAGCCGGCAGAGAGCTGCGGTGGGTGGATGGGGCTGGGAGGTGTACCTAGCAATGTGTATGTTTAGGGCAGTATTCTTTTCTGGGTGCAGCATTTTTACATAGAAGTCCCCCAGCCGCAGTTTCATACAGCAGGGCTAAATGTGCATGAGGCCTAGTAAGAAGGCCTTACATTCTTATTTTTCTAAAATTTTTAAACGGATTAAAAAGCACTCACAAAAGCTAAGTTCCCATCTATGCATCGTTTTTGTAAATTGCCATTTAGCGCCAAAAAAGGGTAAAAAAAACGGCATGCAGGAGTGCTGCTTAGCTGCACTCTAAAAAGTGATCCATTGTGTATTGCTTTTCAGAGCATGGGCTAGTCTGAACCTAGCCTAACAAAGCTATTTTATAGGAGTTTGTTTCCAGCGTAGACAAGCGATTGCCTCAAACAATCGTATTCATGCTTATAGGTAAACTCAGTCTGGGGTGTGGCAGATGACGGGTACTTCCATGCTGTTGACATTGTGTGGCCACTTTCTACAGGCGGCCTCCAGCTGCAGATTTTTTAAATAACCGATTTGGGCACTAAAGTGACATCCAAGTTCATTCTAATGGGCAGCGCTGACGTGTTTCTCTTACGGCTCATCTGTCTGATACTGCAGATCTGCAGGGCTCTGTGTGCATGCCCTGTGTCTAAAGGTTGCCCTGTGTCTTAAGGTTGCCCTGTGTCTAAAGGATGCCCTGTGTCTTAAGGTTGCCCTGTGTCTAAAGGATGCCCTGTGTCTAAAGGATGCCCTGTGTCTAAAGGATGCCCTGTGTCTAAAGGATGCCCTGTGTCTAAAGGTTGCTCTGTGTCTAAAGGTTGCTCTGTGTCTAAAGGTTGCTCTGTGTCTAAAGGTTGCTCTGTGTCTAAAGGTTGCTCTGTGTCTAAAGGTTGCTCTGTGTCTAAAGGTTGCCCTGTGTCTAAAGGTTGCCCTGTGTCTAAAGGATGCCCTGTGTCTAAAGGTTGCTCTGTGTCTAAAGGTTGCTCTGTGTCTAAAGGTTGCTCTGTGTCTAAAGGTTGCTCTGTGTCTAAAGGATGCCCTGTGTCTAAAGGATGCCCTGTGTCTAAAGGATGCCCTGTGTCTAAAGGTTGCTCTGTGTCTAAAGGATGCCCTGTGTCTAAAGGATGCCCTGTGTCTAAAGGATGCCCTGTGTCTAAAGGTTGCTCTGTGTCTAAAGGTTGCTCTGTGTCTAAAGGTTGCTCTGTGTCTAAAGGTTGCTCTGTGTCTAAAGGTTGCTCTGTGTCTAAAGGTTGCCCTGTGTCTAAAGGTTGCCCTGTGTCTAAAGGTTGCCCTGTGTCTAAAGGTTGCCCTGTGTCTAAAGGTTGCCCTGTGTCTAAAGGTTGCCCTGTGTCTAAAGGTTGCCCTGTGTCTAAAGGTTGCCCTGTGTCTAAAGGTTGCCCTGTGTCTAAAGGTTGCCCTGTGTCTAAAGGTTGCCCTGTGTCTAAAGGTTGCCCTGTGTCTAAAGGATGCCCTGTGTCTAAAGGATGCCCTGTGTCTAAAGGATGCCCTGTGTCTAAAGGATGCCCTGTGTCTAAAGGATGCCCTGTGTCTAAAGGATGCCCTGTGTCTAAAGGATGCCCTGTGTCTAGCCTCTCTGGGCGCTCTCATTGGGACACTTGGACTTCTGTCTCAGCTGAAATGCCCAGGCTATAAAGATCTCTGAGCTGTAAGCAGATTAAAGTTGCAGCATGTTAACCCATTGAACATTGGTATGCAGAATATTTACTTGTGAAAGATTTAGATGGCTCTTCTCCAGTTCTCTTCAGATCATTGAGGACCTGCTGAGAGCTGCTGGTGAGTGCAGGTGTGGTCCTCCGGCGTGGAGGTGTTTCTTACCTGATTGTAACAAAACTCCATACACCGAGTTCATCCTTTTGCAGCTACACCTCCCAACATGGGCATAAGCTGTTCTGAGCTTAAAAAACAAAAACAAAAATTATATATTTTATAATTATATATAAATTCATTATCTCTCTCTCTCTCTCTCTCTCTCTCTCTCTCTCTCTCTCTCTCTCTCTCTCTCTCTCTCTCTCTCTCTCTCTCTCTCTCTCTCTCTCTCTCTCTCTCTCTCTCTCTCTCTCTCTCTCATAGATATATAGATATATATATATATATATATATAGATATATATATATATATATATAGATATATATATCTATATCTATATATATATATATATATATATATATATATATATATATATATATATATATATATATATATATATATATATATACTATATCTCAATAACTCTCGGTGGAGCTGCTGGTTTAAAGCGGGCTGTTACCTTAACCCTCTATACCTCTGTTGCACCGGGTCTAGGGTTCCGTTGAGTTTACCTCTGGGCGATGCAAGCACTGAACACTCGAGTATATTTTTCCAATGCTTTAATGAACAAATAAAGGAAGTAGCAGGAAAGAGGCAGAAGGAAAGCTGCAGGGAAGCTCAAATACCTTTTCAGTAGCATTCTTCAGAACATTCTTTAGAATTGAACACTTGTAGTTGAATAGTCTCCCCTTTTTTTCTTGTAGGATCTAATCTTTGCCCGCCTGGATAGGCCTCTCTCACTTGCCTAGCAGCCAGCACGTAGCACTAACAAAAGTCTCTGCCACAGACTTGTTTGGAATGAAACCCGTACGATCCTCTGCCACAGGATGTATTGGTTTACGATGAATGTCAGACACAGTACTTGAACCTTTAAGCTAACCCAGCAGTACTATGCAGTAAGATTACTTCAGGATACGTCCTCCAACTGAGTCACCAGGCCCCTCTCCAGACCAGCACTCTACATGATCCTTCCATGACAGGTCCTCCCCTGGGACCTTCTCGGTTGTCCAGCTTCTTCACTCTGGATAGACAGCTCAGGACCATTCCTCGGCTGCTGTGGTAGGCCCCAGACAGGCTTCTGGGCCCACCCACACGCCACCTCGTGGTCCTCCGGAACGGAGGACCATGAGGTGGTACTCTTAATACATACCTGTTGGCCAGGAGGGCCAGCAGGTGGCTGAAAACGAACCCCAAAATATGGCGTCTGTACCATAAATACCCTCTCCCAGAATGCAACTCGGAGGACCACCTCCACTGAGTTGTCCCCGGGACAGAGGAGCACTCATACGCTTCAACACGTTGCTTTTCCAACACCAGCCAATGGTAACAACGACACCCACAGTGTGGAACCACATGCAACTCAGCCAAGCTGGAACAGAGGCAAATCTGACTTCCTCTAACAAGTGACCCACTAGATTTACCTATCAGCGGTAGATTAAAAACCTACCAGCGCTATATATAGAGATAGAGAGAGAGATATATATATATATATATATATATATATATATATATATATATATATATATATATATATATATATATATAATACCACTTGCCTTCTGGGCACTTTTACCCCCTTCCTGCCCAGCCCAATTTTCACCTTTCAGCGTTGTCACACTTAGGACAATTGTGCGGTCATACTACACTGTACCCATATGAAATCTATTTTTGCTAAATAAAGATTTTCTTAAATTCAATCCTCCTTTTTTTTTTCTTTTTTTTTTTCGTAGTTTGTTACAAAATCGGGTAATTTTTCTCCTTCACTGATGGGTGAGGCGGCATTCATAATCAGTGCCCTGATAATCAGTGTAGATGTCCCTTTCACACAAGCCGGTTATTTGCTCTCCTCATGCTGTCAGCGCAAGGAAAGGAATGCCGGCTTGTGTTTACAGCGTGATCAGCTGTGATTGGCCCTTTACCCTGTTTTGTCATCAGCTGTGTCCTAAGGACACAACGATCACAGAGCTGGCTGCCCGCGCTCTGCAGTAGGCGTGATCATGGGAGGACATCATATGTTGCCCACCCATAACTGACCAGCTGCGCTGTAGCCGTCATTCATCATTCATCTATAGCACGGTCAGCAAGTGGTTAAAACACTTTGATATTAATTTATTTTTACTCTGTATTACAAAGGCCCCCCCCCCCATTTGGAACATGTGATCAGTAGTAGAGGACTAGAAGCTCCTTTTTTGGCTTGCAGACAGGCTGGGAAAGTACTGGGTCATGTGACAGCTGACTATTGATTGGAACAAAGTACTTGGATGTTGTTTTTTATTATGCCATCATCACCAGACAATGTAAATGTAACCGTGTGTGTTTAGTATCCCTTTAAAGCTGATGTATGGCCAAAAAAGATTTATGGCCATTTTCACAGTAAAAAATAAGTTTGGCTCTAATGAGGTGTGTACCATGAACCGTGTCTGGCTGCCGCAGAGTTTGTTCTGGTCTCCTGTCATTGCTGAGACTTGTAGTTACGGCTGCAATTCGCTGTGAATCGCTCAACACCTCTTCATTTTTATAGAAAGCCTTGTATTCTTTTTAATGAATGCAAGGTGTTCTGTGACTGGAGCAGGGGAGATCATGATGCTCATCTGTACATCCACCAATCACTGAGCTCCTTCCATTTATTGAAAATAATACAAGGTTTTTTTATGAATGAAAGATGTTCCTACCAAGCAAACCGCGGTGATCAGTGTACTGGAGTTGGAATTACAAAACTCGGCACCGACAGGAGACTGCTGCCTGAATACAAGTAAGTTCTGTTACCAACACTGCAGTAGCCAGAGGTGGGGTAAATGTGTTCCTAGGACCCCGATCTCCTTCAGGAGGCGATGACACGGCTCTTTACCCATGTGATCGGCTGTGTCCAATCACAGCTGGTCACGTGTAAATGTGTGGGGTAAATGTGTTCCTGAACCCCGATCTCCTTCAGGAGGTGATGACACGGCTCTTTACCCATGTGATCGGCTGTGTCCAATCACAGCTGGTCACATGTAAATACGAAAGTGCCGTTTTTTCGGCTCTTCTCGCCTCACACTGACGGTGAGAGGAGCGCCGAACAGCGGCATCTCCTCGCAGGGGAGACGTATAGAGATAATCAGTGCCTTCATTACAGTACAGCCCCAGCAGTGCCCATTAGTGCTGCCAGTCAGTGCCGTCTGTCAGTGCGGCATATTAGTGCCTCCTACTCAGTGCCCTTCAATGCCCGCCTCATCAGTGCAAATCAGTGAAGAAGAAAAATTACGTGTTTACTGACAAACTTAAAAAAAATTTATTTTTTTTTCAAAATTTTCGGACTTTTTTAGGTTTAAAAAAAAACAACTGTAAAACCCAGTAGTGATTAAATGCCGCCAAAAGAAAACGCTATTTGTATGAAAAAATGTTGCTAAAAATAAATTTGGGTATAGTGCTGCATGACTGCGCAATTGTCATTCAAAGTGTGAGAGCGCTGAAAGCTGAAAATTGGCCTGGGCAGGAAGGGGGTGAAGGTGCCCGGTAGGCAAGTGGTTAATATCATGAATTTATATGAATATGAGTTTGTCGGCGATTATCGGCAGCGTTGGCGCAAGAAAAGCTAAAAAAAGGAACATTTTCGACTCATATGTTTTGTCGCATCTCTATTATTTTTACTGCACAAATGGCCAAAAAAATTTTGGGCAAAACGTTATCATTGGGTTTATTATAATAAGTAACACAAGTACCTGAATCTGTCTTGATATTGGCCTTCTGTAATCCTCTGCCCACCAGTACCCAGCCTGGGAGAGCATTTTAAGGGTCATGAGGCTTTCTTTCCTTTTAACAGTGCTATCAGTCTAACAATGTTGCCAACTTTACGGGAGGGTGGAGCACAGATATTGCCACATCAATGTGCTTTTTCACCAACGTTATCCAATCACAGGCTGGGGTGGGTTCTGGACCAGGCTACAATGCTATAATACAACTAAAGGCAAAACTTGATTAAAAAAAAAAATTTTGGATAGTGGGGATGGGTTAGAAAGCTTGTCAGATTTCTCTGGCTGTCTGTGCCCCTGTTAAGGATATTCACCTTCTCTAATTGTCCTGTTTGCCATTATTGAAAGAAAAATAGAATCCCACATTTTGAGTTGTCCCCATTAAAGTAATAGAGGAAAATTCTTCCAATGGGGACACTGGTTCTGGTAACGTGGGGTTCCTCAAGGAATTCCCTTTTAAAAGAAGTATGGGAATATATACATTTAAAAAAAAAAAATCCTACTAGGTGGATGCAACATCTGTCCCCGCCGCCTCTAACACTGAGAACTGAGCGATCAAACAAAGCCGATTGCTCAGTTCACAGAGCTCCCTGATCATTTCCTCTTCTTGTTTGGCATTCAGACAGGAAGTGAAGGAAAATCTCCGCCACGCAGATGGTGGACACAAAACCATGGCACGCTCTTGTGCAAGAATCTCCCCCAATATCCACTGTTATCATTTTGGCCTTTCTGCTCCTATGCCTATTGGCAGCCATGGTTTTTTGTCGGGATGCACCAATACCATTTACCACGAGTACCGATACTTTTATTTTAGTACTCGCCGATACCATTTACCGATACCTACCGCAACTGTTTTGTGTTCACTTCAGCTGTCAGCAATGGTACAAAGCATTGAAAAGTTATTTACAAATGAAATTGATTTTTTTTTTTTTTTTTAATTTTGCGCTTTTTCAATGTGAAATGTGTAATATATATGTTAATATATATGTAAAAACATTCACTAACAAAGCAAACTAAAAGTTTTAATTGTTTATCGTTTTTAACCACTTGCCGACCGCCGCACGCCGATGTACGTCCCTACTTTGGGGATATATATCGTTGTTATGGCAGCAGATAGCTGCCATAACCCCGGTATCCTTGTGTTCGGCCGGTGGTCGGCTTCAAGATAAAAGTGGTCTTTGCAGCGATTTCGCCGCGAGATCACTTTTAACGGTGGCAGGAGAGGGGCCCCCGCCCTCCGCTGCTTACCGGAGCCGTCGGCAGAGGCGATCGCGTCTGTCCCCTGGGCTGATATGGAGACAAGTGAGGGGAAGATGGCCCCCACCCGTCTCCATGACACTGCAGGGCGGAAGCGACGTCAAAACGTCCCTTCTGCCCATACGTCTTAAAGCCACATTTTTCTGTTGTCATTTTTTCAAATGACAATTTTTTTTTTTTTTTTTTTAATTGCATTTATGTCCAAATATGAGATCTGTGGTCAAAAAGTCCTCAGATCTTATATTTAAGAGGACCTGTCATGCTTTTTTCTATTACAAGGGATGTTTACATTCCTTATAATAGTAATAAAAGTGACCCAATTTTTTTTTTTTTTTAAAGTGTAAAAATCAATAAAATAAAGTAAAATAAATAAGAGAAAAAAAAATATTTAAAACGCCCCGTCCCAACGAGCTCGCGAGCAGAAGCGAACGCATATGTGAGTAGCGCCCGCATATGAAAACGGTGGTCAAACCACACATGTGAGGTATCGCCGCGATCGTTAGAGCGAGAGCAATAATTCTAGACCTCCTCTGTAATGCAAAACCTGCAACCTGCATATTTTTTTTTTTTTAACGTCGCCTATGGAGCTTTTTGAGGGTAAAAGTTTGACGCCATTCCACGAGCCGGCGCAATTTTGAAGCGTGACATGTTGGGTATCAATTAACTTGGCATAACATTATCTTTCACAATATAAAAAGAAATTGGGCTAACTTTACTCTTTTATTTTTTTTATTCAAAAAAGTTTTTTTTTTTTTTTTTCAAAAAAAAATGCGCTTGTAAGACCGCTGCGCAAATACGGTGTGAAAAAAAGTATTGCAATGACCGCCATTTTATTCTCTAGGGTGTTAGAAAAAAAAAAAACACAATATATAATGTTTGGGGGTTCTAAGTAATTTTCTAGCAAAAAAAAACAGTTTTAAACATGTAAACACCAAAATCTCAAAACAAGGCTGGTCTTTAAGTGGTTAAAATAGACGTGAACTAAAAAAAAGGCTGAAAAATAATATTAAATGCAGGAGAATAGGGAATTAAGGCTGATTAGAGTAAATTAAGGGTTAAACAGAGGAACATTTGTTCATCCCTTTGATCTGCAGATGAAGAAACAGAAATATACAAAAAGAAACAATGTTTCTTTTTATTTTAGTGTTTCAGCAGCTGAGCAATGTTGTTAATAAACATTGCCGGCTGCTTTTTTTTATTTTTTTATTTTTTTTTATTTTTCACAGCTCCAATTACCGGACTTCTATAACACTTCAGCTGTCAACAGGGGAGACCCAGTGACCGCTCAAAGAACCGAGCCTGAAAGTATTGGTTTCAGGTATCGGTGCATTTGCACGTGTTCTGATACTTGTGCAAATACTCGGTATCGGCACCGATACTAGTACTAGTATCAGTGGAATCCTATTTTTTTGGCCTATAGAAAGGTTCGGGTGGGATAGGGTAGGGGGGCATATGCCAAAGGGCCACCTTTTTAAGTCTTTTTTTTTTTTTTTTTATTTCATCTGCAATATAGCTGCAAAGAAATCCAGGACCTTGCTGTGGTTTTGGCAGCGATACTTGGATCACAGGACTGTCTGAACACGATTACATATCCTTTGGCATGTAAAGCGGTTCTATGCACGGGTTTCATTTTGTGTATTCAGCTTTTTTTCTTGGAGTTCAGCTTTAACCTCAGAGATGCTTTTACTGAAGGAAACAACCCGAGATTTAATTTTTTTTATATTTGTGTGACATACAGTATAAGCCTATATTGTATCCAACAGCATTTCCCTTCGTAGTCTTTTCCTCACTCTTGTGGACCTTTTTTGAATTTGTTAGGCTAAGGCCGCGTACACACGGGCGGACTTCTCGACCGGACCGGACCGACAGACTTTCCAGCGGACTTTCGACGGACTTTTGACGGACTTCCGACGGACTTGCCTACACACGATCACACCAAAGTCCAACGGATTCTTACGTGATGACGTACACCGGACTAAAACAAGGAAGTTGATAGCCAGTAGCCAATAGCTGCCCTAGCGTGGGTTTTTGTCTGTCGGACTAGCATACAGAGAAGCGGATTTCTGGGTCCGGCGGAGTTACGACGTAAAGATTTGAAGCATGTTCCAAATCTAAAGTCCGTCAGATTTGCGACTGGAAAAGTCCGATGAAGGTCCGGGGAAGCCCACACACCATCGGATTGTCCGCCGGATTTGGTCCGTCGGACAAGTCCGGTCGAAAAGCCTGACCGTGTGTACGCTGCATGAGAGGCGAGAATTACTGTTGAGTTAGAATCCTTACACAGGAAGGGCAGGAAGGAAAAAGTTTCGAGCCAGCATAGGTAAAGAATGAGACACACAAAACAAGGATAGATGAAAGCTAAAAAAAGAAAATGTAACTTTTCTTGATGGACAAGTAATGAGAATCTCTTCCTGATTTACACAAATTCTTGCATTTCAGATAAACATCGCTTGGATTTTCAGGCAAAGCGCTCTCGTAAAGGTTTTATTATTCAGCGTTTCCCTGCACTGTTCCTCGGGCTCCACCAAGGACTTCGGCGTACGGCATTCCACCTATGTGATCGGTAAGGATGAGCAATTTCTTTAATTATGTAAAATGACAAGTGCCAGTCCATGATGGCTGCTGGTGGTGGTAGTGTGCCAGGCTGCACCTCTCGGCTCATGGCTTCATGACTGTCAAAGGTTAATGCATGTATAATTTGGAATTTCAGTTTAGATGGATGATTTTTAAAGTGGAATTAAAAGAAGCCTGGCCAAATCTTTTTTTTTTTTGGTCACAGGAATGCACTTACACTTTGTATCCCCTGTGACCTAGAGTCAGCCTATAGCGAGCTATTGCTCTTAAAGCCAATAGGGAACAGCTGCAGCATCACACTGAACTGCAGCACATAAATGAATGTGGATGTTTTTGTATATTGATACTTCTCTAAAGCCTAGTACACACTAAGGGTCCTTTCACACGGGATGGATCTGAGATGATCCCCCCATGAACATCCGCTTGCTCAGCGGGGATCGATCCGCCGATCCCCGCTGAGCAGGAAGATGACAGGTCCGTCGCTGCACACTGTGCAGCGACGGACCTGTCAGAGTGCCGCTCGCCCCTATGGGGGATCGGGTGATGACGGACCGTAGAGTCCATCGTCACCCGATCCGAAAACGGATGGAAAAGTAGGTTTTTCCTCGTTACACTTTTTCGGATCAGAGTGGGTCGGATGTTAGCGGACATGTTACTGCTGACATCCGACGCTCCATAGACCTCCATGGAGTGTCCGTTTAGGTCCGCCTAAAAAACTGACAGGCGGACCTGAACGGACAGTGCGCGTGAAAGAGGCCTAAATTTTTTTTCTTTTTTTCTGTTCAACCCACAGCTCAGATCGGAGCCACTGTACTAACATTCCGATGTTAGTACAGTAATTTCCCCTGCTGAGCTATTGTTTTCTAACAGGAGGATGGCCTCCTCACCAGAACACTCTGGGCAGCGCTCTCAAACATTGGCTAAGAGCGTTGATTGGTATTCGGTTGGCTACTGGTTTTCCAGAATGCTCGTCTGACAGAAGCCGACCCAGCTGCCATACACACACGGGCCGAATGTCGGCTGCTTTTTATTGATCCAGCCGATGTCACCCGACATTCAGCCCGTGTGTACTAGGCTTAAATGTTTCATTAAAACTGAATCCTTGGGATTGTGCCACACGTATACTGAAAGGATTTGATTCTCATTTTGTCAAGGGGTGCATGAATAAAGTGCATTATTTCTCCTATCCCTTGGCCTGGCATGCTCTTCACATACAGTGCAGGGCTATTAACCCTCCATTGGACTTGGAGGTGACAAGTATGTGGCTGAGAGTGCCTTGGGGGAGGTAGTCGCACCAGACCAGTGGCATGGATGGAGGAATCCTGCCAGGGCCAGGAAGGAGACCAGTATTATTTCTTATCCCTGTACCCCTAGACCAGGGGTCTCCAAACTTTCTAAACAAAGGTTCAGTTTATTGACCTTAAAACTTTAGGGGGGCCGGACTGTGGCCAGTGGAAATAGCAAATGGGAGGAACGGTGCCCCGTGGTCGGTGTCAGTGGGAGGAACGGTGCCCCGTGGTCGGTGTCAGTGGGAGGAATGGTGCCCCGTGGTCAGTGTCAGTGGGAGGAATGGTGCCCCGTGGTCGGTGTCAGTGGGAGGGACGGTGCCCCGTGGTCGGTGTCAGTGGGAGGGACGGTGCCCCGTGGTCGGTGTCAGTGGGAGGGACGGTGCCCCGTGGTCGGTGTCGGTGGGAGGGACGGTGCCCCGTGGTCGGTGTCGGTGGGAGGGACGGTGCCCCGTGGTCGGTGTCGGTGGGAGGAACGGTGCCCCGTGGTCGGTGTCGGTGGGAGGAACGGTGCCCCGTGGTCGGTGTCGGTGGGAGGAACGGTGCCCCGTGGTCGGTGTCGGTGGGAGGAACGGTGCCCCGTGGTCGGTGTCGGTGGGAGGAACGGTGCCCCGTGGTCGGTGTCGGTGGGAGGAACGGTGCCCCGTGGTCGGTGTCGGTGGGAGGAACGGTGCCCCGTGGTCGGTGTCGGTGGGAGGAACGGTGCCCCGTGGTCGGTGTCGGTGGGAGGAACGGTGCCCCGTGGTCGGTGTCGGTGGAGGAACGGTGCCCCGTGGTCGGTGTCGGTGGGAGGAACGGTGCCCCGTGGTCGGTGTCGGTGGGAGGAACGGTGCCCCGTGGTCGGTGTCGGTGGGAGGAACGGTGCCCCGTGGTCGGTGTCGGTGGGAGGAACGGTGCCCCGTGGTCGGTGTCGGTGGGAGGAACGGTGCCCCGTGGTCGGTGTCGGTGGGAGGAACGGTGCCCCGTGGTCGGTGTCGGTGGGAGGAACGGTGCCCCGTGGTCGGTGTCGGTGGGAGGAACGGTGCCCCGTGGTCGGTGTCGGTGGGAGGAACGGTGCCCCGTGGTCGGTGTCGGTGGGAGGAACGGTGCCCCGTGGTCGGTGTCGGTGGGAGGAACGGTGCCCCGTGGTCGGTGTCGGTGGGAGGAACGGTGCCCCGTGGTCGGTGTCGGTGGGAGGAACGGTGCCCCGTGGTCGGTGTCGGTGGGAGGAACGGTGCCCCGTGGTCGGTGTCGGTGGGAGGAACGGTGCCCCGTGGTCGGTGTCGGTGGGAGGAACGGTGCCCCGTGGTCGGTGTCGGTGGGAGGAACGGTGCCCCGTGGTCGGTGTCGGTGGGAGGAACGGTGCCCCGTGGTCGGTGTCGGTGGGAGGAACGGTGCCCCGTGGTCGGTGTCGGTGGGAGGAACGGTGCCCCGTGGTCGGTGTCGGTGGGAGGAACGGTGCCCCGTGGTCGGTGTCGGTGGGAGGAACGGTGCCCCGTGGTCGGTGTCGGTGGGAGGAACGGTGCCCCGTGGTCGGTGTCGGTGGGAGGAACGGTGCCCCGTGGTCGGTGTCGGTGGGAGGAACGGTGCCCCGTGGTCGGTGTCGGTGGGAGGAACGGTGCCCCGTGGTCGGTGTCGGTGGGAGGAACGGTGCCCCGTGGTCGGTGTCGGTGGGAGGAACGGTGCCCCGTGGTCGGTGTCGGTGGGAGGAACGGTGCCCCGTGGTCGGTGTCGGTGGGAGGAACGGTGCCCCGTGGTCGGTGTCGGTGGGAGGAACGGTGCCCCGTGGTCGGTGTCGGTGGGAGGAACGGTGCCCCGTGGTCGGTGTCGGTGGGAGGAACGGTGCCCCGTGGTCGGTGTCGGTGGGAGGAACGGTGCCCCGTGGTCGGTGTCGGTGGGAGGAACGGTGCCCCGTGGTCGGTGTCGGTGGGAGGAACGGTGCCCCGTGGTCGGTGTCGGTGGGAGGAACGGTGCCCCGTGGTCGGTGTCGGTGGGAGGAACGGTGCCCCGTGGTCGGTGTCGGTGGGAGGAACGGTGCCCCGTGGTCGGTGTCGGTGGGAGGAACGGTGCCCCGTGGTCGGTGTCGGTGGGAGGAACGGTGCCCCGTGGTCGGTGTCGGTGGGAGGAACGGTGCCCCGTGGTCGGTGTCGGTGGGAGGAACGGTGCCCCGTGGTCGGTGTCGGTGGGAGGAACGGTGCCCCGTGGTCGGTGTCGGTGGGAGGAACGGTGCCCCGTGGTCGGTGTCGGTGGGAGGAACGGTGCCCCGTGGTCGGTGTCGGTGGGAGGAACGGTGCCCCGTGGTCGGTGTCGGTGGGAGGAACGGTGCCCCGTGGTCGGTGTCGGTGGGAGGAACGGTGCCCCGTGGTCGGTGTCGGTGGGAGGAACGGTGCCCCGTGGTCGGTGTCGGTGGGAGGAACGGCTCCCCCTTCGTTGGCGTCAGTGGCAGGAACGGCTCCCCCTCCGTTGGCGTCAGTGGCAGGAACGGCTCCCCCTCCGTTGGCGTCAGTGGCAGGAACGGCTCCCCCTCCTTTGGCGTCAGTGGCAGGAACGGCTCCCCCTCCGTTGGCGTCAGTGGCAGGAACGGCTCCCCCTCAGTTGGCGTCAGTGGCAGGAACGGCTCCCCCTCAGTTGGCGTCAGTGGCAGGAACGGCTCCCCCTCCGTTGGCGTCAGTGGCAGGAACGGCTCCCCCTCCGTTGGCGTCAGTGGCAGGAACGGCTCCCCCTCCGTTGGCGTCAGTGGCAGGAACGGCTCCCCCTCAGTTGGCGTCAGTGGCAGGAACGGCTCCCCCTCCGTTGGCGTCAGTGGCAGGAACGGCTCCCCCTCCGTTGGCGTCAGTGGCAGGAACGGCTCCCCCTCCGTTGGCGTCAGTGGCAGGAACGGCTCCCCCTCCGTTGGCGTCAGTGGCAGGAACGGCTCCCCCTCCGTTGGCGTCAGTGGCAGGAACGGCTCCCCCTCCGTTGGCGTCAGTGGCAGGAACGGCTCCCCCTCCGTTGGCGTCAGTGGCAGGAACGGCTCCCCCTCCGTTGGCGTCAGTGGCAGGAACGGCGCCCCCTCCGTTGGCGTCAGTAGTGTAGGGCTCTTGAAGGTTTATTATTGCCATATATTGCTTTAAGCAAAAGCATTTATTATGTTTTAGCTGTTTTAACTTGCTCCTCATTTTAAAACTGCCTATTTTATTAGATTGGTGTATTGTTCCTTAATAGGTAACCCTTTAAACTTTCCATAATACAAACGTGGCTCTTGTTGCTGGAGTAGTACAGAAGTTCCAGCTTTGGATATGCAGCCTAAAGATAATAAATTTTGGTACCTAGAGGCGTATCGCACACTGACAGCCTTGCCAGCAATCTATAATTACCAGTACGCCTGACAGATCCTCATTCCTGAACGCGGTGTATAGGTATGTGTTCCATTGTGAAATGACAGGTAGTTGCTATAGCGACAATCTGGTATAGATCCAAGAAAGGAGCGTATGTACAGTCACGCTTTCAGTTTCATCACCGCAGCTGTGCCACACCTATTCCTCGGACTAACGCGGACTGGGCTTGTTCTTGGTAGAATAAGACCATTTTGCAACACTTATCAGACTCTATTGTCAGAGTTCATATCCTTCCCATGACTCTAATGCCGCGTACAGACGATCGGACTTTCCGACAACAAAACCGTGGATTTTTTTTCCGAAGGATGTTGGCTCAAACTTGTCTTGCATACACACGGCCACACAAATGTTGTCGGAAATTCCGAACGTGGGAACGCGGTGACGTACAAGACGTACGACGAGCCGAGAAAAATGAAGTTCAACAGCCAGTGCGGCTCTTCTGCTGGATTCCGAGCATGCGTGGACTTTTGTGCGTCGGACTTATGTACACTCGCTCGGAATTTCCAAAAACAAAGTTGGTTGTTGGAAAATTTAAGAACCTGCTCTCAAACATTTGTTGGCGGAAATTCCGACAGCAAATGTCCGATGGAGCATACACACGGTCGGAATTTCCGACAACAAGCTCACATTAAACATTTCCCGTCGGAAATTCTGACCGTGTGTACGCGGCATAAGTGTTTTAACTTTATAGATCGTAAAGTGTGACGCGGCCAGAAACCGGCAGCTCTCAGGTTGTCATTGTTTTACTCTTCAGCTCTCTCTGTTTGACAGGTCAAATCGCATGACAAGTTGCAGCCTATTGCCGGCAATCGCTGTGTTCATAACGGTGCAATGCCGACTTTGCAGTGCCGCATCAATTTGAAAAAGTAATTTCTGCTCTACTTTTTGGGGATTTCGGGGATGACTTGCATAGATATCTGTTCATGAAGTCTCACAGATGTCTTCCAAGTCGCACCTGAAGTCACACTGACATGCAGCTTTGAAATCGTGCGATTTCAGATGGAGTCGCATGATGTCAAAGCTGCAGTCAATATAAATGGGGGTTAAATCTTACATTTTCTCGTATTTATGAAACAGACACATCACGCCACACAATATGGTACATTTTCAGTGTTGGCACTAGGCCCTGCTCTGTTGGCGTCTACCCACATATCAAAGTCAATGTAAATCCAATTGCTAGAAGCCTATATTATCCTAACTTGTTTATGCCATTTCTAAAGTCCTTTTGGTCTTTCAATAATGTAACTTCCAGAAAAATAGCACCTGGTTACCCTGCTATAAAGGTCCTTGTTCAGACACTTGTTGGTGTTTGGTGACAACAGTCTGTCTCTCTATTCCAATTGTATGCCTGTATTGTCACCCTCTCACACGGGGGGGGTTCAGATGGAAACTACAATACACATTTTGTCAACATGGTTTAATGTTATTACCGTCAGGAAAAATATAATAATTAATGTAATAAGTGTTACAAAACCCACAACAGGAAAATCAGTGTGTATATGCAGTAAAGCATGCTTGTTATACTCACTGTAGAACTTTAGGAGGTTAATCCTCTGCATTGTGTAAAAAGGCTGTTTGATGCTGTATGCACAGATCCTCTCCTACCGGCATTGTTCCCATAACATATCCGGATAAGTCAGTGGAGTCAGTCCGCACATGCTCAGTTCTGTGTGTATTGCTAGAGTTTTTTTTTTTTTTTTTGAGGGTGCATGTCATCATCAAAGGGCCAATCGGCACTGTCCAGACAGAGGGTCAGGGGTCCGGCGTCCTCATAGGACAGTCGGAGGAGAATGAAAATTCCTCCTACAAGCTTTAACCAGACACTGATAGAAGTCACAAGACTGCTATATACTGCAGATGAGAAAAAGGTATTTAGCAGTTTATATTTAGTAAAATAATTGCATTTGCATGTTCTGTGTACTGTGGGAGACCAGATATAGTGAATGCAGGGTCCTGGGTTTAGGAACACTTTATCCATGTCCAGCCAGTCTTGTGTTTTTTGGATATACTGCTCCCAAAATCGTATAGCCAGGGACCAGACCCCCCACTACATTCAGTTATTATCTCTGGTCAAGAACCCTCCCCAGCCTATTGACTGGACAATGGGAGGTCATACCTCCTACTCCTCTGCTCTAGCCTTCACACTTTTTACCGTGGAGGAACCCTTGAAATATTCTACGTGTCCAATAGAACCCCTACTAAAAGTTTATTGCCACAGCTCTTGGTATAGTAGGTTGATATACCTACAGCTCAGGATATTGGAGTAATTGGTAAGATTTAGATATAACAATTAAGGCATAAGTGATTTGACACTCAGATTGTATCATTTTTTTGAATAAAGCCAAATTCACAAAACCGTGACCAGTCACCAAGACCAGTGGCTGAGAGTGGTTTGAGAATGACAACATGTATACCAGAAACGAATGGGCCTCTTACATGGTATATCCAGTAACAAGAAACAGAGACAAAAAGTAACCATGTAAGGGTGCCTCAAATACTATTCTGGTCTATTAGGGTAATGGTGAACCATGCGACTCTCAATGGTTAAAGTACGGTATATCTCAAGGTAAACCTTTTTGTTTTTTGTTTTGTTTTGGATACGGTGGAGAAGGATTAGAACCCCTCAGGTTTTTTATTGCTATATGTTCCCCTATTAGGCTCGGTTCACACTTGTGCGATGCGGGAACCCGACTCGCACCCAACTCGCACGGCAGTTCACACTGCCATATGCAAACTGCCGGGAGTGTCTGTCAATACATTTCAGCTGGCATATCGCACTGCGAACTCAGGACATGAATCGGATCGCATGGGTGTGAACACCTAATGCAATTCGATTCTGGTGCGGGGTCCTGTGAGTTTGGTCTGAATGCGATATCAGCCATACTATCTGTATGGCTGAAATTGCATCGCACGGACATCGCAGTGCGAATCGAATGCAATCTCGCACAACGCAGTAGTGTGAACCGGTGTTTCGTCACATATGACGACCCATCACATTTAGCTACCTGCTGGAGTGCTCATGTGCGACGCCGCCATATGCGTTCCAACACTTTTAAAACTTTAAGTTTTTTAAAAGTGACAAAAACACTTTTTTAACTTTTTTTTTATTTTTTTTTAAACACTTTTAAAAAAGTGCTAAAAGTGACAAAAGTTGGAACGTGCATGCGCACTCCAGCGGGTAGCCAAATGTGATGGGTCGCCATATGTGACGAAACACCGGCACTTGGGGAGATTCACCCTCCTTTATTTGTCCTGTTGACCATTTATCATTGAAAGTAAAAAAAAAAATCCCAAATTTTTGGGTTGACCCCAGAAAAGTAATAGAGGGCAAATCTTCCAATGGGGATACTAGTCCTGGTGACCTGGGGGTCCCCCAGGAATTCCCTTAATTTCCAGGGATTTTCTCTTACTTCCTGTTTGGCTATGGGACATTAAGTGAGTTCTCTGCAATGGGACACAGATGGCAAAAATAAACCTTACAGGGGTAATAACCCTCCCTTACTGTATCCAAAAAAAAAAAAAAAAAAAAGTTTTTTTTACCTATAGTTCTATTTTAAAGCCTACAAAATGTGCTAAGCAAAAAGTATTTCGGGAGTCGTCATGTAAACAATACCATGCAGTACCTGAGATGAACCTATCCTATTGTTCATTTAAAGATGAAGTCCGAGGACCTCTGAGGGACCAACAAAAATGAAAACCTAAAAAAAGAGGGGGAGGGAGGAGGAAACTGTCCTGTAAGCCTCCTGATGTACGAGAGGCTGTACCCCCACCCAAAGGCTGATAAGATATACCTTCAAAAAAGAAAATGGACCCCAAAAGTGTGCCCAGAAAGGAGATAACAGACTCAACATACTAGTGTCTGGAGGTAAATAACTGGAACTAAGAGGAGGAAAGGGAGGGGAGAAAAAAAAAACCAAGGGGACGAATAAGAGAAGAAAACCAAAGAAAGAGGAGTCCCAAAGAAGGTAAGCCCCGCCCAGGGAATCCGAGGCCATCTCCGGTAGGCTCGACAGAATTTCCTATAGGCTCAGAAAGTGGGAAGGCGGGCTCATCGCTGAAAACTGGTCCAACTAAGGCTGCCAAATGTCACTTTTGTCCCTAGTGTCTGCGACTATCGTTGTGAGCTTCTCGTTCATCAACGTACCATGCACCCGTCACTTCACCTCCTCAAACAAGAGGAGATGTTTGGGTTTTTTCCACGCCTTCGCAGTGGTTTGTTTAATGGCCATAAAAATGTGTTGCCAAAGTACGTTCTTGTTTTGTTAACTCCAAGATAGGCTTATGAAGTAAAGCTTGGCTTCCCATGGGTCCTTGCGTGTGTTAGAATAAAAGAGCGTATTGACCAAAGAGTATACCCGAATCCACGGTCTTTTAACTTTTGTATCATTTTTTTCAAAGTGATTTTAAAGTCAGGACATTATTTACCTTTAAAGTAGAACTATAGGCAAAACTCTTTTTTTTTTTTCATTTTGGATAGAGTAATGTTATAACCCCTGTTAGATTTTTGTTTTTTTGGGGTTTTTTTTTTGTTTTTTTTTTAACCATCTGAGTCACACTAAGGAGATTTCCCTTCACTTCCTGTCCCATAGCCAAACAGGAAGTGAGAGGAAATTCCTGCAAATTAAGGGAACTCTTTGGGGACCCCGAGGTCGCCAGAACTAGTGGCCCCATTGAAAGTTATATTCCTCTTTTATAGGGACAACCCAAAATTTGGGATTTTCTTTTAATTAAATTTTAATGGTAAACTGGACAAATAGAGAGGGTGAATCTCTCTAATGGGGGCACAGAGAGCAATAAAAACATGACAGGTGTTCTAATCCATCTCCACTCTATCCAAAACAAAAAAAAATGCCTTTTAGTTATACTTTTAAGGCATTCCTTGCATTTAAGGTAAATAAAAAGTGTCCCACTGGTTATATCAATCCCTCACCTCCCTTAATACTTACCTGAGCAGTGTTTGCACTCTTCCTCTCCTCACAGGAGTCCATGAGATCAGCGAGACCCATTGGCTCCTGCTGCTGTCAGTAAAATCCTGTGAGGACCGGGGGGGGGGGGGCAGGGCCGAGCTGCACTGTGTGTGTCAGTGGACGCACACAACCCGAGTCAGGAGCAAGCCGGCAGGCAAGTATAACATGTTTAATAAAAATGTAAGCTTTACAATCACTTTAACGTCCCTGGCGGTTTTCCCGAGTGTGGCTTGGGGTTAAATTTCAGCACCATTAGCGGTAACCCCGAGCCACACTCGGGATTGCATTGCAGGATCCTGGTGCGGTGTACTTACCTTGTCCCCAGGATCCTGCGATGTCCCCCGCTGTGTCCTCCGCCCGAAGCCTCTGTGTGCCAGGCTCCGTTCCCTGCGAACGTCGTGACACACGAGGGCGGAGCCTGGCGGCAAATTCAAAAAAGTGAAAAATCATAACACATACAGTACACTGAAATCTTACAGATTACATTACTGTATGAAATCATTTCACATCCCTTTTGTCCCCAGTGCTTTGTCCAGTGCCATGCATGCAGTTTTATATATATATATATATATTACTGTTCTTTCTGCCTGGAAACTTGAGATTGTCCCTAGCAACCAAAAAGTGTCCCTTTACGTCAAAAGTGGTTTTAGACCAGCTAGAAAACAGTGATCGTAAATTAGAACACTTGCAGAATTGAGCGTGAATTGTGGGGAAATTTTATTATTATATTATTTTTTATAATTATTTATTATATTATAATTTATGATTTTGTGTTTCAAACTTCATCATACCCGGGATGTCTACTAGACTCTTGGTGGACAGATCTAAGTGTGTTATTGCTAAGAATTACAGGCCTACAATATAAAACGCCAAATTTCTATGCAAAATAATTGTACCGCTTTGAGACACAAAAATCTGACATAATCATACCGCCAGGGAGGTTAACCCCTCATTCATAAAACATTACTTTCAGTAATCATGATGCAATAAAAATTGCAAAAAAGAATTGCAGACAGTAAATATTGTAATGGGCCTTTTTATATATTGGTGGTGGACTGTACCCACCAACCCCCCTGCCAGAACACAAGACGAACTGACTGATTGTGCCTGATTTTCGGCTTGTGTACAAGGCTTTAGACTGGGAGTGGGTTAGCACATTGAGTCAAGGCTCTTTTGCTTTGTACAGCCGACACTTGAGGAACCCGCTTACAGGCGTTAAGAGCACAGCAATAACCTCATCATTGTGCTGCTGCCATTTAGCAGGCTGGGGGTGGGTTCTCAACAACACCGTACTGCTTTACATCAATGGAGATCAGAAATCTGGTTGAGGTGTTGCATGGATCCCAAGCATGGCTAGACAGATTTGCAAATATTTATGCAGGCAAGATAGCTTGTCTGTTAATTTTAGCTTTGTATATACAGTAGCTGTTCATCTGAAGTTCAGAGTCATGAGCAAACTATATTAAGCTGCCTTAAGTACTCTGTCAGTCCTTTCCTTCCCCCTCCAATTTCCTTCCCATATCCAGCAATTCTCAACCAAAGTTGCTCCAGAAGTTGCTAAGGGTTCCATGAGTTGTGGCTTGTTGACCTTCCATCTGATGGGGTCTGCATGGTGTCTGGGCTTATTTTTTTTTTTACAAAATAGTTTTTTTTTTTATTTCTTTTGATAGAAAGTAGTTTACAGGTTCAGATAGTACAAATGCATCCATAAACAAATCTCTTTTACAAAATATAAAAGAAAGTACAATAGCCCAACGGGGGCCAACTGTTATAGTTATACATCATATTTACCAAATTCCTCAACGGAGGAATGAAGTATACCACTGGTCACAAGGGTAATGAGTGTGGACCTCGTAGGGCACCACAACCTAAAATCACAATGCTATATACAGCAGGGATATTTCCATGAACACAACATCCACACCATACATGCACCCATCTTTACTCATTCACACAAAAAGGCAAACCTTGTCCCACCCCGCCTCCACCACACCGTCCCTCCAGGTACACAAACGACCCACCATCCAAGGGTTACAGCCTCCCCTAGACATCAAAACAAAAAAAACAAAAAAAGGGAAAACCCATCAAGGGAAGGCCGGATATAGTTATTGTTGTGAGAGCGGAGTGTCCTTCCAAAAGGAGTCTGCTATATCAAGCCAGGGCTGCCAGATCTTAGCAAATTTTTTTGGGCAGGCCCTACCCTTATAAACCAGTTTAAAAATTGGTATAACTTTATTCATCATACGATACAAAACTTGAATATCTGGGGCAGTTGCATTCTTCCATTGCATCAAAATTAATTTTCTGGCATAAAACAGTATTATACGGACAAGAGTTCGATTATGAGTCCTGTGTATGAAATCGTTCAGCACACCCAATAGTCCAACCTCCGGGGTGCAGGGCACCTTTATTTGTAGTGTGTTTTCAAAAAAGGAAAATAAGTCCCTCCAAAAGGTGGACATAACAGGGCAGGACCAAAACATATGCATGTATCCAGCTTCTGAGAAGCCACACCGAACACAGGAGGCTGCAGAGTCATATCCCATACGGGCCAGCCTAGCAGGAGTGTAATGCATCTGATGTATAAATTTATATTGTACATATTGGTCATTTGATCCAATAAGGTCCAGAAAGCACACCTCTGAGACCTCCTCCCACCCCTCCTCTGACAACCCGGGAATTTCCTTTTCCCATTTCCGCTGAGCAATCTGAAAGGGTTTAACGCCCGCCACCTGAAGGCGAGAATATATAGTAGTAACAATTTTCCCAATATCGGGATATGATAATAGCACCTCTAGAGGTGATTCAGTGAGCTCCAAGGACAAACCAGAAAATTGTGCCCTGATGGCATGGCGCAGTGAAAGATACCTAAAATAAAACCTGTTTGTTACACCACACTTAGCCCTCAGATCCGCAAATGAGAAAAAAGAGTCGTTTGAGTAGATCTGAGAGACGTGGGTAACACCAAGTCTCATCCACCACTCAGAATCTGGATGGCCCAGGAGCTCTGGAAAGTTAGGATTATGCCATAGAGGAGCATTGGGGGACACCCCTATCTGGTTAATGATTACTTTATTACCCTCATGCCAGGCCAGCCAGCCCACCTCAATCGGCGAGCCCCTAGAACAATGTCGAGGCATGGACCTGTGTAATGTGTCCACTAGTGAGGCCCTGGGGCCAGTAAGAGCGTTCAATAGAGCGGTGGAGCAGGAAGAGGAGGCCCCCAGAAACCAGTCATAGACATAAGCCAGCTGTGATGCTATAAAATAGTGCCTTAAATTAGGGCAGGCCAAACCTCCATCAAGTTTAGCGGCCTGGAGTGAGGCCCTAGCGATTCTCGGGTTCAAGCCCTGCCAAAGGAAGGAGGATACGAGTGAGTTAATTTTGATAAAAAGTTTCTTAAATAAAAATATTGGGGAAGCCCGAAATACATAGAGAAATTTAGGTAAAAATATCATTTTGAAAATATTCACGCGTCCAATCAAATTTAGTGGCAATGAGGTCCAGGAGCGTAACCTGGTCTCCATTTGAGTTATGATCGGGGTGATATTAAGGGTCTGGAAACTAGATAGATTATTGTGAATATGTATTCCTAGATATTTAAATGTATGATGTATAGTCAGCTTGGACTGGGCTAGGTAAGCATAATCCCTGTCAGGGCCTATGGGGAATGCCACAGACTTTTCCCAGCCAACTCTCAGTCCGGAAGCCCTCCCAAACTCGTCCACAACCTCCATCAAAGAGACAAAGGCCTGTTCTGAGCCGTCTAAGTAAATCAAGGCGTCATCCGCATATAGAGATCCTCTCAGACAGTTCGCCATAGCAGATGCCCCCCACTGTCTCCGTTTGACGCACTGCCAGAGCAAGTGGCTCAATGGCTAGTGCGAACAAAAGTGGAGAAAGCGGACAGCCCTGCCTGGTTCCCCTCTGCAAACTAAACATATCCAATATATCTTTGTTGGTACATATTCTTGCCCTGGGGTTAGTATAAAGCAACCTGACCCATTTAATAAATTGGACGCTGAAACCCATACGATGCATAGTTTCCCAAAGGAAGGACCAGCTAACCGTATCAAATGCTTTCATCACGTCAAGTGATAGTACCAGTCCGCTTCTTCTGTCTGTGGAAGCCCTGTGAATATGTATATAAAGGCGACGAATGCTGTCATATGTACTCTTACCAGGCATGAACCCTGTCTGGTCCCTGTGAATAAGGTGAAGAATGACCTTTTGTAATCTCAAGGCTAGGACCTTCGCTAGTACTTTAACATCGCTGTTTAGTAGCGAGATTGGACGGTATGACCCACACAGCAGTTTGTTTTTGTCAGGCTTGGGTAGCACAACAATGAGGGCTTCATTCATGGAGGGGGGAAGTTCTCCCTCCTCCATTGCCCGATTAAAGAGAGATAAAAGTTTCTGTGCCAATTCCACAGCATAGGTTTTGTACCATTCTGCAGGCAAACCGTCCAACCCAGGGGTTTTATTGGGGGGTAAAGAGCAAATAGCCTCAGTGATCTCTTCGATTGTGGGAGTGTATAAGATGGAGCTGTGGGAGTCGTCCAATACAGGAAATTGAAGGGAGTCAAAAAACCCCAATGTCTCCAATTCATCTGGGCAGTGGGGGGCTTCATACAGGGTCATACATTTTTGGCTGATTTTTGGCCCCTGTGTACCCAGTCTAAAGCCTAGTACGCACAGTGAGATTTATCAGAAGAATGATCGCCCACTTTTTATTTATTTTTTTTGCATGCTCATCTCCATATCGAAAACGAATAGGTTACTAACAACTTGCCTACTGGACACTTGTACCTCCTTTCTGCTTAGGCCAATTTTCAGCTTTCAGTGCTGTCGCACTTTGAATGACAATTGCGCGGTCATGCAACACTGTATCCAAACAAAATTTTATCTTTTTTTTGGAGCTTTCAAATGGAGCTTTCTCTTGGTGGTATTTCATCACCACTGGGTTTTTATTTTTTATTTTTTGCTAAACAAAAAATGACAATTTTGGAAAAAAAACAAAACCTTGTTTATAGTTATAAAATTTTGCAAACTGGTAATTTTTCTTCTTCACTGATGGGCGCTGATGAGGCAGCACTGGTAGGGCAGGACTGATAATTGGCACTGATTGGCAGCACTAATTAGAAGCTGGTGGGCACTGATTGGCAGCATTGGTCAGACTATGTTGGGAATGAAGTCCCTTTAACAGAAGCCGGTTAACGGCTTTCTTCCTTTTTCTTCACGCTGTTAGCATGAGGGGGGGAAAAAGCAGATAACCTGCTTCTGTTTACTTCAGTGATCAGCTGTCATTGGCTGACAGCTGATTACATGGTAAGAGGCCGCTGTGATTGGCCCTTTACCCCGATCTGTCATCAGCCAAGTGAGAAGGAGGACATCCTCCGGGCATTTTATGCCCGTGCAGTAGCCGTCTTTCGGCTATAGGGCGGGAAGGGGTTAAAGTATTAACATTCTCTGAGGACAGAATAAAATTACGGAAGTGAGTTAATGTATTTCTATTGCATTTTCGGACAAAACGTTCACTGATTAAAGGAAAATTGTACGTTATGGTATCATACGAGAAAAATTTCACATTATGTTTCTTCAGATAATTTCCGAAATTTTTTTTTTTTCTCCCCTCCACCCCCCCCCCCCTTCTAATTTCAGATTATCGTACGATCGCTTGGAAAGCGGTATTTTTTTGTATGATTTTCTGATCGCTTGTACTAGGCTTTAGGGTGTTAGGTTGACCACCAATCTAATGTGGGCATTCACCAATATACCGTATATACTCGAGTATAAGCCGACCCGAATATAAGCCGAGGCACCTAATTTTACTACAAAAAAACTGGGAAAATGTATTGACTTGAGTATAAGCCTAGGGTGAGAAATGCGCAGCTACTGTAAGTGGAAAAGAGGGTCAACAATGCCCATTTGCAGCCTCACTGTGCCCATTTGCAGCCATAGGTCCCCTGAACTTCAAACTCGGTAGTTAAGGGTTCCTAGGTGCAGCCAAAATTTGTGGTCTCTGGAACTAAAGGGTACTGAAGTGCCATTGCTGCAGATGGGGTTCCTAGCACCAAGTGGCCCCCGAGATACTGGGCCCCAAGTCTGTTCGGAAAATGCCAAGCACTTTTCTGCAGCAGAGAATAACATTTTCCGAACCGATTTTGGGGCCCCGTATCTCGGGGCCACTTGGTGCTAGAAACCCCAGCTTTGGACATGTTGTAGTGCTAGTTCCACTGGGTTTGCACACCAAGTGGCCCCGAGATACAGGCTCCCAAAGTCGGTCCGGAAATGTCATTCTCTGCTGCAGAAAAATGCTTGACTCGAGTATAAGCCGAGGGAGGCAGAGGCGGCATTCTTTACGTAGATGGCATTCTTTCCACTGACCCCGGAACAATTAATTGCAGGAGGGGTTCCCTGAGATTTATTACAAGGGTTCCTTTAGGGTAAAACGGTTGAGAAAGGCTGACATAGACCAACAATCTAATAACAAAAAAAAAAGCCTGTTACATTGATAACCTACTACGTTATTGATCGCAGGAGCTCTGCATTACTGCCAGTGAAAGCTGTAGAAAAATCTAATTTGTGCCTCTTAATGTAGCTACATATGTAGGCTTGTGAAGCCGTATTTACTATAACATCCATTTAGACTTTGTTGTGGGATCAGAAGTGCAGTCTGCATTATTTACTGAACCACACGGAGGGGAGTTAAAAGCTTGCTCTTCAGTGAAAGTTTAGCCTGACCTTTAGTATTGACACTGCTAAGTGCTCTCTTCATTCTGTGTGTGTACTATAGGTTAATATTGCCTTTCTAGCCTGGAGGGAGCTCAGTCTACAGGGCTGCATAGCAGAAAAGCACTGTGGGAATGGGCTCTGTCCATTGCAGCAACATATGCAAAGTGCCAGAAGGGCGGCCGAGTAGGGCTCAGCCGGTGTTCATGTGCAGTCACCTTGTGCCTGTTCTGCTCCAGTGAATGGCCAGTATTGATGCCGTGTCTTTCCTCCCTGCTACATTGATTTTAAAGAGAGCACATTTCCATATTTTTTTTTTTTTTCGTGTGTGTTTTAATCTTGCAATTTATCCCTGCTGGAAGTAATGTTTTGTATAGGAATTCTCTGTTACCATTAGCAGGCTGGTCGGATCCATTAGCAGATTCAAGGATTACTAGCCAGGCAGTGCAGGAGTTACCCAAGCTATAAAATGAAGCACACGGTGTTGACATTTTGTTGCTGTGATTTTTTTTTTTTCCAACCAGTTTCAAGTTGTCTGTTGAAACAGGTGTGACTCATCCCTTGGCAAAGAGGTTGGTGAAGAGGAGATGATGACCTTGGCACACAACATAATATATCATGTTTTTCATATTATACACACATTCAGTGCATCTCTGCGTCAAGGTGTGCTGCTAACCCATTTATTGCAGTAACTCATGCACTACAATGTGCTTTTAAGCCATATTTTATTTATCATATCGGGCACACTTCTTACAGCTGTAGACATACATACATTCTACTGTCAAAGTCCATTCATAGAGTGATCACAGGCACACCATTGGCAGATTTTATAGACAGACAAATCATTTTTTTGGCAGCAAGAGACAAAGCGACCGTTCGCCAAATCGTCACTTCATGGAAACCGTCCTCAGTCGTCACAAAACATTTTTGTCCTTTTGGTGGCAAATAAATGGTGTGCCCATGATATCTCTATATGTGAATTATCTGGTGTTGTGGCATGCTGTGTTCCTGCGGCCCCAACACAGAAAAAAAAAAATGACTGCTTCTATTTTTTTTATCATAATGCCCATTGTGGCAACCAAATGTAACTACAACATGCAATCGTGCGTCACAAAGCATAAGAATGAAATGCACCACAATGCATTGCATCATTCTTGGTGTGTTGCATTTAAAGAGTTAGTAAACCGCAGATGAGGAATATGAACAAAGCCTATCCCTCTATAGCAGGGATCTGCAAACTCTGGCCCTCCAGCTGTTGCGGAACTACATGTCCGATGAGGCATTGCAAAAACTCTGACATTCACCTACATGACTAGGCATGATGGGAATTGTAGTTCCTGAACAACTAGAGGGCCATAGTTTGGAGACCCTCCTACTCTATAGTGTGTATTTGTCTCAAGGAAGAGCACTAGTGCCTCGTTTCCACTGAGCGGATCGGTTCAGGTCGGTACAGTTTGGAAGGCCTAGAATGGTCCAGCCTATTCAGGTGAGCGTTTCCACTGCAAGTGGGACTGCCCAGGGCCATATGTGGGTTTAGAAAAAATGCCTCTCATGGCGTCACACGTCCGCCAATCAGTGGAATGTATCGTAGCTCCGCCCTAACCGAACCGTACCATTTTCTATGGCCCCACATCTGAAGCAGGACCCAGAATAGTGCAGTTCGGTTCCGTTGTATGGCGTGCTTTCATAATGGAAGTACTCAAAATAGCATACTGTACCGAACCGCTCGTTTCAGTGGAAACGAGGCTTAAGTGTCACTTTTGTCTGCTGCTACTTCATTGCTGTTTCATTCCTCTGCTATCAGCATTCATCACTTCTGACAAGTTTTCCTGACCCCAAGAAAAATAATGGTGACTGGGAGGGATCTCTAGCTGATTGACAGCCTCGGCTCTGTTGCTGTGCGCTGTGTTAAGGGGGTTGTGTCCCTTCCCTCCAATCAGTTCTCAGAGCTCTCGTCACTGAGCTCTGCAGAGTGTAACTTCAGCTCTCCACCTCCTTTTTCTGAACCCTCAGACAAGCTTTATAATTCAGCACTTTGGATGTAGAGAAGACTGCAGATAAACTGGTACAACTTAAGTAGGAGGTTTAGTTTCATCTCTGTGTATCACCTGAGCCCATTCATTTCACTGGGTATGTGTAGGAGTTTACAACCATTTTAATTGGTGCATGACCATACATTGCCTCCTCTTTTCTGGTTCTTGGTTTTTGGACCAGTACTGTCCCTTGGGCGTGGACAGATAGGCCTCAGCCCTGTGTAAGCTTTGACTAGACCGGCTCTGAGCCTACACAGCGCTTCCTTCTCTCCTGTCTATTGTTTTTCAGGCCAGGTTATTCCCCATTTGGTGCAGCCATCTTGCTTCTCAAATGGCATCAGGCCAAGATGTCAGTCACAGACACCTCAACCTTCCATGTCGCGGTGAGGCATTACTGCTCTTCACACAAAGATGAAGATGCAGTTGTGGACTTTTGAGAAGAAGCCAAAATATGTGTATCGACTCTATTCAGTCTGCTTGGACTGCATGGATTATGGAAATGAGTAATGTATTTCAAACAGCTTATTATGAAGGTGCTACTAGGTTGACATGGTGGTGAAACGGAAGTGTTTTTAAAGAAAAAAAAAAAATTTGGGGACGAATATTTTTTTTATCCACATGTAAACATGCAAAATGAATACATATTTTCTAGTGGTTGGGCTCATCACCCATAAAAGTGATATTAAAAATGAATCCACTTTATCACTGTGGGCTGTATTTGAAGTATAGGAAGTACCCCATGAGTTAGGTTCCCGCCCGAGGGAAACTGGTCAAGGCAGGTGTCAAACTCCATTTCATCAGGGCCACATCAGAATTCCAGGGCCAGCCTCACATCGGGGTATAGGAACATGTAGAAAAAGCCTCCCATAGTGTGATATTGTTTAAAGTTGTTGTAAAGGCGGAAGGTTTTTTAATCTTAAAGGAGAAGCCCATCCTGAGCTTGTTTGGCTGGGCTTCTCCTATGGGTCAAAGAAGTGCAATTCGTTTTGCACTCCTGTGACCCGTTTTCAACAGAGAGCGTTCTGAAGTCCACTCTCTGCTGACATCACACAGATTAGTCCAGGCACTGCGTCATCCCGACTCTGGGAGTCTGGATCCGCCAGGTTCCAGGACTGATGGCCGTCTCAGCCACTCAGCGGGCCGCTGAGACAGCCGCTCCCTGCCCTTCCACAGCTGAGCGCTCCAGTGAGTGTGGAGGAGCAGAGCAGAAGAGCTGCTGATTGACAGTCGGCAGCTCTCTGCTCGGGGAGCTGAGAGAACCAAGCCATCGGCGGTGTTGGCTCGGTTCTGAGTGAAGAGGCACCGGGGGACCGATGCTGCATCCAAATACGTAAATATGATTGTACAATAACCCCCAAACCCATACTTCTCTTTTTAATGCTTTCTATGCATTAAGATAAAAAGCCTTCTGTGTGCATTAGCCCCCTTAATACTTGAGGTCCATCTAGATCCAGCGATGTTGTACAAGAGACTCGGCTTTCCGGGACTCCCCTTCTCATTGGCTGAGACAAGGGTTCGTCCGTAGGGTTCGATATTGAGTTTGCCTACCCTTTGCGTCTATAACCGCTTCAGCTCTTCTGGGAAGGCTGTCCACCCCAAACTCACTCATCCATGTCTTTATGGACCTTGCTTTGTGCACTGGTGCGAAGTCCTGTTGGTACAGGAAGGGACATGGATGGGTGAGTTTGGGGTGAAGGAACTTGACTGGCCTGCACAGAGTGCTGATTTCGATCTGATGGAACACCTTTGAAATGAATTGGAGCAGAGACTACGAGCCAGGCCTTCTCGTACACATCAGTGCCTGACCTCATAAATGCACTTCTGGAAGAATGGTCAAACATTCCTATAGACACACTCCTAAACCTTGTGGACAGCCTTCCCAGAAGAGTTGAAGCTGTTATAGCTGCAAAGGGTGGGCCAACTCAATATTGAACCCTACGGAGTAAGACGCCATTAAAGTTTATGCGCATGTGAAGACAGGTGTCCCAATACTTTTGACAAGGTGTATATTATGATGATACCTTGGTAATAATAAGCTATAAGCTGTGTGTGCTTTTTGGGCAGTTATCCTTTTAGAAGAACGAGTTTAGGATAGGCAACCATACAGGGGCAGGTAGTATTTGTAATAAAACCCCTACCCCAGATATCTGTGGGTCAGCCGAGTCCAGATCAAATCGAATTTGCTTGTAAAATCTTTTGTAGGAATTTTGTAGCTGCCCGCAGTACGTAGAAGCTGGAATCTTCAGGTATTTGTGTAAGCTGGGCAGTGATCATCTGCTGTTCCTAAGCTACAGAAAGTTCAAGAGCCAGTAAGCCAGAAGCTGACGCTGATTAATGGTAATCGCGTGCCCCTATGTGGCTTTAGGCATGGAACAGGCTGATGTCATATGGGCAGCCCCTTCCCCTTTGGCTCGCTGCCCCCAGCACTCCCAGTGCGGGGGCTGGGATCATGAACGGAGTATTTATAAATGCAGCAAGCTGGGTGCTGAGCTGCTGGAAGAGACTGTGACATGCGTTACGTACACTAGGGAATTCTATGCCCCCTACTCTGGAGCCAGGGTGGGGTATGTAACTGATCTGATGCCTCTTGCCATGACTAATTATCATCTTGTCGATTAAAGGGGTAGTAGAACATTGCAATGCATAAAAGAAAGGTAGCTATTTTTATATGGGGTGTTAGAGACATCACGTTAACAGCTGTACTTTTAAATAGGCAAGTGTGTGAGTGCTGAACCAAAATACGTTTTGGCTTCTGTGGGTCGGTGAGATATTCAGAACACTCTGTAAAAGTAAAGAGACATGCATGTGCAATCTGCTGTGTCTAGATGTATTTTCTGATTGGAAAGTCCTTGATGGATCTTCCGACACAGCTGTCTTTCTGGAATGTTATCCTAAAGTGGACACAACATAAAACAATGAAATGTAGAGGCCTCCTATATATACAGGATAGAATGCTTGTTTAGTCCCCGGGGAGTCTAATAAAGAGGAATACTTGTCCTATTCCTCCGTCCGGCAGGCTTCCTTCCTGATGGCTCGGACGTTGAAGATCGTTCCCATGTTACTGCTTCTTTTCTCCACTTGTGCCCCCTCTTTTCTCACAAGGGTTCCCTTTTACTACATTGGTGGTCCGTGACATCTAAAGAGATGCTTGGCTTTCCTAGTCTAAAAGAAGACTGTGTCACCTACCACTGTTTCTGGCTTTGCGGAAATATGAAGGCACTGTTAGAAGATCCTTCTAACCCCAGATGAACTCCTAAAATTAATTTTAGGTTTTCGGGAACCCTTGCTAAAACCAGCTCATTGGGAAGGGAGGGAGGGGGTCAATTGAAAAATGTTCACCTACATTGGTGGTGGTCTGTAGCAATAAGGCAACCTTTACAGACAGCCTAAAAGATAATTGGCGTCATGCTTCTGACTTTACAAAGCGGAGTTGGCCTTGGAGCTATGCAAGCACCATCAGATGGGGAGGTTAATCGGCCACAGCTCAAGGAGCCACTAGTAATCCTTAGAGCAGGGGTAAAAAAAATTCATAGAGGTCCGATCAGTAAAAATGATTTACAGCAGAGGTCTGAATCGCACGTTTTGTGAGTTGTCTCAAATCCTTCCCATCACAGCCCCCTCACTTTTTATATCAGACTCGTTCTCACATGAGTGTCCTCAGTCCCCCGCACATCAGCCACCCACTTCACATCAGTTTCCCCCTTCACATTAGTGTTCACTACCCCCTTCACATCTAACACCCCCCCCCACAGTACTGCCCCCCTTCACATCACCCCTCCCCACAGCACTTGCCCTTTCTTTTATATCACCCCCCGACAGCAATTACCCACCCCCCTTACATCAACTCTCCTTGCGCACAGCACTGACCCACTTAAAATCACCCCCCCTCCATCCACAGCGCTGCTCCCCTTTACATCTTTTCCCCCCACAATACTTGCCCCCTCTTTACATCACCCCCCGACAGCAGTTGCCCCTCTTACATCACATCTCCTTGCCCACAGCACTGGCCCACTTCAAAGCACCCTCCCCCCCACAATAGCACTGCCTCCCTCTACATCACACACCACCCCAATAGCACTGCTCCCCTTTACATCTCTCCTCCCACCACAGCACTATCACCTTTCGATCTCCCCCCACAGCACTGCCCCCTTCACGTTGCCCCCCTTTACATTCCCTCTCTCCCTCTCTCCCTCTCTCCCTCTCTCCCTCTCTCCCTCTCTCCCTCTCTCCCCCTCCCCCTCTTCCTTCTTCCTCCTCCAACACACAGCCTTACCTCCCTACCAGCACTTGCCACCCTTCACATTACCCTTCCACAGCACTGCTCTCCTTTCACAAACTATGCTGGAAAATAAGTATTTGGTCACCTACAAACAAGCAAGATTTCTGTCTCTCACAGACCTGTATCTTCTTCTTCTTTAAGAGGCTCCTCTGTCCTCCACTCATTACCTGTATTAATGGCACCTGTTTGGACTTGTTATCAGTATAAAAGACACCTGTCCACAACCTCAAACAGTCACACTCCAAACGCCACTATGGTGAAGACCAAAGAGCTTTCGAAGGACACCGGAAACAAAATTGTAGACCTGCACCAGGCTGGGAAGACTGAATCTGCAATAGGCAAGCAGCTTGGTGTGAAGAAATCAACTGTGGGAGCAATAATTAGAAAATGGAAGACATACAAAACCACTGATAATCTCCCTCGATCTGGGGCTCCACGCAAGATCTCACCCCGTGGGGTCAAAATGATCACAAGAACGGTGAGCAAAAATCCCAGAACCACACGAGGGGACCTAGTGAATGACCTGCAGAGAGCTTTGGACCAATGTAACAAAGGCTACCATCAGTAACACACTACGCCGCCAGGGATTCAGGTCCTGCAGTGCAAGACGTGTCCCCCTGTTTAAGCCAGTATATGTCCATGCCCGTCTGAGGTTTGCTAGAGAGCATTTGGATGATCCAGAAGAGGATTGGGAGAATGTCATATGGTCAGATGAAACCAAAGTAGAACTGTTTGGTAGAAACACAACTCGTCGTGTTTGGAGGAGAGAGAATGCTGAGTTGCAACTAAAGAACACCATACCTACTGTGAAGCATGGGGGTGGCAACATCATGCTTTGGGGCTGCTTCTCTGCAAAGGGAACTGGACGACTGATCCGTGTACATGAAAGAATGAATGGGGCCATGTATCATGAGATTTTGAGTGCAAACCTCCTCCCATCAGCAAGGGCATTAAAGATGAAACGTGGCTGGGTCTTTCAGCATTACAATGATCCCAAACACACCGCCCGGGCAATGAAGGAGTGGCTTCATAAGAAGCATTTCAAGGCCCTGGAGTGGCCTAGCCAATCTCCAGATCACAACCCCATAGAAAACCTTTGAAGGGAGTTGAAAGTCCGTGTTGCCCAGCGACAACCCCAAAACATCACTGCTCTAGAGGAGATCTGCATGTAGGAATGGGCCAACATACCAGCAACAGTGTGTGACAACCTTGTGAAGACTTACGTTTGACCTCTGTCATTGCCAACAAAGGATATATAACAAAGTATTGAGATGAACTTTTGATATTGACCAAATACTTATTTTCCACCATAATTTGCAAGCAAATTCTTTCAAAAATCGGACAATGTGATTGTCTGCATTTGTTTCCACATTTTGTCTCTCATAGTTGAGGTATACCTATGATGACAATTACAGGCCTCTCTCATCTTTTTAAGTGGGAGAACTTGCACAATTGGTGGCTGACTAAATACTTTTTTGCCCCACTGTATGTGTGTGTGTGTGTGTATATGTATATATGTATATATGTGTGTGTGTGTATATATATATATATATATATATTTTTTTTTTTTTTGCTCCAGGAGTTTCAGTGATGCTGAGGTCTCTCTCCCAATTCCAGCAGTAAGATAGCGTTTGGGTGTTGGAGTTATTCAACATGGAAGAGAATATTAAGGAGCTGAGACCTTGGATTGTAGAGCACGTCAGGCTGGCACCTGGTCTCAAATGCTGTTGAAGGTTTCGATCAGTCATGGTTTTTGGTTAGTGATTCCAGTAGGTGGCGAATTTGCAGATAATGGAATTTCTCAGATCTTTAGGTTGGAAGAAAAAGTTCCCCTGGGCGGTCAGTAGGAAGCGAACCATTGGGTGCTTTAGATGGATATTTCAACAGTATGTATGGGCATAAGATAGCTCATGTCTCTCAGTTTATTGTACAGTAATTCCATTTATTGAATGAAAGCCGGCATAGATGTTTTGAGACATTTTCATTTTCTTGCCTTTTTATGTTTCTTCTTATACATTTTTTACTCTCCATGCCCGATGCCATTGCTGAATTGGCAGCCCATACCAAGCTAAACAGTGGGAGTTATTGCATTGCAGCTTGCCTATGTAATGGACCAGGAGGGCCAAATTTAGATTCCATCTACTTGTTGGCAGTGGTATTTTCCAGAGCATTTATACATTATATGATATATATTTACTTTTACAGTAAATGATGAAGGACACAGAAGTGCTGACTCCTCTCCTCCTCCCCTCGGTCCAAGAAGGAAGGAGGAGAAAGCTTCAGCCAACTCTATGCAAATATAGGTAAATTCACATAAAGATTGCAATGTGCTACTTCTGGGGTCTTCTGTGCTGGACTGAGTGCTGAGCAAATTTGTGTGTGTTTTTTATTTTCTTTTAATTTTAAATTCGCTGCGATTAGTCCCATCGGATTGTCCCTATGCTAGTTACATTCCTTGTTCACACCATACCTGCATAAAAAACTGATGGTAAAATTGCACAGATTTGACCGTTTTGGGCTTGTTCACACTGTGTGCAGAGATGTGATTTTATCTAATATAGCTCTTTATAAGGACTCAAAGAAATCAGTAGTTTTCTATGTGCCCTGTTAACACCATAATGGTGGTGTCATATGAGGGTTTTTTCCCTTTTTTTTTTTTTTTCTGTCCAGAAATATGCGACATAAAGGTCTCTGCAAGGGCGCAAAGAAATCAATCGTTTTCTGTTTGCTGTGGTCACACCACGATGTTGGTGTTACTCTTTTTTTCTTCGCAGAAAAATACACACGATACCAGTGTTGTCGGGCGAACCAGACACATAGAAAACAACTCGGGTCTCTGCACATGGTGTGAACAAGGCCATGAACTTTGTGTGTGGTCATTTTCAGATTTTGCATCCTGGTAGTGGTGATATCACTGGTAGTGGAACTGATTGTATTCAGCTTCAATGCCCAGCATGTGGTCAGCTTATTTTTGAAGTTTTCTCCACTTTTTGTATATTTGCATCATCAACACCTTGCGTGTATTGGAATACCATCTAAGCTGCTGTGTCAACACACTAAATTGTATTAGCTGTCCTTGCACAGGTGAGGAACTACTATACAATCGCACTCTATTCCAGCAGTTTCTCATACCCCCTCCTCTCCCTCCCAATTCTTGCTTCATCATTCTCTATATTAGTTGGGTGCCAGAATGTATAGTGTGCTCTGAAAGTGACCAATAAATGCAGATTGATGCCTTATCTTTGGATAAAGCTACACGCTTCCCATCTGCCTATCACTGGTTCCTGATGCAAGAACCAGTATGTTCTTCCATAAGGCTGTCTTACATGTTATTTATCTCCTCTGCCATGTGGTGTTCTGAAGTGGGTCTGAACCCGGAAGAAAACGTCACAAAGGAGGTTATTTACGAAAGACAAATCCACTTTGCACTGCAAGTGCACTAGGAAGTTCCAGTCGCTCTAAATCTAAGGGGAAGCTCTGAAATGAGGGGAAGCTCTGCTGATTTTATTATCCAATCATGTGCAAGCTAAAATGCTGTTTTTTATTTTCCTTGCATGTCCCCCTCGGATCTACAGCGACTTTACTTCCAAGTGCACTTGCAGTGCAAAGTGGATTTTCCTTTAGTAAATAACCCCCAAAATGTCACATAGTGGTACAGTAGTGGGGTAGATGTAGTCACATACAGTTCTTCTAGTGCGATCTTCCTACAGGTCAAATAAAATGCAAAAATACAAGGGACTTTGAGGGAACTGAGGACTTGCACAAAAACTCTGTTAATGGAGAAGCATGGCTAAAGCACTTTTTAGCCCTACTTCTCCTGGGGACAGGGGCGGACTGACCATTGAGCCACTCGGGCACTGCCCGAGGGCCCTGGGCCACTAGGGGGCCCCATCAGGGTTGCCAGCCTCAGTAAAACCAGGGACAGTATGTATAAATCTGTGTTTTTTTTACATCTGTCTGTGTATACTGTGTGTACATGTATGTGTATACTGTGTGATTGTATACTGTGTGTGTGTATACTGTGTGGCCCCATAATCTCTGATTGCCTAGGGGCCCCATAATCTCCTATTGCCCGGGGGCCCCATGAGTTATCAGTCCACCCCTGCCTGAGGATCACACAAGTGCACTCCGTTATTCACTCCTGTGACCCATATTCAGCCGACAGAAGGCTAAAGTCTGCTGTCGGTTGACGTCACGCTGGAGAGATCCCAACTTTAATGTCGGGATCCACCCAGATGCCTGGATCGGTGTGCCACTGAGAACCTGAGCCAGTTGCTCCCAGCTCATTCGCTGCCCAACTCTCCAGTGAGCACTGGAGGGGTAGAGAAGAGAGACGGTAGTTGCCAGCTCACTGAAGATCAAGAACCAAGTGATCAGCTGAGTTTGATCGCTCAATTTCCACACTTCTCTTTTAAAATAATTATTTATGGCCTGAAGGCTTTTGCTGCATTTGGGTAGAACACTGGGGCTTGTTTTCTGAGTGGACCATAGCTTTGTGCTGAGAGACGCTTTGGAGTTTTTTCCTTTTGGCCAGGATAAGTATTGGTCCATACCTGACTGGACGCCAGGAATAATTTTCCCAGTGCCATTGACCTGTTGGACAATGGAAAGTAGAGGAGGTAGCTGAAGTACTAGCTCTGTCTTTTGTGCAAGCATGCTCAAAGATATGTTGGTAGAACTTTGGACCAAGATGTAGGAATAATCCAGCAACAAATCCAGCTTTTGGAGGCTATTGTCTGTAAACTGGGGTGTTCCTAGAGATCCCAGGAGCACTCTAAAGCAGTGTTTCTCAAACTTTTTTTCAGTCAAGGCAACCTTTAAAATTATGGAAAATCTTGAGGCACCCCCAACCTAAAATGTAAAAACTAGTCTAATGGTTTTACATAATGCAGCAACATCTACACACATGTAGGAGACCCCAGAGCTAGAGTTGCAAATTGGTACGAAGTATTCCAGTGTTTCTTTTCTTCCTCACTTTTCATTCATCATTTAGCTAATGTGACCCCAAGGCTGATGGAGAGAGGCAGGGGAGGGACAAACAAGGATGCTATACAGGCGACGGACATCTTCCTTCTCAACTGATGACGTCATTGGATGTTAGGAGGTCGGCAGCTAGACGATTGTAATGGGGCACAATGAAAACCTGTGGCTTTGTGTAACTAAAGGGCAGGCTTCATCCATTTGCCACCTTGTATGCAATTTTTAGGCATTTTGCCAAGGCACCCCTGAAGATACCTTAAGGCACCCTGGTTGAAAAAGGCTACTCCTAAAGAGTATATAAGAATGAGAGCTCTACAAGTCTAGATGAAGTAAAGGTTTTATTTTTCACACCCAGGAGGTGTGAAAATAGATCTGACATGTTTCGGCTCACTAATCCCCCTTCATCAGGACTTTATGATGATTTTTACAGATGATTGAAGGTATTACCGGGCAGGTAATTGTATAACAGGAAGAATACATTGATAGCACTGTGGGTTGCCTGTCAGGCATATACCGGTACTTTTAAAGCACAATAGAATGCTTGTTACACACCGAACACTTTTCCCACACGTCATGTGATTAATGATGATGACCGGGTATTGTTCCATAATGTACAGTGTATTATTCATTCCAAGAGCTTTGCATTGTTCTGCAGTATTGATAATTGTAAAAAGTTAACGTTCTCTCACTAACACTGAGCATATGAGCAGATTGCCATTGTTTTATGTGGGAGTGGCGAATAAGACAATACCGACTGAAGCTTCATAATGTACCCACTTTCCATGAGATGTATTGAAGTAAAAATAGACCTACAGCAATTTCACAATGAAGTGTGTGGGGAGATGTCACTGCAGAACTGCTTTTTTTTTTTTTTTTCTTTTAATTCCATGACACAAGAAGCTGTGGAATAAAGCTGTGTGTGTGTGTGTTTTAACCCTTAATAGGGTATACTCTTACAGCTTAAATAAATAGCTGAATTTTAATAATCCCTTACAGCCCACACTTTATAAGCAGTGCAGAAGTCTTTCTCCTCCCTTTCTGTCTGTTTATAGAATAGCATGACTAAACTGCATGTGAGTAGTTTACACCAGCCTGGAGTTTGCTCCTTCTTTTTTTTTTTTTTTTTTCTTTCTCTTTTTTTTTTTTTTTTTCCTTTCTCTCTTTTTTTTTTTTTTTCTTCTTTTTTTATTTTTTTTTTTTTTTATTCATGCACGCATTTAAATAAATAATTGTAGGCCTGAAGATTAGTTAAAACCCCTAAACCATTATATGTTATCTGAAAGCAGACACCCCAGAGAATAAAATTGCGGTAGTTCTAGCAAGAGATTTGCACAACGGCTTATCTAGCACTAATATTTCCAGTAACAAATACACTAAAGCAGGGATATGCAATTAGCGGACCTCCCAGCTGTTGCAAAACTACAAGTCCCATCATGCCTCTGCCTCTGGGTGTCATGCTTGTGGCTGTCAGAGTCTTGCTATGCCTCATGGGACTTGTAGTTCTGCAACAGCTGGAGGTCCGCTAATTGCCTATCCCTGCACTAAAGTTCACTTTAGGGCACACAAAAGCAATATATTGCCTAATTTTGGGTAAAATATAAAAGATGAGGTTGCGCTTAGTAAATACCCAACATGTCCAGCTTTTAAAATTGTGCAAGCCTGCAAAAACGACGAGAAACTTCAGCACCCTATGTTTTCTATAGGTTATGCTTTAAATGCTCCTACAGGTCATCAGTTTAACGTTAACTGTAAATATTGGCCCTAGAATTATTGCTCTTACTCTGGCATGTGTGGCACTATGTAACGTGTAGTGTAAGCAATGTTTTTTTACTGCACGTAGGTACCCCTATGGGTGTTTTTATGTGTTTGCGTACATTACATTGAGGCAGGACAGGCTCAAAACATTTTTGGGGGAGGTTTCAAAGTGCTTGCATATAACTTTTATTTTAGTTTTCTTACACTTTTTTTTTTTTTTTCTTTCACTTAAACTTTATTTGTATCCCATGGTCCTCTGCCTGACATAAGCTTCTTTGGACAGGTTCTCTTTAATGAGACACTAGGGGTCATAGGCACAGTTTTGGGAGTCGTTCAAACACTATTATCCAAAAGCTGAGAGTTGGTTTGTGGAGTATATACGCACGGTCCTGGCTGCTGTATGACATATAGCAGTCGCAGTAAAAGATAGATAAATCCAAGAACAAAAATGTAATGTATTGTAGCTTACAGCCGTAGATGTGGTGGTTGCATTCCCTTTTATTTTTTTAAAATGTTTTTTTTCAAGGACACTTTTAGAACGTGATGTACTTTTTCAGCTAATACAGAAAATACCTGTTGATCCTGCCAGAAATGCAAGGTCCTTGTCACTTCCTGTGAGCTACAGCGAAGGATATATTCCTTCCTAGCTATCTTCTGTAAACTATTGCCCTGCCCCCCCATCTAACAGAGATGAACAGATATACATGTTAGGAGGCCATATCAGGAGAGCAGCCTAGGGTGACAACTATGGCTCCATCCATAGATTCAGTGAAGAAGTGATGTAGCCACCTAGAGACAGGAAGTGTGTTGTCTGCAGGATTACCAAGAGAAAATAAGCTTGAAAAAAGAAAACCCCAAGGACTAGTATAAAGCAATAGATTACAGATTTGGTTTTGGGTTTTAGAGATTCTTAAAAAAAAAAAAAAAAAAAAATCCAGTCTAAATGATTTATTTAACCACTTCAGCCCTGGAAGGATTTGCCCCCTTAATGACCAGGCCATTTTTTGCGATACGGCACTGCGTCGCTTTAACTGACAATTGCGCAGTAGTGCGATGCTGTACCCAAACAAAATTGATGTCTTTTTTTTGTCCCACAAATAAAGCTTTCTTTTGGTGGTATTTGATCACCTCTGCGATTTTTTATTTTTTGCGCTATGAACAAAAAAAGTGTAAATTTTGAAGAATAATAACAATATTCTTTGCTATAATAAATATCCCCCCCAAAAATATAAAAACACAAACTACTTCCTCAGTTTAGGCCAAAATGTATTCTACTACATATATTTGGTTAAAAAAAAAAAAAAAAATCGCAATAAGCGTATATTGATTGGTTTGCACAAAAGTTATAACGTCTACAAAATAGGGGATAGATTTATGGCTTTTTTTTTTTTATTACTAGCAATGGTGGTGATTTGCGAAATTTTTTTTATTTTTTTATTTTTTTTTGTGGGACTGTGACATTGCGGCAGACAAATTAGACCCTTTTGACACTTTTTTTTGGGACCATTGACATTTATACAGCGATCAGAGCTAAAAATAGCCACTGATTACTGTATAAATGTTATTGGCAGAGAAGGGGTTAACACTAGGGGGCGATCAAGGGGTTAACTGTGTGTCCTCGGGAGTGTTTCTAACTGGGGGGGATGGGACTGCCTGGAGGAGGAGACTAATCGCTGTTCATACTTAGTATGAACAGGAGATTTGTCTCCTCTCTTCTGATAGAATGGAGATCTGTCTGTGTACATTGACAGATCTCCGTTTTGTCTCTCTCGAGCGATCGCGGGTGCTCGGTGGACATAGCGGCCGCTGGGCACCTGCATCGGCTCCGTCCTTGCGCCGCGGGCGTGCGCCAACTAGTGGTCTTAAAGCGGCCGTCGTACAGCTACGGCGGTTTGCCCAGGAGAGCCAACCTGCCGCAGTATAACTGGTCCTCTAGTGGTTAAGGTAAGAAAACCTTCTGGGTGCAGCTCCCCTTTTTTTACTTGAGCCCAATCTTCATCCAGGCGAGGTGCACGAGAGCAGCGCCTCTCCTAGGTCTCTCTCTCCTCATTGGCTCCTGCTGCTATCCTTAATAGCCAGTGAGCCAATGAGGAGAGAGTGGGGGCACAGGGAGGCCGAGCCATGTTTGTGTGTGAATGGACACACAGAGCGCAGCTCCGGAGGGAGCCTGCTCAAGTGCCCCCATAGGGCCCGGACCCCCTGCTGGGAACCCAAAAAAGAGGGTCAGCGCTGAAACCTATACTAACGATTTTAAGGCATCGTTCATATGGGCAGCACAGTGGTGCAGTGGATAGCACTTTCGCCTAGCAGTAAGAAGGGTCGCTGGTTCGAATCCCACCCACGACACTACCTGCCTGGAGTTTGCATGTTCTCCCTGTGTCTGTTTCCTCTGGGTACTCCGGTTTCCTCCCACACTCCAAAGACATGCTGGTAGGTTAATTGTATCCTGTCTAAATTGTCCCTAGTATGTATGAATGTGAGTTAGGGACCGTAGATTGTAAGCTCTTTGAGGGTAGGGACTGATGTGAACAATGTGTACAATGTATATGTAAAGCGCTGTGTAAATTGACGGCGCCATATAAGTTCCTGAAATAAATAAATAAATATGGGCGTACTACAGTGTACACCGGTGCGAGGGCCTTTTTTTCCTGCATGGGGACGCACAGGTGCTCTGTACACTCCCATTCTTGTGAGTTGGGAAGCAGCAGCTGCACTGACATAGCCGCTGCTCCCAATTTGACAACCATGTGAGTGTCCGGCCCCCCGAATGCACACGGTCTGCGTTTTTAGGGACCCACGCCTGCATGGCCGTGTAGCAGCTGCGTTCGAATTGATGATAATGGTAAACAGGACAGATAGAGTATAAATCTCCCTAACTGGGGCACAGACAGCAAAAAAAACCCGACTGGGTCTAACCCCTCTCCACGTTATCCAAAACTTTAAAAAAAAAAAAGTTTTCCCTTTTTAGTATCACTTTAGAAGTATAACTAAAGTCAATTTTTTTTTTTATTATTTAAAAATAACAAACCTGTTATTTACCTGCTCTGTCAAGTAGTTTTGCATAGGGCAGCCCAGACCCTCCTTTTCTAGGGTCCCTTGTCATTGCTCCTGGCCCCTCCCTCCTGCCCCCACAGCAAGCAGCTTGCTATGGGGGCACTCAAGCCAAGCTGCTGCTCGGTGTGTCCATTCAGACACAGAACCGTGGCATGGCCCTGCCCCTTCTCTCTCCTCATTGGCGCACTGATTTTAATTGACAGCAGCAGGAGCCAATGGTGCTCTGCTGCTGTTTCTCCGCCAATGAGAAGGGAAAGTCCTGGACAGCTAAGACCCGTGCACATCGCTGGAGCGAGAGGAGGTTCAGGTAAGCATTATAGGAGGAGCTGCTGCACACAGAAGGTTTATTATCTTAATGCATAGAATGCATAGAGCGCCTTTAAAAAACAGAGCTACTGACAGGATCGCCAGATGAAAATAGGAGAGCCTAAAAGAGAAAACGAATGCAGCCATCGCATCTAAGAACTGGTAAGCTGTAATATAGTAAATGTTTGGTTTAATAGCGATTTAATGGCTGCATGCTTTGTTTCCCTCATTAGTAATGAAGCATAACACTTCCCTTTTATCATAATGACTGCAGAGAGAAGCGGGTTTTATGCACAGAGTACAATTGGTGAGCACAATGTGGTCTGCCTCATTTGCAGCTGATGGGTGTTTGGCCTTTCCATGTGTAATTATTACCTTGTATAATGTACAGAGGACTGGAACACTACCAAGGAATGATTAGAAGGCGGCACAGGAGGGGTCTAAATAAAGCGTGTAGCAATTCAGACTTTCCCAGAGAAAGCGCAGGGTGGGGGCAATGTTACCACTCCTGCAAAGGAGAGCCATAGAATGAAACTTTGTTACTTGTGTGTCAGGCAAATGTTAATCCATGGTCGAGCCATGGCGAGCGCTGATCCGCGGTCGAGCCATGGCGAGCGCTGATCCGCGGTCGAGCCATGGCAAGCGCTGATCCGCGGTCGAGCCATGGCAAGTGCTGATCCGCGGTCGAGCCATGGCAAGCGCTGATCCGCGGTCGAGCCATGGCAAGCGCTGATCCGCGGTCGAGCCATGGGAAGCGCTGATCCGCGGTCGAGCCATGGCAAGTGCTGATCCGCGGTCGAGCCATGGCAAGCGCTGATCCGCGGTATGAAACCATTTGACTTTGTAAAGGCCATATAGGTCTGGCATAATCAAACAATCAGAGTTTATGGCCACACACAACCATTAATTTGTATTGGTGGCTGTACGCGGCACGTGCCCGGTCCCCCAAGGGCATAGAGCCGAGCAGGGGTCCATCTTACCCTCATTTGACTTACTGCCTATCCATCGGCCGCTTACTGACGTCTCTGGTAAGCTTGGAAAGGACCAAGAAACTGGGGGAGGGGGGGCACCTCTCCCACCGCCTATAAAAGTGGTCTCATGGCGCATCTGCCGCTGGGACTACTTTTATATGAAAGCCAGCCACCTAAGGGAAAAAAACAATACCACGAAAATACAACGGTATTTAACGTCAAAATCATGACTTACACTCCCAGTTATGCCCCGTACACATGACCGGACTTTTCGGCATCAAAGGTCCGACAGAACGAATCCGTCGGACAATTCGATCGTGTGTGGGCTTCATCGGACCTTTTCTGTCTAAAAATCTGACGGACCTTAGAAATAGAACAAGTTTCAAATTATTCCGACGGACTCGATTCCTATTGAAAAATCCGTTCGTCTGTATGCTAGTCCGACGGACCTAAAACAACGCAAGGGCAGCTATTGGCTACTGGTTATGAACTTCCTCATTCTAGTTCGGTCGTACGTCATCACGATCGAAACTATCAGACTTTGGTGTGGTCATGTGTAGGCAAGTCTGTTTCGTCGGAACTCCGTCAAAGTCCTTTGGAGTTCAGTCCGACAAGAAGTCCGCTCGTGTTTACGTGGCATTAGGCGTTCGGCAAGTGGTTAAAGTGGTAGTCAACTGCCCCACCTCCTGAATGTTTATTTTCCTGTAATTATGTAGAAAATAAACACCTGTTGATCCCACCAGAAATCTGGTAAGCTGATAATGTCCTATGGACTCGATCTTGTGCTGCGATCTTCTCAGTACATATTGATCCTAGTTGTGTCTATGGACAACAGTACACCAGTCCCAATGGCTCCTGAGCATTACTAGAGGAAAAAAAATGCATCCACATTTAGTTAAGTTACTAAAGGATGAAAATCTAAAACTTATTTTAGCTTATCTTTTAACAGATGTTTGTTCTCTGCAGAATCAAATGCTTTTCTGTTTCGGTGATATGACTCTATGATGTTGGAGCTTGCCTATTGAGAGTTGGCACGGTTTTCAGCATTGTCGGTGCCGGACAGCTGGGAATGAGAATGTTTTGCTCATGTGACTAAGTGACTTCCCCATTCCCAGCTGTCAGCCACTAACCGTGTCATAGACGGCCCCGGCAAGCCCATGAGATAGCTGCAGATTGTGGCCCCCCATATCCATTACGTTGGAAGAATTTTGGTACAGTAGAATGCAGATTTCAAATATTTGATTCACAAGTGCTGGAAACTGTGAGAATAACAAAAACTTAGTGAAACTCCAGCCCCCCCCCAGAAAAAAAATTAAGTCAGCAGCTACACATACTGTAGCTGCTGCCTTTTAATATTAGGACACTTCGTTGTCCTGGAATCCAGCGATGTCGGCACCCCAGCTGATGTTTCCATCGGCTCTCGGGTGCTGCCGCCGCCATTCATAATAAAGGAATCCGGCAGTGAAGCCTTTCAGCTTCACAGCCAGTTCCCTACTGCACATGAACGAAGCACGCTGAGTTTTCTGATTGGCCTGGCGGCAGGGTAAGGTGGATGGGGGCCAAAATTCTGAGTGACCTCCCCGCGGCGAGGTCTTGGAAGTGGGGACGGGTACCTGTCAAAAACAGGTACCCGCTCCCCTCCGAAAGGTGCCAAATGTGGCACCGGGAGGAGGCTGATAAGCAGAGCTTCCACTTTTCATAGCTAACCATCTACATAGGCTTCTCTTTTTGGGTGGGAGTGGGACCTGCTGTGTCCATGTTAGGAGATCCTTGCACGCTGTTCCATATAAATTATCTAATCTTTTCTGTTGTGGTCATGTTATCCACGCTCTCGGTTTTAACCTCCCTGCTAGAATATATACATAGAAAAGTGGCCTTAAAATATTTTTCCTAAACAAAATGTTTATTTGGGGCTACAAGCCAATGTGTCATGTGATCAAATGTTGATTGTGAGGTGCAGCTATTGGTGGAGCCCCTGCTTGGCTCTGCCCTAATGTCATCGTACAAATATGTGCTGTATTTGCACACAAGATCTAGGCTTCAGGGCCAAGTCATAGGTCAGGTAGAGCTCCACCAATAGACACCCGCTAGCTCTGCCTAAATGTCAAGGCTCTGAAATTCCCTTCTATGAGACTGTGGCGGCTTAGTTTTGACGTTGTGACAGTAAATGCCCAAAGCCAGGGTTTTTTAATGATTGCTAAATCAGCAGAGCTGGGGGACCAGTGCAAGAGAAACTAGCAATGTCACATGTGGTGCGCAGCACGGGCGTAATATAGCAGGAGGTGAGTGGGGACCAGAGAGAGGAGGATCGGCAGATCCGGGGGCTACTGCTGGGCGGGGGGGGGATCAGCGGAGCTGGGGGGGGTACTGCTGGGCGGGGATCAGCAGAGCCGGGGGGGGATACTGCTGGGTGGGGAATCAGCAGAGCCGGGGGGAGGGCTACTGCTAGACAGGGGATCTAGGGGCTACTGCTGGGCGGGGGATCAGCAGAGCCGGGGGGGGGGGGCCTACTGCTGGGCGGGGGATTTTGGGGCTACTGCTGGATGGGGGATCAGCAGAGCAGGGGGGGGGGGGGCTTCTGCTGGGCGGGGGATCTGGGGGCTACTGCTGGGGGGGGGGGATCAACAGAGCCGGGGGGGGGGGGGGGGGGCTACTGCTGGGCGGGGGGGTCCGCAGAGCTGGAGGCTACTACTGGGCGGTGGGTTGGCAGAGCTGGGGGCTACTGCTGGGCGGGGGATGTTGATCAAGAGAGTTTCGTTTAGCTTTAAATAAATGCAAAATAACTTTAGAACATGTTATAAGGCATTTGTTAACACAAAAAAAAATTAGCAACCAAAAACCATCCTACCTTCCATTTCCCTCACTTGGGAACAGGGCCAGACTCCCACTGAAAATCAGGCCTCTGCTCTTTCTATATAAGGAGAAGGCTCTAAAAATAACCATACTTCCTTTTTTATTAAAAACAAAATGGGGGAAAGGAAAAAAAAAAAAAAAACGAGCTCAACCTAAATAAGATCTGTCTATGGGAACTGCAAAGAGGACCTGTCACCCTCGAAGGCAAATATGTAATGAAACAATTGTGTTGGCTGCGATTGCTGAACTTTCCTTCTGAAAATGCTAGTTTTAGCAGCTTCAGTACTGAGTCGTTGACCCGAAGCAAGTTTGTAGATCATGAAATCTGACTTTCTGGTTCAGCATGCTTGTAGTAAAACTTGTGATCCAGCATGACAGCCAGGTAAGCTTGAAACGCACACAAGAAACAGCAGAAGTGGTCCATCTGCCCCCACTTTTTTTTGTGTCCCCAGTGTCTTTTAAACTCACATACTGTTGATTGGGGCACTACCTCTGCTGGAAGTCTGTTCCAAGTAACCACTACACTTTTGGTAAAATAACACTTTCTGCTGTTAGTTTTGAACTTTCCTCCTGCTAGGAGGTCAAACCCCTGTTGTGCTGTTCTTCACTTCACTTCAAAAGTACTGCCCTCCTGATCCTAATCCATACTCCTTAATAAATAAATTTATTAAAAGTCATGTCCTGCTTTTCCCTTCTTTCCCCAAGGCTCCTTTTACATGTGTGCGTCTCCAAAGTCAGACAATTTCCAGTATGACTTTGATCTGACTTTACACTCTCTGGACCAAAGTTGCATCAAAAGTCGGACCAGAGCAGTGGAGGAACCTTTTCTGAAGTCGCAGAGACTTCTGTAGTGTCAGTAGGAACAGCTTTCATAGAAATGCATTGAGTTTCACATGTCCTACGACTTTGGGCCTCATAAGTCTGATCCCAAGTCGCAGAAGTATGAAAAATCTTAGACTGTTCATGTTAAAGCCCAAGTCCAGGCTTGGGGGTAAGTTTTAAAACGACAGCTCCTAGCTCTTGCCTGATTTCTGGCACTGTCCCCTAGAGATTCGCCCATCCAGCATTGTGGCACTGCTCCTCTTCTGGGTGGAATGATGCCCAGTGCCATTTAACCCACTTCCGGTGGGCCCAGGATGTCAAGGCTCCACCCCATACCAGGGACTCGCAGGTGAATAGCATTGTAGAGTGCCGCCATGTCATTATGTGGTGCCACACTCTAGAGTTTGGGATATGCCCACCAATGTGGAAAACCGCTATGGGGATGCTTGGTTTGGTGAAGGAGAGAGGTAGAGGAGAAAAGTCCTTATAGTTTCTCCTGATGGTTTTATAGATCATACCTTTTACCAGTCCTGTTTTCCATCTCTGGGCTTTAGTCCCTGATTGTACCTGTGTAATTTGTCGCATGACAATGCTCAACAGGGTGAATTCTATTATCGTCCATGGGGCTGTTCACAACGTAAATATTTGCCATCACACCAAATATCGGCACGTTTCGGAGTCACGCAGGACCCCTTCGTCAGGCATGTGGGGCTGTTCACACACATGCAAAACGTGTTTCCTTGTGACCTGTAAAGATACAGGCTCTTCTTTTTGGTGAGACATATAGCAGTTTTGGCCCTATACACTTCAATGGGAGCAATGAAAAACGCATCCAATAAATTGCATGTAAATGCAGACACGCGTAGCATTATTGTGGGGGAAAAAAAGGCTGGCCTTATGAACTATGTTATCCAGAACGTTGGTAACCAGTCCGATTTTTACTGACCAGTCCAGCAACATACTGCTAGTGTCAACACTACAGCTTCCCAACTGGCATTTTCAATAGAGGGCCAACAATGAAAGCCTATACAGAAAAACCTTGACTTGTGACTCAACTTGGTTTGAGAGCGTTTTGCAAGACAAGCAACATTTTTAAATAAATTTTGACTTGATATACAAGCGATGTCTTGATACAAGCGTAACGTCGTGTCACAACTGAGTATAAAAGAAGAGAGGAGCCTCTAAGTGTAGCAATATGGTTAGATTTAATGAAGGTACAACATTTAGCAACTCACATGGTTGATGAATAAACAGGCACATCTAAGTATGCAGGCATCTGGAGTAAAGCTGTCCACATAAATCATCCCCCTCACCGTCGTCAATGTCATCCCTTCCACGCTGCACTCCATGAGCGCTTTAAGCCTCACTTTCATATCACCCTACTGCAGGGTAGACTTCCCGGTCATTTAGCAGTGGTAGCCGACGGTGTGGAGGACGGTCTATGTGGACAGCTTTACCCTCAGCCGTACCCAGGGCCAGCCGTACTCAGCCATACCCAGCCATACCCAGCCATCCCATCTATACCCAGCCGTACTCATTCATGCTCAGCCATCCCCATCCACGGCTCATCCATCCCCATTCATGCTTATACATGCCACATCAGTTCTCATCCATGCCACTACAGTGCCTCACAAAAGTGTACTAGGTAGTCAAATTAGATTTGAAACTTATGTCCCTAAAACACCTGATGGTGCTCCCTGCATGTTGGTCCTCTATGTGGCCACACTGTGGAAAATGTGGTATCGCTGTACTCCGGAGGAGTGGGAGAATCTTTTTTGGGGTGTAATTTTTGGTATGTACATGCTATGTGTTAGAAACATTGTGTAAATGGACAACATTGTGTAAAAAAAAAAATGCGTTTTCATTTTCTTTACATATTTTCCAAAAACTTGTAGAAAAAAATGACATGTTCAAAAGACTCATATTATGCCTCATAGATTATACATTGGGTTGTTTTCTTTCCAAAATGGGGTAATTTTTTGGGGAGTTTCCATTGTCCTGGTTCTCCCAGGGCCTTCAAAAAGTGTAAGAGGTAGTCAAGAAATGATATGTGTAATTTATGCTCCAAGAACACCTGATGGCGCTCCCTGCATGTTGGGCCTCTGTATGTGGCCAGGCTGTGTAAAAGTCTCACTTGTGGTATTGCCGTACTCAGGAGGAGTAGTAGAATGTGTTTTTGGGGTGTAATTTGTGCTAGGCATATGTTGTGTGTGAGAAATAACCTGCTAATATGACAGTTTTGTGGGGAAAAAAAAAAAAAATCTTGATTTTGCAAAGATTTGTGAGAAAAAATTACAACTTCAAAAAACTGACCATGCCTCTTACTAAATACCTTGGAATGTCTACTTTGCAAAAAGGGGTCATTTGGGGGGTATTTATACTTTCCTGGCTTGTTAGGGTCTCAAGAAATGAGATGGGCCACCAGTACATCAGGTGTGATCAATTTTCAGAGATTGGCACCATAGCTTGTGGACTTTCACAAAGACCACATAATATACACCGATTTTGATTATTTTTACCAAAGATATGTAACGGTATAAATTTTGGCCAAAATATGTGAAGAAAAATTACTAATTTTACAAAATTTTACAATAGAAACCAAGAAAACTGCATTTTTTAACAGAATTTTCGGTCTTTTTTTCTTTTATAGTGCAAAATATAAAAAACCCAGCAGTGATTACCACCAAAAGAAAACTATATGTGTGAAAAAAAAAGGACAAAAATGTCATATAGATACAGTGTTGCATGGCTGAGTAATTGTCATTCAATATGTGAGAGCACCAAAAGCTGAAAATTGGTCTGGTTAGGAAGGGGGTTTAAGTGCCCAGTGGGTAAGTGGTTAAGAGAGTGGTGAATGGGACACCAGTAAAGCAAATGGGAAGACTGGTTCTCTGTGTAGAGAGTAGATGTTCTACTGCAGGCTCTGAATCCCCAGGCTATCACTACAGACAGGAGCCGGTTCCTCTAGTCCTCAGTCTATGCAAAACTTCAAAGGAAAAAAGGGGAACTGCTCACCATAAAAAAGCCTTGAAGTAGTTTATAAGGTCACACACCCATCCATCCGAATGTACAATACCCACTAACACGTTTCACTTAATTAGGAGCTTACTGTATGACTAAGCTCCTGATTGAGTGAAATGCGTTAGAAGGGGATTATACGTCCAGATAGGTCTGCGGCTGTATGACCCCATAAACTCTTTCCAGGCTGTTATATGGTGAGCGGTTGCTTTTTCTTAGAGTTCCCCATCACCACAGGAACTACTAAAATATTTAGGCCCCCATTCAGATCTTTTGTTCTGTTGCATTGTGTTATTGGACATTGTGGCCATTTTGAATGGACTTCCAATGCACCAAAATAGACTAAAGGACGGACATGTACTACTTTTTCAGTAGCAGTGCACCCCAAAACGCATGTGTGTTTAAGGTGCATTGTCTTGGTGCTTTGGGGCACTGAAGAAGGAAAGGCACCACAATACACTAACAAGTTCATAGCTTGTTGCAATAAACACACCACTGTTGTTGGGTCTGGGTATAAATGTGCTCTTCCACCAACCGGCCGAGGTTCGATCTTAACGTGCGTCCTAGTAATTCGCTTTTTATTCGCTAAAACAAAAATGCTTAAGTCTGCAAATGCCTAAAAAAACACACAAAACTGCAAAAAAATAAAATAAAAAAAAATATCACATGCTCGCGCTCAAGTTTGTATTGAGGCTTATGCTGTACGATTCTGTTTCTGCATTCTGCAGTGATAAGAATTTATAACCTCAAAATAGGTTTAATCCCTCTAATCCTGGTAACCAGGAACGATTGTCTGGGCAGAAACGGAGAATCGGTGAAATTGTTCGGCGGTGATTTTTCTATACAGGCTTGGATTTGCCCGTGGTTGATTTGCTTATCTATGTATGGGAATTTATTGGAATGCCTGCGGAATTTATTATTGTAGGTAAAGCTTTGATTTTGCCACCTGGTGGCCACAGTGTGCTAGTGCAGCCTTAGGAGTTTTCAATTACACTGCAGAGTATAAGGCTCCATGCACCAGTGTTAATTACATCGACTAAAACATTTTAGTCGACTAAATGAATATTATTTTAGTTAACTAAAATACGACTAAAACAACTGAAATGACTAAATTAGTCAAGACTAAAATGGGACTAAAACTAAAATGGCATTTTAGTCAAAAGACTAAGACTAAAACTACCGTATATACTCGAGTATAAGTCGAATTTTTCAGCACATTTTTTTGTGCTGAAAGTGCCCCCCTCGACTTATACTCGAGTCAAGCACTTTTCTGCAGCAAAAAAATTCATTTTCCGAACCGACTTTGGGGCCCCGTATCTCAGGGCCACTTGGTGCTAGGAATCCCAAATTTGGTTTGCAAACCCAGTAGAACTGGTACTACAACATATCCAAAGCTGAAGTTCCTATCACTAAGTGATCCCGAGATACGGGGCCCCAAAATCGGTTCAGAAAATGTCATTTTCTGCTGCAGAAAAGTGCTTGACATTTTCTGAACCGACTTTGGGGCCCCATATCTCAGGGCCACTTGGTGCTAGGAACCCCAAATTTGGTGTGCAAACCCAGTGGAACTGGTACCACAACATATCCAAAGCTGAAGTTCCTAGCACCAAGTGGCCCTGAGATACGGGGCCTCAAAAATGGTTTGGAAAATGTCATTTTCTGCTGCAGAAAAGTGCTTGACATTTTCTGAACTGAATTTTGGGGCCCTGTATCTCGGGGCCACTTGGTGCTAGAAACACCAGCTTTGGAAATGTTATGGTGCTATTTCCACTGTGTTTGCACACCAAATTTGGGGTTCTGAGCACTAAGTGGCCCCAAAATACAGGGCCCCAAATTCAAGCAACTGTGTCCATTTGCAGCAATGTCATTTCGGACCCTTTGAGTTCAGAGACCCCAAATTTTTGCTGCAGCTAGGGGGCATCTAGGAACCCTTAACTACCGAGTTTGAAGTTCAGGGGACCTATGGCTGCAAATGGACACAGTGATGCTGCAAATTGGCATTGTTGACCCTCTTTTCCACTTACAGTAGCTGCGCATTTCTCACCCTCATCTTGTACTCGGGTCAGTAAGTTTTTCCCATTTTTTTTTTTTTGTGGTAAATTAGGGCCTCGACTTATACTCGGAAGGACTTATACTTGAGTATATACGGTAAATTGAAATTTGACTTCAAAATTAACACTGGTCTGTAGCGCATGTTCATACCTCAATGTCATAATAAATAACATATTACATTTTTCACTCCAGCAATATATAATGAGTTTGCAAATTGTAGAGAATTGTTAACTAATGCATTACAACTGAATTACACCCATTAGATTTTAGACGACTAAAATGAGTTTTAGTCGACTAATATATACTGGAGACTTTAGTCGATTGAAATGTAGGACATTTTAGTCGACTAAAATATACTGGAGATTTAGTCGACTAAAACTAAAACAATTGCAGAAGACTAAAATGGGACGAAAACTAAAGTGCAAACCATGAATGATAATTAAACATAACATCTAATATATAAAATGTCCAGTGTGCTGGTAAACTAAAACAATAACGGATGAAAAGTGCCGCACTATATTGAAATAACCAATGTGATAAAATATATATGTGCATGAATGATCCAAAGTTGAAAAGGTGACAACAAACTTTTGCCCCCCCCCAATATGTGAATCTACTCACCTCAGGGGCTTTGATCGCACACATAGGTTTGGTTAAGATGCCTGTGAACCACCCCTGGGTTCTATGTGAATGAAGCTCTTTGGGATCCTGACATGTCCAGCAGTAAGTTCCTCCGTCCATATATAAAAATGAAGACTAAATGGTGTTTTATCGTTTTAAAAACGTATTTTATTTCTAAAACATCAATCTGGGTATGTATTCCAGGTGCTGAAGCACAACACTCTATAGCAGATCAAAGAAAAAAAGGATGCATAGCATTCAAACCAAGCCTACTGCACCGTCCTGTCTCCTCCCCTACGTGTGTTTGACGCAGGGATCAGTCACGTGTCTTCCTCAGGGGGATGGTGTCACATAATATATATAACATAATATGCGGTGCTATTCCTGGCAGAAACGCATGCGATTCCCCCCACTGCTCGTGTATGTGTGTGTGTATAGAAAGAGAAAGTAACATCTATTGGGCAAGTGTTGGAACTCACATTAAGTATAGATCTGGTCAAATGCAAAACCTGCATAGGTGTCCCGGTTCTGCTGATAGCAAATCATGGCCGTTGGAGGAGATGTAGAGGTGGTCTGCCCCCAAGCTAACATCACTTCTGCCCCATACCTACAGGGGTCCCCGGAACTTCTCTTCCATACCTACAGGGGTCCCAGGAACTTCTCCTCCAGCCCTGTGAACCCCTCCAGCAGTGTGATTTTCTATCATTGGTGGGACTGGGACACTATGCAGATTTTAACAGATATGTACTTAGAGGACTTTCTGTTACCTGCGGAAAAAATAAGTCCGCCAACTACACCCGTCTTATGATCCAGCGGTGTGCTCACCCGTCTTACGATCCAGCGGTGTGCTCACCCGTCTTACGATCCAGCGGTGTGCTCACCCGTCTTACGATCCAGCAGTGTGCTCACCCGTCCCTCGATCCAGCGGTGTGCTCACCCCAGTAGGTCTCACCTGCTGTCTTTAGTCCCCGGCATCTTCACTATATGCACCCGGCTATAAGCGATTGCGGCTTCACAGCCGGGTGCTCACTGCGCATGCACGAGTCGCGCTGCGGATTGTGAATAATGGATCCAGTCTTCTGAGACCTGTCAGTGTTTCAGAAGAATGTAGGGGGGAGAGAGGGAGGAGAACTTCTGTTTCTGAGTGCCGCGGCGCTCTGAATAGAGGTGAGTGGATACCTGTCCCACTCTGCTTTAAAGAGGAACTGCAGTCTGCTCACATAATTTGTGATAAAAACATCTTTGCCATTCTGAAGCTTCCCTCCAACCACTTTGCATATTAATATATAAATATATAATATACTGTGATTCTGTACTTTCCAAATATGCGGCTGAAATCTCCCTCCACTGAGTCTGGCCTCATCCATTTTAACTGTGCTGCTGCCTGTTCACTTCCTGGATTTACACAGACACACAGAGGCACACCTCCAGCTCTGCAGCTCTCATTGGCCCTCTTATGACTCCTCTCCCCTCTTTTCCTGGAAAACTCTCACGAGAGGGAGGGAGAGAGCTGTGCATAATGTCATGATCCTAGGATATTTACTGGCAGAAAAAAAAAATGTTACTATCCAAAGTTAAAACAACATGGGCAGAAGATTTAATAGATGGAAAGTTGAAAAAATGACTGAAGGTCCGCTTTAATGTGAGTTCTAACATTTTAGTAAAGTGTCCACTAGGTGGCGCTTTTCCCTTTTCTATACATACAGGAGCAGTGGGGGAAATTGTATGCGATTTTCCATCACAGCTTTGCAGAGCTCAGAGCTACTGCAAAAGGGGAGAAAATACATGTTTGAATTGGCTGGGAGTATCTTGGCAACAAGGCAGGGTGGTAAGATGCCATCTCTAGGAGTTTTTTTTGGTCAGGGTGCAGGAAGTACATAAATGGCCTAAACCTCTAGCAAGGGCATTGTTTAAAGTGATTGTAAAGGTAAAAAACAAACATATCATACTTGCCTCCACTGTGCAGCTTGTTTTGCACAGAGTGGCCCCCGAAACTGCTCTTCTGGGGTCCCCTGGCAGCTCTCGAAGCTCCTCCCCACATCTGATGCCTTGCGGGCACGCTCCAGAGTCCAGCATTCGGCATCCATAGAGGCTGAATGCAGGACTCGGCCCCGCCCCCTGGCGCTCACATCCTTGGATTTGATTGACAGCAGCGGGAGCCTATGGCTGCGCTGCTATCAATCTATCCAATCAAGAGCTGAGAACCCCGGGCAGAGAGAGAGCGCATCCCCGTGGGTCAAGTTTGAGGGTTCAGGTAAATAAAACGGGAGGGGGGGCTGGGGGGCCGGTCACTGACAGGTGTTCTTTCACCTTAATGCATAGGATGCATTAAGGTGAAAAAACACAAACCTTTACAACCCCTTTAATGTGTTGGTCAGAGCTGCCCAGTTTGTTTCCTCTTCAGGCACCTCTTATCTCAGGGCTTGACAATTTTGCTAAAAATATTAGGTGTCTGTTTTCTTTTTAAATAACAAATCTTACAGGTGGGACATGTAACATGTTCCCGAAGGTGAACTTATCCTTTAATTCTTTTGCAGCCAGAGCTGCTTTTGCATTTTGTGCACACGTTTAAAAAAAAATCATTTTTGGCCTGAAGATTTATAAAACCCCCAAACATTATATATTTTCCGAAAGCAGACGCCATAGAGAATAAAATGGTGGTAGTTCCAATTTTTTATGTCGCACAACATTATCGCAAAGGTTTAGGTAACACAACATTTTTAGTAAAAAAAAAAACATTAAAAGTTAATTTTAGGGGCACAAAAATGCAATAAATGACCCAATTTTTGGTAAAGTATAAAAGCCGAAGTTGCACCAAGTAAATGGATACCCAACATGTCAAACCTTAAATTTGTGTGCGCCTGTGAAATGGTGACAACCTTCAGTACCCTAAATTTCCTGTAGGTGATGATTTAAAAGCCCCCCCCTATAGGTCATCAGTTTAGCGTTACAAAGGAGGTCTGGTGCTACAATTATTGCTGTCATTCAGGCGTGTGTGGCAATATGTATTGTGTAGGCACCCCACCACGTGCGTTTACATTTGTACATGCGTATATTTGGGGGGGAAGGGGTTTAACTTTCATTTTTGTGCTTGGGTGTAACTTGAATTTTTTGCAAATTTTTTTTTTTTTTTTTTTTTTTTCTTCTCAACTTTTTTTTCTTTTTTCCCCATCACATAGGGGATAAAAAGTTCCCTATGTGATGATTTTTTGTTGACAGGTTCTCTTTAAAGCGGAGTTCCACCCAAAAATGGAACTTCCGCTTTAAGGAAAGGTGACCCCCTGACATGCCACATTTGGTCCCAACTCCCACTTCCTTCCGGGGCACTGCAGCACCAGAAGTAAGTTCACCTCTCCCCCCTCCCTCTCTGCAATCTGGGACAGGTACAAGATGATTGCCTGGCCAGTCACAGTGCGAAGCACGGCTCGTGCATGCCCGGTTGTGAAGCCACAGCCGGGCGCCCACAGTGACCATGCCGGTGCCACAGAGAGGTGGGTGAGACGATCAGAGCTTCGTTCCCCCGCATGGCTGGACCCTGGGACAGGTAAATGTCTGATTTATTAAAAGTCAGCAGCTGCAGTAATTGTAGCTGCTGACTTTATTTTTTTAGTTTTTTTTTTTTGTTGGAACTCCGCTTTAATGAGACTTCCAGGGTCTAAAACAGGGGTCTCAAACTCAAATTGCCTGAGGGCCACATGACAAGTTTTCATATCCCATGGGGGGCCGCATGCAAACTTTTAAAACTTCAAAAGCAATAAACTATACCAGCAATAATATACTATACTATACCCAGCACTGGTGTCAGCAAACGCATTATTAACCCCCAGCACTGGTGTCAGCAAACGCATTATTAACCCCCAGCATTGGTGTCAGCAAATGCATTATACCCAGCACTTGTGTCCGTAAACGCATTATTAACCCAGCATTGGTGTCAGCAAACGCATTATTAACCCCCAGCATTACCCCTCCCACACTGCACAAATAGCCCCACACTCCATAAAATACCCCCCACACTCCATAAAATACCCCACACACTCCATAATTACCCCCACACTACACAATTACCCCCCACACTGCACAATCACCCTCCACACTGCATAAAATACCCCCCACTCTGCACAAATTTCTACCCCAGTCACCCCACTAAGGACTTTGCCTCAGTGTGATGGCTCACTCACCTCTCCTGGCAGTCAGGATCATCTGCCTCCCAAGTCCTCTCCTCCTGGCTTCCACACAGGCCTAGTGACAGGGGACCCAGAGAATACAATCTCCCACTCTCAGGTGGCAGCAGGACCCTGGTTTGGGGCTCTGGTCGATCGTCAATGCCTAGGTGGGCAGATCGATGAGCGGATCCTTCCTCCGCTCCTTCCTCTGCTCTGTTCTCCCTCTGGGCTGCAGCAGCATGCAGCAGAGAGGACAGAGGAGATGGAGAGGTAAAGCTCTTTGGCGCCTCCCCCTCTGTGGTGCCTGGGTGCAGTTCAAAAAGACATCCTGGATAGAGGTCGACCGATATGGGTTTTTCTCTGGCCCATGCCGATACCGATATTTAGAAATTGGGGCGGCCGATGGCCAATATATATGTGGCCGATATTTTAGGCTGATTTAAAAAAAAAAAAACCTCACCCACTCCACTCCTCCCTGCTTGCTCCTGTCACTCTACCACACACTTGATGTCCTCAGTACAGATGGCACTGGTTAGCTTAGGCAAGTGGCACTGGCAGGTGGCACATGGCACTGATTGGCAGGTGGCACTGATTGGCACTGACAGATGGCACTGGCAGGTGGCACTGATTGGCAATGGCACTGGCAGGTGGCACTTATTGGCAGTGGCACTGGTTGGCACTGGAAGGTGGCACTGGCAGGCATTGGCAAGTGGCACTGGTTTGGAACTGGCAGGTGGCACTGGTTTGGAACTAGCAGGTGGCACTATTGGCACTGGCAGGTGGCACTGATTGGCCTGGCACTGGCAGGTGGCACTGATTGGCGTGGCACTGGCAGGTGGCGGCAGGTGGCACTGGTTGGCACCGGCAGGTGGCACTGATTGGCGTGGCACTGGCAGGTGGCGGAAGGTGGCACTGGTTGGCACTGGCAGGTGGCATTGATTGGCAGGGGCACTGGTTGGCGGTGGCACTGGCAGGCACTGGTTGGCAGTGGCACTGATTGGCGGTGGCAGGTGGCACTGGCAGGTGGTACTGGTTGGAGGTGGCAGGTGGCACTGGCAGACTGGTTGGCACTGGCACTGATTGGTGGTGGCACTGGCAGCTGGCACTGACAGATAGCACTGACAGATGGCACTGATTGGCACTGGCAGGTTTCACACTGAGCGGAGTGTAACCGTGTGTGAAACTGACAAGGAGCTGTCCACACTCAGCGCTTGATGCTTGTGTGAAGCTGACACGTAGCACAGAGGAGAGAGACAGAGGGATCTGTCAGAATTGAGGTTGATGTCGGGGTGGGCGGGACACGGCCGGGGTGGGCGGGACCAGCAGCTATCAAACACAAGCCAATGATTGGGCTGCTTAAGAAAAGGGGCGGGCCACATACACGTAGCGTCCCGCCCAGATCCCATTGGCTGGTGTTTGATATTGGCCGGGTCCCGCCCACCCCGGCCGGGTCCCGCCCACCCCCGACATCAACCTCAAATCTGACAGATCCCTCTGTCTCTCTCCTCCTGTTACATGTCAGCTTCACACAAGCATCAAGCGCTGAGTGTGGAGAAGGGAGGAGGAACGGCGGCCAGTGCTATATATCGGTCTAATGGGCAAATATCGGTCGACTTCTAGTTCTGGATCGGCCCTGCCCGGGCCATTTTTAACCGGTCCGCGGGCCGCAAATGGCCCGCGGGCCGGTACTTTGAGACCCCTGGTCTAAAACACCCTGCATGTCTCCCCTATGCTCCACTGAATGTAATGCAATGCACATTGCTCTGCACATTCATTTGTTCCCAGCCTTGATGGCCCAGAAGGGGAGGAGAGTGGATGTGCGTCCGCTCTCCTCCTTCCCCTCTACCCAGCGGCCCCTGCTATGCTGGTCCCGGGCTCGCTGATGGGCAAGTGGAGCCCGGAAAACATAGCTGAGGGTGGGGGGGTTAAGAACAGTCAGGCGGGCGGCAGCCCAGGCGCCAAGACGCAGTTTCTTGTCACCATGGTGACCTGGCGCCTGAGGTTTGTTGAGCCTTGCCTTATTGGTATAGGCAGTTTTTTAGGTAAAGGTGAACTAACCCTTTACGAATAAGAGAATATTAGAGATTTATATCAAGCTGTAGTAATTGTATTTCTGTAAGTAAAGAATGTGAAAATGAATTCAATTATTTTCTGATCAGTATAAATGTACCCCGATTTTCTAGATTTATTTATTTTTTTTTTTGTTTGTTTAAATTAGCAGTGTGGTTGTTTTTTATATAGACAAGGAAAAAAGAGCTGTTTAAAGCTGTCATAGGGTTATGTATCATGGAGAATGTTAATCCAGCGTGAGCAGAGATGACCTTTTTAAAACGTTGCCATTTAGTTCTCCAATCCACACCTGTAGGTTTATAATAGGAAGCATGTTAGAGGAAGATCAGTTACCAGAACGCCCTGTAGTCAGAGTGCGGCCTCTACACTGGCGCTGCCCTTGCCCCATCGCACAACCTCTTCTGTCTTACTGGCATGATAGAAAGTTTAAAGCTAAAGTTTAATCTGCATGTTTTTCTAATTTTCCTTCCCTGGTTCCTCCTTCCCCCTGACCCCCCCCCCAAATCAAAATGCTAATGACCTTTTTTTAATAAAACCATTTTCGTTACATATTTTATACCTACTGGCGTAATCACTGGGTCTCTGTGCTTCTCCATGCAGGCAGATTATGGCTGATGGGAGGGGCCAGCACAGTAGTGTACATGCTTCTTGGAAAAAATAATGGCACCACGCTTCAATGTGCCTCTCTTGATACAAGCTGTGGGGTGGTTGTTTGGAGGAGATCTACAAATATCAAAGTGTATTGTTGGGGATGTTGGCCTGTAGAAGCTCGCGGTGTGCAGGGGAATCGGAGTAAGCAATTTCAGTACAGGAGAGGAGCCGATACCACACTGCAAGACTTGGAGGTAAAGCAGGGATTCAGCTTAAAGGGGTTGTGAACCATCAGAGTTTTTCACCTTAATACATTCTATGCATTAAAGCGGGGGTTCACCCACACCGCCAAAAAAAAAAAAATATTAAAAGCCAGCAGCTACAAATACTGCAGCTGCTGACTTTTAATAAATGGCCACTTACCTGTCCCAGGGTCCAGCGATGTCGGCAGGGGACGCCGAGAACCCGCTCGGTTCTCGGCAGCTGCCGCCGCCGTCCTAGGTGAGGGAATGAGGAAGTGAAGCGTTGCGGCTTCACTTCCCGGTTCCCTACTGCGCATGTGCGAGTCGCGCTGCGCATCCCTAGTGGTCCCCGCTCTCTCCTGGGAGCTGTGTGTTCCCAGCAGACAGCGCGGAGGGACAGGAAGAAGCATAGACTCCCATGGGAGTCTATGCCGGAAGTAGGTGCAAATACCTGTCTTTGACAGGTATCTGCACCCCCTCCCCCCTGAAAGGTGCCAAATGTGACACCGGAGGGGGGGAGGGTTCCGAAAAGCGGAAGTTCCATTTTTGTGTGGAACTCCGCTTTAAGGTGAAAAACCTATTTTAGTGCTGCAGTCCCCTAGCCCCCCCCCCCCCCCCCATTTTACTTACCTGGACGCTGGCATCCTCTGTCCGGGAACAAGCACACCATCTGTAGCTGGTGCCTCGTGTCCCGATTGGATAGATTGATAGCAGCGCAGCCATTGGCTCCCATTGCTGTCAATCAAATCCAATGATGCTGTCCTGGGGGGCGGGGCCTAGTACTGCATTCTGTGTGAATGGATACAGATGCGAGAGCGTTTCTCCAACGTGGACACTCAATGCGCGGGGGAGACACCAGCGCAGTGTTTTTTTGGTCTTAAACGGAGTTCAATCTGTGCCTGGAACTCCGCTTTAAACTTTGTTACCTGGCAACTAACATTTGTTAAAGCGGAGGTCCGCCGAAAAAAAAATATTAAAAGCCAGCAGCTACAAATACTGCAGCTGCTGAGTTTTAATATATGGACACTTACCTGTCCAGGGAGCCTGCGATGTCGGCAGCCGAAGCCAATCCGTCCGTCGGCTCTCGGCTGCTGCCGCCACCATCCTCGGTAAGGGAATAAGGAAGTGAAGCGGCGAGTCCTCTCTGGTCCCTGCTGTGTTCTGTGTCTCCCAGAATACAGTGGGGGAGGACAGAGTAGGCATCGGAAGTGGCGTAGGTCAACGCAAGCACTGCGGTGATCTATGCCAGGAAGTGGGAATAAATACCTGTATTAGACAGGTATCTGCTCCCTCCTCCCCCCTGAAAGGTGCCACATGTGACACCGGAGGGGGGGGGGGGAATCCAAAAAGTGGAAGTTCCATTTTTGGGTGGAACTCCACTTTAAATGAATCCTAAACTGAATTCTACATACTGGAGGAGTATTTAGATAACACCCTGATAATTAAAGTTGTTGTAAACCCTTATATATACCCAGTGAAGTGACTGGCTTAAGGTGATATACCGAGATTAAATAAATCCTCCTACATAAGATATACCTGTTTATTTGCAGCCTTATAAAGCTTGTCTGAGTTGTCAGACAAAAAGGAGAAGAGAGCTGAAATTACATTCCGCAGAGCTCAGAGCCCCCCCCCCCCCCCCCCCTTTACACAGGAACAAAGCTGAGGCTGCCAATCACAGGCTGTGTGCTGCCACTTTTTTTTTTTCTCAGAAAAACCTGTCTGAAGGGACTCATGCTGATAACAGAAGAAAGAAGCAGCAGACACTTAGTGCTCTGGATTGAGACAAGTACACACTATAGAGGGATATGCTTTGTTCATATTTAATGGCTGAGGTTTACAACTGCTTTAAAGCGGAGCTCCACCCAAAAGTGGAAGCGCCGCTTGTTCGCACCCTCCACTGTCACACTTGGGGGGGGGGGGGGGTTGCGGATACCTGTCGAAGCCGGGTACCCACTCCCCCTTACGGGTAAGATGACCGCACAACGATCACAGGATCTACGAAATTTCCGACCCCCTCCTCTGCTTTAAGCTGGTCGTCGGCTAAGTGTTTTTTTCACTCAGCCAGCAGGTTGAACAAAAAAAACTGATTTGATTCCCCCATCCATATATTTGAGGTGGATAGGATCCACCCCACTGCGCTATGGTTAAGGACCAGCCGCCGCAGTTGTACTGCGGCAATATGGCTGCTTCCTGCGAATCGCCATCATTGTACGTCAGCAGTGGAGCCAATCAGCAGGTGGGGTGGACTCTGTCTGCCGGCCACCCGTGATCGTTCCCCGCAGTGACAGAACGGGGATCTGCCTGTGTAAACAAGGAAAATCTCCGTTCTGACAGGTGAGATCACACAGATCCTGTCTTTCTGCTATGCAGGAAGACGGATCTGTGTGTTTCCCCAGTCACAAAGTCCCCCATACACTTAGTAAACACACAGCAAACACACCGCCATCACTAGGAAAAAATAAATACTAAAAATGCCATAAATCTATTGCCTATTTAGCAGACACAATAATTTTTGTGCAAATGAATCGCTTCATGCGATTTTTTTTTTTTTTTTTTTTTTTAACCAAAAAAATGTAGCATACATATTGGCTTAAACTGATGAAGAAATTTGTTCTTGGATATTGATTATAGTAAAAAAATTTTTTTTTTTTTTTCAAAATTGTCTTTTTTTTTTTTTGATTATAGTGAAAAAATAAAAACCGCAGAAGTGATCAAATACCACCAAAAGAAAGCTCTTCTTGTGGGGAAAAAAGGACATCAGTTATGTCTGGGTACAGCGTCACACGACCGCGCAATTGTCAGTTAAAGTGACGCAGTGCCGTATCTCAAAGCACGGCCCGCTCATTTAGAGATCAAATCTTCTGATCTTTAGGTGGTCAACTGACAACTGCGCGGTCATGCAACACTGCGCACAAATGAAATTTATATAATCATTTTCACACAAATAGAGCTTTCTTTCGGTGGTATTTGATCACTGCTTTATTTTCATATTATATAAATGAAAAAAGACCGAAAATTTTGAACATATTCAGTAAAAATCAAATTTCTTTATGAGTTTAGTCCAAAATTTATTCTGCTACGTGTCTTTTGTAAAAAAAAATTCCCAATACGTGTTTATTATTTGGATTGTGAGAAAGATATAGCATCTACAAACTATGGTGTGTATATACTTGAATTTTTATTTATTTGGTTTTTATACTAGTAATGGCGACGATCAGCGACTTATAGTGGGACTGTAAGGGTCGGTTCACACTGAGGCAACGCGACTTTAGCAAATTACAAGGCGACTTGAAGTCGCCTCCATGACAGGCGACTTCGCCTGTGGCCAATCAGCTCTCTGGGAGGGAGGGGGGGAGGGAGGGGTTTTCCCTGCAAAGTCGCTTGACTTTACAGAGAGATCCGACTTGGAGGCGACTTCCATTGATTTCTATGGTACAGGTCGCCTACCAAGTCGGATCAAAATAGTACAGGGAGTACGCTCTGAAGTCGGAGCGACTTCAGTAGCGTCTATTAAGACGCCAGCGTTAACTTCCATTCAAACTATTTCTGGGGCGACTTGAGGGCGTACAAGTCGGATCCCAAGTCGCCCCAGTGTGAACCGAGCCTAATAGTAAGGTAGGCAATCTGACACTAACTGACGCCGGCTGGGGGTACACTGACATCTATAGTGACACTAGTACAGTGATATCATACGCTGTCACTATACAGACTGCCTAGGAAGGGGTTAATATCTAGAGGTGATCAAGGGGTTAACTGCCTATCTATGTGTTATGTGTGTGTTATGTGGTGCTTTTTTCCCCTGCTTTGCAGGGAATTTAAAAACATTAAGATAACCAGTCAGTGTACAGAGCTTTGTGGTGTTTACAACACAGAGCTCTCTTCCGAGAATGACTGCGCTGATCAGCGGGTCCCGGTGATGGATCGTAGGCTGAGACCCACTGATTGGCTTGTGCTGTAATAAATCACAACACAGCCAGGGCGGCGGATGCGCACCTTACCCGGAAGCACTGATCACGTACCAAAAAACGTGATTCAGAGCACAGCGGCCACCCCGCCACAGTAGATGTAAGTGTGGTGTTCCACAAGCCGTTAAGCTTACTTGAAATCTCTCCTTTCATGTTGTGAGTTCTGCCTGTCTGCTGGCCATCGTTCCACAACTTTCTGGATTCCCTGCATGCTTTGCAGCATCTGTTTCTAAGGACTACATATCCCATGGTACCTTGCTGCCTGCAAGCAGTGATTCCTGTACTGACTCCGCCTCCTGAAACTCCCCCCCACACCTCTGTAGTTCAGTAGGCAGGCTCTGTGAAATGTGTGATCGGGGGAGAGAGGTTATAAATTCTGCCTTTTTAGTTATACTATAAGAATACATAACTTGAGTAGAACCTTTTCTTTCCTTTTTATTTTTTTTTTATTTTTCCCAGAGTCATTGTAACTCCTCTGTCACTCTTCTCTCACTCCTGCTATCAGCATGCCCCTTACACTGAAACACAACATATTGGCTCCTTGTGTTGCTTCTCCCTCCAAGTCTGAGCTTTGCTGTACAGGTACTACAAAAAAAGGTTAATAAGTCAAATTTGGCTACTCGAATTTCTTGCAAAAAAAAAAAAAAAAAGCATCTAGCTGTGTAGTTCTGAATACAAAACTGCGGTAATTTGTGTCTCGTATAGTAAATCTGTCTGCAGTTCGGCATTAAGCTTCAGCAGACCTTAAGGATGGAATATATTTAAAAAGAGGTTTTGGGAGACTATTAGATCAGAATATTGAAATGATTGGTGAAGGTCATAAAGTGAAGAATGGCGTTCTCTAAAACCACTCATTAATCACCGCTCTACTGGGGCAGTTTTTTTTTTCTTTTTTTGTACGCATTAAAAGCAGCATTTTTTTTTTTTGCTAGAAATTACTCTGAACCCCCCCCAAAAAAAAAAAAAGATATACCTGTATTAAAAAAAGGGACCCTGAAGAATAAAGTGGTGGTAGTTTCTTTTTTTATGTTGCACAAGATTTGCACAGTTTATCAAATGCATATTTACAGAAAGAAAGTACACCAATGTACATTTTTGGGCAAACGGACACACTATTCTACCCAATTTTGGTAAAGTATAAAAGATGGACTTGTAATTAAAATTGCACACATCTGTGGAATCACAAAAACGATGGTAAATTCTGCATAGGTGATACTTTAAATGTCTTTACAGGTCATCGGTCTAGAGAGTTAACCCCAGAATTACTCTGACGTTTGCAGCGATGTGTGAGGCAGTTGATGTTACTCGTCCTACTCGGCACTTCTTTTTTTTTATGGGGTGTGTGCGGAGGGGACAGGGCTTATATATATATATATATATATATATATATATATATATATATATAATATATGGTGCAACGGATCGTCATCGATCCGTGATCCGATCCGCGGAGGTTGATCCGTACGGGACACCCGCGATCCGTGAAGCGCTCTGTGGCCTCGGCCATAGGAAAGGCCGCGGCTTTGGCCTAGCTCCAGAGCGGCGGCCATCTTGGTACACCCGGCAGCCGTTTAGCATGTGATTGCTCCCCGCCGGTTCCTCTCTTTCCCCTCTGTGTACTGATCTGTACAGTGAAGGGGAGAGATCGGATGCCAATACTCTGCAATGCCCTGCTGCAATGCCCTGCCAATACTCTGCAATGCCCTGCCAATACTCTGCAATGCCCTGCCAATACTCTGCAATGCCCTGAAAATACCGTGCCAATAGTCTGCCATACTCTGCCAATAGTCTGCCAATATACCCGCCAATACTCTGCCAATATACCTGCCAATACCCTGCCAATATACCCAATACCCTGCCAATATACCCGCCAATACTCTGCCAATAGGGAGATTGTGGATATTACAGTGGGGGAGATTTTTTGTTTGTTGATCCGAAAATGATCCGAACCATGACTCCTGATCCGAGGAACGATCCGAACCGTGAGTTTTTTGATCCGTTGCACCCCTAATATAAATATATATATAAATATATACACACACAGTCATGCTCATAAGTTTACATACCCTGCAGAATTTATGATTTCTTCAGAGAATATGAATAACACAAAAACTTTTCTTTCACGCATGGTTAGTGTTTGGCTGAAGCCCTTTATTATCAATCAACTGTGTTTACTCTTTTTAAATTTAAAAAGGCAACAAACTACCCAAATGACCCTGATCAAAAGTTTACATACCCCCAGTTCTTAATACCACGTATTGCCCCCTTTAACATCAATGACAGCTTGAAGTCTTTTGTGGTATTTGTGGATGAGGCTCTTTATCTTCACAAATGGTAAGGCTGCCCATTCCTCCTTGCAAAAAAGCCTCCAGTTCCTGTAAATTCTTGGGCTGTCTTGCATGAACTGCATGTTTGAGATCTCCCCAGAGTGGCTCAATGATATTGCGGTCAAGAGACTGAGATGGCCAGTCCAGAACCTTCACTTTATTCTGCTGTAGCCGATGACAGGTTTACTTGGCCTTGTGTTTTGGATCATTGTCATGTTGGAATGTCCAAGTATGTCCCATGCGCAGCTTCCTGGCTGATGAATGCAAATGTTCCTCCAGTATTTTTTGATAACATACTGCATTCATCTTGCCATCAATTTTGACCAACTTTCCTGTGCCTTTGTAGCTCACACATCCCCAAAACATCAGCGATCCACCTCCGTGTTTCACAGTAGGAATGGTGTACCTTTCATCATAGGCCTTGTTGACTCCTCTCCAAATGTAATGTTTATGGTTGTGGCCAAAAAGCTCAATTTTGGTCTCATCGCTCCAAATGACTTTGTGCCAGAAGGTTTGAGGCTTGTCTGTGTGCTGTTTGGTGTATTGAAAGCGGGATACTTTGTAGCATTCGCGTAGTAATGTTTTCTTCTGCCGACTCGACCATGCAGCCCATCTTTCTTCAAGTGCCTCCTTATTGTGCATCTTGAAACAGCCACACCACATGTTTTCAGAGAGTCCTGTATTTCACCTGAAGTTATTTGTGGGTTTTTCTATGAATCCTGAACAATTTTTCTGGCAGTTGTGGTTGAAACTCTAGTTGGTCTATCTGACCGTGGTTTGGTTTCAACAGAACCCCTCATTTTCCACTTCTTGATTAGAGTTTGAACACTGCTGACTGGCATTCCCAATTCCTTGGATATCTTTTTATATCCCTTTCCTGTTTTATACAGTTCAACTACCTTTTCCCGCTGAGCCTTTGACAATTCTTTTGCTTTCCCCACGACTCAGAATCCAGAAACATCAGTGCAGCACTGGATGAAAGATGCAAGGGTCTGTCAGGAGTCCAGAAACTCATTGACCTTTTAGACCCCTTTCACACTGAGCAGCGCCGGGTGTCAGTGGTAAAGCGGCTCTATTTTTAGCGCCGCTTTACCGTCATTTTAACATCGTTATTCGGCCGCTAGCAGGGCGGTTTTAACCCCCGCTAGTGGCCAAAAAGGGGTTAGATCCGCCCGCAAAACGCTGCTGCAGCGGCACTTTGCCGGTGGTATAGCAGCGCTGCCCCCATTGTCTTCAATGGGCAGGAGCGGTGTATTGAAAAATGGCCCAGATTTAATACTTTATATATATATTTATATTTATTACACACGTATATTATATATATATATATATATATATATATATATATATATATATATATATATATATATATATATATATATATATATCTATAATACGTATGTGTGTGTGTATGTGTGTATATATATATATATATATATATATATATATATATATATATATATATATATATATATATATATATATATATATATATATATATTAAATGTTTTTTTGTACTTCCTTGTTAGCCCCTATGTGATTGCATGGGTAGCTGTGACACAGGAAGTGATATGTAATACATGCGGCTTCCGGGGTCATTTGGCACAGGAGGGAGTGAGGAACCGGTGCTCCCGAGGTTTCTCCTTCACTTGCTGGGGATGTCCTTTCCCGTGGTCCCAGGCTCCTCATTGTAACAGGAGAACGCGGGGAATCCATACCGTGCCACCGACTGGGTGTGCCTCTTTTGAGAGCCCTGTAAAAGTAATCCAGTGGATCTAGAGCTGCCCTATTTAGTTTTATCTGAATGCCCTTCACTGGCTCCTTAACCCGACATCAAGCTCACAGCTGCAGCAGCTGTGAGCTTGATTTAACCACTTGTAATTTAAAGAATTCCTATTCTGAGAGCGGAGCACAGTAGGGGTGAGATGATAAATTGGTTGGTTGGGAACGTCTACTTTAGGCTGCTTTCACACTGATTTGCAGTGAAAAATGCATATGCGTTTTTGCTACTATTTTACCAAGTTTGCAGTGTGTGTGTTTATTTTTATTTTTTTTTCTTAAAGGCTGTGACTCAAAAGCAGTTTTAATTTCGTTGACTAAAAAAATTTCGTAGACTAAATTAATACTCTTTTAGTCAACTAAAATACGACTTAAACAATAAAGATGACTAAGACTAAAATTACATTTTAGTCAAAAGACTATGACTAAAACTAAATTGAATTTACAGTGCATCCGGAAAGTATTGACAGTACTTCACTTTTTCCACATCTTGTTGTGTTACAGCCTTATTCCAAAATGGATTAAATTAATTATTTTCCTCAAAATTCTACAAACAATACCCCATAATGACAACAGGAAAGAAGTTTGTTTGAAATCTTGGAAAATGTAATAATAAAAAAAAAAAGTCCCATGTACAGAAGTATTCACAGCCTGTGCTATGACACTCAAAATTGAGCTCAGGTGCATCCTGATTCCACTGACCATCCTTGAGATGTTTCTACAACTTGATTGGAGATCACCTGTGGTAAATTCAGTTGATTGGACATGATTTGGAAAGGCACACACCTGTCTATATAAGGTCCTACAGTTAAAGTGGCTGTAAACCCTTACAATCCACTTTTTGCTATAGGTAAGCCTATAATAAGGCTTACCTGTAGCTACCCCGGATATCTCCTAAACCTGCACGGTTTAGGAGATATCCCGTGTATCTGCATGTACCAACGTCGTCGGCACATGCGCACTGAAGCAACGGCATGTACGTGCCGTTGCTTCAGTGAGAGTGCCGTTACCGGCGGCTCCCACGCGCATCACGCGGGAGTGACGCCATCGCGGCTCCGGCCAATCACAGCGCCGGAGCCCGCGATACCCAGAAGTAACTCCGGGAGTGATGTTGCCAGCCGGTGCTGTGTACAGCACTGCAACGGGGGCTTCGATCTCAGGTGAGTATTACATAATGAGCTAGTATGCTATGCTTACTAGCTCATTGTGCCTTTGTCTTTAGGTCTTTTTTTTTTTTTTTTTATGTGGGTTTACAATCACTTTAACAGTGCATGTCAAAGCACAAACCAAGCCATGAAGTCCAAGGAATTGTCTGTAGACCTCCAAGACAGGATTTTATTGAGGTGCAGATCAGGGGAACGGTACAGAAAATTTTCTGCAGCATTGAAGGTCCCAATGAGCACAGTGGTCTCCATCATCTGTAAATGGAAGAAGTTTGGAACCACAGGGCTCTCCCTAGAGCGGGCCTCCAGGCTGAACTGAGCGATCGGGGGAGAAGACCTTAGTCTGGGAGGTGACCAAGAACCCGATGGTCACTCTGAAAGAGCTCCAGCATTTCTCTGCGGAGTGAGGAGAACCTTCCAGAAGAACTCTATCTATCTCTCTCTGCAGAACTCCACCAATCAGGCCTGTATGGTAGAGTGGCCAGACAGAAGCTACTCCTCAGTAAAGGGCACATGACAGCTGGAGTTTGCCAAAGGGCACTTGAAGGACTCTAGGACCATTAGAAACAAAATTCTCTAGTCTGATGAAACAAAGATTGAACTCTTTGGCCTCATTGGCAAGCGTCATGTCTGGAGGAAAACCTGGAACCGCTCATCACCTGGCTAATACCATCCCTACAGTGAAGTATGGTGATGACAGCATCATGTTGTGGGGATGTTTTTCAGTGGCAGGAACTGGGAGACTAGTCAGGATTGAGGGAAAGATGAAAGCAGCAATGTACAGAGACATCCTTGATAAAAATCTGCTTCAGAGCGCTCTAACCTTTGTCCCAGTCTGAGGTCCAATCTTCCAACAGGACAATGACCCTAAGCACACAGCCAAGATAACAAAGGATTGTCTATGGGACAACTCTGTGAATGTCCTTGAGTGGCCCAGCCAGAGCCCAGACTTGAACCCGATTGAACATCTCTGAAGAGATCTGAAAATGGCTGTGCACCGACACTCCCCATCCAACCAGCTTTAGAGATCCTGCAAGGAGAATGGGAGAATCTGCTCAAAAATAGGTGTGCCAAGCTTTTAGCATCAGACTTGAGGCTGTAATTTGTGCCAAAGGTGCTTCAACAAAGTATTGAGCAGTGTCTGTGAATCTGTACATGTGATTTTTTTTTTCTTTTATTTTTTAATAAATTTGCAAAGATTTCAAACAAACCTCTTTCACATTGTCATTATGGGGTATTGTTTAGAATTTTAAGGAAAATAATGCATTGAATGTATTTTGGAATAAAGCCGTAACATAGCAAAATGTGGAAATAGTGAAGCGCTGTGGATACTTTTCGGATGCACTGTATATCCTAACCACTAAATCTGTGTCTGTAGTGCATGTTCAAACCTAAGAGGAACTGCAGTCTTCTCCCATATTTTGTAATAAAAACATCTTTGCCATTTTGAAGCTTCACTCCAACCACTTTGCATATTATTTTATATATACTGTGATTCAGTTCAGCCCCCTTCTACTCCTTCTCGCCGCCAAGGCATTCACAGAGCGCTGCGTATGTTAGGAACCAAAGGGGGAGGCAGGTGGGGGCTTTTACTTAAACATCATTTGTTGTGCAAAAACCCTCTGGAAAATACAGACTGATCCTGAACCTAAAAACCCTGAACCGGTCTGTATACTACAAGAGGTTCTGTATGGAATCGATCTTTACGGTTAGAGCCTTGCTACCCCAGAATTGCTACATGGTGTCGCTAGATCTCAAGGACGCTTATCTCCACATCCCTATCGCAGAAACTTTCCAGAAGTTTCTCCGTCTAGCGGTGAACATAGGAGAAACAATCCATTTACAGTTTCAATTGCTTCCATTCGGCCTATACTCGTCACCCCGAATCTTCACGAAGGTCATGGCAGAAGCCATAGCTTTTCTGCGAGGAGTCTCAATAATAGCTTATCTGGGCGACCTGATCTTCGCAGCATCTCCAGAACAGTTAAAGCGGGGGTCCACCTATCTATCGTTTTTTTTTTTTTTTGCAGTTCATTCACAAATTTTTCTTCTCATGATTATCTACTCACATGTTCTGTGTAATAAGTCCGCCTGTGTCCGATTTCGTTGTAAAGAATAACTTATAAAATTCACTGAAGGCGGTTTCCATCTTCATTGTGGGCATTTCCTGGATGCGATGAATGCTGTGCTCCCAGCATTCACTGAGATGTTGTGATGACGCTGTTGCACAATGCATGCTGGGAAGCCTGAGACTAGCTCCCAGGGGACTGTGGGAGGTCTGGGAGAGGCTAGAAACACGCCTACTCCCATGGGAGGAAAACCAGGAAGTGCTAAGAAGATTAGAAAAAAAAAAGGTAATTACGGCGATTTAATTTTTTTTACACAGCATGTCAGCATCTAGGCAAGGTAAGAATGCATAGAGATAATGTTCAAAATTTGGGTGGAACCCCGCTTTAACCAGAAATCTAGAACTGATGAAGGAAATCCTGACGGGTCTGGTGTGGCTGCTGTACCTGGAAAAGTCCAGCTTGATTCCATCTCAGCGCATTACCTACCTAGGATACCTGCTAGACTCCACTCAGTTGAGGGTTTTTCTCCCGGCAGAAAAATTACAGAAATTGGACAAGGCTTGGCCTCTCTCCAAAACAACCAGCAGGTCTCTAAGGGCAGCAATGTAAACTCTGGGTCTACTAATGTCAACCATCCCAGCAGTTCGGTGGGCAGGGCTACATTTTCGTCCCCTTCAATCCTTTGTCCTAAAAACATGGACCCACAGCCAGGAATCGGTAGACACTTTAGTATACATTCCACCCCAGGTAAAAAGATCCCTCTGGTGGTGGAGGAAAATGGTGAACCTGTCGCAGGGTCATCTGTGGCATATGTGGCTCATCACGGCCTCCACGGTGGTAACCACGGATGCAAAGGCAGGGGCGCACACTTGGGAACCCTACTGGCACAGGGTACCTGGAGGGACGTCAGTTGGAAGGAACTAAAAGCCGTTGGATTGGCACTCAGGTCCTTCAGGAGGGGAACTACAAGGCCACCACATTCAAGTGCGCTCAGACAACTCCTCGGTGGTCGCATATGTAAACGGGCAAGGCGGCACGAGTAGCGGAATACTGTGGACCCTAGCAACAGAAGTCCTGAGTTGGGCAGAGACCAACGCACTCTCCCTATCAGCGGTTTTTCTAATAGGGGAAAGGAATGTGGTGGCGGACCTTCTCAGCAGAAAGCAGCTGAGAGAGGACGATTGGGTCCCTGTTTCTTCTCCTTAAACAGGTGGATAGACACAATAGGGGTGGGTGCGCTAACACAGAGCTGGCGTTTAAAAAAAAATGCTATGCCTTCCCGCCACCTGTCTTGCTACCGGCAATGCTGAGAAAATTTCAAACAGAGAACACCTCTCTGATCTTGGTGGCATCACATTGGCCCAGACGGTCCTGGTTCTTGGTCTTCAAACAGTTGACAGTAGAACTCCCATGGTTACTACCACTCCGGGAGGATCTCCTTTCACAGGGCCCGGACCTTTGTCCCCAGGTACATCGATGGAACCTAGCGCCCTGGCTACTGAGGAAGGGTTATTAAAAACCAAGGGTTTATCAGAAAGGCTGATATCCGCTCTCCTTTAATAGCAGAATCTACAAAAAGGTCTGGGTACGCTTTAACGAATGGAAACTCCTTTGAGGTGCAGAGCCCCATAGCAGTTTTGGAGTTCTTTCAGTCCGGGGCAGATAAAAGGTTAGCCATGAGTACCCTAAAGAGCCAGGTATCAGCACTTGGTGCATATTAGAGCTGAACAATTAATCGTAAAAAAATTGTGATCTTGATTCACCTCCCCTGACATCTCTCCTGCATAGGTTGCCGATTCTTTCATATAAACAAGTGGAGAGACTTTATCTACTCACTCAGCTGTCAAAAGAAAGCATCTGGGCATTCTGCCAAGTCTTTTAACTTGAAACATTGTAACTAAGCTTCCTTCTTAGATCAAAGGGAGATCAGAGACCCTAGGGAATAAAATGGAAATTGCTGCAATATTTTATGTCACACTGTATTTGCCCAGCGGTCTTTCAAATGCAATTTTTTGGGAAAAAAATACACTTCAATGAATAAAAAAAAAAAACGAAACAGTAAAGTTAGCCCAATTTTTTGGTTTTAATGTGAAAGATGATGATACGCCTCGAGAATCGTGATCTATCTTCTAAGCAAAAAAATTGTGATTCTCATTTTAGCCAGAATCGTGCAGCTCTAGTGCATATTTGGAAAGCCAACCCTTGGGTGGTCAGAGTTTTCAGAACACTAGCAAGGCAGAGACCAGTGCAAGGCCCACCCTTCCCTAACGAAGCCACCATTTGAACCTTTAGAAAATTGTTCACTAAAGGATCTTACTTTTAAGACAATATTTTTGGTTGCAGTGACAACTGCTAGGAGGGTCAGCGAAATAGAGGCTTTATCAGTCAGACCCCTTTTTTGTGTTTTCTCGGATCAAGTTGTTTTCAAAACTGATCAGGCATTCTTACCTAAAGTGGCTTTGAAGTTTCATAGAAGCCATGAGATGGTTTTACCCACTTTTTGCCCTAATCCCTCAGGAGCAAGGGAGTCTAAATTTCACACCTTAGCTGTAAGGAAATGTATCCTGCAGTACTTGGAACTGACGAAAGCAGTAAAAGTCAGATTCTTTGTTTATTTTATATTCTGGGGCAAGAGAGGGGTAAAAAGCATCCCAGCGCACTATTGCCAGATGGCTCAGGGTCACCATTGGCCAGGCCTATACGTTGGCAGGAAAAGAAGTACCCGTTGATATAAAAGCACACTCTACTAGGGCTATGGCGGCGTCTAAAGCGGAAAGGGCTGGAGCGACACCAGAGCTAATTTGAAAAGCAGCAATGTGGTCCAGTGTACATACTGTGTGTTAAAAATATCATATTAATTGACTTTGTGTAAAAAAAAAAAAAAGTTTTAATTTTCTTTCCTTGTTTTCTGAAAACTTGTGAAAAAAATGGACAGTTCAAATGACTCATAGAATATATGTTGGGGTGTTTGCCTTCCAAAATGGGGTCATTTTGTGGGTGTTTCCATTGTCCTGCTGCTACAGGGCCTTCAAAAGTGTGCTAGGTCTTCACGAAATTATATGTGTAATTTATGCTCCTAGAACGCCTGGAGGGGCTACTTGGATGTTGGGCCTCTGTATGTGGCCAGCCTGTGTAAAAGTCTCACACATGCGGTATCACAATATTTAGGAGAAGTGGCAGAATGTATTTTAGGGTGTAATTGCAAATATGCATGTGCTGTGTGTGAGAAATAACTTGTTAATATGACAATTTTGTGTGTTAAAAAAAAAAAAAAAAAAAAATCCTAGGTTTCCCAAGAATTGTGGGAAAAAATTACAATTTCAAAAAGCTCACCATGCCTCTTACTAAATACCTTGGATTGCCTATTTTCCAAAAAGGGGTCATTTGGAGGGGTATTTAATGTCCTGGCTTGTTAAGCCTGGTACACACAATCAGAAAATCGCACGAAAAAATACTGCTTTCGAAGAGATCATATGATAATCTGATCAGTATTACAGAGCTTTCAAGAGCCGATCAGGACAGTTCATCCGATATTTGATCGGACATGCACGGAATTTTTTTTCGTACAATGCCAGATCGTACGATATTTGTTTAACCACTTGCCTACAGGGCACTTACACCCCCCTTCCTGCCCAAGGCATTTTTCAGCTTTCAGCGCTGTCGCACTTTGAATGACAATTGCGCGGTCGTGCTACACTGTACCCAAACCAATTTTTTTATCATTTGTTCACACAAATAGAGCTTTCTTTTGGTGGTATTTAATCATTGCTGGTTTTTTTTATTTTTTACAAAAAAAAAGTTTTGAAAAAAGTTTGTTTTTTTCTGTCAGTAAATTTTGTAACTAAGTAATTTTTCACCTTCACTGATGTGCACTGATAGGCTGAGCTGGTGGGCACTGATTAGGTGGCACTGATGAGGAGGCACTAATATGCCGCACTTATGGGCACTGATATGTGGCACTGGTGGGCATTGTTAGGCTGCACTGGTGGGCGCTGTTAGGTTGCACTGGTGGGCACTGTTAGGTTGCACTGGGCACTGATGGACTGATGGGCGACACTGATGGGCATTGATTGACAGCAGTGATGGGCAGCACTGACTGGCATCGCTAATGGGCACTGGTGGCACTGGTGGGCAGTGATTGCTGCCACTGGTGGGCACTGATTGCTGGCATTGGTGGGCGCTGATTTGTGACACTATATTTCAATATTGTAATCAGGGCACTAATGATCAGTGCCCTGATTTTATTCCTAAATGTCCCCCACTCTGACAGTGTGAGGCAAGGAGCGCTGATCACTGGCGCTTCCTTGTTTACATGTGACCGGCTGTGATTGGACGCAGCCGATCGCATGGTTAAAGAGCCGCGGACTGGGCTCTTTACAGAGATCGGGGTCGCGTTGTCCTAGCAACACGGGCGGCTGTGAACGCCGCGCTGTGCACCAGAGCGGCCGTTCTGGGATGCCGTCATAAGACGGTGTCCCAGAATGAGAGCCGCACCACCCCACCGTCATTTGACGGTGGGTGGCGGCAAGCAGTCAATCAGTACAGCTGTCGTTCGAAAATGCAATACAAATACATTACAACACATGACATCACTTCCGAATTTTTATTCTGTCCTACACAAATTTTCGTGACTTTAGTAAACTCATCAGCTTCGATCTGAGATTAGCATGCAAAAAAAAACAAAAAAAAACTGACGATCATTCGTCCAATAATCTCATCGCGTGTACCGGGCATTAGTGTCTCAAAGGTCATCGGTACATCAGGTGTGATCAATTTTCAATGATTGGCACCATAGCTTGTAGACTCTCTAACCTTCACACAGACTATATAATATACACTAATTTGGGATAGTTTTAACAATGATATTTAGCAGTATAAATTTTGGCCCAAATTTATGAAGAAAAATTACTTATTTGCAAAATTTTACAATAGAAACTAAAAAAAAAATGTTTTCTCAAAAACTTTTGTGTTTTTTTCTTTTTTTTTTTTTTGTTTATATCTCAAAAAATAAAAAACCCAGCGGTGATTAAGGCCTCATGCACACTGGACGTTAAAATAACGTTATAAAAACGCCAGTAGCTTAGCAGTGAGTTTTTCAACGTTTTTGCAATAGCGTTTTTCACGTTTTCTGCGTTAGCTTTTTTTTTTTTTTTTTTTTTTCAATGGATCAAAAACATCAAACGCTGGCGACCCACGTTTTTGGGCGTTTTTCAGCATTTTTTTGACGTTGGAGCGTTTTTACAGCTGAAAAACTCCTCTCAGAACCCACTAGTTTTGTTTGTTTGTTTTTTTTTTTTAAAGCCAAAAACTGCTAACAGCCTATGTGTGCATGGACACGTAGGATAACATGATGGGGAGTTTATTGACTGTAGAGAAAAACGTCTGAAGCCAAAAACAGCTGCTGTAAAAACGTCCAAAAAACATCCAGTGTGCATGAGGCCTAAATACCTCCAAAAGAAAGCTCTATTTGTGTGAAAAAAATGATAAACATTTTGTTTGGGTACAGTGTTGCATGACTGAGTAATTGTCATTCAAAGTGTGAGAGCGCTGAAAGCTGAAAAATTGGTCTGGGCAGGAAGGTGTACAAGTGCCCTGTATTGAAGTTGTTAAAGCATGGCATGTTAGGTATCCATGTACTTGCCGTAACACCATCTTTTTCATTATACAAAAATATATATTTAGAGGTTGACCGATATATCGGCTGATATTTGGCGTTTTTTAATTAATCGGCATCGGCCGATTGTGCGACTTGCAAATGACTTCTGTAATAGAAGTCAATGCAAGTTGCCTGAAGTCTTCTGTGGGGGACTTCTCTTCTCTCTGGGCAGCCTGCCAAGTCTGATAAGTGGAAACATTGTATCTTTTTAGTTTCTTTTATCAATGAACTGAACTCAGTGGAGGAGTTCTCAGTTTAACCATTTAAAGACTAAATCTTTTCTGACATTTGTTGCTTACAAGTAAAAATCCTGTATTTTCTGCTAGAAAATCACTTAGAACCCCCAAAAATGATATATATATTTTTAGCAGAGACCCTAGGGAATAAAATAGCGGTTGCTTCAATATTTTATGTCACACGGTATTTGGGCAGCAGTCTTTCAAACGCAATTTTATTGGGGAAAAAATACACTAATGAATTAAAAAAAAAAAAAATTGAGCAGTAAAGTTAGCCCATTTTTTTTTGTCCAAAAGTTTTTTGATTACCTGTTTAAATGTAAGAAATTTTCTGTATCACTTATTACTTAAGGCTTTCACACTGGAGCGGGCGTGCGTCGACGGTAAAACGCTACTAGTTTTAGCGGCGCTTTACCGTCATTTTAGCTGCGCTATTCGGCTGCTAGCGGGGCGCTTATAACCCAGCTAGCGCCCGAGGAAAGGGTTGAATGCGCCTGTGAAGCGCCGCTGCTGAATCGCTTTGCAGGCACTTCGGCAGCGGTGCGCATTCACCGCTCCAAAGATGCTGCTTGCAGGACTTTTTTAACATCCTGCCAGCGCATCGCCTCAGTGTGAAAGCACTCGGGCTTTCACACTGATACTGCAGGGGAGCCGTTTTGCAGGCACTTTACAGGCGCTATTTTTAGCCCAAAAGTGCCTGAAAAACGCCCCAGTGTGAAAGGGGTCTAACTGTTAGATTTTCTGAGATAAGGGGGGAAAAAAAAAAATCGGCTTAACTTATTGGCCCAAAAAATCGGCATAAAAAAAAAATAAATAAAAAAAAAAAAATATATATATATATATATATATATATATATATATATATATATATATATATATATATATATATATATATATATATATATATATATATATATATATATTATACCGTGTGTATAATCTATCTATATATATTTGGGCTAACTTTACAGTTTTATTTTATTTATGAAAGTATTTTTTCTGAAAATATTGCGTTTGAAAGACCGCTGTGCAAATACAGTGCGACAGAAAATATTGCAACGACCACCATTTTATTCTCTAGGGTCTCTGCTAAAAATATATGGTTTGGGGATTCAAAGTAATTTTCTAGCAAAAAATAATGATTTTAAGCAACAAGTATTAGAAAAATGCTTAGACTTCAAGGGGTGAAATCCATCCTTTTTTTTTGTTGTTTTTTTGTGGTGCTCAGATGCAGTGTAGTTCCTCTTTAACAACTCTCCTTTTGCAGTATGCTGCTAATCCCTTTGCTTGGTGTACTCTAGTTTTAATTAGTACTGCAGAGGGGGGCCGACAAAGTGAGGGGAGTATCCATACTTGGTGGGCCCGAGGCATCTGCGTTTACACCGCTGGCTACATTCATTTCACACGTGTCTTTTTTTTTTTTTTTTTTTCTTTATGAATAATTTTACAGTCCTGTTTGGAATGTTAGGATTATGATTTATGTATAACTTTGCTTTGTTTTGGTCTTTTCATTCCTTTTTAGCTCCTCAGTATTTTTTTTATGAATAAGCCCTCTGATTTATGATGGGTTCTGCAGATGTCTCCAAAAAGGCGTGACTATTTCAAAAGGGTCGATGCAATTTAATATACCGATTGCAAGTCACCCTCCGGGTCTGGAGCCCTGGCCCACTCTCTCATGACAGGCCGTTTGAGTCATCAAGGGTTGCTTTGCTGGTGGCATTTGTTTGGGAAAGGGGGGGGGAGTGCTGGAGGTGACTGACATCACTGGGCAGAGGGTGGCAAAGGCGTCAGGCTGGACACTGCTATATTGGGGTCTCCATATTTAGTCGAGCGTCATGTGAAAGTGAGTGTGCGTGTTTAGTGTGCAGCTGCCACTGACTACTCATCTTCTTTCTGCAGATTTGGAAGAGCACAGGTCTGTGCAGGTCTGCCTCTCTCCCCCTCCTCCTTTTTCCTGAGGATCGTCTTCTGGCTGGAAGGTATGTGACTTGAATACAGTTTGCTGTTATGTAGGAAGCTGTGCACTTAGTTGGGGTGTCCTGTGCACTCGGGACCTGGGTGCCCTGTCTGTCGGTGAGTTCTGTTCATCTAGGGGGAATGGGTTTTAGGTGTAAAGTACATTTAATAATTTATGTACCAATGCCCCCAGGCATGTATTTTTTTTATTTTATTTTTTTGTAACCTAAACTGTTCCAGCGCAGCTTTGCAACACATGCAATCAAAAGCAATCTCAGCAAATGAATGTCACCTGTTAGGTCATTGGAGGAAAGGATTGGACAATGTCTGGCTGTCCCTGTTGGCAATAATGCAGACATAAGCAGGAACCGCATATCTACCTCTTGGAGATCGTTTCCAACATGCACTATCCTTTTGGATGTTGCATCAAAATCCAATTATTCCGGGGTCTGGTCATTCCTTACAGAGCAATTAGTAGCTGTCATGTACTCAGGTAATGGCTTTAAATGTCACAAGAATTGCAGTGATGTACAGAACCCAATTAGCTTTTATTGTATTGGTAAAAGGAGGCGAGTGCTGATTGGCTGCTTTCAGGTATGCACCTTTTCACATTGAGCGTCGTCCTGTTAATTGGGTTTATTACAACTTGAGGGGTTTATAAAACTGCAAATATGTGCTTAATTATGTAGTCTTTTCAATGTAATTTTATTAAAAAGGAGCAATGATGTACATGATATTCAATTAGTATAAAATGTTAATTTGTTAGAATATTTGTATTGAAGCAATAGTTCAGGGAAGACAATTTTTGATATTTTTTTATTTCATACTTTTACTTGTGTAGTGATCATTATTTTTATTGTGATTTTATACAGTTTTGAAAAATTTTCTCTAGTCTTGTTGTAGAATGTGATTTGCATGCCTCCCTAAAGCCAAACCTGTCATAGCCACCCTACTTCTGCTCTATTTTATAAACCTGTCATAGCATTCAAATGAAAGTGACAGCAGATATAAAAGAGCAGGTACCCTGCAGTGCTGTATCCTATTTTTATCACCCTAGACATTTCTCCTCTGTGCCTCAGTAGCCCTATTACATTAAAGTTATTGTCAGTTTTTTCTTAAATAACATGTTCTACTTGCCTACTTCAATAGTTCTGCACAGAGCAGCCCCAATCCTCCTCTTCTCCGGTCCCCCGCTGCCTCTCCTGGCTGTAAAGGCAAAAAATTCTCTTCATTAAGGTAATAAACTTTTTACATGCAGCCCCCCTAAATACTTGCCTGGGCCCGATCTCGATCCAGCGCTGTGCGGGTCTGCAGCAGCTCCTCTCCCCTCTCTCCACTCTCCCAGGCTTGGCTGAGAGCAGCAGGAGCCATTGGTGCAAACCGCCTGGCCCGGGAGCAAGCCCACACGTGTGCCCCTATAGCACTCGGTGGTGGGAGGAGCCAGGAGTGCCAGCGGGGGACCTGAGATGAGGATTTGGATTGCTCTGTGCAAAACCATTGCACAGAGCTGGTAAGTATGACATGTTTGTTATTTTAATGAGAGGGGAAAAAAAGCTTTAGTATCAAGTGGAAGTAAAGTCAAAATGTAAAAATCCGCTGACAGGCTGGGTTTATGTAAGGGAAGAGACCCTAGAGGTCTCTCGTCATAAATCTCCCCCTTTCTTGTCAGCAGTAATGTGAGTTAAGCTTGCGTGTGCTCAGCTGTGACTCCCGCGGCACTGTGGCTGGGCCATTCAGGTGACCGAGTTTACAAAACCTGGAAGGAAGACCGGGTGAAGATGGAAGCGCCGGGGGAACCATGACAGCGCTGCGCTGGAGTGCTCTGTTTGCAGGCAAGTCTGTCGTAATGTACTATTGTGCGGTGCATAATAGTACATTATGACTTAAATCTGAAGGGGGACCATTTTTGAGGATTGTTATGGGGACTTTACTACCACTTTAAGGTAAAAAAAAAAAAAAAAACCTTCAGCCTTTAAAACCACTTTAAAAATTAAAAAAAAAAAAAAAAAAAAAAAACACAACTTTAAGCTTGTTTATATGGGGCAAAATATTGACTCTCTTATGCTTCCCACAATGTAACTCTGTGCCTCTGCAACTTGTCTTGGCCCTAAGCATTGACCCATGGGGGGGGGGGGGGGGGGGGGGGTGGCGCGGGCTGCCTAGACCAGGAAAGATCCCATGTATGTATACTATGCAGCTGCACAAATGCCTTTTGGGAGTTGGGGGATCCATTTATGCAGAATGTGGGTTGATTGGGCATTGGGACCCACTCCACTGGTCATGTAGATCTGGACAGTGCCTCTTCATAATGATATAACCCATGCTTCTGGTTTAAAATATCAGAGGGGTTTCAGTCAGCAAGCACTTCCTTTTAATCCCTGCCTGACCAGCCCTGGATATACAGAATGCTTCTTCTATTTCCTTTGGCAAATATTGGGACTGGAAGTGAAAGGGGGTATTCTGTGGCCTTTTTCAACCCGGGCTCCACGGAACCCTGGGGCTCCTCCAAAGATTGCTTGAGCAGTGGTGAATGGATTTCCCATCTGATGGTGCTGCACAATTCTAAATATCACTCAACGTGAGGCATTACATTGACCATGAGTGTCCACATTACTTATTCCTTTATTACCTCATCTAACTTACTGATCATATTAATGTATTATGCTTTGTAGATTACATTTTTAGCATCGGAACCCCAAGACCCATGAATTATTTCAAGGGTTTCTCCATGGTGAAGTGTTTGGGAGAGGCTGTTATAGAGCAAGTTTGAATCTCTGTGCCATCATGTATTTCTATACACAGTAATCTATACATTGTGAATTATGTTGGTACTTGACCAGTAAATGCATAAAGAGGATCTTCACTTTCCCTGTGCTTTTTCTCCCACCCATTCCCTTTTACCTGTAATGCTGGACTCATCAGAAGGCATAATTGCCCAGAGGTTCCATTGTTGTCCCACTGTGTGACTGATTGATCCGGTGTCACAGCCCATGCCCTATGCCAGTGATGGCGAACCTTGGCACCCCAGATGTTTTGGAACTACATTTCCCATGATGCTCATGCACTCTGCAGTGTAGTTGAGCATCATGGGAACTGTAGTTCCAAAACATCTGGGGTGCCAAGGTTCGCCATCACTGCCCTATGCTGCCATCTTGGTGTGTTCAGTTATTGGCAGCCCAAGCACCTGTTCCGGGTTCAGCCAGCCCAGGCCTCCAATGGCTTGGCCCAGCTCCGCCCACCTGCTGCTTCCTGGGTTATACGAGCAGGATATCCCAGAAGGCTGCAGGAATTGGATATGTCATTCTTGCCTAGGTGAGAATGCTGGGTGGGGGCCGCAGACTTTTTTTTTTTTTTTTTACAAAAATAGCCTGGAAAAAAAAACTGTTTTTATATAGCAAAGTGGGTGGCCAAAGCAGGGACTCTTTAAAGTTGGGGGAGGGTGGGCAAAAATTTCTCCCGCATGGGGCTCTTCGCTGACTAAAGCCTCGTACACACGATCGGACTTTCCGACAACAAAACAGTGGAATTTTGTTCGAAGGGTGTTGGCTCAAACTTGTCTTGCATACACATTGTTACACAAATGTTGGCCAACAATTACGAACGTAGTGACGTACAAGACGTACGGCGAGCTAATGTGATATCTCCATTATGAACGCTAGTTTTACAAGACCGAGCGCTTCCGGCTCGTCCTTGATTCCGAGCATGTGTGTTTGTACGTTGGACTTTTGTCTGACGGACTTGTGTACACACGATCGGAAAGTCCGACAACACACATTTGTTGGCGGAAAATTTCAGAACATGCTAGCCAACATTTTTTTGGACGGAACGTCAGACAACAATTGTCCGACGAAGCATGTACACGGTTGTATTTCTGCCAACAGCCTGACATCCAACATTTCCAGGCGGAAAATCCGATCGTGTGTACGGGGCATTAGTCTGCCACTGTGCCTAGACCTATGCAAATGTTGTCAATTTCTGCTTATTCTATTGGAGGGCTGCAAGGGGGAAGTGTCCTGGATTTCTGAAAGCGCTAAACAGCACTAGAGGGGTGCCTGCTATTTATCCTTTGACAACAATGTAACAGGTGTGCATTAAGGACTGCTGCCAGCCCATGGGATGTATGTGAGCCACTCGGGCTTCTATGAAGTGTAGTCCTGTGCCTTCTGCTGTGAGTTCTGGCGGGGAAGGTGTTGCCCGCGCTCCAGACGATGACAGATAAGAGCAGAAGATCCCGGGAGCTGCTCATCAGAACAAGACCTGCTGTGTGTAGACAAGTGGAAGTCTCAGCCTGGACCCCCGCCAGGCCATGTCCCAACGCGTTTCACTCCACCCACTGAAGCTTACTGGAGTCGCCTATTGGAGTTGGCCTGCTCCATCCCCATGCATAAGCTTCAGTGGGCGGAGTGAAACATGTTGGGGGCGTGGCCTGGCGGGGGGTCCAGGCGGAGACTGACACTTGTCTACACACAGCAGGTCTTGTTCTGATGTGCTGCTCTTGGGTTCTTCTGCTCTTCGACTTCTGCCATAAACAAAGTAAGTTTTATCCTCGATAAAAGCTTGAAGGATAGATATACTCTAGCACGCAAAAAAAAAAAATCTCCCAATGTGGGGAGTATCTCTGACTGCACCTATAGCAAGAAGCGGTTCAGAAACAGCCCACTATTTGCTAGCAGCTCCAAACAAAAAAAAAAAAGCATAATTTACTTCTATTGAGTGTTCTGTAGGCAGTGTAAGAGACCAACATTGGCACTTATGCTTTGTAGATCTAAGGTCCTCTGTTAGAATCCTAACCAGGACACTAGCAGCATAGGGTTTGTATATTCTCCCTGTGCCTGCGTAGGTTTCCCCAGGGTACTCAGGTTTCCTCCCTCATACCAAAGACATGGAAGGTTTAACGGCTCCTGTCTAAATTGGCCCTAGTATGTCTATAAGGACCTTAGATTGTAAGCTCCTTGAGGGCAGGGGCTGATGTGTAAAGTGCTGCGTGAATTGCCGTTGGTATAAGAATAATAATTTATAATTGTTCAAAAATGTTGTCATTCCTTCAGCATCTGATCGCATGCAGGGGCAGCTCCTTCACCACCCTGTATTCAGTGCAAGGAGGTCCTGTGCTTGGCTATGCTGTCTGATGGGTGCCTGAATCACAAGACAAAATGAAATATCAGTACTTCAGAAATATCAGTACTTCAAGTATTTAAAGAAATAAAATTGCGTCACTGGTCAGTATTTTATATGTGAATATGCACGAATGCGCATAAATTGCCCCTCCCCCTAGTAAATTATATTATTTGAATATTTCCTATTCTGGGACCAAAATTTTTATGCGCCTATAAAACACGTGCTTTATATGGTCCATACTCCTGTTTGTGGAGCGTTCATGCCGTACCGTGTGCAAGAACTCTTAAGGTGACTGTCACCATTTTTACATTTCAGAATCGAGGGCATATCTGCAGAGAAAGGGTTAGTACTTGTACTGTACCTCCCACCGCCTGCGTTGCCAATCTCCATGGTCTTCAGGAGCTATGCTGGTTAAAACATCTGGAACACTTCCGCGTGTGCCGTATGCCTGGTCCAATTTTTTTTAGCCAACATAGTTTGTGAAGACATTGGAGGGGTAAATATTAGACCTCCCCTTTAAAAAAAAAAAAAAAAACAGGGATGCCTTTTGATTCCGATACTAAAAGTGTCACTAAACCCACATCATAAACTTTTTTGCTGTTCATACTCACTCACTATGAGATTCGTTTTCTGTATTCTGCAAAAAAACCTGGTTGATCTTGCTGTTCTCCATCTCCCATTTCTGTTCATGTCCCCAATGCAGTTGGGAATTTTACAGAGCAGTGTTGGCAGCTCTGCACATGCTCAGTTTCCAGTAAGTTTCTATGGTAAGCATTTCCTCCATATCACATCTGAGCAGCCCATGTGACTATAGAGTCACACATGTGGGCGTATACACAGTGGTAAATGACAGCCTACTCCCTCGCTCCTCAATGCCTACTATCCAGCTAAACACAGTGGGGGCAGGATATTACTTCTTGATTGGTGGAGTCTTCACCTCCCTATTATTCTAAGACAGTCTGGAGGGGTGTGACACAGCCTATGACTGACAGAAATCTGCCCACCATTGCCAAAAATAATAAATATTTGATCTCAAATATATTTTGGTATGATGGTGATTTTTTTTTTTTTTTTATCCAACAAACTTTTATTGGAAAATAAAAGACAAGTACAGAGGTAAGAAAAACAATATTGATTCAGTTGTCTCTAACACGTGAAATTACAATCGACACTCAGGAAGAATATGAGATGCAGAACATCCATGGGTATTAGACCAAGAGATTGGCTCAGAGGTGTTCAATGTCCCTAAATAATGACACTGGACCAAATAAGCAAACTACAATGTCTGTAATGCAGCTGATCAATTTGCTACCAGTTCTTCTCCTCCTGTACAAGTAAATACAGCATCCAGCCAACAATCCCATATCTTGTGGTATTTGACGGGGCATTTTCTGTGCTTATAACTTTTTTTATAGGGGGAAGGGCTGATTAACAGCCGTCAACCAGTCACTCAATGTAGGTGGGGAGGTCTGGAGCCATACCCTTGCTATCATTCTTCTGGCCACAAACCGTGTCTCCTGTAGGAAAGTATGTTGATGACAATTGCTTTCTTGACCAGGAAGTAATCCCAGTTAACACTGCTTGGGGTATAGGGTCAAGGGTGAGCCCATGCGATCATGCAGGATCTGCACAATCTGTGTCCAGTAGCCTTGAATGATTGGGGACGTCCATAATAAGTGGTAAAACGTGCCCCCAGACTCTCCACATCTAGGACAAGATGAGTCCTGGTTTCGTTTATATTTAGATAAGCAAATGGGAGTAATATAGGATTTGTAAAGTGTATATATATCTGCATGAGTCTGTCGGATAACTTTGGGGAGACCAGTTTACAAGATGCAAGGGCATCTTCCCACTCTTCATCCTCCAGCTCCCTCATGTCCATCTCCCACTTTGTTTTGAGTTGGAGGGTCAGCTCTGCCGCTGTAGGTTGGAGAAGGCAACTGTAAAATGTGGATATTAACTTTTTGGGATCAGTGCCCTGGGAGATTCCCAATGGATATAGTGGAGTTGTATCTGGGATAGAGTCCCCGAACTGGGTACACAGTGCGTGGCGAAGCTGGAGGAATCGCAAGAGTATAATATTTGTATGACGATTTTAAAACCGTTTATTGATATTAATAATTTATTTCTACTCTGTATTCCAAAGGCTGTTTTTTTTTTTGTGTCCCCGGCTGTCTCAACATAATAGAACAGGGGAGATCACTGTACTAACATTGGATTGTTAGTACAGCGGCTCAGACATGAGCTGACTGTTTTTTTTCAGTTTCAGCCTGCTGGGTTAAACGAAAAAAAAACCACGAATGTGTACGAGGCTTTACTCTGCTAAGCTAGCGTTACAAATGAAATGTAGGCACCTACATCTACCTCCATAAACCTTACAGCTGCCTTCTAAACACCTGTAGCAATAAACCTGGAGCGTCCCTTTATACAAATGGTGCCTTGAACAGGGTAGGTTAAAACCTTTATTGTAGATGAATGGGAAGGGTTAGAAATCCTGTTTTGTATTGCAGAGATTCTTCCTCACATTTTACCCAGGTCAGCCAGCTTTTGTACTTTACTGATATGCGGCTAGTTTTCGTGGTCTGCACATTATTTTCCCCATAATACCATGTGCTCTATTTGCATTTCTGCCATGCACATACTGCCCAGTCATACCCACCCTATCCCTCTCCTGCACATACTTGCCCCCTGTCATACCCACCGTATCCCTCTCCTGCACATACTTGCCCCCTGTCATACCCACCGTATCCCTCTCCTGCACATACTTGCCCCCTGTCATACCCACCGTATCCCTCTCCTGCACATACTTGCCCCCTGTCATACCCACCGTATCCCTCTCCTGCACATACTTGCCCCCTGTCATACCCACCGTATCCCTCCTGCACATACTTGCCCCCTGTCATACCCACCGTATCCCTCTCCTGCACATACTTGCCCCCTGTCATACCCACCGTATCCCTCTCCTGCACATACTGCCCCCTGTAATACCCACTGTATCCCTCTCCTGCACATACCGCCCCCTGTAATAACCACTGTATTCCTCTCGTGCACATTCTCCCCCCCCCCCCCCCGTCATACACACCGTATCCCTCTCCTGCACATACTGCCCCCGTCATACCCTCTATACTATCCTCCTACACGTACTGCCCCCATCGTACCCGCTGCACTCCTCTCCTGCACGTACTGCTCTGTCATACTCTCCACACTCCTCTACTGCACATTCTTTCCTCAGTCATACTGCTGAAATCCTCTTCTGCAGATACTGCCCACTGACATACTCTTTATACTCCTTTCCTGCACGTACTACCCCCCTTCATACCCACTGTATATCTGTCCTGCACAAACTGCCAACTGTCCTACCCTCTGCACTCCTTTCCTGCACCTACTCCCCACTAAGACGTTTCTTTAGGTTTTACTGTTATATCCACAACCTTTCCTATTCTTGAACAGGCACACCTTCTTCAATCTAAAGTGATTTTAAGCCTTTATTTCTTTTTAATAACCAACATGTCATGCTTAACCTGCTTGGTGCAATGATTTTGCACAAAGTAGTCCCAATCTTCTTCTTCTGGGGTCCCCCCGCCTGCGTTCCTGGCCTCTCCTGCCTTTTGAGTACCCCCCAGCAAGTGGTTTGCTGGGTGGGGGTACTCGTGCGAACTCGCTCCCGAGCCTGCTAGCTGTGTTCAAAGATACAGACAGCAGGGTTTTGCTGCTGTCGTGCACAGCGGGAGAACTCTATGACACGAGATCTCAAACTTGGGGATATCACCACTGGTGCAATGGGTTACACTCATCCTCCAATTGTTTAAATAAAAAAAAAACACAAAAAAACCCCAACTAAACTGCAAACTAAGTAACATGAGAGAGACCAGCGTCTGCATAGAAGGTGCAGTCTGCAAAAAGGTCTGTCCTTAAACAGAAGATGACAGTGCAGAATAATGATGTGCTGTCATCCATACCAACCTATGTTTAGAGATGACCTAGTAATAGATTAACTCTTTTGGTCCTGATAAGTTATTGTGCTTTGCCTTGTTAAATTTAAATATTAAAGTGATATTAAAGGCTCAAATTAAAAATAAATAAAATAAAACATACATTTCATACTTCTGCTCTGTTTAATGGTTTTGCACAGAGCAGCCCCGATCCTTTTCTTCTCGTGTCACTCGCTGGCACCACTGGCCCCTCCCTCCTTCTCAGTGCCCCCAAGGCAAGCTGCTTGCTATGGGGCACTGGTACTTGCTCGCTTCCAATCCAGCTCTGTGTGTCTCAGCCCTGCCCCCCACTTTCTTGACTGGCTGCAATTGACAGCAGTGGGAGCCAATGGCTCCTGTTGCTGTCTCATCCAATGAGAGGAGAGAGACCCGGGAGAGCCGAGGCTCCCTTGCACAGCACCGGACAGAGAGGGGGCTCAGGTGATTATGTGAGTATTATAGGGGGGCTGTGGGGGGGGGGGGGAGAGCAACACAGAATGTTTTTTACCTTCATGCATAACATGCATGAAGGTAAAAAAAAACCTACAGCCTTTACAACCACTTCAATGTAATCTTTGCTTTTTCAACAATAGTAGATGGGTTTTAAAGATTGGCTTCAGGTTTTCAAGCTTGTTAGAATACTGAGTATTCCAATGGCTAGGTTTCTTTGCAAGACTGCAGTTCCTTCCAACTGCGTCACCCCGAAGCCAAATGATGGTGTTCCCCTGCTCTGATGGATTTTCCATAATGTAGAGTGAACGAATAATTTCACCTGTCAGAACGCTGACACAGTCAATGGCCATGTAAGGTAAAGAGATGCAAACTATTTTAAGGAAATATCAGAATTGAAGTCTCCACCATATAGGAAGCTGAGCAGTGATCTGATCCATCATCTCTCTCCGGAAAGTGAACTATTTGCTTTTGAACATTGATAGGTGATCCAGGAATGATCAAACTGATTGTGTTGCTATGAATTGGGTGAATCTCGTCTCACATTGCATACCTCTGAAATATTAAAGGGTAACTACTCCTATAAGACATTTTTTTAAGGAATATAGCTTAGCCAGGTTAGTTGGGGTGGGCCTAGGTAACTAGCTGATGTAGTTCTAGTCATCCTGAGCCCTTGATAACCCTGTAGCTCTCATCTCTTTACCCACCTGCAAATATTTAAAAAACCTAGGCTATTGGTTGGTGAGATCTGGGATGTGCTAAGGCTTCATGTACACACAGCCTACTTTGACCATCGGCCGCGCGAAAACGCAAAATGCGGCTTGCTTTTTTACGGCGGCTGGCGTTCAAAATGTTCCTATCCAGTACATTGACACATAGGCTTTTATAGAGTTGTGTTTAAGAGCTTTGGACAAAAAAAAACGCCAAAAGCTCCTAAACTCAAGGAACTGTAGTGCGCATAAAGCCAAACTCTTGGTCAGAAATGTCCAGCAGTTCAGACCCCACCTCTACAGCCTTCCAACTGCATCTTATGCCGCGTACACACGAGCGGACCTCTCGTCAGACTGAACTCCAAAGGACTTTTCGACGGAGTTCCGACAAAACGGACTTGCCTACACACGATCACACCAAAGTCTGAAACTTTCGAACATGATGTCATACGACCAGACTAGAAAAGGACGTTCAATAGCCAGTAGCCAATAGCTGCCCTTGCGTTGTTTTTGGTCCGTCGGACTACCATACAGACAAATGTTTTTTTCGATAGGAATCACGTCCGTCTGAAAGATTTGAAACATGTTCTGTCGGAATTTTCGACAGAAAAGGTCCGATGAAGCCCACACATGATCAGAATGTCTGCCAGAATTGTTCCGTCAGACATTTGCTGCCGGAAAGTCCGGTCGTGTGTATGCGGCATTAGGGAAGGGCTAGGTAGGAGAACCAAGCTACTACCTTGCATGACACACTTTGTTCACTTCTGATCTAACCGCATGTTTACAATGTGATTATAAAAAAGATAACTGAAATCTGAAAAGTCCTCCAAATCCCATTTTTGTCCACTTTAATATATCTATAACCTAGATAGCTATAGCCCAGATCCAGACAGTTTATGAAGCCTCAATGGATATGGCAACCTGTGAAGCAATGGCACCTGTGTGTTTCAGCCATAAAGTTGGAGCACAAAGCTGAGCATGTAGACAAGCTGACTGTTGGCATTGGCCAGCTCTGTGGAAATTTCAAGAACTAACGCCCCAAGGGTGTTTTCACTAACTTCCTGTCTCTGTGATGCCTGTACAAAAGTTGAACGGTGGGGTTGTCAGTGGGATGAAACGGCACAAATGGCAAAAGAAACCTTGTCAGAAGTTCTAACCCTTTTATGCTAGGGAAACTTTTTAAATTTTTGTTTCTTTCCCAAATGGAAAGATTTGCTCTCGCTTCCAGTTCTGATGGGCATTGAGGGAAACGCTTCCTACAGGGACACTAAAAACACAATAGAGGCTCTAACCCTTCACTGCTCTATCCTAAATTAAGAGTTTGGGGTGGTAAATGTATCCACCTAGTACCTACATTTTTAAGAGGCAGCATCTATTCAAACCATGGTTTCTCAAGCAAGGTTCCATGGGACCCTATGGTTCCTCCAGAAGTTGCTAGGGGTTCCTTGAGCAATGAGCAAGTTTTGTCTCAGATAAATTCCCATTGACACCACTGAGCCTTTGTTTTTTGTTTTTTTTTTAGCTATCTGTAAGGGGGTAATTTTTCCCAATAGTCCAAGTGTAGGGAGAATTCTTCCCACTGACCATCACACTAATGTACCATGAGTTTTAGATACAGTAGCTTTTAGTGGGGGTTCCCTGAGACCACAAAGTTATTTCAAAGGTTCCTCTATGTTGAGAGGCTGATTAAAACCATACTAATGTCAACCCATTACACAATCAACCTAGGCAGCCATTCCCAACCGGGGTTCTGTGAAACACTAAAGTTCCTCCAGAGTTGCCTAGGGATTCTTTGACCCCTTATCAGATTTGGAAAACAAATGATTGAGCAAGTGGCATTACACCAGTGATCTTTTAAAGTGTCTGAAAGAGAGACATTACCACCTCCACAGTAAGGGGGCATTCTTCCCACTGACCACCAGTATAAGAAGCATTGTTCCTGCTGATCTGCAATGTTCCTGCTGACCCCTTAATTAGTTTTAGCAGGGGGTTCACCTGAGATCTAAATATTCTTTCAAGATCTTCTGTCAAAAAAAAATATTCTTTCAAGGGTTCCTCAGGGGTAAACCGATTGAGAATGGCTGGTTGAGGGTGTACAATATTTATTCTTTTATTATGACCTTTGTACCAGTTCCCTCAAGGTGTAGCCTTGCCTCTTCATATCTCCTGTAGACTGCCGGACTCCTTTATAGGGAGTGGGGGGTAACGGAGGGGTCTGTGTCATAGCTGGCAGCAGGTGCTGATATTTTAGGCCTGCGTTCAATGTTTATTTTGGGAGTGAGAACAGTTTCCGTTCTTGGATTGTCTGAGCTTTTAATAACAAGTGTTGGGAAGGGGGCTGCTGAATCCTCTTATTAGTGACTGTGAGTACAGTCATTCTTTGGTCTGACACATAGCCATATCTCTGGGGGTTCTGTGCATGCCTGCCCAGCGGGGGTGCCATCAAATAGATTCCCCTTGTTACACGTAAATCAGACCAGGACTTGAGATTTTATGGCCAGGCCTGACTAATCTGATAACCTATGTACAGTACCGTTGGCTGCCCAGTGTCATTTCCTGCCATGCGTTTGTTCAAAGTAGAAGCTTAGTCAAACTTTTTTTTAAGTGTGGATAGAGTGGAGAAGAATTAGAACCCCTGGCCTTTTTTATTTGATGCCTCTGCCTATGTTTTAAAGCAGAACTCCAGCCTTAAATATCCCTCTATAGTGTGTATTTGCCTCAATTTAAAACACGAAGGGGCTGATTTACTAAAACTATGCATCAAGGTAAAAAAAAAAAACCTTTGTGCAGCAGCCATCCCCAGCCCCCCTAATACCTACCTGAGCCCCCTCTCGATCCAATGTCCACGAGAGCCTTCTCTCTCCAGAGACTTGCACTCCTGATTGGCTTTTGACAAGCAGCGGGAGTCATTGACTCCCGCTGCTGTCAGTCATAGCCAGCGAGCCAATTGGGAGACAGAGTGGGTGGGGCCGAATCACGGCTCCATGTGTGAATGGACACACAGAGCTGCAGGTCAGGAGCGCATCTGCTTGGGTGTCACCACAGCAAGCTGCTTGCTGTGGGGGCACCTGGCAGGAGGGAGGGGCCAAGAGCATCGGTGTGGGACCCTAAAAGAGGAGGATCCGTGTTGGTCTGTGCAAAATCATTGCACAGTGCAGGCAAGTATGACATGTTTGTTATTTTAAAGAAAAAAACAAGACATTAATGTCCCTTTTAGGCGTTGACAAAAAAACGTGGAAGCTGATTGGTTTCTGTGCAGAGCTGCACCAGATTTTGCACTCTCTAGTTTTACCAAATCAACCCCTAAGCCCTGGTTCACAATGGCACCGTCCTAATTGGTGTGATGCTGCATTTGCGGTGTCGCACCGGTTTCAAACAGTAGTTTAGGATTTCGGGGTGCGATTTCCATTGACATCTGTGTAGAAACCCGCACAGATGTCTGTAAAATTGCGGCCGAAATCGGGACTGACATGCAGGAGTGAAATTGTGCGAGTTCAGCTGAACTCGCATGGCTTCATTCCCGCAGCTCAGTGTGAACCTGGGCTAAGTGTAATTATCTGTCTGCTGCTTCGTTCCTTCATCAGCACTTCTGACAATTTTTTTCCTGACACCAGGAGCAAATTGGTGACACAGGAGGGATCTCCAGCTGATTGATAGCCTTAGCTCTGTTCCTGTGAGCTGTATGAAGGGGTTGTGTCCCTTCGCTCCAATCGGCTCTCAGAGCTTTTCTCCCTGATGTGACTTTAGATCTCTGCCCCCTGCTTTTCAGAGCTGAGATGCTGTGTAAATTCTGCACTTTGAATGTATGTAGGGACAGAACGCTGTAGATAATCGGGTACAGCTTATGTAGGATTGGTTTCATCTTTGTGTATCACCTGAGGATAGACCCTTCACTGAGTATATGGAAGGGTTTACAACCACTTTAAATGGCAAAATAAAAATGAATAGCCTATTGAAAAATACCACCAGCTTTTCTGCCATACTCACCTTAAATCTTAAATGGCCTTTCATAAACCATGTTACCCTAGAGCAAGAGTCTCCGAACTTTGGCCCTCCAGTTGTTCAGGAACTACAATTCCCATCATGCCTAGTCATTACTGTGAATGTCAGAGTTTTACAATGCCTCATGGGACCTGTAGTCCTGCAACAGCTGGAGGGCCGTAGTTTGGGGATCCCTTCCCTAGAGGAACTCCTTTAAAATAATGATCAGGTCTCAAGAAACCTCTGCTAGATTTAAACAGAAGAATGCCCTCTTACAGTGGTGGTAAAAATGCCATCCTTACAGACAGCTAAAAAGGTCATTGGCATCATGCTGGCAGCTCTGCCAAGTGACATTGCAACTGTGATTATGCAAGCACTATCAAATGGGAGGGCAATCAGCTCAGCTCTGGAAACTTCGGAGGAACCCGGGCTGAGATTTGCCAATCTAGAGATTCCTGCTGCCTTGTGTCCTCAGTCCGATGGCCTGCATCATTCAATAATTGACAGGTTCACCTAAACCCACTGACCCCCCCAGATCCCCACCCCTGCCCCCCCCCCGCTATTCGAAACGGTTATGCTTATGCAATTGCAGATTGGGGAATGTATACCTGTTTGGGGATTGGATATCCCCTGCAATGTGTCATTCCTACGGTTTTGGTTGTAGGGAATGTGCTGATGTGGCTGCTTCATACTCAGGAATTCTATTATTCTCCTTAGGCGATATTTTATATAGACTTTATTGAGATGGTTGCTGCTCATGTCACATAGACCCTTTTTTAAAGTATGTAGGTCATTTTGATAATAAAAAAAACTCTTGGGTGACGTAACAAACCTTTTTCACCAGTCTCTCTCTCTCTCTTACAGTGCCAGACAATAATCTGCAAAAATTCTGTGCTGCAAGAAATCCGCGGTAATGACAGACGAGGGAGGGGGGCCTGCCAGCGGCAGCTTCTGGGAGGTGAGTGCTGCAGACTCTTATTTCTTCTCTTGCGTCGGTGAAGGAACAGCGCTTTATGCAAGCAGACACTGGTTACACAATCCATAGGCAGCTGAACATTCTGGATAAGCTGAGCCAGAGGGCAGATGGACTTAGCCGAGTCAATAATACCTGTACAATGTGCATACTAAAAGCCTTGGGTTTGGCTAGATGTATCAGATTTTGTTTTTCCTGATGGTGTTCTTGCACTATTCGGTCATAATCGCTGTAGTACTAGATCCTGAAGGGCGTTATATGTTTTCAGATCACAGTATTGAGGCTCGTTAGGTGAATAGGATTGCATGTGATGTTTGGGTCAGCACAACGCAATGGCCAAAAAAGATAGGATGGCATACTGAGCAATGAGGTTCTGAACACCCCTTCATACTTGGGAGGTGGGGAGGCACTTGTTAAATGCCGAAAACACATGCTAATTGCCTTCTTAGAACCAGTTTACACCCTTGCATTGCATGTTACATGCATTGCTGTATTGTCAGGGCCGTCTTTAAGGCAGGGCAAAAGGGGCAGCTGCCCTGGGCCCTGTCATTGTTGTGGGGCCCAAAGCAGCTGCCTCATACTTGCCAACTATCCCAGTTTAAATTCCCTTGTCTCCTTGAAGTTTTAGTCCCTTGCTGTGTCCTGATATCTCAGTGTGAAATGCTACTACTAATGCTGCCCAGCTCTGCCCTATTGTGTACAGATGACTCACCTGCAGACCCTGTGTTTACATGTAAATAACCGCCATTCATATGTAAATAGCAGCATTTATATGTAAATAGCAGTATCCGATTATAGATATAGCAACATAGATATGTAAATAAAGGTGGCATTCATATGTATATCATGCCCCCTGCAGTGAGGAGATGATGTGCTGTACCCTTTAGCAACCAATCAGTGAGTAGCATTACTGTACAGTAATCTCTAGATTGTAAGCTCCAAGGAGCAGGGCCCTCTGATTCCTACTGTATCAAATTGTATTGTATTTGTACTGTCTACCCTCAAGTTGTAAAGCGCTACGTAAACTGTTGGCGCTATATAAATACTGTATAATAATAATCTCTAGCAACCAATCAACAAGCAGAAATCATGTGCTGTAACATCTAGCAACTAATCAGTGAGCCGTAATGTGTGCTGTAACCTCTAGCAACCAGTCAGTAAGCGGTAATGATACACTGTAACCTGTGGCAACCAATCGCAATTGCTGCCTGATCTGATAGAGTAAACTGATTTTAAGTCTAGCTGCTATTTATTGTATGTCTCAGAGCAGGTGGAGAGCGAAATAGTATGGGGGGGGGGGGGGCAAGAAAACGTTTGCCCAGGGTCCAATATTAAAGACGGCCCTGTGTATTGTAGTGTCATTCATTGACAGCCAAGCACACTACAGTACAGTGTAGTACACTGCAGCATACGGTATTGCATTGCCAGAAATGCTGCATATCGGATTTTTGGCACATTAGAGTGCACTGGCAGCCATCTGATTTTAATGGCCTACTTTAAACCAATTCAATGAAATAGACAAAGTTTACCCTTGCTGTAGGCCCCTTCTAGCTGTGGCGTCTAGATCTGGACTGCTCCTAGGTCAAGGGGCTGCGGTCAACCGACAGGAAGTATGTCCAAGCAAAGACATTGATTGGTTAATGGCTGCCACATGGGGCCCCCCACACCCACTTTGGCTGTTCCTCTATCCTAGCAGCATGGTGGGATCAGAATAGTGGTAAAGGAGTGTTTGTGAACTGTTGACAGCACATGTGATGGGGGGGTGGCATGCAGTGGATCGTTTAGGTCCGCTTTTGTGGCTTAGCATTTATGTTTATGCAATCTGCAAAATAGTGGTGATCTAGGGGCATCTGTTCTACATCTGTTACACCCTATCTGTACATATTAAATCTCCTGATCTGATTGTAACTGGCCAAATCGTACAAGGATTCTCTCATGTCTGTTTTACCTTATTGGAAATATGTAGAGTTTATTTATATGTAGTACTTTTTTTTTTTTTTTCTAAGGCCCCTTTTACACTGGGGCGGTGGGTGCGTCGGCGGTAAAGCGCCGCTATTTTTAGCAGCATTTACCGTCAATTTTGCGGCGCTATTCGGCCGCTAGTGGGACGCTTTTACCGCTCCCGCTAGCGGCCGAGAAAGGGCTAAAACCACCACAAAAGCGCTGCTGCAGCAGCGCTATGCCGGCGGTATAACCGCACTGCCCCATTGATTTCACACCGCTCCTTCACTGCTCCAAAGATGCTGCTAGCAGGACTTTTTTTAGCGTCCTACCAGCGCACCACTCCAGTGTGAAAGCCCTCGGGGCTTTCACATTGGAGAGACAGCAGCGGCTCTTTCAGGGCGCTTTGCAGGCGCTATTTTTAGCGCTGTAGCGCCCCAGTATGAAAGGGGTCTAAGGCACCTTAAGGAGGTCGCACAACATGCTTGTTTATATAAGAGAAAAAAAGGCATTCTAATTGACCATTTCCAGCCGAGGTTTTGAGAAAAAGATGATCTTTCTCTAGATTATTCTACAGCTGTGCTGGGAAAGAGACCTGGTTAGTAGGGAGATCAGATTACACAGACTGTAGAGTTAGTAACCGAATAGGGGTACACTCCTCCTGTATTAGAAGGGACAGGACACTTGGTTACGTCCAATGTCATAGTCAGTTATGCACAGGTTGCATTCAAGCTAGCAGAGATGGCATTTAGAATTCTTTTTTTAAAAGCCCAGCATACTTAAAGTGGTTGTAAACCTCAGACATGAAATATGAACAAAGCATATTCCTCTATAGTGTGTACTTGTCTTCATACAGAGCGCTTAGTCCATTCACACTAGTGCGACTCAAGTCTTTTTTTACAGTGCGACTTTACACTCTATGGTTAAAGTCGCATCAAAAGTTGCACCAAAGTAGTGTAGCTATCGTTTCAAAAGCACTGCGACTTTTAAGTCACACCTATCTGAACGGGGGCCATTGAAAAGAATTGTTACGACATGTCATGTCCAAAGTCACATGAAAAGTGGCACTAGTGTGAATGGAGCCCAAGTGTCATTTCTGTCTGCTGCTTTGTTCCTCTATCAGCATGAGTCACTTCTGACAAAGTTTTCCTGACACCAAGAGAACAATGGTGACAGGGGAGGGATCCCTAGCTGATTGACAGTCTCAGTTTGGTTGCCGTGTGAGGGGGTGTGGCCCCCTTCCCTCCAATCAGCTCTCACTGAGCTCTGTAGAGTGTAAGTTCAGCTCTCCGCTCCTCGCCTTCTGAAGCTTCCTGCCTTCTCGAGCACCTTCACACAAATGACAATGAGGACAAATACAGGCTGCCACAACCGCACACAGCCTGGGCCTTTGTATGCAGAGACCCACTCTGTCCTGTGTAAACCAGGGCTGTGCCCAGTATTGTGCTCACCCAGCAGCTGTCAAAACCTGCCAGAGGCAGAGAGAGCTTCAGTGGGTCACATCTACCAGCAGAGGTAGTGAGACAGTCAACAGTAAACTGCTTGGGATAAACCTAGATCTATAGTCCAACAATGAAGTTAATGAAGGAAAAAAATAAAATGGGCAGGCTCGATGGACTAAGTCTTTTTCTGACGTCACTTTTCTATGTTTCTATCTTCAACATTTCCTGTAGTAAGCAATGGCAGGCACCAGAAATGTACTAAGCCAGCGTCCGCAGCATCAGAGTTCTTTAAGGCAACCCATCATTAGCTGTGATCTCTGCCTGTGCTGACAGTAATCATTTGCTTTGTTGCCAGCTATGTATATGTACTACAAAACACCCCCCTTATGTTATGAAGGTAAGAGTTGAGGGGAGCCCGTACTCCTAACACACTTCCTGTCCTATGGTGAAAAGGCTGCTCCTCCTTAGATACAACACAGGAGTGAGCGTTGTCACCCTAGGACAGGGACGTGTGTGCAGCTTGACCAAGCAAGAAGCTCAATATGTATATTTAGTGGAATTTTTTTCAGTTTTTTTATTCAGTTGCTTTCTGGTTTCTTGCCTAGGCCAAAATAATGGCATACATCCCAGGAGTCTTCATGAGTATTTTTGTTTTTCTTTCATCTGGAGGAGGTGCTGAGAGGAACTTTCCCAGCTAAGGGCACCATCCTGCCTGCATACCTGAGCTAAGGGCAAATGGATTCCAGGAAGTAAATACTACATGAATCATCTGCCCTTACTCAAGGTGGCTGCAGACAGAAATGCTTGTTTTTTTGTTTTTTCTCCCAAAGTGCTGTCTCAACAAAATAAAGCCTGGACACATGAATGGGTGGCTGAGTTTGCTTTAAATATTAAAAATAAATGAAATGGTATTTCCAGTTTGTGGTGCTCAGATGCAGTTAAAGTAGAATTTTGGGCTTAACCTAAACTAAAACGCTCAGTATTTAAAGCGGAGTTTCACGAAAAAATTTTTTTTTAGATGTCAGCAGCTGCAAATACTGCAGCTGCTGACTTTTAAAATAAGGACACTCACCTGTCCCGGGGTCCAGCAATGTCGGCACCCGAGACCGACCTATCCCTCGATCCTCGGGTGCTGCCGCCACCATTCTCACTGTCCGGTTCCCTATCACTGTCTTCACTGCCCGGTTCCCTACTGCGCATGCGCGAGACGCGCTGCGCGTCTACACTGGTCCCCGTTGTGTTGTGGGAACTGTGTGTTTCCCACAACACAATGGGGGTGGGCGGGGAGTCTGCGGCTAGCTGCGGCTAGCTATACCCGGAAGCGGGTGCAGATACCTGTATTATACAGGTATCTGCACCCCCCTCCCCCTTGAAAGGTGCCAATTGTGACACCGGAGGGGGGAGGAATCCGATGAGCGGAAGTTCCACTTTAGGGTGGAACTCCGCTTTAAAGAGCACAGGGTATCCCTGAGTTTCAAAAAAGACGCCACTTGCTCCCATCTATAGCTGGCTATCGCAGTAAGAAGCATTGGAAGGCTAACTGGTACAAACAAGGCCAAGGATAAATCCAAGGGAAAAACCAAGCTTAACTTACCGCCAGTCCGCAGACAACCAAAAAACCTGTCTAACAGTATGAGTTGAAAGCAGGGGTTTAGTTTGCACACATTTGCAAATGCATGCCTAAAGCCACAGAGCCTCGTCAAGGCACTCTGGTATCTGTGGTACCTAACACTAATTTATAAGTATCCCTGAGTTTCCCACAGGGGCAGACACAGGATTATAGGGGATTTTTAGGCTCCATGCACACTGGAGCTCATAAATGGACGTTTTTTGGAGTTTGGGTGTTTTTTTTTAAAAGCCCATAAACACCACTCTGTTATCCTATGTGTCATGCACACATGGACGTTTTTAGCTTTTATCATCAGTGGAGTTTATGGGCTGTTCTCTGAACGCCATAAAATCGCGTTCAAAGTGCCGTTTTCCTGACCACAAAAAACGCCGGTAAATGCTCATCAACGCGCGTTAATTAGCGTTCGGTGTTCAATTTTTTTCAATGCATTGTGGTATTTTTGGAGTGTCCTTTGTGTATTTTTATTAAAAACGCCCATAAACGCCAACTCTAAAAAAAAAAAAGCGCATAAACGCTAGTACAAAACGCTGTTAAAAGCGCGTTTTTCAACCAGCCTTTTCTGCCAGCAATCTGGTGTCCAGAAAAAGCTTTTTAGAGCTCCAGTGTGCATGGAGCCTAAAATGTGCCACAGCCAATAGTAAACAAGATAAAGATTGGTTTAAAAACAAAATGTCTTAATCCATAGGAAAAGTGTAAGAAGACATTCTAAAAACATGTGTACAGTGCTGCCAAATTTGCCAAACAATCAACAGAACCCAGGATGGAGAGATTTGATGTGTTTTGTCCCAATTGGGCTTCTTCAGGATCCACTTTAGGTTCACATAATTATGTATTGTTTACTTACCAGTTAATATATTATTGCACAGTATACCTACAGTATATTCATCACATAAAATAAACAACAATAAGGAGAACAAAAATAAAAATCCACGTCAGAAGATTAGCACCCGCAATCAGGAATGGCAAAAAACAAAATGGGGCGAGATGCATGAGTGACTCTGGGGGTGGCAGGAAGGATGGACAAACTGAGGGGACAAATACTAAAGCATAAAAGCACAAGAACTACCTGGACACTCACCCCAGAAAACTCGGGGATACCCTATGCTCTTTTTTTAATACTGATCTTTGGGGATTGTCGCCCTTTTTTATTTGCACAAGATCCCTCACTTAACTTTTTTTTTAAAACTAAAATGCTGCCTTCCCGCTCCTAACGCTTATTCTGACAAAACGGTGTAAGAAATATCTGTGTACTTGCCTGCTCTGGTCCAGTCATGTGATCCGACTACCCTCTGTCAGCCAGCGCAACCTGCAGGGGAGAGGAGGGAGGGCCAACAAACTAATAGGTCATTAAAGCACATGGGTGACGTCACTGCTCCTAGGCATAACCAGCCATTGTCAAGCGCTCTCTCCTCTCCCTGCAGTGCCGCTGGCACAAGGGACAGAGCGTGACCGGAGCGGGCTGCAAATAGGTAATAAGTATACAAAACTTTATTACACAGCTTAGTCAGAATAGGTACAAAAAACAGTCACTTCCAGCGCTAATAGGTCTTCCAAGGTGTAGAGTAACAGATGTCAAATAAAATGGTGGTGTGAAAGGTCTATAATGGTATCCAAAACTGGGTGGATGCTGCCTTCCTCAGATGGGGTAATCCGAAAGGAAATAGAAGAAAAACAGAAATGGAAGGCGCGCACACCCTAGTGCATTACCAAAGATAATTTAATAATGAAAATGTTTTAATACCAATGCGTTTCGGGGGCGCACCCCCTTCCTCAGGGCTAGGCCAAGCTCTGAGGAAGGGGGTGCGCCCCCTAAAACGCGTTAGCTGTACCCCGTGTTCTGTGCATGTCCATGCATTGTTTTTATGGCCTTTTGTCAGTTGCATTTTGTGAGTACCCACTTTTATATAAAACATTTTTATTATTAAATTATCTTTGGCAATGCACTAGGTGTGCGCGCCTTCCATTTCTGTTTTTCTTGTAGTCAGAATAGGTGCTAGGGAGGTGAGGGAGCCTAGTTGGGCAAATCCTGTAATTCTACTTTAAGTTACACTTTAATAGCTGCCTACCGTGAATATATATATATATATACGGTAATTTAAAACTATAAATACTTTTTATGATTTTATAAAGAAAAACTTTCATTAGAGAAATGTGTAGGCTGTCCTTGCTATGTTCTCCTTCTGAAAAAGCTAGCTGCCTGGCTGTTACACTGACCCTCTGGCATTAATATCGAACATGAACAAGTATGCAGATGAGGACTTCTGACTTTTCTCAGGTTTTTCTTATCTGTGTACTTGTTTCCAGTCCAGGAGTCGGGATGTATTTAAGCCAGGCTACTATCAGGTGGTCCGTAATGGCAGCCCCCAAATTTCTTTCATGACCAATTTAGTTTACAATAAAGTGTACGTAAGCCCTTACTATGCCTCTTTTTTGTATCTTTTGTGCTGTTAAAGTTTTACTAAACCCACTACAGTAAAATCAGTCTGTATGTGCAATAAAGCATGCTTGTTATACTCACTGTGGAACCTAAGGGGGTCCCGTCTTCTCTGATCTTCCCCTCTTTCCACTGTCGTCCTAAAAATGTCCTGATAACTCAGTCTGTGGAGTCAGGCTGCCCATGCTCAGTTTGGTGTGTATTGATAGTTTTTTTTTTTTTCTTGGGAGAGTGCATGTGATCAGCACAGGGCCAATCAGCACTGCCCAGACAGACAGTCAGGGGTCTTGCAGCCTTATAGGACAGTCAGAAAACTCCACCTTCAAGCTTTAACCAGTGCTTGGCTGGACACTGATAGAAGTCACAAGACTGCTAAATGCTGCTGATGAGAGAAAGTATTTAGCCATTTATATTTACTAAAATAATTGCATTTCCATGTACTGTGGGAGATCAGATATAGTGAATGCAGGGTCCTGGGTTTAGTAACCCTTTAAATATTACATTAGAAGCACTTTGTTATATCAGATCCCCCCCCCCCAATACTTACCTTAGCCCATCATAAACGATCCAGCCCTATGCACAAGAACTGCGGCTTTCCCGTCTCTGTCCCTCCTCACTGGGCAGATTAATAGCCATTGGCTCCCGCACCTGTTAATCAAATCCTGTGATGGAGCAGGGGACAGGGCCAAGCCCCGCTGCCTGTGTCAATAGATGCAGACAGGGCGGCTCAGGAGCAAGCCCGCACTAGTATCCCCATAGAAAGTGGCACTCAGCGTGGGAGGAACCTGGAGCGCCAGTCAGCGACCTGAGAATAGGAGGATTGGGGCTGCTCTGTGCAAAACCGTTGCACAGAGCAGGTAAGTATAACATGTAAGGTGGCACATCTGCAGGAGAGGTGCATGGGCCACATAAAATGATGGGCCACGTGTTTGACACATGATAGATACCCCATGGCAGACCTTGTCTAAAACAAAAATATCACAATATAGCTACCAAATTGCGCAAAATATGGGCCTGTTGGTTCCTTTTACCTACTGTACTACTTATGTGGTGGTTATGTCTCAAGCTGATTGATACGATTCCTGCCTTTTGCTAATTTCCTAATTTGGTAATACAGCAAATATCTGTTACAGTAAATTCGGGTAACAAGAAAAAGTTCTCCCTATCATATTCCTTTTCCTTTTTTTCTTTTATTCTCCTTCTCACCCCTCCCTTTCCACTACTTGATTTCCTAATGTCGGTGTAGTGGGAATATCCACCCCACCTGGCTGGATGCTTAAATGTGGTATTTGGCTTCTATGCAGTTTATTCTTAGACCTCTAATGCTCATCTGTTCTATGGGCGTATTGTTTGTAACATTTCTTCTTAGTTTAATAAAAATGTATCAAACAAAAAAAATAAAAATTTGTGAGCTGATATTCTTCCTGTACTCTCTGCTTGTGCTGTACCATTACATTGTTCACACCTATATACAGAGCATCCGGAAAGTATTCACAGCGCTTCCCTTTTTCCAGATTTTATGTTCTAGCCCTATTCCAAAATGGATTAAATTTCATTATGTTCCTCAAAATTCATAATGACAACGTAAAAGAAGTTTGTTTGAAATCTTTGCAAATTTTTTTAAAAATAAAAAACGAAAAGAATCCCATGTACATAAGTATTCACAGTCTTTGCCATGATGCTCAACATTGAGCTCAGGTGCATCCTGTTTCCATTGACCATCCCTGAGATGTTTCGACAACTTGATTGTAGTCTACCTGTGGTAAATGCAGTTGATTGGACACGATTTGGAAAGGCATACACCTGTCTATATACGGTCCCACAGTTAACAGTCTATGTCAGAGCACAAACCAAGCCATGAAGTCCAAGGAATTGTCTGTAGACCTCCGAGACAGGATTGTAAGGAGGCACAGATCTGAGGAAGGGTACAGCAGCATTGAAAGTCCCAATGAGCAAAGTGGCCTCCATTATCCATAAATGGAAGAAGTTTGGAACCACCAGGACTCTTTTTAGAGCGGAGCGTCCAGCCAAGTTGAGCGATCGGGGCAGAAGGGCCTTAGTCAGGGAGGTGACCAAGAACCCGATGGTCACTCTGATAGAGCTCCTGCGTTTCTCTTTGGAGAGAGGAGAACCTTCCAGAAGAACAACCATCTCTGCAGAACTCCACCAATCAGGCCTGTATGGTAGAGTGGGCAGACGGAAGCCACTTCTCAGTGAAAGGCACATGACAGCCCGCCTGGAGTTTGCCAAAAGGCACCTGAACATCTCTGGAGAAATCTGCAAATTGCTGTGTACCGGCACTCCCCATCTTACCTGATGGAGCTTGAAAGGTCCTGCAAAGAAGAATGGAAGAAACTGACGAAAAATATGTGTACCAAGCTTGTAGAATCACACTCAAAAAGACTTGAGGCTGTAATTGGTGTCAAAGGTGCTTCAACAAAGTATTGAGCAAAGGCTGTGAATACTTATTATGTACATAAGATTTATTTATTTTTTAATATGTTTGCAAAGATTTCAAACAAACTTCTTTCATGTTGTCATTATGGGGTATTGTTTGTAGAATTTCGAGGAAAATAATGAATTTAATACATTTTGGAATAAGGCTGCAACATCATAAAATGTGGAAAAAGTGAAAGGCTGTAAATAGTTTCCTGATGCACTGTATGTGGTCTACAAGAGGAGAGGAAGAGTCAGTAGTCCTAACAAACTTCCTATCCTAAGCTGACTGCGCTGCTCCTCCATAGATTTAAAGTGGTTCTAAAGGCTTTTTACCTTCATGCATCCCCCCTGCCCCCCATACTCACCTGAGCTCGATCCAGCGATGTGCACAAGAGCAGAAGCTCTACTGGGTCTCTGCCGCCTCATTGGCTGAGACACAGCAGCGGGAGCCATTGGCTGGTGTCAATTACAGCCAGTGAGGGGGGGAGCGGGGTCAGGGCCAACACACAGAGGTAGCTCAGGAGCGAGCATGCACAAGTGCCCCCAGATCAAGCCGCTTGCTCTGGGGGCACTTGGCGATTGGAGGGGCCAGGAGCACCGGCGGGGTGACCCAAGAAGAGAATGAAAGGGGCTGCTCTGCAAAACCATTGCACAGACAAGGTAATGATGACATATTTTGTTTAAAAAAAAAAAAAATAGTGCCTGAGAATAGAAAATGAATGCAGCCATCACAATTAGGGACTTATATGCTGCAATATATAACATTTTTTGTTAGATGCACTTTAAGCTGGTCATTGTCAAATCATTGGATGCCCTTGCTTGATCCCCAAACCTTTTTACTATGTATGTGAAATGTATACATTGATTTGAAGGAGTCCTTTCACACTGGGGCACTTTGCAGGCGCCACAGCGCTAAAAATAGCGCCTGCAAAGCGCCCTGAAAAAGCCGCTGCAGTCTCTCCAATGTGAAAGCCCCGAGGGCTGCGGTGGCAGGACGCTGAAAAAGTCCTGCTAGCAGCATCTTTGGAGCGGTGAATACACTGCTCCTTCACCGGTCCTGCCCATTGAAGTCAATGGGGCAACGCGGCTATACCGCCGGCATGGCGCTGCTGCAGCGGCACTTTGCGGGCAGTTTTAACCTTTTCGTCCGCTAGCGGGGGTTAAAACCGACCCGCTAGTGGCTGAATAGCGCCGCTAAAACAACGGTAAAGCGGCGCTAAATATAGCACCGCTTTAACGCCGACGCCCCCACCGCCCCAGTGCGAAAGGGGCCTAAAAAAACTCCTGCAGGCAGCATCTTTGGAGCGGTAAAGTAGCGGCGTATACACTGCTCCTGTCCATTGAAATCAATGGGACAGCGCGGCTGTACCGCTGGCAAAGCGCCGCTGCAGTGGCGCTTTGCGGGCGGTTTTAACCTTTTTCCGCCCGCTAGTGGGGGTTAAAACTGCCATGCTAGCGGGCGAATAGCGCCGCTAAAACGACGGTAAATCGGCACTAAAAATGGCACTGTTTTGCCGCCGGCTCCCGCACCGCCCCAGTGTGTTAGTGTGTTGCTGTTAGAAATTGCTTGTAATTGCTGTACATGTTATAACCTGGATTAATCTTCTATGTCACCATCTCCCTTATCCAGGCTGGTAATTATCGCCGCACGGTAAAACGAATCGAAGATGGGAACAGACTATGCAATGACTTGGTCACCTGTTTCCGAGAGAGGGCCAAAATTGAAAAGGCCTATTCCCAGCAGCTGAGCGACTGGAGCCGCAAGTGGAAGACTAACCTGGAGAAGGGTAGGCGGCTATCTACTGCAGACAATCAAATACTTTTTTTTCTGTATTTTAATGATTAGAATTCATTTATTAGAAAAGTGACCCTAAACCTGTGACTTGCCTAAGAATCTAAAGTAGGTCAATGGTGGGGAAAAAAATAAATATCTTGATTGTTGATAGTTCCAAAGATATAATCATGGCCTAGCATGTCTTTGTCAAGAAAGGTTAAAATTTGCATATAATTTCCACTTTTTACCGTGGTGGAATAAAGCAAGGATCAAAAGCTACAATGCTGGGATTGATTCTAATTTCAGCTGCCTGTATCTCTGGGTCTCTTGATAATTTTTACCATTGGTTGTCACCTTGTAATAAGTATATGGTAAAAGTAAGGAAAAGCTATTTAGATATAAAAATGAAAGTGGTTGTAAATCACAGCCAGTAAGCTAATCAGGAGGCGGAGTGGGCGGGGCCGAGCCACGGATCCCTGTGTGAATGGACACACAAAGCCGCGGCTCAGCTCGGGTGGGGGGTTGAGCAGGGGGCGCTGGCAGGGGGACCCCAGAATGGGAGGATTAGGGCTACTCTGTGCAAAACCATTGCACAGACAGAGCAGGTAACTATGACATGTTTGTTAGTTTAAAAAAAAGTTTGGATATCACCTTAACTACATTGGTTACGGGAAATATAAAACAAAATATCCAAAGCTGAACTCTAGATATGATCTTGTTTGCATAGTTACATTGGTCCAGCTTGTATGTACATCTCATACCTGAGGGACAGCTGTGAAAACCGACAATCACTGTAGTAGTTGGCATTACTACAGAAATTGCTGCCATCTTCTGGGTCCTGTGCCAAGCAGCTGCTCCACTTCATAATGGCCACAGATGGTCGCACGCGCAGTACCTCTGCCATTCACAGAATGCTTTGCTTTTCTTCAATGAATAAAAATTCCATCCGTCCAATCGGAGAATGCCTTGAAGTCACCTTGTGAATGGCGGTGGTGTCCAGTGAGTGACTCATTGTAGTCAGTATGCAGTGGAGCAGCTGCTCGGCATGGGACCCGGAAGATTGCGGTTAGACCAGTGTAATGAAGAAGATTGGTTTTGATGTTGGATGAGTTCAGTTTCAAACCCGCATCATTTTCCAACCCTGAAGTTCAATGGTGAGCATTTGACGCACAATCAGCCAATCAGCAGGGTTTAGATTACATCATTGATTACTTCTGCTAGCTCACCAAGTTCTCAGAGGAGTGGAGCTCTTTTCTTAGCAATGACATAGTGCGCACGCACAGGGGAAAGTTTAAATTGTCACCAGGAGAAAATAACTTTGACAGACATGAGTTGTATATCACATGTTCAGCAGGCTACTTGCTAATGGTGTTGGCTCGTTTGCCTTGCAGGCCCTCAGTATGGCACACTGGAAAAGGCTTGGCAGGCGTTCCTCACAGCAGCAGATGCCCTCAGCGAGATCCACGCGGAGCTCCGGAATCAGCTGTGGGACGAGGACAGTGGGAAGGTGCGAGACTGGCAGAAGGAGGCCTTTCACAAGCAGATGATTGGAGGATTTCGTGAGACAAAGGAAGCGGAGGATAAATTTAGTAAAGCTCAGAAACCCTGGGTGAAGAAGCTGAAAGATGTAAGTATGTCATGATAAAACTACAATAGGAATAAACGCAATCTTTTTAAAGCTCCACCCCCCCACAAATTAAAGCGGTTGTATACCCGCACAGAAGTTTATTTTTGTTTTTTTTTAAACAAAAAAACCTGTAAGGCAAAGGCATAATGAGCTAATATGCACCGCATACTAGCTCATTATGAAATACTTACCTTAGAACGAGGTGTTGGCATCTGATCCCGGTCTACGCCGAGGGAGCTGACATTTCCCCTTGGCTTGTCTTCCAAGTTCGCGGCTCTGGCGCTGTGAGTGGCTGGAGCCGCGATTACGTCACGCGGGAGTCTTCCTGCCGGCAAGCTCCGGCAGCGTCTGCATGCAAGGTGAAAATCTCCTAAACCGTACAGGTTTAGGAGATTTTCATTTTACCTACAGGTAAGCCTTATTATAGGCTTACCTGTAGGTAAAAATAAAAAGGGTATACAACCACTTTAAAGATCATCCATTTACATCTGCGTTCGTTCAGGTCTGTTTCTTTTTAAATGGAACAAGTGTCTATTGTTCCATTTAAAAAACAGAAGCGGACCCAAACAGATGTAAACGGACATACAATTCGTTTTTACATTGGTTGTTAGGAGCTGGCACCCGCCGGCGTCATTCACAACCAGTGACATCCCTGCTGTCAGCCAGGAGGTGCCAGCTCCTAACAACCAATGCTAAATTGGATGGAAAAGAACAATTTGTCTCTTTACATCAGTTTGGATCCTCTTCCTGAACAGTCACTTATGTAAACGGATGATCACCTGTTTACATCCGTTTGCCCATTTTTCACTCATCAACAACCCCCAGGCATCCAACCTAGCTTCCATTCCTTAGTTTTACATTCGCTAATGTAGCGGTATTCACCTTTTGTACACTGTTATCTGAGAAATTATGCTATTCATGCACTTATTCTGTTGGACTACATTTTCTCAGTTCAGATATCGATACAATGTGTTGGTTGCCTTTGTACTCTAAAGCTAAATAGAGAATTAGAAAAAAAAAAAGAAAAACCGACAGACGTTGGAACGCTCGTGTGAAAGGACTCTAGTGCCCCGTACACACGATCCGAAAATCGGACGACAGATCGTCTGACTTTTTCCGCGTACTAGTCGCAAGTAGAAATTAAATAGGTTACTAAAGCCACGAAAATTCTCGTACGACAGAAAAAAACAAATCGGAAGTGATGTCATGTGTTGTAATGTATTTGTATTGTATTTTCGGGCGACAACTGTACTGACTGAACTAAAATGGTATGATCTGGTATCGTACGAGGAAAACTTTTGTGCATGTTTGATCGAATAATATCATGATCGGCTCTCGAAAAACTCTGTACTAACGATCCGATTATTGTACAATCACGTCGAAAGCGGTATTTTACATCCGATTTTCGTATCGTGTGTACGGGCCATTAGGCTGGGGTCGCACCTATGCGTTTTGTTGTGCATTTTCAGTTTTGCAGAAATGTACTATAGTCCTTTTAACATGATTTCCTATGGGTCACGTTTACATCTATGCGTTTTCAAAAGGTTCATTTTTTTAGAAAGGGTCAGGGACTTTTTTGCCTACAACAGGTTGCATTTTCAGTTTTATAGACTTAAATGGAAATGCATAAAAAAATGCACCTCTTGCATTTTTGATGCATTTCTGCTTTTTTGTTGACAATACACATCCCAAAAATGCATGTGAAAAAACACAATGCACAAGGAAAATGAATCAACCTTAATCTGCATAGGTGTGAACCTAGTTTAAAGCTGAAAAGAGAAAGGGAAATCTAATCCTTCCCAGCTCTATCCAAAAAACTAAATTGAGGCTATGCATGCTTTATTGATTTTCTCCCCCCACCCTTGTGTGACAGTGTTCAGGTTTGAAGATTGGGTTCTGAATCCTGGGAGTGGTTAAAGGGCACGTGCTCCCCCCAAACAACAATAACAAGTTGGGGGATCATATTGGGTCTAGTAATGATGGTTCATTTTTAGGATTTTTGGAGACAGAGGTGCGGTAGCAGAGGAACTGGCTCGGGTAAAGCTTAATAAAGCAATGGGCCCTGATGGTATTCATCCCAGAGTTCTAAGAGAACTTAGAGATATAGTTGTTGGACCATTAAATGATCTTTTTAATCAATCTCTTCTAACAGAAGTTCCCCATGACTGACGGACAGCTAATATTGTACCTATCCACAGGAAGGGCAGCAAGGTAGAAGCTGGCACAGGCCAGTGAGTTTAACATCAATTGTAGTCAAGTTAACCGCTTGCCGACCAGTGCACGACGATATACGTCAGCACAATTGGCACGGCTGCGCAAATGGGCGTACCTGTACGTCCCCTTTATCACGTGGCATTGTGGGCGCGCGCCCGCTGCGTACTCTGTTACCGTGCCCGTGGGTCCCGCGGACTCAATGTCCGCCGGTGTCCCGCGATCATGTCACGGAGCAGCAGAACAGGGAGATGCCTATGAATCAAAGCATTTCCCCATTCTGCCTAGTGACATGACGGGCATCTACTGCTCCCTGTCATCGGGAGCAGTGATCGCTGTCATGTCAGTGGTAGCCAATCCCCCCACAGTTAGAATCACTCCCTACGACACACTTAACCCCTTGATCGCCCCATAGTGTTTAACCCCTTCACTACCAGTGTCATTTACACAGAAATCAGTGCTTTTTTATAGCACTGATCGCTGTATAAATGACAATGATCCCAAAATAGTGGCAAAAGTGTCCGATGTGCCTGCCATAATGTCGCAGTCATGATACAAAAAGCATTAAGATCGCCGCCATTACTAATAAAAAAAAAAATTAATAATAAAGATGCCCTAAATCTATCCCCTATTTTGTAGAGGCTATAACTTTTGAGCAAACCAAGCAATATACACTTTCAGGCAGTCCCCGAGTTACGAACGGCCTCAAATGCCGGCCACTTGTGCTCTACGCTGGTCCTGGATACCTCCGGACACATCACATACTGCAGTACTACATGTACTGTATGGCCAGAAGAGCCCCAGATAACATAACAAGCGCCCGGAACATCCCACATCCATGAACAGGCAGATGTTACACTTACAAATGCAGTGTTGCGACTTACAAACAACTTCGACTTACGAACAAACCTACAGTCCCTATTGTGTTCGTAACTCGGGGACTTCCTGTATTGCGATTTTTTTATTTATTTATTTTTTACCAAAAATATGTAGAAGAATACATATCGGCCTAAACTATTTATTAAAGCAAAAAGTAAAAAATATTGCTTTTTTTTTTTTCAAAATTGTCACACATTTTTTGTTTTTAGTGCAAAAAATAAAAACCGCAGAGGTAATCAAATACCACCAAAAGAAAGCTCTATTTGTGTAAAAAAAGGACGTCGATTTTGTTTGATGCAGTGTCGCACGGCCGCGCAATTGTCAGTTAAAGCGGCGCAGTGCCGTATCACAAAAAGTGCTCTGGTCAAGAAGGGGGTAAATTCTTCTGGGGCTGAAGTGGTTAATGGAACCACTTCTGAAAAGAAGGATCATTAATCGCCTAAAAATACACCGTTCACTGAACTCAAAGCAGCATGGCTTTACTGAGATCTATGCAATGGCAGCGAGTTTTCTAGCAGAAACAAAATTACTCCTCTTAAGGCTCGTTTACACTTGCTTCGATTTTTAACACGCATTAAAGCACCTACTGCTTCAACATGCTTTTCTGATGTGTTTTTGATGCTTCTGTGATGCTTTTCTGAAGCTTTATTGAAGCTTGGCAAATGCCCTGTGTGTGTTGATTTTCTTTGTTTTAAAGGGGCTCAGTAGAACCTTAGATCAGTAATACCTCCATCTCTTTAGTACCTTTTAGTCAGCAGATCCCTGGCTCAGTAGTGCCTCCAGCTCTTCTTATGCCCTACTCCGTAGTACCGCCAGCTCTGCTGATCCCCACTCAGTATTAACCTCAAGCTCTGCTGATCCCCACTCAGTATTAACCTCAAGCTCTGCTGATCCTTTTCTCTTTCTAGTGCCCGCTCACCACCCGCTTTATTGCTCCCATGCTGCACACCATGTGTGACATCTACTTCTCCCGCCCTGGTCCCCCAGCTCTGATGATTCTCAGCCACTCAGTCCTTTCTCTCTACAGCACCTGCTCACCTTCTGCTCTATTGCTCACATGCTGAATACCATGTGTGACATCTGCTAGCTTCTGCTTATGTGTATGTGTGTGTGTATGTATGTATGTATGTATGTATATAATTCACATGAACCAGAAGTGACCACTGATGTCTTTCTGATCTGCTTGTTGGTTTCCCAGTGCATCCTGGGATATCTCATACCTTCAGAACAAAGCGAAGCTACCGCTGAATAAAAGCCCCTCAAATGTTGCAGGTGCTGCTAGCGAGCTTTGTGCTAGACTTCTGTGGAGGCTTTGGAGACACTTTGAAGCACCAAGAAGGTGACATGGGATATCATTTTTGAAGCAAACACAACTATAAGCTAATCATTATTTTTTTTAATTTTTAAAACCTTTTTTTGAGATGTGATTTGATTGGCATTCAGAGTGCTTTAAATACTTCCGAACCGCCCGCCCACAATGTACTGCGGACGGGCGGCCCATACAGGCACAGCGACGTACTGGTACATTGCTGCCTGGTTCTGGGCTTGGGATACGCACATGTGCCCCCCACCAACATCCGATTGTACACAGCGGGAGTTTGTCAGCAGGTCCCCTTCTAGTGATTCATGGCCGGGTCTTGCTGATAGGCTGTGTCCAATCACAGCCCAGAGCCCAGTGTTAACAATCAACACAGGGCTCTTTACAGAGGGAACAATCTCTCCTAGCCAGTGTTATTAGTACAGTGACGGTGTACTGTATAGTATTATCACTGATCACTGTATTAGTCTCACTGGTGACGCCAGTGACAGTCCTTTCTGCCTCAGTGTCTGTTAGTGTGGCGGAAAATCTGACACTATCACATATACAGTAGTTTGTAGACGTTATAACTTTCACGCAAACCAATTAATGTACACTTATTGGAATATTTTTTTAACCAAAGACATGTAGCAGAATACATTTTGGCCAAAATTTTTGAAGAAGTTTGATTTATTTTTTTTAATTGAATATATTTTATAGTAGAAAGTATAAAATATTTATTTAGTTTTATATAATAAAAACGTTCAAATACCACCAAAACAAAAACTCTGCGTTAAAAAAAAAAAAATACAAATTTTGTTTGGGTGCAGCGTTGCATGACTGTGCAATTACCAATTAAAGTAGCACAGTGCTAAATAGAAAAAAATGGCCTGGTCATGAAGGGTGTAAAGCCTTCCGGACCTGAGGTGGTTAAAGTGTGTCCAATGCCACATTTTGAAGTAAGTGTAAGCGAGCCCTTAGAGCGGTGTTCCACCCAAAAGTGGAACTTCCGCTTATTTGCTTCCCTCCGGTGCCACATTTGGCACCTTTTTAGGGGGGACCTGTTCTTGATGGGTCCCCCTTTCCCAATTCCGGTGACGGCGGTGCGGCTCTCGTATGTTCAGCCACCTTCCTGTGCCGCTGGGCCAATTAGAAAGCTCAGCGCGCTTCGTGCATGTGCAGTAGGGAACAGTCAGTCTGTTTGTATCCCTTAATGGACGGCGGCAGCACCTGACAGCCGATCCGAAGATCGGCTGGGGATGCCGACATCGCGGGCTCCCCGGACAGGTAAGTGTCCTAATATTAAGTCAGCAGCTACAGTATTTTATACTTTATATTTTTCCCTAGGCTGGAGCACCTCTTTAATGTTTGCTCATAGGAAAAAATGAATTCCAATCGGTGAGCGCGCTGTGCTGCAGCAATTACAATGATTTGTAGCTCAGTCGCTGAGCAATTGACTTTTTGCAGCATTCGGATCGAGCTACAGAATCGCCAACTTCAAATAGCTCCTCATTTTATCCAATTCATCCACTAGTGCCCATGGCTTTCATGTGATTTCTGGCTGTATAAAGGGGAGAAAGTAAGCCGATAAATTTGTACTTGTTACAGATCTCCTCGTTGTGCGTCTGATGTGGCTCTTATTTGATACTGGGACACAATGGCACGGTTTGCAGGAAATTCCACCAACCGTTTGCGCACTCGCTTTGAACATGGTTTTTAGTAAACAGCAATCATGAGAAGTGTGCAATGGTTTATAAATAACAAAGTGCTTATGGTGATTTCCTGGTAATATGAAAATATTTTTGTGAATTCATTGAACGAAACAATTTCTGTTCTAGAAAAGCAGGATGCCAATGGCTAGGAAAAGGTTTTCCGATATTGGACACCAGAGACTAATTCTTCATAACCTGGACATGTTGAACTTAAAATGTTTTGAAGTTCTGGAGTTCAGAAGGGTTAGAACATTGTTGTCTGTGTCCCAGGATTTTTAATTTACTTCCTGTCCCAGTGACAAGCAGGGTAAGTCTGTAAGTTAGAGATACTAAACACACACTGTTTAATTTACATTGTCCCTTCTATTTCTGTGGATGATTGCCTGTCTGCAAGGAAACGTAAGCAGGAGAGTCTTCTAGTCCTCTACTACTGATCACATGTTCAAAATAAAAAAACAGCCTTTGGAATAGAGAGTAAATATAAAATCTAACATAAAAACGGTGACACAGATTGTTTCCAATCAATCCCTAGTACCGCTCTCCAAACTGAACTCCGATTTTAATATACCGCAGTCCTATTTTTTTCAGATTCCTTCAACTCTCCCATGCCTTCGGCTGCCAATTCTCCAGCTCCCCTCCTCAACTAGTTCAATCTTCACTGGAAGACCTTCTTAGGTCGGATTGTACAAAAAAACCCACTTCTCAATTATATTCACACCTGACTATCACCTCCCTCCCAACACTGGAAAAGCTAAGATCTAAATGGTCCCATGACATCCCTGATTTTGACAGTGATGACTGGGATGATGTATGGAATTTCCCATTTAGCTCCCTGGTCTCTCTGAGAGATCGCCTGATCCAATTCAAAATAGTCCATCGGGCATATTTCACTCCTCATAGACTACACAAAATGAACCCCGACTCCCCTCCCGAATGTTGGAGATGTGGTGGGACTCCTGGGGACTTCACCCACATCTTCTGGACCTATCCGGCAATTGTCGGATACTGGCAGGAGATATTAGACTTTATCACACAAATCACCTCTATGCCACTACAACCATCAATGTCAATCTGCATACTAGGCCTGACTGAACAACTAATTCCTACGGTGGCAGGACGCACACTGGTGGAATTGCTCCTGTTCTATGCCCGTAAAGCCATCACCCTTAGTTGGCGCAAATCAACCCCCCCTCCTCTTTCTCTGTGGTAACAATTAACAATAGCTTACCTCTGTATAAAGACACATATGACAACAGAGGCTGTCCCAACAAATACAGCAAAGTCTGGTCTAAATGGCTGGCAGATCCCTCCACTGCTTCGGAGACCTCTCAGTAGATCCCAATCATGAAATAACCCCCAAGCGCGTTCTAGGTGTACACAATGAATCTATAATATGATACCATATCATGTACAAATATGCATAGCATCATCTGGCGACCCAGCGAACTGTGCCGGTATAACCACTATCATACTATGTATTTCATGCCAGATATTTACGTATGATGCGGGGATAGCGTGACTCCTACATATAAGACCAATGTATGTTTGAGTGTTTGTTCTCTTTGTTTTTTCTCTTTGAAAATCAATAAAAAGACTTAAAAAAAAAAATACATAAAATCAAGCTGTTTTAAATTGTAATGCAAATGTATATTTGAATCTTATTTTTTGGCAATAACAGGGTTTGGGCGGATTTCTGCCAGTCACATCCTGTTTCACACCCTCTACACCAGGGGTCTCAAACTGGTGGCCCTCCAGCTGTTGCGGAACTACAAGTCCCATAATGCCTCAGCCTATGCTTGTAACTTTCAGCCTTGCAAAGCCTCATGGGAATTGTAGTTCTGCAACAGCTGGAGGGCCGCTAGTTTGAGACCCATGCTCTACACCCTGTATTCTAGAATAAGAGGGAGATGAAGCCTCCATTAATCTACATGTAATATCCCACCCTCATTGTGTTAAGCTGGTTAGTGGGCATAGAGGAGGGAGTGGGCTGTCATTTACCATTGTGTATACACCCACACGCGTGACTCTATAGCCACATGGGCTGCTCAGATGTGATGGGGAGAAAATGCTCAGCATAGAAACTCACTGAAAACTGAGCATGTGCAGAGCTGCCACCACAGCTGCAAAATCTCTAGCTAAATTGGGAACATGAAAAGAAAGTGGGGCTAGAGAACAGCAGGATCAACCAGGTTTTTTGCACAATACAGAAAACAAATCCCATAGTGACGGAGTATGAAAAGCATGTAATACACCATTTATTGATAGTTTTTTTTTTTTTTTATGATGTGAGTAGAAATAAAGAATACCAATAAACTGTTTTTTAAATTGTCAAACAAATCTATATCTTAATCTTTATTTTTGGCAATAGCAAATACAAAAATGTGGAGTGATACTGGACTTTAAATTGGTAGCCACAAGTAGACCCAAAATAAAAGAAAAAGAGCACTCCGTAGAATAAAAATCCAAAATTTATTATGACAACATTATGAAACCACTAAAGTCATGAAATAGATTCAAGAAGCTAAGTGCGTAATCTGCATCCCGAGTGGATGTCCCAGCCTCCATGTAGGTAAAGGGATCAGATTCCAGGATTGGCACTGGCACCAGTGGAATCTATATAACTGAGCAGGTTTATGAGATATGGGGATGACATACCCACCGAGGATTACTTGGGTCTATCAGTACATATAAATATTTGACATTATTACACGCACTAAGAGCCCTCCCTCCCCCCCGGATAACCTTCTGTAATTGGTATATTTCTTGACCTTAGGGCAATTTCCCTTGTTTGGCTGAAGTATTTTGGACGTATTCTCAATCTGGGGCTATTCGTGCCCTGCTTTCTCTTATCTCCCCTTCCCTCTTCATGTTGTGTGCTGGGCATTTATTTCCCATTGAAACCTGGTACCAATAGGATCGCCTGAGGAAGCTATAGGCGAAACGCGCAGTGATCACTTGGTACTTTCACTTTCTGCGGGGCCCTAATATGGAAGACTACCCTTAATCAAAAGTCACAAGTTTACCATATTTATGGGCTTACCTACAGGTTATCTTGCATATACATATGATCTACCCACATGGGACGATACCATATGTACACCATATGTACACCATATGTACTTACCTTCTTGAATCTATTTCATGATTTTAGTGATTTTATAATTTTGTCATAAAAAAATTTGGATTTTTATTCTACTGAGTGCTCTTTATCTTTCATTTTGGGTTTACTAGTGGCTACCAATTTAAAGTCCAGTATTACTTCACGTTTTTTTCTTTGCTATTCACATTTGGATCTGGTGCCACATTCTGAGTTATATCAACACATTTTCGCAATATATTTTTGGCAATAACATGGGGTGGGTGGATTTCTGCCAGTCAAATCCTGTGTAACACTCCCTCCAGCCTGTATCTAACAATAAGAGGGAGGGGAAGTCTCCATCAATCAAAATGTAATATACCATCCCCATTGTGTTTAGCTGGTTAGTGGGCATGGAGGAGGGAGGGAAGTGTCATTTACCACTGTGTATACACCCACATGTGTGACTCTATAGTCGCATGCGCTGCTCAGATGTGATGGGGAGAAAATGCTCAGCATAAATACTCGCTGAAAACTGAGCATGTGCAGAGTTGCCAACACTGCTTTGCAAAATCCCCAACTGCACTGGAGACATGGACAGATGGTGGAGATAGCGAACAGCAGGATAACCAGGATTTTTGTAGAATACAGAAAACAAATCTCATAGTGACAGAGTGAGTATGAACAGCATGTAATACAGCATCTACTGATAGTTTTTTGTTGGTTTTTAATGGCACTTTAAACTTCTGTTGTCTTCTACTCTAGAATACATCCCTCATATGATTGTTTAGAGCTGCCTTTCTCAACGGTTTTACCCAAGGAACCCCTAAAATGTAAATTCTTAGGGAAACCTTACTAATTGGGTGGCAATACCAAAAATGCCACATTGGTGGTTAGTAGGAAAAATGTCCCCTTAGGGAGCTTTCACGCTGCGGCGGGGGGGACACGTCGGCAGTAAAGCGCCGCTATTTTTAGTGGCGCTTTTAACCCCCACTAGCGGCCGATGAAGGGATAATTAGCGTGCACAATGCGCTGCTGCCGAAGCACTTTGCAGGCGCATCGGCAACGCTGCCCATTGATTTCAATGGGCAGGGCATTTTAGGAGCGGTGTACACACTACTCCTATAGCGCCCCAAAGTTGCTGCTTGCAGGACTTTTTTAACGTCCCGCAAGCGCACTGCTCCAGTATGAAAGCACTCGGGCTTTCACACTGGAGTGACAGGCGCGACGCTTTGCAGGCGCTATTTTTAGTGCTAAAATGGCGCTTAAATGCCTGTAAAGCGCCTCCAGTGTGAAAATAGCCTTACAGTGGTGGTCAGAGTGATCACTAAGAAGATTTAATTGGTGTTCTGCTGTTGGTTCTTTGCAGCTTGGCCTGAAGCTGTTTGGGCACCATGAGGTGGGAAGTCAATAAGCCACACTTTAAAGAACCCCTAGTAACCTCTGGAGGAACCATATGGTTCCACAGAACCTGTTTTCAGAATGGCTACTCTAGAGAAATGACGGGCTTCCTGAGATTCAGTTACTGGCCCCAATGGCTGTTCGACATGCAGCCTTCATCAGCATCTCAAACAAATCCTATTTGCACCAGCGGCACCATTCCAAATCCAACTTGGATAGATTTATACTTGCTTTAATCTTCTTTTCCTCTAAAGCATGATCTGTGCTTGGATCGTGCTTCAGAGGCTACTAACAGGTGGAGAGAAGGAGATGTGACACCTCACCGCCTGTGCGTTTGCAGGGCGTTTGCAATGCTTCTCCATTTGCTTGAGTGTTTTGTGTTCGGAAGGCTTGCCACCTACATTGGGTAGAGCAAAGCATCGTTACCGCGGCATGTAAACGCTCTCGTCCACAGCTTGGGGGGCGGCAGAAATGCATTTTGCATGTCTAAATATAAAGCTTAAGAGAAGAGGTATTATACTTCACTCCCCCTTGGTCCTTGCCTCCTCCTTCCATGCAGTTCCAGAAATGAATCCTCTGGCAGTGTCTACTGCATTCAACACTTTGGAGTTTGTCAGATGCCTACATAGGTCTATCATCGTGCAATGACACCTTCCTCTGACCTTTGTTACTGTTGTGTCCTGTAGTAATGTTTTTTTTAAAATATATACTATTGGAGCAATAAATAGATGACCTTAAAGCGGTAGTAAACTGCACCATTTTTCAAAGGCATAATGTGCTAGTATGCATATCATACTAACGCAATATGAAACACTTGCCTTAGAACAAAGCCCTCCAATGGCGCATTTGTCACCGCTGAGAAGGCTTTTATCTTCACCTGGTGTTCTTTCTGGATTCACGTGCTCCATCTGTCTGATTGGCCGCGGCGAGATGAAGTCACTCCCGCGCATGCGTGCGGGAGTCATGGACCGCGGCACGGGTATACTGTCCCTTCAGAGCGCATGCGCCAGTGGCGTCACCTGGCTTCCTGCAGTGTTAATATTTCCTAAACGGTGCAGGTTTAGGCGATTTATTCACAGTACGTAAATGTCAGCCTTTTTATGGACTTGCCTGTAGGTACAAGTGCAAAAAAAAGTTTACTTCCGACTTAAATAAAACAATGTTATTAGTGTGAGTTTATTCATTTATTCATTTTTTTTTTTTTTTTTTTTTAACAGAAGGTGAGTTATTCTTTTTTTTAAATACCTTTTTCTTTGTTTAGTTTAGTCATTGTACATGGGAGCAGTTATATTTTCCCACCAAATACTCAGGGTTCATATGCCGTACCTGTGTATGCATTGGGGCTATGGAGGCACACAGATGGACCGGCTGATCAGCTTTTAAATAATCAAAGTACACCTTATGCTGTCCAGATTTTCTGGGGTTTCTTTTTTTTTTTGCAGGGGAAGTCTCTCTTGGATACAAATGAGTAACCCCTTCTGATAGATCGGTGTCCCATATTGTCCTCTAAGGGCGTTTTATCAGCCCTTCAAGCCCCAATGTGCCATCTCCATGCTGTGAGGCAAACTGGATCATTCCCTCTAATGCTGGTATCATGTATGGTCTCCCGAGGAAGCCATGCATCGGTGAAACATAGACCGACGCTTTATCTTTCTCTGCAGTCTGGGCTAATATATTTGTTGCAGATTGAATACTATATTGTATACAGATATACACTGTATTTTCTAAAGTATTGGGACTCCTGCCTTTGCACGCACAGGATGTTTAATGGCATCCCAGTCTTAGTTCATAGGGTTCAATATTGAGTTGGCCCACCCTTTGCAGCTATAACAGCTTCAACTCTTCTTTGAAGGCTGTCCACAAGGTTTAGGAGTGTCTATGGGAATGTTTGACCATTCTTCCAGAAGCGCATTTGTAAAGGGCAGGCACTGATGTTGGACTAGAATTCCTGGCTCGCAGTCTCCTCCTCTTAATTCATCCCAAAGGTGTTCTATCGGGTTGAGGATAGGACTCTGTGCAGGCCAGTCAAGTTTCTCCACCCCAAACTCGCTCCTCCATGTCTTTATGGACCTTGCTTTGTGCTCTGGTCCAAATTATTTGGTGGAGGGGGATTATGGTGTGGGGTTGTTTTTCAGGGGTTGGGCTTGGCCCCTTAGCTCCAGTGAAGGGAACTCCTAAGGCATCAGCAAACCAAGACATTTTGGACAATTTCATGCTCCCAACTTTGTGGGAACAGTTTGGGAATGGCCCGTTCCTATTCCAACATGACTGCACACCAGGGCACAAAGCAAGGTCCAAAAAGACATAAAAAGACATGGATGATCAAGTTTGGGGTGGAGGAACTTGACTGGTCTGCACAAAGTCCTGACGTCAACCCGATAGAACACCTTTTGGGTTGAATTGGAGCAGAGACTGCGATCCAGGCCTTCTCGTCCACATCACAAATCGCACAACACATGCCTGACCTCACAAATGCCCTTCTGGAAGAATAGTCAAACATTCCCATAGACACACAACTAAAACTTGTGGACAGCCTTCCCAGAAGAGTTGAAGCTGTTATAGCTGCAAAGGGTGGGCCAACTCAATATTGAACCCTACGGACTAAGACTGGGATGCCATTGAAGTTCATGTGTGTGTAAAGGCAGAAGTCCCAATACTTTCTACAATATAGTGTAGATGGTTTTTTATTGGCTATGGTCTAGCAGAATGAGCGCCTATTTTAGGGATCCTGCTATATGCAATCAGAAATTGTATTGAAATGTTTTTATGAATTATATGATTTTTTTTAGAAGAATCAATTTTTGAAATGTTATTTCTCGAGCAGTGTTAATTTTGATGTCAAATTTTTGTTTTGACTAAAATGCCATTTTAGTTTGTCGTATTTTAGTTGTCTAAAATCGAATGAATTTAGTTATATTGTAATGCGTTATTTAAGCATTTCTCTAGAATTATATACTCCTGGAGTAAAAATCTAATAAAATATTATCTTTGGCAGTTTTTCTCAACTTTTTTTTCAGTCAAGGCACCCTTTAAAATTATGGACAAAATCGAGGCACCCTCCAAAATTATGGACCGTCTTGAGACGCCTCATTCTAAAATGTAAAAACTATTCTGACTATTCTGTTTTACATATAGCAGCAACATGAGTGCACATATGGAAACCCAACGTTGGAGGTGATCTATTCTTCCAAAGCAAATACACTTTTGCAAACTGGTTCAGACTAGTATTCCAATGTTTCTCTTCTCCCAGGGGAGAGTCAAACAAGAATGATATCCAGGCAACTGACATCCTCCTTATCAACTCATGATACCATTGGTCATTAGGAGGTTGGCAGCTTGAAGGTTGTAATGGTGCACGATGAAAACCTGTGGCTTTGTGTAACTTGTATGTAATTTTGGGGCACATAAAACTGGTACCTACGTCCTATCAAATGGAACGAGAAGTGAATTGAGGCTATTGTGGATTTTCATGGTACCATACAAAGGCTTAACATGCACAAGAGAAGTATAAAAAATTAAATTGTGTTCCAACAATGTGTTAAAAACATACTTAAACATCTAAAAAATAGACGTGGAGAACCATGTCTTGAACATTCAGCTCTATAGAATCACATATATGGTGACCAATAGGCGATGACTATTGTCAACTAAAACATATATACCATCTGTGTGTTGGACACTCAACCTGTTTCGTGGGAGAAACCGCCGCTTCTTCAGGAGCTTGTTCTATAATATAGAGCAATCATAATCATATTTAATGTCGGGGCGTCAAAATGCCGGAGACCCAAATAGTACAAGTCTATCCCGGCGAATGCTGGAACTCCACATTAGGGGGCACAGGGTCCGTCGTAGTAACGGATGTAGATCATCTGAGACCGGTCCTCTCAAAGTTAGTCAAAGAGACGAAATCATGGCAAGGAGACTATCATACCAGCAGTGATACACTTGTAAAAGGACATGCAAAAGAGGGTCTATGCAAAGCTTTGGAGTGATCAAACTGGTGGCCAGCATATGTCTCGCATACACCTCCCTGCCCTCCAGAGAGGATCTGTCTTAGGGCTGCAGCACTGTAAACTCTATTGGCTGTAATGCCATTGCACATATTACCTGAATATTTTACGAATGTTAAAAATTAACCACTTTCTTACTGGGCACCTAAACCCCCCTCCTGCCCAGACCAATTTTCCGCTTTTGGCGCTGTCACTCTTTAAATGACAATTGCGTGGTCATTCAACACTGTACCCAAATTAAATTTTTAATTTTTTTTCCCACAAATAGAGCTTTCTTTTGGTGGTATTTAATCACCTCTGCGGTTTTAAATTTTTTGTTAAAAAAAATTAAAGTCCGAAATTAAAAAAAAAAAATAATAATACAAAACCGTTTTATATTTTGTTAATTTTGAAAACGGGTCATTTTTCTCCTTCATTGATGTACGCTGATGAGGCTGCACTGATAAGGCGGCACTGATGGGCACTAATAGGCGGCACTGGTGGGCACTTATGTGGCACTGATGGGCGGCACTGATGGGCATTGATAGGTGGCACTGATGGGTGGCAGTGATGGGCACTGATCGGCACTTGTAGGTGACACTGGCACCACTGGTGGGCATTGATAGGTGGCATTCATGGACATTGGTAGCTGGCACTGTTATGCACTGGTGGGCACTGATTCATGGCACTGTGGGCACTGGCAGGCGGTACTGGTTGGCACAGATAAGGCGGCTTCGCCTCTTCCTCTTCGGGACCGATGTCCCTTGCACAGAAGCCGGTGATCGGCTTTTTTTTGACGGTGCGAGGAGAAAAAAAAAGATTACCGATCTTCTGTTTACATCACGTGATCAGCTGTCATTGGCTGACAGCTGATCACGTGGTAAGGGGCCGAGATCGACCCCTTACTCCGATCTGTGATCACCCGAATCTCAGTGATCACAGCGCATGCCCTGCAGGGGGAGCATGCAAAAGGGAAGGATGTCTATTGACGGCCTCCCGGCAAAGTAGATCTGCGCTGTAGCCGTCATTTGGCTATAGCGCAGATCTGAAGGAGTTAGGAAAAAAAAGAAAAACCTTTTGCCTTTTTGTTAATTTCGTTTTAGTCTTTTAACTAAAATGCCATCGTAGTTTGTCGCGTTTTAGTTTTATTTTAGTCACCTAAAATGGTGTTCATTTTTAGTTGACAAAATTAAAGTATAACTAAGGGCAAAACTTTTTTTAGTTTTGGATAGAGCGGAGAGGGATTAGAACACCTGTCAGTTTTTTTATTGCAGTCTGTGCCCCCATTAAGGAGATTCCCCCTCTCTATTTGTCCTGTTTACCATTATCATTGAAAGTGAAAGCAAAAGAAAATTCAAAATTTTGGGTTGTCCCCTGAAAAGTAATAGAGGGTAAATCTTCCGATGGGGACACTAGTTCTGGTGATATGGGGTCTCCAAGAAATTCCCTTATTTGCAGGGATTTCCTCTCACTTCCTGTTTGGCTTTGGGACAGGAAGTGAAATAAAATCTCCGCAATGGGACACAAATGGCAAAAAAAAAAAAAATTAACAGGGGTTATAGCCCTCCCTTACTCTATCAAGAATGAAAAAAAAAAGTTTTGCCTATAGTTCTACTTTAACACTGTTGACTGTTCACTGTCTTTTGGGGGTTACACGTGACAACCCACAAAGTCTTTTTGTTTTCTATATTCTTTTCCTTCAAATACTCAGGCTTCACTTACCGATTTCCAGTGCATTGTAATGAATGCGTTTTACTGCTTCTTCTCACGATGCAAATCTAAAAATCAGCTGACTCCTTAAAAACAATGCAATCTGTGGCTGATAACTTTTCCAAAACTGAGCATTTGGTCTGAGAAAACCATGCCTAAAGAAGGAAAGGATCGAATGTTGTCTGTTTCTGCTGAATCGGGCCAAAGTCCCATCCTTGGGTGGTGCTACAAATGTCGATCTGAGGATCGAAGGTGAAAAGCGAAATCTTTTTGACCAAACGGTGACTGCAGGTCAATTAGCCACAGTCACTGTTTGGGTGTTCTGACAGCCATGGGTGCCCGCTATCAGAATATAATAGCCCACTGTTCTGTAGGGCATGGATGGAGGTATCTGTTTCTTTCTTTCGTTGTGGCTAATCTTTACATGTAATAAAATATATAGCTTGTAAAAATGTGTGATCAAACATTTAGGCTGCATTCACACCTGAGCGTTACAAAGTCGCGCGATTTTACCGCCATATTGCCGCATTTTTGTCCAGGTCACCAATGTAAAAGGCAGAAAAACGCCTGTAATCTGCCCCAAAGAAGCTCATGTTCTTTTTTGAACTTGGGGCGTTTTCAGGCGTTTTTGCTTCATGTGACAAAACGCTCAGATGTGAACAGGTGCCATTGAAATGAATGGGATTTTGCTTGTTGGGCGTTTTTCAGGTGTTGTTTTCGGGTGTTTTACGAGCTGAAAAAGGTGTTAATGCAGCCATAAGGTAAGTTCCAGTGTTAAAGTCGTTGTAAACCCACTTTGAAAAAAAAAAAAAAAGCACTGACACCTTCAAGACAAAGGCATAATGAGCTAGTATGCATAGCATGCTAGCTCATTATGTAATACTCACCTGGGATCAAAGCCCTGGCTGCGGTGCCCGTACACAGCACCGGCCGGCGACATCACTCCCGGGGGTTACTTCCGGGTATCGCGGCTCCAGCGCTGTGATTGGCCGGAGCCGCGATGACTTCACTCCCGCGTGTGCGCGGTTACAGCACACTCACTGAAGCAACGGCATATACGTGCCATTGCTTGTTTGTGTCAGTGCGCATGTGCCGATGACGTCGGCACATGCAAATACAGGGGACATCTCCTAAACCGTGCAGGTGTAGGAGATATCCTGGGTAGATACAGGTAAACCTTATTATAGGCTTACCTGTAGCAAAAAGTGGTCTATAAGGGTTTACAACCACTTTAACTCCTTTTTTAATTACTGTCATAGAGTTGGGTACTCATTATATTTGGGTTGCTTCATTGCTCTTTCTCACTTCAGGTGGAGACCTCTAAAAAGAAGTACCATGCAGCTCGGAAGGATGAGCGCGCAGCACAAGTTCGAGAGGATCACGCAAAAGCAGATGCGTCGGTGTCACAGGAACAAATCAGTAAACTTCAGGAACGGGTGGAAAGATGCACCCAGGAAGTAGAAAAGGTTAGAGGCTGGGGTTGATAGCGGAGAGCACAATGGGATTTAGGGACATAGTTGTGTTCAGGGTTTTTTTTTTTTTTTTTTTGTTGTACGCAAAGAGTTAAATACAAAAAGGCGAAAGATTTATAGTTCTGTCTGAACAGCTCTAAAACGCCGCACTTCCTGTCTGGCAGAGGAGACTTGATTTTTCTCTGCGGCAGTTGAAGATTTACAGGTTTTGTCACTTCCCTAACCTGTGACTGAAAGGAGTGAAAGGAGAAATGATGAGCTGCTCTCTCCTACTATTAGCATGCTCCTTACCCTGCAAGATAACTGGATCATAGCCCCCCACGCATTCTGAGCTGTATACATTTAAAGAGGAAGTAAACCCTGATGGGTTTTATTTCCCTGCAAAGGTAAAGCATAACGGGCTACTATGCACTGCATAGTAGCCCATTATGTGTCACCTGAAAACGAAGCCTGCGATGTCACAGCTGTCCCCTCTAGCAGTGAGCATACATCTATGCCCCTCTTCGCCCCTCTTCCTTCCTGGGGCTGTGAACTCAGGCTCTGTGACTGGCCGGGGTCTCGTGACGGCACATGCGTGTGGGAGCCGCCAGTCACGGCATGACCCCCTTTAGAAATGGCACGATCTGCCCTTTCTAAAGTGCGCATGCGCCATAGATATCAGTGCACGGCGTTATTGTAAATATCTCCTAAACCGTGGAGGTTTAGAAGATGTTTCCAGCACCTACAGGTAAGCCTTATTATAGGCTTACCTGTAGGTAAAAGTGGTTGTACAGGGTGTAATAATAATTACAGAACTGCATTAATCTGTCTTTTTTTTTTTTTTTTTTGTCTGCCTCAAGAAAAACGTAATGACTGCAATTGCTGACCTCCTTCTGTACCTACTTAATACTAGGTTGTTTCTAGCCTAAATTGAACTCCTAATTCCTGATTTGAATACTAGTCCTGTGTTACTGATACAAGTAATACTGGAACCAGTGGATCAACATGGAAATGGGGCAACTATCATTTTTAGGAGAGGAGGTCTGGAATGTAATGCATAGGCATCAGAGTAGTGGCAGTGAATGCAAACATGACTCTCCCTCTTCTATGAGCAGTCTGCCTCAATCCTATATATTTTATTTTAGGATAAAACTGCCTATGAGAAGGCTCTGGATGAGTTGAACAAATACAACCCTCGCTATATGGAGGACATGGAACAACAGTTTGAGAGCTGCCAGGAGGCTGAGCAGAAGCGCCTCCGTTTCTTTAAGGAGATGTTGTTGGACTTTCACAAGCATCTCGATCTCTCCAGCAAAGAGAGGTAAAAAAAAAATGGCATGTCTGTATGTTAAGGGTCTTCCTTATTGGACCATGAAGGAGCATGGTTTCCCACTGATAATGAACATGGACAAAGCTTAGGCCGGCCATATACGGTCCGAATCTCAGCCGGTTCAGCAGGAACCAGCCTAGATTAGAACCTTTAATGGGCAGACTGAATTTACTATCAACCCTGGTAAAACCAGCCTGCCGGATTCTCTTGCGATTATCGCTAACGGCTGCTATAGCTGCTAGCAATAATCACGGTCTTCTCTCACCAGGGATAGCTGCCCCTGGAGAAAACAATTGTGGATTCCCCTGTCAGCACTGTCTGTGTTGACAGGGGAATTGTGGTTGCAGGAAACAAAATACAGTTTGCACCGAGTATTGCCTGCCTTAGTTATAATAGAGTGTCCCCACTTCCTATGCAGCCGGGTGCTTCCTAAGATACCAGGATTTGGATCACCAGGTTTATCCATTCTATGATCCCATTATCAACATCTAATCCTGTTCTACACCTAGCTCACATCCATTATGTTTGTTTTGTGTATTTCCCCTCCTGCAGCTTCCATGCTTTGTACAAAGACTTGTACCAAAATATCCAAGCCTCTGATGACCAGCAAGATCTAAAATGGTGGAAAAACACCCATGGACCAGGCATGGGTATGAACTGGCCTCAGTTTGAGGTATGTACCACAGTCTGTGGAAAGACAAGTCCTATTTTTCTTGGATTCCATTATTTAACCCCTTAGTGAAGTTGTTTTAAACAAATGTTAATGCCTGAACACAATTTAGCAACTTTGACATGTGTTAGTAAAACTGTACATATCCTTGCAACTACTTTAGGCTTTGTGTATCCAGATGGACTGTACCTTGTTTTTTGAGGACAAGTTGGGCTTTCTTTTGTTTTTTGTTAATTGGTCATGGACATCTCCTGAATTTCATTGTTTTGGGCCAATTTTCCTATGATTGGAAAAAAAAAAATATGTATATAATTTTGTGAGATTTTTCTTGCTATGACCATACAGTAATTTACCACCAATGAACAACCCAAAATAATTTTTCATGTACGTTGTTTGTACCCATAGTACAACCCAGAATCAATAGTGTGTATTTGCTTTTCTCACCTAAAATACACTGACCTTGATACCAAAAAAAAATCCTTCTCAAAATATATTGCTATAGACCTTTGACCCTGACCTTTGACCCGAACACTAACCCTGGCACTGACCTATATGAAACCTTGATCTAGCTATCTTTTTCGTTATTTTTTTTAAATGAGACATACAGCCAAAATTCGTTTGGCGGTTCTTCTCCTGTAGATCGTTTTGCACTCCTGTGATCCGTTTTCAGCAGACAGCGAGCTGAAGTTGGCTGATGTCACAGAGTCACAGAGCCGGTCCAGACTCGTTAAGGATCGTGACAATGAAGTCGGGAATTGCTCATATGCCTGGACCGGCACCCAGCTCAGCCTCTCAGTGAGATTCTGAGAGCCTGAATCGGCCGCTCCCGCCCCTTCCACAGCCCAGCGCTCCAGTGAGCATTGGGGGAGAGAGAATGTGTGTCAGAGCAAAGAGCTGCCGACAGTCAGCAGCTCTCTGCTCAGGGAGCTGTGAGAACCGAGCGATCGGCGATGTTAGATCGCGGTGTTGGAGGCGCTGGGGGACAGGTGCAGCATCAGACCGATGCTGCACCCAGCTAGGTAAGTATGATCGGGGAAAAAATGGATTCCCATACTTCTCTTTTAATTACATTTTTTTTAAAAACACTTTTGTTTGTTTTACATCTTTCTCCCCTGCAAGGAGAGAAAGATGCAATGTATCTTTCTCTCCATTCAGAAAAGAAAGAAAAGATAAGGGCGGGCTATACAGTGACTGATCACCGCGATGGGCAATCAGAGGCTATCGCAACAACCGGATGACAGGGAACCAGGAGTCCCGGGCTCCGATCGTTCGTGAGAAACCAGTCTCTGTGCTGGGAGCGTGCTGTGTGGTGCGCTCCCAGCACAACGAGAAGTACGCATAAGCGGCCTCTCGGATAAAGACCCACTTCTGTGAGGCTGCATATCTGTGTACTGTTGGCGGTTAATAACCATATGCTTTTTGGCAGGCCCAAACTGTAAACTTTTTTGCAGAGTTCTCTTCATAAGGGCCCTTTTACATGGGCTGTCCGATCAGGTCTGCATGTCAGTTTTTTCAGGCGGACCTGATAGGACCCTCTATTCACCCCTATGGAGCGGCGGATGTCAACGGACAATTGTCCACAGATATCCGCTGTTTTCACATCTGTTCCTATCAGCAAAATCCAGACGAATGATCCTATTTTCCAGGCTGCCCCTTTGTGCCACCTATAGGCAATGGCATACTGTGCTTAATGGTAGATCTGGCCTTGCCAAGCACATGTGTCTTGTAGGAGTGTGGTAGGGACATTAACGTGTATAAGGGGGTTGGGAGGTAGATACTGATGCAAAAGACTGACTTTTCGCTGTATAAAGTACTGTGAAATATATTATTCCTAAATAAATAAGGAAATGAATCACAATTTATCATGTAGAGTAAATAGAAACCTTGACAAAGTAATTTCCTTCTAGCCGGATACTAGAAATTATCTTGGACTCCTAAAAAATAAAAAAAATAAAAAATAAAAATATAGCGGTTACAGTAATATAGAGATAAACATCCTCCATTGTTTCCTGTGTTAAACTCGCACTGAACTCTCTTGCCACTGTAATTCCTGGGATCGCCTAAGTGGGTTGAGCAGTTGAACATTTTCAGGTAAAGAGAATCAATTGCATTTATCCAGCAAGTATTGATATTGCTGCATTTTATATACAAGAGAGATGATATTTTTTCTCAGAGTTCTTTGTATGTCGATTATAATGCACACACCATGACCTGTCTTATAACAATCACTAGGAAGTTTTCCTTGCAGCGAGCTAGTATAGTATCTGAGCAAGGCAGCATAGCACAGAGTCTGCATTAAGGGCTTGTTACACTTGGTTCAAAATGTGGCATTGGACACGCTTTTTTAAAGCACCTGTCACTAAATAAAATGGTAAGCTTGCAGTCTTCTTTACACGTTGCGCTTTGCTTCACTTCAAAAATGATACCCCCTTTCTTGGTGCTTCAAAGCCTCCATAGAAGTCTGTGGCACTGTAAGCTCACTAGCAGACCTGCAGCTTTTGCTAGGCTTTTAGTCGTTTTTTAGTTTTACTTTTGTTTTGGAGGTAGTGCAGGTATGAGATATCCCAGCATGCACTGGGAAACCAACAAGCGAACAAAAAAGACGTCATTAGCAGTCACTTCTGGTTCATGTGAATATGTTCTGGGAGTGTTTGATGCAGACGTCGCATCTGGTGTGCAGCAGGAAGGTGAGCGGAGACCGGAGCAGAGCAACAAGCAGATGGCACAGGTGGTGTGCAACATGGGAACGCTATATCAGAACATGAGCAGGGACCAGAGGAGGAGCATTGAGCGGCAGAGGATCAGCAGAGCTGGGGGGCCAAAGCAGGAGAAATAAGCAATGTCAGATGTGATGCTCAGTGAGAGCAACAGAGTGAGAAATGAGTGGGGACCAGAGAGAGAGAGAGAGGAGGATCAGCAAACCAGAAGATCCGCAGAGCTGAGGGTTACTACTGAGCAGGGGATCTGCTAAATGAGGGTACCAATGAGCTGGGGATCTGCTGAGTTGGGGGTACTACTGAGCTTGGGTTCTGCTGGGCCCCTTAAAACAAATAGAATATCAACACACAGACACAGCATTTGCCAAGCTAAATCTTTAAAAAAAGATCCTTGAAGCATCAAAAACACATCACAAAAGCATGTTGAAGCAAGTGTAAATGAGCCCTAAAGGCATACTTACTCTAGCAAAAGGGATCACTTGTGAATTATAAGGGTATACGGGCCCATTCACCCCACTGCCTTGTGGTAATGCACTGAGCCCAGTGCTATTATTTGCATTTTTTTTTTGTTTTTTGCAATTGACTGAATGGTTACCAATCTGTAGAGGTCTGCATCTGAGGAAGCATTCTGCATTGAAGCACCATTGGGAGAACCTTGGATTGTTTTTGGAGGACTGAGAAAATCTTGGCACATACCCGAGTACAGCTGCCTATACCCATTCAGGTCTGTAGGCAGCTGTACTCGGTTCCAGAAGCTTCCGGGCACCAAAATACACCAGCATGTTTACACTGTACAAAAGGAGGCACCTGAGTTGCATGAGGCCCAATACACATTTGCTATTATTCAGAGCTGCAGATGACCGATATTTTTTGACCTGCTTTTTTTATGGTCTCCAAAATCTGTGCTGATCAGACCATAGCGGGGAAGGAGGTTTCTCAGTACTTGTTTCCGTTACAGGAATGGTCTCCAGAGACACAGAGGCCAATCAGCAAGAAGGAGCGTACCAGTAAAAATGTAGAAGAGGTGACCCTCACTGGCATTGTTCCAGCTAAGGATGGAGTTTCTCCCGCGACCCCCACCCAGCAGCTCAACAGAGGGTAAGAGATTCCTATTATTCCTCATATCATATCAGATATCATATCAGCAGGGGGTTCAGAATAACAACTGGAGTTGGGTAAGGTAAGTATAAGGCTTTAGGGGGTTAAATTATCTTTAGACAAAGGGTTAAAGCCAGAACATTTTTTTTTTTCATTTTGGATAGAGAAAGGAAGGGTTATAAACTCTGTCAGTGTCCCCATTGGGTAGATTTCCCTTTTACTTCCTTTAGCTTCTTAATGCACAATTGAAATGCACATATTTGACTCCTATTTTTTTAAGAGGATTTGGATTTCTGTCCAGCCTTTTTTGTGATTGATACACCTCGACCAGACAGCACAGGCAGAAGGGTGACACCCCTTTCTCAAAGAAATACTGTGCGGTCGCTTTCCTGCAAGCTGATTGGACAATGAAGGAGCAGTAACACTGAAAAGTCAGCAACTCCGCTCTCTCCATCTGTTAGCATGTTCCCTGCCATCCCATGTGCACTGCAGCAGAACCCAGTTGGTTGTTAGTTCTGTCCCTCCTTTACCCAGTTTGAGTGCTGCTGTGTATGGAAAGGCAGGAATATGAAGACAGATTGATGTAATTTATATAATGTTGTCATGTATCCTGCTGAAGTTCAGTTTAGGCATTAAGCTATGGTTGGGGTTATGCTCAAAGTTTAAAGCAGAGCTTCGTATGGGAAAAAGAAAAACTTAGCAGCTACAAATACTGTAGCTGCTGACTTTTAATAGAAGGAAGCCTGCCTATCCAGGGATCACTCGGTGTCGGCACCCCAAGCCGATTCAATTATCAGTTTCAGGTGCAGGTGCCGGCATTGAAGCCTTCAGGCTTCACAGCCAGTTTCCTACTACTCATGAGTGAGTCACGCTGTGCTTTCTGAATTGTGCCGTCGTCTTCTGGGACACACACAGGTCCCAGAAGGTAGCGGGGAGGAGGAGGAGGGGCTGGATATGTCTTAGATCGCCGTGCAGCGATTTTTCCCAGAAGTGGGAGTGGGTACCTGTCAAAACCAGGTACCCCCCCCAAAAAAAGTGGCAAATGTGGCAGGGGAGGAGGGAGGGTGCGAACAAGCGGAGCTTCCCCCTTTTGGGTGGAGCTCTGCTTTAAGTGCATTTTAGGAATGGATACAGTTGTTTTTTTGTTTTTTTTTTTATATTAGTTCTGACCATTATAAAAAGTAATGATATGTAATATGCACTAATATCAGTGACAGGAGGAATCTTCCCACTGTGTCGTATTCCAACAACAGGGAGGCTTTCCAATCATCTGAATACACTGTTCAGCGCCGCAGGCCATAGCCCACAGCACTGATTGAGAGGACATTTTCCAGCAGGTGGTCCTACAGATGTCTATCGGTAGATCATCTTTTGTACAACCACAGCGCCCATACATAGATCGAAATTCATCCAGTTCCAACTGAGCCAGTCGAATTTCGATTCATCCATGGGCAGTTAAAGAGTTACTGTTCAAGCTTAGATGAATTTTTTTTTTGGTTGTTTTTTCCAATAATTTTTATTTAAGTTTTTTTGCATTTATACAACAAAACAAACATTGTGGTAAATACAACAAAAAAAAGGTGTACAGAACACCAACCAGATATTCACACATGATCAGGTTATACATGTAGACTTCCAACCCTACAATAGCCGTGTTTTAGTCATTATATAATAGTAAGACCTGGAAAAGCATTAGTACTACTAAATATAGGAACCACAGCATTCCCTATCAGCACACAGGTATAATGACTGTCCACCTTTTTGTAACTTAATCCAGTTGCTATGGTTGTGCATACTGCTACTGCAAGTTCTCATGATCACATACATCATATATCATACATGGGATACTTTCAGCTCCGTTACAAGATTAACCACATTGTAATAGTCTGAAAGAGTAGACCAGTGAATATGGAGCCAGACCTGGCGTTCGATTATTGTATAAAGCATAATTCCAGCCTAATACTAAATAGCCTTAAAAATTTGCTATCCCCCCCCCCCCTCCCCCGTATATACTTGCCTATCTTCAGCCTGGTCCAATCATGTGATCCCCTGTGTCAGTGAGCTGCAGGGGAGAGAGGAGATTGCCTGACAATGGCTGGGAAATCCAGGAGCCAGGACGTCACAAACATGTTCCAGTCATAGTTGGTGCTCCCTCCTCTCCCCTGCAGCTGCTGCTGACTGACACAGGGGAGCCAAATCGGGTGACTAGACCAGGGCAGGCCAAAAATAGGTAAGTATACACATTTTATTTTACACAGGTTGGTCAGAATAGGTAGCAGGATGGAATGGGGACATTTTTAAGGCTAGTTAGCGTTGGGCAGAAATTTTACATTACCTTTTAGAAGGTTAGAAGTTAGTCGCTGACGCCTAAAAAAACAAAAAACAAAAAAAAAAAAGACAACAAAAAAACTAATTCGACCCTCTGCAAATGAGGACTAATAATACATCTCTTGTGGGCTGTGCCTCAGATGTTTGTGGTCTGAAAGCTGCAGCAGCTTCAGAATCTTCCTAGACCATGGCCGCTCAACTTGTGGCCCTCCAGCTATTGCGGAACTAAAAGTCCCATCATGCCTTTGGCTTTGTGAGTCATTCTTGTAACTGTCAGTCTTGCAATGCCTCATGGAACTTGAAGTTTCGCAACAGCTGGAGGGGCCACAGGTTGAGCACCCATGTCCTAGACCCTTCCGATGTGTTAGATCCTTCCTTCATTACTGTGTCCTATAGTAAGTAGAGGCCAGTGGAAAAAACCATTGCAACGGTCACGAGGGCAATCGCAAAGGGTGAGTTTCAAGCACAGTCAGCCATAGGGGTTGATTTTCTAAAACTGAAGAGTGCAAAATCTGGTGCAGCTGTGCATGATAGCCAATCATTTTCCAACTCCAGCTTGTTCAATTAAACGTTCACAAAACCTGGAAGCTGATTGGTTTCTATGCAGAGCTGCACCAGATTTTGCACTCTCCAGTTTTTTAGTAAATCAACCCCATTGACTCTCCTGAATACAGATCCACCCCTTGATGATTTGTTATGTATGTGTGTATTTTTTTTTTTTTTTTTAAGAATTATCCTGCTAGAACCAACAAATTATCCTGTGAAGTTTAGCATAACAGGCTTAAGCCGGCTATAGATGGTTTGAATCTCATCTGGTTCAGCAATAACCGGCTAAGATTTGAACCATGTATTGCTACTTGCTCCTCCTTATTGGCTCTGTGGGAGGGATTCCCCCATCAACGCTGACCCTTTGCAGGAAAGAAAATCGCTCCATCTATGACCAGCCATAGATGTCATTTAGTACCTCTGAACATTGTTGTGAACACACAATCTCCTACATCCCAACCTCCTTCTGTTTTAGAGGGTATGACAGAACTTTGTATGGAAAGTAGAGCATAAGAACACTCTTTCAAGGTATCCAAATTCCTTTATCATAGAGAAAAACCAGAGAAAGACCTACGATCCTCGCCTGCTTTAGAGAAAATAACTTTTTATATGTCCAGAGGTGCACTATAAAACGACGCAGGTTTAGAAAAAATAAATAAAACTGCATTTAGACTCGGTTCACACTGGTGGGATGTGTGAAATCCAGTGGGGGTTCCCGCATCGCACCTGAATCGCCAGCGGTTCACACTGCCCTATGCGAACCGCTGGGAGTATCAATACAAGGTTAATGACACCCCCAGATTGGATCGCAGTGTGAACTGTGAATTCAGAAAGGAATCCGATCGCATGGGTGATCAAAAAAAGGGTCCTGCGAGAGTTTGGTCCGAATGCGATGCAAATTCAGCCATACGATCTGTATAGCTGAATTCACATCGCACAGACATCGCATGTGATCTGCACAGCCATGCGGTGCGAATCCCTTGCAGTGTCTGACATCGCACCAGTGTGAACCAAGCCTTAGGATTACTGGACTTAAAGCGGTTCCAGAAGTGATTAAAAGTAATAATGTTTGAAAGAGAGAACAGCTAGGACCTCTCCAATTGGGTCCTACCTCTTCCAGGAGAAGGGAGTTTAGGACTATAGCGGTACCAAAGAGGTATGGACAAGGGTATATAAAAAATCTTTCAGTTTATTGAAAAATAAAGCATTAAAAGGTCCATAATAGGACACCATTATAAATGAACAATGACATAATACAAGGATGTTTACAGCAATGTTGACAAGAAAGTTTGTGTAGTGCTCACACAGGTAAGTGAAGGCGGTTAATTTAGTACTTGCGAACGTGACCTCTACAGTTTTGCGGTCAAGCCGCTTCTTCAGGAGGCGTCCTAGTACAATTTCTACAGAATAAAAGAATCAACATTACTAAAGCAACTGCACATTTAGATAAGTGTAGCAATGTAATAAAGATACAGAACATTGACATTGGAGAAAGTAGTGATTAATTTGTATTGCACTCATCAACCTTGGCCCACACAGGGCTAGAACGACACTGTGAGACGCCCACAACGGGCGTTTCCCCGGGTGCGGGCAAGGGGGGCACTTTGGAAAATACTAGTGGAAAAAAAGATTGAAGTTTTAGAATCGGTTCACATTTTGTTTGACGTCCTCCTCCCAGGTTTACGTACGGAGATGAAGACCAGGATTTCTATGCCGCCCTAACGGAGACCCAACACTCAGAGTTAGTACAGCTCTCATGTAGAGCCCACCAGGGCCATGGAGGCCTTGTCTAAACTCCTTTTTTCTCCCCATTAACATGGAATTTATTTAGCTAATAACGGTGATGGGTTTCGAGAACCTCCTTCCTTTCTAATTAGATGAAGAAATACGTTTTCTAATAAGAAACGCCTCCTTCTAATTTCTTCACTTGTATCTTTTCTTTTTGGTGTTGGTGGTCACAAGTACAGTTGGGAAGCCTATGGTGATCAGATGAACTCGTATTCTGTTTCTTGAACATCTGTCAGGCCTGTTAATTGATAATGACTATTAAACACTAATTGGTTGTTCTATATTATTTCACTTAGCATATCAACACAGCTCTTCGCACCAAATTGTAGCTACAGCTCTTAATGCCTTCCTAAATAAGCCTGTACATACTGTATCTAATTGGGTATGCTATTTTCTTTTTTTTTTTTTCATGTGTTTGAAGCTAAAATTGTTTGGTCAGCTGATCTCCGTAAGCTACAGGCTTTTTCAGCAAGGTGGTTTGAGGAGCAAGCTAAAAGGCAAAGTGCATTAACCTGCCGACTGATTGCTAAAGTTACTGTACTTTACTATTTGATATTTGACTTGCTAAGTATTCTTGTTTTGAAGGATCCGTCTCCTCCCAGGTTATTTTTTGTCTTGTATACTCTATTGGTGAAAGTTCCCTGCTGCATTTTTGGACTCTGTTCCTGCCCACCTTTTGTATGTTCAAGTTCCTTCTTTTCCATTCTCTCTATAATCAAAAAATCCACACACTGAGCATTACATAAACCAAGACGTAGTCGTTTTGACCTGTTTTTGACTTTTTACATGGGTGCTTAACCTGTGGCCCTCCAGCTGTTGCGGATTTACAACTCCCATCATGCCTTTGCCTTTGAGAGTCATGCTTGTAACTGTAAGCAGCTTGCAATGCCTTATGGGACTTGTAGTTTCACAACAGCTGGATGGCCACAGGTTGAGCACTCGTAGCTCTATGTACGTCAGGTATATTAATAAAAGACCTGTATATTCTTTTTGTCTGTTGCTCTTTTTGCAATGCCTACGCTTGTTTCTTGAAATTACAGTTTTTACTCTGTTGAATTTATCTTTATCCATTTGCAGATGGGCGACCCATGCAGGCAAAGAGACAGACGTACCTGTATGTCTCTGCCTGCTTCCAGGTCTGGGGAGTGTGCATGCACCCCTCCCACCCCCCTGCAGGCACCCATGGGGATTGTACACAGTGGGAGTCTGTCAGCACATCCCAGCCAATAATTCATGGCTGGGACCTGCTGATCGGCTGTGTCCGATCACAGCCCAGAGCCCTGTGTTGACAATCAACACAGGGCTCTGTACAGAGGGAACAATTTATCTGTTTCTTATCCCTGCAAAGCACGCAAGCTCGGCGAGACTGGACGCGTTTAAATTTTTTTTTTTTCATTATTTATTTTACTTTTTTATTTATTTATTTATTTTACACTTTTTTCTTAAAAAAAAAAAACTGTGTCACTTTTATACCTATTAAATGGAATGTAAACATTCCTTGTAATAGAAAAAAGCATGACAGGACCTCTTAAATGAGATCTGGGGTCAAAAAGACCTCAGATCTCATATTTACACTAAAATGCAATAAAAAATAAACAAAAATTTAATGTAATTTGAATAAAAAAAAAGTTCCCTTTTAAAAGCTATGGGCGGAAGTGACGTTTCAATACTGCTTCCGTCCTGCAGTGGTATAGAGACGGGTGGGGGCCATCTTCCCCTTACTCGTCTCTATGCCAAGCCAAGGACAGGACCCGATGGCCTCCGGTAAACGGCGGAGGGCACCGGAGAGCGCCAGAAGGGGGGCTCTCCCGCCACCGATAAAAGTGATCTTGCGGTGAATCTGCCGCAGAGACCACTTTTATATTGAAGTGGACTGCCCGCTGAAGAAGAGGATGCCGGGGTTATAGCAACTAGCTGCTGCCGTAACAACAGTATTCCTCTTCAAAGTAGTGACGTAAAACGACGGCGGGCGGTCCGGAAGTGGTTAATGTTTTGTATTTTTTTCATTCATATTGCAAAACATTTAAAAAAAACCCAGTGGTGATCAAATGCCACCAAAAAAAATTAATTTAGTTTGGGTACATTGTTGCATGACCACACAGCTGTCAGCTAAAGTAGCAGTGCCAAATGGCAAATAATGGCCTGGTCATGAAGAGTGTAAAACCTTCCAGAGTTCAAGTGATTAAGGAGCACTTTATTTTCTATCGTACTACTTAAAAAAAACATAATAAACTATTTAAAATCCACCTGGAGAGCCCCTTCATTATGGCCCCAGCAGGTGTGCAAACTTGGAGATTTAAGTGCAGAGGTCCCACCAATGGGGTCCCCAAGACAAGACCTGGTATTCAATAAACTCCTCGGCATCTACTGAAATCTGAAATATCCATTTTTAGGTGGACTGAACCTTTTAAATTTTTCACTCAATGTACCTAATTTTTGGAATATTATCATTGCGCTTAAAAGCTGTATTAACCTGTGTATTTTTGCAGTGGTGCAAAGGACGATACGTCTGAGTGGTCGGAAGATGAAAGCCCCAGAAAATCCCTGGACAGTAATGGTCGGGAGGCGTCACAGGTAGAGGGCGTGCGTGTGCAGGCTCTGTATGATTACACTGGACAGGAAGCTGACGAGCTGAGCTTTATGGCAGGTACAGAGCACTAACCTTCCCTTAACAACCCTTCCTTCCATTCCTCTCCACAGGCACGCCTCCCCCACCCTTTCCTCCTCTCCCATACCTCCATCCCCTGGTCAGGCCATAGTGCATGAATCTGACAACAGGCAGAGCATGCAGACTGGCACTTGTGCATGAACAATCCTTTGTGCTCCCCCCCCCCCTCATCACCCACCAACGCACCATTAACGTAACACTAATTCCAGCGTGAACAAAGTCATGCCTCTGAGAAATGCTTTAGAAAGGCCTTTAAGTGTGGATGAACAAAGGCTACTTGTATGGAAGTATGGATAGAGTTCTGGGGACTGACTCCCCAGTATCAGCACTGCGTAATTTCCTTCCACAAATCTTGCACTCTATACTAAAACTCTGATTTCTGCAGCTTAAATCATGCAGAGATTTGCTTAGCAACTGGCATTATTAATCCACCAGAGCACAGACGTATGGGGATTGTATGGTTTGAAAGACAAATGTGCCCAAGGGTCTTTTTAGAGTTGCGCCACTTAATGCCACTTTACAAAAAAAATTCTACATCTTTTATTCCATATTCAAGTTAAAAATTGATGCAATGAACACTACATATGTCAAAGTATTAAAAAAAATTAAGAGACACACATTAACGTTGATGTATATTTCAATATATGAACAAACTTGCAGAGATAAACAGGTAGGTAAATGTTGGACTATATCTCAACGCATTTCGTGAAGCAGTGTTCACTTCTTCAGGACATAATCAAATCCAGTATATCTGTGAAAAGACCATGTCATAAAAATAATTAAAAAAAAAAAAGAACTACATATGTACCCACATAAACATCAGAATGTGGGTGTAGATCACAATTTCCACTCCTTAAGAAGGATATGGTGTACTTACACATCAACATAAGAATCTAGGGAGTAACAGGAGCCAGAGGAACGTTCAGGGGGACCTGGAAAGACTGGACCAAAATAGATAAGAACCATCAAAGTAGAGGTACAAACTATAAATTACTGAACAGGACCAATAGTATGTCCATCATTTCAAGATGGACCTCGTGTGAAAGAAAAACAATGTGTCTAAGTGTCGAAATGTGAAAGAAAAAAAGAGGAGAAAATACACCAAGTGCTAAAAAAGTCTTACAGTGGGGAGAATTATTTTTTGATCCCCTACAGATTTTGTAAGTTTGCTCACTTACAAAGAAATTGGAGGGTCTATAATTTTTATCCTAGGTGTATTTTAAATGATAGAGACAGAATATAAACAGAATAAAAAACAAACATCTGGACAAAACACATGATACAAACGTTATAAATTGAGTTGTAGTTCAGTGAGTACAATAAGTATTTGTTCCACAAGCAAAACATGACTTAGTACTTGGTGGACAAAACCCTTGTTGGCAAGCACAGAGGTAAGACATGTCTTGTAGTGGGTAACCAGGTTTGCACACATCTCAGGAGGGATTTTGGTCCACTCTTCTTTACAGATCTTCTCTAAACCCTTAAGGTTTCTTGGCTGTCGCTTGGTAACTCGACGTTTCAGCTCCCTCCATAAATTTTCTATAGGATTAAGGTCTGGAGACTGGCTAGGCCACTTCATGACCTTAATGTGCTTCTTCTTGAGCCACTCCTTTGTTGCCTTGGTGGTCTGTTTTTGGTCATTGTCATGCTGGAAGACCCATCTTCCATGTTCTGGCTGAGAGAAGGTGGTTCTCATCCAAGATTTTACAACACATGGCCCTGTCCATTGGCCCCTCAATGTGGCAATGTCAGGCTGTACATTTAGCAGAGAAACTGCGCCAAAGCATCATGTTTCCAACTCTGTGCTTGACTGTAGGGATTGTTTTGGTCTCATCTGACCACAACACTTTCTCCCAATCCTTCTCTGCATCATTTAGATGTTCATTGGCAGACTTCAGACTGGCCTGTACATGTGCCTTCTAGAGGAGAGGGACCTTGCGGGCTCTGCAGGATTTCAATCCATGGCGGCGTATTAGGTTACCAATGGTTTGTTTGGTGGTTGTGCTCCCAACTGCCTTGGGATTATTCACAAGATCCTTCCTTGTAGTTCTGGGCTGACCCCTCACTTTTCTCATAATCATCCTTAACCCCATGAGCCAAAACCTTGCATGGAACTCCATTCCGAGGACGATTGATGGTTATTTTGTATTTCCATTCTCTCCAACAGTTGTCTCCTTCTCACCAAGCTTCTTGCTGATGGTCTTGTAGTCCATTCCAGCCTTGTGCAGGTCCACAATCTTGTCCCCGACATCCTTTGACAGCTCTTTGGTTTTGACCATGATGGTGACGCTTGAGGCCCCTTTCACACATGTTGCGACTTGTCCTGCGACTTGGGACTGCAAAGCCGCACCCCATGATTTCTAATGGGTACCGTTCATATATCTTTGCGACTTCAAATTAGTCTCTGCACTACTTTGGTCCGACTTTGATGCGACTTGAGGTCCATAGACCTTAAGATTACACGGGCATCGCCTCAAGTCACGTGACTTTCAGGTTGCACAAGTGTGAAAGGAAGAGATTCTGTGGATTCTCATTTTTTTCTAAGTGGGCCAACTTACAAAATCTGCAGGGGATCAAATACTACATTTCCCCACTGTATATCAGTCAGGGTAGTACAGAAAGCAGTAAATAGAACAATAGAGACCGATCAATATAAAATCTAAACATTACCTGTAGTAAGGTAGCAATTGAGAAGCTACATTCAAGTGGTGTGGCAGCAGCCCAAAAGAAAATGTATTCAAATCCTGTCGAGGATTGTATGAATTTAAAAGCTGCAAATACAAGGATTTTGTGTTTTTCTTTACTTCGGAACAATACTCCACTCAAACATTTTACTTCACTATTGTAATGCAGAATGAGTTCTCAACATAAATCGGCCCCCCCTTTCTCAATCTCCATCCATTTTGCCATGGGGCTTGTAGAATTCAGGTTGGATGTCAAGGACAAAGCCGATCAATGGAGGTCATGGGCCCCGAAGTGGCGTAACAAGCTCTGAGAACTGTGCTGGAAATGTCTACTGATTCAGTGACTGACATGCCTTTGTACCAGGGCTGGGGGTTGTAGAGTTGATAATTAACTGAATAGTGCAACAAACATATATATACATGGTCTTTGCAAACATTCTGGACGGCAGACCAGCTTGACAGATCCTCTGTGACCCGCTAAACATCCAAGATTAGGGGTTATTCCTTTTTTGAGCCCATGCAAGAATTGTCTTAAAGTGATTGTAAACAATCACCTTGTAAAACGCATAAAACAACCCAATTAGTTTAAATTAGAAATGAAAGGCAAAACATGTGTATAGATTTACAAAAAAACATTTATAAATACCCTTCCCCCCACTTTTTTTTAATATAAGTTCTCATATTCCCTCTGCTCTACTCTGCATAAGAGCTGGGGGGGGGGGGGGAATAAACAGCAGTACACGGAGTGTCCTAGTGAAAGGCTGGGGGGGGGGGGGGGTCAGGACAAGTCTAGTCCTTTAAGGAGAGCAGCCTGCGTTCCCAGCATAGTTAGAGAACTGACCACGGTGGGCTATCCTGCTTAGTATGGTCAGTTTTTACTAGGAAAGCAGAGGGACTCGCAGGAACACCAGCGATTTCACACAAAGGGAGCAATGCAGAGATAATAGGATAGTTTTTCATACAAGTACATAGCACAACAGGCACATATCCGGAATATGAAATGTTGGGGTATAACACGTTAATGCTGTTGCAGTGATCCCCACCCCTCCCCCTCCTCCATGAGAAATCTCAAGATTCTTCAGCCTCTGCTCCCCATTTTTAAAAGATTGTCACTGCTGACATGCCTTTTTAAAGCAGCTCTCTTGTAAATGGCTTTCCTATGCCTGAGTTTACTGGAGAGTCAGCTCTAGTGGGCACCTGACTGAAGTCACAAAAAAATTTCTGCAAACAGACCTGGCCACCTCACCCCCCCCCCCCCCCCCACCTCAGGCACCCTTCTTTGAAGTCACAAGCTGTCATATCTAAGTGCCCACAGATGAAATGCTGGCGCCGGGGTAAAGAAGACAGAGGGAAGGGACATCTCAGATAAGCACATGGCTGGATCCTGGGACAGGTGAGTGTGTTTATTAAAAGTCAGCAGCTACAGTTTTTGTAGCTGCTGACTTTTAATGAACGCAAAAATGTCTGGAGTTCCTCTTTATTGGACCTTCCTAGGTCCAAAATTAATATTGAACAGAATTAAGTTAGGCCCTCCACAACAGTCCCAGTTTCTCATGTGGCCCCTTGGGAAAATGAATTGCCCACCCCTGGTTCAGAGAAGAATTTACACTGGTAGCCATCATAGTTGTGATCAGCGGTGGCTGGTGGTCAAAACTTTTTCGCCAAACAGACCTGGCCCCCTCACTCATACTGGCACCTCCCAACCCCCCTGGCTCACGTTCGATTGTTGACAGCGACGATCCACTCGCACTACACCCACCCCACCTGGCGCTCAAGACATTAGCAAATAGAGCGTCCGACTCTAATCACGTGCTTTAAAAAAAAAAAACCACATTGAAATCCATGCGTCTGGCACCCTGCATGGAGATGAGGGGTCGGGCACATGAATTAGGGGGGTCTGCGCCCCTAATGGACGGGCCCCCACTGGTTGTGATTGATCTTTCTCATTGTAGTGATTGGGGTTGTAGAAGCAAGGGAATTTTTCCTCGGTCATTCTTTTTTGGTTATTGGTGGGGAGGGGGAATGAATGGAAACCCAGCTACAGCCAGAAAAAAAAATCTGAACTCTGGGCTGGAGAAGGTTTCACATGCATGCAATTGGGCCTCCTGCACTTCAGGAGGGTGGTTGCACAGAGAGAAGAAAGATGGGGGGGAGAGATAAGATAAGTCACCTGAATCCTACTCCTCTAGACACAACATGCATTTAGCCCTTGCATTGTGGAGGGGGGGGGGGGGGGCACTGCAAGGGTTCTTCTGCCCAGTGTTCAGCTTTAAGTTCCAGCAGATTGGACTCTGGCATTTATTCTTCCATTGCCTTGTTATGGTAGTTAATTGAATCAATGCAAGGATTGCATTTGCTTTTAATTGATCCACCTTGGTAGGATTGGTATTACTTTCAAATCAGATGAATGCATTATCCCAGAGTATCTACTGTGGGACAGTCTTATTTACAAAGCGCTGCTAAATCCTTCCTCTGCGCAATTACAGCTGTTTTATAAAGGAACGTATTCATTATCCGGTAAGTGAATTTATCTGAATGGAGACACAAAAGAAGTAAAAAAAAAATACTTGAAGTCCACAAAACGATTTAAATGCTGAATCTACCAAAAACTAATGTTCTGTTTTTAGGTAGATCCAAACTTTTTGAAACACCTAAGAGCTATTCTTTTATTGGAGACTCTGGTAGTGGAATTCATTTTAGTCCGAGGCTTTGGATTCCAGGTGTGCACTCCACATTACCTCCATTCAGGCTGGATGGACTCCTGGGTTCCCCAATGTTGCTTAGATGATTAACCAATAAACTTGTAAGCACCACAAGGTCCCTTTTTACATTTACAACATTTTTAGCCTGGGCACATTGGTGGACCTAATGACTTTTCTTAAAGGGGTTGTAAAGTCAGAAGGTTTTTTATCTTAATGCATTAAGATAAAAAGCCTTCTGTGTGCAGCAGCCCCCCCTAATACTTACCTGAGCCCCATCTCTATCCAGCAATGTCCACGACTGCCTCAGCCGTCCAGGACTCCCCTCCTCATTGGCTAAGACACAGCAGCGGGACCATTGGCTCCCGCTGCTGTCTTCAAAGTCAGTTAGCCAATGAGAGAGGGGGAGGGGCCGAACCACAGCTCTGTGTATCCACGGCTCGGGTGCCCCCATAGCAAACTGCTTGCTGTGGGGGCACTCAAAGGGAGGGGCCAGGAGAGCCAAAGAGGGACCCGAAAAGAGGAGGATCTAGGCTGCTCTGTGCAAAACCAACTGCACAGGGTGGGTATTTATAACATGTTTGTTATTTTTATTGAAAAAAAGAGGAGACTTTACAATCACATTAAATGCAAACTTTGTGCTTTTGCTTTTAGTCCTCTATTCCCAGTGGTATATAACCGTCATTTTTGAGTAGAGAGGGCTCGTCCCATATGACAGCTCCGAGCCAATCCCTGACCGGTTTTTATTGTTGAGACTAGGTGAGGAAAGCACTAAAAGCAGAACATATGAAGCCCCGATTTAAAACTGTATCATAAAAATCCAATGTGCTTTAGGGGTTCAAAGTGTTTCCTCTTTCAATGTCTGGTACTATTGAATGAAGCAAATACTGGACTGATAAAATGGAGGGATCGGATCCTGAGTTTGCTTAATTGGCATCTGAAGCGATTATACTAATTAAACTTCAGGTGGTTGTAAAGGCTGAAGGTTTCTTACCTTCGTGCACTATATGCATGAAGGGGAAAAACCTGTGTGCAGCAGCCCCCCCTAATATTTACCTGAGCCCTATCACAATCCAGCGATGTGCCCGAGAGCCTCGGCTCTCCGGGGACTCAAATCCCCCTCTTCATTGGCTGGGACAGCCGCTGCTTTCAATCACAGCCAGTGAGGAGAGAGAGGGAATAGGGCTGTGTGTGAATGGACACGCAGAGCAGCGGCTCTGGAGTAATTTTTTTTAACATTTTTTTTTTTTCTTTTTTAATTGCCTTTAAAGTAACACTAAAGGTTTGTTTTTGTTTTTGTTAAATAACAAACATATCATACTTACTCCACTGTGCATCTCATTTTGCACAGAGTGCCCCCGAACATCCTCTTCTGGGGTCCTTCGGTGGCTCTCGCGGCTCCTCCCCACATCAGATAACCCCCTGGGAGAAGATGCTCTCCCATGGGGGTTACCTTGCGGGCGCGCTTCCGAGTCCAGCATTCGGCGTCCATAGAGGCAGAATGCAGGAATCGGCCCCGACCCCCCCCAGGGCTCGCATCATTGGATTTGACTGACAGCAGCGGAAGCCAATGGCTGCGCTGCTATCAATCTATCCAATCAGCAGCCGAGAACCCCCGGCAGAGAGACAGCGTGTCCCCATGGGTCAAGTTCGAGGGGTCAGGTAAGTAAAAGGAGGGGGGGGGGGCAGTCACTGACAGGTGTTTTTTCACCATAGGATGCATTAAGGTGAAAAAACATGATCCTTTACAACCCCTTTAATATCACTTCCAGGAGTGTGCACTGGACTAATAAAATTGGAGAGATCCTTAACCAGCACCTGGAAAGATCATACTAATTAACCCTTAGGATCCTTCTAATTTTATCAGTCCAGTTCATACTTCGTTCTACAGAGAACAGGGAGGCGGGACTTTGAATAAAGTACACGGAGGGTCAAGTGTTGTGTGGCATTATAATTGACATAGCTATAATATATGTAAAGGAGTAGGACAGTTGTCTCATAATTCATATTTGATAGAAAATTGATATACTACACACATAATTAAATACCTGCATGTCCTACTCCTTTACATATATTATAGATATGTTAATTATAATGCCATACAACACTTGACTCTCCGCGTACTTCATTTAAAGTCCCGCCTTCCTGTTCTTTTTTGTATAAAATGGAGATGGAGGCTGATGACAACTTCATCTCCTCATATAAAGTCCCACAGACTCCTCTCTTTTAGATACTTCGTTCAACAGGAATAAGGTCCGATGAAGGTTTATATTATTGCAGTAAACACTGCTTCTAATGCCGCGTACACACGATCGGAATTTCCGTCACAAAAACCTTGAATGGTTTTTCCGACGGAATTCCGCTCAAGCTTGCCTTGCATACACACGGTCACACAAAAGTTCTCTGAACTTTCGTCCGTCAAGAACGCGGTGATGTACAACAATACGACGAGCCGAGAAAATGAAGTTCAATGCTTCCAAGCATGCGTTAAATTGTTTCTGAGCATGCGTTGGAATTTTGCGCGTCGGAATTGCTACAGGCGATCGGAATTTCCGATAGGAACTTTTTCCGTCGGGAAAAATGGAGAACCTGCTCTCAGTCTTTTGCTGGCGGAAATTCTGCCAGCAAAAGTCCGATGGAGCATACACACGGTCGGAATTTCCGACCAAAAGCTCACATCGGACTTTTTCTGGCGGAATTTCCGTTCGTGTGTACAGGCATTAGATCCAGGTTGAGATTGACATGCTACCTTGTACATTCATCAAAAATTCTGCACATACTCCTGGCTAGTGTGCTTGTATAGTCAAACCCAGACTCCCTTTCACAACCTTGCAATATGTAACATCATTGAGTTTAGTCCCGCGTTTAGTGCGGTTGCTGACATGTCTTAAAGGCTTGACTTTACCCTGCATTGTTTCTTGTTTCATTCCTTAGGGGAAGAGCTCATAAAATTAGGCTCAGAAGATGAACAGGGCTGGTGCCGAGGACGCCTCACCTCTGGGAAAATCGGACTTTATCCGGCGAACTACGTGGAGGATGTTGTGTCCTGAGACTTGACCAAGCCTTGCATTTCCGTTAAGCTGTGTGCGTGTGTGCCCTGAGTAGTCGTGAGGACTGGGGCAAACTTATGAACATTGGATCCTAATAATGAATCCATTGCTGCTTTTACCATTTTATTTTAGACATGCAGTTATTTCTTTTCTTTATTATTTTCTTAATAAAACAACCCAGAAGATATAATATCTGGATGTTCTCTGCAGCATTATGAGAAATAAAGGGAAAGTTTACCCAAAACTGAAATTTTAGTTATGGGAGAATGCTGGAGGAGTGACTCTGTCTCTGTCTTTATATAATTCACTCAAGCATCACTCTACTTAAGTTCCCAGCTCTGCCTCCCAGCCATAATTGATGAGAAGCCTCACTTTTGCCACCAAATTCTTCATCTAGATAATGGATAGTATAGCAGGAGTAACAAGACTCCCTTTGTTGCTATATAGTGGCTGGGGGCAATGCTCTCAGCAAAGGATATAAATGAGTGGGTGACTAAACCCACCTGTATCTACCAAAAACCTAAAAGATCCAGTTTTGGGTGAATTGACACTTTAAAGTCATTCTTGGGTGTAAATACTAAAGCTCTTGGATATGGAGGATGTTGAGAACATTGTTGAGGAATTTACAAAAGTGTAAAGATCGTGCTAAACGCCATTGTCTTCAACATACCATCCTCTTAAGGTTGTGACCTGTAATAAGTATTGTAATTATCAGATATGTAAACGCCAAATGGATAAAGCCCACAGGTGCCAGCCTTTTTGCCCCTCGTGCTGGGGATTAAGTTGTAATGCCCTAGCTGTTCAAGTTTGTGCAATTGGCGAACAACTTTGTGAACAAATGGGCAACTTTAAAGGCCAAATCCAAACAGTCAGATTTCAATTTTGTACAGCTGCTGGCATACAAATATAATGGTTTCTTATATCTTGGGGATGGTTTCTTATATCTTGGGGACTACTAGTTTAAAGCTATCCCATCTCATCCCATTATCCCCTCTGGGATAATGTAGAATAAAAACATAACTAGGGAATCCAAGAGAGCTGACAGCTCCTTTTTATGAGCTCATTGGATGGGGACACAAAAAAACTTTGGTTAACTTCCTCAATAGACTCTAGATAAGATACAATAAACTTTTGGACAATTCTGCTTACTGGTGCCCACCCAAAATCGAAATCCATTTTGGATGGTGTTGGCCTTTAAAGTTTCCACCTTTTGCACAGCAAACACCTTGTAGTCTGTTACGAAAATTTTTTAGTTGGTGTACTATTGCCTCGGTTGCTGGCAGGATTGGAATTACATTTACAACGCATCTCCAGTCTCTGGTAGCCAGGGGATATAAAGGATTCCCAAAAAGTTTTTGTTTTTTAGGATTTATTTTTTCCTGATATAAGTTTGGGATGATGATCAGAGTTTTTTTACTTTAGTAAATGTCGAGATTGGATGATTTATTCTAAATACTGTTTGTGAAGAATAACTCTTCCGAGTGTGTTTTCTCGCTCGGTCATTGGTCAGGTATTTGTCTTCTGATGACCCCCCAAAATTCAGGAAGCCAATGAGATTAGCATGAGGCTTTTAAAAGCACTTTTTTTGCGCTGGTGAGACACACGAGTAGGGAGGTTCAATATTGTGCCATCGCATCATGCAAGTGACCTTATTGTGAAAAATGTATTTTGTATTTAAATAATAATAAAAAACCATATTGTTTTTATCCACAGTTTTTAATTTGCTTTTGTGTCTCTGGGATACTGCATGAATGGTGTGAATGTAAAAGATTGCGGGCAACTTGTTCTTTAAAGAGGCGAATATACACTATAAGGCCAAAAGTTTGTGGAGATTTGACCATCACACCTACATGAGCTTGTTGGTCATTGCATTCCAAAATGATGGGTTCCCTCCCTTCTTTTATGACTGTAACATCCTCCACTCCTCTGGGAAGGTTTTCCACAAGATTTTGGATTGTATCTCTGGGACTTCGTGCCCACTCAAAGATTATTTTTGATATCGGGTACAGATGTTGGGAGGAAATAAACCTGGTTGCCACCACACACTTTTGACACCATCTGAACCAAATAAGTTTATCTTGGTCTCATCAAACCACAGGACATGGTTCCAGTAATCCATGTCTTTAGTCTGCTTGTCTTCAGCAAACTGTTTGTGGGCTTTCTTGTGCATCATTTTTAGAAGAGGCTTCCTTCTGGGACGACAGCCATGCAGACCAATTTGATACTGACATGCTGACCCCTCCTCCCTATCAACCTCTGCAGCAATGCTGGCAGCACTCGTACATCTATTTCCCAAAGACAACCTCTGGGTATGACACTGAGCATATGCTCTCAACTTTGATAAACCATGGCGAGGCCTGTCCTGAGTGGAACCTCTCCTGTTAAACAGCTGTATGGTCTTGGCCACCGTGCTGCAGCTCAGTTTCAGGATCTTGACAATCTTCTTATAGTCTAGGCCATCTTTTTGTAGAGGAGCCATGTTGACCTTCCAGTGACCAGTATGAGAGAGTGAGAGCGATACCAAATTTAACACACCTGCTCCCCATTCACACCTGTCACCTTGTAACACTAACAAGTCACATGACTCCGAGGAGGGAAAATGGCTAATTGAGCCCAATTTGGACATTTTAACTTAGGGGTGTACTCACTTTTTGTAGCAAAGTGTCATTTCTTCAGGGTTGTCACATGAAAAGATATAATAAAATATTTGCAAAAATGTGAGGGGTGTACTAACTTTTGAGATGCTGTATAATTTATTATTTTGACCCTGTATGGAACTTGTGACAGTATGTAAAAAAAAAAATGATCATATACTGTATATATACCATAGTTTGTGGACGCTATAACCTTCCTACAGACTAAATAATATACACTGAAATGTAGCAGAATACAGTTTGGCCTAAACTTATAGGAGATTATTTGCAAAATTTTATAACCGAAACAAACGCTTATTTTTTCTTCAATTTTTTTTTTTTTTATTATACAGGATTTATATTGCGCCAACAGTTTACATAGCGCTTTACAACTTGAGGAGAGACAGTACAAATACAATACACTTTAATACAGTAGGAATCAGAGGGCCCTGCTCCTTAGAGCAGGGGTCTTCAAACTGCGGCCCTCCAGGTGTTCAGGAACTACAATTTCCATCAATCCTAGTCATGTCTGTGAATGTCAGAGTTTTACAATGCCTCATGGGATGTGTAGTTCTGCAACAGCTGGAGGGCCGTAGTTTGAGGATCCCTGCCTTAGAGCTTTCAATCTAAGAGGGAAGGTCAAGAGATACAAGAGGTAATAACTGTGGGCGATGTGCTGATTGAGAAGATAAATGTACAGTTGTTAGGTGAGGGCCAGATAGGCTTCTCTGAAGAGATGATTTTTCAGGATCGTCTGAAAGTGGATAAAGTAGGAGAAAATCGGACAGATTGGGGGAGAGCATTCCAGAGGATGGGAGAGGCTCTGAAGAAGTCCTGAAGGCAAGCATGGGATGAGGTGGCAAGGAATTTTGAGAGCAGGAGGTCTTGGGAGGAGCGAAGAGAACGATTAGGTTGGTATTTTGTGACTAGGTTAGAGATGTAGCTGGGGGCCAGGTTGTGGATGGCTTTGTAAGTTATAGTTAGTATCTTGAATTTAATTCGGTGACTGAGTGGCAGCCAATAGAGGGATTGGCAGAGGGGTGTAGCAGACGCTGAGCGGTTTGTGAGGTGGATGAGCCTGGCAGCAGCGTTCATGACGGACTGAAGTGGGGATAGCCTATTTAGAGGTAAACCAATAAGGAGGGAGTTGCAGTAGTCGAGGCGGGAGATGACCAGGGAGTGGATTAGAAGCTTTGTGGTGACATTGGTTAGGAAGGGGCATATCTTGGAGATGTTGAGGCGGCAAATTTTGGATAGCGATAGGATGTGGGGCTGAAAGGTTAATTCTGAGTCCAGGATTACACCTAGGACCTTGGCGTGGGGGGACAAGTTGATAGTTGAGCTGTTAATATTGACAGAGAAATCAGGGGAAGTGGCACCTGAGGGAGGAAATATCATGAGCTTGGTTTTAGATAGGTTGAGTTTGAGGAAGTGATGTGACATCCAGGCTATGTCTGGTAGTAAGTTGGTAATGCGCGAGGAGACAGATGGAGACAGCTGTGGGGTGGAGCGATAGATTTGGGTGTCATCAGCGTAGAGATGATATTTAAAGCCATGGGAGGCAATCAACTGACCCAAGGAGGTGGTGTAGATTGAGAAAAGGAGAGGCCCAAGAACAGAACCTTGGGGGACCCCAACAGAGAAAGGAAGAGGAGAGGAGGAAGTAGAGTTGTAAGTGACAATGAAGGAGCGGTGGTATAGGTAGTGAAGCATAGAGTCACGGAGACCAAAGGAGTGGAGTTTGAGGAGGAGGGGGTGGTCCACTGTGTCAAAGGCAGCAGAGAGATCCAGGAGAAGTAGTACAGAATAGTGTCCACTGGTTTTAGCCGTTAGTAGGTCATTTGAGAGTTTAAGGAGCGCAGTTTCCGTGGAGTGTTGGGGGCGAAATCCAGACTGAAGGGGATCAAGAAGTTTATTCATGGTCAGATGGTCGCTTAATCATTGTAGACCAGTCTATCAAGAAGTTTGGAGGAGAAGACGAGTAAGAAGATGGGACGTAGGTTGTTAAGATTGGTGGGGTCCAGTGAGGGCTTTTTAAGTATGGGGGTGACTAGCGCATGTTTTAGAGAGTTTGGGAAGATGCCACAAGAGAGGGAGCAGTTGAAAATGTGAGTTAGAGAGCGTAGAATCGAGTCAGAGGGTGAGCGTAGCATTTGCGAGGGAACAGGATCCAGGGGGCAAGTGGTTAGATGAGTGTTAGATAAAAGTTTAGTAACCTCATTAATACTAGCAGGGTTGAATGAGGGAAGTAATGATTGTATCTGTGGACTTGGGGTGTTGCATGGGGGAGGTTTTGGCACATTGGAGATCTCCTCATGAATTGTATCAATCTTAGTTTTGAAGTGATTGGCAATCTCCTGGGCAGTGAGTAAGTTGGTGGGTGGAGGCAGTGGAGGACAGAGTAGAGTGTTGAAGGTAGAGATGAGTTGACGTGGACTGGATGAGAAGGTGTTAATGAGTGTGATAAAGTAGGTCTGTTTGGCAGTGTGAAGGCAGGAATAGTATTTTAGGAGGGCAGATTTATATTGTGTGAAGTCTTCCTGGAACTTAGTCTTATGCCGTAGGCGCTCAAGAGCGCAGCTACGTTTTTTGAGACTTCTGGTGTCGTCTGTTTGCCAGGGTTGTAACAGTCGGGGCCTAATTCTGCGTGTAGTGAGGGGGGGAAAGCTTGTCTAGGGAGGAAGACAGTGAGCTGTTGTAGATGAAAGTGGCTAGGTTGGGGCAGGACAGGGGTGAGATTTTGTCATAGAGGTGATCAGTAGTAGAGAAGAGAAAGGTTGAGGTGGCGAAGGTTTCTAAGTGTAATGCCCCGTACACACGGTCGGATTTTCCGATGGAAAATGTCCGATCGGAGCGTGTTGTCGGAAATTCCGAGCGTGTGTGGGCTCCATCGGACATTTTCCATCGGATTTTCCGACACACAAAGTTGGAGAGCAGGAGATAACATTTTCCGACAACAAAATCCGTTGTCGGAAATTCCGATCGTGTGTACACAAATCCGACGGACAAAGTGCCACGCATGCTCAGAATAAATAAAGAGATGAAAGCTATTGGCCACTGCCCCGTTTATAGTCCCGACGTACGTGTTTTACGTCACCGCGTTTAGAACGATCGGATTTTCCGACAACTTTGTGCGACCGTGTGTAGACAAAACAAGTTTGAGCCAACATCCGTCGGAAAAAATCCTAGGATTTTGTTGTCGGAATGTCCGAACAAAGTCCGACCGTGTGTACGCCCTATAACTGTTAGGCGGTGGGAGGGAGAGGAGGTGGAAGACAGGGATAGAGCAAAACTAATAAGGTGGTTATCAGAGAGTGGGAGTGGATTGTTGGAAAGGTTGCATGGAGTGCACAGATAGGAGAAGACAAAGTCAAGGGTGTTGCCGTTGGAGTGAGTAGGAGCCTGTATCCATTGCTTCAGGTCAATCGATGAGGTTAGACTGAGAAGTTTAGAAGTAATAGTAGTGTTAGTGTTAACATGGATGTTGAAGTCACCGAGAATAATTGTGGGGATTTCAGAAGAGAGAAAGTAGGGTAGCCAGGCAGAGAAGTCATCAAGGAAGGCTGATACTGGTCCAGGGGGCCGGTAGATGACAGCAATTCTTAGAGAAATGGGAGAGAAAAAAAAATTGATAATTTTTTTTTTTTTATTTAGCAAATAAGCGATTTTATTAAATACCACCAAAAGAAAGCTCTAAAAATGTAATATGGGTACAGTGTTGCATGACTGAGCAGTTGTCATTCAAAGTGGGACAGCGCTGAAAGATGAAAATTGGCCTAGGAGGAGGAGACTTGGACTTCCTTTTTCCTGGAGTTCTGTTTAAAAATAAAGGTGGTTTGGTGTTGCAGTGATTTTCCCTAACTTAGTGGGTTGCGTGGCCATAAAAGAACTCTGTCACTTGAAAGCCTCCTTCAGCCTCAAATGGCCTATAAGATAATCTGTATTCTGGCTACATACACCTAAAAGCTGTTCATCTAAAGCAGAGCTATCCAACTCCATTTCATTGTGGCTGCATCAGTATTATGTTTGACCTCAAAGGGCCTGTTGGATTTATGAGACTAGATGTCCAGAGCACCCCTCCCCCTACCCCTTTTACATCAAATATCCAAAGTCTCTCACACTCCCTTACATCACAGTGCACCCCCGCTTACCATGTGCTGCTGCCGAGAAGAAGCAGCTGGGAACAGTAGCTGGGAAGCCAAAGGGCAGAGTCTGGAGGAGGGCTGGAATCAGCTGCCTGAGAGCAGGGGAGGAAGTTCTGTGGCTGCATAGAGAGGGGCGGGATCTGTAGGAGGAGTTCTGTCCTCTGCTGCTGACATGGGGGGTGGTAGTGGTAGACGAGCATCTCTGCGGAGTTCTGTCACCCTCTTTACTGCCGACTGCTGAGACAACGTGGGGGTGGAGATGATGAGGGGGGGGGAGTCAAAGGAAATAATGTCACCAGCACACCAGGATCGCCAAAAATGAGTCAAAAACTTTAATCGGCGATCAAAAAATTACAGCAGAAAAAGTGACATTTCCGAGCCACGCAGGACCCCTTCATCAGGCATGTGATGTATCTGCTGTAATTATGTGATCACCGATTAAAGTTTTGGACGCAGTTTTGGAGATCATGGTGTGCTGGTGACATTACTTCCTTCGACTATACACGGTTCCAGATGTAGGTCACTCCAGCACCCGTTCTTGAATTCAGCCATTTTATACAGAAATTAGTGCGTTGGGAATATTGCATTTAGAGATGATGGGGGGGGGGGGGGTGCCGCAGCTGCAAGAGAAGTGTAAGGGCCACGTGAAATGTCCTGCCAGGTTGGATTTGGCCTGCGGGACTTGTGTTTGACACGTGATCTAAGGCTGGATTCACACCTAGGCATTTTTAATGCTTTTTGCATTTTGCAGATTTGCACTGCAGAACATGTTCCATAGGAAACCACGTTAAATGGACTGCAGTGCAAATCTGCAAAATGCAAAAAGCACTAAAACTGCATAGGTGTGAATCCAGCCTAAAGCAGCATGCAATATTTCACTAGGAATGATCAATTCATCGTGGTAAATGTGAACACTTCCATTAAGTAATTATTTTAGGAAATGCGTTTTAAAATCTATTTTGAATTTGCATAACAAAACTGGTAAGGATCTACAAAATAAGTTAATCACTGAGGTTTTTAGACACAAAAAAAAAAGCAGTGTTTTAATCAGTCTAGCATGAACAAAGACAAACGGTAAGGTAGGACTAAGCAGGAAGGGGAAAGTTGCCAAGAAAAAAAAGTCTCATGTCTGGTTGACGAACGGCCGTTCAGAAATGAAAAGCGCGAATTGAAAAGCTTCTACTAACACAAAATTAGCAGAAGGAGCCCAAAGGGTGGCGCCTGACAACTGAACTTCCTCTTTATCGGCTCGTAGTACGTCACTACGTTCGTGTTTGTTGGCTGACAATTCCTTGCCGTTTGTATGCAAGACAAGTTCCTGGCCAACGCCCTTCAGACAAAAGTCCGATGCTTTGTGTATGGGGCTTAAGACTAATCTGTCTAACCTTGGAAAGAAAACATTGCTATACTTGCCTATTCTGGACCCACTCCGGTCCGATCTCCAGTGGTGCCCTCTGTGTGCAGGAGAAGGCCGACCATGCCTGGGAAGTGACATCACCCATAGACCTATTATGGGGCTTCCGTTGTTGGCTGCCTCTCCTGCACACTGAAGCCTCCGCTGACAGCTCAGCCTGGGACTGAACTGGACGGAAGCAGCTTCAGAATAGGCAAGTTTAGTGGTCTTTTTTTTTTTTTTTTTTTTTTTAAGGGCTAGATAGGTTTAGAATGGAGGTGGGAGCAGGTTTAGAGTTAGGTTTTTGCCTTTAGAGCCCTTTCACACTGGGGCAGTTTGCAGGCGCTATTGCGCTAATCATAGCGCCTGCAAACCGACCCGAAAGTGCCGCTGCTTGTATTCCAGTGTGAAAGCCCCGAGGGCTTTCACACTGGAGCGATGCGCTGGCAGGACGGTAAAAAAAGTCCTGCCAGCAGCATCTTCGGAGCGGTGTGTATACCGCTCCTTTACCGCTCCTGCCCATTGAAATCAATGGGACGGCGCGGCTATACCGCCGGCAAAGCGCCTCTGCAGTGGTATTTAACCCTTTCTCGGCTGCTAGCGGGGGGTAAAACCGCCCCACTAGCGGCCGCATACCGACGGTAAAACGCCGCTAATAATAGCGGCGTTTTACCGCCGACGCCGCCCCCTGCCCCAGTGTGAAAGGGCTCTTACTTCCACTATAAAGGGTCATCATATCGACTTTTGCTCCTGAGGATTGTACATGAACTTTTCCAGATGGGGGTAGGCCAAGCCCGACAATGGATTTTATCAAGCTCCTGGCCAACAGTTCTAAACATGTACAGCTTGGTATGGATGATTTACTTGCTTGCTCACGGTCTGACACAGTCTTCAGCTTAGCATCATCTGGCCATTGGCACCCTGTGGCAGGTAAGTATAACATGTTTGTTGTTTAAAAAAAAAAAACAGAATCTTTAAATACCACTTTAACTACTTGCCGACCAGCCGCTGCCATTATACTGCGGCAAGTTGGCACGGCTGCGTGAATCGATGTAGGTGTACATCAGCCGCTTTAAGAGCAAAAGCAGGCGCTGAGCCGATGCGCATGGCCAGCGGCCGCGATGTCTGCTGGCCACCCCGTGATCACTCCACAGAGAGGCAGAACTGGGATCTGTCAATGCAAACAAATCGATCCCCATTCTGAAAGGGGAGTAGAGAGAGATCGTCTGTTCCTGGTAATCAGAAACAGTGATCTCTCTCTACTCCCAGTCAGTCCCCTCCCCCGCGTTTCGATTTAGAGTGCGAAACGCGTCAGCTGTGTCTGTACTATCTGCCTGATTGTCCTGTAATTTTGATGATCCAAGTTTTACAATAAAGAAGATTTTTCAACTTTTTCCGGTGTGCAGCATCCAGATTTTCCTGTTCCAAACCTTCCCCTCCCCCCCACAGTTAGAAACTCCTCCCAGGGAACACATTTAACCCCTTGATCGCTCCCTAATGTAAACCCCTTCCCTGCCAGTGACATTTATACAGTAATCCGTGCATTTTTATAGCAATGATCGCTGTATAAATGTCACTGGTCCCAAAAAAAGTGTCAAAAGTGCTCGATCTGTTCCCTGCAATGTCGCAGTCCCACTAAAAATCTGTTCACCGCCATTACTAGTAAAAAAAAAAAAACAACTTAATAATAAAAATGACATAAATCTATCCCCTAGTTTGTAGACGCTATAACTTTTGCGCAAACCAATCAATATACTCTTTTTGCGATTTTTTTTTTTTTTTATTTATTTATACCAAAAATATGTAGAATAAACATTGGCCTAAACTGATGAAGAAATTTGTTGTTTTTTTAGGATAATTATAGCAAAAAATATTGTTTTGTTTTTTTTTCAAAATTGACTATCTTTTTTTGTGTTTTTTTTTTTTTTTTTTTTTCAAAATTGATCTTTTTTGTTTTTGTTTTTTTCAAAATTGACGATCTTTTTTGTTTATAGCGCAAAAAATAAAAACCGCAGAGGTGATCAAATCCCACCAAAAGAAAGCTCTATTTGTGGGGGGAAAAAAGGACACCAATTTTGTTTAGGTACAAAGTCGCACGACCGTGCAATTGTCAGATAAATTGACGCAGTGCCATATCGCAAAAAATGGCCTGGTCATTAAGGGGGCAAATCCTTCCGGGGCTGAAGTGGTTAAAGTATAACTAACTAAAGGTACTTTAAAAAAAAATTGGAATAGAGTAAGGGAGGGATATAATCCATCAGGTTTTTTTTTTTTTTGTTGTTGTTGCTATCTGTGCCCCATTCGGGGGGTTTCCCTTCACTTCCTGTCACACAGCCAAAACAGGAAGTGAGATGAAATTGCTTCCATGCAGTAATAACAGTAAACAGAACAAATGGGGGGGGTGAATCTCCCCAACATGGACACAGCAATAAAAACCTGAAAGGTGTTCTAATCCACTTCCACTCTACCTAGAACTAAAAAAAAAAAAAAAGTTTTGCCTTTTTAGATATACTTTCAGTTCTGGGGCTATAGGGAGTAACAATTGACTACAAACGTGGTGACGTCACAGTGTGGTGCTCCATTGAGAACTCCAGTTCCTGTACCCTCGATGTAAATGAATGGCGTAGCTGTGTGGCCTATAGCTGCTAGCAATCTTCACTGTCTTCTCATGGAAGAGTGGCTCCCTGCACTCTCCCCACTTGCTGGGAGAACACGTGGCTCCATGGGAGGCATTCCCCCATCAATACTGACCGTGTTGATGGAGGAATGGAGTGTTTTTCTTTCCTGCAACCTGTGGTTGCAGAAGAGAAAGTGGCACCATATATGGCTTGCCTAAAGCCCCGTACACACGATCCGTAAATTGTACGAAAAAAATACCGCATTCGAAACGATCGTATGATAATCAGATTGTTAGTACAGAGCTTTGGAGAGGCGATCAGGACAGTTCATCTGATATTATTCTATCGGACGTGCACGGAAATTTTTTTTCGTACGATGCCAGATCGTACGATTTTTGTTTAATCAGTACACCTATCGTTCGAAAATGCATTACAACACGTGACATCACTTCAGAATTTTTATGCTGTCGTACGGGAATTTTCGTGACTAGTAAACTCATCAGATTTGACGTGAGATTATCATGCAAAAAAAAAAACAAAAACAAAACGGAGGATCATTCGTCCGATAATCGGATGGTGTGTACGGGGCTTAAGTGTGCACTGTGCAGAATGCTGGTTGTGGCCAGACTGTGCTAAGAGGGGGTAAAATTCTTGCTGGGGGCCGTAGCAGAGCTTTTCCCCTTAGCTGGTGCAGCAAACGGGTGTAGCTGTTAGGCTTGGTAAGAATGTGGCTCAATCACGGAGTTTTTACTGTCCCCCAACCTCATGTGTGAATGAGCCCAAAGACCTCATGTACACGGCTGCTGGTAAACGGATGTTTAGGAGAAGTTGGGCTTTTTTTTCAGCTGCCCCTGACCTCAGTACATGGACACTAGGCAGTTGCGTTTAGAGGCTTTTTTTTTTTTTGCATTTTTTTGTTTTCAAAAAAAAAAAAAATTCAGAAGCTGTGTCTAGAGGCATTTCAAACGCTTCTAAACGTGGCAACTTGCGTCTAGAGGCGTTTTTCATTTTTGGCCATGAAATTAGAAAACATTGACTCCAGGGCCAAGTGTTTCCCTTTTTTTTTTTTTTTTTTTTTTTGCAGCCACTCCTATTCTGGAAGTTATTGCACCCACTGACCCCGGTCTCGGGGTTCTTGTTGAATCCACTGACCCCGGGGTTCTTATTGCACCCACTGACCCCGGTCTCGGGGTTCTTGTTGAATCCACTGACCCCGGCCCCGGGGTTCTTATTGCACCCGCTGACCCCGGTCTCGGGGTTCTTATTGCACCCGCTGACACCGGCCCCGGGGTTCTTATTGCACACACTGACCCCGGCCCCGGGGTTCTTATTGCACCCGCTGACACCGGCCCCGGGGTTCTTATTGCACCCGCTGACACCGGCCCCGGGGTTCTTATTGCACACACTGACCCCGGCCCGGGGTTCTTATTGCACCCGCTGACACCGGCCCCGGGGTTCTTATTGCACCCGCTGACACCGGCCCCGGGGTTCTTATTGCACCCGCTGACCCCGGCCCCGGGGTTCTTATTGCACCCGCTGACCCCGGCCCTGGGGTTCTTATTGCACCCGCTGACACCGGCCCCGGGGTTCTTATTGCACCGCTGACACTGGCCTTGGGGGTTCTTATTGCACCCACCGACCCCGGCCCCGGGGTTCTTATTGCACGCACTGACCCCGGTCTCCGGGGTTCTTATTGCACCCACTGACCCCGGCCCTGGGGTTCTTATTGCACCCACTGACCCCGGCCCTGGGGTTCTTATTGCACCCGCTGACACCGGCCCCGGGGTTCTTATTGCACCCGCTGACCCCAGTCTCGGGGTTCTTATTGCACCCGCTGACACCGGCCCCGGGGTTAGTATTGCACCCGCTGACACCGGCCCCGGGGTTAGTATTGCACCCGCTGACACCGGCCCCGGGGTTCTTATTGCACCCGCTGACACCGGACCCCGGGGTTCTTATTGCACCCGCTGACCCCAGTCTCGGGGTTCTTATTGCACCCGCTGACACCGGCCCCGGGGTTCTTATTGCACCCGCTGACACCGGCCCCGGGGTTCTTATTGCACCCGCTGACACCGGCCCCGGGGTTCTTATTGCACCCGCTGACACCGGCCCCGGGGTTCTTATTGCACCAGTCTACATTACACTCATTTTTGGGGTAATTATTGCGTCCGGTGACACCAGAACTTTGGTGTCAGACGATTCTGTGACCCCCGTGGTGATGGTGATCTGTGGTGATGAATGTTAACCCCTCTTATCCCGGGCACTGGTGATGAACCCGCCTCCCCCCTGATCTCCAGGGCTCAGCCTGTCATTTACACACCAGACAGCCCCGCCCTCTCTACTGCTATTAGAGCCAATCCGATGTCCGGGACTCCGGTGTCTTGGTATCTCCCTGCGGAGTGGGAGGAGATACGAGCTCCGATATGTGTCCTGTGATCTCCTATAATCACCTACTACAACTATCGCTGCCCGTACATTGCGCCCATATTACGCCTATCCAGCGCCTTTCTAGCGCTCACCTTGCCCCCGGTCGGCGCCTGGCTTACGCCTCTACTACGCCCACATTACGCCCGGTTTGCGTCTATCTGACGACACATCTCCCAGGAAAGGGACTGAGGGGGAGGTAGTCTGATGAGTTGGGGGAGTGTCTGGAGGCGGAGCCTGAGTTGAATGGGCTTAATGGACTGTGGGAAAGAGAACTTGGAAAGGAATCGGGGGCGGGACCCAGTGAAGATGCTGGGCGGGGACAGTGCCTTAGATGGTGTGTGGGCGGAGGGTTTTCTGCCAAGGAGTATGGAATTACAGGAGGCTTTAGGGGTGGATGGGGGCGGGATACAGTAAAGATGATGGGCGGGGAGGAAGGGAGGAACTGCGGGAGGTTAAGGGGCGGGGCCAAGTGAGGATGCAGTCTATGAAGTCTATCAGGAACGAATAGGAGGTGGGGGGAGTGGCTTGTGATGGGACGTACGAAGGAGTAGTCACGTGGTAATATCATGCAGGAGATTGGAGACCAGAGATGACTGGGGAGTGGCTTGTGTTTTGGTGGGCGGGAGGTCTGGACTCGTCATTGGGTGCAGTGGTCGTTGGGTGCACGCGATGTGATTGGCTCAAATGGTGCGGAGAATATTCCGAGCTCTGTGATTGGCCGGTTGCCTGCGTGGTTTTGGGGAATGTGCTGAGCGCTGTGATTGGAGGAGAGGCGGAAGGGCCGTAGAGTGAGGAAAGGAAACATGGCTGCTGAGCCGACTAAAGCGGACATTCAATCCGTGTTCAAGAGGCTGCGGGCTGTACAGACTAACAAGGTGAGGAGGGAGAGGGGGGAAGGCCTGGGCCTGCACCTGGGGGGGCTTGTTATGGTGTCATGGCCTCCTTATCTGCCAGCACTGTGCTGGAGGACTACAAGTCCCAGCATGGAGGAGGATTCATGACAAGTCATGTGTAGTGAGGGGAGGACACAATTACCCCCCCATACCTGTCATTACCACACCTGTTTATTTTCACATATTAGGCCTGAAGATTCTGTAATCCCCCAATCCGGATATATGAGGCGGAGATCCCAGGGAGTACAATGGGGACAGTTCCAATGTTTTCCGTCATGTAATATCACCACAACACTTTATGAACCCGTATTTTCTGTATATAATACACCGCAGTGAGAGCAGACCTCCAGGAGAAGGGAATGCCGAGTACATCCTGTGTATTCTTCCTTCAGTCTCCGTGTGCCTTGTGTATTTCCTCCACATCCTTCCCTGAACTTCCTCCCTATAATAAAGACCACTCACTGCGGCTCTCTGCCCTTGTGCCGGGTGACCGGTCTTGTCTCCGCCCCCTCCTGTTTTCTACAGGCGGCCTGTAAGTGGGCGGAGCCTGCTGGGCCCCTCCCACAGCTCTGCTCTCTGCACAGGCCATGTACATCCTCGTGATGATCTCACTTCTACTCTTTACAATGTCCTATCTGGGTTTGCAAAGGCGTACAATGCACATAAAGTGGGGTTATGTACTTTGTGGCTATCGAACCTTGTATTAAAATGAAAGTGTTGTGCCTGGAGTTCGGGTTTAATATTCGCACCCACAAACGTAATATAATGCCCAATTTCTGTGCATGGGATGGTCCACGGGTGACGCTTTAACCGCCCCTCTCATTCTGGGATGACGTCGCCCCGGTGTCATTGCTCTCACATGTCCGCGGACACAGCGCAACCCTGATCTTAGTAAAGAGCCGATGACGCGGCTCTTTACCCATGTGATCCCTGTGTCCAATCACATGTGTCCAGTCGCATGCAAATACAGAAGTGCTGTTTATCAGGTCTCACCGCCACAGAGTGTGAGGAGAGGAGAGCACGATTAGCGGGATTTCCTCACAGGGGAGACCTGTACAGATAATCGGAGCACTCATCATCAGTGCAGCGCCCATCAGTGACACCAATCAGTGCCGCCTATCGATGCCCATCAGTGCGGAATATTAGTGCCTCCTCATCCATTCCACTGTTCCGTCAAAAGAGCCAATTCATCAAGATCTCCAATTACGTCACTTCCGGTTACTGTAAACCAGGGTTATGCAATTAGCGGACCTCCAGCTGTTGCAGGACTACAAGTCCCATGAGGCATAGCAAGACTCTGACAGCTACAAGCATGACACCCAGAGGCAGAGGCATGATGGGACTTGGAGTTTTGCAACAGCTGGAGGTCCGCTAATTGCATATCCCTGCTGTAAACCGTCAGTAATTGGAGATTTCGATGACTTGCTGTTTTGACACAACACCAGCAAATGTATACACTCCGGTACACGGTATTATGAGCGGCTATTGTTAGTGCCCTCCGATACTAACCAACAAAATGGAGACCTCTGCAGCGGCAACAACTTTTTTCCTCGTTACCCGCTGGTGTGTCAAAAAAAACAAAGTATCCGTGTACCGGAGTGTACACACTTGCTGGTGTTGTGTCAAAACAGCAAGTCGTCTAAATCTCCAATTTACTGACGGCTTACAGTAATTGGAGATCTTGATGAATTGTCTATTTTGACAGAAACCCACCTAACCAGTGCCCATCAGTGAAGGGAAAATAAATACTTATTCACATAGGTTGAAAAAGTCCATTTAGTTCAACCAATAAAAAAAATATAATAAATAAATCAAACATTTAAAAATTTTACTGACAGAAACAAAGTGTTTTTTTTTTTTTAACAATTTTCAGTCTTTTCGTTTACTTTTTGCTTTAAAAAAAAAAACAAAAAACCCAGTGGTGATTAAATACCACCAAAATTTGTGTGAAAAAAATGATGAAAATTTCATTTGGGTACGGTGTTGCATGACCGCGCAATTGTCATCTCTGTTCTGTTCTGAGAGGCAGATCGTGAGTTCCTAATAGCTGGGAACCATGATCTGTCATCTCCTATAGTCAGTCCCCTCCCCCCACAGTTAGAACACACAGTCAGGGAACACAGTCAACCCCTTGATCGCCCCCTAGTGTCAACCCCTTCCCAGCCAGTGACATTTATACAGTAATCGGTGCATTTTTATAGCACTGATCGCTGTAAATTTGTCAATCGCTCCAATAAAGTGTCCGATGTGTCCGCCATAATGTCGCATTCATGATAAAAATCACAGATCGCTGTCATTACTAGTAAAATTAAAAATAATAAAAATGCCATAAATCCCCTATTTTGTAGACCAGGGGTCTTCAAACTGCGGCCCTCCAGGTGTTCAGGAACTAAAATTCCCATCATGCCTAGTCATGTCTGTGAATGTCAGAGTTTTACAATGCCTCATGGGATGTGTAGTTCTGCAACAGCTGGAGGACTGTAATTTGGGGATCCCTGTTGTAGACGCTATAACTTTTGCGCAAACCAATATATATACGCTTTTTGCGATTGTTATTACCAAAAATATGTAGAAGAATACACATCAGCCTAAATTGAGAAAAAAAAAATATATGGGGATATTTATTATAACAAAAAGTACCAATTATTGTGTTTGTTTTTCAAAATTGTTGCTCCCTTTTTTTTTTTTTTGTTTATAGCGCAAAAAATAAAAACCACAGAGGTGATCAAATACCACCAAAAGAAAGCTCTATTTGTGGGACAAAAAGGACGTCAAGTTTGTTTGGGTACAGCGTCGCACGACCGCGCAAATATCAGTTAAAGCGACGCAGTGCAGTATCGCAAAAAGTGCTCTGGTCACTGAGTAGCTAAATCTTCCGGGGTGGAAGTGGTTAAAGTGTGACAGCGCTGAAAGCTGAAAATTGGCCTGGGCAGGAAGGACCCGGGCAGGTCCTGGTATTGAAGCATTTAAAAGCCTTTACAGGTCATCAGTGTAGAGCTCACAGGGATTGATGGCTCTAGAGCGACTGCGGTTCCTCTGACAAGCACAGCCCTCCCTTATATGTATGGCACAGTCATCATTGGTGCACCTGGCACGCTCGGCAGAAGTACTAACCACTCAGCCACTGTGTTACCCGTGTCAATTCGCTTTTTTTCCTGACCGCAGCTGCCAAAAAATGACAACACTGAAATCGGAAGTGACAAAATGCTTGTTGCTCCCGGGTTCATTGGCAGATCGGCCCCCCGCTACTCCCTCTGACACCCACCATGGTTGTCCCAGGCACACAGGATGAGCGTGGCCGGAGGAGGGGGTCCTGTTACTGCACCCATGGAAGTGATCAGTCAGCTCTAACTAAAACTAATGCAGCCAGCACAACTATAAACAGGTAAACTGCAATATGACATTTTTTTTTTTCGCGGTTCAGACGGGTGCTGTTACCTGTCCTGCATACTGAGCCTTTTTTTTTTTTTTTTTTTTTCTGAGTGTGCATCCTCCCCGGGCTGTGCACAGGGCGCCAATAGATGTAGATTCAAATGCAGAAGCTGCATGGACACGGCCGCATGTCAAAACTGATCGTGCACGCAGTAGCAGGTGCACAAATCTGAACGCAGATAGTGTGCAGTCAGATCAGCCATTCTCCTGCACACACGTCATATTTAGTCCTGTCTATAGCAGAGATAGCCTCAGGCATAGGTTGGCTCAGGTATTTGTTTATGTAAGTGATCACATCCTGAACATTCGTTCTCATGTCACTCTAGTGTTGTGTGATCTGAGTGTCTGCCCTATCCTCGGGTAGAACTGTGATCCATCAGGAATATCCAGCTCTGCCCTGGGAGTACATGGTGGTCTGGTTGGGTGACAAATCATCTTGTATTGATTTGCTGTCCTGATGGTTATTGGCGGAGGTGTGTGGCTTCCTTCCTCCTCCCTTCCCCCATATTCAGAGTACAGGGTCACACAAAGGCTGCTATTGATTGCTCTGGACTTTAACATGACGGAGCAAAATCCCCTTATCAATGGTCTTGTTAGCCTAGTATGTTGACGCTTTTTATGGTGACTGCACACCACCTGAGATTTATTAGAGCAGCCATTCTGAGTCAGGGTTCCACCAGAGTTTGCTAGGGGTTCTTTGAGTTTTGGTTTTTTTTTCTTCCTATTGATGGTGCCTGCGTTAGTTCCCGAGCCAATGCCACTTGAAAGAGCCAGCGGCACAACATCAGAGATCGTTTTTCGTTTTTTTTTTTGTTATTCTGATCACCACTGTAAGAACTTGTTTACACGATCAGTTGGGGAACAGCAAAAAGGCAGAGTTCACCCCCATTTTTACCACCCCTAAACTGGTCCCTCTTTAGCAGGAAAGGCACTGGCTGGGGATGTACACATGTCACGGCAGGAATTATACCCTCCGCTGTCGTTGGCTACTGCCTGCCGAAACCTATTCAAATGAATGGGGCTGCACTGCAACTGTGAACAATGCACGCAGTTGCAGTGCAATAGTCCTTTATCTTTTAGGGGCTTAAAACAAGCAGTGAGGAGGCGATACAGTGTCACCTCACCGCCTGTCAAATGCTTAAAGTGTTACTAAACCCACAACAGTAAAATCAGTCTGTATATGCAGTAAAGCATGCTTGTGGAACCTAAGGGGTTAATCCTCTACATTGTGTAAAAAGGCTGTGATCCTGATTTAATCCTGTTTTCGTAACCTCTCCTTCCTCCGCTGTCCCCAATCCATCTCCTGATGGAACAGAGACTTGGGGACAAGCTGCATATGCTCAGTTTGGTGTGTTATTACTAGAGTGTTTGTTTTTTTTTGTTTTTTGTTTTTTTTTGGGGGGGGGGGGGTGCATGTGATCAGCACAGGGCCAATCAGTACTGTCCAGACAGAGGGTCAGGGATCCTGCAGCCCCATAGGACAACCAGGGGAGAATAAAAGCGCCTACTACAAGCTTTTAGGTGGGTTGTAAACCCACTTAAAAAAAAAATATATATAACACTTGCAAGACAAGGACATAGCATACTAGCTCATTATGTAATACTCACCTGAGATCGAAGCCCTCGCTACAGTGTCCGTACACTGCTCCGGCGGCCGACATCACTCCGGGGGTTACTTCCGGGTATCGCGGCTCCGGTGCTGATTGACTGGAGCCGCGATAATGTCATTCCGTGCATGCGCGCAGTAACGGCACACTCACTGAAGCAACGGCACATACGAGCCATTGCTTCAGTTTGTGTCAGTGCACATGTGCCGATGAGGTTGGCACATGTAAATACAGGGGATATCTTCTAAACCGTGCAGGTTTAGGGGAGATCCTGGGTAGCCGCAGGTAAGCCTTATCATAGGCTTACCTGTAGCACAAAGTGGTCTGTAAGGGTTTACAATCACTTTAACCAGGCACTGATAGAAATCACAAGACTACTATATACTGCTGATGAGAAAAGGTATTTAGCAGTTTATATTTACTAAAATAATTGCATTTCCATGTTCTGTGTACTGTAGGAGACCAGATGTAGTGAATGCAGGGTCCAGACCTTCTGGAACTCAGTTTTTCTGCTCAGGGATTCAGGATTTTCAACCAGGCACTTCTCTATTGCACCAGTTCACCCAAACAATTTGTATGAGGAATCTGATAGCCTGGGAATTCCTCTTTTCTTCCCTGCTTGTGATATTGGAGAGGTGATTCCGGACACACCGTGCTGGGGCTACTTGCTTTTTCTTGAGTACAAATTCTCTAAGGCCAGCCATACATGGTTCAAATCTCGACCGGTTCAGAAGAAACTGGCTGAGATTTGAAAAGTTAGTGGGCAGGCTGAATTTACTAAGTTGGTCGATCGCTCAACTTGGGTACAACCAGCCTGCCGGATTCTCTCTACGATTATCGCTAGCGGCTGCTATAGCCACTAGCGATAGTCTCTGTCTTCTCCCGGCGAGGATGGGTTGCAGGGGAAAAAAAGTTGCAGTGTATGGCCCGCTTATTCCAGGGATTCTCAATTAGGGTTCCTCCAAAGGTTGCTAAGATTTCCTTGAGCAATGAACAATTTCTGTATCTCCGGTAAGTTCCCACGGACATCATTGATCTTTTTAGCAATCTGTAAGGGAGCTTTCTTCCCACTGACCATCTCATTCATGTATCATGAGTTGTGGAAATAGTAATTATTAGTGGGGGGGGGTTCCCTGAGACCGGAACCTTATTTCAAAGTTTTCTCTGTGATGAAAAGGTTGAGAAATTCTGCTCTAGTGTATTAAACTAAAAAAAAAAACAGTTTTGTCTTGGGAACCAATCAAACCTGCCTATCTTTTTTGCTGCTGATTTTATAATCCATTTCTTGAACTAGTAAATTTTTCTTCCTCTGAGGATAACTGACGCTCCAGGATTTTGCAGTAGTAAAATATTGTATGACCACCATTAGTATTGGGTCTGATTGCCTACAACTATACACGGACACTTGCCTTGTGGTTAAATAGTGCGGTTATGAATGTGCCCTTAGGATTGCATGATATGTAAGTATTCATATGATCCCAAAGGCATATCCATAATTGATGTGGCCAGAATGAAGGAAAATGGTTCAAAGTGGTCAGAGTGCAGTTGGCAACCCAGTTTATGAGTGAAGACCTGCCATTAGGGCACACCTTTCCTTTTTTCGTCATGTGGTTTATTACAGATTGATTTGCTTTTTCGTGTGAATGTTACCCCTGGCCTATCAAGGTTGTGTATGTGTCACCCTGGGGAAAAAAAAATCATTGTTGGCTTATCTTTTATAATTAAAGGAGTAGTATACCCAAAACTCTTTTGGCCATATTTCTCCTATAGGTCACAGGAATGCACTTAGTTTTGCACTCCTGTGACCTAGATTCTGCTAAAGCCTGCATTGGCTGAAGTCATAGAGCTGGGCCAGGCCCTGCAGGTATCCCAACAATAATGTCGGGATCTGCCCAGATGCCTGATGAGCTGCTGGCTCAGCCTCATAGCGTTCCGCTGATGGCCAAAGCCATCCACTCCATAGCCCGGGACTGCAGTGAGTGCCGGAGGGGCAGAGCATGGAGCTGTGATTAAGTGTCACTGATTAGGTCAGTGAAGACCGAGAACGATCAGCGATCTTTGATTGCTCAGCTCTCAGTGTAGAGCTGGCGAGAGGACAGCTGCAGCCATCTAGAGAAGTATAAGGCTGGGTTTACATATGTGCGAATTGGATGAGTTTTTTACTGCTTCCAAGTCACATGACAGGCAAGTGTGACCGGCTCTCAATATAGCCGGTCCAGAGCGGCTGTGGAGCGGATTGCAAAAGGGAACTGTGCGTTTTTTGGGTGCGAATTCAGGCAGAAATTCGGACCGGAATCGCACCTGAACCGGTGAACTGACACGCACCACACCGCAGCCGCACATATGTGAACCCAGCCTCAATGTTTATTTTCGATTCCCGCACTTCTCTTTTAAAGTGTATGTATTTTTTTTTTTTTTTTTTTTTAAAGGTTTGGATAGAACCGTGGAGAATTAGAACCCCTGTCACATCTTTAGTGCAGTCTTTGCCCCGCTAGGGAAATTTGCCCTCCCTTTGTTTTGCTGTTCATTGTCGCAGTGTCAGAAAGTGAAGTGAAATCCCAAATTTGAAGTTCTTCATTGGAACTGTAGAGCAGGGTAAATATATGAAAAGGGACTCCTGTCCTGGTGACCACCATCAAGAAGGATTTCCTCTCACTTCCTCTTGTATATCTGGGATGGGAAGTGAAGTGAAAACCCCCCAATAGAGCACAGGCAAAAAATAAATTGATTGAGTTCTAACTTTTCCCTACTCTATCCAAAGCTGAAAAGTTATGACTATACATACATATATGTTCCAATTGCTGCACTGGTTGCTTCATCTGTTTGGTTTTTCTCGTTTTTCCAGTCTTGCTTTGATTGTGGAGCGAAGAACCCCAGCTGGGCCAGCATCACCTATGGAGTGTTTCTATGCATTGATTGCTCTGGAATACATCGATCTCTGGGAGTTCATCTCAGCTTCATCAGGTGGGTGATGGATAGATAGTAGACACAGCATGAGCAAAGCTTTTGAAATATGTGGATATTTTATAAATTGTTGGTCCAGCTTGGACCTATGTAACATGCAAAACGCTATACCTGGACAATGCTTTTGGAAGCTAGAAATCACTGAAGTAGACACAGCTATTCCAATGATCTCCACTTTCTTCCAGGTCCCCCATGCTGAGCAGCTGCATTTCTGCAATCTGGACACAGGGAGTTGGCTACTCAGGACATGTGCCATTCAGATAATAGGTTTTCTGATTGAATGGAGTGGATGTTACATCAGTGCCCTGCCTCTCCACCTCATCAAATCAGAGAACGCTTTACATTCATTCAGGAGTGCAAAACATTCTCTGAATGGTGCCTGTACCGAGCGGCCAACCTCCTGTGTTCAGAATGCAGCAGGACAGCCGCTCAGCGCAGGACCCAGAAACTAGTGGAGGTCAGTGGAGTAGCTGTGTCTATTTCAGTGATTTCCAGCTTCCAGGGGCATCAGCCAGGTATGGTAAATGCATAGTTCTGTTGGTCCAAACTGGATCAATGTAACTGCATAAAATTTCCGTGCCTGGAAAGAGCGCCTGTAATGCAGTAGTTAACCCATCGCTGTTCAAGAAGGTTGTAGTAGAGATAGACTCTACTATAGGGTGGATTTACTAAAACTAAAGAGTGCAAAATCTGGTGCAGTGCTGCACAGAAACCAATCAGCTTCCAGGTTTTATTGTCAAAGCTTAACTGAACAAGTTGAAGTTAGAAGCTGATTGGCTACCGTGCACAGCTTTGCTAGATTTTGCACTCTTCAGTTTTAGTAAATGAACTCCTTATGTTTGCTTCATATTTAATTCTACAGAATGGTCCTTTTTTAGCCTCCATACTGTGTGTTCATCAGGCACCCAATGGTGCTTGCATAAACACTTTCTAAACAATGTTAATAGTTTTTAAAGGCTTTTGTTGACTAACCTGGCCACACAGTTTATTTCAAGAGGAAGTAAACCCTGATGGGTTTTACTTCCTCTTTGTTTCCCTGTAAAGGTAAAGCATAATGGGCTACTATGCTTCGCATAGTAGCCCATTATGTGTCACTTACCTGACACAGGAGCCTGCGATGTCACCGCTGTCCCTTCTTCCATGAAGCGTCCATCCTCCTTCCGGGTATCGCAGCTCCGCCGCTGTGATTGGCCGGAGCCGCGATGACGTCACTCCCGCGCATGCGCACGGGTGCCGCTGCTAACAGCATATCGCCGTTAGCAGCGGCATGCTCAGTGCGCCTGCGCACCGCTGACTACGGCGCATGCACCGTAGACAGCAGTGCCTGTGTTTTTACAAATATCTCCTAAACCGTGTAGGTTTAGGAGATATTTCTTGGACCTACAGGTAAGCCTTAATCTAGGCTTACCTGTAGGTCAAAGTGGTCTGTAAGGGTTTACAACCACTTTAATCTACAGTTGTTAAAATGACATTACATGATATCCCCCCCCCCCCCCAAAAAAAAAAAATTCATACATATTCACTACTTAATGGTCCTGTAATCTATTTTTAATTGTTTCTTACTGTGTTTTTCTGCATCCTTTTGTGAGCTCTGGAACTGCTGCGTTTTCTCCTCCCCTCTGGTTGTTTTGAACGAGTAGTGCATATTAATGGCAATTTTATATGCACTGCTCTATGTACGCTACAAATCCCATAGTCCATCTTGTGAGCAAGAAAAACAGTGTGGCTATATTCATACATATAGTGTGACCATGGAGAATGACTGTAGACACCCCCTAACAGGAAGACAGGTCACAGAGCAGTAGAAGGTATATTTTTTGAGTTAAGAATACATACATAATAGATATTTATTTATTTTTATCAGAGTATAGTGTCAGCTTAAAGCAAGGAGTAGCATTTACCACTAAGCCACTGTGTTGTCTAGTTTACAAAAATGGAAGCAGTGCTGACTCGGGTCTCTCTTTCAGGTCAACTGAACTTGATTCCAACTGGAGCTGGTATCAGCTGAGGTGCATGCAAGTTGGAGGCAATGCCAACGCTGTGAGTAACCACTAGTTGCATCTAGTTATGCCGCAGGAATTTTTAATTAACATGACCTATCGTAAACCTAAAAAAAATGACAACTGTGTGTGTATGCCAACATAACCAGAGCCTAAAGGAGTTGTAAACCCTCGTGTTTTCTCACCTTAATGCATCCTATGGATAAAGGTGAAAAAACTTCTTCTTCTAGTGACCGGCCCCCCAGCTCCCTCCCTTTTACCCACCTGAGTCCTGTAATTTCCCACAGCAAAGACACGCTCTTCCTTTGCCCGGGGTTCTCGGCTCTTGATTGGATAGATTGATAGCAGCGCAGCCATTGGCTCACGCTGCCGTCAATTAAATCCAATGACGCGGGCACCGGGGGGGGCCGAGTCCTACATTAAGCCACTATGGACGCCGAATGCTAGACTCAGGAGCGAGCTCGCACGGTAACCCCCCCCAGGAGAGCACTTCTCCTAGGGGGTTATACGAAGCACGGAGGAGCCGCTGAGTGACCCCAGAAGAGGAGGATCGGGGCCACTCTGTGCAAAACGAACTACACAGTGGAGGTAAGTATGACATGTTTGTTATTTGAGAAAAATACAATCACTTTAAAAAGCTTACAAAAAAAAACACATATCAAACAACAATCAGTATACCTAGTAATATAGGCAGCAAGGTACTTGCAAATCTGTTTCTGTTCAAAGGTCAGTTTTACCCTGCCTCTACGCTTCCCAGGCATTCCTACAGGTTGTAAATGTAATAGGCAACCTCACTAGCCTGTGACAAAGAGCTTGGACCAATTGAAGTTACAGATGTAAGACATTCAGTTAGGCAGGCATTGTACTACCCCCACTTTCATAAGCTTAAGTACACCTTCCTGTTGTAGCAGTTGCACAATCACATGGACAGCAGAGTTTGACCACACTGCCCAGTGCACGCCATAGATCTTACAGGCATTCCCATCTGTTCTTCTACCCTATATGTCTCCGTGAGGAAACTTCTGATAGGGATAGGGCTGTTACTTGTATATGCCAGCACAGACCATTAGAGTGGGAGAGGGGAAGAGACAACTTCACTAGAAAAAGGGTGTTTTAAAACCTATTCAAGTCAAAAGCAGTTTAACCACTTCCCGCCTGCTCTATAGCTGAAAGACCGCTACAGTACAGGCCTCCAGTTCCTGGGAGGACGTCCATGGACATCCTCCAATATGCGTGCCTCCCACGTGCCCCATGGGGCATGCTGTGTGACCGACGTGTGCTTTGGACACAGCTGATCGTGGAAAAGGGCCAATCACAGCTGGTCGCATGGAAACAGACTTGTCCTTTCCTTACACACAGACAGCATGTGAGGAAAGGAGAGCCTATCTGACAGGGCACAGTGAGTACATACTGATATTATTATTATGTTTGAAAGTTTTATAACAGAAACAGAGATGATAAAATAACACCAAAATATAAAAATGTAATTTTGGTACAGTGTTGCATGACCGAGCAATTGCCATTTAAAATGTGACAGCACTGAAAACTGGCCTGGGCAGGAAGGGGTGAAAGTGCCCAGTATTGAAGTGGTTAAAATGATAAATTACAATGTAAGAGAAAAAAAGAAAAGACTTAAAGCATAACGCCAGGTTTAGTATCACTTTTATATAGTTCATTTGGGCCAAGCTAACCAAACTATTTCCTTTACTAATTGTTGTGACCGCTGTCAGCCGTGCATGTAGTGTATGCATATGACACACAGTTTTACCTGATGATCGCTTCTACTATACTTTGCATTTTTGACCTGGGTTTCTTTAAAGCTTGTGATTGTTCACCTAATTCTTTTGTGTTCTTGCTGCAGAATGCTTTCTTCCACCAGCATGGCTGTACCACTAATGACACCAATGCCAAGTACAACAGTCGCAGCGCTCAAATGTATCGGGAGAAGATCCGGCAATTGGCCAGTGCAGCCATGTCCAAACATGGCACTGATGTGAGTATTTCCAGAGGGATTTATGCAATACTGGGATTTCCTATGCAAGATAGTATCATACAACATTGTGTTACTGGAGTACAAAGTGCAAGTATGTACATGAAAAGAAAACTTAGGTCAGCTTGCTTTTCTGTACTACCCTCCTATTACAGTGTTTTATTACTGGTAACTCAGATCTCTCTGCTTGACCCTTGAACCTCTGTACATTCTGGTCCTAACACCGGAAGCTAGGCTACAGAGCAGTGAAGCCATTTGTCAGTACACCGCTTACTACATTTAAAGGCTGCAAATGCAGTTCTTATGCCACTAAATGTATCATATCAAATCTTGTTCAGTGAAAATTCTGTTCTCTTCACTCACTGTTTACAAAAAAGGCCTTGTTCTGCTTGAATGCAAAGACAAATAATCATGTCCTGGAAAAAACGTGAACAATATTTGTGGACTTTTTCTTCTAGCTGTGGATAGATGGAATGAATTGCACCCTTGCTAGTTCCCCAGAGAAGGAGGAGTCTGACTTCTTTGCTGAACTGACCCAGGTATGTCTTATCATGAAGGAAACCCATATGTACACGAAAAATGGTAAACTTCTGGCTGGATGCAAGAGGCACCTGCACAACATTCAGGTTTTGAAGTTTGACTTGAATTCTAGGTGCCTGCTCTTTTTAATCTAATTGACAGCTTAATACTTTACATGTGTATTTTCTTTAAAATGCTGAAGAGTTATCAAGGTGTGGCTAAAATCAGTGACATGCCTAAAAATTTTTGTGTGGGTGGGGGGGTCTTCTCCCCACATCAGCTGTCGCTTTTTGAAAAGTGTGGCTATGCGAGGATCCACCACACAGCTGTGTCATTCATTCACAGTTTCCTGTGAATGAATGAACTACAAGTACTGTCAGCCACCATGGCTGAAAGGTTGTAGGTCTGATTGAACCACGAGGGCACTGATGAGCACTCTTGTAGCTAATTTACAAGCCCTGCAGCTTTCAGGCAGCTAGGCAATATGGAGGTATGGGCAGAAAGCTGCAGGACTTGTCTGCAGAAGTCTAACATTGCACCTCTATTTCACTGATCAAGAGTGCAATGCGTTCTAAGCTCCTGCAGGGAAAAAAAATAAATGCAATTTTTTTTTCTACAAAATATGTGAATTTTTTTTTATTTTTTTTTTTTTTTTGTCTGTAAAAGTGAAATTCTTCTTTAATCTTCAGATTGGTCACGTTTGGGTCCTAGCCATAGTCTGTACACAGCGCTGGTGAATGATGGGGATCCTAGGTTCAAGGCTGTATACAGCACGGGGAAATGAATGGGATTCTAAGTCCAGGCTCTGTAATTTTAGCAAAAGTCAATACTTTAAAGCTGAACTATAGTCCCAGATTTAAAGACTACGAGCAGGCCAGATCTTTATTGCAGAAGTGATATGCAACATCTCTGCAATAAAATAAACGTATCTGTCTTCTCGCAGGCAAGTACAGCTCAGTTTACATTCTGGCACTGTGCCTGTGTGCCAAGATAACTGAACTCCTGCGCATGTGCCTGAGTGACGTCAACTATCTCTGGCCAATGAAGATGGCCGCAGCCTGCACCAGGTAGAAGCTGGGGTACAAGATGCTGATGCTGGGGAGGGACAAGTTATTAGGACTTTAGTTCTGCTTTAAAGGGAACTAGCCCTGTTAGAAAACTTGGGTCCTTAGCGTCTTTGACCTCTGCTATGGGGAATTTTTGTGCAGGAAAGGCCAGCGCACTGAAAATGTCAGCACAGGATATAAACAAACACCAGAGGCCATGGTCATTAGATTGAAGTAAATATGCATGTTGGGAGGGTGAGCTCATTTTAGGTAAAATTGCATTCCTTTGGTCTTATAACTGCTTTCTAATGAATGAATGGATTGTGTATCCTCACACTGAGAAACTATTTTATTTTATAAAATTTGTAGTCCTCGTGGGAGGCAGCACCAGTGACTGAAGCAGCTGTGACAAGTCCATCAGCTGCAAAACAGCCGGTTGGTGTCTCTGTGAGCAGTGAGCCGATTGGTGAGTGTTGGCTCTTTAGTTTTTGGCAGTGCTGTGACTTGTTCTGAGTTCTTGTGTAACACTCATTGCTGTGCCTGCAGGTGTGGAGACTGGCCCCAGTGTTGACAGTCTATGCACGTCACCCAAAGCCACAGTTGGTAAGTCTCATTAAAACTTACTTGTTCTGAATCTTATTGGTTTCAAACAGGATCACTTTATGAGCTAGCTGAATAGGCTGTGGAGGAAGGAGGTTAGGATTTAAGGCCTTTTCCCCAGGTATTTCGGAGCAGTGATAATAAAGAAAATTGTGTTGTAAAAAAAAAAAAAAACCGCTGGTTCCACTTTCTGTGGGGTCAATGAATGCTCCACTGAGCATGCAGATGACTGGTCCTGTCCACTCTGCTGTGCTCCTCTATGGGGAAATCGGATGGAATCGGACCGATTGTCCGTTTTCATCCAATCTGCCGGATAAAGAGAAAATAGGACCACCATCCGCCTGTTTTTGGCGGACAGGATCGAATAGCGACGGGTGTCAGCGGACATCCGCCGCTCCATAGAGGACAATGCGGTTTTCAATCGGGTCCACCTAAAAAAACTGACAGGCGGACCCTATCGGACAACCCGTGTGAAAGGGGCCTTACTAATACTGGAGAGTGCAACATTTGGTGCAGCTCTGCCTAGAAACCAATCGGCTTCCAGGTTTTTAGTCGCAGCTTAATTGAACAAGCTGAAGTTAGAAGCTGATTGGCTACCATGCACAGCTGCACCAGAGTTTGAACTCTCCAGTTTTAGGAAATCAACCCCTGTGCTCAACTGACTGCGGCGTGCATTGATTTCAAAACTCTTAAAAAAAAAAAAAAAAAAAAAAATCCCTAAGTACAACTGGGAATCAGTTCTAATTACACTGGTTGCGTTCCTTTTCTGGGTCAGAGATTCAGAGGGTTGGCATGATAGCCTGGCGGTTAGCATTTTACAAGATTTGGTCAGAATGCTTGCCCTACATATTTCCTCATCTTGGTAAGTGACGGAAACCTACGTTTTACAGAAGTTCTCATCGTTTAAAGGCTGAAGGTTTTTTTTACCTATGCATGAAAGTAAAAAAACTTCCATGTGCAGCTCCCCCCACAGCACCCCTAATACTCACCTGAGCCCCCTCTTGATCCAGTGATCTGCACGGGAGCCTTGGCTGTCCCAGGTCTCTCTCTCTCCTCATTGGCTGAGACTGCAGGGGAGTCATTGGTTCCCACTGCTGTCAATCAGTCAGTGAGCTACTGACAAGAGAGCGCGGGGGCAGTGCTGAGACACGACTTTGTGTCTTATGAACGCACAGAGTGGGGCTCGGGAGCAACGGCTTGCTATTGGGGGCACTAATCAAGGGGGGCAGTCAGGAGCACCGGGGAGGGACCCAAGAGGAACGGGGCTGCTCTGTGCAAAGCCATTGCACAGAGCAAGCAAGTATGATGTTTTTGTTATTTAAAAGAAAAAAAAATAAAAATAACCTTTTAATATCACTTTAAGACTGTATGTTCGAATCCTCTGTAGATAGACCGAGATCAACTTATGGCCATTTCCTTTCTGCCTCCTCATTAGTACTGTAATATGTTGGATGCATTCCTTGGCTGATATGTTACTATACAAGTAACATGAACTTTATTCGAAGTGACAAAGTTCCATTCAGAAAATATTGTGTATTACTTAGTAAAACTGAATAATGTATATATTACCCATAGTGAGTCATTTTATTTTCTGCCACAAGTTACAAAATAAAGACTGACATCTTAGGCCTCATGTACACTGCTGGTAAACAGACATTTAAGATCAGCTGGGTGTTTTGTTTTTTTTTTCAGCTGCCCCTGAACTCTCCTCTGTTATCTTATCAGTACATGTACACTGGGTCCTTTATAGTTCTTTCTAGGCAGTTGAGTTTAGAAGCATTTTTTGGAACACAAAAAAATGCGTTCAGAACGGATGTTCAGAGGCGTTTGAAACTCCAAATGCCTGTAACAGCTTGTAAATGCTACTAAACCCGGTAACTCGCATTTGGCAGAGTTTTCATTTACAGACTTTTTTTTTTTTCATTTTAACCAAAAAAAAAAAAAAAACACTTCTGGACATAAACATGGCTAAACGGACGTTTTGTAGACGTTCGTTTCTAGCTGTCACGTTAAATTGTTGAGAAGTTAAACCGCGTCCCGTGTAAATAAAGCATTACTTGCCGCTACTGACAACCCCTACTCCTTGTTTTTACATCTTCTCTTTCAATAAGTTGCATTGGACCGTAATTTGGCTGCATATAAAGTACTTACCTTTGCTACTTTGGCCGCAGAAGCAAAAAAATCGAAATCCCAGTGTAAACTACAAATCCATGTGTCTGGAGCTTACAAAGGGCTTGGCATGCTCTCCCCTACCCATGTGATGGTTTTCAGGCCTAGCGATAGGCTGCTCAGGTACCCAGTGCTGCATCATGGAAAGACAGCCGTACGCAGCTTAAAGTGGTATTTTATTCAGAACATTAAGTCCTGATGCATTACTTCATGCTGGGACCTTTTTATGAAGCTACAGCTATGTAAAAAAGTTTCCTATACTGTTTTAAAATCCAGTATTGCATGATCTCACCCTGCTCTGCACATGCTCAGTTGTCTCGTATTCTCGGCACTGTGCCGATAATCAGTGAGTCCTTTTTAAAGGCTTATCTGCTGACTGCTTTAAGATTTTCTGCTGGGGGGAGCGGAGCAACAGGAATGACACAGACGGTCTTGGGGGGGGGGGGGGGGGGGGACATAAGAAAAGCAGCAGAGGTGATAGGACAAACTCTGCTGTCAGGGAGACACAAAAGCCTTTAACTTACAGGATAGTGTCTTATCTCCCTGACTTTCTCTCCTATGAACCTGAGCACTCTAGCTGAGCCAAGATGTAAAATAAAGACTGGAAAATGCATTTTAATCGCAGAAAGTGACATAATTTTTGGGACTTTTTTGGTAGTATAATTAGCGTGGAATGTATGTTCCTTGCTAAAGAACATCATTTTGATCAAGTTGTTATGCGTAAAGTTATGCTTTAAAGTACTCTTCCTTTTTTTTTTTTTTTTTTTTTTTTTTTAAATGATATCAGCTGGATTTGATAGATAAATAGATCCTAGGTCCTGTGATCTTCAGGTTAAAGGAAAAGTTCACCTTTCGTAACATGTTACACTCATATTCAGGGTGTAACATGTTACTGTTGCAGCAGCCCCCACATCCCCCCTATTCCTCTATCCCCTGTTGTGACAGTGAGCAGTTGATCTCCCCGCACTCACTGTCGCAATTTTTAAAAAAAAATGCGGCTATGCAGGACTGTACCCACCCAGGCCCATCGTTTGTTCACAGATCCCTGTGAATGTAAGAACTAAAAGTACCGACAGCCTTTGTGGCTGTCAGCTTGTAGTTCTCAATAAATTACCAGGGCGCTGCCTGGTAATTGATGCTTCCTGTTGGTGTGTAACTGCCTGCCCGTACGAGGTATGAACAGATAGCTTCCGCTAACAGTCTGCAAGAGCCCGTCATTGCACCTACGATCTGCTGCACATAGGTGCTTTGCAGGCTCCTAGTTAAAAAAACAAATGATGAATGCCAATTTTTTTTACCTACAAATATAGGTGCGTTCATTTTTTACAAAGGTGAATTCAAACTTTAAAGGCCTAGTTGATCTTTAATAAAGTAGTCATATTGATAAAGAAAAATGTGCATTTATTTTTTTTGTGGTCAGTCATGCAGAGCATTGCTTCCAGGCTCCTGTATTGTTTACCTCTCCGCCCCAGGTACCAACTTGCCACTATAGGGCTGGAGGAATTAAATGGAGGGATGTCGCTACACCTCTGTTCCTATTCGATCTGTGAATCCCTTTGTCCTGGTGGCCAACTGTGATCTAGTCTTTGTGCTCCGGGTTTCTGCTTGACATACTTCCCAGTGCTAGCTATAGGCTTGGAGACGTTGAAGGATGTTTTCACTGCACAGTGCATAGTGGGATTGCTTTGATCCAAAGACAGCAACTTTTTGGCCCAGATTCGTGAACTTTAAGTAGGCATCTTAAGGTATATTTAAGGCATGCTAAAGTGACCTCTCTGTCAATATTATTGTCATTGTAGCATTTGTTTAAGTGCTATGAAGTACAACTTAAAAGCCATTGCTGTCTGCTTCATGCTGTTTTCTTTTCTCTATCAAATATGCAGTTATTTACAAATGTGCACACATGGTAGAAGCCATCAATAATAAGAAACGTGTAAAGCGGATATATTTTTGGGTATCACTTTTAGATCGTCACACAGTAGGACTTTACCAGCCAACAAAAATAGTTTCACTAACAATTCTGAAATGTGGGACACTCCACAGTCTTAAAACTGGTAAGAGCCCTTGCACACTGGGGCGGGGGCGGCGTCGGCGGTAAAACGCCGCTATTATTAGCGGCGTTTTACCGCCGGTATGCGGCCGGTATGCGGCCGCTAGCGGGGCGGTTTTACCCCCCGCTAGCGGCCGAGAAGGGGTTAAATACCACGGCAAAGCGCCTCTACAGAGGCGCATTGCCGGCGGTATAGCCGCGCCGTCCCATTGTTTTCAATGGGCAGGAGCGGTAAAGGAGCGGTATACACTCCGCTCCTTCACCGCTCCGAAGATGCTGCTGGCAGGACTTTTTTTACCGTCCTGCCAGCGCATCGCTCCAGTGTGCAAGCCCTCGGGGCTTTCACATTGGAATGCCAGCAGCGGCACTTTCGGGGCGGTTTGCAGGCGCTATTATTAGCGCAATAGCGCCTGCAAACCGCCCCAGTGTGCAAGGGCTCTAAGGTGTAGCTCACCTAATAATGCAAACCTTGTTGACCTGACCAATTAAAATCATAGGGTGTGTGACCAGGTATGACAATGGCCATATCCTGTACTTCTACTGAGGCTGTATATTATGCCTGTAGCTCATGTAACAGCTAAACCCATATGTTCCTCTCTCCTCAGACCTGGCCATGTGCCTCAGTGCTCAGGAGCCGAACCCCAGCACAGGTGACCAGATGGTGACTGGCTCGCTCTGGCTGCTGTGTGCTTGGCATGCCTTTTTTGCGTTTTTTTTCATACCAGAGATGCCGAAGTCTAGAACGTCTTCTCAATTAAGGAGTCTCTTGTAGCTGCAATAGTTATTGGTGGTTCCTGCAGTGCAGTCCAGTGTAATAATGACTTAGAGGTTCTGTCCTAAGAAAAAGACTGCTGGAATCGTACATGGAACCTAGGGGTGACTTCTCATACCTGTAACAGCCTTCAAAATGCTGGTTATTCTAACTGGCAAAGCTTCAGTTTTTATGGTGACGATTCGAACCTTGCCTGCCCCTTCCTACCTACTGCACATTCCTGTTGGCCGGTAAGGCAGACTGTTATAGTAATGGGCCAGTAGTAAAGCAGGTTAAAGCGGAGTTCTAACCAAAAGTGGAACTTCCACTCATTTGTCTCCTCTCCCCCTCCGGTGCCACAATTGGCACCTTTCTGGGAGGAGAGGGGAGAGGATACCTGTCTTTGACAGGTGTCCTGTTCACACTTCCGTGCGCGGCCCGTGACATCACCGCGGGGCTCCCTCTCCCTGTCGCTGGGGCAGTAGAAGAGAGGAGCGGGGCCTCACACATGCACAGTAGGGTTCCGGGCGTGAAGCCGGGTACCCTTAGCCGGGACTCCAGGACAGGTAAGTGTCCTATTGTTAAAAGCCAGGAGCTGCAGTATGTGTAGCTGCTGGCTTTTAATTGTGTGTTTTTTTTTGTTAGTTTTTTTTATTTTCTGGGCTGAACACCGCTTTAAGGGCGAGAGGTAGCGGCAGGCTCAAACCTTACCCAGAAGTATTTGGGCTTTGCCTGTTAGAACAGCTTGTTGTTCAACCATAATGGCAGGATTATTGAAGACTGTTTCAGGTGTGTGCATCCCTAGGTGCCTGCAGCTCATGCTTGCAGAAGGTCTTCCTTTTTTTCTTTTTTTTTTTTTTCCTTTCCCCCCGCCATGATAATGAACTTTAATGGTATCCCAGTCTTAGTCCGTAGGGTTTGAAAATTGAGTTGGAGTAGTTTATAGCTGCAAAGGGTGGGCCAAGCGCTGACCAGTGTTTTTGGGTGGGTGGGGAGGTCCCCCTATCAGAACGCAATAGCACAGCGGGGGAGATTGCTGCACTAACATCACTTGTGTTGGTACAGCAACCTCTCCTTTTTTTTTCTCTTCAACTCAGTGGTAAAAAACTTAAAGTATGTCGCAGGCTTTAGGTTTACTGGTCTTTTTATCACTTTAGTGACTATTGCTGCTACAGAGTTAGCCATTGTATTCAAATGAAGGGAAGACTATGTTCATTGGCTTGCTCTCGGTATACTCTGCCTTTTAAAGTACCTGGTGAACTAATTCAAATTCTCTGGCACAGGGCACCTTGCTGTGCTATGGGGCTCTGCCACCTTACTAATCCCTTGGTGCATGTGCGCTATAGTCCTTTCCTATGTCTGCAAATCTTTTTATTTTCTAGAGATGAAGCCATCTCTCATTGGAAAGAAGAAACCTGCTGCGACAAAGAAAGGAGTGAGTATATTTTGCATATAAGTTCATTTTATAGCAACACTGCAGCAAGCAGTGACAGTAGCCCAGTCAACTTTTCTGTCTTGCAGCTGGGGGCAAAGAAAGGTCTTGGTGCGCAGAAGGTGAGCAGCCAGAGCTTCAGTGAGATCGAGCGACAGGCACAGGTGGCAGAAAAGATGAGAGAGCAGCAGGTGGCTGAAATGAGGAAGGAAGCAGAAGAGTCCCTGTGAGTATTTGGTTTACAAAATTGTGCATTTATTGTTATCCTGGTGCAATTAGAGAACACTAGATTTAACAGAAGCAGTTAACATGCTTAAGGGCTCATTTAGGCAATTAAAGCAGCTTTAAACTCAAAGGCAGCTTACCAATTCTTAAAAGTAATGGCTGAATTTTGTGTGGGTTTTTTTTTTTTTTTTTTTTTTTTTTGATCTGATGATCTGTCTAATGCCCTGTACACACACACATCGGACATTGATCGGACATTCGACAACAAAATCCATGGATTTTTTTTTCCGACGGATGTTGGCTCAAACTTGTCTTGCATACACACGGTCACACAAAGTTGTCGGAAAATCCGATCGATCTGAATGTGGTGACGTAAAACACGTATGTCGGGACTATAAACGGGGCAGTAGCCAATAGCTTTCGTCTCTTAATTTATTCTGAGCATGCGTGGCACTTTGTGCGTCGGATTTGTGTACACACGATCGGAAATTCCAACAACAGATTTTGTTGTCGGAAAATTTTATAGCAAGCTCTCAAACTTTGTGTGTCAGGAATTCCGATGGAAAATGTATGATGGAGCCCACACAGGGTCGGAATTTCCGACAACAAGGTCCTATCACACATTTTCCGTCGGAAAATCCGACCGTGTGTACAGGGCATAACTCCTTTTTTTTTTTTTTTTTTTTTTTCTTTCAAAAGAACAAGCCCTCCTGCAAATGTAGCAGCTTAGAGCGTTGAGACAAACAATTTACCACTGACAGGGGTGCTTATAATGATCCACTTTTATTTAGGTAAAATTTTTATCCCCAAAGGAACAAAACTGTAGCTGTTACTACTTGTGTGAGCCAGGGTTTGGCTCAAATTTGTTAGTGTTTCTAATGCCGCGTACACACGAGCGGACTTTACGGCGGACTTTGCCCGGCGGACTGGATTTCGTCGGACAATTCGATGTGTGTGGGCTCCAGCGGACTTTGTTTTCTCAAAAGTTGGACAGAATTAGATTTGAAACTTGTTTAAAATTTATCCGTTGAAATCGAGTCCGGTCGAAAAGTCCGCCGTCTGTATGCTAGTTCGACGGACAAAAAGCCACGCTAGGGCAGCTATTGGCTACTGGCTATGAACTTCCTTGTCTTAGTCCGGTCGTACGTCATCACGTACGAATTCGACGGACTTTGGTGGATTGTGTGTAGGCAAGTCCGTTCGTTCACAAAGTCCGTCGGAAAGTCCGCCGGGCAAAGTCCGCCGTAAAGTCCGCTCGTGTGTACGCGGCATTAGGCTGGCCATAGACAGCGCGATTTATCCTTCCTGCAACCACGGGTTGCAGACAAGAAAATTGCTCAATTTCCCCCATCAGCACAGTCAGTGTTGATGGGGTAATCCCTCCTGTGGAGCCATTGTGTTCTCCCAGTGAGGGAAGCCGTTAGGGGTGCAACGGATCAAAAAACTCACGGTTTGGATCGTTCCTCAGATCAGGAGTCATGGTTCGGATCATTTTCGGATCAACAAAAAAAAATCTCCCCCACTGTAATATCCACAATCTCCCTATTGGCAGAGTATTGCAGGGTATTGGCGGGTATATTGGCAGTGTATTGGCAGGGTATGGCAGGGCATTGCAGAGTATTGTCAGGGCATTGCAGCAGGGCATTGCAGAGTATTGGCAGGGCATTGCAGGGCATTGCAGAGTATTGGCAGGGCATTGCAGAGTATTGGCACTGCTGCCATCCGATCTCTCCCTTCCACTGTACAGATCAGTACACAGAGGGGAGAGAGGAACCGGCATCATTTGACAGAGCGATCACGTGCTAAACGCCCGCCGGGTGTACCAAGATGGCCGCCGCTCCGGAGCTAGGCCGAAGTCGCGGCCTTTCCTATGGCTGAGGCCACAGAGCGCTCCGCGGATCACGGGTGTCCCGTACGGATCAACCTCCGCGGATCGGATCACGGATCAATGACGATCCATTGCACCCCTAGAAGCCGTCCCCGCCAGGAGAACACAGGTTGATTTATTAAAGGCAAACGGACTGTGCACTTTGCAAAGTGCAGTTGCTTCAGAGCTTAGTGAATGAGCAGAGGCTCTGCTGACTTCCATCATCCAATCGTGTGCAAGTAAAAATGCTGATTATTATTTTCCTTGCACGTGATTGGGTATTCTTTGCAAAATGAGGCTTTACCTCATTTACTAAGCTCTGGAGCAACTGCACTTTGCAAAGTGCACAGACTGTTTGCATTTAGTAAATCAACCTCATTGATTATTCTAGCGGCTTAGCCATAATCGCATGTAAAATGCAACAGGCTGGTTGTACCCAAGTTGATCGATCAACTTGGGTACATTCAGCCTGCCCATATATGGTTCGAATCATGGTTCGGTTTCTGCTGAACCGGCCGAGATTCAAACAGTCTATGGCTGGCTTTAATCTGCTAGTACATCTAATAATCTATAATAATATAATCTAATAAGCAATCTAATACAGGAAGTGTGTTACTGGCCAAATCACCGGGTGAAAACAGAGGGGAGGGGGGCGTAAAAAAGAAAACCAATGCACCCACCACATCTAAGAATTGGAAAGCTGCAGTATATTACACTTTTGGTTTTGGGTTTAATATCGCCTTAAGCCCATCTTCCATGCAGCAAATGCATTCTCTGCATTAAGGTAAAAAAATAAAATAAACCTCCAATGTTTGTGCCCTGCTGGCAGCCCTGCTTTCCTCTCTTCCTGCATTACCCCATTAACTGCGTTTAGTGGCATGGAAGTAATAAAGATTAATATAATGGGGGATTTACTGTATCTTAAATGTGTACAATTAAATTTAAAGGTTTGGTTTAAGGAAAGCGCCTACATTAAATGTAAAAGTGGTTGTCTGTCTTGGAGAAAACATGTTAAAGCAAAGGGTTAATTCAGTGATATAGGCAACTGAAATGATGATGATTTATTATTATTATACAGGATTTATATAGCGCCGACAGTTTACGCAGCGCTTTACAACATTAGGGCAGACAGTACAATTACAATACAATTCAATACAGGAGGAATCAGAGGGCCCTGCTCGTTAGAGCTTACAATCTAGGAGGGAGGGCCAAAAGGGTAATAGCTGTGGGGGATGAGCTAATGGAGAAAATAGTGCAGTTGTTAGATGGAGGCAGGATAGGCTTCTCTGAAGAGGAAAGTTTTCAGGGATCGCCTAAAAGTGGATAAATTTGGAGACAGTCTGACGGATTGGGGTAGGAAATTCCAGAGGATGAGCGAGGCTCGGGAGAAGTCCTGGAGGCGGATGATGGGAAAGTGTCAACTTTTCCTGTAAGACTTGAGTTTGCCTCAGCCATCCTTGGTCCTCTCTATTTGATGACTGGCCCCAGTGACATACGCCCCAGTGACAGTGAGATACGATCAAACTTGCCTTTTATGAAACAAGTTGAGATGTGCACATAACTGCCCTCATCTCTGGATCATCCAATTGTTTTGATATGAGGTTTTCACTGGGACTAGTCTCTGGTAATGCTGATTATTTATTTATTTATTTATTTTTGCATTTTATTTGCATTTGAGGAAGCTTCTCATTGCACGATAACACTTGTTTCTGTCAGTGCTAAATTGAATGGGGCATAATTTCATGTATGCAAAATTGTTCAAACTATTTTTCTTTTCCTTTTAGTGTTTCTTCCATGAGGCTGGCCTACCAGGAGCTTCAGATAGATAGGAAGAAAGAGGAGAAAAAGCTACAGAACCTGGAAGGGAAGAAACGTGAGCAGGCAGAGCGGCTCGGCATGGGCTTGGCTCCCAGGAGGTATGTAATACAGTTATGCTCATAAGTTTACATACCCTGGCAGACTTTGATTTCTTGGCCATTGTTCAGAGAATATAAATGATGGCAGAAAAACTTTTCTTTCACTCATGGTTAGTGTTTGGCTGAAGCCATTTATTATCAATCAGCTGTGTTTTACTCTTTTTAAATCCTAATGAGAACAGAAACTACCCAAATGACCCTGATCAAAAGTTTACATACAGTGGATATAAAAAAGTCTACACACCCCTGTTAAAATGTCAGGTTTCTGTGATGTAAAAAAAAATGAGACAAAGATAAATCATTTCAGAACTTTTTCCACCTTTTTAATGTGACCTTTTAAACTGTACAACTCAGTTGAAAAACAAACTGAAATCTTTTAGGGAGGGGAAGTAAAAATAAAATAATGTGGTTGCATAAGTGTGCACACCCTCTTATAACTGGGGATGTAGCTGTGTTCAGAGTTAAGCAATCGCATTCAAACTCATGTTAAATAGGAGCCAGTACACACCTGCCATCATTAAGAGTGCTCTGCTTCTGATTAACCCCCCAAAAAGTTCAGCTGTTCTAGTAGGTCTTTCCTGACTTTTTCTTAGTCACATCCTACAGCAAAAGCCATGGTCCGCAGAGAGCGTCCACAGCATCAGAGGAATCTCATTGTTAGGAGGTATCAGTCAGGAGAAGGGTACAAAAGAATTTCCAAGGCATTAGATATACCATAGAACACAGTGAAGACAGTCATCAAGTGGAGAAAATATGGCACAACAGTGACATTACAAAGAACTCGACGTCCCTCCAAAATTTATGAAAAGACCAGAAGGAAACTGGTCAGGGAGGCTGCCAAGAGGCCTACAGCAACATTAAAGGAGCTGCAGGAATACCTGGCAAGTACTGGCTGTGTGGTACATGTGACAACAATCTCACGTATTCTTCCTATGCCTTTTTCTTATGAAGAAAAACATCCAAGCTTGGCTTAATTTTGCAAAAACACATCTGAAGTCTCCCAAAAGCATGTGGGAAAATTTTATGTTCTGGTCTGATGAAACCAAGGTTGAACTTTTTTTGGCTATAATTACAAAAGATATATATGTTTTGAGCAAAAACAACACTGCACATCACCAAAAGAACACCATACCCACCGTGAAGCATGGTGGTGCCAGCATCATGCTTTTGGGCTGTTTTTCTTAAGCTGGAACAGGGGCCTTAGTCAAGGTAGAGGGAATTCTGAACAGTTCCAAATACCAGTCAATATTGGCACAAAACCTTCAGGCTTCTGCTAGAAAGCTGAACATGAAGGGGAACCTCACCTTTCAGCATTAGGATGACCCAAAGCATACATCCAAATCAACAAAGGAATGGCTTTACCAGAAGAAGATTCAAGTTTTGGAATGGCCCAGCCAGAGACCAGACCTGAATCCCATTGAAAATCTGCAGGGTGATCTGAAGAGGGCTGTGTACAGGAGATGCCCTCGCAATCTGACAGATTTGGAGTGTTTTTGCAAAGAAGAGTGGGCAAATATTGCCAAGTTAAGATGTGACATGGTGATACTCATACCCAAAAAGACAGAGTGCTGTAATATATTCAAAAGGTGCTTCAACAAAGTATTAGTAATAATTTTTATTTATTTATTTTTTAAAACCTGTAAGGCAAAAGGCATAATGAGCTAATATGCACTGCATACTAGCTCATTATGAAATACTTACCTTTAGAACGAGGCGTCTGCAGCTGATCCCGGTCACCGCCGAGTGTCTTCCGGGGTTCGCGGCTCCGGCGCTGAGTGGGAGCAGGAGACTTCTTTCTGGCACGGTCCTGCAGCGTCTGCCAGATCTTCAGCTGGACCTTCACAGCGCATTCGCCTCTAAAGTCAGCGGCTGCATGCAAAGTGAATATCTCCTAAACCGTACAGGTTTAGGAGATATTCATTTTACCTACAGGTAAGTCTTATTATAGGCTTACCCGTTGGTAAAGTGGTTGTATACCCCCTTTTTTTTTTTTTTTTTTTTTTTTTTTTTTTTTGTATTTTTAACCACTTCAGCCCCGGGAGTATTTACCCCCTTCCTGACCAGAGCACTTTTTCGATTCAGCACTGCGTCGTTTTAACTGATAATTGCACAGTCGTGCCACGTTGCTCACAAACAAAATTGACTTCCTTTTTTCCCCACAAATAGAGCTTTCTTTTGGTGGTATTTGATCACCTCTGCAGGTTTTTATTTTTTTTGCGCTAAAAAAAAAAAAGAGCGACGATTTTGAAAAAAGAGCAATTTTTTTTTTTTTTTTTTGCTATAATATCCCCCAAAAATATATAAAAAAATAAATTTTTTCCTCAGTTTAGGCCGATATGTATTCTTCTACATATTTTTGGTAAAAAAAATCGCAATAAGCATATATTGATTGGTTTGCGCAAAAATTATATTGTCTACGAAATAGGGGATAGTTTTATGGCACTTTTTATTGGCGGCGATCTGCGATTTTTATCGTGACTGCGACATTATGGCGGACACATCGGACACTTTTGACACTATTTTGGAACCATTGGCATTTATACAGTGATTAGTGCTCTAAAAATGCACTGATTATTGTGTAAATGACACTGGCAGGGAATAGGTTAAGCGTGTCCTAGGGAGTTATTCTAACTGTAGGGGGGATGGGCTACCACTGACATGACAGTGATCACTGCTCCCGATCACAGGGAGCAGTGATCTCTGTCATGTCACTAGGCAGAACGGGGAAATGCCTGGTTTACATAGGCATCTCCCCGTTCTTCTGCTCCGTGACACGATCGCGGACATAGAGTCCGCGGGACCCGCGGTCACGGAGCACGCGGCGCGTGCGCCCACAATGCCGCATCTTAAAGGGGACATACCTGTACGTCCATTTGCCCAGCCGTGCCATTGCGCTGACGTATATCGTCGTGCTCTGGTCGGCATGTGGTTAATAGCCATTCATACCCCTTTTGTGTCAACTTGTGTGCAGGGTATGTAAACTTTTAATCAGGGTCATTTGGGTAGTTTCTGTTGCCATTATGATTTAAAAAGAGTAAACACAGTTGATTTGATAATAAATGGCTTCAGCCAAACACTAACCATGAGTGGAAAAAGTTTGTGTTAGAACTCATATTCTCTGAAAAATGGCCAAGAAATCATAAATTCTGCCAGGGTATGTAAACTTATGAGCACAACTATATGTATCAATCACTGTAAACTCCTATAGCAAGGTCTGCTTAGTGAAGTAGCCTCCCCCTCGATTTAAGTCTAGGTTAAAGTGGAGCTTCCCCCAAAGGGGGAAGCTCCACTTAGTTATATAAACAAACTCACAGCTTTGTTCTTCACTTTACTGGCTTTGTTGTGGAACTGATCTGCTTTGGCTTGACTTTAAACCCCATATACATAGGCAGAGCACCCATGCTTGAAGTTCTTTTGATGTGGCCTCTCAGAGCCGGGAAATGTTTGCACCCTTTCACTGCTGCACTTTCTGCTCTACTATGAAAGCTCCAGATTTCGTGCATCATGGGGTATTTCTGGAAATGGCAGCTATATACTCTATGCCTAGTGCATGGAGCAGTATGGTCTGAAGGAAGCACAGTGTAAACTTGCAAATAGTATCTGGCCTTGTGAAGAACAACGCAATGGTTGTCTAAACCTGAGGCCTTTAAATGTGTATGAGCTTTTGATGAGGATGGGAATGTTACATTTTACATTTATCCATTTGAAAGCAGACCTAACCTTTTAAGAATGTATTAGTGATTTGCTTGGCAGAATGCTTATTACAATGCCATTACCTCTGCACAGTTCTATTTCGCATTCGGTTCTCTCAGAGATGCATGTGATCGAACAGGAGACGCCTGTTGCAACTAAATCGTCACGATCCCAGCTTGACCTGTTGGAAGACTCCAGCTTCACCTCTGGACCGCCAAAGTATGTTATTGTGGTAGCTATCTATCTTCAGTTATAATATAGTGCAATTCTATAGCAGGAATAGTGTATTCATGGACATTGTAATACATGTATCGCCTTTGTTTCATAAGGATGAAGTTTTTTGTGATGTGTTCCATTGCACGGAGTCATGACAGGTTTTCCCTTTTGCATGTTTAATTCACCTGTGACCTTTTGTATATACTATTTAAGTGTTACTTATTTAGTTTTTTTTATCAGCCATGACTAAGGACTAATGTCCGAAACGCGTAGGCTGTTTTACAGCTTTGTACATGCATGTAATAAAAATAATACTATTTTTGGATGTCATCCTGAGTGCCGACCATCCCTTTCCTTTTTATGTTATTGTGGTAGCTATCCATCTTCAGTTGTAATCTAGTGCAATTCTATGGCAGGTATAGTGTATTCATGAACATTGTAATATGTGCATCTCCTTCTTTTTATAAGGGGGCCAAGTAGATATGTCCAAGAGGAAAGCTGGCACAATGGCATACTTTAGCAGCTTGATGAGTTTTCATTGATGCCGAGTAGAGCTGCACAATTAATCATTAAGAATCGTTATCGAGATCTTTTCCCCCTTGCGATCTTGACAAAGCATTTTCCCGATTTCTTTCTAGCCGACCGTTGTCAAAAAAAACAAAAAAAAACAGGCAGTTTGCTGAGCATCACAACATTCATCAGCGACACATTGTAACGTGTTGTCCTTTAGATCAAAGGAATGGACTTCGGTGTGTAAAAGAGGAAAGTTTAACCACTTAAAGACTAAACCTTTTTCTGACATTTGTTATTTTTTGCTAGAAAATTACTTGGAACCCCCCAGATATATAATATATATTTTTTAGCAGAGACCCTAGAGAATAAAATGGTGGTTGTTGCAGTATTTTATGTCACACTGTATTTGCGCAGCGGTCTTTCAAATGCAGTTTTTTTTTTTTTTGTTTTTGTTTTTTTTTTAAATACACTTTAATGAATTAAAAAAACAACTAAACAGTAAAGTTAGCCCCTTTTTTTTTCTTTTTTTTTTTTTTTTTTTTTGTATAATGTCAAAGATGATGTTACACCCTGAGAATCGTGATCTTTATTCTAAGCAAAAAAATTGTGATTCTCATTTTGGCCAGAATCGTGCAGCTCTAATGCAGAGTAATACAGCCGCAAACTGGTCAACATGTTTCGGCTATCCTGGCCTTGTTCAAGACAGTCATGAATAAAGCCAGGATGGCCGAAACATGTTGACCAGTTTGAGCCTGTATTACTCTGCATTAATAAAAACTCATCATGCTGCTCAGTAATATATGCTATTGTGCCGGCTTTCCTTTTAGACTGATTATTTGTGATTTTTCAGCAGCCGTTTTGCCAGAACACCGGCTTCAGAGATGATTTGGATTGCCTGTGGGGTAGTAGCACTGCATTCCCTTGTTTCCAGCCTAGTAGATATGTTCCTAATTTTTAAGTGTTCCTGATTTAACTAAATTTTGTAATGTGTGTTTGTTTTTATTGTGGGTTTTTATTTTTTTTTTTTATTATTAGATATAAAGACAACCCATTCTCGCTAGCTGAAGGATTTAGCTCAAGATGGGAAACTGAAAACTCTACCTGGGGGTCTGCAGATAAGGGTGAGGAGGAGCGAGAGGTGACTATCTCCAGTATTCAGCCAGCACGAGACCGGTGAGTTTTCTCAGTATGTTATCAGAGAAGTATTTTGTACTTTTTTTTTTTTTTCCTGTTTTTAAATTTGTGTTCACCTTCAGCTTATAGCCCAACTCAGAGAGGCTGCACCCACGCTGCAATGAGTAATTGCTAATTTAGTCTAGGGGAGAGTAAAAAGCATTTTTACCTACCTAATCCTCAGTTTCCCACATTTCGGTGGTGGACTGTCCCTCTGCATCATCACATTTAATGAAGGGCTATGCACCCTACATTGGTCTTGATGATGTTGTGACCTTAGGCCACTGGATCATCGGAGAAGAAACTGCAAGGACTGTTCTAGCAGCTTCGAGGATCAGGTAAGTAAATCCACTTTTGCAATTTTCAAGGTTCCCCAAGTTGGGCTTTAGGTGCAGTCACACATGTTCAGCAGACACCTAAAGGTCTTTGAACAGCGTCTGTTACTGAAGAACATTTAACTCCGCCCCTCTCCTGCTTTTTTTTCTATTGGTCAGTAAGGCCTCCCCTTTACATTTAGGTTTGTTTAACTATCACAAATTGTTAAATAACATTAAAATGTTGTTCTTATATCTGTTAAATGCAAAGAAAAATAAATCTGTCGATCCTGCCAGAAATCTAGTGAGCTGATAACTTTTGCACTTTCTGCCTCCGCTGCACTCTTATTAGCTGCAGCCTTCCCTGTTATCTGTGTATTACAATTCCCACCCCCATTTGTTATGATAAGGGCAAAGTTCTGTAGTCCCGCTTCTTTTTTTTTTTTTTTATCCTGGGGGGACAATGCTCTATGGATACAATACAATGAGTGGGCGTTGTCTCAGGAAATGTGTTACGAAATAAAGGAAAGCCTGAAAAAAAAAAAAAAAAACTAATGCAGACACCACACCTAAGGATTGCTAAGATGCAATTTCTCATCCATTGAGGAACACAGGAGGTTGTATACTGTCTGGTTATACTGGAGGATTGGCTTAGATCGTGAATCTGCAGGAGAAAGAGCTAGAGGGCTATTGTGGTTTCTGCGGTCAGAGTCAGCAAGCGTCTGTTATGACATTTAAAATACTTGATGGCTGTGAAATCCACCCTAGACAGAGCAGAGGAGGTGGTCATGCCTGATAGAGCTAGGGAAGACTCCAAAGATGGCATAGAATAGCAGAGGGCAAAATTCCAGGCTGCAAATGCCTGAACATGTTGGTAAGCCTACAGTACCAGAGTCATTTGAGTGCAGTGTGAGGTGGAGACACCCCATACAGCAGAACTGTCCCCCCCGTGTCTAGAATCAGACATTGCACCGCAAGGCGAAAAGCAATGTAGCTCAGGGTACAGGGCAAAGCCTCCAGAACTCTCAAACCCAACTGCTTGGAAACAGGTGTAGGGTCCGGCTGGCCAAAAGTGACCAGATCACTGTAGGGGGGGCAGTAGGGCTGGAAATCAAGGCTCTTGTATAAAAAGTAGCAATGGAAGATGCTTCCTCAACACTGGATAGCAAGAAAGGGATCACTGAGTGCACGTAACACTCCACCCAGCTGTTGACGCTTGTGCCCAGTTCCTCAGCTTTAAAACCCTTCTGTGGTGAAACTGCTGGAAAGTAATACATTTGAAGGTGCTCCGTGGTCCAAACAGCCTACTTATGAAGTGAGCCTTTAGAGTCGGGGCAGGCACTGAGGCAATGACACCGCTCCAGACCTGGAAAGCGCTGCATGTCTGACTTTTACCAGTACCCGATGTCTGGAAAGCAGCATAAGTGGCTTGACCTTTCTCAGCAGAGCTAAAGAAAAGACACCCATCCTTCTATGAAATTAGCAAAAAAAACTGCTGGCAGCAGGAGGGGTTTTCCTGGGTTGGCTTGCAAATTTTTTTGTTTGCTAGTGTCCAATCCTCCTTGAGGTGGCAGTATAACCTGACAAGTGTATGACTTCCCATGACCATGAAGGGCCTGCAGGCACCTTCTGCTGTCTGCTTGGCTTCACACCCTTCATCTCTCTGCATACAAATGGTAATATAAACCACTGTCTGCCACTTTTTCGTTGGCAAAAATTAACAAACCCATAAATGCAGTCTACCTTCAATATTTTCTTTTTGCACCATGAAACGATCTAAAGTTTTACTGGTAGACTACCTTGATTTTCGAATGGCTTTGAGGGAACCTGGAAGCATAAAATTCAGCAGTGATTCTTGGTCTCTGTAATGACCAGAGCAATAGATTGTGAGCATATATAATACCTTTCTTATAAAGTGTGTTATTGATGAGCTCTCATGTATTGTATTCTTCACACTCAGGCCTGCAAACAGGAGAAAACTAGAGCCCACCCCATCTCCAGAATCCAACGAAGCACGCACAAAGTTCGCCAGCGCCAAAGCCATCTCCTCAGACATGTTCTTTGGCAGAGAGCAGGATGCTGAGGTAAGTACATAACCTCTGATAAGCACTTCTTGATGCTCTTATGCTAACGGCTTTAGGTGCTTTTTCTGAAACCATTACAGTAACCGTCGGCTTCAGTTTGGAGACATAGATCATGGTGAGAGTGCTGACTGTCACTTTAAACGAGCTGCTAGCAGGCTTCAACAGACTTGATTCAATGCTGCTTGAAATGTATTAAAGCTTGCAAGTAGAGCTGCACGAGATTGCAATTCTACCCCCCCCCCTTGCGATCTTAAAACAGCATTTTCCCTATTCAGTGCCGAGAGTTCTCTGCTGACAGCTGTTAAAGAATCGAGATCACAAAATTACTTAGAACCCCCAAACATTATGAATCGTGCAGCTCCCTACTTGCTAGTGGCTTGTTTAAAATTATAAATGCTGCTTCTGATAAACTGGCATAGTGTAGGATCCTCCAAAAAACATTTTAATCAGTTATATTAAATATATTGTACTCACAAAAGTTATATAAAGACACACTTCATAATTTTGATAGGCAACATCTACTCGACCAATGAATGCACACATCCATCAATTAGTGCTTCATTTGAAGACCAACCTCTAATATTCTTGTAACGCATTTTGAGGAATCGCCTCTTCATCAGAGCCAGCTCACCAATATTAGGGGACCATACATACACTCTTCATGTCTCTTTGTACATACTTATAGAGACTACTTCCTTCAATTGACATATATTTATACGGTAATAAATGAATGCACTTACAATGTTAAAGCCCAGAATAGCATAATATATCTTCTTGCCTTCTATCTCAACAATTTAACTTATCAACCACTTTTCAGTGAATATCTGAGAGCAACAATAAAATGAACAACCTGTATTACATAATCATATCCAACACATGATATGCATTCGAGAATATGGGGCTCCACTATGTTAGGCATAAGTACCGCTATAAAATATACAACGTGATAACACGAATTGTGTAATGTATAATACCCCACCAGTCTCCACAATAGTATTGCTTTGTAGAATGCCATTTTTTCATGTCTCTGCTGTCTCCCAGAGTTTGGTTGGGGACCCACCCCCAACCGGCTCCATATCCAGCAGATCACTTGTGGAGCTCAGCAATTCCTTCCACCCATCTGTGGTTGTCTCCACACACTGCCCCTACTGGTCACCCAGTCTCCTGCAGTGTGTAGGCATCTGTGATAGTGGTGCCTAAGGATTGTGCACAGTGTACAGAGCACCTGTAGTTGCAGCACCTCTGGCTTGGAGGATGTCACCTCCAAAGGGTATCCAAGGCTCCAAGCATAAATTTTATATATAAAATCTATAATACAAGCATTTTTAAACGAGTCATAATAAATCCTATAGCATGCAACAAATACTGTATGTACCAACACTAAATTGAGCCAAAAGTGAGGAATTACTTGTGTACAAAACTGATTATCGTGTCTAGATTTAAAAAAGAAAATCCTATTGTCTAGGCTGTTCAGTGGTCTAATGCAGGCCATAGATTATGCAATTTCCTTTCCTTCCACCATGGATGGAGCCTAGGTTCACATTGATGCGATTTGGCACCGTCCGAATCGGTGCGACGCCGCACCGATTCCCAAAAATAGTTTCTGTACTACTTTTGGCGACGATTTCAATAGACATCTGTGCAGGAACCCGCACAGATGTCTCTGAAATCACCCCTGAAGTCAGACTGACATGCAGGAATGAAATTGTGTGAGTTCAGCTGAACTTGTACAATTTTTCAACCCCGCAGCCGTGTGAACCTAGGCAGAAGGAAAGAAAATTGCTTGATTTCCCCATTAACACAGTAAAAAACAGCTTGATTTCCCCATCAACACAGTCAGTGTTCATGGGGAATCCCTTCCACGGTGCTATTGTTTTCTGCCGGTGGGGAGCCATCCTTTTCGGCAGAACACAATAATTAGTGTCGCCGGCTGGTTGTACACAAGTCAATCGATCGACTTGTGTACAACCAGGGTGCCCATACATGGATTGACATTTGGCTGTTCCTTACTGAACCGCCCAAATTTCGATCCATGTATGGCTGGCTTAACCTGAACTTTTCATATACCTCCTAACTCTCTTCCTTGAGGCCTGCTGGGGTTGAACTGTTTTTTTTTTTTTTTTTATCCAAAAGCGTTTTTAGATAGATTCAAGATCCAAATAGTTTGACCCGGGGGAAAAACCCTGAAACCTAGAACTGTTCATAACGCCAACAAGTTCAGTTTTCTTTATAGGAAGTTTTTCAAGGATGAATGTTTAGTAGGCTCCATTGTTGGTTTATATTATAAAAGCTTTGCTGCTCTCATTGTCCATGTCTCACTGCTTGATGAATCGGTGTCTCTGAAGTAGGTGGGTTTGAATTCCCAATGTCACTGGCTGTACACATTTCATAGTCCGTGGGCCACCCTGGAATATAAATCTTTTAAAAGCAAGTCGTTACTGGCAGATTCTGATTTGACAAGTTTCTGTAAAGACACCTGCACCATGGCTTAGATCAGTGGTCTCCAAACTGCGGCCCGAGGGTCAGTATGACCTTCTAGCGACGGGCATCCTAACAATCAATGATGTCATCAGTTGGTAAGGAGGATGTCAGTCACCTACACAGCATCCTTGTGTGACCCTCTCCTGCCCCTCTCCGTCAGCACGGGCGTTAATTAGCTGAGTGATGGAGAAGCTGAGAGGGAAGAGAAACATTGGAATACTAATCGGTACCAGTGTGCAAAAGTGTATTCGCTTTGGAAGAATAAATTGCTTCTTACATTGGGTGTCCTAAGTGTGTGGGTGGTGTTGCATTAGGTAAAGCTATTAGAATCTTTTTTTTACATTTTAGAATGGGGTGCCTCAAGACTGTCCATAACGTTGAAGGGTGCCTTGGCTGAAAAATGGTTGAGAAACACTGATATAGCATGGCCTTTCTCAACTTTTTTTTAATCCCAGAGGAACTCTTGAAATATTTTTCAGGTCTTGGGGTCATTTGGAAAATATCCCTCTTACAGATGTGGTCAGTGGAAAAAATGCCTCTTTTTACAGTGGTGGTCAATGAGAAGAATACATTCTGTACAGTGGTAGTCAGAACGTTACCCTTACAGACAGCTAAATTAGCATTGGTATCCTGCTGCTGGCTCTGCCAGATGGCATTGGGCCTGGAACTATGCAGCAACCATCAAATTGAGAGGTCAGTTAGCCAGAGCTTAAGAAACCCATAGCAATATCTGGAGGGACCTTAGGGTTCCATGGAACCTTGGTTGAGAATGGCTGGTATATTTATTTATTTCAGGTGCTTATATAGTGCCGTCAATTTACGCAGCGCTTTACATATACATTGTACAGTGGTATAGCGTATAGTATTAAAAGTAGAGTGTTTGTATTTTTGTAGGTTACCCAGTGGAAATAGGGAAGGATGGCTACAATAATGGTGCGGCTTAAGGCCCCTTTCACACTGCCGCGACTTGAAAGTCGCGAGGTTTTGGCACGATTTCAGGAAATCCTGTGTAAACTTGAGGTCTATGGACCTAAACTCGCATTAAAGTCGGACCAAAGTAGTACCGAAGTTTGAAGTCGGTGCAACTTGAAGTCACACAGATATGAATGGTGCCCATTGGAAATCATGGGGGTAAAACTTGTTATGCGACTTTGCGGTCTCAAGTCGCAGAACAAGTCGCACAAGTGTGAGAGGGGCCTTAAGGATAAGTTCACCTTTTACAGAAACTGGTCCATGTAAACATGTGGCTCCTGTAGTTTTAAATGCATGGTGCAGTTTGCTGCTGCAGATGCCATACCTGTAGGCAGTTTCTTTTCCCCATGTAGCGTAGCCGAAATGCTTTTTCTTTATCATTTTTATTTCATTACTAGTACCAAAAATGATTGTCAAATAGTTTGTTTCAAATATGCCAAAGGTACCACATTTTTCTTTTTTTTTTTTTTTTTTTAAATTTCTTTCTTTTTTTTTTTTTTTTAATTTATCCTTCAACTTACTGTTTGCACTACAGTAACGTACAGTAAGCTGTAGATATAGCAATTGTAAGCAAGGGCTCCCGTGAACATTTTTTACTTGCAGATTCCTCTTCCAGGACAATGATTAATTGATGCTGAAAACACCAGCCTTATGTCCTCGCCTGCACTGTTTCTGCCTGGCCCAACATAAATTTGAATTTGCTCTGCTTGACTGGCCCACTCTTCTTCCCACTGTAACTCATCCTGTAACCTTTTCTCTGCTAGTCGCTGAACAGCACCATTTATAATTCATAGTTCTGTGCTCTATTCCAGAAACAACATGCAGGCTGCACAAACTACAGCTAATTGCATCATTCCATCATCATTGGGGGAAAAAAAACCCCCTAGCTGAACATCAAGCTTGTCTTATAAATATTAACCACTTCAGCCCCAGAAGATTTGGCTGCTCAATGACCAGGCCATTTTTTGCAATTTGGCACTGCGCCGCTTTAACTGACAATTGCGTGGTCGTGCAACACTGTATCCAAACAAGATTGACGTCCGTTTTTTCCCACAAATAAAGCTTTCTTTTGGTGGTATTTGATTGCCTCTGTGGTTTTTATTTTTTGTGCTATAAAGAAAAAAAAAGCGTCAATTTTGAAAAAAACACTATCTTTTTGACTTTTTGCTATAATAAATATCCCACATTTTTTATCAAACAATTTTTTTTCCTCAGTTTAGGCCGATATGCATTCTTCTACATATTTTTGGTAAAAAAAATCGCAATAAGCATTTGATTGGTTTGTGTAAAAGTTATAGCGTTTTGTTTTGGTTTTTTTTAACGAGTAATGGCGGCGATCTGAGATTTTTATCGGGACTGCGACATTATGGCGGACACATCGTACACTTTTGACACATTCTTGAAACCATTGACAGTTCTACAGCAATCAATGCTATAAAAAAGCACTGATTACTGTGTAAATGTCACTGGCAGGGAAGGGGTTAACACTAGGGCGTGATCAAGGAGTTAATTGTGTTCCCTAGTATGTGTTCTAAATGGGGGGGGGGGGGGATGGGACTGACTAGGAGACAGAGATCGGTGTTCATATATAGTATGAACACACCATCTGTCTCCTCTCCCCTGAAAGAACTGGGATCTGTGTGTTTACACACACACACACGGATCCCGGTTCTCGCTCTGTCACGAGCAATTGCGGGAGCCCAGCGGTCACCGCGCCCGCCGGGCACTCGCATGGGGGTCGGTACATGCTTTGGGCGCGTGCGTGCCCGACCCTAGTGACCAAAAGGCGAAGCAACGTAACGTCGTTTCGCCAAGCTGTGCCATTCTGCTGCAGTAAAATTGCGGCGGCTGGTTGGCAGGTGTTTAAAATAATTAGGATCTAGACAATCTAGCTAACCAATCACTGGTGATTTGGTCACCCATCTACAAAGGTATAAAATAGTTTTTAGTATAAAATGGACCAAGTGTGTGTACTCTTTGTGTAGTGTTCAGTACTTTTGTCTAGAATTCCAGATATACTTAGGTTCTTTTCTTAAAAGTACTAATACTTGATGTTTCACGCATTGTACTTTTTGATACCAACTTTTGAGATCACTATCAAAAAGTGTGTGTACTCTTTGTGTAGTGTTCAGTACTTTTGTCTAGAATTCCAGATATACTTAGGTTCTTTTCTTAAAAGTACTAATACTTGATGTTTCACGCATTGTACTTTTTGATACCAACTTTTGAGATCACTATCACTTCCTAATGTAAATTGTGTGTGTTGTGCTGTTGTCCCACCAGCCAGGTTCATCACCCTTTCGTTTACTTGCACCACTCAGCCAGGAAATTTTCTGGCCAGCAGCTAAATAGGGCTGAGGACGTGTTACTGGTTTTGAGGACACTGGTGGCCTAGCAAACAAGATGCCCAATGCTCAGGCAGATGATGGGGGCAGAAGGGAGAGGTTACCATGGGAAAGGAGGAGGCCACAGAGCAGCCAGGGGATAGCTGGGAAGGGGTAAATGTGATGAGTGCACAGAGGGAAAGGTGGGGGGGATATTGGGGAGATTAGAGGACAGAAATCTGGCGCACGGCAGCAAGAAGAGGGAGAGGCAGGGTGTATTGCGACATGATTCAGCACTGGCCTGCCTCTGAGTTTAAAGGGACCATACCACCAAAAGTGTCCTAAATGCTTTATTGCATTCCCCCCTATGTGGTTTTTGCTACCCCAGGTCCAAATCAATCTCGAGGAGTCATTGGTCAATCAGTATTATTTAACTTATTACTTTGTTTCTTTGTTTTTGTGCTGGAGTCTTGTGTAGCACATCGGTGTAATTGTAGATCATTTGGTGATATTTTGGCACAAGTTATGTGTGATGCTCATAATTGATGGCTCTTTGTCTCTCTGCAGTATGAAGCTCGGTCCCGTCTGCAGCAGCTCTCCTCCAGCAATGCCATCAGCTCAGCTGACCTCTTTGGAGACGCAGACTCTGTAAACACAGCAGGTATGTTCTCCAATATACTCTGCCTTTTGTGTGAATCTCACTGCTACCCACAGGAATAAAAAAAAAAAAAATGACCTGGGTCTATGCTGTTTTTGGGCTTGTAACAGGAGAGGAAGCTTGTCTCATTGTCGTGCTTCTGTGGGGTCTAGATAAGCCTACCAATTACACACTGTGTACAGTGAAAAGTGTTTTGGGATTGAGCTGTAGTAGCACAAAAAGTTACAAAGAGCACATAACCTGTTTAATAACCTGCAAGTTTGTAATGACGATGGTTTTTATTCCGTTTGGAGATCTCCATTGAATCAGTCCCTAAATTTAGGGCCTGCTTTGTTTATGCCTCATAGATACCATGGAGAGAAATAATAGGGGAGGCATCATCCACTGTCCTCGGTTCTTTGACATTTGGCCAAATAAAAAAGAAACACATTTTTCTTTAAAAATGACATGATATCTGTTGGGGGCAACAGAGTTTATTTCAAGCACTGATCATTAAAGTGCTTGTTAAGGTTGCAGGTTTTTGCTTTTTTTCTTCTCTTTTTTTTTTTTTTTTTTTTACATTCATGCATTCTATGCATGAAGATTAAAAATCGTTTAGTATGCAGCTTCCCCAACAGTTCCTCCTAATACTTACACAAGCCCGATCCCAATACAGCGATGTGCACGAGAGCGGCTGCTCTCCCAGGTCTTGACCGCCTCATGGACTGAGACACATGAGCGGGAACCAATGAGTGGGGGGCGGGGTCAAGCCTCATTCTCGATGTCTTATAGACACACAGAGCATGGCTCGGGAGCGAGCATGCACGATTGCCCCCATAGCAAGGGGCTTGCTATAGGGTAGGAGCACTCAGAAGAGGAGGAGCCAGGAGCACCAGTGAGGGAACTGAGAAGAGGAAGATGGGGGCTGCTCTGTGCAAAACCATTACACAGAGCAGGTAAGTGGAAGATGTTTGTTATTTAAAAAAAATATTTTTGCCTTTTTAATATCACTTTAGCATTAATTGAAATTTGTCAAACAATTAGTACATTGGCTTAATCCTTTATTTTGCAGCTGGAGTCTCGTTGGGGAATGTTCTGCCCTCTGCTGATATCACCCACTTTAAGCAGGGTGTGAAATCTGTTGCAGGCAAGATGGCTGTATTGGCAAACGGTGTCATGAACACCTTACAGGTAACACAAATGGTTTTGTAAAGGAATCTGTCAGGATGGATGTCGCCTGTCACAACAGAGGTTCTCCTACCCTGCTAGATGTGCCATTGCCTGACTCTCAGGAACAGACTAAGTTCCCTTACACCACACCACTGTAAAAGATGTTGCTTTGCCCTGGAATGAATAGCCCAGCCTGGGGCTCAGGCAATGGCAGCCTCCAGCACTAAAAGGGAGCTTCAGCTGTGACAATTAAAGGCCATCAGGACAGATATTGTATGAAAAGAATGATTTGTACAACGCAGGAATGGGTGGGGGATCGCTGGAGAGTTTAGTAATAGGTTTGGAGGTGTACTTTATATTTCATACACGCCAATTCCACTTGAATTGTCAAAGGGACAGTCTTTTGAATGTTTCTCTTGTAACTTTTGTAAATGCTAATTTTGGACCCCATTTCAAAGTTAAATCCTCTAAAAGTCTGAAAACTGAATTTGTCAGGAAATGGCAACAAGGAAGCTGCAGTGGCCAAGAAGTATTAACAAATAAACCATCATAAAATAAGTACTAAAATGGCTAATCTTAAAAATGCTAGATGCTGGTGGTTGTTTTCTCAGTTTATGCTTCAGATTTCTATACAAATTACAAAGTAGTTGGACTGTGAACATTAACGGTGTTCCTCTAATGTTGCATCAAAACTCCCATTTACAAGGCAGTGCCCTGAAATATGATGCTTCATAAGGTTTATGCTGATAATTCAACTGTATGGATTGAAAGACTTTACAGTATAACTTTGGTTTGCGAGCATAATTCGTTCCAGAAGCATGCTTGTAATCCAAAGCACTCTTTTATCAAAGCAAATTGTCCCATAATAAATAATGGAAAATCAGATAATTTGTTCCACAACCATTTATTTATATAAAAATGATCAAAATATGAGCAAAAGCTCATATTAATACTGTTCAGTTCTGTAGAAGGAATTCTGTACTGTACCTCCTGTGTATAAAAAAAAAAATAGAATCACAGTTTAATGTAAAAAAATAAAAAAGAATTACACTCAATGTTAAGGAGTCTGGAGCTCATCCATGTAAAGCCACTGTGTATTACAGTAAAGCCGCTGGTGTACAGTATATGGCGCTATATGTGACCAGAGGTTCAGGGGCAATGGTGGCTCCCAGCGCTTCCTGGAGAACTCGGAGACACTCAGAAACTGTTGACATCACTTCTAGGTGCTCCGAACGCACGTTACGCCCACCCCACCCAGCTGGGAATGTCTCTGGGTGTCTCAGACAGCTTTACTGTACATATACACAATGGCTTTACATGGATGAACACCAGACTCCTTAACACTGCGAGTGTAAGGGTCGGTTCACACTGGGGCGACTTGGGATCCGACTTGTACGCCCTCAAGTCGCCCCAAGTCGCCCCAGAAATAGATTCAATGGGAGTGAACGCTAGCGTCTTAATAGATACTACTGAAGTCGCTCCGACTTCAGAGCGTACTCCCTGTACTACTTTGATCCGACTTGGTAGGCGACCTGTACCATAGAAATCAATGGAAGTCGCCTCCAAGTCGGATCTCTCTGTAAAGTCAAGCGACTTTGCAGGGAAAACCCCTCCCTCCCAGAGAGCTGATTGCCCTGTGATTGGCCACAGCCGAAGTCGCCTTGTAATTTGCTGAAGTCGCGGTACAAAGTCGCGCTGAAGTCGTGTTGCCCCAGTGTGAACCGACCCTAATTCTTTTGTTTTTACAGTAAAACTACTGCTCGTATATATTTTTCAAAAATGTTTGCTCCTTTTTCAAAACACTCGTATAGCGCGTTACTCGTAAACCAAGGTTTTACTGTATTTACAAATGTTGTAACTCCATGCCTCATTTTATGATGATAAAATCTACAAAAGAAAATGCTAGGTTCTTGGTTGTAATGCCATTCCTTTAACTTCAATACTTACAGTATTTCACAAAAGTGAGTACGCCCCTCACATTTTTGTAAAAATTTTATTCTATCTTTTCATGTGACAACACTGAAGAAATGATACTTTGCTACAATGTAAAGTAGTGAGTGTACAGCTTATATAACAGTGTAAATGTGCTGTCCCCTCAAAATAACTCAACACACAGCCATTAATGTCTAAACCGCTGGCAACAAAAGTGAGTACACCCCTAAGTGAAAATATCCAAATTGGGCCCAATTAGCCATTTCCCTCCCCGGTGTCGTGTCAAGTGACTCGTTAGTGTTACAAGGTCTCAGGTGTGAATGGGGAGCAGGTGTGTTAAATTTGGTGTTATCACTCTCTCATACTGGTCACGGGTGGAAGTTCAACATGGCACCTCATGGCAAAGAACTCTGAGGATCTGAAAAAAAGAATTGTTGCTCTACATAATGATGGCCTAGGCTATAGGAAGATTGCCAAGGCCCTGAAACTGAGCTGCAGCATGGTGGCCAATACCATACAGCGGTTTAACAGGACAGGTTCCACTCAGAACAGGCCTCGCCATGGTCGACCAAAGAGGCTGAGTGCATGTGCTCAGTGTCATATCCGGAGGTTGTCTTTGGAAAATAGACATATATGTGCTTCCAGCATTGCTGCAGAGGTTGAAGGGGTGGGGGGTCAGCCTGTCAGTGCTCAGACCATACGCCACACACTGCCTACATTGCCTACAGTCAAGCATGGTGGTGGGAGTGTCATGGTCTGGGGCTGCATGAGTGCTGCCGGCACTGGGGAACTACTGTACATTGAGGGAACCATGAATGCCAACATGTACTGTGACATACTGAAGCAGAGCATGATCCCCTCCCTTTGGAGACTGGGCCACAGGGCCAGTTTCCAACAGAAAGACCCCAAACACACCTCCAAGATGACCACTGCCTTGCTAAAGAAGCTTGAGGGTAAAGGTGATGGACTGGCCAAGCATGTCTCCAGACCTAAACACTATTGAGTACCTGTGGGGCATCCTCAGACGGAAGGTGGAGGAGCGCAAAGTCTCTAACATCCACCAGCTCAGTGATGTCGTCATGGAGGAGTGGAAGAGCACTCCAGTGGCAACCTGTGAAGCTCTGGTGAACTCCATGCCCAAGAGGGTTAAGGCAGTGCTGGAAAATTATGGTGGGCACACAAACTATTGACATTTGGACCCAATTTGGACATTTTTACTTAGGGGTGTACTCACTTTTGTTGCCAGCGGTTTAGACATTAATGGCTGTGTGTTTTACATTGTAGCAAAGTGTAATTTCTTGTCACATGAAAAGTTAGAATAAAATATTTACAAAAAGGTGAGAGTTGTACTCACGTTTGTGAGATACTGTAGGTTCACTAGCCCAGAACAAGCATGCAGCAAGTGAAGTCAGACCTTCTGATGATCCTGGCCAGTGTCTCAGTATTGGTGCTGGATGAGATTAGCATTATTGCCAGGCAGCTAGCAATTTTTAAAGGGAGTCATTTATAACACCTGCCATTTCATTTTAAAAGTTTCCTTTAAAAGAACCTAAAATGATTGGTGCTGGCTATGGGACTGTGGACTTTCTTCTATTACACCTGGGTTAGCCATTGGTCTTGAACAATAATTTTAAATACTGGGACAAATGCTTTATTCCCTGACAGTAATTAAGATAATTTCAAAAATAGTAGGATATAGGATCATGCACCTTCAAAAGCAAGTCGGTATTTTCCTGGAAAGTATGCACACTGCTACACCACTAAGTATAAAACACTGCCTATATTATTATACAGGATTTTATATAGTGCCAACAGTTTGTACAGTGCTTTACAATATAAGGACAGACAATACAGTTATAGTACAATTCAATACAGGAGGAATTGGAGGGCCCCGCTTGTTTAGAGTTTACAGTCTAAAAGGGAGGGTCAAGTGATACAAAAGGTAATAACTGTGAGGGATGAGCTGATGGAGAAAATAAAAAAGTACAGTTGTTAGATGGGCAGAAAAGGATTCTCTGAAGAGACGTTTTCAGGATCGCCTAAAAGTGGACAGAGTAGGAGATAGATGGAACATTGGGGTAGGGAGTTCCAAAGGATTGGCGAGGCTTTTCAAAAGTCCTGAAAGCAAGCATGGGAGGAGGTTTAAAGGGAGCAAGAGATCATGGGCGGATCGAAGAGACCAATTTAAAATTTTGTAATAAATAAATGGGGGTCCCTGTGTAGAACTTTTTTTTTTTTTTTGTCACTTGTTTTTCCTAAATGCATAATGATGCATACAAATAAAAATGCTAAACTTCTTTTATCCTCCTTTCCCAGGATCGATACAGTTCCTACTAAGTCATCAGGGAAGAATGTGGAGTCTACTGCTGTAGCATCTTACCCATGTACCCACCAGATAAGGGCTGGGGAAATTGAGGGGTCAGACTGGGAGAGAGTGACCTGCTTCTTTCCGGCGAGTGGCAATAGCACCCCTTCTTTGGAGACGGCCGCTTCAGTATTCCTCAAAACACCACTGGATCATTTCCCCCTCTTACAGTGTCCACTGTTGCTTGTTCCCATCAGCTGCTCCCAACCTCCTCGGAGGATTTGCTGCTTCTCCTTCCTGCTAGGGACGCCCAGAGATTGTGCTTTTAATGTGTTTGTGTGAGATGATAGATGGGGTGTGTTGTGCGGGACCCCAGTAATGTTGCTGCAGACAGGATGTATATGTAACAGATGATGAATGTGCGTAGTGGACAGGATGAGTGTGTGTAGTAGGGGAGGGTATTGGGAGCCTCATTCAGAAACTCTGACTGTTACTGTCTGGGTGAGGCCTCCCATCTCTCTCATTGAGTGAATTCCTATCATGTGATTTATTAACCCCTTGTGTCCCAGCATTACTTTTATGTCATTTTAATCCTTTTCATCTGGACTATATTGGGACACGGAGACTATGCAGGCCCTGGCATGGCAGGTGAGGCAATTAAAGAGGCTGGTTGCATGTGTATTTATTTTCATGTCTCTTGGTAGACCTGCGATTGCCGATCACATGTGAGGTAGGGGATGTAAATTGCCTTGAAAGCCACGTACAGTGTTTACCAGATAAAAGAAAATAAAAATACTGAGGCACAATTACTTTGTATGTCCTTCTTCTTCTTCTTTTTTTTTTTTTTTTTTTTTTTTTTCCTTTGGACAGCAGAAAGAGTTGATGTTCATGTGAAAATATTCCAGCCTTGGGGAATAAAGTTCTCCCATTTATTTAATGTTGTGCGCCTTCTTACCTGATTTAGCTGAAGCCGATAACGCCCAATGGACTCTGTTGGCCTCTGGGGTCATCCAATCAGAAGTAATCCAAGTGATGGGAAATCTAAAACTCCAAAGTTGTCAATACAATTAATGGTAAATCATCCAATGGGCACCCCTGTTCCGGTGACCGATGTCTTTTTGAGACTAAAATCAAAGGAAATTCTCCTAAGGAGAGTAAATGGAAATAAACACTTTGTAGAGTTTTTGACTATCACCAAAAGTTTGGCTAGATAATCTAAATACAGGCAGTCCCCGAGTTACGAACGACTCCTACTTACAAACGGCCTCAAATGCCGGCCACTTGTGCTCCACGCTGGTCCTGGATACCTCCGGCATGGCCAGAAGAGCCCCAGATAACATAACAAGCGCCCGAAACATCCCACATCCATGCACAGGCGGACGTTACACTTACAAATGCAGCGTTGCGACTTACGAACAAACCTGCAGTCCCTATTGTGTTCGTAACTCGGGGACTTCCTGTAATTCAGGAAAGCATAGGGATGCAGCATTTTTTACTATCATTCATTAATAGTTTTTTTTTTTTGTTTTGTTTTGTTTTATTTTTCTAGGGAAAAAAAAATTTATTTTTTTTTTTTTTTTTCGTTGCTAATGGTGGTATTCCCAAATCGGCTGTATCTACCACATGCACATTATTTTAACCACTTCAATACCAGTCACTTAGACACCTTCCTGCCCAAGCCAATTTTCCGCTTTCTGCGCTGTCGCTGTTTAAATGACAGTTGCATGGTCATGCTACACTGTACCCAAACAGAATTTTTATCATTATGTTCCAGAGCTTTCTTTTGTTGGTATTTGATCACCTCTGCGGTTTTTATTTTTTGCTAAACAAATAAAAAAAGACCAAAAATTTTGAAAAAAATAAAAGTTTTGCTTCTGTTATAAAATTTTGTAAATAAGTATGTTTTCTCTTTCACTGATGGACACTAATAAGGCAGGAACTGACAGGCACTGATCAGGCGGCACCAATGAGCGGGCACTGACAGGCACAGACGATGGGCACTGATATGTGGCACTGATGAGTACTGGTAGGTGGCACTGATATGCAGCACTGATGGGCATTGATAGGCGGCGCTCATGGGTGGCACTGATAGGCGACACTGGGCACTGAAAGGCTGCAAAGATGGGTATTTATGGGTGGCACTGATGGGCATTGATACGTGGCACTGATATGTGGCACTGATAGGCATCCCTGGTGGCACTGGCAGTGGTAGGCATTGTGAGTGGGCACTGATTGGCAGCTGCCTTGGCACAGATTTGCATTTCCCTGGTGGTCTAGGCGGGCATACCTGGTGGTCCAGTGTGGATGGCCATCCTGGTGGTCCTGGGCGGCATGATGGTGGTCCTGGGCAGGATCCAAGGGGGGGCTGGGCTGATAAACAATCAGCACAGGACCCCCCCCTGTCAGCAGGGCCGCCGATCGGCTCTCCACTACTCTCGTCTGTCAGATGCGAGTGAGGAAAAGCTGATCAAAGGCTCTTTCTGTTCACATCGTAATCAGCCATGATTGGACACAGCTGATCATGTAGTAAAGAGCCTCCGTTGGAGACTCTTTACCGAGACCGGTGTAGCGGTGTGTCAGACTGACACACCGCACCACCAATCGCCGCGATGCGCGCCCCTGGGGGTGCACGATAGCTATTATCCTGCAGGACGCCATATGACGCCCAGTCAGGATAACTGAATCGCCGCCCGGCCGTCGTTCTGCTATAGGCCGGACGGGAAGTGGTTAAACAATCTACTATGTTTATTTAATTTTTATTAGAAAACACATAAAACACAAAGTAGAGCCCAAGGACATTTACAGAGAAACCTACAAATTGTAGAAACGAACGGCCATGTTAAACATGTCAGTTGCTTTAGGAAATTAGTGAAGTGATGTCTATGTATGGGTCCGTAAGGTGGGTCAAAGGTGAGTGAAAATGGGGGTTAGCAGCCTAATGCCTAGTACATACAATGATAAAATTGGACGAAAAACACTGCTTTTGGAGCGATTGCGCGATAATCTGATAGTACAACGCTTTTAAGAGCTGATCACGACAGTTCATGCAAAATTATCCAAAGGGGCAAGCCCAAAAAGTTTGATTGTAGTGTACAAAACACTACATTGCGTGAAATTGTATTCTGTCTTACGAGAATTTTCGTAATCCTAGTAACTTATAAATTTTCGATATGAGACTAGCATGCAAAAATAAAAAATATATGGACGATCATTATTTGACATTCTCATCGTGTACCAGGCTAAGCCCTAATCTATAGGATAAGTCTCGAGCCCATCATGAAGTAGAAGCATTAATCAAGGGTCTAGGAGAAGTTGGAGCAGGAAGTCTCCACATGCACTTGATTTTATTCCGTAATGGGTCTATTGACTTATTGTCTGTTAAAAAAGAAGAAAAAAAAAAACACAATTGCTCATTGCTTTAAAATAACAAGTTTCAGATTAACGATTGGAAGGGACTATAAGGAGGTGGTAATTAACACTACATGAGGTTAATCTGAACCAAAACAGTCTTGCATATAAGGCCTCATGAACATTGGACGTTATAAAAAAAAAAAGACAGTAACGTTAGCTGTAGAAAGCCGTAGCTGTTTTTTTTTTTTTTTTTTGAAGCAAAACTATACTCCCATAAAAGCTTATGGCTCAAAAATGCTGATAAACGCAGAATAGCCACGTTTTTAAGCTGTATGAGCTTTTTCTTTATCGTACATCACGGGACACAGAGCCACAGTCGGAACTGTATGGGTTATATGGCACCTTTAGGTGGTGGACACTGGCACACCCTAAACAGGAAGTTCAATTCCCCATATAACCCCTCCCCTTACCGGGAGTACCTCCGTTTTTTTCACCAGTGTCTTAGGTGTTGGTCACAAGTAAAGATGTGCTGTGCTGAGCTCCACTGGAATGTTCCTTGCTGGGGCAAGCTATGCAACCAGATCCATTCAAAGTGTCTTTTCCAGGCCAAATTGAATGGTACCCGGGCCTCGTGTCCGAAGAAACGAGGTTTTGCCTGTAATGCTTCTCTTTTTAGAGAGCTGGACCCCGGGATCCAGTATTGGGTTTTTTCAGCCATATTCCTGGTGGGGTGCTTATTACAGGCCCAGGGCTGTGGATCCCCTGATTAAAAAAAAAGGGGGCCCCGGTCCCTGAAGGTTTTCTAAACAGGTCCACCGTGAGAGGTGAAGATTGGGTTTGTTACCACAGAACCCTGCAGCTGGCTAAGGTAAGGGAGATTCCTAAGGAATTTTTCTAATTCTTGTGAGTTTTCTCCTTTAAAGCAAATGTTTCTATGCATATAGTCAACACCGGGAGCTGTCAAAAGCAGGTACCTTTCGATGATTGTCAGTCTCGTCTCTGTGTAACAAGCTGCACGCTCCGTCCGGCCCAGGCTCCAGGTAAAGTCATGGGAAAGAAGGGGTTTTCTCCTCTAGGAATGTCCCCCCACCTGGATAGCTTCCTCCAGGCAGTAGGAGCATGGCATCAGATGGCGGTGGGCCACATGGCTCCCGCCGCCACTATGGCAGTTCCCATCGGCAGCTCTATTCCTCCCCTAGCCCTCCTCCATGCGGCCTGGGCAGGATCGGAGTGGGAAAACACTCTATTTTAAAATAGATGAGTGGGACGCTATGGGTGGTCGGAGAAAGGGGGCGGGGCTTAGCGGCGTTGGTGCAAATTAGCGTCCACAATGCGGGCTGCATAGCTATAAAATGCACTTTTTTTCAGGTGCATACAGCTAGGAGGGACACAGAGCGGACGTGTGGCATGTGAGTGAGTGAGTGACACAGGCATTCCCAGGCACATTTACTTTAAGCATCAGGCTGAGCTTAAAAGTAGAGGCAGTTTCTGGACTATTGCTCAACAGTGGGTGCATTTTTGGGTGGTTCCTCTGCGTTGTGCTCGGCACTATGACCAGAGGAGGTGGTTCAAATGCTGCAAAGACCAAGGACACGAAGGGGTCGCCCTCAGGTCCTAAGGACCCTCCCTCTGCAACACTATCACATACTAAGGAGGCTGGTCAGAGTGAGCCATCAGGGGCTGCAATTGCTTCCGACACTTCAGCCCCTGTCTATATAACTGAGCAGGTTTTCTCCTCCGCTATGAGTGGCTTAGAGGAAAGATTAGTGGCTTTAATCACGTCTTCACAGAGTGGGAGAAAACGCATTAGGTCCCCTTCTACCACCCAGGATCCCTAAACGGAGGAACTGTGCAAGAGGGAAAATGAATCCCCCTCGGTACCGTGAACAGGCTGATGATTCCTCTTACGAGGAATCAAGTGGGGAAGGATCTTCTTCAGCTTCATATGCTGAGAAGTTGCTGGTGCATTCTCTTACTAAAATGGTCCGCTCCACATTTAAGTTACCCTTAACGGAGTCGGTTGAAGAGCCCACTTCCTGTTTGGGTTCACTAAAGCCCCCACAAGCCTTGCGTGCCTTTCCTGTCCATTCATTACTAGAAAAGCTTAGGTATTCTGAGTGGAATCGCCCAGATAAGCACTTTTTTCCTCCTAAGAAGTTTTCAACATTTTATCCTATGGAGGAAAAATTCACTAAGATGTGGAGTGTACCAGCAATTGACGCTGCTGTATCCTCTGTGAATAAAAGTTTGACTTGTCTGGTTGACAATGCACAAATGCCTAGGGATCCAACTGATAAAAAATTGGAATTCCTGTTTAAAAAAACACGTTTTTTTCACGGTACCAAAACCAAATGGGTATGTCAGGCCAATTCTAGATCTCAAAGATCTAAATCAATTCCTGAAGATTCGCTCTTTTCGCATGGAATCCATCTGATCAGTAGTCTCCATTCTACAAGGGGGAGAGCTTCTGGCATCAATCGACATCAAGGATGCATATCTGCATGTACCTATTTTCCCTGCTCACCAGAAGTATCTGCGTTTCGAAGTAGAAGGACTTCATTTTCAGTTTGTAGCCTTGCCTTTCGGTCTAGCTACTGCACCTTGGGTGTTTACAAAACTTCTGGCCCTTCCCCTGGCCATGTTAATGACTCAGGGTATAACTATAATAACATACCTGGACGACCTGCTCTTAATAGACCGGTCAGTAGTCCGCTTGGACCAAAACGTGGTCACCACGGTCAACTACCTGGAATACCTAGGTTGGGTCATCAACCTAGAGAAATCTTCTATAAAGCCAGTAAGAAGATTAGAGTACTTGAGTCTGGTCATAGATACAGCCCAGAAGAAGGTGTTTTTACCCCAGGCAAAGATCAGTGCTGGTCCAAGGGGTCAAGGCAAAGAAGGGTCCTTCCATTTGCCTTTGTATAAGGTTGTTTGGGAAGATGGTGGCTTCATTTGAAGCAGTTCTCTATGCTCAGTTTCATTTGAGACTGCTGCAAAACAGTATCCTATCGGCCTGGAACAAGAAGATTCAGACACTAGATTTTCCAATGCGTTTGTCGCCAAAAGTGCGCCAGAACCTTAGTTGGTGGAGGATATCGGAGAGTCTGCAGAAGGGGAAATCCTTCTTACCGGTTACTTGGAAGGTGGTAACAACAGATGCCAGCCTTTCAGGTTGGGGAGCAGTCCTGGAAGAAGCGTCTGTCCAAGGGAAATGGTCCAGAACCGTATGGACCTTGCCCATCCACATTCCCCCTGAACCCTTGGGACTTGAATTTAGTTCTGTTGGCATTACAGAAACAGCCTTTTGAGCCGATACGACATATTCCTTTGGTCCTTTTGACAAGGAAGCTAGTTTTTCTGGTAGCCATGTCTTCTGCAAGAAGGGTATCAGAGTTAGCGGCTCTTTCTTGTAAAGAGCCATATTTAATTGTTCACAAGGATAGAGTGGTATTGCGCACTCATCCTAGCTTTTTGCCAAAGGTGGTTTCAGGTTTTCACCTAAACCAGGATATTGCTTTACTTTAATTTTTTCCAGAACCCTGTTCTAAGGAAGAAAAGTCACTACACTCTTTGGATGTAGTGAGAGCAGTCAAGATCTATTTGAAGACGACTGCTCAGATTCGAAAAACATATGTTTTGTTCGTGTTGCCTGAAGGTCCTAGGAAAGGACAGGCAGTATCGAAATCCACTATTGCCAAATGGATTTGGCAGATAATTATTCAAGCTTTATGGCTAGGTCAAAGCGCACTCCACCAGGGCTGTTAGTGCTTCGTGGGCAGTGCATCATCAAGCCTTCATAGCTCAAATCTGCAAGGCTGCAAACTGGTCTTCAGTCCATACATTCACCAGATTCTATCAAGTGGATGTAAGAAGGCATGAGGATATCGCCTTTGGGCGCAGTGTGCTGCAGGCAGCAGTGTAGGTCATAGTGGGGGAAAGGACTGCGCTAAAACTAATCAAGTAGGTGAAAAAATGCTGCTGACACTCAAACATACAAAGTTCCAAATAGATAATATAGTGACAGTGTAGCGCTGCTAGAAAGTGTAAAGATAAATCACAAGATAAAGACTCAATAACAAATCAAATAAAACAAAAAATATAAATTGACAAAACTGGATGTGACCCAGTGAGTGTGTGAGAAAAAAAAAATGTCCACAAAAGTGTCAAATGGTATATCCCTCAAGTGGAGGTAGTCCCAATCGTAGGAAAATGGTGTAAGGCTTGTCTGTAGTCAATTTTAACAATACTCAAGAGGTAAATGGGTACTCTTACCAGCTGTGATGGACCCCAAATGACATGCGACAGAGGGGTCAGACAGGCTTAGGATCCTATGCTGTATTGATCAGATGCTGCTCAGGTACTGGACACAGATGAATGGAACCGTTTCAAAGTAATATCCTTAGCTCCTGGTCCGTGGAAACTCCAAGTACTCCCCAGCCAGATAGCCGTCTCCAAAGTTGTTCTCGTATAGGCTCCAGGAAATGATCATATGAAAGCAAAAGGAAGGGGAAGGACTCCAATGGTGCAGGTCAAAACCAATTAGGTTTATTCATGATAAAAGGTAAAATGGTAAACACCAATGTAATAAAATTGATCACAAAAAAAGGCTGATAAAATAAGATAAAAGCAATGTGGGATACAAGGAATGCTAGCCCGACCGGTTTGGACACTAAGGGGTCTTCAACAGGGGCAAAACCCAGAAAGGGCCTGTTGCTGCAAATGTTGCTCGACATTATTTGTGGATATTGGCCACCCAAATTCGTTTCTTTCTTTGGGACAGAGAGTCCTTTAATCCAAGAAATTTATTAGGTTTAAAGCCCAACTCCAGGAGGTAGTCAAAATCTACCCCCTGCATCGGGTTCCTCTGTGCACTACAAGGGCTAAATGCTTGTTTTGCCTAGATTGTGAACAAGATGCACAATTACTTACCCCATTAGGCTTAGTGTCATCATTACAATGCAGGGCTATTAACCCTACCTACCCTGTTTCCCCGAAAATAAGCCCTACCACCTAGCGTTATTTTCAGGGATGGCTGCAATATAAGCCCTACCCGGAAAATAAGCCCTAGTTAAAGTCGTAAAAACATGTAATCCGTTTCGTAAAAAGATTATATAATGCGCAGTGTGTCTCCTTTTGTAACTTTACTGTGGAAAATATCTTATTTACAGCGCCGCTGGGTGCTCACGTGACCCGCTGGAGATTTTCTCCTCTCCCCTTGGCTGACATTAGCACTCCCTCTCGGTGCTCGGAGCGGGGCTGACATCAGCAGGGATCTCCACCTCTCCCTCTGCAGTATTCGGAGCGGGGCTGACATCAGCAGGGATCTCCACCTCTCCCTCTGCAGTATTCGGAGCGGGGCTGACATCAGCAGGGATCTCCACCTCTCCCTCTGCAGTGCTCGGAGCGGGGCTGACATCAGCAGGGATCTCCGCCTCTCCCTCGGCAGTATTCGGAGCGAAGAGCTCCGGCGGGTCACCTGTGCGCACAGAGTGCCCAGTGGTGCTGTAAATAAAGTATTTTCCATAATAACATTACAAAAGGAGACACGCTGCACATTATATAATTTTTTTTACAAAACGAATTACATAATTTTACATTGACTTTAGCCAAGGTTTATTTTTGGGATTACAGAATGTCATAATGCTGACTCCTGAGCTGACAGGGAAAGAAGAGAGGGGACACAGGAACTTTTTAAAAAACATTTTATTGTTTTATTCCAGGTTTTTCTTTTTATAACATAGAGTGGGGTAAATGACACGGCACAAGCACTCTGCTGTCTATCATCCTTTAACTGATCAGGATATTTTTTTTTTTTCATAAGAAGATGACATTTGTAAAATACAGGATGTGTTTGAATAAATGTTGATTATTGTACATACCGTAAATAAATAAGGCATTCCCTGAAAATAAGCACTAATGTGTTTTTTGTAGCCAAAATTAATATAAGACCCTGTCTTATTTTCAGGGAAACGCTGTAGTACGTGGAGAGAGCGAGCGTGCGTGCAACCCCCAGCTTAGAGAAGAGGCTGCAGTGACCTAGTAGCCCCACTGGAGGGAGCCTGTGGAAACCTAGAATAAGGTGTCTGTCTTTTTTTTTTTTTTTTTGCTCAGAATTGGGCTAAAAGTGATCAAACTGCACCACTTATAGTCTTGTAGCAGGTCACAATATTAGAGGCTGATCTATGATATTTGTGAACACATCTGAAAACTGCACAGGTGTCAGGTTTTACTCGATTGTGAGATTTCTGCGCAGCATCTCCGTGCAGGAAGTGATGGGAATCCTGAATAAAGATGGCTCTTTACTTATCGAGGGAAAAGCAAATCAGGTATTGTCAGGGGGAGTACAGTGATCCTCTATGAGAGGTTATAAGTAGCAGAAAAAAAAAAAAAGCAAAACGCTTCCATATTACTTTGCCACCTTAAATAATTTAAAATAATTGTTCTGACACATTTATCGCACATTTAATAGAGGACGCACACACAGTGGCACAATACATTATGGGTTTTCTAAATAAAGAACACAATAGGAGCTATTTGCCTTGGCACCTGCAGACTGCCAATGTAAATAGACAGTTCTCGTATGTGCAACATTTCATATTTATGACTAAATGGAAAAAAAAAAAAACGAAACTTATTGTTAAAAGTCTTATTTTTGTATTTTTAGCCCTGAACAGTGTAAATAACAAAAAAACATTTATGCTAAAGAAACAACTTTATATTCCCTTTAGGCCCCTTTCACACTTATATGACTTGTCCCAGGATTTTGTACTGCAAAATCGTATGACAAGTCATTCTCCATGATTTTCAATGACTACCATTCATATTGGCACGACTTTAAGTCCTGCCGACTTGAAAGTAGTCCCTGCACTACTTTGGTCCAACTTCTATGCGAGTTGTACTCCATAGACCTTAATGTTAAACCCTCAAGTAGCATGCAAATCGTACCTGAATAATATAGACACGACTTCAGTACGACTTTGTAAGCACAAGCCTGGCTCGCTGATCGGGAAAGGAAAACTTTTTTTTCCTTTCGCGATGAGCGACAGGCAGTGCTGACAGTTGTCTGGTATAAATCATGAAGGGGTATAGGGGCATACCAGGCCCTTAGGTCTTTTTTGGATCTTAAGGGGAACCAAAATCCATACCAGACCCTTATCTGAGCACGCAGCCCATCAGGTCAGGAATGGGGGTGGAGACGAGCGAGCGCCCCCCTCCTCCTGGACCGTACCAGGCCGCATGCCCTCAACATGGGGGGGTGGGTGCTTTGGGGCATGGGGGGCGCCCTGCGGTTTTTAAAGTAATTTATTAGGCAGCTCCAGGGTCCTCTTCCGACTTCGGGGGTCTCTCCGGCGTCTTCTCCCGGTGTCCGCATCTTCTGCAGCTCAATTACTAGCGGTGGCCCGGACTTCTGCTTTCTGCCTTCTTCCAATGTTGACACGACGCTCTCTCCGGCTGAAATGGTCTCTGAGCTCTCCGCAATGGACTTATATAGGCGGTGACCCCGCCCCCTTATGAGGTCACTGTCCCGGGGCATGCTGGGACTGTGCCGTCATAAGGGGGCGTGGTCATCACCCGGTGACCACGCCCCCTAAAACATCACAGTCCCAGCATGCCCAGGCACTGTGACGGCATAAGGGGGCGGGGTCACCGCCTTTATAAGTCCGTTGCGGAGAGCTCAGAGACCATTGCAGCTGGAGAGAGCGTCGTGTCAACATCTCTGGAAGAGGAGAGGGAAGCAGACGATCCAGAAGTCCGGGCCACTGCTGGCAAAAGAGCGGCAGAAGATGCCGTAAAGACCCCCGAAGTCGGAAGGGGACCCCCGAAGTCGGAAGAAGACCCCGGAGCTGCCTAATAAATTACTTTAAAAACCTGTGTACTGTGTGTTTTATTGACACTTTTTTCCCTAGGTGAATGGGTAGGGGTACGATGTACCGCATACTCATTCACATAGGGTGGGGGGGCCTGGATCTGGGGGCCCCCTTATTAAAGGGGGCTCCCGGATTCCGATAACCCCCCCGCCCGCAGACCCCGACAACCAACGGCCAGGGTTGTCGGGAAGAGGCCCTTGTCCTCATCAACATGGAGACAAGGTGCTTTGGGGTGGGGGGGCCCGCAGGGCGCCCCCCCATGCCCCAAAGCACCCACCCCCCCATGTTGAGGGCATGCGGCCTGGTACGGTCCAGGAGGGAGGGGGACGCTCGCTCGTCCCCACCCCTATTCCTGACCGGCCGGGCTGCGTGCTCGGATAAGGGTCTGGTATGGATTTTGGGGGGACCCCCACGCGGATTTTTGGGCGTAGGGGGTTCCCCTTACAATCCATACCAGACCTAAGGGCCTGGTATGCCCCTGGGGGGGAACCCACGCCAGTTTTTTTATTTAAAACTTGGCATGGAGTTCCCCCTCATGATTCATACCAACTACTGTATGTTTTCATTTGTTAATGCCAAAAATGTGGCAAAGTCGTACAAAGTAGTACTGCTCCCAAATCGCGGTAAAATTGCGCGACTTTGAAGTCGTATAAGGCTTGGTTCACACCGCTGCCACGACAAAGTGCGATTTTGCCTTGCAGCTTCCTTTCCGACTTGGATGCTATTTGGAAGCCTTAGGCCTGAAATCGCACTCAAGTCGGACCAAAGTAGTGCAGGAACCTTTTCTAAAGTCGGAGCAACTTGTGTAGTGTCAGTTAAGAAGTCTCTCATAGGGAAACCTTGAATTTGACATGTCATGCGACGTGGGGTCTCACAAGTTGGTTTCCATGTTGTAGCAGTGTGAACCGAGCCTTAGTAATAGTATGCTAGCCCCTTCCGACACAAGATTGTATTTTCATACAATATTTATACCATTTGTCTTTAGAAGACTAATAATGTGGGTAGCACAGTGGCTTAGTAGTTAGCTCTTTGGCTTGTAGCACTGAGGTCCTTAGTCTTAATCCCAGACAGGAAGCTATGTGCATGGAGTTTGCATGCCCCCCTGTGCTTCCATGAGTATCTTTCCACATTCCAAAGACCTGCTGGTAGAATAATTGGCTCCTCTGTAAATTGGCCTCAGGATGTGTGTATAAATTGTACACGCTGACCGTATTTCATGTGACACTAAATATGGGTGAAACGTAGTCCAAAAGGATTTGGCATATAAGGCATATATAATACGTTTTTATTTTCTAGCTTTGAGCAAATATAAGTACACTACCCCAGGGTGGTACTGAGGATGCAGACAAAGAGTATTCTGTGCCACATCCTTTTACATAACTGAAAACTACCAATCATTGAAGAAAAGACTAAAATTGAATTATGTCTGGCAGAAATGTTGGTGTTATGTCTTTCACCTGGATGTTACCAATATCTAAAGATTAAACATAATATCATCATTTTCTATCAAATAGCAAAGGCTATGAAGTTGTATAACGAAGGGCATGTGAAAAATAATTTTACTCACATATGTATATGCCTGATGAACTCAGGTGTTTCCAACTCCCTTGATAATACATTACAAAGTGCTGAGAAGTGGGGTAGTTCAAGATGTCACTCCTAGTGTGTCCCCAAAATATTTCAGGGTAAGTGACCTATAGAGGCACATATAAATATACACCTAATTGTTTAACAATCCCCAAATACCTAAAGTATACCCCAAGCATCTAGTGGTCCAACAATTGTCATTGGGGTTGCATGGCCCACACTACACCCCTTCAAATGAAATAAAAAAAGTGCTATAGAGGAGACACCAGCTGTATATATCCATTGCGGGTTGTGGATACGTCAATACCCCTCGTCTATATGAAGTAGTACGGCAGGAACCTTGATAAACACCTATGCCCCGTACACACGGTCGGATTTTCCGATGGAAAATGTCCGATCGGAGCGTGTTGTCGGAAATTCCGACCGTGTGTGGGCTCCATCGGACATTTTCCATCGGATTTTCCGACACACAAACTTTGAGAGCTTGCTATAAAATTTTCCGACAACAAAATCCGTTGTCGGAATTTCCGATCGTGTGTACACAAATCTGACGCACAAAGTGCCACGCATGCTCAGAATAAATAGAGATGAAAGCTATTGGCTACTGCCCCGTTTATAGTCCCGATGTACGTGTTTTACGTCACCGCGTTCAGAATGATCGGATTTTCCGACAACTTTGTGTGACCGTGTGTATGCAAGACAAGTTTGAGCCAACATCTGTCGGAAAAAATCCTAGGATTTTGTTGTCGGAATGTCCGATCAATGTCCGACTGTGTGTACAGGGCATAACAGTGATTGTAAAGGCAGAAGGTTTTTTTTATCTTGATTCATTCTATGCATTAAGATTAAAAAACAATCTGTGTGCAGCAGCCTCCCTAATACTTTCCTGAGCCCATCTCGATCCAGTGATGTTGCACAAGAGGCTTCGGCTGTATGGGACTCTCCCTCCTGATTGACTGAGACAGCAGTAGGGCGCTTTTGGCTTCTGCTGCTGTCAATCAAACTCAGTGTGCCAATGAAGAGGGGGGGGGGCAGGGCAGAAGAGTTGTAGAGGGACCTGAGAAGAGGAGGATCTGGGCTGCTCTGTGTAATATAGCTGCACAGAGCAGGTAAGTAGAATATGTTTGTTACTTTTTAAAAACAATAAACGAGCCTTTAGTATCACTTTAGGGGCCATCAAGGTCCTAATGAGTTGGATACCATTAACTGCTGAGGGTACAGGCTGAGGACCCAAAGCACGCTGAAGAAATGGGAAGAGATAGCGTGGCCACCGCACACCTAACCCTCCCTGAGTGGTAGGCAGGTAAAAGCAACCTCATGATTAAGCCCTGGGGTGGGGTGAAACATGTTGAGGATATGGTGTGGATGAATCAAGCTGAGGTTGCTTTTACCTGCCTACTACTCAGTCTAGGTAAGGTATGCGGCAGGCAGCCAGGCTATCTCTTTCTATTTCTGCAGAATGGTAGGAACCTTATTCTATAACAGTAGTATTATACCAAGAAAGGTGACCAGAATCCATAGAATCTTAACCTAAGTGTGGTATCAGAATTAGGAACCCCGCTTCCAGCCACTACCTCACAAACTATAAATGGTATATTCGACTACTCGGGGCCAATCCTAGGGTCACAGATGCCTGGGTGCAGAAATATTTCTGGCACCCCACATGGGCATGGTCATCTTACTAACTCATCCCCTTTACAAATGTTTATTTGGCATTGAGTTAATGGCACAACACATGAGATGGTCAGAGACTGCAGACATGGTACCTGATATGGTCAGAGATTGTAGACCTGGTACAAGAAATGGTCCAGAGATTGCAGACCTGGTATGTGAGATGGTCAGAGACTGCAGACATGGTACAAGAGAGGGTCCAGAGATTGCAGACCTAGTACGTGAGATGGTCAGAGACTGCAGACATGGCAAGTGAGATGGTCAGAGACTGCAGACATGGTACAAGAAATGGTCCAGAGATTGCAGACCTAGTATGTGAGATGATCAGAGACTGCAGACATGGTATGTGAGATGGTCAGAGACTGCAGACCTGGTATGTGAGATGGTCAGAGACTGCAGACATGGTACAAGAGAGGGTCCAGGGATTGCAGACCTAGTACGTGAGATGGTCAGAGACTGCAGACATGGTATGTGAGATGGTCAGAGACTGCAGACATGGCACGTGAGATGGTCAGAGACTGCAGACATGGTACAAGAAATGGTCCAGAGATTGCAGACCTAGTACGTGAGATGATCAGAGACTGCAGACATGGTATGTGAGATGGTCAGAGACTGCAGTCATGGTATGTGAGATGGTCAGAGACTGCAGACATGGTACGTCAGATGCCCACATCCCCCAGCAGACGTGTGTGTCACCACAATTCACAGAATGCCCCCAATGTGAGGAGGGAGCTCTGAACTTCTGAGAGCCCAGCACAGCCCACCATGTTCGCCCACCCCCGGTGCTGCTCTTTGCCCTCCTGTCACAGTGCACAGGCTGCTCCTACCTCCGTCCAGTGGGTACCCTCCATGCACGGTGCACAGGCAGAGTGGGGAAAGAGTGTGGGATCTCTTGGTGACATTCAAAAATGACTCCCTTATGTCACTGCACATGCACCGCCCAGCATGTATGAGCTTTCCCAAGCCCGGCAGGCTTCAGGACGGGCAATTGGCAACACTGTTTGGTGCCCCCCTTTGCCTCCGCTCGCGCACCCACCAAGGATCGGCCCTGCGACACCTCCTTCCTAATTGAGAGAAACTAATTGAGCTGAAAAGCTTTTACCAGATATTGCCATACTGTACTCTGCGGTTTTACAGTACTTTGTACTGAGGTCGTATTTTATATAAAGGATATACAAAAAAAAAGTCCAACTGCACCAGGTATATGCACATCTGACCAGGGCCTGACCAGGGCACAAAGGAATAAAAAGTATCAAATGGCGATTTAATTGGCACCCGCGCAGAAAATAAAGTTGCAGGCATGTTTGCAGAACTTCAGGCCACTTTGTGGGGGAGGGGTGTGAAGTCAAGGGAAGTAGTCTGCCTTGTGTATGAATTGCTTCACCTCCTATCTCTGGGCAGGAAGGACCCTTTATGTTAGGGTTTCCAACCACTTTAAGGAAATGCATGTTGATACGTGACACAATGGGGGTTATTTACTAAAGGAAAATCCACTTTGCACTGCAAGTGCACTTGAAAGTGCACTTAGAAGTAAAGTCGCTGTAGGTCCAAAGAGGGACATGCAAGGAAAATAAAAAAAACAGCATTTTAGCTTGCACATTATTGGATGATAAAATCAGCAGAGCTTCCTCTCATTTCAGATCTACCCCTTAGATTCAGAGCGACTGCACTTCCAAGTGCACTTTCAGTGCAAAGTGGATTTGCCTTTCGTAAATAACCCCCAATGTGTGTTAAATAAATATACAAGAACAGATAGGTCTGAATCGGCTCAGTGATGAAAGGTATAGTATAGTGCAGTGATGGCGAACCTTGGCACCCCAGATGTTTTGGAACTACATTTCCCATCATGCACAACTACACAGCAGAGTGCATGAGCATCATGGGAAATGTAGTTCCAAAACATCTGGGGTGCCAAGGTTCACATCACTGGTATAGTGTACTTTCACCCGGAGATGACAGCTGAGGCCCCATTCAGATGAGGGTTGACTCTCCTCCTTTTTTTTCTGCAGCTGCATCCGCCTTGGAGCTGTATGCAGGCAGCCTATAGCGGTAGACTCAGATGCAGCGGCTGCATGAACACAGCCGCATTTGACGTGTATGCAGGAGCCTGTGCACGGATCTGAACACAGACAGTGCATGTTTGGATCCATGCAGCCGCTCCTGCATGCATGTCAAATTTTGAAACATGGCTGTGTCCTCACTTCTGTAGGCTGCCCGCACGCAGCTTCAAGATGAATGCAGAAACCGTCCGAGATTTGAACCGTTAATGGACAGGCTGAATGTACCAAGCTGATTGATCGATCAACTTGGATACAACCAGCCTGCCGGATTCGCCTGCGATTATCTCAAGCGGCTGCTATAGCCGCTAGCGATAATTACGGTTTTCTCTGCCCCTGCCAGGAGAAGACAATGGCCCAGCAGGAGGGATTTCCCTGTCAGCACCGTTTGTATTGATGGGGGAATCGTGCAAATGTCTTTCCTGCTAAGCCTGGTTGCAGTAAAGAAATTTCCTTTGTGTATGGCCTGCCTAACTTAACCATTTTCCTCCTGTTTCTGACCCCACTAACGTTTAGAAAATTGAACAAACATTAAGGACCAGCCTCGTTTTGGATTTTAGGTGTTTACATGTTTAAAACAGGTTTTTTTGCTAGAAAATAACTTAGAACCCCCAAACATTATATATTGTTTTTTTTTCTAACACCCTAGAGAATAAAATGGCGGTCATTGCAATACTTTTTTTCGCAACGTATTTGCGCAGCGGTCTTCTAAGCGCACTTTTTTTGGAAAAAATTCACTTTTTTGAATAAAAAAATAAGACAACAGTAAAGTTAGCCCAATTTTTTTTATATTGTTAAATATAATGTTACGCCATGTAAATTGATACCCAACATGTCGCGCTTCAAAATTGCGCCCGCTCGTGGAATGGCGTCAAACTTTTACCCTTAAAAATCTCCATAGGCGACGTTTAAAAAATTCTGCAGGTTGCATGTTTTGCGTTACAGAGGAGGTCTAGTGCTAGAATTTTTGCTCTTGCTCTACCGGTCGCAGCGATATCTCACATGTGTGGTTTGACCACCGTTTTCATATGCGGGTGCTACTCACGTATGCGTTCGCTTCTGTGCGCGAGCTCGTCGGGACAGGGCGCTTTAAAAAAATTTTTTTTTTTCTTATTTATTTTACTTTATTTTAATTATTTTTTCACTGTTTTTTTTTTTTTTTTAAATTTGGATCACTTTTATTCCTATTACAAGAATGTAAACATCTCTTGTAATAGAAAAAAGTATGACAGGTCCTCTTAAATATGAGATCTGGGGTCAAAAAGTCCTCAGATCTCATATTTACACTAAAGTGCAAAAAAAAAAAGTAGTTTAAAAAAATGACAAAAAAAAAAATGCCTTTAAGACATATGGGCGGAGCTGACGTTATTTCCGCTGTGCTATGGTATGGAGACGGGTGGGCGCCATCTTAGCCTCACTCGTCTCCAAACCGAGGAACTGACAGGTCCCGATCTCCTCCGCCGCTACCGACGGCTCCTGTAAGCGGCGGAGGGCGCGGGAGAGCGGCGGGAGGGGGGTGGCACCTCTCCCGCCGCTGATAACGGTGATCTTGTGGCGAATCCGCCACCGTTATCGGAAACACGACCGGCTCCTGTAAAGATGGAAACCTCGGTTGTGGCAGCAGCTGCTGCTGTTACCGAGATATCCCTCTTCAAAGTGCCGACGTATATGTACAGGAGCCGGTCGGTAAGTGGTTAAAATGAAAAATTTTGAATGACTTTCCACTAGTCTATGGCCAGCTTAATGCACACAGGTGGTTTGGTCCATAATCCTCAAATCCTGGAGTTTTTGGGCACCCAGGAGGCACAGGTGCCACATCCAGCCCTGCTGCCAGTAGTACCCAAGTCCAGGAATGTTTGTGCCGAACACAGAAATCCTGCATTCAGGGCATATGTCTTTGAACGCATGTGGCCCTAAATTATGGTTGCCACCTCATCCCTTTAAACCCGGACACATATGAATTACACAGGTTCTGTGGCTGATTAAGGTGGTAATTAAACTCACTTGGTGCCTTATCTGCATTTAATTAGCCTCAGAACCTGTGTAATGTGTTCATATGTGTTCGGGTTTAAAGGGATGAGGGGGCAACTCTACCCTAAATGCGAGTAGCGCTTTGAAGGTGACAAGCCAAACCGGCCATGTTCAGGTAGCCTAATGGTTGCCATACACACTTCTTTTTTATTTATCTCATCGATGTGTGGTTCAATCGAATTGGCTTACAACCGGATAGGCATAACTTTCCTTTCCGATCAATTTAGATCAGATTCAGTCAAACTGAAGTGATTGATGAGGGCAAAATTTTTTTCAAATGTGCTGTATTGATCGGCAACACTGAGATGCTTTGATCATGGATTTGATCCTATTTCAATTTAATTTGATTATGAGATTGCATTGTGAAAACAGAGGCACGATTAATCAACTATAAATGTATACTCCTATAAAAAGAGAATGATCGGAAAAGAAAATAGATGATTTATTGATGTGTATGGCCCCCATAAGGATCTGTGACACCGACAGACAGGAGAAAGGGAGAGATTGCTGCAATGATTGCAGCTGAAGCAGTCAGGTGTTCTTGGCTACACATCAATGAGACACACCTGGGATAGGAGGAGAGGACAGTTGCATGCAATGGGAGCAGCCTGTTGTGTTTGCATGAAGCAAGAACATGCATGGGATCAACTACCTGCCTTCCATTAGGTAGGTACTCCAGGGAGGAACTTTTTTAATTAGCTACAGACTTAAGCTGGCTATACACATAGATTGCATGGATGAATCTCCTGCTGCGACTATTGTATTCTGCTGTCAGAACACCCAAATCGTGCCTGTATCTGATTGAAGGCAGGTGCTATTCGGTCAGTTTTTAACTGAAGGTGGTTGGGCAGAGTGGTGCCAACATTAAGCACCAGACAAAACTCGCTCTGTGTATGACGAACTTTAGCTTTGGTGCCTGTATGATTGATGTGACATCCCACAAAGTAGTTGTCTTTATTAGCATAGTGAATGGTAATGATATACTATTTTACCACTTCCCGGCCAGCCGCCATCATTATACTTCAGCAAAGTGGCTCGTTCCCGCAAATCACCGTAGCTGTATGTCGGTTCAGGAACTCACTTTTGTGGGCGCGCACGCTCCCATTGGCCAGCGAAGGAGCCAATCAGCGAGTGGGGGGGACTCGATGTCTGGTGGCCACCCACGATCGCTCCCCGCAGTGACAGAACGGGGATCTGCCTGTGTAAACAAGGTAAATCTCCGTTCAGACAGGGGAGATCTGCTATGCAGGAAGACAGGATCTGTGTTTCCCCCAGTCACACCGTCCACCATACAGTTAGAAAACACAAACGGGGAACACGTTTAACCCCTTGATCGCCCCTGGTGTTAACCCCTTCCCTTGTCAGTACTATGTCATTGCATATTTTTAGCACCGATCGCTGTATTAGTGTCACTGGTTCCCAAAAAAGTGTCAAAAATGTCAGTTAGATGTCCAATCTGTCCGCCGCAATGTCGCAGCCCTGCTAAAAATCACTGATTACCGCTATTATTAGTAATAAATAATGAAAATGCCATAAAACTTTTGCGCAAACCAATCAATATACCTCTATTGGGATTTTTTTTTACCAAAAATATGTAGCAGGATACACATCGGCTTAAACTGATGAATATGTTTTCTCTTTTTTTTATCTTTTTTTTTTTTTTCTTTTTTTTTTTTCTTTTTTTGGAAATGTTTTATAGCAGAAGGTAAAACATTTAGTTTTTTTTTTTTTTTTTGTTTTGTTTTTGTTGTTTTTGTTTTTTCAAAATTGTCGCGCTTTTTTTGTTTATAGTGCAAAAAATAAAAACCACAGAGTTGGTCAAATACCACCAAAAGAAAGCTCTATTTGTGGGGGGAAAAAAAGGACATCAATTTTGCTTCGGTACAGCGTCTCACGATCGCGCAATTGTCAGTTAAAACACCGCAGAGCCGTATCGCAAAAAATGGCCTTATCAGGAAGTGGGTAAATCTTTCCGGGGGGGTAAAGTGGTCAAAGGATTTGTGATTGTTGTCGAATTACGATTTTATGAATTTTTGTACGAATAAATTGTATTTTTTTTATATATTTAAAACTTTTTCATAGGAAATACATATAGGTGGGACTTTATATGAGCCGTGACCATCCGGTACACAGGTCTCTCCATCCCCGATAATTTGGCACAAAAGGGAAAGGGGGCAAAAAAAAGGGAAGTGGGACTTTATATGAAACAAGACACTTGGGGTAGATTAAACCAATCATATTTTTCTATTAATTTCTTTTTGTTCTCAAACTGTTTAAAGGAAACCTGTACTCAGCAAGCAAGGAGCCTGCAATTGCTGCTCTTTACTTCTGAAAGTCCTAGTTCCCAGGCTGTCATGCTGGTCCAGTGGCTTCAGTCATTGACCTACAAGTGAAGCTAGTGTCCCAGGGACGTAATGGTCCATCATTCTACTGTAAGGGTTCTCTTTTGCATTATTTGCTCTATTGTAGGGGTGCCCCCCTTTATTTCGTCCCTAATACGAGTGCTTTCTTCTTATTTGTTCCCTAGTAAGGCTTCAGCTTGTATAGAACAGTGTGCACAGCAAACTTGTACAAAACAGTTGCAAAGATTTCAGCCCGCTTCATGCAACTTTGTTTGTGGCTACATTCACACGGCTGCCTGAATGGAGATAGTTTGCTGCATTCAGAGGCAACTAAATGCCACCTCTGGATGCAGCAACACTGTGCTAAGGTATGGCGGCATATAAACTGGCTGATTAGCTGCAGCCAGAACTCCGCAGAATACCCAACCCTGGTCACATGCTATCTGCATCCAGGGTCAGTCGGAGGATCTGTTCGTATAAAACCACTTAGATGAGCAGTTCCATGTGAAAAGCAGCGGCGCCAGTCATTGGTTTGTACAGAGTACAAATCTGACAGCCACCACCGGTCTCATAAAGTATGTTCGGGTAGCATTGGTAGCATTGGTTTGTACAGAGTACAAATCTGACAGCCACCACCGGTCTCATACAGTATGTTCGGGTAGCATTTAGAACCTCCAGCCTTTATCTGCTGATTCTTGCCGGCGGCTACCCCTGGCTTTAAAGCACCCTTCAGCACTAGCATGGAGGTTGGAGATGAGCTCAGGCCTGTTTGGACACAATGTCAATTTTAATAAAGACCACGCTGAAAAAAGCTCAATATAGGCAAAAAGTGTAAAAAAAAAATGATTATGGAACCTTCAAATTTAAAAAGTGACAGAATCAATAAAATAAAAATGAGTAAATACTTAAACGATTTTATTGATTCTGGGCCACATTGTCACTTTTTTTTTATTTGAAAGTTCCATATTTTTTTTTTTTGTTATTAAATTGACATTTATTTTTCACATGTGACATATAGTATCTCACAAAAGTGAGTACGCCCCTCACATTTTTGTAAATATTTTATTTTATCTTTTCATGTGACAACACTGAAGAAATGACACTTTGCTACAATGTAAAGTAGTGAGTGTACAGCTTGTATAACAGTGTAAATTTGCTGTCCCCTCAAAATAACTCAACACACAGCCATTAATGTCTAAACCGCTGGAAACAAAAGTGAGTACATCTATAAAAAATGTGCTGCAACACTCAATCAGACTTTTTGACAACAAACATGCAAATTAGCTGTTCTAAGGCAACATCCGACCGTGTGTACGCTCCAATGGACAAACTTTTTCGGTTTTCATCGGACAAATGTTGGCTGTGTGAACAGACAAACTTGGCGGCAACAAAAGTCCGACCGTGTGTACACAAAACCATCGGACTTGCAACAAAAGTAACTGGACAAAGTACCAACACGCATGCTCAGAACCAATGCAAAAGATCAGACAACAATACAGAAGTTGACCAAAGGGTGGCGCCGGAGAATAGAACTAGAAGTGTCGTCAGTACGTTGAAACGTCACTATGTTCGTGTTTGTTGCCTAAAAAGTCCTGCCGTCTGTATGCTTAACAAGTTCACGGCCAACGGCCTTTGTACAGAAATCCACAGGAAAGTTTGTATAAAGTCCGATCGTGTGTATGAGGCTAAAGTCTTACAAGTTTTTCCTCACTTGATCAATGCAGGTCAATGCTAGGGGATGTAAAACACAATTGTTGGCACCACAGCACAGGGCCATGCACTGCTGAACCTGAATGGGGTGTACACTTTGTAGTTTAACTTTGAAGTAAAAAAAAAATGTGCACACAAAAGGCACTGCTCATCCTGGCTGCTACACAGCAAACACCAGCCACTCATTAAAACCAGGGCTTTTTTTCAGTGGGAATGCAGGGAGGAACCTCCAGCACTGAATGTATGTGATGGGAAGGAATGCTGGGTGTGCTGGAGGGTCTTTTGATGCTGGCTGCTGGAAGATCTATTGTCATTGATGGAGGATCTTATGTTGCTGGGGGGGGGGGTCAATTGTTGCTGGGAAGGATCTACTGCTGAGGGAGAGGTCTATTGTTGCTGGCTGCTGGGGGATCCATTGTCATTGATGGGGGGGGGTCTTTTTGTTGCTGGGGGAGTCAATTGTTGCTGGGAGGGCCGATTGCTGCTGGGAGGGACCTACTGTTGAGGTCTATTGTTGCTGGCTGCTGGGGGATCTATTGTCATTGATGGGGGGGTCCTGTGTTGCTGGGGGCGCTCAATTCTTGCTGGAAGGGATGTACTGTTGAGGGAGAGGTCTATTGTTGCTGAATGTTAGAGGGTATATTGATGCTGACTGCTGGGGGATCTATTGTCGCTGGTTGGGGTCTTATATTGCTGGGGGGGGTCAATTGTTTCTGGGAGGGATCTACTGTTGAGGGAGAGGTCTATTGTTGCTGGCTGCTGGAGGGTCTATTGATGCTGGCTGCTGGGAGATCTGCTGGGGGGTCCATTGTTGCTGGGGGGGAGTCTAATATTGTGTGGGGAAATCAATTTTTGCTGGGGGGTCTACTGTGGGGGGTATGGGGGGATCTATTTTACAGTCTTTCTTGTTATAATTAACAAATTCGATGTAAATTACTTAGTAGCACAAAATGATGGTTCTGTATTCTCTAAAAGGGGTGGTACTTAGGAGGTGGGTAGGGGGTGGAACCAAGGGATGGTTCGCAGAGGTGGGAGACAAAGGGGAGAGTTCCTGCACCTATTCTCAGAGGGAAAAAAAGCCCTGACTAAAACAGATTGTTTTACCATGCCACTAGTGTGAAAATACCTGTGTTTCTACATTCCAGTCCGCAAGGTGCACCAACAGGTCATGTTTTCAGGCTTTCCTGTTGGTGCGTCTTGAGGAATGGAATTGAGAAACACTGGAATATACCCTTAGTCCCTGTGTAAAGCCCCACAAATACCTGTTGATTATGTCAGTGAAGTCCACCTAATGCAGCTTCCTGTAATGGTGTGGTAACGATGCTGCACTGCTCTTGAATTCCATGCAGAGTTGTCATTCTCATGTAGATTCTGCCTGTTTGCACTACAGTGGGATGAGAAGATGTTGCATGGGGCTTGGCCCTTGCCGTTATCACCGTTGATTCACTATATTGTAGCTTGCCGATTAGCAACTGGCAACACCTAGTCCCACCCATCACTTTCTGGATTGACAGCACTGCCTTTGCTGCTGATCCCCCCCCCCCCCCTATTGGGAGCTGCAGTGTCTGAGAGCGCGTGAGACACAAACGATGGAGGATTTGTGCCAGTCAGAAAATGTAAAGGAAGGTTTTTTTTTTTTGTTTTTTCATTGAAGCTTATGCATCACATTATCAAAAACCATGAAATCAGGCCGAGACAGAAGTACAGTTAAATCACACTAGTGTAAAAGTAAAAAGAACAAACATAACCAAAGTGCAATAACCGGAACGGATAGTCAGCCAAGCCAGAAGTCAGGGATCAATGTAGTGGAACAGCAAGCAGGATCCGGAGCCAGCAGGGATGTCGGCAAAGCAAGTCTTGAACAGGATCGCAGGAGATCATTTCTGTGATGTTGACCAAGACGAAGGCAGAGCTCCTCTGGACTGGATGGCTGAAGTAGGCAGGACTGACGAGCAGGATATCATTAACAGGTGAATAACTGTGGAGAGATAGGAGCTGGCAATTAGCTGACAGCTGAGTGGCCAGCTCAGAGAAGGAAGGGCTGAGCCCAGCCCTGACGCATAACTAACTAGGTTCATTACTTGTTTTGACTGTCATAAACAAGTCTGTAGTTTTGTTTTAAAGCCAGGAAACCAACATTTTCAGAAGGTAGTTAATAATGGCAGCTCTTGTATTTCTGTCAGTACATGTTTTCTCTAAAACTATTATATAAGCATGAAATCCTTTGTGAGAAAAGCTTCATGCTGCAGGTGGTTTTGACACAATCCAAATCTTATTTACTTAGACTTAATAGTATGTCATTTTACATATCAAATATCAGGATTTGTGTTCATATTCATTATGCAGTGGCTTGCTTTACAAAGTAAACAAATGCTATCATACTGTGTCTGCTACAACCTGCAATTAGGATGTGGTGTCACACCTGCTAAACTGTGCCCTATGTGACCGCTCCCACCTCTAATATATCTCAAGTAGCAGGAACTCTATGGCTCTATCTATGGCATCAATCTGCTAATTACTGTCCTCCAAACAGCAGAGCTGGTGGATACCAGGATAGGCCCTGCAAATGTATTCTTTTTGCTTTGTCACTAATGTAGCGCACCCCCTAAGGAGCCGCAAGTATACTGGGATCCCCCACCCTGCACAACCAGGCACACTGAATTTTCACAGGCACTTCAGTGTCTGAGAACAGTCTGTGACTTTTTTTTTTTTTTTGTTCTTTACTGAAGATAATAACTTGGATAGGCATCGGTGGTTATGGAATGTCCATTTGACTTCAATAACTTCCTATACACAAGCTCTACATACAGCTTCTCTTCCTCCTCCAGCACACTCTTGTTTGCAGAACTTAGCTGGATCACTGTGAAGATCTGACAGTCATTCAGTCAGATGAAAGCAATAGCCTATTACAGGCAAGAACCCGAAGCCCCTTTGGTGTGTAGCAGAATTTCAGCATCCAGCTTGCATTACTCCTGTGACTACTGATCCCAGCACCACCTCTTCAGGCACTGCCAACCTGCCTGGCTGTAGCTGCCCCTTTCACTAGCCCTTCAGGCTAACTTCTCCCCACAGTCCTCCAGGCTGACACTCACCAGCCCACCCGGCTCACTTTCAGGAGATCTCCCAGTATCTATAGCCTGTAAGGTCGACTTGGCCTTGTGTTTTGGATCATTGTCATGTTAGAATGTCCTAGTACGACCCATGCGCAGCTTCTTGGCTGATGAATGCAAATGTTCCTCCAGTATTTTTTGATAACCTACTGCATTCATCTTGCCACCAATTTTGACCAAATTTCCTGTGCCTTTGTAATTCACACATCCCCAAAACATCAGCGATCCACCTCCGTGTTTCACATTAGGAATGGTGTACCTTTCATCATAGGCCTTGTTGACTCCTCTCCAAATGTAGTGTTTATGGTTGTGGCCAAAAAGCTAAATTTTGGTCTCATCACTCCAAACTGTTTGGTGTATTGTAAGCGGGATACTTTGTGGCATTTGCATAGTAATGGCTTTCTTCTGGCGACTCGACCATGCAACCCATGTTTCTTCAAGTGCCTCCTTATTGTGCACCTTGAAAAAGCCACACCACATATTTTCAGAGAGTTCTGTAATTCACCTGAAGTTTATTTGTGGGGTTTTCTTTGCATCCCGAACAATTTTCCTGGCATTTGTGGCTGAAATTTTAGTTGGTCTACCTGACCATGGTTTGGTTTCAACAGAACCCCTCATTTTCCAATTCTTGATTAGAGTTTGAACACTGCTGATTGGCATTCTCAATTCCTTGGATATCTTTTTATATCTCTTTCCTGTGTTATACAGTTCAACTACCTTTTCCCACAGATCCTTTGACAATTATTTTGCTTTACCCATGACTCAGAATCCAGAAACATCAGTGCAGCACTGGATGAAAGATGCAAGGGTCTGTCAGGAGTCCAGAAACTCATTGACCTTTTAAATACACACACACAAATTACTTTATGTCAACTTGTGTGCATGTTATCAGGCCAAAGTCACCAGGGTATGTAAACTTTTGATCGGGGTAGTTTCTGTTGTCATTATGATTTAACCACTTCAATACCAGGTCAATTTTCAGCTTTCAGCGCTGTCGCAATTTGAATTACAATTGCGCAGTCATGCTACCCTGTACTCAAACAATTTTTTTATCATTTTGTTCCCACAAATAGAGCTTTCTTTTGGTGGTATTTGATCACCTCTGCGGTTTTTATCTTTTGCGCAACAAATAAAAAAATACCGAAAATTTTGAAAAAAAAAAGTTTTTCTTTGTTTCTGTTAAAATTTTTTATAAATACGTAAGTTTTCTTCTTCAATGACGGGCACTGATATGGCTGCACTGACGGGCACTAATATGGCGGCACTGATGGGCGGCACTGATAGGTGGCACTGGTGGGCACTCATAGGTGGCATTGATGGGTACTGATGGGTACTTATGGGTGGCACTGATAGGTGGCACGAATGGGCACTGATAGGTGGGCATGGATGGGCACTGACAGGTGGCACCGATGGAGACTGGGTGGCACTGATGACACTGGTGGCACTGATGCCCCTAAGGGTGGCATTGCTGGGCCTCACTGCAATATAATGATACCAATCAATTAAAATCAGTGCCCATTTGTGGAGCACTTTTTTCACTCATTAATTTAAGATTAGGAACAGATGTAGAGACGATAAAAATGTGATCACAAAAATAGATAGTAAAACAGCAATGTGGAAGGCATAGGATATGCAAGACCGACGCGTTTCAACACTATAGGTCATCAACTGGGGCATATTTTTGTGATCACATTTTTATCGTCTCTACATCTGTTCCTGATGTATGATCTTAAAAATTTTTTTGATTGACCTGCACCATTGGGAGCCATTCTTTTTATATTTTTTCTACATACTTGGCTATTGTTAAGAACATCTTCTTCCACGGCCACGCTCCGGATTGACTCAGCGGCTGGTCCATTGACGTCATCTGATCGAATGGTCTGGAGCCCAGGGTTACATCGTCCTGTTCCGTTTGGCTTTCTTAGCCCCATTCCATCAGAGCGCTAGGAATCAGCACTCAGAGCCTACCTGACCCACTGCTGTATGGTATGTGTGTCCATCACATCTGGTAAGAGTATTCCATCTTTCCATTTGACTACTGTGTTTGAAGTTCTCTACATCCATCTCCATTTGGTATTGTCTTCGAATATCCCAGTTTTTCACCATCTCTGGAAGTGGATTTTCTTCACTGCTGACATTCTATAGACTATGGTGTTTATGCTTTCGGATATGCACATCATGTGTTTTTTGATTGCTTTACAGTGAATTTTTTAATTTGTATACACTCTTGTGTTTTTAAATTTTTTAAAATTTTTTGTGCACCATTTATTTTGGTTCACAGTTCATGTTATGTTCATTCACAATCATTCTAAGTAGGTGTTACATCATCACTTTCATGCTACTGTGTATTACCCCTGTTTGTATACAGAGGCATTTTACTTTTTAGCGCTACACTATTTATATTCACTTCTCCATGACGACATCAGAGACCTTGCGCTCCTCCACCTTCCATTTGAGGATGCCCTACAGATGCTCAATAGGGTTTAGGTCTGGTGAAATGCTTGGCCAGTCCATCCCCATTACCCTCAGCTTCTTTAGCAAGGCAGTGGTCATGGAGATGTGTTTAGGGTTGTTATCATGTTGGAATACTGCCCTGCGGCCCAGTATGTCACAGTACATGTTGGCATTCATGGTTCCCTCAATGAACTGTAGCTCCCCAGTGCCGGCAGCACTCATGCAGCCTCAGACCATGACACTCCGACCACCATGCTTGACTGTAGACAAGACACACTTGTCTTTGTACTCCTCACCTGGTTGCTGCCACACACTCTTGACACCATCTGAACCAAATAAGTTTATCTTGTTCTCATCAGACCACAGGACATGGTTCCAGTAATTCATGTCCTTAGTCTGCTTGTCTTCAGCAAACTGTTTGCGGGCTTTCTTTAGAAGATGTCCTTCTGGGACTACAGCCATGCAGACCAATTTGATGCAGTGTCGCTGTCATGGTACGTCGGCTGCTTTAAAAGCTGTAGGGATACAAACTGGCGGCGTGACGCCGGAGCCGACGCATGTGGCCGGCGGTCGCGATGCCCGCAGCCACCCGTGATTGCTCCTGACAGTCAGAACGGAGATCTGTCAATGTAAACAGACAGATCTCCATTCTGTCAGGGGAGGAGAGACAGATCTGCTGCTCCTAAAGATTAGAAACAACGATCGGTCTCCTCCTCCAGGCAGTCCCATTCCTCCACAGTTAGAACACACAGGGAACACATTTAACCCCTTGATCACCCCCTAGTGTTAACCCCTTCCCTGACAGTGACATTTATACAGTAATCGGTGGCTATTTTTAGCTCTTATCGCTGTATAAATGTCAATGGTCACAAAAAAAGTCCGATCTGTCCGCCGCAATGTCGCAGTCCCACTAAAAATCGCTGATCGCCGCCATTACTAGTAAAAAAAAAAGAATAATAAAAATGCCATAAATCTATCCTCTATTTTGTAGACGCTATAATTTTTGCGCAAACCAATCAATATATGCTTTATTATTATTTTTTTTTTTTTACCAAAAATATGTAGAAGAATATATATCGGCCTAAACTGATGAAGACATTTTTTATTTTTTTAGGGGATATTTTTTATAGCAAAAAGTAAAAAATATTGTTTGTTTTTTTCAAAATTGTCCTTCTTCTTCTTTTTTTTTTTTTTTTTTTTTATATATGGCGCAAAAAATAAAAACCGCAGAGGTGATCAAATACCACCAAAAGAAAGCTCTATTTGTGGGGAAATAAAGCACGTTAATTTTGTTTGGGTACAGCGTCGCACAACCACGCAATTGTTAGTTAAAACGACGCAGTGCCTTATCGCAAAAAAATGGCCTGGTCATTAGGGGGGCAAGTCCTTCCAGTCCTTAAAGCGGGAGTCCGGCGACCAATCTTTTTTTTTTTTTTTTTTTTCTTAGGTCATTGAGACACTTTGCTAACCCCAAAATAATACTCACAGTTTGAGTGTAATATTTCCGCCTCTGTCTGTTTTCGTACTGAAGAATAACTTAAAAAATGTGATGCTGGCTGTTTCCATCTTGCTTGTGGGCATGTGAAGCCCACAAGCATTGATTTCCTGGATGCAGTGAATGCTGTTCATTCACAGCTTGTTCACACACATGATCATTGTTTCCGCACTGAATCTTGGGAAGCCTGACACTAAGCTCCCAGGAGACAGTGCGGCGCCGGGGAAAGGCAATAAACACGCCTACTCCCATGGGAGGAGAGACAGGAAGTACCACAATAAAGTACAATATAAAGGTAATTACAGCAATAAAAAAAATTTTCGTGCGGCATTTGAACATCTATGCAATTAACTGAAGGGTGTAAGATTAAGTTAAAAATTTGAGTGGAACCCCGCTTTAAGTCATAGCTCCCAACTGTCCCTGATTTGAAGGGACTGTCCCTGATTTGAAATAATGTCCCTCTGTCCCTCTTCCCCCCCTCATTTGTCCCTAATTTTGGTCTGATCCATACAGTTGTATATAAAATGCACTTTTTTATCTTTCAAAAAGTGTTTCCCAGTGCTAAACCTTTCTTCCAAATTCTAAATTTGTACATTTTAAAAGCCAATATAAAGGAATAGTAGTGGTAAAAAAAAGATCTTGTGGATTTAATTAACCTTTTTTGGGTTCATTCTCCTTTAAGGGGGTGTGGCAGGGGGCGTGTCCCATGCCTACATACATTTGCTGGTAGGTGTCTCTCCTTGCCATCTCAAAAAGTTGGGAGGTATGCTTAAGTGGTTCATTTAAATTTTCCACCTTCTGATATCCCCCTACACACACACACACACACACACACACACACACACACCCCTGCTGTCGTAATCACATTGATTGAAAGTACAATCCCTTATGCTGTTGGGTTTTTCTTTCTTTTTTTTTATTGAACCTAGGCATTACCAGTTTTATTAGGGGAACAGTCTTGTCTATATTCCCATTGCACACTTTCCTGGATTAGAGGCTCTTCTGTAGCGGGTGCTGCAGCAATCACAAGCTATCACAGATAAATACACATATTCGCCAGCACACCACGGATCTTGAATTGCAGTCCAAAACTTTTATTGCAGAAAGATCACATCACAACAGGATAAGTGCAACGTTTCGGAGTCACGCATGCCTGACGAAGGGGTCCTTCTGTTGTGATGTGATCTTTCTACAATAAAAGTTTTGCACTGCAATTTAAGATCCATGGTGTTCTGGCAGACATGTATTTATTAGGGGCCCAGGGATCAGAGCAGGCTGTGCTGGAAAGTACAACGCAAAATGTTTGCAGGATGGGAAAACCCACTAAAATAATATTATATTATGCATGTCTGCGACACCCAAATAAACAATTCTTCATGGTGTGAGTATATGTGTGAATAGGTTTGAACAGGCTTTAAGGTGTTGCATAAAGCAGATGAGGTGTGACAGACGTTTAACACCGCAGGCTCCTGAATTAATAAGATGAATCCTTATTTGACATTAGTGTAGTTAGCCTCATTCAATAAACTGTTCTGCACGGTTCAGTCTTGTCAGAATCCTCAGATTACAGGTCCATGAACACTGGGCTTAAAAAAAAAACTGTTCTTTTATCAGAAAAAAAGCTCATATGGAAAGTTATTGTACAGGTGTTTAGGAGAGTTTACCAATTTTTTTTTTTTTCTGCCATAAAACTCATGTTAACTTCAGCCCCAAGCCTCTTTTTTACACTTGTTGTTTACAAGTTAAAATTATTTTTTTTTGCTAGAAAATTACTTAGAACCTCCAAACATTATATACATTTTTTTTCTAAAACCCTAGAGAATAAAATGGTGGTCGTTGCAATACTTTCTGTCACACCGTATTTGCGCAGAGGTCTTACAAGCAAAACTTTTTTGGGAAAAAATACACTTTTTTGAATTAAAAAAATAAGACAACAGTAAAGTTAGCCCAATTTTTTTATATCGTGAAAGAGAATGTTACGCAGGGTAAATTGATACCCAACATGTCACGCTTCAAAAAAATAAAGACAACAGTAAAGTTAGCCCAATTTTTTTATATCGTGAAAGAGAATGTTACGCAGAGTAAATTGATACCCAACATGTCACGCTTCAAAATTGCGCCCGCTCGTGGAATGGGGACAAACGTTTACCCTTAAAAATCTCCATAGGCGATGTTTAAAAATGTCTACAGGTTACCAGTTTTGAGTTACAGAGGAGGTCTAGGGCTAGAATTATTGCTCTCACTCTAACGATCACAGTGATAACTCACATGTGTGGTTTGAGCACCGTTTTCGTATGCGTTCGCTTCTGCGCGCGAGCTCGTCGGGACGGGGGCCATTGCTGGAAGAGATGATAGTCATCCACTGGACCAGAAAAAAGGAAACTTCAGTCCTTGGGGCAAAATCCTTATGCCGCGTACACACGATCGGAATTTCCGACGGGAAATGTTCGATCAGGGTTTGAAACAGGAAAATCTGGATGCCGCACACCGGATAAAGTTGAAAACATCTTCTTTATTGTAAAACTTGGATCATAAAAAACAGGACAATCAGGCGGGTGGTACAGACACAGCTGACGCGTTTCGCGCTCTAGTTCGAGCGCTTACTCATAGCTGACAAATATTGGGATGACTGTCTTATATATCTTAATAAGAGATACCACATGACTTCATGGTCACTCATCTAATGGATATCAGCTGAAAGCTGATTGTGCAAAGTCTCGGCATCTGCTATCAAAGACATGTGCTACCCAATAGGAAAAAAACTCTTATGGATATGACTTTTTAAAACAACAACGAATACATAGGAAAATACACATACACACATATATATGTATGTGTTTGAATATGTGAGTGAAGTGAGATAAACACACAATATGTATGAACAAAGGGGGAGTGTGATGCAACTTAATTGTGTTAAAACAAAATGCAAAAAAGCACAGCAACAAATGAGTGAAAAATTAGTGAGTGGAAAAAACTGTATATATGTAAAAAAAGGTGTAAAAGTGTGTGGACCTGAATTTATATGTAAAACGCATGACTACAGCAGTGTATGTGCACTACTAGTAAAAAAAAATATAATAAATACATAAATAAGTAAAAATGAAAATAAATAAATATGTGCATTAATAATTGATAGTGAAAATTGAATATGTGCACCAATAGGTAATGCAATGTAGCCATATGCATTAAAAGAGGACAATAATGAAAAAATATTAATAATAATAAAAAAGTGAAGATGAAAATAGAATAGGATATAGTGAAAGAAATTAATGAGATTGAATTTGAAAGATAAAATCAAAATTGTAATTGTATATGTATACGAGCCGTTTAAATGTCAAAGTATGGGATGCATAATGCAATAAATAGCTAAATTATTTGGTCTAACCAGTGTATATACATGAACGTGGTTTTGATTCCAAGATAGTGTATAAAATATAAGTAAAAAGATGAATAAAAGAAAATGTCAAATAACTAAACAAAAACTATGTTATGGTGCTATCAGTTTGAGTGATGAATTGTGCGTGTAAATCGGCTTGTGTGTGAATGTGTCAAAAGCCTATCAGAGCGATCGCAACTAAAAATGAAGTGTCGTGTGTAGCAATCAATCTGAGTGATTGATCATGAATAGAGATCTGCTTGTGTGTGGGTATATCAAAACTCATCGATGCGATCACAGAAACCATATTATGGTGCTGTCAATCTAAATGATTAGTTGTGAACAGGAATCGGTTTGTGTGTAAATGTATTAAAGCCTGTCAAAGTGCACGCATCTAAAGGTAGAATGCCTTATGTATAGCAATTAGTTTAAGTAGTTAATCCTGAATAGAGATTGGTTTGTGTGTAGGTATATCAAAACCTGTCTAAGCAATCACATATAAAATTGAGATGCCTTGTATATAACACAAGGTTTATAAGCAGTGGGTGGCGGTCCCACCACAGACCAAGTGTGTAAAAAAGGGGTTGTCAAAGTAACGAATAAACATAGATGTAATTATGGTATAGCTGGAGCAATAGAAACATATGAAGTGCCCTGCGATGTGATGTAAAACTGCATGTGATAGAGCAACGATGTCTCTGTGGACTGGGAGCGCATCAAGCTATTCAGCAAATAGGGACAGAATTAAGAATAAAGAGTGGGCATGGATGTTTAAATAGAAATGTATCAGTGAGTATAGCTGTGTGATACAAAGTTTCAATAGGAACGGCAGTTGTGTATGTGGTATGTAAGCTGGCTATAGAGGGTAAAGATGTTGCAAAAAAAGGGAGTAAATATTGAGCCACAACAAATAACAATATGCTGAATGTTGTGTTAATTGTGTCTCATGTAAAAGATTATATTTAGCAATACATGTCAGCAGATGCCGGACCACTAAACAGCTGACCATCTAGTAATTCACATTAAAATGTACAGAAACTGTGAGCACACTAATACATGATCCAGATGATAATGCGTTCAGTAAGTAGAAAATTAATAATATATCAATACGCAGGTAGACACCTGGAAAATTGATGCACATCCAATCTATAAAGATGATGGAAATATATTACCATACTATATATCACAATGAAAATGATATCGTTCTATGTCATTTAAATTGACCACACAACTTCTAAGCATATACATGCAGCAAGTTACAAAACGAAAAGTATATACATACAATTATGAGAACAGGTCTATGCTTTATATGCAGAATAATAAATTTAGAATATGAATGCATGATTAAACATTATTATAATTAAGATGTTATTTTTAGAAAATATATATGTATAAATCTGCGTGAAAATATTTAACATGTATCCATACATATATGTGTATTAAGTAGTTTGTTCATGAGGTGAGAATTTGTATTGAATAAAATATCAATCTATAGATCCAAGTATGGACATGAATATAAATGATAAAGATGAAAAATTAAAAAATGAAAATGTTGAACAAACAAAATAAAATTGTCTTTTTTCTTATATTATTAACAATGTACTATGGATGTCCAGTAAAAAATCATCACTCTTTATTGTTTATTGTGTGTGAGGATTTTTATGTTTTATAAAACATTCTCTATTTGTTATGTAACCTAATGTTAATAAACAAAATGGACACCATAGAACCATGTTAAAAAATATATATCTTTTTCATACCTTCGTGCTAACCTCTATATGTCAGAGCTCTTGACCTACAATCACTGGTGTAATGAGTGAAGGGTTCATCCAAACCATGTAAACGAGTCAAAAATATAGACTATTATAATATGTTTGATGTAAGGTGTGAGAGCATAAGCCTGGAGGTTAGTCGAGGTAATAATCCATGTCTTGGCACCTAACTGACTGGAGTATATAATAATGCTTTCTTGAAGGGGAGTGTAGGATTGGATGGAAGTGGTTGGTAGGTGTATGTGTCAGATAACTGTCGTAAAGCTTCCTGAATATATGTTTCAGTATCTAAATCAACCACAATGCTTGTGTCTGCTGTTAACGTTTTAAGGACTAATTTTTCATTGTGTGTTAAGTTATCAGTGATAGATTTTTTATGGCAGCTGTGAGCCAAGCGGGTCAGGTCCCCCTCCACCAATTTCTGAAACAGATCAAGATCTTTTCGATGTGAGCTTGTTGTCGGAAAGTCCGAACGTGTGTATGCTCCATTGAACATTTGCTGTCGGAATTTCCGCACACAAATGTTTGAGAGCAGGTTCTCAAATTTTCCGACAACTTCACTTGTTGTCGGAAAGTCCGATCCTGTGTACACAAGTCCTTTGCACAAAAGTCCACGCATGCTCAGAATCAAACAGAAGGAGCCACACTGGCTATTGAACTTCCTTTTTTCTCGGCTCGTCGTACGTCTTGTACGTCACCGCGTTCTTACGTTCGAAATTTACGTCAATATTTGTGTGACCGTGTGTATGCAAGACAAGTTTGAGCCAACATCCTTCGGAAAAAAATTCATGGTTTTGTTGTTGGAAATTCCAATCGTGTGTACGCATTAGATTTAGAGGGTCTCTGCGCTGTGCCTTTTTACCTGGCTCAGCTGAAACTCTCACCTCCTGAGGTCATTCATTCAAGCCCAATGACTGAAGCCTTTTGTGAGACTTTTGGGTCATAGAGCGGTCATTTCTAGACGAGGTGATAGTCCATCATTTACTGGACCAGAGAAGAAGCAGGATGAAGTCTTGTAAAGGCCTCAACTACATTTTATTGTTTGAATATCCCTTGTGGACATGGCTCCCCATTTGCAGAAATATGTAGAATAACCTCCTTCTGAAAATGCTAACTTTTGGAAAATTATTTTTTATTAAAGTTTCCGTAATAATACAGAAACAAAAAAAACAAATACACATTTAAAACAGCCTGACAACCACGAGACACATTACAAACAAGACCTCAGCACAAGGCCTACAGTATACAGTGGGGACGGAAAGTATTCAGACCCCCTTAAATTTTTCACTCTTTGTTATATTGCAGCCATTTGCTAAAATCATTTAAATTCATTTTTTTTCCTCATTAATGTACACACAGCACCCCATATTGACAGAAAAACACAGAATTGTTGACATCTTTGCAGATTTATTGAAAAAGAAAAACTGAAATATCACATGGTCCTAAGTATTCAGACCCTTTGCTCAGTATTTAGTAGAAGCACCCTTTTCATCTAATACAGCCATGAGTCTTTTTGGGAAAGATGCAACAAGTTTTTCACACCTGGATTTGGGGATCCTCTACCATTCCTCTTTACAGATCCTCTCCAGTTCTGTCAGGTTGGATGGTAAACGTTGGTGGACGGCCATTTTTAGGTCTCTCCAGAGATGCACAATTGGGTTTAAGTCAGGGCTCTGGCTGGGCCATTCAAGAACAGTCACGGAGTTGTTGTGAAGCCACTCCTTCGTTATTTTAGCTGTGTGCTTAGGGTCATTGTCTTGTTGGAAGGTAAACCTTCGGCCCAGTCTGAGGTCCTGAACACTCTGGAGATGAAGGTTTTCATCCAGTATATCCCTGTACTTGGCCGCATTCATCTTTCCCTCAATTGCAACAAGTCCTCCTGTCCCTGCAGCTGAAAAACATCCCCACAGCATGATGCTGCCACCACCATGCTTCACTGTTGGGACTGTATTGGACAGGTGATGAGCAGTGCCTGGTTTTCTCCACATATACCGCTTAGAATTAAGGCCGAAAAGTTCTATCTTGGTCTCATCAGACCAGAGAATCTTATTTCTCACCATCTTGGAGTCCTTCAGGTGTTTTTTTTTTTTAGCAAACTCCATGCGGGCTTTCATGTGTCTTGCACTGAGGAGAGGCTTCCGTCGGGCCACTCTGCCATAAAGCCCCGACTGGTGGAGGGCTGCAGTGATGGTTGACTTTCTACAACTTTCTCCCATCTCCCGACTGCATCTCTGGAGCTCAGCCACGTCGATCTTTGGGTTCTTCTTTACCTCTCTCACCAAGGCTCTTCTACCCCCGATAGCTCAGTTTGTCTGGACGGCCAGCTCTAGGAAGGGTTCTGGTCGTCCCAAACGTCTTCTATTTAAGGATTATGGAGGCCACTGTGCTCTTAGGAACCTTAAAGAGAAGTTCCACCCGAGGTCCAGTCAAAAGAAAAAAAAAAATTAAAAGTCAGCAGCTACAAATACTGCAGCTGCTGACTTTTAATTGGACACTTACCTGTCCCAGGGTCCAGCGATGCGGGGGATTGAAGCCCTGCTCATCTCCCCCTCCGTTCAGTGGCGCCGGCATTGCAACTGTGGGCGCCGGGCTGTGGCTACACAGCCTGGCACCCACTGCGCATGCACGAGCGGCGCAGTGCGCCGTGATTGGCCGCTCAGTCACCTGGGACCTGTAATGGGTCCCAGAAGATTGACAGGAGGGAGGGAGCAGAGCAGAGCGGAGCCCTTTCTGTGCCGAGGGGGAAGTGATGTCACCAGCCCAGGCACCGGAAGAGGCAGACTACGAGGGACCACCTAGCAACAGGCATTTAGAGGCAAGTTAAAACCCCACTTTAAGTGCAGCAGAAATGTTTTTGTAACCTTGGCCAGATCTGTGCCTTGCCACAATTCTGTCTCTGAGCTCTTCAGGCAGTTCCTTTGACCTCATGATTCTCATTTGCTCTGACATGCACTGTGAGCTGTAAGGTCTTATATAGACAGGTGTGTGGCTTTCCTAATCAAGTCCAATCAGTATAATCAAACACAGCTGGACTCAAATGAAGGTGTAGAACCATCTCAAGGATGATCAGAAGAAATGGACAGCACCTGAGTTAAATATATGAGTGTCACAGCAAAGGGTCTGAATACTTAGGACTATGTGATATTTCAGTTTTTCTTTTTTAATAAATCTGCAAAAATGTCAACAATTCTGTGTTTTTCTGTTAATATGGGGTGCTGTGTGTACATTATTGAGGAAAAAGATGAACTTAAATGATTTTAGCAAATGGCTGCAATATAACCACTTGACGACCGCCTCACGCCGATGTACGTCGGCAAAGTGGCACGGACAGGCAAAATCACGTACAGGGTACGTGATTTGCCTTCCGCGGGTGGGGGGTCCGATCGGACCCCCCCCCGGTGCCCGAGGCGGTCGTCTTTTGTCCAGCGGCGATCGGTGATGAGGGGGAGACCATCCGTTCGTGGCCCCCCCCTCGCGATCGCTGCCGGCCAATGGAATCATTCCTTTGCTGCTGTATGCTAAACAGCAGCAAAGGAAATGATGTCATCTCTCCTCGGCTCGGTAATTTCCGTTCCGGCCCGAGGAGAGAAGACTTCACTGTGAGTGCACCAAACACTACACACACAGTAGAACATGCCAGGCACACAAATCACCCCGATCCCCCCCCCGATCGCCCCCCGATCCCCCCTGTCACAAACTGACACCAGCAGTTTTTTTTTTTTTTTTTTTTCTGATTACTGCATAGTGTCAGTTTGTGACAGTGACAGTGTTGGGACAGTTAGTATTACCCCCCTTTAGGTCTAGGATACCCCCCTAACCCCCCCTAATAAAGTTTTAACCCCTTGATCACCCCCTGTCACCAGTGTCGCTAAGTGATCATTTTTCTGATCGCTGTATTAGTGTCACTGGTGACGCTAGTTAGTGAGGTAAATATTTAGGTTCGCCGTCAGCGTTTTATAGCGTCAGGGACCCCCATATACTATCTAATAAATGTTTTAACCCCTTGATTGCCCCCTAGTTAACCCTTTCACCACTGATCACCGTATAACCGTTACGGTTGACGCTGGTTAGTTTGTTTATTTTTTATAGTGTCAGGGCACCCGCCGTTTATTATCGAATAAAGGTTTAGCCCCCCGATCGCCCGGCGGTGATATGCGTCGCCCCAGGAAGCGTCAGATTAGCGCCAGTACCGCTAACACCCACGCACGCAGCATGCGCCTCCCTTAGTGGTATAGTATCTGTACGGATCAATATCTGATCCGATCAGATCTATACTAGCGTCCCCAGCAGTTTAGGGTTCCCGAAAACGCAGTGTTAGCGGGATTAGCCCAGATACCCGCTAGCACCTGCGTTTTGTGCCTCCGCCCGGCCCAGCCCAGCCCACCCAAGTGCAGTATCGATCGATCACTGTCACTTACAAAACACTAAACGCATAACTGCAGCGTTCGCAGAGTCAGGCCTGATCCCTGCGATCGCTAACAGTTTTTTTGGTAGCATTTTGGTGAACTGGCAAGCACCAGCCCCAGGCGTCAGGTTAGCGCCAGTACCGCTAACACCCACGCACGCAGCATACGCCTCCCTTAGTGGTATAGTATCTGAACGGATCAATATCTGATCAGATCTATACTAGCGTCCCCAGCAGTTTAGGGTTCCCAAAAACGCAGTGTTAGCGGGATCAGCCCAGATACCTGCTAGCACCTGCGTTTTGCCCCTCCGCCCAGGCGAGCCCAGCCCACCCAAGTGCAGTATCGATCGATCACTGACACTTACAAAACACTAAACGCATAACTGCAGCGTTCACAGAGTCAGGCCTGATCCCTGCGATCGCTAACAGTTTTTTTGGTAGTATTTTGGTGAACTGGTAAGCACCAGCCCCAGGCAGCGTCAGATTAGCGCCAGTACCGCTAACACCCACGCACGCACCGTACACCTCCCTTAGTGGTATAGTATCTGATCGCATCAATATCTGATCCGATCAGATCTATACTAGCGTCACCAGCAGTTTAGGGTTCCCAAAAACGCAGTGTTAGCGGGATCAGCCCAGATACCTGCTAGCACCTGCGTTTTGCCCCTCCGCCCGGCCCAGCCCACCCAAGTGCAGTATCGATCGATCACTGTCACTTACAAAACACTAAACGCATAACTGCAGCGTTCGCAGAGTCAGGCCTGATCCTTGCAATCGCTAACAGTTTTTTGGTAGCGTTTTGGTGAACTGGCAAGCGCCAGCGGCCTAGTACACCCCGGTCGTAGTCAAACCAGCACTGCAGTAACACGTGGTGACGTGGCGAGTCCCATAAGTGCAGTTCAAGCTGGTGAGGTGGCAAGCACAAGTAGTGTCCCGCTGCCACCAAAAAGACAAACACAGGCCCGTCGTGCCCATAGTGCCCTTCCTGCTGCATTCGCCAATCCTAATTGGGAACCCACCGCTTCTGCAGCGCCCGTACTTCCCCCATTCACATCCCCAACCAAATGCAGTCGGCTGCATGAGAGGCATTTTTATGTCCTCCCGAGTACCCCTACCCAACGAACCCCCCAAAAAAGATGTCGTGTCTGCAGCAAGCGCGGATATAGGCGTGACACCCGCTATTATTGTCCCTCCTGTCCTGACAATCCTGGTCTTTGCATTGGTGAATGTTTTGAACGCTACCATTCACTAGTTGAGTATTAGCGTAGGGTACAGCATTGCACAGACTAGGCGCCATTTCACAGGGTCTCCCAAGATGCCATCGCATTTTGAGAGACCCGAACCTGGAACCGGTTACCGTTATAAAAGTTAGTTACAAAAAAAGTGTAAAAAAAAAAAAAAATATGAAATAAAAAAAAATAGTTGTTGTTTTATTGTTCTCTCTCTCTCTATTCCCTCTCTCTATTGTTCTGCTCTTTTTTACTGTATTCTATTCTGCAATGTTTTATTGTTATTGTTATTGTTATTGTTATTATGTTTTATCATGTTTGTTTTTCAGGTGTGTAATTATTTACACTTTACTGTGCTTTATTGTTAACCATTGTTAACCATTTTTTTGTCTTCAGGTACGCCATTCACGACTTTGAGTGGTTATACCAGAATGATGCCTGCAGGTTTAGGTATCATCTTGGTATCATTCTTTTCAGCCAGCGGTCGGCTTTCATGTAAAAGCAATCCTAGCGGCTAATTAGCCTCTAGACTGCTTTTACAAGCCGTGGGAGGGAATGCCCCCCCCCCCCACCGTCTTCCGTGTTTTTCTCTGGCTCTCCTGTCTCAACAGGGAACCTGAGAATGCAGCCGGTGATTCAGCCAGCTGACCATAGAGCTGATCAGAGACCAGAGTGGCTCCAAACATCTCTATGGCCTAAGAAACCGGAAGCTACGAGTATTTCATGACTTAGATTTCGCCGGATGTAAATAGCGCCATTGGGAAATTGGGGAAGCATTTTATCACACCGATCTTGGTGTGGTCAGATGCTTTGAGGGCAGAGGAGAGATCTAGGGTCTAATAGACCACAATTTTTTCAAAAAAGAGTACCTGTCACTACATATTGCTATCATAGGGGATATTTACATTCCCCGAGATAACAATAAAAATGATTAAAAAAAAAAAATATGAAAGGAACAGTTTAAAAGTAAGATTAAAAAAGCAAAAAAATAATAAAGAAAAAAAAAAACAAAAAAAAAAACACCCCTGTCGCCCCCTGCTCTCGCGCTAAGGCGAACGCAAGCGGCGGTCTGTCGTCAAACGTAAACAGCAATTGCACCATGCATGTGAGGTATCACCGCGAAGGCCAGATCGAGTGCAGTAATTTTTCCAGTAGACCTCCTCTGTAAATCTAAAGTGGTAACCTGTAAAGGCTTTTGAAGGCTTTTAAACATGTATTTATTTTGTTGCCACTGCACGTTTGTGCGCAATTTTAAAGCATGTCATGTTTGGTATCCATGTACTCGGCCTAAGATCATCTTTTTTATTTCATCAAACATTTGGGCAATATAGTGTGTTTTAGTGCATTAAAATTAAAAAAAGTGTGTTTTTTCCCCAAAAAATGCGTTTGAAAAATCGCTGCGCAATTACTGTGTGAAAAAAAAAATGAAACACCCACCATTTTAATCTGTAGGGCATTTGCTTTAAAAAAATATATAATGTTTGGGGGTTCAAAGTAATTTTTTTGCAAAAAAAAAAAACTTTTTCATGTAAACAATAAGTGTCAGAAAGGGCTTTGTCTTCAAGTGGTTAGAAGAGTGGGTGATGTGTGACATAAGCTTCTAAATGTTGTGCATAAAATGCCAGGACAGTTCAAAACCCCCCCAAATGACCCCATTTTGGAAAGTAGACACCCCAAGCTATTTGCTGAGAGGCATGTCGAGTCCATGGAATATTTTATATTGCGACACAAGTTGCGGGAAAGAGACAAATTTTTTTTTTTTTTTTTTTTTTTTGCACAAAGTTGTCACTAAATGATATATTGCTCAAACATGCCATGGAAATATGTGAAATTACACCCCAAAATACATTCTGCTGCTTCTCCTGAGTACGGGGATACCACATGTGTGAGACTTTTTGGGAGCCTAGCCGCGTACGGGACCCCGAAAACCAAGCACCGCCTTCAGGCTTTCTAAGGGCGTGAATTTTTGATTTCACTCTTCACTGCCTATCACAGTTTCGGAGGCCATGGAATGCCCAGGTGGCACAAAACCCCCCCAAATGACCCCATTTTGGAAAGTAGACACCCCAAGCTATTTGCTGAGAGGTATAGTGAGTATTTTGCAGACCTCACTTTTTGTCACAAAGTTTTGAAAATTGAAAAAAGAAAAAAAAAATGTTATTTCTTGCCTTTCTTCATTTTCAAAAACAAATGAGAGCTGCAAAATACTCACCATGCCTTTCAGCAAATAGCTTGGGGTGTCTACTTTCCAAAATGGGGTCATTTGGGGGGGTTTTGTGCCACCTGGGCATTCCATGGCCTCCGAAACTGTGATAGGCAGTAAAGAGTGAAATCAAAAATTTTCACCCTTAGAAATCCTGAAGGCAGTGATTGGTTTTCGGGGTCCAGTACGCGGCTAGGCTCCCAAAAAGTCCCACACATGTGGTATCCCCATACTCAGGAGAAGCAGCTAAATGTATTTTGGGGTGCAATTCCACATATGCCCATGGCCTGTGTGAGCAATATATCATTTAGTGACAACTTTATGGAAAAAAAAAAATAAAAAAAAAAAAAAAGTGTCACTTTCCCGCAACTTGTGTCAAAATATAAAATATTCCATGGACTCAATATGCCTCTCAGCAAATAGCTTGGGGTGTCTACTTTCCAAAATGGGGTCATTTTGGGGGGTTTTGTGCCACCTGGGCATTCCATGGCCTCCGAAACTGTGATAGGCAGTGAAGAGTGAAAGCAAAAATTTACACCCTTAGAAATCCTGAAGGCGGTGATTGGTTTTCGGGGCCCCGTACGCGGCTAGGCTCCCAAAAAGTCCCACACATGTGGTATCCCCATACTCAGGAGAAGCAGCTAAATGTATTTTGGGGTGCAATTCCACATAGGCCCATGGCCTGTGTGAGCAATATATCATTTAGTGACGACTTTTTGTAAATATTTTTTTTTTTTTTTCTTTTTGTCATTTTTCAATCACTTGGGACAAAAAAAATAAATATTCAATGGGTTCAACATGCCTCTCAGCAATTTCCTTGGGGTGTCTACTTTCCAAAATGGGGTCATTTGGGGGGGTTTTGTACTGCCCTGCCATTTTAGCACCTCAAGAAATGACATAGGCAGTCATAAACTAAAAGCTGTGTAAATTCCAGAAAATGTACCCTAGTTTGTAGACGCTATAACTTTTGCGCAAACCAATAAATATACGCTTATTGACATTTTTTTTACCAAAGACATGTGGCCGAATACATTTTGGCCTAAATGTATGACTAAAATTTAGTTTATTGGATTTTTTTTATAACAAAAAGTAGAAAATATCATTTTTTTTCAAAATTTTCGGTCTTTTTCCGTTTATAGCGCAAAAAATAAAAACCGCAGAGGTGATCAAATACCATCAAAAGAAAGCTCTATTTGTGGGAAGAAAAGGACGCAAATTTCGTTTGGGTACAGCATTGCATGACCACGCAATTAGCAGTTAAAGCGACGCAGTGCCAAATTGGAAAAAGACCTCTGGTCCTTAGGCAGCATAATGGTCCGGGGCTCAAGTGGATAACAAAGAGTGAAAAATTTTAAGGGGGTCTGAATACTTTCCGTCCCCACTGTATCTCAAAGGCTGACATATAGCTGTGATAACAGTAAGTCCATTACATTTTTAACTCAAGCATAACGAGTTATAAAATGACTTTGCTGAAAATACTAATTGTCTGGCTTTAACCACTTGCTGCCCATATAACTTACATATACGGTGGCAAGGTGGCACTGCTGCGCTGGATCACGTACCTAGTACATGATCCTACACTTCCGGGTCCGGGGCGCGCATGCACACCGCTGGCGATCCGCGCCTGCTGTGATTATACACAGCAGGAGCTGATCTGCGGGTACCGCAGACTCAATGTGCGCTGGCACCAATCATTCAGCACAGAGGTAGAACGGCGATCTTCCTATGTAAACAAGGCAGATCGCTGTTCTGTCAGTAGGGAAGGTGTGGATCATGTGTTCTGCAAAGATTCTTTTTTTTTTTTTGGATATGTTTTATAGAAAAAAGTAGAAAATATTGTTTTTTTTTCAAAATTGTCTGTCTTTTTTTGTTTATAGCGCAAAAAATAAACGCAGAGGTGATCAAATACCACCAAAAGAAAGCTCTATTTGTGTGAAAAAAGAGGTGTTTTTTTTTTTTTTTTTTTTTACAGTGTTGCACAACCGGGCAATTGTCAGTTAAAGTAATGCGGTGTCGCATCGCAAAATATAGCCTGGTCATGAAGGAGGGTAAATCTTCCGGAGCTGAAGTGGTTAATAGCTTGAATCACTGATCCAGAAAAAATATGCAGCACTTTTCAGATGGAGGTCATCAATGACAGTTCACATACTTTATAGCAGGTGTACATTAAAAGGAATATTAACAACTTCAGGGATCTATTATTTGGCACAGTTCTGCATGCTGAGTATAGCTCCGAGACCGCATGTATTATCTGTATTAGGTCGAATCTCAGTAAACAGTTGCACATTTGTTGCACATGACTGTGCTGTGCCAGAAATGTAATGTTCCATCTGTGCTAACCTGTTCTACTAAGTGTGTATTTGGTATATTGTCTTTCAGCATGATTGGTGTTTGCAATGCACGTGTACAAGTGATGGGTGAACCTATGGTGGCCATACACACTTTGATTTTAGTATCCAATTGATGTGCAATTTGATGAAAATTATTGAATCGGAAACCAATCAAATATCCATAACGTCCCTTCTGATTGATTTAGACTTGATCCCTCTCCCCTCAGAGTAGTGCAGTGTCAATTAATGTAAAATAATTACTCTGATGACATTATGTAAACAAAAATAGTAAAAAAAAAAAAAAGGATTTGTTTTTAACATACTGTCATCAGTCAGTATCCCTGATCACCACCAGACACGTCATATAATGACACTGTACTGCACTGGAGACAGTGTGTAAAAAAAAAAAAAAAAAAAAAAAAAAAATGTGAACCCCCCCCCCCCCAAAAAAAAAATTTTTATTTGATTTCTTAATTTAAAAAAAAAAAGATAAATAAATGACTTAAAAAAACTCACAATGCCTTTTCCTAAATACCTCAGACTGCCTACTTTCCAAAAAGAGGTCATTTGGGGGGGTATTTGTACTGTCCTGGCATTATAAGGGCCTCAAGAAATTAGGCCATCAGTACATCAGGATTGATAGATTTTACAGTTTGTAGACTCTATAACTTTCCTACAGAATAAATAATATACACTGATTTGGGTTATTGGGAAATGTAGTAAAATACATTTGGTCTAAATTTATGAAGAAATATTATTCGTTTGCAAAACTTTAAAACCGAAACTAAGAAAAACCTTTTTTTTTTTCCCAACATTTTTGGTATTTTTTGTTTTGATAGCAAACAAAAAAAAAAAGAAATTCATGCAGTTAAAACAACATGTTATATTCTCATAAAACTACAGACCACCTCCCTGCTTATGTCTATAGAGCACTACCTTAGAATACATACGTTAAAGTATATCTGTGATACTTTCTACCTCCGTTTCCCACAATTGTACGTAGTTTGCGCGCCATTTTGTTTAGTAAATGTACATTAACCACTTGATTTCCATAAGGTTTTTACCCCCTTCATGACCAGGGCAATTTTTGCTATTCAGCACTGCGCTGCTTTCACTGGCAATTGCGTGGTCATGCAACGCTGTACCCAAAATAAATTATCTTTTTTTTTCACACAAATAGAGCTTTTTACTGTGAAACATGTATTAAGAGAATTTTGTGGTACCCTTAAAGTCTCATTCTTCTATCCGAACATGTAACTTGGGATGGTGATTCCTGTATTTATGATTAGTGCTGGTCCATATATTTTCTTAACCACTTCAATACCGGGCATTTTCACCCCCTTCCTGCCCAGGGCAATTTTCATTTTTCAGTGTTGTCGCAATTTGAATGACAATTGCGCAATCATGCAACACTCTACCCAAATGAAATTTTTATAATTTTTTTTCCCCCACAAATAGCTTTCTTTTGGTGGTATTTATTTCTTGCACTATAAACAAAAGAAGAGTGACTAGTTTGAAAAAAAAAAACACAATATTCTTTACTTTTTGCTATAATAAATATCCATATTTAAAAAAACAAACAAATTTTTTTTCAGTTTAGGCCGATATGTATTCTTCTACATATTTTTGGTAAACAAAAATCGCAATAAGCGTATATTGATTCGTTAGTGCAAAAGTTATAGCATCTACAACATAGGGGATAGATTTATCTCCTCCTCTTCCTCTTCCTCTTCCTCTTCCTCCTCCTCCTCTTCCTCCTCCTCCTCCTCCTCCTCCTCCTCCTCCTCCTCCTCCTCCTTCTCCTCCTCCTCCTCCTCCTCCTCCTCTTCCTCTTCCTCTTCCTCCATTTTTATTGAGACTGACATTGCGGAGGACATATCGGACACTATTTTGGGACCATTCACATTTATACAGCGATCAGTCCTATAAAAATGCACTGATTACTGTATAAATGTCACTGGCAGGGAAGGGGTTAACACTAGGGGGCGATCAAGGGGCTAAATGTGTTACCTAGGGAGTGATTCTAACTGTAGGGGGATGGGACTCACAAGGGGAGGAGACCGATCGGTGTTCCTCTGTACTGGGAACACACGATCGGTCTCCTCTCCCCTGACAGGACATGGATCTGTGTGTTTACATACACAGATCCACGTCCCTGCTCTGTTACTGGCAATTGTGTGTGCCCGGCACACATCGTGGCCGCCGGGCACGCACTTCTGCTCCCGAGTGACGCGGCGGGCGCGCATGCTCCCCCTAGACAGCCAGGAAGCCGAGGATGTCATATGACCCCTGCCCAGGATGGGAGATCCCTTTTGCGAATGTCATTTGACTATGGGCGGGGAAGCAAGTGGTTAAATTGGAATCCAACTTTCTCCGTGTCATCAATGATGGGGTTATGAAAAGCTCTCAAAGCATTTCCTTAGTATAGAGACATCCACTTCCTCAGGAGAGTTGGTGGATAGTGATAATGGATATACCAATTTTACAACAGACCAGCCAAATTAAAACCAAGTGATTAGGTCTTCTATACATGCCTGGACCAGACACTCCAAGGTAAAGCTCAGGAGCCACACCAAGGTTATCGCTACTCCCAGTGCAGGACAATCTCCTCTACTCCATCATGGCTTGCTGTGTAATTGTTAAACAGTATATTCATATACGGTGATATAAAAAGTATACACACCCCTGTTAAAATGTCAGGTTTCTTTGATGTAAAAAAAAAGACAAAGTTAAATCATTTCAGAACTTTTTCCACCTTTTTAATGTGACCTATAAACTGTACAACTCATTTGAATAACAAACTGAAATCTTTTAGGTGGAGGGAAGTAAAAATAAAAAACTAAAATAATATGGTTTCATAAGTGTGCACACTCTTAAACTAATACTTTGTTGAAGCACTTTTTTGATTTTATTACAGAACTCAGTCTTTTTTCAGTATGAGTCTATCAGCATGGCACATCTTGACTTGGCAATATTTGCCCGCTCTTCTTTGCAAAAATACTCCAAATCTGTCAGATTGCGAGGGCATCTCCTGTGCATAGCCCTCTTCAGATCACCCCACAGATTTTCAATCGGATTCAGGTCTGGGCTCTGGCTGGGCCATTCCAAAACTTTATTATTCTTCTGGTGAAACCATTCCTTTGTTGATTTGGATGTATGCTTTGGGTCTTGTCATGCTGAAAGATGAAGTTTTTCTTCATGTTCAGCTTTCTAACAGAAGCCTGAAGGTTTTGTGCTAGTGTTAACTCGTATTTGGAACCATTCAGAATTCCCTCTACCTTGACCAAGGCACCTGTTCCAGTTGAAGAAAAACAGCCCCAAAGAATCATGCTTCATGGTGGGTATGGTATTCTTTTGGTGATGTGCGGTGTTGTTTTTGCACCAAACATACCTTTTGGAATTATAGCCAAAAAGTTCAACCTTAATTTCATCAGGCACATGCTTTTGGGAGACTTCAGATGTGTTTTTGCAAAATTTAGCCAGGCTTGGATGTTTTTCTTTGTAAGAAAAGGCTTGCCACTCTACCCCATAGCCCAGACATATGAAGAATACAGGAGATTGTTGTCACATGTATCAATCACACAGCCAGTACTTGTCAGATATTCCTGCAGTTCCTTTAATGTTCCTATAGGCCTCTTGGCAGCCTCCCTGACCAGTTTTCTTTTCGTCTTTTCATCAATTTTAGCAGGATGTCCAGTTCTTGGTAATGTCACTATTGTGCCATATTTTCTCCACTTGATGACGACTGTCCTCACTGTGTTCCATTCTATATCTAATGCCTTGGAAATTATTTTGTACCCTTCTCCTGACTGATGCCTATTAACAATGAAATCACTCTGATTCTTTGGAAGCTGTCTGCGGACCATGGCTTTTGCTGTGAAATGCGACTAAGAAAATGTCAGGAAAGACCTACTAGAACAGCTGAACTTTATTAGTGGTTAATCAAAGGCACTTTAAATGATGGTAGGTGTATACTGAGTCCTATTTAACATGAGTTTGAATGTGATTGCTTAATTCTGAACACAGCTACATCTCCAGTTATAAGAGTCCATGTTTCTTCAATGTTTATTAAATAGTGTAACATATATATAATAGTATACCCTCATAGAGATTTGTTTCCACATGACACAGCAAAACCAAGATTCAGCCTCCTGGCTATTGTATTTCTCTGGATGGTGTGTTCAGCTCTGCCTGTTCCTGCACATCAGTGTAAACTTCTACGTCAAATTTTGATTTAATTTTAGTCATTGTCTTTTGACTAAAATGCCATTTTAGTTTTAGTCTTATTTTAGCCATCTGTAATTGTTTTAGTTGACTAAAATCTCCAGTATGACCCTTACTCCTTCCAAAGTTAAAAGCACACAGTCACTTTCCTTCAGCACAGGGAGTCATCTACTCACTCAGCCACAAGGTCATCAGTTGCCTCCTGCTGTGATCCACCAGGCTCTTCCTAGTGAGGGAGAAGTAGACTCACACCACCATAGAACAGCTGACTCTTTCATAAAACTTTCACCAGGCTCTCTCCAGTGAGCTTCTCCAGACCCACCTTGATCCCTGGACTTGAACTTGCAAATAGGCCCCCCAACTAAGCCTAGCTGGGACCTCTAGCACTCCTACTCCAGGGGCAGAGCCTCTGCTCAGGGGTCTCCTCCTGCAGGATTAGACCCAGGAACATTGCCCCCTGCTGCCCAGGCCTCAGCTATTGATGGGCTCCCTCTCCACCTTCTGGGTACACCTCCCCAGGGATTGGGTAGAGTCCCATAAACATTCAGGCTGCTTGTTCTGTCCTTCTTCCCACTATACTTCTAGAATCCTCTAGAAGACAGGGAGAAATAACAGAACAGCCTGTGGAACACTGAGCAGCCCTAGATAATCAACCCTGGCTCCACTGATTACAGAGGAGCTACCTTAATTTTACTAGCAACCTACACTAAACTAGGAGGGTGCTACACCAGAATTGGTATCTGGTGTAAGAAAGGCCTTCTAAATGAAAGTCACTCTTGTACTATAGCAGCAATTCTTTCTCTCTAACTCCTCCCCTCCATCTCCCGTCTGCTTAGTGTACTCTACTTTGAGAAAAGTACTTTGCATACTTTTATAAAACCACTTTAAAGGTTAAATAGGAGCTCTAGTCTCCCGCAAAAAAATAGGCTTAGTGGTCAGTGGGAGTAAAAAAAGTTACATCATTGGTGTCTGTGGGAGGAACCGTGCCCCCATTGCTGTTGTCTGTGGGAGGAACCATGCCCCCATTATTGGTGTTGGTAGGGCCAACAGTGCCCCAAGAGCCAGATAAAGGCAAGCAAGCAAGCAAGCACCACTGTTTGGAGACCCCTGTTCTAGTTTAACCTGGTCCCGTGGTCACTGCCTCCAGGTTTCCTTTTTCAGGAGTGGTTCCTTTGTCTTGCAGCATTATATGGAGCCATCCTTGCATGCAGGGACTAGAGCTGTGTCTCCCTACACTGTGTACTGTACATCAGTAGCAACACACACTCTCATAACCTAGTGTAAGTTACCCCCTGCTCCTCCTGCTTCCAAGTTAACAGATTGACTGGAGACTGCAATGTCCTCTGTTAACTCTTCCTGTAAAAACATACATTCAGGGAACCAGCACTAAGAGAGCAGGAGTCAGTAGTATTGAAAGTCGTAAACTACAAGTACTGAGGTAAGACTGTTAACAAATAGATTACTGGGGAGTGTTCACACCTTCCCGCCTGGCCTATACTTGATCGGCGGGCGGACCTTTCATCCTTCTGATTGGACGTCATATGACGTCCTTTCAAAAGGCGCCACACAGCGGTACAATCCGTCACTGGCCATGTCCACTGAACACAGCCGATGACTGATCAGTGTACCGGTGCTGGTACCATGTGACCGCTGTGACCAATCACAGCAGATCACATGACAGTTGTAAACCATGGATGGCTTCCTTTCATGGTCGATGTGATCACATAATACAGACAGGGCCAATCACAACCCATCTGTACAATGTGATTAGTCATAGCTAATCACAACAAAACAAACTGAATGAATCATTTTAATTAAGTAAAATGCTTGCTTATAGCAATAAAGTTCACTGCTATAAGCAATCATAATGTGTAAAAAAATTTTTTTTAAATTTGACTTCCCCAGAGTAGTGCAATGGTACTGTGGTAACATTATATTGCTCTGGTCATAGTGTGTTGGAAGGCAACATGGTTTAATATAATTTTTCTGTAGTTTTCTTTCTGGTTGATACAACCAGGTGACTTAAGTTGAAAGTTTACCCAGCAGGGTCTTGATTCATGCCCCGGGCAGGGGGAGTATGGGAACAAAAGCTTGGCTCTTGACCAACTGGTGTGATAAAGATTGAAATCCTTGATTAACACTTTGCAGGCAAGCTTCAAAGAGGGCCATTGCTGCCAAGATGATTGATGGAGTTGAGCTACAGAAGATCAAAGGGCTAGCTATCACTGAAGATGACCCAGGTCGCATAGCGATGATTCATGGACGAATATTGCCCCTAGAGGCCACTATAGCAGGACGGACAGAGAAATAATATTAAAGAAGGACTGCCTCTTAATTATTTTGGATTGGACAGAATACTAGATGAGCTGGCAATGGGGTGGTGTCTGGGGGGTGTACAAATGGGGTTTAAAACTGCACACAGAATGGAAAAATCTCTCTCTGGCTCTCTTGCTTCTATTAGCCTCATGGCTCTCTCTTGCCATTTTGAGCCCGTATCATTGATGTTTTTGTATTTTATATGCTCTGTAATATTTTCCTTTTAGTGTTTTTTATGTTAGCATTTCCTATTTTCTTGGGAAAAAAATAAGATGTTGTTTTACTAAGCAGTGTGTTTGTTTTCATAGCTAACCTTATATCATTACATCAATAGTAACATTATCAGAGTTTTAATAGACTAGCTAACTATAGGAATAGACAAGCTAATACGTAAATGGAATAAATAGAAGGGATCCATAACCACCCACCTAATATTTATTTCACAGTGTGTTTAATTTTTTGGGGAATTTTTTTTTTAATTACTTCATTTCCAAAAAAATTACAACTTCAAAAAACTCTCCATGCCTTGTACTAAATACCTTGGATTGTCTACTTTCCAAAAATGGATAATTTGGGGAATATTTGTACTGTCCTGACATTTTTGGGCCTCAAGAAATGAGATAGGCAGTCATTATTTTAGGATTGATCAATTTTCAGATGTATACCATGGTTTGTGAACTCTATACCTTTCCTACAGACTAAATATTATACGCTAATTTGGGTTATTTTCACCAAAGAAATGTAGCAGAATACATTTTGCCCTAAATTTTTGAAGAACAATTATTTGCAAAATTGTATAACTGAAACAAAGAAAAACATGGGGGTTTTTTTCAAATTTTTTTTCTGTCTTTTTTCCTTTTTTTTAGCAAAAAAATAAAAAACCCAGTGGTGATTAAATACCACCAAAAGAAAGCTCTCGTTGTGTGAACAAAATAATAAAAATTTAGTTTGGATACAGTGTTGCATGACCGCGCAATTGCCATTCAAAGTGCGACAGCACTGAAAACTGAAAATTGGCCTGGGCAGGAAGGAAGTAAAAATGGCCGGTATTAAAATGCTAATGGTTTAATACTGCTTTAATTGTAGCTTTAGAGTTAATTTCCATCTGTAACGTCCACTTCTGGTTAGCGGCCATAGGGGATACTTGCCTGCCTTTGTTGAGTTCTGGAGCCAGGCCTGTACTTACTATAATGCCAAATTAAAAAAAAAAAAAAAAGTAAGCCAGACTATTGGTAAAATTCATTTATTGAAAATTTAAGTTTTGGAGGTTATAAGGGGACCCATTTATCAGGGCTTAAAATTTTCAAGAGATGTACATATTAAGACTGTAGAAAACTGTGATTTAAAGATAGATGTAGGAGAATCGTTGCAGCAGCCAGTTTGCTGCCTCAAGTCAGTGCCTAGGGCAGCAGAGTTAGAGGGGGCACCAAGCTTCAAAATGTACAAATTGTGATAATATTCTGGTTACTTTATTACCCTGTTCTATTCACTTCTAGAAATTTGAGGGGAAATTCTGTAACAGAATTGCATGGTATTCCAGGGGATGTTGAAAAGTACAAAGGCACTTTACAGTTCAGGAAACATGACGCTACTCCTGTTTGGTGGTCTGTAGAGTTGAATGCAGCTCTGTATATAAATGTAGACCCCATTCTGTCTCCTATAGTATATTCTAATGTTAGTCTTTACTCCCTTTTCCCTTTTTTTTAATGTCTTTATTTTAGTAATTATTCATGGTACCTAGTGCAATAGAAAGTGACAGCAGTGATACTTTAATCTCTCTCTTCTTCACAGAGTAAATGACTAAGCTCCACTCAAATTGAAGAACTTTCACATGTACAGGAAATGCCCCATTATTGCCCTAGAGACGCCACTTAGGGACACTGTGTTGTTCATACCTTTGGCGTAATAAAATGGAATGACAGGGAAAAAATATTGAACACACTAACTGAAATGTATTTAATACTTGGTACAAAATCCTTTTGATTGGTAATGACAGCTTCAAGACGCCTCCTGTATAGAGAAACTAGTCGCATGCATTGCTCAGATGTGATTTTGGCCCATTCTTCCACACAAGTAGTCTTCAAATCTTGAAGGTTCCGTGCACCTCTTCTATGAACTCTGATCTTTAGTTCTTTCCATATATTTTCCATTGGATTCAAGTCAGGTGATTGGCTGGGCCATTGTAGCAGCTGTATTTTCTTTCCTCGAGACCAATTGAGAGTTTCCTTGGCTGTGTGTTTGAGATCATTGTCTTGCTGAAATGTCCACTTTTGTTTCATCTTCATCATCCTGGTAGATGGCAGCAGATTTTTATCAATAATGTCTTGGTATGTTTTTACATTCATCCTTCTGTCAATGACATGAATTTTGCCAGTACCGTATGCTGAAAAACAGCCCCCAACACCATGATGTTCCCACCTCCAAAATTTACTGTTGGTATGGGGGATGTTTTTGGGGTGATGTGCATCGCCATTTGACCTCCAAACATGTTGTATATTATGGCATCCAAAGAGTTAAATTTTAGTCTCATCTGACCAGACTATATTCTCCCAGTATTTCACAGGCTTGTCTAAATGTTATGCAGCAAACTTTAAACGCACTTTGACATGCTTTTTCTTCAGCAATGGAGTCTTGCGTGGTGAGCGTGCATACAGGCCATGACGGTTGAGTGCATTACTAATTTGTTTTCTTTGAAACAATTGTACCTGCTAATTCCAGGTCTTTCTGAAGCTCTCCACAAGTGGTCCTTGGCTCTCGGACAACTCTTCTGATAATTCTTTTCACTCCTCTGTCCGAAATCTTGTGAGGAGCACCTGGTCATGGCCGGTTTATGGTGAAATTATGTTCTTTCCACTTCCTTCTGGATTATGGCCCCAATAGTGCTTACTGGATCATTCAGAAATTGAAAAAATCCTTCTGTGACCAATGACATCAGTATGTTGTGCAACAATAATGATGCGAAAATCTTGAGATGTTTCTTGTGTGACACCTTGGAAATGAGACACCTTTTTTATAGGCCATCAGTTAAGATTAATTTGCGCTGACAAGGGGCAGGATCGCTTTCTAATTACTGATATTTTTTTGCTGGTGCCTTGGCTTTCAATGCCTTTTCGCACTTCCCTTTCTTCATGTGTTTAATACTTTTCCCCTGTCATTCCATTTTATTTACACATAACTTAATTTCTGAACTTATTTGTTTTGGTTTCTTTGTATGTATGGATTGCATGGGTTGTTACCAACATATGGCGAACATTTAATGTCAATGGCACCTTTTAGAAATATATTTACCTAGAAAAATGGAGACTTGTTCAATGCTTATTTTAACCGCTGTATATAATAGAAGCCCAAATTTGTTAATAATATACCTACACTGCCTCCCAGACTACAGGACACAACAAACATCACTTTTTTACCTATTTATGTTAACCATTATCCCAGCCCTCTTTAGTATAGAAAAGGTCCCCTTCTCTAGTGAGTGATCCCAAGTAAGAGTTTAAAGACCTTCCACCAAGTTAAAGCAAAATCATAATCTGCAAAATTCAGGAGCAGTGCTTGGCTTTTTTTCCATTCTGAGTTACTGACCTGAAACAGGCTTGTAAGTTAAAGTGATTGTAAGGGTTCGTTTGTTACTTAAAAAAACATGGCATACTTACCTCCACTCTGCAGATCGTTTTGCACAAAGTGGCCCCGAACCTCATCTACTGGGGTGCCCCGGGGCGGCTATCGCAGTTCCTCCTCGCATCAGATAACCCCCTTCGGAGAAGCGCTCTGCCAGGGGGGTTACCTTGCAGGCGCGCTCCTGAGTCCAGCATTTGCGTCCATAGACACGAATGCTGGACTCGGTCCTGCCCCCCTACGCTCGCATCATTGTATTCAATTGACAGCAGCGGGAGTCAATGGCTGCACTGCTATCAATCTATCCAATCAAGAGCTGGGACCCCGTGGAGAGGGAGAGTGCGTCTCCGCGGACAGAAAAACGGGGCTCAGGTAAGTAAAACGGGGGGGGGCTGGGGGGCCGGTCACTGACAGGTGTTCTTTCACCTTAATGCATAGGATGCATTAAGGTGAAAAAACACGAGGGTTTAAAACCACTTTAAAACACCTGATCTGCATTTTTGTTTCAGGGCAGTCACCTAAGTGTTGAAGTCTAGGAATGGATTCCACAGTCATGGAACCAGTAGCTTCAGGAGACAACCTCATCATTTTTCTCACATGTTTCTTGGAAATAGAAGCTTTCCTCAGTTTATCCAGGCATACGGAAACATGTTGTACTTCTCCCAAAGTGCACACTGAGCTGAGCGATAGTCCTTCTTCACAGACAGTGATGTGGACAATAGCGCTGTTCCATAGGGATACTCTGGCCATTCGGAGGGCATGCGTCCTATAAAAATAAATAAATTAGAATACATGAAAGCTGACCAATCCTCTGACAGCTACTGTACATCTTTCAACATTTCAGAGCTAAGGACAATTGCAGCAGAACAAAGGGTTTTAGGTATGCTGTGTTATAAATGGACAGCACATTGAAATAAAGTCCGAAAAAGTGAAAAAAAAAATGTGTGTGTGTGTGTGTGTGTGTGTGTGTGTGTGTGTGTGTGTGTGTGTGTGTGTGTGTGTGTATATATATATATATATATATATATATATATATATATATATTATACATTTTTGTAAATATTTTATTAGATCTTTTCATGTGACAACACTGAAGAAATGACACTTTGCTACAATGTAAAGTAGTGAGTGTACAGCTTGCATAACAGTGTAAATTTGCTGTCCCCTCAAAATAACTCCACACACAGCCATTAATGTCTGAACCGCTGGCAACAAAAGTGAGTACACCCCTAAGTGAAAATGTCCAAATTGGGCCCAATTAGCCATTTTCCCTCCCAGTGTCATGTGACTTGTTAGTGTTACAAGATCAAATGTGTGAATGGAGAGCAGGTGTGTTAAATTTGGAGTTATTGCTCTCACTTTCTCATACTGGTCACTGGAAGTTCAACATGGCACCTCATGGCAAATAACTCTCTGAGCATCTGAAAAAATGAATTGTTGCTCTACATAAAGATGGCCTAGGCTATAAGAAGATTGCCAGGACCCTGAAACTAAGCTGCAGCATGGTGGCCAAGACCATACAGCGGTTTACCAGGACAGGTTCCACTCAGAACAGGCCTCGTCATGGTCGACCAAAGAAGTTGGGTTTTGCGTCATATCCAGAGGTTGTCTTTGGAAAATAGACGAATGAGTGCTGTTGGCATTGCTGCAGAGGTTGAAGGGGTGGGAGGTCAGCCTATCAGTGCTCAGACCATACGCCGCACACTGCATCAAATTGGTCTGCATGGCTGTCATCCCAGAAGGAAACCTCTTCTAAAGATGATGCACAAGTAAGCCCGCAAACAGTTTGCTGAAAGGAGACTAAGGACATGGATTACTGTAACCATGTCCTGTGATCTGATGAGACCAAGATAAACTTATTTGGTTCAGATGGTGTGAAGCGTGTGTGGCGGCAACCAGGTGAGGAGTACAAAGACAAGTGTGTCTTGCCTACAGTCAAGCATGGTGGTGGGAGTGTCATGGTCTGGGGCTGCATGAGTGCTGCCGGCACTGGGGAGCTACAGTTCATTGAGGGAACCATGAATGCGAACATGTACTGTGACATACTGAAGCAGAGCATGATCCCCTCCCTTCAGAGACTGGGCCGCAGGGCAGTATTCCAACATAACGACCCCAAACGCACCTCCAAGATGACCACTGACTTGCTAAAGAAGCTGGGGGTAAAGGTTATGGACTGGCCAAGCATGTCTCCAGACCTAAACCCTATTGAGCATCTGTGGGGCATCCTCAAACGGAAGGTGGAGGAGCGCAAGGTCTCTAACATCCACCAGCTCTGTGATGTCGTCATGGAGGAGTGGAAGAGGACTCCAGTGGCAACCTGTGAAGCTCTGCTGAACTCCATGCCCAAGAAGGTTAAGGTAGTGCTGGAAAAAATGGTGGCCACACAAAATATTGACACTTTGGGCCCAATTTGGACATTTTCACTTAGGGGTGTACTCACTTTTGTTGCCAGCGGTATAGACATTAATGGCTGTGTGTTGAGTTATTTTGAAGGGACAGCAAATTTACAATGTTATACAAACTGTACACTCACTACTTTACATTTTAGCAAAGTGTAATTTCTATAGTGTTGTCACATAAAAAGATATAATAAAATATTTTACAAAAATGTAAAGGATGTACTCACTTTTGTGAGATACTGTGTATACAGTTGCAATAAAAAGTATGTGAACCCTTTTGGAATGATATGGATTTCTGCACAAATTGGTCATAAAATGTGATCTGATCTTCATCTAAGTCACAACAATAGACAATCAGTCTGCTTAAACTAATAACACACAAAGAATTAAATGTTACCATGTTTTTATTGAACACACCATGTAAACATTCACAGTGCAGGTGGAAAAAGTATGTGAACCCCTAGACTAATGAGCTCTCCAAGAGCTAATTGGAGTGAGGTGTCAGCCAACTGGAGTCCAATCAATGAGATGAGATTGGAGTGTTGGTTGCAGCTGCCCTGCCCTATAAAAAATACACACCAGTTCTGGGTTTGCTTTTCACAAGAAGCATTGCCTGATGTTAATTATACCTCGCACAAAAGAGCTCTCAAAAGACCTACGAGTAAGAATTGTTGACTTGCATAAAGCTGGAAAGGGTTATAAAATTATCTCCAAAAGCCTTGCTGTTCATCAGTCCACGGTAAAACAAATTGTCTATAAATGGAGAAAGTTCAGCACTGCTGCTACTCTCCCTAGGAGTGGGCGTCCTGTAAAGATGACTGCAAGAGCACAGCGCAGACTGCTCAATGAGGTGAAGAAGAATTCTAGAGTGTCAGCTAAAGACTTACAAAAGTCTCTGGCATATGCTAACATCCCTGTTAGCGAATCTATGATACGTAAAACATTAAACAATAATAGATTTCATGGGAGGATACCACAGAGGAAGCCACTGTTGTTAAAAAAAAACATTGCTGCACTTTACAGTTTGCACAAGAGCACCTGGATGTTCCACAGCAGTACTGGCAAAATATTCTGTGGACAGATGAAACCAAAGTTGAGTTGTTTGGAAAAAACATACAACACTGTGTGGAGAAAAAGAGGCACAAAACATCAACATCAAAACCTCATCCCAACTGTGAAGTATGGTGGTGTGGGCATCATGGTTTGGGGCTGCTTTGCTGCGTCAGGGCCTGGACGGATTGCTATCATCAAAGGAAAAATGAATTCCCAAGTTTATCAAGACATTTTGCAGGAGAACTTAAGGCCATCTGTCCACCAGCTGAAGCTCAACAGAAGATGGGTGTTGCAACAGGACAACGACCCAAAGCATAGAAGTAAATCAACAACAGAATGGCTTAAACAGAAGAAAATACGCCTTCTGGAGTGGCCCAGTCAGAGTCCTGACCTCAACCCGATTGAGATGCTGGGGCATGACCTCAAGAAAGCGATTCACACCAGACATCCCAAGAATATTGCTGAACTGAAACAGTTCTGTAAAAAGGAATGGTCAAGAATTATTCCTGACCGTTGTGCACGTCTGATCTGCAACTACAGGAAACGTTTGGTTGAAGTTATTGCTGCCAAAGGAGGTTCAACCAGTTATTAAATCCAAGGGTTCACATACTTTTTCCACTTGCACTGTGAATGTTTACATGGTGTGCTCAATAAAAACATGGTAACATTTAATTCTTTGTGTGTTATTAGTTTAAGCAGACTGTGATTGTCTATTGTTGTGATGAAGATCAGATCACATTTTATGACCAATTTGTGCAGAAATCCATATCATTCCAAAAGGGTTGCAACTGTATGTGTGTGTGTATGTGTATATCTATATATATGTGTATATCTATATATATATATATATATATATATATATATATATATATATATATATATATATATATATATATATATATATATATAAATTTTTTTTTTTTCACTAACACTTTTTTGGACTTTATTTCAATGTGCTCTCCATTTATAACACAGTATTCACATTTCATCGCTGTTCATTTACTTTTGGTGTTACACACTTAAGATTATTTATAAGTTTGGTATATTACTTACCAGTGTCAGCTGCCACCCCACCACAGCTCAGCGATACAGAATTTTTTATTCTTTTAGGTATGCAGCTACAGTATAATTTTTTTTCCGCATGATCCATTTACATTTCTGCATCTTAAAATAACCTGAATAAACTGAAAGCCTAACAAACTCCAAAAAAGCCTACCAGCAGGTAAATGGGTTGCGTAGATCTACCTGCTGGTAGGTTTTTTTTGGAGTTTGTTAGGCAATGGAACCTATTTAGCACTCTTTGTCCTCTGGGTTATGGTGTACTTTAGCATACATCCTATTCCTTTTTGTTTTTAGATTTAGCTTTTCTACGATAAAGCTTTGTTTGTGTATCCAGATGCATTGTTTGCTTTATCTGATATTTTGGCGTGGTTGGCACAGTTGGGATAGTGTCCTTGACTGATCTCCATTGTAAGCGCATTGAACAGTTATACTTACACTATATTGTCAAAAGTATTGTGACGCCTGCCTTTACACACACACATGAATTTCAATGGCGTCTTAGTCCATTGGGATCAATATTGCATTGGCCCACCATTTGCGGCTTCAACTCTTCTGGGAAGGCTGTCTACAAGGTTTAGGAGTGTCTATGGGAATGTTTGACCATACTTCGGGAAGCGCATTTGTAAGATCAGGTACTGATGTTGGACGAGAAGGCCTGGCTCGCAGTCTCCGCTCTAATTCATCCCAAAGGTGTTCTATCGGGTTGAGGTCAGGACTCTGTGCAGGCCAGTCAAGTTCCTCCATCCCAAACTTGCTCATTCACGTCTTTATGGACCTTGTTTTCTGCACTGGTCCAAATTATTTGATGGAGGGGGGATTATAATGTGGGGTTGTTTTTCTGGGGTTGGGCTTGGCCCCTTATTTCCACTGAAGATGACTTGCATACCAGGATATTTTGGACAATGTCATGCTCCCAACTTTGTGGGAAGAGTTTGGGTATGGCCCCTTCCTGTTCCAACATGACTGCGCAAGTGTACAAAGCAAGGTCCATAAAGACCTGGATGAGCGAGTTTGGGGTGAAGAAACTTGACTGGCCTGCACAGAGTCCTGACCTCAACCTGAAAGAACAACTTTGGGATGAATTAGAGCGGAGAGACTGTGAGCCAGGCCTTCTCTTCCACATCAGTGCCTGACCTCACAAATGCGCTTCTGGAAGAATGGTCAAACATTCCCATAGACACACTCCTAAACCTTGTGGACAGCCTTCCCAGAAGAGTTGAAGCTGTTATAGCTGCAAAGGGTGGGCCAACTTAATATTGAACCCTACGGACTAATGCCCCGTACACACGGTCGGACTTTGTTCGGACATTCCGACAACAAAATCCTAGGATTTTTTCCGACAGATGTTGGCTCAAACTTGTCTTGCATACACACGTACACACAAAGTTGTCAGAAAATCCGATCGTTCTAAACGCGGTGGCGTAAAACACGTACATCGGGACTATAAACGGGGCAGTAGCCAATAGCTTTCATCTCTTTATTTATTCTGAGCATGCGTGGCACTTTGTCCGTTGGATTTGTGTACACACGATCGGAATTTCCGACAACGGATTTTGTTGTCGGAAAATTTTATAGCAAGCTCTCAAACTTTGTGTGTCGGAAAATCCGATTGAAAATGTGTGATGGAGCCCACACACGGTCGGAATTTCCGACAACAAGGTTCTATCACACATTTTCCGTTGGAAAATCCGACCGTGTGTACAGGGCAAAAGACTGGGATGCAAACTTCATGTGTGTGTAAAGACGGTTGTCCCAATACTTTTGACAATATAGTGTATATCATATCAGTATCATAATGTGAATGATTTATATTGCACATGTACTATTATTTGTTCATTTTGTATTTTCATTTTAGGTAGTATTTCTATTTTAGCACCCTCTGCTTCTGAGGAATCGACTTATGCGAAATATGTCAAGCCTTATATGTGGAGTGGAGGGTGGTGGAGCCCTCTACTGTTTTGAGATTTGTATTTCCAATCTGACGCTACATTACTATATATACTTCCACGAATTGTGGACCACCACCCCTATTTCTAAACAGTGCTGAATGCTACTATATTTTTAAACCTAGATGTTTTTAATATATATTTTATATCTTGTATCAATAAAGTGTGTTTTATTTTACTTTACCTTTTGGAGTTGTGCCCATAAATTCTATGAACTGCGGTTCAAATAATATATATTTTTTGTGATCTAAAAATAGATGATTTTGGGACTTGGCACTGCTATATCTTTAGGGTTAATAGGCATCCATTGTGCCTCCTAATGGTCCCTCATTGGGTCTGACTCTAATATGTAACACTACATGTGCTTTTTAGCCCCCCCCCCCACCCCTAATCTTTCAAGAGTGTGTCCCAGTGTGACATCATAGGGCAAAACAGACACTCGCATTGCCAAGCTCTACCCCTCTTAAGTGCCACAATTAGTGAAAAGCCAAATGCAGCAAATCTCTACTCTAAATTGCAAGCTCTAACGAGCAGGTCCCTCTGACTCCTCTTCAATTGTATTGTAACCGTTTGCCCTCATTTTGTAAAGCGCTGCGCAAACAGTTGGCACTATTTATATCCTGTGTAGCGTCGCATAACGCGACCCATCACATTTAGCTACCTGCTGGACTGAATTTTGTGGCCACACCCCTGAGTCCAGGTTCACGCCCCACCATCCAAGTGGACATAAAGTTAGATTATAATCATGCCGAGCAAAGCGAGGCCGTGCCCGAAGCATGGCGAGCGGCCCTGTGGCAAAGTGGTCTTACAACAGTGTTGGAACGCATATGGCGGCGTCGCACATGCGCACTCCAGCGGGTAGAAAAATGTGATGGGTAGCCAAATTTGACATGACACCTGCATAATATAGCCAGGTACTGAACTACAGAAACATGGAGAAGGAGACATTTTCCTCTTTTCAACCACATTACTTTCACTTTCTACTGAGTTACCGATGTTATGCTGCATCATTCTACCCTGGCCAGCAGGGGGAGAGCTAAAGGCAAGCAAGCCCATAGACTTCTATGCAGAGCGCAGAGAATCCTGGGAGTTGTAGTTTGGGATGACAGCCATATAATAGGACCCATAGATTCTTTAGACTTCAAATCCCATGGAAACTGTGCAGCAGGAAGAGTGGAGAGAGGATTTTTAATTTAACTGCTCAGGGAAAATTCTTCCTTTTGCCATTGATGAGTTAGAGAGAGAGAGAGCACCTCTTTCTGAATATTCGCCTGCCAGTGGGGATGCAAACTTGAGACTGGGAGTGAGGCCAACCGGGGGCAGCACAGCAGCACACTGCTAGCAGAGACTAAGCCACTGAGATCAGGACAAAAAGTGCCCCTAGACCACACCACATCTGTACCAGCCCTATACCATATATTATTTTATTTATAATATTATTATACAATATATGAAGTTTGCCTTTACTAACTGGTTTGGTGTTTTCTTGGACATGGTATTATTGCTTGTATTACTTTCAGAGGTTTTCTGTCGTACTGCATGCTTTGTAGGCTCAACCTAGTGTGTCAGAGGGGCTGAAGTTCTTTATGGAGGACCTATCTTTTCCAGCAGCTCTTACGGGGGAAGCGCTACAATAATAATAAATATGTAGGCTGCGTTATCTTCTGAAAGTAATTGTTTCCTGGCTGTCTTGCTGATCCTTTGACTTCAACGTTTTCTAAGATGCTGCTCTAGAACAATTATAAAGAACAAGAGTTTATTTCCTATAATTTTTATTGTCTGTTTTTTTAGAAATGTACTAGACCAAGTACAAACTGTTGCAGAGCCAATTTAATTGCTTATTCAGATTGGCTTAAACTAAGAAGATCAATATTTTCAACTTCATGGACTTAAGCTATGGCAATGTTATCCCATTGTTTGTGGCTTAAGGCAATGGTCATCAACCCTGTCCTCAGGGCCCACTAACAGGCCAGGTTTTATGTATTACCTTAGGGAGATGCAGACTAGAATACTGCAATCACTGAGCAGCAAATGATACCACCTGTGATGTATTTCAGTTATCTTGTAAACCTTGCCTGTTAGTGGACCCTGAGGATAGGGGTGATGACCACTGGCTTGAGGGTAATGGTAGCCATCATGTTTCAATATCTGTAAACCGCTTCAGTTGGGAATGTTGAGATGCTACACAGCTTGTACAACGCACCAAGTTTGTGCATTATGCTGGCCTGTAGCTGCTAAGGGACAACATCCCTGACAATGGTACTTACCTTCTTTAGCAAAGTGAATGAAGTATTTTCTTATCAACTTCTGAAAGTCACGATCTGTTTCTGTGGTATCTCCAAGTGAATAATCCAGAGTTCCAAAAAATCCCAGAGTATCCAGCATATGAAAGGAGAACCAGCTCTCATAGGAGAAAAGGTTATTGACTTTAACTGGGCGGGATGGATTGTAGATGACCTGATAGCGGTAGACTGGGCTGGACAAAGCAGCTGCAATTACAGAGCAATGAATGGTCATTTGTTACATAGAGCAGTTCAGTTTTTTTCATTTTTATATATTTCTCCTGGTCACTGGGGTCTACTTTACTGGGGGGAAAACTACATGTTTCCTCTATAGAATCTATACTTTTAAATGTCGCTTTTTTTTTTTTCATTTTAAAAACTGGAGTTACAAAAATGCAGTCAGATGGACATTGTGACAAGGAGTGAGGAAGAATGTAGCTAGTCCTGCAAGGTCTCCATGGTGGTCGGCTACATTATTCCTCACTCCTTGTCAGCATATCTCACTATGCTACCACAGTGGAGGACTTGTTGGATTGCTTTCCATGCCAGCCGTTCCATCTTAATAAATGAAAGGAACAGCGCTCGCAACAAAGAAATTGAATTGGAAGCTATCGCTGCTGTAAAAAAGTATAAACTTGAAAAAATAAAAATAAACGGTTACAGCGCTGATAGACGTGGTTATACAATAAAGTGCTAAGTGCTAAAAATATACATTAAGTATTGGCTGTAATCCAAACACAACTGCTGGTCACCACAATGTATGTAATGTGTGAGAAAACAACTAGTGTTGCCCAATTTATCACATGCAACACCACGAATGTGACTTATCTTCTGTCTTGCCCATGCAATTTGCAATATGTGGGGAGGACCACTAGGCAATTAGGGGTCAGACTTAGAGAACACGTCAATAGAATAAGGAAGGGCTATAAACATCATGGTCTTTCCAACCACTTCAGACTATTCCACAATAGGGATCCTAGTGTCCTCACTTTTTGTGGTATTGACAAAGTGGAAGCTCATTGGCGGGGTTCGGATCTTAAGAGGCTATCAGCGCTGTAGCCGTTCCATCTTGTCCTGTTTGCACTGCTGGGTCTTTTGAATCCCACACCTACAGTTCTCGGATCAGACATTTCCCAGCAACCACCATTAGGTCATGAGAATGTAATGTCTTGTGTGCATCAACCCCTGAGGAAGTGATGTCATGTCACGAAACGCATCGGATTACATAGATGCAAGTTCACACCTATTATTGATTGATCTTTGCAACACTGTACCTGGCTACGGAATTAATCGGTATATATTGACCAATCTGCTTGACTATATGGCATTATGTTACTGTTGATCTGTTGACATTGTATTTATCAATAAATCTTTACCTTGTTTATTTTACAATTGAGTATGTTGCGCCTCATATAAAGTCTCACAGGCAATTAATTTTCTGTTGTCCCTGAACTTGTTCTGAAGTCAAGTGGGCATCCCATCACTTCCAATCTCTATCCAAGTTATTTCCCCCAATAAATAACAAAAACAAAGTCATAGACTGTTCTCTGACTGAGTGCCTGGGGAAATTCTGTGTGCCTGGCTGTGCAGAGTGGGGGGAGCCCTGTTTACTTGCGGCTCCGTAGGGGGTGCGCTACACTAGTCTTACTTCCACTATCTTGCTACAGGAGTTGTGCAGGGAGTCTAAATAAGATTCCGTGCTCTCAGTAACCAGCACTCAGTAAGACCTCTTTCACACTGGAGGCATTTTTCATGCGCTAAAGGGCTAAAAATAGCGCCTGAAAAGTGCTTGAAAAATGCCCCCCCTGCAGCCTCAGCGTGAGAGCACACTGGGGGGCTGCACTGGCAGGACATTAAAAAAAGTCTTGCCAGCAGCGTCTTTGGGGCGGTGGAGGAGTGGTGTATCGACCGCTCCTCCACCGCCCCTGCCCATTGACATTAATAGGCCTCGCTGCCGAAGCACCTGCAAAGCGCTTCGGTGCATTTAACCCTTTCTTCGGCTGATAGCGGGGGTTAAAAGCGTCCCGCTAGTGGCCAAATAACGCCGCTAAAATGACGGTAAAGCACCGCTAAAACTAGTGCCGTTTTACTGTTAATGCAGCCCGTGGCTCAGTGTGAAGGGGTTCTGACAGTAACCGGTTGGACACACCCCTTGTTCTTCCTCTGCAATACAAGTCTGTATGAAAAAAAAAAACTTATATGGGCAAAGCACAGGTTTGTGCTGATTTTTTTTTTTTTTTTCCCATTTTTGTAAGCAGAGATGTAATGGAAATCCCAGAGAGAAGGTATACATGTACCTGCTGCTTGTTTGGCCAGCTCATTGTTGGGACATGAGGCTCTCAGGTCAGACACCATTGTCATGTAGGTCTTCTCCACACATCGCTCAGGCTGGGTACAGAACTCTGAGGTGGGATAGAGGGCCAGAGCCTCGTCTGCCAGACTTCCCCCAAATGTGTTCAGACGTACTGGAGAAGAACATTACACAAATCATTCTTTTATATATATGAATAAAGATTCATAAAATGTTTACAATTCAATCAGTGGGAGAAAACTCACATTTGACAAACCAGCGGTAATCCTCTTCAGTCCACTTGGACAGGTTGGCAAAAACTGGCCTGTGGAGAAACATTGGAACATGGGATGCAGAGCATGTAGCCACAGCAGAAAATTGCTTTTGGCATGAGACAGTAGAACACCTCATCTCTCCTACCCACTCTACCTATCTTGCATTATGGTAGAAGGACAGGGTGAAATGGAGAGCAGCTTACTTCAATCAGCCTCCAGACAGGAATGGAATTCTTAAGGGGTAATTCATCTTTTCCCAAAAAAATGACAAGCTGAATTAACTCCAATATCCCGGGCCTCCACTATGGGCCCTGCAAGCACTTATTGGTTAGCGTGACTGCATTGACCAATGGGAAGGGCTTCTATCTTCTGGAGCACCTTACCATAATAAGTCCAAGATCTAATATTTTTAACCAAATAAGGTACTACAAAGCGCAGTGTAGTGGGAGTTAAAATAGGAAGCAGTTGTGAGGGCCTAAAAGAAAGTTCAGCCTTGACTCAAAAGCAGTGTAAAGAGAAAGGAAGTGAATGGCATCCTCTGTGAACAGTGTATGTTATGCGGCATTTCCACTTTAAAATTTCACAGAATGTTATATACAATGTGTACAGTCTGTTTCATTATGGTTCTTGGGTTAAGGTGTCCATTGGATAAATGCCAGTAGAAATGAAAGATATAGAAAGAGCATAGGACTTTGTTGCCAACTGTAACCCTGCACAACCCAATTAGCGTGGCACCACATCCATAATCAATATTCATAAACTAAAAAAATATAGAAAGCACATAGGACTTTAACGGTTGCCAACTGTAATCCCCAAAAAACTGTTTGGCATGTCTGATAAGTTATTTAGACACAGATAATTGTCCCAGATTTTCAAAGCTGACCAAAGTCTACTAACAGTCCACCAGCCTGGTTTAATGAACTTGTGCAGGGCAAAGTAATAAGGTCTGCTTTATACTTTTTCCTTTTGACCTCACCCTGTCCCATTTAGCTGCCTGTAGTGAGGAAAAGTCCTGTGTACCCTAAGCTCCAAGTCACAACTCAGAACTTACACAGGGCTAAGGACTCCCTCCCTGTCCACATGTGACAGCACTGAGTCCAAAGCAGCCAATAGCCAACCACCAGTGCTGTCAAGTGTGGGGGGGAGGTTGATGTGCTCTTCTGGCTGTGTTGCATGCTGATGGGCAATCGATAACATTACATTGAGTTTGAAGAGAAATACTCTTGCGTACAAAATGTGCATGCACCAATTCAGGGGGTTAATGTTTTGAAAATTGGTATACATACGCACAAAGGTATATTGCTGGGGTTTGCCTCCTAGGCCAAAGGAACCCAATCCTCTCTTAGACCTTGTCACTAAATTATAGAGACAGTAATTGTCTTACCCATACTCCGCTTCTTGGAGGGCGGTACCGATCATATATGGTACATCACTATAGCCCTCTTTCTTCTCCTTCCATACATCCAGTGGGGCAAATGGCACCACATATCCATCCACTACAGCCAATGGGCCAATAAATTTTCCTTTTTGAGGCAAGTCACACAGGTCTTCTGCTGCCCATTCTGGGTATTCTGCCCAAGGGCTGGACTAGACATAACACAGGCAACAATATATAACTCAAAAGGCTACAATACGAATAATGAGCTGTTTTATCTGAAATTAAACCCTCAATGTCTATGTTCTAGGTGTATGTTGCTTGTATTATACTGAAAAGTACATCTTTGCACTACATACATTAGAAAAGGCTAGGTTAGAGAAATTCTTCAGGATTAGCTGAGATTACCATTATTAATCAGCAAAACATATCAATAACACCGCTAACTATAAAAAGCTAAAAAAAGAGATGATCCACTTCATTCTCAAAGTTTGTGGACACTTAACCATAACATTGAGGGGCAATAACAAATCTTCAGTTGTTGGGTGCTGATGTTGAATGAGAAGACCTGGCTCACAATCAGTATTCCAATTCATCCCAAAGGTGTTAAATAGTGAGGTCATGGCTCTGTGAAGGTCACTGCTGACCCTACAAACCAAGCTCAACAAACTGGGGTTGATTTACTAAAACTGGGGAGTGCAAAATTTGTTGCAGCTGTGCATGGTAGCCAATAAGCGTCTATAAGCTTTGACAAAAAATCCTGGAAGCTGATTGGATTTTTATACAGAGCTGCTCAAGATTTTGCATTCTCCAACTTTAGTAAATCAATCCCATCATGTCTTTATGGACTATGTGCATAGTCATGTTGGAATAGACAATGATCTTACATACATTTTGCAACAAGGTTAGAAGCGCACATTCTAAATGTATTTTTTAAGTTGTAGTATTACTTTTTTTACTTACACTGGAGGAGGCGGTCTACTAATGTTTTACCATATAGTAGGTGTGATGATTAGATGTCCAGAAACGTTTGGCAATATGGTATATGTCATCAATTTAAATAACGGGCCATTATACTTGGGACATTTTCTGCCTATTGACTGTGGGTGACACTTTTTTTTTTTTTTCCCTCAAAGAAGTTTATTAGAAAACAAATCAAAGAAAAACTTTACAGCTCACAATTAAACATCGGTGTCTGTCATACATTCCAATTACAATTACAGAGAGTATATTAGCATGGTGAACTCAACAACAAATACCACCTCACATTATGTAATTCAGGTAGTTCCTCCCCAGATACCAATTATTATATGCACATCCTCTTAATATCCTGGACTCTACTAAGCAGGGGTGTGCACCCCCCGTGCCCACCCGACAATACTGTTTAATTTAACAGTCTATCCAGTATGAGAGCTACAGGGGAGAGGCCTGGGGTATCCAGCCAGGGTGTGAAACAGTTTGTTGAACTTTCCAGGGCATCCCCTATGTTGGAAGATGTATTTCTCGAACCATATGGTGTCTCCCATCTGAGCAATCCATTCCTTCAACGTTGGAGGTTCAACCACCTTCCAACGTCTAAGGATCAGCTTGCAACAGGGCCCTGGCTGTGGCCTGTTTTGGAGTTGTCATCCATAGGGATGTCGTCCATTATCCCCAATATACATGGTCTCGGGTCTATTGGTATAATAACCTGGAAGACTCTGCTAATGGTGGATAAAACTCCTGTCCAGAACAAATAAAGCTTTGGGCACCGCCATAGCAAATGTATTAGGTCCCTGTGATCTCTCAGGCCCCTGGAGCAATTAGAGTCCGGTCTCACTCCCATCCTGAACAATTTAGCGGGTGTATAATGTACTCTAATGCCCCGTACACACGGTCGGATTTTCCTACGTCAAAATGTTCGATGGGACCTTGTTGTCGGAAATTCCGACCGTGTGTAGGCTCCATCACACATTTTCCATAGGCATTTCCGTCACACACAATTTGGAGATATGGATCTCAAATTTTCTGACAACAAAATCCGTTGTCGGAAATTCCGATCGTGTGTACACAATTCCGACGCACAAAGTTCCACGCATGCTTAGAATCAAGCAGAAGAGCCGCACTGGCTATTGAACTTCATTTTTCTCGGCTCGTCATACATGTTGTACGTCACAGCGTTCTTGACGTTTGGAATTTCCGACCAACTTAGTGTGACTGTGTGTATGCAAGACAGGTTTGAGCCAACATCTGTCGGAAAAAATCCATGGATTTTGTTGTCGGAATGTCTGATCAATGTTCGATCGTGTGTACGGGGCATAGGGGTTATGTACAGCTGGGACAGGCGTTGAGCTACATTCCGGGAGCAGATTTGTACTGCCTGGACTGCCTCCTCCCACTGTTCCTCCATGAATGTACCTACATTCCTCTCCCACTTGCTCAACACTCCTAGGGGGAACCCTTCCAGGTAGATATGGAGACTCATGGAGTAGCATCTGGAGATAAAGCCCTTAAATTGGGACACCTCAGCCATATGGGGATCGGAGAGAGAACCCACAGGGCCCCGCTGGTCTGCGCTGCCACCGCATGTTGCAGCTGCATATTGTAGAAAAACATTGATTGCGGGAGGCAAAATTGCCTTAAGAGGGATCACCACCGGTGTGTTATGTAAAATATAGAGGAGCTGGGGCATAAAAATAATTTTTATCGAATTAACCCTCCATACTAGGGACATCTTAAGGCGGGACCAAATTTTGGCTCTGTCACGGATCCTATTTAATAGCGGGGACAGATTGAGGGAGATAACCTCACGCAGTTCTGAAGTGATCTGAACACCTAAGTATTTGAAGCAGGTAGTTACCGGCACCCTATGAATCGTTTGCACCCTGCTATCTGGAGTTACGTCCAGCAGCAGGACTGAGGATTTGGTCCAGTTGATTACAAGTCCTGAATATATCCCAAACCGTTCAATCTCTGCCATGGCTTCCTTCAGGGAGTCAGCTGTGTCTCCCAGAAGTAGCATGGTGTCGTCTGCATACAGCATTAGTTTCTCTTGGATCTCTCCATGTTGGAATCCCCGGATTCCCTGGATGGCTCTAATTAAGGCTGCCATGGGCTCAGTGGCTATGGCGAAGAGGAGAGGGGACAGTGGGCAGCCCTGACGAGTGTCCCTATGTAGGGGGAATGGCAAAGAGATGTGTCCTGCCTCTCGGATGACCGCCCGTGGTGAGCAGTACAGCAGTTGTAGCCAGGATAAAAACCCCTTGCCAAAGCCAAATTTGCCCATGACCGCCCATAGGTACTTCCATTCTATGCTTTCGAAGGCCTTATGGGCATCCAATGACAGCAGAGCGCTATCCCCTACGTTAGAAATCAAATATTCCGTGCTTAGGATCAATAATAACAAGGAACTGCAGCCCCCCAAGCAAAATGGAAACACCGAAGTGAAATCCACAAAACCAAAATGTTCTAATAGGGGAATGGCGCTGTTCACAGATAATGGAAAAATCAAAAAACGCAAAACACAACCCACCAGAAAATGGGAAAATATGAATAAAAAATGAAAAAATGTAAATAATGAAAGTAATGAACAATAAATGTGCGGTGTGCACCAAAGTATGTGAAAGAATCTAACTAAAATCCTATGAATTAATCCCTTAAGTTAATAACAGAAGGTGTGAATATGCAAGTCACTACCAAGAGTGAAAAAACGCAAAATCATACATAGTACAGGATGGATAAAAGTGACATAAAAAGTGGTAACAACATTAACATTCCCACTCACGTGCCCTGAGAGGGGGATCCTGGGACACCAGTATTCCGGCCACAGGATTGATTCATGCCCTTCACCCCTGCAGGGGTTGGGCTTTCTGGTGAGTGAGGGCACAAGAGGGGGCCTGCCAGATACGGACACACTAACACTGAAACTCGTTGGGGATCACATACCTGTCTGATATACCTTCATTGGACAATTTATATTGGACGTTTTTGAGTGCATCACATATTTATTCATATACCTGTTTGATTGCACATATTTATTAATTAACATCCTCATTTTTTGATTAATTCACCCTTTATATACATTTCTACACTTTCACATTTTTTATTTATTTTTTATTATTCAATTCAGGAAGATCACAGATGTTTATTTGGCTCACTTACATGTATGTTTTATGTATTGTTTATGATATTGGGCACGTGAGTGGGAATTTTAATGTTGTTACCACTTTTTATGTCACTTTTATCCATCCTGTACTATGTATGATTTTGCGTTTTTTTCACTTATGGTAGTGACTTGCATATTCACACCTTCTGTTATTAACTTAAGGGATTAATTCATAGGATTTTAGTTAGATTCTTTCACATACTTTGGTGCAACCCGCACATTTATTGTTCATTACTTTCATTATTTACATTTTTTCATTTTTTATTCATATTTTCTTTTTCCCATTTTCTGGTGGGTTGTGTTTTGCGTTTTTTGAGCTATACCCTACGTTATCTGCTTGTGTTTGTATATTTAGGAAAAGTCTGCGGAGGTTTATGGCCGTGGATTTTTGGGGCATAAATCCTGACTGGTCCGAGTGGATGATAGAGGAGATAACCCTATTAAGTTGTAGGGCCAAAACCTTGGCAAGGATTTTAATATCGATCTGCAAGAGGGAAATTGGTCTGTACGAACCCGGATCTAATGGGTCTTTACCCGGTTTTAGAATAAGGACAATGTTGGCTCTAGTCTTGAAGTCAGGCAAGCATTGACATTCCCTAGCTGAATTAAGGACCCTTAATAAACAAGGTAGGATAAGTCCTCCGTATTGTCTAAATACTTCCATTGGCAGGCCGTCATCCCCGGGGGTCTTCAAATTAGGGAAGAGGCCAAGCGCCTCTTGTAGTTCCTCCAATTTAATAGGGGAGTCCAGGAGAACCCTCTGAGTGACCGAGAGACCAGATAGCTCAATTCCCCGCAGATAATCCTGCAGGTCATCTGTCGATTAATTAGCCTGGGACCTGTACAGATCAGAATAGAATTTCACCAGTTCCTGCATAATGTGGGTGGGGGTGCTCGCCGGCTTCCCCCCCTCGGTGCGCAAGGCTCCGATGGATGGGGGGGTCTGGGAAGCCTTTACTATTTTTGCAAGCGGGCGGCCCATTTGCTCCCCCTCCTCATAAAAAGCCAGTCTATTAAAATATCTTTTCCTGTCTGCTGCTGCCCCAGTGATCCAATCGACCACCTCCTGAGCAGCCATCCACGCCTCCCTGGCTGCACCAGAGGGGTCGGCTAAAAATTCTGCCTCCTACCGGCTCACCATCTGCTCTGCCTGGTCCTTTTGAGCATTTGTTTTGGATTTAATGCCTGTGACCTCAGTGATCAAAATACCTCTGAGAAACGCTTTAAACGCCTCCCAGGTTAACCTCAAATCAGGATGATCCTCATGGCGCTGCCAGAACCCAGAGATATCAGCCGTTATCCGTTCATGGGAGTGGAATACGTTTAGCCAAAATGCATTGAGTTTCCACGGCGCTCTAGGGTGACACTTACTTGAAGGATCTTGGTTACATTCAGCTGCCTCAAACACTCAGCATCTTTGCAGCCTGTTTTCTTCAGGAAGACCAGGTTGTCCTTTTCTGCCTCCGCCATGGTGGCTTTAAACACAGAGGATCCACTAATATCAATGGCACGATGAAAAAGGCCCTTGGCCAATGGAGACGTCATCATAGTCCAGACCGAAGTCCCTCCTTCATTATTAAGAGTATTTATATGAGGATGGTCAAAATCAAAACATAACTATGGAACATTATGGTATCTGCTTTACTATAAGCAATAATGTATTTATTATAATAATACAATGTCCAAGTTTAAAGGACCATTGTCTCTAGATGCTTTTTTTTTTGTAACAAAGCTCCTACCAAATATGCACAAAATATTATAAAAATGTCTACAACTCAACATAACTTAAAATGTTTAAATGATACATGACAGCATTGTATCGCAGTGGTTAGCATTGTGGCCCTATAGTACTGAGGCCCAGAGTTTAATTTCCATGAGATGCCATGGATTTACCCCGCTTTTTTTTTTTTCCTTGTTATGTTTGTTTTCTCCCACAATCCAAAAAAAAAAAAAGGGTGGGGGTGGGGGGGTGGGGGGGGGGGACTGGCTTCTGACTGCATAGGGCTCCATGTATGTATGTATGCATGTATGTATGTATGTGTTTGCATGGCGTAGAGGGACATGTGATTGTAAGCTCCTCGGATACAGAATCTAAAGAGATAAAGTTGTTCATTATGGTAATGATTTATTATTGCCACACTTTCTCACCTGAGCTTTGGCCATAAATCGTCACCTTGTTTGGGTCACCACCAAAATATTGGATGTTCTTCTGAACCCATCTTAGGGCAGCCACCTGATCCAAGAATCCATAATTTCCTGCAAGTCAGTGGTTGAGAAAAAGATTATTCTCATGTGCCTAAAGTTAAACTCAAGATACAGAAAAATACTAATGAAAGCAGTTACAAGTATTTTTAAATGCACCTAATTTCAGTACCTCTATTTCACTTACTATCATTAGGCTGCTAGTACACCCCTGCAAAGCAGCACTCAAACTTGGAGAGGGAAGAGCTGCGCTGGAAGTCAATCATGTTTGCTTAGTACACACACGTCAACAAAGAACATGTTGATCGGAGGAGCTAAAGTGAGAAAAGGGATGAGCTCATCAGTAACCTGCTGCTCTATCACTGTCCATTCAAAATGGGGCTTGGAGGTGACCAAACTGTATTGCAGAAGGTGAAAATTCAGGTCACCAATTTGGCTATTGTCTGGCATGGTTGTTAGATGGACAGCAATTCGTATCCTTTGGCAGGTACAAAATCTGCCATAAATGTATTTCAACTAGGTAATGAAGTACAATATATAAATAATGACTGTCTTGTGGCATAATTTAGAAAAAAAAAAAAACATAACGTACAAACCTATACAAATGCTGAGGTAGGATGAGGTAAAGTGACTTAGTGACTTCATTGAAGCCCAGTTATTTATTTGCTTCAGTCTTTAAAAGGCTGAGTGTGCAACTAAGAAGGGTAGCATGACATACAGTATCTCACACAAGTGAGTACACCCCTCACATTTTTGTAAATATTTTATTATATCTTTTCATGTGACAACTCTGAAGAAATGACACTTTGCTACAATGTAAAGTAGTGAGTGTACAGCTTGTATAACAGTGTAAATTTGCTGTCCCCTCAAAATAACTCAACACACAGCCATTAATGTCTAAACCGCTGGCAACAAAAGTGAGTTCACCCCTAAGTGAAAATGTCCAATTTGGGCCCAAAGTGTCAATATTTTTTGTGGCCACCATTATTTTGCAGCACTGCCGTAATCCCCTTGGGCATGGAGTTCACCAGAGCTTCACAGGTTGCCACTGGAGTCCTCTTTCACTCCTCCAAGATGACATCACGGAGCTGGTGGATGTTAGAGACCTTGCGCTCCTCCACCTTCCGTTTTGAGGATGCCCCACAGATGCTCAATAGGGTTTAAGGCTGGAGACCTGCTTGGCCAGTCCATCAACTTTACCCTCAGCTTCTTTAGCAAGGCAGTGGTCGTCTTGGAGGTGTGTTTGGGGTCCTTCTCATGTTGGAATACTGCCCTGCGGCCCAGTCCCCGAAGGGAGGGGATCATGTTTTGCTTCAGTATGTCACAGTACATGTTGGCATTCATGGTTCCCTCAATGAACTGTAGCTCCCCAGTGCCGGCAGCACTCATGCAGCCCCAGATCATGACACTCCCACCACCATGCTTGACTGTAGGCAAGACACACTTGTCTTTGTACTCCTCACCTGGTTGCTGCCACAAACGCTTGACACCATCTGAACCAAATAAGTTTATCTTGGTCTCATCAGACCACAGGACATGTTTTTAGTAATCCATGTCCTTAGTCTGCTTGTCTTCAGCAAACTGCGGACTTTCTTGTGCATCATCTTTAGAAGAGGCTTCCTTCTGGGACGGCAGCCATGCAGACCAATTTGATGCAGTGTGCGGAATATGGTCTAAGCATTGACAGGCTGACCCCCCACCCCTTCAACCTCTGCAGCAATGCTGGCAGCACTCATACGTCTATTTCCCAAAGACAACGTCTGGATATGACGCTGGGCACGTGCACTCAACTTCTTTGGTCGACCATGGCGAGGCCTGTTCTGAGTGGAACCTGTCCTGTTAAACCGCCGTATGGTCTTGGCCACCGTGCTGCAGCTCAGTTTCAGGGTCTTGGCAATCTTATAGCCTAGGCCATCTTTATGTAGAGCAACAATTCTTTTTTTCAGATCTTCAGAGAGTTCTTTGCCATGAGGTGCCATGTTGAACTTCCAGTGACCAGTATGAGAGAGTGAGAACGATAATACCAAATTTAACACACCTACTCCACATTCACACCTGAGACCTTGTAACACTAACGAGTCACATGATATCTGGGAGGGAAAATGGCTAATTAGGCCCAGTTTGGACATTTTCACTTAGGGTTGTACTCACTTTTGTTGCCAGTGGTTTAGACATTAATGACTGTGTGTTGAATTATTTTGAGGGGACAGCAAATTTACACTTTTGTGCAAGCTGTACACTCACTACTTTACATTATAGCAAAGTGTTTCTTCAGTGTTGTCACATGAAAAGATATAATAAAATATTTACAAAAATGTATAAATATATATATATATATATATAAATATATATATATATATATATATATATATATATATATATATATATGTATATGTATGTATGTGTGTGTGTGTGTATGTGTGTGTATATATATATATATATATATATATATATATATATATATATATATATATATATATAAATAATGCTATATTTAAATTTGTGTGCACCACAACAACCAGTTACCCCACTGGAACCAGACTAGATCTTATGAATTGTTGCCTGCTTGGAATCCTTTGTGCTGAATGAGTAAATAGGTTTTATATAAAGTAGCTGAAGTATGTAAAGCCATTTTGTGTTAATTTTAAATTGGGCAAAAATCTTGGTGACCATTACACTGGAACTAAAAGGACAAAAGGCTAACATTTTGGATTGCCAACAGAAAAGGAACAGAGGGGAAATCATCCAATGAGGATACTTGTTCTAGTGGCCCTGTTGATAGCCAAGGGTTCCCTTACATTGGAGGGATTTCTTCTCCCTGCCTGTTTGGGAGATGGCAAAAGACTCTATTCAGCATGGGGGGAAAGAAATGTGCTGTACACATGCCATGACCATAGAATAAAATTAAACCCTTTTTCAGGTTCGGTGAGCAGAACTGATGCCAAACCTGACCCATTCAAGTGAATGGGACAGCACCACAACCACCCTGCAACTTCGTGTAATGCACTTGGTAGCAGCCCGGTGGTGTGGACCTTGTAAAGTCAGGTAATGAGGAGGTGACATGCCACCTCCCAGCTACTATCCACCACAAATTGCTTTTCAGAGAAGAGGTAAAGGCTGCCACAAGGGCACCCTAAAAGATGGCTCCCTTGGCCATGCAATACAAGGGGCCCCTTTAACATTCACATACAATTTGTTCTATTTAAATTATTTTAACAGATAATTACCAATTTCCAGAGAAAAAAAAAACTTTTGTTTTGATGGTGTCAACTAAGGGAATTTCCTTTACTATGGAGAGATTTCATCTTACTTTCCATTATGTCTGGAGCCAAGCAATGAATGTAAATCTTCCCAATGGGATTTAATGGAAAAAAAAAATTGAGTGGTGTTTTAAATTCTAGACCCATAAACAAAAATTGTTATACAGTAAAACCTTGGATTGCAAGCCTAATTTGTTCCGGAAACGTGCTTGTAACACAAAGCACTTGTGTATCAATGCGAATTTCCCCAAAAGAAATAATTGAAAATGATAGCAATGTAAAAATGTCCATCTGCAAATGGCAGCCTCCACAAGGGGATTAGATGCAAAATCCACATAGACCATCCACCGCACCGCCTGCTCTCACCGCTGTCAGGCTGCAATCGTGACCGGGAAGATTACCCTGCAATAGAGCGATCTGAAAGTGAGGCTTAAAGCACCCGTGGAGTGGAAGGGATGACCTCGATGGTGGTGGCGATGTGGAGGACTGTCTATGTGGACAGCTTTACCACGGATGCCTGCATACTTTTTTTAATCATCAATCATGTGAGTTGCTAAATGTTCATTAAATGTAACCATATTGCTACACTTAGAGGCGCCTCTCTTCCCTTTTATACTCACTTGTGACGTGATGTTACTCGTATATCAAGACATCACTTGTTTATCAAATTAAAATTTATAAAAAAGTTTTGCTAGTCTTGTAAAACACTTGCAGATCAAGGTTTTACTGTATATTGAAACTTACTAGTCTTCAGATAGCATTTTTTTCAGCCTTTTTGTTTTCTTTTATTGCCAACTGGTAGTCCTGAAAATAAAAGCGTTCCTGTCCCTTCATGTTTACGTTTTTTCTCCACTGTATCTATGGAGGGAGCCATGGTTGTCACACAGCCTGGACTTCAAACGTGTCTGCCTTTGTTCATCGCAATTATGCCCTGTACACACGGTCGGACTTTCCGACGGAATATGTGCGATCGGAGCTTGTTGTCGGAAATTCCGACCGTGTGTGGGCTCCATCGGACTTTTTCCATCGGAATTTCCGACACATGAAGTTTGAGAGCATGCTATAAAATTTTTCGACAACAAAATCCGATCCTTTAAATTCCGATCGTGTGTAGACAAATCTGACGGACAAAGTGCCACGCATGCTCAGAATAAATTACGAGATGAAACTTATTGGCTAGTGCCCCGTTTATAGTCCCAACTTACGTGTTTTACGCCACTGCGTTCATAACAATCGGATTTTCTGACAACTTTGTGTGACCGTGTGTATGCAAGACAAGTTTGAGCCAACATCTGTTGTAAAAAATCCATGGATTTTGTTGTCGGAATGTCCGATCAATGTCCGACCATGTGTACGGGGCATTACTGTACATGGTGGATTGATGGGGCTAGTAGATTACACAATAACTTTAACGTTCTTTGTGCTTTTTTTTCAGCTCACACAAAGTGACAAAGGCGCTGCTTTTCTGGTACAATGAACAGGTATTTCCTGTATTTGCTGAACCTGTTCTGAGCCTGAACAAGTAAATCTAATTTAGCCACCACATCTAAGGACTGTTAAACTGCAGTATATTAAATGTTTGTTTTTGGGTTTAGATATGCTTTAACCCTTCCCTTGTCTGTCCGAAAGTTTTAAAAAATGACTTGATGTACTTAGTCTTTTTAAAAAACACAATATCTGGGGCACATTGCCCAAGCCTCTCCTAAAGCCCCTAGAATTATCTGTGCAAAAACTGAAATGCCTAGTCAACGGCTTGGCAACCATCACTCAGGGGTCTCTGGCCCTACTGGTGCACTATTAGAGCTAGACTTCCCTGAACAATGTTCTAGGGCAATACATAGCAAAGTAAAGTTTAGACTGGAACAGGGGCAGACTGACCATTGAGCCACTCGGGAACTGCCCGAGGGCCCTGGGCCACTAGGGGGCCCCATCAGGGTTGCCAGCCTCAGTAAAACCAGGGACAGTATGTATAAATCTGTGTTTTTTTTTTTTACATCTGTCTGTGTATACTGTGTGATTGTATACTGTGTGTGTGTATACTGTGTGGCCCCATAATCTCTGATTGCCTGGGGGCCCCATAATCTCCTATTGCCCGGGGGCCCCATGAGTTATCAGTACGCCACTGGACTGGAACCAACAGAATCTAGTGTGTTCTGGAATATCTACTGATGTAGATATTTTAGAGAAAAGCTACTATAAGCCGGCACCATGCATTAAACTGATAGCTGCACAATAACTGCACCTTATACTGGCAGGAGGCACCCTTATATCACAGGAAAAGGCATTGGGCAAATATTAACTAATAATGATTAAAGGGAAGATAGAAAAAATAGATCTGTACATGTGTTGTGTTGTAGTTACCAGAGGTGTTGGTAGGAGATCCTTCTCGGAGTTCAGCCAAAGCCAGGAATCCAAAAGCATTAAGACGGTAGTTGAAGCTGACATGGACGATATGGCTGTCCCTTACTAGATCCTCATTGGGACAATAGCCAGGTTCTGCGCCACTGGCAATTAAAAGGTAGCCTCCGTGGATCCAAACCATGACTGGAAGTTTGGCTTCACGATTCAGTGATGGTGTCCACACATTGACATACAGGCAATCTTCTGAGCCCATCACTGTGCCCGTCTCACTCAAAGGCCTCACTTGGGCACACATGGACTTGAACTCTGTGGCAATGAGAGTGTCATTCGAACAGGGGATCCCCACAGGAGGCCTCCAACGCAATGGCCCAGTGGGGGGACTGGCATAAGGAATCCCTTTAAACATATAAACATGATCACAGTGATGACCACGAACCTTTCCACATGATGTTGATACATCTACCAGTGTACATCCTGAATTTCTCAACAGGTAGGCAAAACCAGCTGCCAGCAAACACAGCAGTATAATCCCAACACCTATAGCAGCCATGGTTTTGAAGGATTGGAAGCTGCAGGAAGTGTCAACTGTGTCATAGTCCTTCTCCAAAAAGGTTTCTTCTTCTTCCCCCTCAGAGTCCACCAAATGCCTGAACTCGGAATGTAAACCTTGCACTCCTCGAGTATACCTATGGTTGTCAAGAAAACAGAGAAACATCTTAATACTTCCAGTAGCCTACAAGGATGGCTATAACTGCTAGGTGAAGTTGGATACCTTACGCTGACTATGGATGGAAGTTTGTCTGAGACTGGCAAAATTAATACTATCCTAATGAATTTTATCATTACAATTAAATGACATAAATCTCTTTTGAAAATGTTTCCAAAGTGTTCCCATTACAATCATTGACACTAATTATTTAAAGAAACCATGGTGGTTAAACACCTTATGAAGACCCTTCAAACTGGAAAATATTTTTTCCAGTTCTTTTTCTTTTTCTCTAGCTCAAAACAATCAATAACCTGTCTATGAGCAACTATTATGAGATTCTGTTGCCAGACCATCCATTTCAACAAAAATCTTCCCATAAGATTATATGAACATTTTACCATTTTTTAGTATTAATAAATATCATTTACCTGTAAAAGCATCCCTTTTATAGACATCCAAAAGGCCTGAAGCTTCTGCAGAGCATTATCTTGAAGTGATATTAGCAGCCCCAGCAGACTAAGCTACCACTCAAGTGACACTATAGTATTCACTTTTTCCTCCCTGGCAGCGTCATAAAAGGTTTATGTAGGGAGGTGAAGGGAGGGCAGTGGAGCTGGGCCAGCAAATACAGTAATTAGACACTCTCAAAAAGGTAAGACGGATATAACCTATATGGAAGGTACGAAGGAATTAACTCTCCTGGAGTAGTAACATTTTCTAGCAAGTTCAAAAAGCACGTTTAATGTGAATTCAAAAATAATTTATGGAAAAGAAAAACACAGTAAGTGAGATTTTTTTTAAATACTTTTTCTGCGCTTTTATGCACAATTTTTTCAGTCAGCGCAATAATTACCTTGTAAAAGTAACAGTGACATTATCATTGCACTGTACATAGTCTATACAGACAGCAGAGCTGCGAGAGGGACTTGGCAGACCCACCTGCTACAGGCTGCCTGCGGAAAACGACAGGAGGGGACAGAGACCAGACCAATCGCCATGCACAAGGACAAGGAGCAGCAGTGACCGGTCTTTATTACAGGAAGCTCCTGCTCAGCGGCAAAGTTTCACACTGAATTATTGCACATATATGGAAGAAATACACAAAAACGTCAAGATTTAAGTAAAAATACACACGTGGTTTTTGGATGTAGCACCCTGATGTTTAGGCAGGGTTGCTCCTAAATTTACCTGCCTTGACCTATTGTTGGGGATCAATTGAGTTCACTCTACGTCTGGAATTGCTGCACTTCTCTCTTCTGCCGCTAGATGGTCGTGTACCTGGTGACATTAGATAAGACAAGGGCAATGCAAGGACAGATCAGGAGGATATGGGGTATCTCAGCCAATGGGCAGGGGTTTTCTTAAATCCCTTGGCCTGCTGGCAGAACCTATATATTTGGGTGGAGTCAGGTGATCGCCTGGTCTGCTGTCTGGGTGGACGTGTGTTGTGCTGCCCGGACTGTTAGGCCAGAGATCGGGCCTATCCTGGGCTCATCTGACTGCTAGGCTGTCTGAGGGCCTATCCAGAATCAAGAGAGCAGCGCAGGGTTGGGATTGCGGCTTGAAGTCCAACCGGAAGTGACGGTTCTGCTGGCCAGAGAACCAGTTGTGGTCGGAGGTAGAGGGGAAGCTGTTGCCACTAAGGGACCATCTACCCTATTACCAGGGACCACGGTGAGTAGCTGAAGCAAGTACTGGAGCAGTATTCTAACCAACCGGGGATGGTGAAGAATCGGGAAAATTCAGCAGGTGCCAAGCCAGAGACCCAGGGTTGACGCTTGAGGAGTATCTTGAGTGCCAAGCCAGGGACCCAGCCAGAGGGTTGACGCTTGAGGAGTATCTTGAGTGCCAAGCCAGGGGCCGAGCAGGGAAGCGGGGGTGACACTTGAGGAAGATACTGTGGGGGTGATTTACTAAAGACCTGCACCTGTGGTGCAGTGGAGCAATTGCACAAAAAACGGGACTCAAGACATTTAAGCGGGACTCAAGCCAATGTAATTTTCTACATTTTTGTCTGAATACTATAGATAACTTTACTACAGTTTATCATCTTCTATTACCAGGCTAAAATGCATTACCAGGTTAAAACGCGTTAGCTTGATAAATCTGTGTGCTGCGCACAAGCGCATTTGCGTTCTCCGGCGTGCATAACTGATTCTACATTATACATAACTGTGTAGCCATATCACTCCCCCATACACTATGCAATGTGATTGGATAAGGTCTGAATCCACTCATTTGTGTGAGCAATTCATTTACCCATACACCGTGCAATGTGATTGGATAACGTCTGCAGCTATCGCACTGCACATCATGGAAATCAATGGTTGTGTGGTTCTATTGAGCATGCGCGCACACATGTTCTCTATACGGAGAATGCGCATCGGGCACTTGCTCATTGTAATGCTGATCATCTTAATGAGCTTTTCCTTAGCACATGAAGTATATTGCTTCCAGTTTTATTCCATTCATTATCTTCTTTTTGAAACAACTCAATCTTCATTCTAGAGATCTTCCTCCTATCAACAACTGTGCGGATGTTCCCTTTTGACTTGGATGTGAAATGTCTTAATTGCCAAAATGTAATTGTGTGCATTTTATGGTGATAGTCTATAATCTTCTCAATACATGTCTGTGTATTGTGCATTCTGGCCAATTTGTTTCCCCATACACTGTGCAATGTGATTGGATAACGTCTAAATCCTTTTTTTTTAATGATTTTATCTGATTAATCGAAACAATAATCGACCAACTTATCGATTATGAAAATAATCATTAGTTGCAGCCCTAGTTAAGTCTATCTCTTGATTTAAAACAGTCAGCCCTCTTTGATCTTAGCCTAAATTAGCATTTCAAGGACTTATGATCAAGTGGAGTCACAATATCTGCTCTTTACCCCAAAGAAAATATTGTAACTTATTCACTATGCAGACAACAGACAAAAGGCGTTGATGTTTTGAGATACAGAAAACCATAACTAGGCCCACCTCTCATGATCAAACCCAAAATATATTAAGTACACACGTTCCTATAACTAAAAAAGCGGAGTTCCCACTGTTTAAAAACTTTTTTTTTATAGAATGCATATTTTTTTTTTTTAGGTATATTTAGCGCACTCACATTTGTGAGATTAATCAGCGCTCGATTGCCGATTTGATATAGGAATATATCTTCTATTCCCGTTTGCTGGAAGTTTCCATAGTGCTTGTGGGCAGAATGTTTTGTGTTCTGAAATTACCAGAGTCGAATTGGCCCAGAACAGCGCTGATTGCAGGGTCATGGATACGATTTCCGATGAACACTTGGACACTTGACAAAGGAGCGCGCATGCCCATTGGGAGCTTCCCGCATGCTCGGAAACGCGTCGTGTATTCCCGTCCATCTGAGCCATCCTGGTGACGTCACACGCCCACGAGCGCCTTGTTGGAACGCGGAATTGCCGATCCAGCCCGGCAGCCTAGCAGCCTGCTGCTCCGTGTGGAGGTCCGCGGCCGTCCCCTCTGAGTCACATCGCGGCTTACTGCATATGGACTCAGGACTAACCCAGGATGTTCTCTTCACTGGAAGCTGCTACCTATTTACTTCTATGTAAGTGAATATGTGCTTCTTATCCTTTATTAATTGCATTAAGAGGCGCTTTCTTTTTGTTTCTTTATGGTTGTTATGGAGAGCTGACTTCGCTCAACAGGAAGCTGCCCTTAGTGCTGTGTCCACCAAAGATCTCCCTGATCACCATATTCACCTATCATCACGGACCACCTATAGACTTTTCTATATATGTTTTCCAGCAACCAGTATTGGACTATTGTTGTGATCTATGCCATTGGACTCGAGCGCTGTTACATACATATATATATATATATATATATATATATATATATATATATATATATATATATATATATATATATATATATATATATATATATATATATAGGTTTACTCTAATGGGAGCTTTTATTGGCATCTAGGGGTCACTTCGATCCTAGAAACTGGCTCTGTCTTTTTCAAATGCTAATGAAAGAACATATGGGCATGACTGATATTGAATACTATATTTTTAATAACCCAGAATTAAATCTACAATTACACTACTTCTACGTATCACTTCTTGTTAAAGCAAAACTATCCTAGGCTTGCGTTTTTGTTACAGCACCCACATATGTAATCAGTGTTCAAACCACACGTGAGGTATCGCCGCAAATGTTAGAGTGAGAGCAATAATTCTAGTACTAGACCTCCTTTAACAATTGCGCTGCCATGCTACACTGTACCCAAACAAAATTTTTATAATTTTGTTTCCACAAATAGAGCTTTCTTTTGGTGGTATTTGATCACCTCTGCGGTTTTTATTTTTTGCCAAACGAATTAAAAAATAAAAAGAAAATTTTGAAAAAAAACATTTTTCTTTTTGTTATAAAATTTTGTAAATAAGTAAGTTATCTCCTTCACTGATGGGCAGTGATAAGGCGACACCGATGAGGTGGCACCAATGAGATGGCACCGATGAGGTGGCACTAAGGATGGGCACTCATAGGTGGCACTGATAGACGGCACTGATGGGCATTGATGGCTGGCACTTTCACTGGATTTCACTGATAGGCGGCACTGGCAGGCATTTTACAATGGCATCGATTGGCAGCTGCCTGGGCACAGATTGGCATTTCCCTGGTGGTCTAGGATGGCATACCTGGTGGTCCAGTGTGGTGGCCATCCCTGGTGGTCCTGGCTGCTTCCTGGTGGTCCTGGCGGCATCCTGGTGGTCCTGGGCGGGCATCTGAGGGGGGGCTTCGCTGAAAAACAATCAGCACAGACCCCCCCCTGTCAGGAGAGCAGTCGATCGGCTCTCCTCTATTCGCATCTGTCAGACGCGAGTGAGGAAAAGCCGATCAACCGCTCTTCCTGTTTACATCGTGATTGGACACGGCTGATCACGTGGTAAAGAGTCTCTGTCAGAAACTCTTTACCTAGATCGGAGTTGCGGTGTGTCATACTGACACACCCTAACAACCATCGCCGCAATGTGTGCCCCCGTCGTATGACGTCCGGTCAGGATATCTCAACCACTTTGCTGACGTCCTATTGCTATATGGTGGACGGCAAGTGGTTAAGTGGCTAGACACATTACATATTTATGGTCAAAATCTACATAAATGTATGCCCATGGCGTGTGTGTGTTTTTTTCATATAGATTTTTAAAATGTGTGTGTGTGTGTGTGTGTATATGTATATATGTGTGGGTGTGTGTGTGTATGTATGTATGTATGTATATATATATATATATATATATATATATATATACACAGTCAGGTCCATAAATATTGGGACATCAACAATTCTAATCTTTTTGGCTCTATACACCACCACAATGGATTTGAAATGAAACGAACAAGATGTGCTTTAACTGCAGACTTTCAGCTTTAATTTGAGGGTATTTACATCCAAATCAGGTGAACGGTGTAGGAATTACAACAGTTTGTATATGTGCCTCACACTTTTTAAGGGACCAAAAGTAATGGGACAATTGGCTGCTCAGCTGTTCCATGGCCAGGTGTGTGTTATTCCCTCATTATCCCATCTCTAAACTACGTCCCTTTCTAACCAATGAAACCACAAAGCTCCTGATTCACTCCCTGGTTATTTCTTGCCTTGACTACTGCAACTCCCTCCTCATTGGCTTGCCTTTTAAATAGACTATCCCCCTTTAGTCCATCATGAATGCTGCTGCTAGACTCATCCACCTTACAAACTGCACAGTGTCTGCTACCCCTCTCTGCCAATCCCTCCATTGGCTGCCACTCGCCCAACAAATAAAATTCAAAATACTAACAATAAGTTACAAAGCCATCCACAACTCTGCCCCCAGCTACATCACTAACCTAGTCTCAAAATACCAACCTAATCGCCCTCTTCGTTCCTCCCAAGACCTACTGCTCTCTAGCTCCCTCATCACCTTCTCCCATATCCGCCTCCAGGACTTCTCCCGAGCCTCGCCCATCCTCTGGAGTTCCCTACCCCAATCTGTTAGACTGTCTCCAAATGTATCCACTTTTAGGCAATCCCTGAAAACTTTCCTCTTCAGAGAAGCCTATCCTGCCTCCATCTAACAACTGCACTATTTTCTCCATTAGCTCACCCCCTCCCTCACCACAGCTATTACCCTTTTGTATAACTTGACCCTCCCTCCTAGATTGTAAGCTCTAACGAGCAGGGCCCTCTGATTCCTCCTGTATTGAATTGTATTGTACTTGTACTGCCCTCCCTAATGTTGTAAAGCACTGCGTAAACTGTTGGCGCTATATAAATCCTGTATAATAATAATAATAATAATTTACAAGGAGCAGATAAAAGGTCCAGAGTTTATTTCAAGTGTGCTATTTGCATTTGGAATCTGTTGCTGTCAACTCTCAATATGAGATCCAAAGAGCTGTCACTATCAGTGACGCAAGCCATCATTAGGCTGAAAAAAACAAAACAAACCCATCAGAGAGATAGCAAAAACATTAAGTGTGGCCAAATCAACTGTTTGGAACATCCTTAAAAAGAAAGAATGCACTGGTGAGCTCAGCAACACCAGAAGACCCGGAAGACAACGGAAAACAACTGTGGTAGATGACCGAAGAATTCTTTCCCTGGTGAAGAAAACACCCTTCACAACAGTTGGCCAGATTAGGAACACTCTCCAGGAGGTAGGTGTATGTGTGTCAAAGTCAACAATCAAGAGAAGACTTCACCAGAGTGAATACAGAGGTTTCACCACAAGATGTAAACCATTGGTGAACCTCAAAAACAGGAAGGCCAGATTAGAGTTTGCCAAACAACATCTAAAAAAGCCTTCACAGTTCTGGAACAACATCCTATGGACAGATGAGACCAAGATCAACTTGTACCGGAGTGATGGGAAGAGAAGAGTATGGAGAAGGAAAGGAGCTGCTCATGATCCAAAGCATACCACCTCATCAGTGAAGCATGGTGGTGTTAGTGCCATGGCGTGGGCATGTATGGCTGCCAATGGAACTGGTTCTCTTGTATTTATTGATGATGTGGCTGCTGACAAAAGCAGCAGGATGAATTCTGAAGTGTTTTGGGCAATATTATCTGCTCATATTCAGCAAAATGCTTCAGAACTCATTGGACGGCGCTTCACAGTGCAGATGGACAATGACCCGAAGCATACTGAGAAAGCAACCAAAGAGTTTAAGGGAAAGAAGTGGAATGTTATGCAATGGCCAAGTCAGTCACCTGACCTGAATCCGATTGAGCATGCATTTCACTTGCTGAAGACAAAACTGAAGGGAAAATGCCCCAAGAACAAGCAGGAACTGAAGACAGTTGCAGTAGAGGCCTGGCAGAGCATCACCAGGGATGAAACCCAGCGTCTGGTGATGTCTATGCGTTCCAGACTTCAGGATGTAATTGACTGCAAAGGATTTGCAACCAAGTATTAAAAAGTGAAAGTTTGATGGATGATTGTTAATCTGTCCCATTACTTTTGGTCCCTTAAAAAGTGGGAGGCACATATACAAACTGTTGTAATTCCTACACCGTTCACCTGATTTGGATGTAAATACCCTCAAATTAAAGCTGAAAGTCTGCAGTTAAAGCACACCTCGTTTCATTTCAAATCCATTGTGGTGGTGTATAGAGCCAAAAAGATTAGAATTGTGTCGATGTCCCAATATTTATGGACCTGACTGTATATATATATGTGTATCGTATGTAGATTTATAGAGATAGAAAGATCAAGAGAAATAGCGACAGTTTGTTTTGAAGGAATATATGACATATGATGGCTAACTCTAATATAGCTAGATAAAAAAAAAAATTTGGGGGGGGGGGGCAAACTACTACTGATCACACAGATAATATGCTGGAAATACTCCCCTCTCTGTGAGCAATGTATTTTTCACGCTTGTTCAAAAACAGGGGTTACAACATTACATTACATTACATTACATTACAACATTACCTTTTGGTTTCTTCAAGAACTAAAGTTCTGAGGGCCAGTTCACACCAGATACAGTTCCGTGCGCTTTTTTTTCTGCACTAAAAATGCATGCACAGTGTTTTCCATGTATTCTAATGGCTCTAGGTCAGTTCCAGTCAGTTTCCGGTCATTTTCTGCACCGGAAACTGACTGGAACTGACTGCATGGTGTGAACTAGAGCCATTGCAATGCATGGAAAAAACCGTGCATGCATTTCTGTTGCAGAAAAAAAAGCGCACGGAACTGCATCTGGTTTTGTGCTGACACATTCTGAATAGGAGTTACTATTCAGCTACACCACCAGACCCAATCTGCTTTTCTCTTTTTGGGTATTAACCCTTTACACATTGCACAGTGTATGGGGAAAAGAATTGCTCAGACAGATGAGTGGATTCAGACGTTATCCAATCACATTGCACAGTGTATGGGGAAATGAATTGGCCAGAATGCACAATACACAGACATGTATTGAGAAGATGTTTTCATGGAAGTTTCAGGTCCACCAATGATTATAGACGATCACCATAAAATTCACACAATTCCATTTCGGCAATTATGACATTTCACATCCAAGTCAAAGGGAACATCCGCACAGTTGTTGATAGGAGGAAGATCTCTAGAATGAAGATTGAGTTGTTTCAAAAAGAAGTTAATGAATGGAATAAAACTGGAAGCAATATACTTCATGTGATAAGGAAAAGCTCATTAAGATGATCAGCATTACAATGAGCAAGTGCCTGATGTCTGTTCTGTATTTAAGAATGTGTCTGCGCCCATGCGTGCAACGTTTCCGCGCATCCGGCGCAAGTCACTAGCTGTTTTCTGTTTATTTAAGTATGCACCATGTCGCAATAATTGTTCCTGCGCACGCAAATGCGCCAACATGTTCGTAAATCAGCCCCTGTGTAACCAGATTGGAAGAGCTCAAGGGATTCAGTGGCAGTGAATCAGCAAGTCTAGTGAGAGAAACTGGGAGCTCAGTGGGCCGAGAACCTACAAGAAGTGATTGTAGAGGAAGTAAAGGAGTTTGTTACAAATTGTGTTGGAAACTGTTCTAAGACTGTTGCCATAAGAGACAGCATTCCTACACATGCAGATGTGGTGTCTTGCTGGATGCCTTTCCCTGCATGGCTGTCTACCTGTAGAAGTCTCAGAGTCTGCCAATTAACATTGCAACTACCTAAAGGTGTCCTGGCCCTAAACCCTTTCTACCAATGTTCTGTTGTAAGAGAAAATAAATCTCTTTGCATTCAAGAAGTGTCTGGCACCCATGAATCTATCTTGAATTACACCCACCATGCCTTGCAACCCACTCTATACAGAATGATCAGGGGCGTAACTAGAAATCACAGGGCCCCATAGCAAAATGTTGTATGGGGCCCCCCCTGCAAACCAGTGTTAATTTTGGCAGCACATTTCGATTTAGTTTTAGTCGTTGTCTTAGGACTAAAATGGCATTTTAGTTTTTGTCCCATTTTAGTCTTCTGCAATTGTTTTAGTTTTAGTCGTATTTAGTCGACTAAATCTCCAGTACATTTTAGGTGACTAAAACTCTTTTTAGTTGTCTAAAATCTAATGGGTGTAATTAAATTGTAATGCATTAGTTAACATTTCTCTACAATTTCCAAACTCATATACTGCTGGAGTGAAAAATCTAATATGTTATTTATTATGGTATTGAGGTATGAACATGCACTACAGACCAGTGTTAATTTTGAAGTCAAATTTCAATTTGGTTTTAGTCTTAATCTTTTGACTAAAATGCCATTTTAGTTTTAGTCGTATTTTAGTTGACTAAAATAATATTCATTTAGTCGACTAAAGTGTTTTAGTCAATGAAATTAACACTTTTACAAACAGCCCCCCCCCCCACAAAAAAATGAACTAATTCCATTGAACAACAGATTACAACACCCGTGTGGCACAGTACCCAGGCAACAGCTTATATTAATTTCGAACAACAAAGTATGCAGTATACTGTATACTGAAGGACACACATTGCTGACCTCAGTGGCAGTGCGTCCATAGAGGGCGCAGGAGCGATGCCCCCTCTCTCCCGCACCCATCAATCTCCAATAGATAGATTCATGCATTGAATGAACCTATCTATTGTCGCCGCTGCCGCCCCCTATTCAGGTGTCCGGCCCTGGCGCTTGATGGGCACAGTGGCTGCGCTTGATGGCACAGTGGCAGCGTTTGGGCACAGTGGTGGCAATTTATGGGTACAGTGGCTGCGTTTCATGGCACAGTGGCTGCTGTATGTGGCTACGTGTGTCGGGACATGGCTGGACTCGCGGGGCCCGGGAGGCTTAACAGTAAACTTACATTCCTCATCCTCACCTAGGGGTGGATCCAGAGTCTAGTCTTGGGAGGGGCACTGCCAGAAGATAAAATAGTTCAACTCGCCATAATGCAGAATCAGTGGCAGCCCTGAGTGTGTCACTTGCCACCGTCGCCTGCCACAAGATGCAGATTGTCACTTGCCACGTCACCTGCCACAAGTTGCGGATTGTCCACTTCCCACGTCACCTGCCACAAGTTGCGGATTGTCCACTTCCCACGTCACCTGCCACAAGTTGCGGATTGTCCACTTCCCACGTCACCTGCCACAAGTTGCGGATTGTCCACTTGCCACGTCACCTGCCACAAGTTGCAGATTGTCACTTGCCACGTCACCTGCCACAAGTTTCGGATTGTCACTTTCCTGCTAAGGTGGGGAATAGGGATTGTCACTTCCTGTGTCCCAGTCTGAGTCAGGCAACAGAGAGATGATGTAGCCTTTCTGCTGCCTGCACAGTGAGTGAGGGCGGAACTGCCGGGATACAGGGCAGGCGCTGGGCGGTGAGAGCTGATGCCATCTCTCTGCTCCCCCACCCGCTGATTGGCCACCTACCGAGCCCCCCAGCTGGCAGCTTCCCATCCGCCCTCTCACCCGCCCGCCGAGCCGCCCAGCTGCGTCCACTCGCACAGTCACCTGCCGCCCGCACTGCACGCCGACTCACCGGGCCCCACTCGGCTGTGGGCCCCATAGCGGCCCCGTGGGTCGCTATGGCGGTAGTTCCGCTACTGAGAAGGATGTCAGCTGTCCTTGGCTCTGGAGGTTCTCATTAGACCAAAGGAGGCCTGGGACCTCGCTACATGTATTTAACCAATATTTGCTTATTTCGGAGTTCAGCTTTAGGCCATTTTTGCTCTGCAAATAAAATACAGTAGAAAAGGAAATTACATTAAAATGCTGCTTGAACTCTTGAGCAAACATGACGGGGCTGATTATTAAAAGCAGAGAAAAGGAAAGGAACGCAAACTTACAGATAACCAGATTTCTTGGCTCAGGTTTCCATAAAATGAAAGGTGAAATCTGTCTGCTATTGGCTAGAACTCCAATTCTGTGATAATTTTCTGAAGTTTTAAGGGATATGTTCACCTTTTCATAACGTGACATGTTACACCCATACTCGGGGTGTAACATGTTACGAACGGACTGGCCCCCGCTCCCCCCCCCCCAATCCCTCGCTCTGACAGCTAGCGGGGACCTTCTCTCCAGCCCCCCTGTCACAATTTTTAAAAAACGGCTTTTGGTTTGTAGTTTTCAATGGACTACCAAGGCACTGTGGAGCACTGTGGTAGTTTGTTAAGTCTTCCTGTCCTGTACGATGTACGGCCACACAAATACACCGAGAGCTGCATGGCAGCAGCGATCTACTGATTGCTGGTGCAATGCTTGATAGGCTCCAGAAACAAAAAATAATAAATGCACATTTTTTACCAGCAAAAAAAATTGCTTTTATTTAATTTTGTTTAAGGCTGAACTTATCCGTTTAATAAATCAGCAATTGGTGAATTATGAAAATAGGCAGCCATAGTTGGATTTTCTTATCTCAGGGATCCAGAAGCAGCTGCCCCTTCCATGAGGATACACCTTAGGATTTTTAACCGGCAACATACGGGAAGACCGGGTCATTTCAATTTGCTATTGATATGATCTAAAAAAATTTCCAGGCAAGCTAGCTGTTGCCCCAAATACAAATCATTTATTGTATCTACGGTATATCCAAAAGATTTAAAGATATGTCAACAGGGCAACTCTTTCAAAAACAAAAAAAAAGTTTTGCTTTAAATAAACTGTATTGTAATGTATAGCAGTATCTCTGGTTGTATTAATGAAGTTCAACATTCTGGGCTGTTACCTGTTCTGCTTAAACCAACCGAATAAAACATATAGTCTGGATTTCTGTACATACTAGGGTCTGGGGATTATTCTGAGGGATAATGGACATGGTGTTCTACACCAGCCAGTATATTATGTTCTACATGTTGCATGGAGAATATTACCATTCTTGAGTAGGCCAGCACACCCACAATAAAGTAAATTCTCAATAGACAATGCTTTTTGAATACTTTTTTAAAAAGCTGAACTTTAAAAAAATACACAATTAAAATACCTATATAAGAAATATTTACCTGCCAGTTGGCTGGTTTCATATGGTATATTGTGGCATGAACCCAGAATTGTTTTGATTGTACCTTTTTATAATGCTATATGCTGTAAGGCGGTAAGCCTCGCATATGTACGTTTACTTACCTGCCATTATAATTGTGTTCACTCTTTTGATCCAGTCACCCCTGTTAGTAAGTATAGGCAGTTTGGAGACCAGACTTCTTTCCAGTACATTTAAAGTATATGTAAATCCTCGCCTTGTAAAACAACTCATTAAAGCGGGGGTCCACCTATCTATCGTTTTTTTTTTTTTTTTGAGTTCATTCACAAACTTTTCTTCTCAGCATTACATACTCACATATTGTGTGTAATATGTCCGCCTGTGTCAGATTTCGTCGGAAAGAATAACTTATATTATTCACTGCAGGCGGTTTCCATCTTCATTGTGGGCATTTGAAGCCCACAAGCATTTATTTCCTGGATGTGGTGAATGCTGTGCTCCCAGCATTCACTGCTCGTTCCCGCACATGCTCAGTGGCATCCTGAGACTAGCTCCCAGGAGTCTGGGAGAGGCTAGAAACACGCCTACTCCCATGGGAGGAGAACCAGGAAGTGCAAAGAAGAATAGAAAAATAAAAGGTAATTACGGCGATTTAAATTTTTTTAAACGGCTTGTCAGCATCTAGGCAAGGAAGAGAATACATACAGATATTGTTCAAAATTTGGGTGGAACCCCGCTTTAAGTTTAATATAGGTAAAAGTTGCAGAGTCTCTTTTAAAGGGCTTGTAAAGTCTCAAGGTTTTTCACCTTAAAGGAGTTGTAAAGGCAGAAGGTTTTTTTTTTTTATCTTAATGCATTCTATGCATTAAGATGAAAAGCCTTCTGTGTGTAGCAGCCCCCAGCACCCCCTAAATACTTACATGAACCCCATTTCTCTCCAGCGATGTCCACAAATGTCTTAGCCATCCGGAACTCTCCTTCTGATTGGCTGAGACACAGCAGCGGCACCATTGGCTCCCGCGGCTGTCAATCAAAGTCAGTTAGCCAATCAGGAGAGAGAGGGGCAGGGCCGGGGCGGGGCCCATGTCTGAATGGACACAAAGCTGTGACTCGGCTCTGGGTGCCCCCATAGTAAGCTGTTTGCTGTGGGGGCACTCAACAGGAGGGAGGGGCCAGGAGTAGCAAAGAGGGACCCAAAAAGAGGAGGATCTGGGCTGCTCTGTGCAAAACCAACTGCACAGAGGTAAGTATAATATGTTTGTTATTTATTTATTTTTTTAAAAACAAGAGTTTACAATCACTTTAATGCATTCTATGGATTAAGGTGAAAAATCTTCTGTGCTACAGCTACCCCCCAGACCCCCCCCCCCTTTTTTTTACCTGAACCCGTTCATTCCAGCGTCAAGCATGAGCCCAGCTGCTGTCTCTGTCCTCAATGGATAGATTGATAGCAGCGGGAGCCATTGGCTCCCGCTGCTGTCAATCAAATCCATTGACACGAGACCGGGGGGGAGGGGCCGAGTCCTGCTGTCTGTGCCAATGGGCGCAGCAGCGGGACTCTTGAGCACGCCCACATGGGTGCCCCCATGGAAACTGCCCTCTGTGGGGGCACCTGATGAAGAGGAGGGGCCAGGAGCGCCACCGGGGCACCCCAGGAGAGGAGGACCGGGGCTGTTCTTTGTAAAACCATTACACAGAGCAGGTGAGTATAATCATGTTTGTTATTTTAAAAAAAAATGAACCTTTACAATCACAGGAGGGAGAGAATGCGAAAATACATACAGAGGACAAGTTCGGACAAAAGTCTAAGGAGCTACCTGTGTTGTCTATATCGATAACACGATATCAGTGCAGTATAGTGGAGTGATCAGAACTCTGATTGGGGCTTTTGGCAACTCAGACTCATTAATTACCAATTAAAAAGCTAGCTGTGCAGTGGGGTTCTTCCAGCATTGCAAGATTCAATTTTCATTTTTTGCCCAGGCTACAGTTAAGAAGCATATTACTTACCTTATACTTCGCTCCCCCCACATTTTTAAGAAAAAGAGAAACGTTACTGATGCTCACAAGCTGACACCAAAACGAAATGAAGTCTTACAACAGCTGTTACAGTGTCGAAAATCCTAGTGCTGGAGGAACAGGTATGCCTGTGTGGGAGTGCCTCCCCCAGGCATAATACCCACACCTAATACCAGCTGTACATTTCTGTTCTGCAACCAAGTCTCTATGGCTGGTAAAATACACTGGCACAAACAAGTAATGTTGTTTGTTGCAAAGACTAGCCATTGATTGTATCACATCTTCTAATCCAGTGGTTCTCAACCTCAGTCCTCAAGTACCCCCAACGGGCCATGTTTTGGGAACTTACCTTAGATAAAATAGCTCTTATCAATACCATGTCATTGATATTGATTTAAAGCAGCTTAGCAAAGTAAAGGAAAACCTGAAAACAGGGCCCGTTGGGGGTACTTGAGGACTGAGGTTGAGAACCACTGTTCTAATCTATAGGAATGACTGCATATGTACAGTAAACAGCTGTAAACACCCTACTATTCCAGCCTCATAAAGTGACCCTGTAAAGGGGCCATGCTCCCAGGCCACGTGACAATAGAAAAAAAGACCCATTTTGCAGCACTTTTAAGGCGCTTTGGAAGCGCTGCCTATTAATTTCAATGTGGTAGGGGTGTTTTGTGAGCACTATTTATAGCGCTCCAAGCTGCCCCAAAGATGCTGCTTGCAGGACTTTTCCTAACATCCCGCAAGCGCACCACCCGAGTGTGAAAGCACCCTAAGAAGTAAATGGGAGGCAGTTTACAGGCGCTATTTCTAGCTCTAAAATGCCTGAAAACTGCCTCAGTGAGAAAGGGGTCTTAAAGCATATTGTATCAACTAAATATATGCTCCAAATATATCTATGCCTTGATTATATATGGCTATATTACCTTTCAACTATCCAGCATCCCATCTATTACATTATGTATACGTTAAAGCCTGTTGGTGATTTGTTTGTATTTTCTAGGAGCCTTATGCCGCATACACACGATCGGAATTTCGGCCAGCAAAAGACCGATGAGAGCTTTCCATCGGAAAATGCGACCGTGTGTATGCTCCATCAGACTTTTGTTGGCCGAATTCCAGCCAGCAAAAGATTGAGAGCATGCTCTCAATTTTTCGGTCGGAAAAAGTTTAAATTCCGACCTGCAAAATTCCTACGCATGCTCGGAAACAATTCGACGCATGCTCGGAAGCATTGAACTTCATTTTCTCGGCTCGTCGTAGTGTTGTACCTCACCGCTTTCTTGACGGTCGGAAGTTCAGCGAACTTTTGTGTGACCGCGTGTATGCAAGGCAAGCTTGCGCGGAATCCCGTCGGAAAAGCCATCATATCTTTTTCCGATGAGAATTCCGATCGCGTGTACGCGGCATTAGCAGTAAAACAAGGAGATGGAAAATCATGTAGTATCTTAATGTGCGTTACTAAACAAGAATGCTGCGTATACAAACATTACAATTGTAGGAAGACAACACAAGACATACAGAGTGCTACAAATATGCATACAACACACATGCTATCTAACCTCTTCCTAGCAAATGAGCATTGATAATAGTCAGAATGCTATATTGAAACAACAAGGCTACTCAAGCGATTGTAGGAAACCAGGTTCTCTTGTAATGCAGATTTAGGCCTGGTTCACACTGATATGATTTCAGGTGCGACTTGGCCCCACTGAATCACATGACAATGGAAATAACATTGCTTTCAATGGTGCCTGTTCACATCAATGCAGCGCAGGTGCAAAGCGACTTTGGGAAAGGGTCCTGAGCTACTTTGGTGTGATTTACAGTCAGATTTGCATCCAAAATGCAACTAAAGTCACATCAAAGTCACACTACATAATGGCACTGCAAATCATGTCAAAATCACATCACAGTGGTGTGAACCAAGCCTTAGTGTCATCCGCAGGTGAAGTCCCTTCTTTGGTCTTGTGGAGTCCCCCTTTCAGCTTGTGCTGCTGGCCTATATAAAACTGACAGCTCTGGTCAGAGCCGCTGTACTAACCATCTGAAGTTAGTACTGAGCTTTTGTGTTCTGACAGTGGGACAGCCCCCGCCACAACACTCCAATCAGCACTCTCTGCCAGTGGTTGAGAGCACTGACCAAGAGTCGGTCGGCTGCTTCTGTCGGACCAACCGACACACACACAGGCCGAATGTCGGCCAGTTTTTATTGAACCGCCTGATATCTCCTGACATTCGACCCGTGTGTATGGGCTTTAGGCTTTAACAGTTTTTTTGTTTGATTTTGTAGGCAAAAAGGGATCAGGGCAGACTGTGCAAGCAAGAGCTCACTGTACTAAAAATTACAACGCAAAATGTTTGCAGAATGGAAAACCCACTAAAATCTTACATTATACAAGCCTGCGACAACTAAATATGGAATCCATCATGATGTGGGTATATGTGTGAATAGGTTTGCTAATCTCCATAACTAATACGCTTTAAAGTGTTGTATAAAGCAGATGAGGTGTCACAGACATTTAACACCTCAGGCCCCTGAATTAATAGGATGAATCCTCATCTACTAAATTGTAAGCTCTAACGAGCAGGGCCCTCTGATTCCTCCTGCTTTGAATTGTATTGTAACTGTACTGTCTGCCCTCATGTTGTAAAGCGCTGTGCAAACCGTTGGAGCTATATAAATCCTGTATAATAATAATAATAATAATAATTTAACATTGCCTAGCCTCCTACAATAAACTGTGCTGCACAGTTCCGTCTAGTGGGGTAGAATCCTTAGATTTAAAGTGTCTCTGTTCTTTGATATGAAGCTAACATCTCCCACCTCTGGAGTAATTTATTAAAGCCAAACTACTAAAGCCTTGTGTGGGGCCCCAGGGTCACAAATTTGCCATTTGTAGAAGAGATGATAGTCATCTACTGGACCAGAAAAGAGGACAGTTCAGTCCTTGTGGGCGGAATCCTCAGATTTAGAGGATCTCTGTGCTGTGTATTTTCACCTGGCTCAGCTGAAGCCACCATCTCCCACACCTGGGGTCATTTTATTCACGCCCAACTACTGAAGCCTTGTGTAGGGCCCTGTGGTTACAGATTGACAATTTTTAGATGTTATGATCATCATCCACAGGACCAGAGATGAGGACAGTTCAGTCCTGCAGGGCAGAATCCTCCAATTCAGAGGATCTCTGTGCTCCTTTTTACCTGGCTCATTTGAAGCTAATATCTCCTACCTCTGGGGTCATGTATTCAAGCCCAACTACTAAAGCCTTTTGTGGGTGCTCTGGGGTCGTAGAGTGGCCGTTTTTAGAAGAGGTGATAGTCATCCACTAGACCAGAAAAGAGGAAGCATGATGAAGTCTTGTAAAGGACCCAACTACATTTCAGTTTTAATTTCCAATTATCAACCTTTATGGACATGGCTCATTTGATGAAATATGTAGAATGCCTTTCTGACCACCTTCTGAAAATATTGTCTGGCCTTATTACCTTGAATCCTTGAATCACTGATCCGGAACAAATATGCAGCACTTTTTAGATGGAGTTCATATAGTGTGTGTGTATATGTGTGTGTGTGTGTGTGTGTGTGTGTGTCTGGCCTTATTACCTTGAATCACTGATCCGGAACAAATATGCAGCACTTTTTAGATGGAGTTCATATAGTGTGTGTGTATATGTGTGTGTGTGTGTGTGTGTGTGTGTGTATATATATATATATATATATATATATATATATATATATATATATATATATATATATATGTGTATGTGTACAGTATCTCACAAAAGTGAGTACACCCCCACATTTTTGTAAATATTTTATTATATCTTTTTTTATGTGACAACACTGAAGAAATGAAAGAAATACAGTTTGCTACACTGTAAAGTAGTGAGTGTACAGCTTGTATAACAGTGTAAATTTGCTGTCCCCTCAAAATAACTCAACACAGAGCCATTAATGTCTAAACCGCTGGCAACAAAAGTGAGTACACCCCTAGGTGTCCAAATTGGGCCCAAAGTCTCAATATTTTGCGTGGCCACCATTATTTTCTAGCACTGCCCTAACCCACTTGGGCATTGAGTTCACAAGAGCTTCACAGGTTGGCACCAGAGTCCTCTTCCACTCCTCCATGATGACATCACGGAGCTGGTGGATGTTAGAGACCTTGCACTCCTCCACCTTCCAATTGAGGATGCCCCACAGATGCTTAATAGAGTTTAGGACTGGAGACATGTTTGGTCAGTCCATCACCTTTTATCCTCAGCTTATTTAGCAAGGCAGTGATTGTCTTGGAGGTGTGTTTGGGTTTGTTATCCTGTTGGATTACTGCCCTGCAGCCCAGTCTCCGAAGGGAGGGGATCATGCTCTGCTTCAGTATGTCATAGTACATGTTGGCATTCATGGTTCCCTCAATGAACTGTAGCTCCCCATTGGCGGCAGCACTCATGCAACCCCAGACCATAACACTACCACCACAATGCTTGACTGTAGGCAAGACACACTTGTCTTTGTACTCCTCACCTGGTTGCTGCCACACACACTTGACACCATCTGAACCAAATAAGTTTATCTTGGTCTCATCAGACCACAGGACATGGTTCTAGTAATCCATGTCCTTAGTCTGCTTTTCTTCAGAAAAAATTTGCGGGCTTACTTGTGCATCATCTTTGGAAGAGGCTTCCTTCTGGGACGGCAGCCATGCAGACCAATTTGATGCAGTGTGTGGCGTATAGTCTAAGCACTGCCAGGCCAACCCCCCCACCCCTTCAACCTCTGCAGCAATGCTGCAGCACTCATATGTCAATTTCCCAAAGACAACCTCTGGATATGACACTGAGCATGTGCACTCAACTTCTTTGGGCAACCATGGTGAGGCCTGTTCTAAGTGGAACCTGTCCTGTTAAACCTCTGTATGGTCTTGACCACCGTGCTGAAGCTCAGTTTCAGGGTCTCGGTAATCTTCTTATAGCCTAGGCCATCTTTATGTAGAGGAACATTTTTTTTTCCAGATCCTCAGAGTTCTTTGCTATGAGGTGCCATGTTGAACTTCCAGTGACCAGTATGAGGGCGTGAGAGTGATAACACCAAATTTACCACACCTGCTCCCCATTCACACCTGAGACCTTGTAACAGGGAAAATGGCTAATTGGGCCTGATTTGGACATTTTCACTTAGGGGTGTACTCACTTTTGTTGCCAGTGGTTTAAACATTAACCACTTCAGCCCCGGAAGGTTTTACCCCCTTCCTGACCAGAGCACTTTTTACAATTCAGCACTGCATCGCTTTAACTGCTAATTGCGCGGTCATGCAATGCTCTACCCAAACGAAATTTGCGTCCTTTTCTTCTCACAAATAGAGCTTTCTTTTGATGATATTTGATCACCTCTGCCGTTTTTATTTTTTGCGCTATACACGGAAAAAGACCGAAAATTTTGAAAAAAAATGATATTTTCTACTTTTTGTTCTAAAAAAAATCCAATAAACTCAATTTTAGTCATACATTTAGGCCAAAATGTATTCGGCCACATGTCTTTGGTAAAAAAAATGTCAATAAGTGTATATTTATTGGTTTGCGCAAAAGTTATAGCGCCTACAAACTAGGGTACATTTTCTGGAATTTACACAGCCTTTAATTTATGACTGCCTATGTCGTTTCTTGAGGTGCTAAAATGGCAGGGCAGTACAAAACCCCCACAAATGACCCCATTTTGGAAAGTAGACACCCCAAGGAATTTGCTGAGAGGCATGTTGAGCCCATTGAATATTCATTTTTTTTGTCCCAAGTGATTGAATAATGACAAAAAAAAAAAAAAAAAAAAAAAATTACAAAAAGTTGTCACTAAATGATATATTGCTCACACAGGCCATGGGCATATGTGGAATTGCACCCCAAAATACATTTAGCTGCTTCTCCCGAGTATGGGGATACCACATGTGTGGGACTTTTTGGGAGCCTAGCCGCGTACGGGGCCCCGAAAACCAATCACTGCCTTCAGGATTTCTAAGGGCGTACATTTTTGATTTTACTCCTCACTACCTATCACAGTTTTGAAGGCCATAAAATGCCCAGATGGCATAAAACCCCCCCAAATGACCCCATTTTGGAAAGTAGACACCCCAAGCTATTTGCTTTGAGGCATGTTGAGTCCATGGAATGTTTTATATTTTGACACAAGTTGCGGGAAAGTGACAAATTTTTTTTTTTTTTTTTTTTTTTTGCACAAAGTTGTCACTAAATGATATATTGCTCACACAGACCATGGGCATATGTGGAATTGCACCCCAAAATACATTTAGCTGCTTCTCCTGAGTACGGGGATACCACATGTGTGAGACTTTTTGGGAGCCTAGCCGCGTACGGGGCCCCGAAAACCAATCACTGCCTTCAGGATTTCTAAGGGCGTACATTTTTGATTTTACTCCTCACTGCCTATCACAGTTTCGGAGGCCATGGAATGCCCAGGTGGCACAAACCCCCCCCCAAATGACCCCATTTTGGAAAGTAGACACCCCAAGCTATTTGCTGAGAGGCATGGTGAGTATTTTGCAGCTCTCATTTGTTTTTGAAAATAAAGAAAGACGAGAAAAAAAAATTTTTTTTTTCTTTTTTCAATTTTCAAAACTTTGTGACAAAAACTGAGGTCTGCAAAATACTCACTATACCTCTCAAGAAATAGCTTGGGGTGTCTACTTTCCAAAATGGGGTCATTTGGGGGGGGTTTTTGCCACCTGGGCATTCCATGGCCTCCGAAACTGTGATAGGCAGTGAAGAGTGAAATCAAAAATTTACGGCCTTAGAAAGCCTGAAGGCAGTGATTGGTTTTTGGGGTCCCGTACGCGGCTAGGCTCCCAAAAAGTCTCACACATGTGGTATCCCCGTACTCAGGAGAAGCAGCAGAATGTATTTTGGGGTGTAATTTCACATATTCCCATGGCATGTTTGAGCAAAATATCATTTAGTGACAACTTTGCGCAAAAAAAAATAAAAAAAATAAAAAATTGTCTCTTTCCCGCAACTTGTGTCACAATATAAAATATTCCATGGACTCGACATGCCTCTCAGCAAATAGCTTGGAGTGTCTACTTTCCAAAATGGGGTCATTTGGGGGGGTTTTGAACTGTCCTGGCATTTTATGCACAACATCTAGAGGCTTATGTCACACATCACCCACTCTTCTAACCACTTGAAGACAAAGCCCTTTCTGACACTTATTGTTTACATAAAAAAATATTTTTTTTTTGCAAGAAAATTACTTTGAACCCCCAAACATTATTTTTTTTTTTAAAGCAAATGCCCTACAGATGAAAATGGTGGGTGTTTCATTTTTTTTTTTCACACAGTATTTGCGCAGCGATTTTTCAAACGCATTTTTTGGGGAAAAACACACTTTTTTACATTTTAATGCACTAAAACACACTATATTGCCCAAATGTTTGGTGAAATAAAAAAGATGATCTTAGGCCGAGTACATGGATACCAAACATGACATGCTTTAAAATTGCGCACAAACGTGCAGTGGCGACAAACTAAATACATTTTTAAAAGCCTTTAAAAGCCTTTACAGGTTACCACTTTAGATTTACAGAGGAGGTCTACTGCTAAAATTACTGCCCTCGATCTGGCCTTCGCGGTGATACCTCACATGCATGGTGCAATTGCTGTTTACGTTTGACGCCAGACCGACGCTTGCGTTCGCCTTAGCGCGAGAGCAGGGGGGACAGGGGTGCTTTTTTTTTTTTTTTTTTTTTTTTCATTATTATTATTATTTTTTTATCTTATTTTTAAACTGTTCCTTTCATTTTTTTTTTTTTAAATCATTTTTATTGTTATCTCGGGGAATGTAAATATCCCCTATCATAGCAATAGGTAGTGACAGGTACTCTTTTTTGCAAAAATTGGGGTCTATTAGACCCTAGATTTCTCCTCTGCCCTCAAAGCATCTGACCACGCCAAGATCGGTGTGATAAAATGCTTTCCCAATTTCCCAATGGCGCTGTTTACATCCGGCGAAATCTAAGTCATAAAATGCTCGTAGCTTCCGGTTTCTTAGGCCATAGAGATGTTTGGAGCCACTCTGGTCTCTGATCAGCTCTATGATCAGCTGGCTGAATCACCGGCTGCATTCTCAGGTTCCCTGTTGAGACAGGAGAGCCAGAGAAAAACACGGAAGACGTTGGGGGGGGGGGGGGCATTCCCTCCGACTGCTTGTAAAAGCAGTCTAGAGGCTAATTAGCCGCTAGGATTGCTTTTACATGAAAGCTGACCGCTGGCTGAAAAGAATGATACCAAGATGATACCTAAACCTGCAGGCATCATTCTGGTATAACCACTCAAAGTCGTGAATGGCGTACCTGAAGACAAAAAAATTGTTAACAATAAAGCACAGTAAACGGTAAGGTATAAAAAATTGCATACCTGAAAAACAAACATGATAAAACATAATAACAATAACAATAACAATAACAATAAAACATTGCAGAATAGAATACAGTAAAAAAGAGCAGAACAATAGAGAGAGAATAGAGAGAGAGAGAACAATAAAACGCCAACTATTTTTTTTTTATTTTATATTTTTGTTTGTGTTTTTTTTTTTTTTTACACTTTTTTTGTAACTAACTTTTATAACGGTAACCGGTTCCAGGTTCGGGTCTCTCAAAATGCGATGGCATCTTGGGAGACCCTGTGAAAGTGTGCCTAGTCTGTGCAATGCTGTACGCTACGCTAATAGTCAACTAGTGCATGGTAGCGTTCAAAACATTCACCAATGCAAAGACCAGGATTGTCAGGACAGGAGGGACAATAATAGCGGGTGTCACGCCTATATCCGCACTTGCTGCAGACACAACATCTTTTTTGGGGGGTTCGTTGGGTAGGGGTACTCGGGAGGACATAAAGAAATTGCCTCTCATGCAGCCGACTGCATTTGGTTGGGGATGTGAATGGGGGAAGTACGGGCGCTGCAGAAGCGGTGGGTTCCCAATTAGGATTGGCGAATGCAGCAGGAAGGGCACTATGGGCATGACGGGCCTGTGTTTGTCTTTTTGGTGGCAGCGGGACACTACTTGTGCTTGCCACCTCACCAGCTTGAACTGCACTTATGGGACTCGCCAAGTCACCACGTGTTACTGCAGTGCTGGTTTGACTACGACCGGGGTGTACTAGGCCGCTGGCGCTTGCCAGTTCACCAAAACGCTACCAAAAAAACTGTTAGCGATCGCAGGGATCAGGCCGGACTCTGCGAACGCTGCAGTTATGCGTTTAGTGTTTTGTAAGTGACAGTGATCGATCGATACTGCACTTGGGTGGGCTGGGCTGGGCGGAGGGGCAAAACGCAGGTGCTAGCAGGTATCTGGGCTGATCACGCTAACACTGCGTTTTTGGGAACCCTAAACTGCTGGGGACGCCAGTATAGATCTGATCGGATCAGGTATTGATCCGATCAGATACTATACCACTAAGGGAGGTGTACGGTGCGTGCGTGGGTGTTAGCGGTACTGGCGCTAACCTGACGCTGCCTGGGGCTGGTGCTTGCCAGTTCACCAAAACGCTACCAAAAAAACTGTTAGCGATCGCAGGGATCAGGCCTGACTCTGCGAACGCTGCAGTTATGCGTTTAGTGTTTTGTAAGTGACAGTGATCGATCGATACTGCACTAGGCTGGTCTGGGCTGGGCTGGGTCGGGCGGAGGGGCAAAACGCAGGTGCTAGCAGGTATCTGGGCTGATCCCGCTAACACTGCGTTTTTGGGAACCCTAAACTGCTGGGGACGCTAGTATAGATCTGATCGGATCAGATATTGATCCGATCAGATACTATACCACTAAGGGAGGCGCATGCTGCGTGCGTGGGTGTTAGCGGTACTGGCGCTAATCTGACGCTGCCTGGGGCGACGCATATCACCGCCGGGCGATCGGGGGGCTAAACCTTTATTCGGTAATAAACGGCGGGTGCCCTGACACTATAAAAAATAAACGAACTAACCAGCGTCACCCGTAACAGTTATACGGTGATCAGTGGTGAAAGGGTTAACTAGGGGGCAATCAAGGGGTTAAAACATTTATTAGGCAGTATATGGGGGTCCCTGTCGCTATAAAACGCTGACGGCGAACCTAAATATTTACCTCACTAACTAGCGTCACCAGCGACACTAATACAGCGATCAGAAAAATGATCGCTTAGCAACACTGGTGACAGGGGGTGATCAAGGGGTTAAAACTTTATTAGGGGGGTTAGGGGGGTACCCTAGACCTAAAGGGGGCCTAAGACTCACTGCCCTAACACACTAACTGACACAAACTGACACCAATACAGTAATCAGAAAAAAAAAAAAAAAAAAAAAAAAAACCTGCTTGGTGTCAGTTTGTGACAGGGGGGGGGGGTGATCGGGGGGGTGATTGGGGGGGGATCGGGGGGGGGATCGGGGTGAAATGTGTGCCTGGCATGTTCTACTGTGTGTGTGTGTGTTTGGTGCACTCACAGTTCAGTCTTCTCTCCTCGGCCCGGAACGGAAAATACCGAGCCGAGGAGGGATGACATCATTTCCTCTGCCTCTGTGTACAATACAGAGGCAGGGAAATGATCCCATTGGCTGGGAGCGATCGCGAGGGGGGGGCCACGAATGGATGGCCTCCCCCTCACCACCGATCGCCGGGGGACATTTGCCGACCGCCGCAGGCACCGGGGGGGGGTCCGATCGGACCCCCCACCCGCGGGCAGGCAGGGACGTACAGGTAAGCCCTTTTGCCTGCCCGTGCCGCTTTGTCGACGTACATCGTCGTGCGGCGGTCGGCAAGTGGTTAATGGCTGTATGTTGAGTTATTTTGAGGGGACAGCAACATTTACACTGCAACAGCAAGTGTACAGCAACACTGTTATACAAGCTGTACATTCACTACTTTACAATGTAGCAAAGTGTAATTTCTTCAGTGTTGTCACATGAAAAGATGTAATAAAATATTTACAAAAACGTGAGGGGTGTACTCAGTTTTGTGAGATACTGTATGTGTGTGTATGCCTCCTCGCCTGCCAGTCCCGCACTTACCCCATCTAGGTCACAGGTGGTTTCCCCAGCTTTTCCTCCCGGCCAATCCGGTCGCTTCTCCTCTTGGCAAATCTGGTCTTAGGACTCCCTGTCCTGATTTGTTGGGAGGAGAAGCAGGAAGACAAGAGTGAATGTTGATTCGCTAATGTCACAAGTGGGTGGGCTTACCCTTTTTGAAGTCAATTATAGCCTCAGGTACTAATTATGTGCTTCCCAATTAAATAAAACCTGTAGAAATCTATGCGTCAGGTGCCCCGCATGGAGATCAGTGGCTGGCGCAATGAGATTAGGGGGGCCACGCCCCTGCGCCCCTTATGGACCAGCTGCCGCTGGTTTAATCTGTTCTAACCTTTTCAACTAAGTGTGTATTTGATTCATTGTCTGTGTGGCTGATTGGTGTATGCAATGTATGGGGGCAAATGTGTGAACTTATGTTAGCCATACATTCTTTGATTTTTATTATCTACCGTATATACTCGAGTATAAGTCGAGTTTTTCAGCACATTTTTTTGTGCTGAAAGTGCCCCCCTCGACTTATACTGGAGTCAAGCACTTTTCTGCAGCAAACAAATTCATTTTCCGAACCGACTTTGGGGCCCCGTATCTCAGGGCCACTTGGTGCTAGGAAATCCCAAATTTGATGTGCAAACCCAGTGGAACTGGCCCCACAACATACGGGGCCCCAAAATCGGTTCAGAAAATGTTATTCTCTGCTGCAAAAAAGTGCTTAACATTTTCTGAACCAAATTTGGGGCCCTGTATCTCAGGGCCACTTAGGGCTAGGAACCCCAAATTTGGCGTGTAAACCCAGTGGAGCTGGTACCATAACATTTCCAAAGATGGAGTTCCTAGCACCAAGTGGCCCCGAGATACAGGGCCCCAAAGCTGGTTTGGAAAATGTCATTCTCTGCTACAGAAAAGTGCTTGACATTTTCTGAACCGATTTTTGGGGCCCTGTATCTCGGGGCCACTTGGTGCTAGAAACCCCAGCTTTGGATATTTTATGGTGCCACTGGGTTTGCACACCAAATTTGGAGTTCTTAGCACTAAGTGACCCTGAGATACAGGGCCCCAAAGTTGGTTCAGAAAATGTTAAGCACTTTTTTGCAGCAGAGTTCTTAGCACTAAGTGGCCCCAAGATACGGGGCCCCAAATTCGGTCAACTGTGTCCATCTGCAGCAATGTCATTTTGGGACCCTTTGGGTTCAGAGACCCCAAATTTTGGCTGCAGCTAGGGTGCAGGAACCCTTAACTACCAAGTTTGAAGTTCGGGGGACCTATGGGTGCAAATGGGCACAGTGAGGCTGCAAATAGGCATTGTTGACCCTCTTTTCCACTTACAGTAGCTGTGCATTTCACACCCTCGTCTTATACTCAGGTCAATACGTTTTTCCCATTTTTTTGTGGTAAATTAGGGCCTCGACTTATACTCGGAACGACTTATACTCGAGTATATACGGTAATTGATGCACAAATCCCTCAAAAACGATTGAATCAGAAACTCCTTCAGTTGTTTTGCTGTGAGGCAGGAAGTGGCTTAAATTCACCTGTGTATGGCCAGCTGTACCCTAATGTCCTTACAACCCCCTTAAGGGCACTCCATCCAATTCACATTTTTCACACAATTGAGGCCAATGGCTTGCCATGTCTTCCTGCAGCTGGTGATAGACTATGTGGAACAAAACATTAGAGCCCGAATTTCATCCTCTTTGTGCTATGCAGATGATGCTATGGCCCAAGCATTATGTCATGGAAACGAATGGGGCAAAGCCATCTGCTGTTCCATGCCCCGTGTATTTTTGTAAACCCTGACAGATTAATGGGTAATGGGGGAAGGGTGCTGTGCTATCAATAGGACCTGTTGCTTTTACTTTGAGTAAGCAAAGTTGCAGATTCTTTTTATGAAAAAAGTGAAAGTGTGAAGAGAGAATGGAAGCGCACGCAAAGTATTCACAGAGCTTCACTTTTTCCACATTTTGTTATATTACAGCCTTATTCCAAAATGAATTAAATTAATTATTTTATTCAAAATTCTACAAACAATACCCCACAATGACAATGTGAAAAAAGTTTGTTTAAAATCTTTGCAAATGTAATAAAATTAAGAAAACAAACAAAAAAAAAATCATGTACATAAGTATTCACAGCCTTTGTCATGACACAACAACTTGATTGGAGTCCACCTGTGGTACATTCAGTTGATTGGACATGATTTGGAAAGGCACACACTTGTTTATATAATGTCCCCAAGGTAACTGTACATATCAGAGCACAAACCAAGCCATGAAGTCCAAGGAATTGTCTGTAGCCCTTCAAGATAGTATTGTATCGAGGCACAGATCTGGGGAAGGGTACAGAAAAATTTCTGCAGCATTGAAGGACCCAATGAGCACAGTGGCCTCCATCATCTGTAAATGGAAGAAGTTTGGTACCACCAGGACTCTTCCTAGAGTGGGCCGCCCGCCCAAACTGAGTGATCGGGGGAGAAGGGCCTTAGTCAGCGAGGTGACCAAGAACCCGATGGTTACTGTGACACAACTCCCGCATTTCTCTATGGAGAGAGAACATTCCAGATAAATGACCATCTCTGCAGCAGTCCACCAATCAGGCCTGTATGGTAGAGTGGCCAGACGGAAACCACTCCTCAGTAAAAGACACATGACAGCCCGTCTGGAGTTTGCCAAAAGGCACCTGAAGGACTCTCGGACCATAAGGAACAAAATTCTCTTGTCTGATGAAATAAAGATTGAACTCTTTGGCCTGAATGGCAAGCGTCATGTCTGAAAGAAACCAGGCACCGCTCATCACCTGGCTAATACCATCCCTACAATGAAACATGGTGGTGGCAGCATCATGCTGTGAGAATGTTTTTCAGTGGCAGGAACTGGGAGACTAGTCAGGATCGATAGAAAGATGAATGCAGCAATGTACAGAAACATTCTTGATGAAAACCTGCTCCAGAGCACTCTAGACCTCAGACTGGGGTGAAGGTGACAACGGGACAACGACCCCAAGCACACAGCCAAGAAAACAAAGGAGTGGCTACGGGACAACTCTGTGAATGTCCTTGAGTGGCCCAGCCAGAGCCCAGACTTGAACCCAATCGAACATCTCTGAAGAGATCTGAAAATGGCTGTGCACCGACACTCCCCATCCAACCTGATGGAGCTTGAGAGGTCCTGCAAAGAAGAATGGGAGAATCTACTCAAAAATAGGTGTGCCAAGCTTGTAGCATCATACTCAAAAAGACTTGAGGCTGTAATTGGTGCCAAAGGAGCTTCAACAAAGTATTGAGCAAAGGCTGTGAATACTTATGTACATGGGATTTATTTCATTTTTTATTTTTAATAAATTTGCTAACTTTTCAAACAAACTTCTTTCACATTGTCATTATGGGGTATTGTTTGTAGAAATTTGAAGAAAATAATGAATCCATTTTGGAATTAGGCTGTAACATAACAAAATGTGGAAAAAGTGAAGCGCTGTGAATACTTTCGGATGCACTGTTTTTCGAATTGGATGCAGGTTTTCCCTGCATCCAATTCACATGACCGACGAGTGTGACCTGCTCTCAATGGAGCTGGTTCACACAGGTCCGGGACAGCTGCGGTCTGCATTCAAAAAGAGTCCTGTGCATTTTTGGGTCCGATTCAGGTGTGAATTCAGGTACAAATGTGCATCTGAACCAGTAAACAGGAACACAAGGGACCCCAGGCACGAACTCCTGGCTGCATATGTGTGAATCCGGCCTAAAGGAGCATGTTCTCTTTAGCGATGCAAAACTTTATATTTAAAAAGCAGTGAATAATACCTTAACAATACATTGCATGTTTATTCACCTATATTAAATGTTTGGTAAAAGTCACAATCACAGTTTTTTTATTTTTTTAATATACCCCTTTGTAATATTTTTATAGTGCACTATAGTGGAATGACCAGAACCCTCTGATTAGGGGTCGTTGGTTACTCAAATGTAATCTTCTTACAGGTACATTAAAGTGACTCTAAAGCCAGAAGGTTTTTTTTTATCTTAATACATTCTATGCATTAAGATAAAAATCCTTCTGTGTACAGCAGCCCCTCTAATACATACCTGAGCCCCATCTCAATCCAGGGATGTTGCACGAGAGTCTTGGCTGTCTAGGACTCTCCCTCCTCATTGGCTGAGACAGCAGCGGTACTGGCTGCGTTCAATCAATGTCAGTGAGCCAATGAGGGGAGAGAGAGGTTGGAGCCGAGCCGCGGCTCCACATCTGAATGGACACATAGAGCAGCGACTCGGCTCGGGTGCCCCCATAGCAAGCTGCTTGCTGTGGGGGCAGGAGGGAGGGGCCAGGAGCACCAGCGAGGGACCTGAGAAGAGGAGGATCTGGGCTGCTCTGTGCAAAACCATTACACAGAGCAGGTAAGTATAAAATGTTTGTTATTTAAAAAAAAAAAAATAGAGCTTTCTTTTGGTGGTATTTAATCACCTCTGCGGTTTTTATTTTTTGCGCTATAAACAAAAGAAGAGCGACAATTTTGAAAAAAAACTCAATATTTTTTACTTTTTGCTATAATAAACATCCCCAAAAATATATTAAAAAAAAAATATTTTTTTCCTCAGTTTAGGCAGATATACATTCTACATATTTTGGTAAAAAAAATCATAATAAGCGTATATTGATTGGTTTGGGCAAAAGTTATAGCGTCTACAAAATAGGGGATAGATTTATGGCATTTTTATTATTCATTTTTTCTATTAGTAATGGCGGTGATCTGAGATTTTTATCATGACTGCGACATTATGGCGGACACATCGAACACTATTTGACACTATTTTGGGACCATTGTCATTTATACAGCGATCAGTGCTATAAAAATGCACATATTACTGTGTAAATGACACTGGCAGGGAAGGGGTTAAACACTAGGGGGCAATCAAGGGGTTAAGTATGTCCTAGGGAGTGATTCTAACTGTGGGGGGGATGGGCTACCACTGCCATGACAGTGATCACTGCTTCCGATGACAGGGAGCACTAGATCCCTGCCATGTCACTAGGCAGAACAGGGTAGTGCCTTGTTTGAATCTCCGTGACACGATCGCGGGATACCAGCGGACATCGATTCCGCGGGACCCGCAGGCACAGTCACTCTGTACGCGGCGCTCGTACGCCCACTAGCTCCGCCAATTAAAGGGGACATACAGGTAAGCCCATTTGCCCACCGCTGCCATTGTGCCGACGTATATCGGCGTGCAGCGGTCAGCAAGTGTTTAATATCACTTTAAGAGCTTGTTCACACTTGACTACATTTCTAAGGCTAAAAAACACTCCTATAGCTCTAGTGTCGCGTTATTGAGCTTTAGTATGGGCATTAACCTGGCGTTTTACAAGCATTAATGACAAGTTAAAAATGCTTCCAAACACCCTATGGGCAGTTTTGAAGCATTTCATGAGCGTTAAGTCATGTCAACCACTCCACAAATGCCTTTTCCATTACAGGAAATAAACTAATCTTAATGCCCTGCAACCACACTGCAACTGCCTGCCAGAGCATTTGCGAAGACTCATAGACTTGAATGGGAGGCATTGAAAGGCTTCAAATGCCTCCTGACTTGACACGAGGCTTCAATTTTGAAGTAACGCAATGCTAATGCTTCATGTTTTGATAGTATGAACTGCACTATGTGCTGTCCATTGTATCATTTGCGTAGGCGTTTGAGGGGGCGTTTTTAATCCCTCTCAAATCCCTCGCCTGCTTTTTTGAAAAATCTTTTTATTGGTGTTAATATCACATGAGCACGATTACCCACACACGGGTACTGTAATTGCACATACCTATGATGTCAAACCATTAACTGAAGTGGAGGGCACCATAATAAAAGAGAAGGTACGGCTCCTGTAGGTCATTTGAGATCATAACTAGTGAAATTAGAGACCTCATCGCTCCCAGATGTGCAGCAATAAAAGGCATGACATGCAAACTAACATTAACGTGGCAGTATAGCAAAAGAAGGTTTGCAGCAAACTCAAAAATATGATTATGCCGTAGACGGCTCTGCCAGCCACTTGGACCAAACCTTATCATATTTTTTTAGGATAGCCTCTGTTGGCATAGGTGTCCTTGTAGAGACGTAGGCTATTGTTGACCAACTGTTTCCAGAAGGTAATAGATGGGAGATCTGACATCCTCCAATGAAGTGTGATAGCTTTCCTGGCATAAAATAAAAGCAAGCTAACCAAAGTACGCCCTGCCACAGTGGGGATTACCTGTTCAATTAGTCCCAATATGCAAACTGACATGGAGGACAGCAAAGTGGTGGCACTGACCAATTGTATGTAGGTTAACACTTCTTCCCAGAACATAGCGATTATAGGGGAGGTCCAGAAGATATGAGTAAAGTCTCCCAGAGCCCCCCCCCCACATCGCCAGCACTCCGGAGGGGAGCTGGGCTTAATTTTATGTAGTTTGTATGGTGTAAAATAGGCATGATGCACTAGTTGAAACTGTATCAATCGGTCACGGAGGGAAATTAAGGCCCTGAACAGAAGGTCCCAGATATCATCACAGTGGTTGCAATCAAGTTCAGGGATGTCTCAGAGCCACCGGGCCCTAAGACTCTCCATGACATGTAGTGAAACGCCAATGAGATGGTAGTATATCTGAGACGTGGGTTTCTCTGTACAGTCAAGTCTGAGAACATCCTCTAAAGAAGATTGTATAAGTTGGGGGGCAGAGAGAAAAAATTGGCAGAAAAGGCATGGGAGAGTTAGAAATATCAAAAGAGATATGACCCTGGGACATTGAATTTAGACACTAAGAGGAGTAGGGGAGCCAGAGGATGGTTATCTACTATTTGGGAAATTGTTTTAATATTAAATTTAGTCCAGGCATAAGGCTCTGGTAACTTATAAATTTGGTCTAGGTTGGGATTACACCACAGTGGGGCATTGGGTGGGAAAATGCTCGCTTGGGATAATGCTCATATTTTAAACCAGCTCCCCAAGCCCGGAGAGTGGTAATCATAGATGGGGTTAGTGCATATGGAGCATGGGGGCCAAGGAATATTAGAAATTTTAAAGCCTCCGATGATTTTACCACTGCCGCTTCAAGTAGTACCGAGGAGTTGGTGATGTCAGGGATCAGCCACCATGCAGCGGTTATCAGTTGAGTGGTTAGGAAAAATTTATAAAAGTCTGGGAAGGCCAGACCACCCTGGGAGGCAGGGTGCATTCATGTAGTCCACCTATATCTGGGAGATTGGGGACCCCAAATAAATTAGGAGAACATTTGTTTGAGCTGGGCAAAAAAACGATTTAGGAATCCACTGTGGCAAACGGCTGCTTTTTATGCCAGTGTGATCTTAGAATAAGGCATAAGGTCTCATTTGATAGCAGAGAATGAGAAATGTACCTGCCGTTCACAATCTGTCAGGCAATCACTGGAAATGGTCCGATCACAGTGTAGGAGGAACCATAATAAATGTCCGAACAAACTAACCTTCCACGTGCTGTCATCCTGGGTGCCCGATCAATGTACTCTTCCACGTTGTCAAGTTTGAAAGCAAAAGCTGATAAGCACAGACAGAATAAAACATACACTTCTTTATTGTAAACTGTTTAAAAAAATGCAGCTCAGTTGCAAAAAAACAAGTTCTACCGGATCGTGTTTTTTTTTTTATTGGATATGCATTGTTTAAAGGAATTAGAATATCTAGGTCATGATTTCTCAACATTTTTTCTGTTGTGGCACCCTTTAAAATTACTGTATGCACAATCTCAAGGCATGCAATTCTAAACTATAAAAAAACGAAACTATTCGTTTTACACAATACAGAAACATCCACACATGTAGGACACCCAACGTTCGAGGTTTCCAAAGCAACTATACCTTTACACTCTGGTACTGACTAGTATTCCAATGTTTCTCTTCTCTCTCAGTTTCTCTCCCTCACTCTGCTAATGTGACCCCTGTGCTGACAGAGAGGGGCAGGGGAGGGTCAAAAAAGGATGTTGTGCAGGCGTCCAATGACCTTATCAACCAATGAGGTCATTGGCAGCTAAAAGATTGTAATGGTGCAGAATGAAAATCTGCAAATTTGTATAACTAAAAGGCAGGCTTCTGATACCGACCGGCTTGTATACAATTTTTGGCCAATTTTTAGGTATTTTGCCAAGGCACACGTGAAGAAACCTATAGGCACCATGGTTGAAAAAGGCTGACCTAGATATCTGTGTAGGACCTGTCATCCTTATTTCTATTACAAGGGATGTTTACATTTCTTGTAATAGCGGTAAAAGTGATTTAAAAAAAAATAAAGGGACAGTTTAAAATAAAAAAATAAAAAGTAAAATAAATAAGTAAAAAAAAAGTTAAAGTGCCCTATCATTTAAACAGCAAACGTATACATAAGTCGCGCAAGCATATGTAAACTGTGTTTAAACCACACGTGAGGTTTCGCCATGAACATTAGAGTGAGAGCAATAATTCTAGGACCAGACCTCCTCTGTAACTCTAAACACATAACCTGTAAACATTTGGCTGGAGCCACCAGGAGTGTGTGTATATAGTTACATAGTTAGTCAGGTTGAAAAAAGACACAAGTCCATCTAGTTCAACCAAAAAATAAATAAATACAATCACATATACACAATCCTTCACTCACAGTTGATCAAGAGGAAGGCGAAAAACCAGTGGCAGCCCATCCACGGGAGCTGCCGCCCCCCCCCCCCCCCAGCTATTCTAAAAAAAAAAAAAAAAAAGTAACTTTAAGCCGGAAACACATTAGTCTATGGCAGGGATCTCAAACTGGTGGCCCTCCAGCTGTTGCAGAACTACAAGTCCCATCATGCTTCTGCCTAAGGTAGTCATGCTTACATGCTTATAACTGTCAGCCTTATAATGCCTCATGGGACTTGTAGTTTCGCAACAGCTGGAGGGCCGCCAGTTTGAGACCCCTGGTCTATGGGAAGCTTCCCAGCTTGCAATCAGCTAATTGCAAGCTGGGAAGCTGATTTGCCCGTGTTTAGGGAGTGTTCGGGGCGAAGCACCCGCAAACACTCCCTCTCTACAATCATTTGTCGGATTTGTCCCTTTCCTTTTTTTGATTGGCGGGTACTGTAGGACGGTGGGCGGTGCTTTTCGTGCCACCGTGTCGTCACTTTCGTTTTCCCATGGAGTTGACTGACTGGGCGTGCGGATTGAGTCCTGAGCGAGCGGCGCCTGTGAGTTACGGTAAGTGCTGGCACCGCGGGCCTCAAGCTCAGCCGCTGCCTCAGTCAGACAGTGACTTCTCCTGCATTACACTTGTAAAATCTAGCTGCCCCTCCTTTCCTCCACACACACTTCCCTGCGCTTTTCTGCAGAGTCACTGGGCCCAGGCCAGGGATCGCATTGGAGCCCTCATTTGGGGATTATTTCTTTCTGCTCTACCTGGATGTCACACACATATAGCTGTATATACTATATATACACAAAACAGGAGGATGATAATGGTTTAGTAAGCCAGTCCACCACCTGCTCTGCATGAACGGGCAACATCACTAAACAGAAGAAATTATGCCCTGCCTGAGGACGGACCACGTCCAACTTTGCCTTTGGACACATACGCTGCTGGCCCCTTCACAGTGCCGTGGGAACATCTGCCTCTCCTTGTTAGCCTCCCAGACCTGATGGGTGGGGGGTGCTTATTAACAAAATGTAATAAAGATGTGGAAATGTGTACGTGGGTGAACTTTAATCAATAGAAAGTGGTGTTTGGTGCACTTTAACTTGAATACTCACTACACACATTCCACAGACACACTACAATATACTGCGTTAAACGTGCAGTAATGCACTGATATATACTGCAGGAAACCTGCCCTGACAAATTAAACTGACACTAAAGTAAAAATGAATGGTCACACTGAACTGATATTCTACACTGACAACAGAAACACAATACTACACTATAGCACACTAACTCTCTAGTAGCACTGAACAGAGCCCTGTTCTATCTCTTGCCACGACAATATCACACTACAAATGGCCGCTATGGGGAAGAGTATTTTTATAGCGTAAAGTAGGACTAAGAGCAATGAGCCATGATTGGATTGAGTCATCATTACTTTCTCCAATCATGGCTCTGACAGTACTCTGTGCCCTGGCTGGGCAAAGCTTTCATTGCTTCAACCAATCAGGGCTTACAATGCACTGTGCAGCGGCGCAGTGCATTGTGGTCATTTGGCGGGCCGAACAAATGGTCGAACTCCCCGATAATTCGGGGGTTCGCCGAACGGGCGAACAGACAATGTTCGGCCCGAAGTCATGCTCGGGCTGAACCATTCGCCCAACTCTATTTTTTGTATATATAGTAGACGGTACAAGGTATTTAGTAGGAGGCATGGCGAGTTATTTTTGTCACAATTGTTTGGAAAATTAAGAAATTAAATAAATTTTTTTTTTTTCACAATTTTTATTTTTACATGCTGCCACCAGTGTGGTACAGAGTCATTATCAGGTAAACTGACTGGTGACAGTATGTTTAAAAAAATGTAAATCATTTTTTTTTTCAAATTTTTTACATTTTTTTAACTCTCCTTTTTTTTTTGTACTATTTTTTACATACTTTTATCATAGTAGTTCAGTGTTGTCATAGTGACACTGTACTACTCTGGGGGTGGGGGTGATCAGGTTTTTTTTTTGTTCATACTTTGATTGCTGTTACAGTGATGATCACTGTAGCAGCAATGTTTTGAACTGTCATGAATGGGTTACATTCATAACAGCTGTTATTTACTATTGTGTGCTGTGATTGGCCCACATCTAGCACATGGTATAGGGTGCTGTGATTTGCCCATGTACCATGTGATAGCTGTGGGCCAATCACAGCATCACTATAGGAATCACAACACTGGTCACAGGGCACATGCACTCCCCTCAGCTAGATGGCGTATGTGTCTGTGATCCAGTCTGCCCTTGCCACCCTGGCCCAGTTAATGTGCTGTGGCCGGGCAGCAACCAATTAACCACATGCCGCACGCCGATTTACGCCAGCAGAATGGCAGGGGCAGGCAAAAGGGCATACCCGTACATCCCTTTGAAATTCCCGCCGTGCCCGAGGGTCCTGCAAACTCGATGTTTACCAGCAGCCTGCGATTGCGGTGAGGAGAGGCAAGACGGGGAGATGCCTATGTAAACAAGGCATTTCCCTGTTCTGCCTAGCAACATCATCAATACCTGTCAACGGGAGCAGTGATCTCTGTCATGTTTTAGTGAGCCCCTCCCCCCTACAGTTAGAACACACTGAGGGAACACACTTAACCCCTTGATCACCCCCTAGTGTTTAACCCCTTCCCTGTCAGTGACATTTGTACAGTAATCAGTGGCTATTTTTAGCTCTGATCGCTGTATAAATGTCACTGGTCCCAACATAGTGTCAAAAGTGTCCGATCTGTCCGCTACAATGTCGCAGTCTCAATAAAAATCGCAGATCGTCGCCATTACTAGTAAAAAAAAAAATGAATGATAAAAATGCCATAAATCTATCCCCTATTTTGTAGACGCTATAACTTTTGCGCAAATCAATAAATATACACCTATTGCGATTTTTCTTTTTTACCAAAAATATGTAGAATACATATCGCCCTAAATTGTGGAACAAATTTTTTTTTTTTTTTATATATATTTTTGTGGATATTTATTCTAGCAAAAAGTAAAAAATATTGCTTTTTTTTTCAAAATCGTCGCTCATTTTTTGTTTATAGCGCAAAAAATAAAAACCGCAGAGGTGATCAAATACCACCAAAAGAAAGCTCTATTTGTGGGAAAAAAAGGACGTCAAATATGTTTGGGTACAGCGTTGCATGACCGCGCAATTGTCAGCTAAAGCGGCGCAGTGCCGAATCGCAAAAAAAGCTCTGGTCATGAAGGGGGTAAATCCTTCCAGGGCTGAAGTGTTTAAATACCGCCAAAAGAAAGCTGTATTTGTTTACAAAAAGTGATATATAAAAGTAGTAGTTGTCATTCAAACTATCAAAGCACTGAAAATGACCTTGTAATGAAGGGGTATATGCAAGCTATTAAGTGGTTAATCAGATGATGCATATAGCTAAGCATAGACTTGGACTACCTGGGACATGGAGATTTCTGATCAACTGCCTGAAAACAAGAAATGTAGATTCCTACCTTTCGTTATTCTGAAGAAAACCCTGTGTGTTTGTTTGTGTCCATGTGGGAAAGTGAATCTAATGGGAGTGGTTTCATAATCAATCAGCTGCTGCAGCTGCATCTGTGTGCAGCTCCCCCCAGCTCCCCCCCCCTTACACTTATCTGAGCCCGATGTCAATCCAACAATGTGCCTGAGATCAGCATCGCTGCTCTCTTTCTCCTAACTGGCTCAGAGGCAGCAGCGGGAACCATTGGCTCCTGCTGCTGTAAATTACAGCCAGTAAGGAGGGAGCAGAGTGTGGTGGGGCTGAGCCGCATGCACTGTGTATGGAGCAACTTGGGAGCCAGCAGCAGCAGCAGGTGGCCCAAAAAGAGGAAGATTGGTGCTGCTCTGTGCAGAAACATTGCACAGAGTGGGTAAGTATACCATGTTTGTTATTTTTTTTTTTTTGTTAAATATTTTTACAATCACTTTAAGTCTTTATTTTCCTGCCCTGTACACTCCACTTTCTAAAAGTTCTGATGTAACTTTATACATTAGGGGTCATTAATCAGAGGATTCGTGCAGCTAAGACTAGACCTTGGCTATATGAGACTGTCGAAGAAAATAACACCTAAATCTTTCGTTTCCTGTCACTCGATGATTAATATTATACACTCAGAAACATAGAAGCCATGATGTAACGTTTACTTTAAGGTTTCACTCACATGGGCATATACTTCTTTTCTGCATGGTTTGGCTTGCTGGCAGAGCTAGCAGAAGAGTAAATACGTGCCTAAAGTACTGGTGTTTAGACACATTTGGAAGCATACAATTCTTCTAATGGCTTCTGTATGTATGCATGCATGTGTTTATGCGGGTTCATGCACGAACACTCATAACATTTACAGGTATGTGTGGCCCTGGATGCAGTTGTGCCCTACTTTTTTGTGTGGCTAAATTCTCTGATGTAGATGCAGCTATGTGTATGGGCTCATTGATTACTATAGTGCTGCATAACAGTGCCTTGAAAAAGTATTCATACTCTTTGAAATTTTCCACATTTTGTTACAACCAAAAATGTAAATGTATTTTTTTGTGATTTTATGTGATAGACCAACACAAAGTGGCACATAATTGTAAAGTAGAAGGAAAATGATAAATGGTTTTCAATTTTTTTTACAAATATGTGAAAAGTGTGGGGTACATTTGTATTCAGCCCCCCTGAGTCAATACTTTGTAGAACCGCCTTTCACTGCAATTACAGCTGCAAGTCTTTTTGGGGATGTCTCTACCAGCTTTGCACATCTAGAGAGTGACATTTTTGCCCATTCTTCTTTGCAAAATAGCTCAAGCTCCCTCAGACTGGATGGTAAGCGTCTGTGAACAACAATTTTCAAGTCTTGCCACAGGATTCTCAATTAGCTTTAGGTCTGAACTTTGACTGGGTCATTCTAACACATGAATATGCTTTGATCTAAACCATTCCATTGTAGCTCTGGCTGTATGTTTAGGGTCATTGTCCTGCTGGAAGGTGAACCTCCGCCCCAGTCTCAAGTCTTGTGCAGACTCTAACAGGTTTTCTTCTAAGATTGCCTTGTATTTGGCTCCATCCACCTTCCCATCAACTCTGGCCAGCTTTCATGTCCCTGCTGAAGAAAAGCATCACTACAACATGATGCTGCCACCACCATGTTTCACGGTGGGGATGGTGTGTTCAGGCTGATGTGCAGTGTTAGTTTTCCACTGCATATAGGGGTTGATTTACTAAAACCGCAGAGTGCAAAATCTGGTGCAGCTGTGCATGGTAGCCAATCAGCTTCTAATTTCAGCTTGTTCACTCAAGCTTTGACAATAAAACCTGGAAGCTGATTGGTTTGTACGAAGAGCTGCACCAGATTTTGCACTCTCCAGCTTTAGTACATCAACCCCATAGTCTTTTGTTTATGTCAAAAAGTTAAACTTTGGTCGCATCTGACCAGAGCACCTTCTTCTACATGTTTGCTGTGTTCCCCACATGGCTTCTCGCAAACTGCAAATGGGACTTTTCATGGCTTTTTTTAAAACAATGGCTTTCTTCTTGCCACTGTTCCATAAAGGCCAGATTTGTGGGGTGCACGACTAATAGTTGTCCTGTGGACAGATTCTCCCACCTGAGCTGTGGATCTCTGCAGCTCCTCCAGAGTTACCATGGGCCTCTTGGCTGCTTCTCTGATTAATGCTCCCCTTTGCCCGACCTGTCAATTTAGGTGAACGGCCATGTCTTGGTAGGTTTGCAGTTGTGTTATACTCTTTCCATTTTCAGATGATGGATTGAACAGTGCTCTGTGAGATGTTCAAAGCTTGGGACATATTTTTATAACCTAATCATGCTTTAACATTCCCCACAACTTTATCCCTGACCTGTCTGGTGTGTTCCTTGGCCTTCATGATTCTGTTTGTTCACTAAGGTTCTCTAACAAACCTCTGAGGGCTTCACAGAACAGCTGTATTTATACTGAGATTAAATTACACACATGTGGACTCTTTACTAATTTACTAATTAGGTGACTTCTAAAGGCGATTGGTTCCACTAGATTTTAGTTATCAGAGTAAATGGGGCTGAATACAAATGCACGCCACACTTTTCAGATATTAATTTGGAAAAAAATTGGGAAAACCATTTATCGTTTTCCTTCCACTTCACAACTATGTGCTATTTTGTGTTGGTCTATCACATAAAATCCCAATAAAATACAATTAGGGTTTTTGGTTGTAACATGACAAAAAGTGGAAAGGGGGTATGAATACTTTTTCAAGGCACTGTATATATGCACAAAACGATATGTTGTATGCATCTGAACCAGGGGACTCAAACTGGCAGCCCTCTAGCTGTTGAAAAACTACAAGTCCCATGAGGCATTGCAAGGCTGACAGTTACAAGCATGACTCCCACAGGCAGAGACATGATGGGACTTGAAGTTTTGCAAAACAGCTGGAGGGCCACCAGTTTGAGACCCCTGATCTAAACAAAGCATTTTTTTCTGCAAGCAAGAATGAACTCTAAATGGCCCTAATGAGACACAAAGTGAATCTAATGAGCGGAAAACAATGAGTATTATGTAATGGTCAGATAGATTAAAAAAGGAAAACAGACTTCATTTGTAGTCTGAACACCTCAGAGCGTCACTGTAAATGAGGCATTTAAAATGAAACGGATTTGTCTATAGAGCAGTGACATTGAGCAAGCAAGTGACAACACACACAGATAAGACGCTGGCTGTCCGGTGACACTGGTCACTATGTATATAAACACTCCCAAACTAAAAAAAATTGACAAGGCTTCCATATCACCCGAGTGTGAATAGAAAGAATTTAAAGCTGCCATCCTCATGAAAACTCCCCCCATCCCTTTCCTTGGCCCCAGAACTGTCCTCCGTGAGGAGACCTTCTACTCACTTGTTCCCCGCCATGTTGCCTCACTGCTGTATGAAATCACACCCTCCCCCTCCCTGTACAGCTAATCATTCTATACGTGAAGGGGCTGTTTATCCAGGTCCTGGATACACATTACACTGGACTCTGTAACAATGGAGACTTTTCATAGATAATCCAAGCCAATTCTTCAGGTGTAAAAAATGAAAGGAAAATACCACAGCATTTATATTCAAACAGGTAGCACAGTCGCCTTAATCCAATCACCATGCAATGCGTCAAGGCAGGTGCAAAAAAACAAGTTCTACCAGATCGTGTTTTTTTTTTATTGGCTATGCATTGTTTAAATGGATTAGAATATCTAGGTCATGATTTCTCAACATTTTTTCTGTTGTGGCATCCTTTAAAAATTACTGTATGCACAATCTCGAGGCACCCAACTCTAAAGTATAAAAAACAAAACTGTTATTTTTACACAATACAGAAACATCCACACATGTAGGACACCCAACGTTAGAGGTTTCCAAAGCAACTATACCTTTACACTCTGGTACTGACTAGTATTCCAATGTTTCTCTTCTCCCTCCAGTTTCTCCCCCTCACTCAGCTAATGTGACCCCTGTGCTGACAGAGAGGGGCAGGGGAAGGTCAAAAAAGGATGTTGTGCAGGCGTCCAATGACCTTCTCAACCAATGAGGGTTGTAATGGTGCAGAATGAAAATCTGCAACTTTGTATAACTAAAAGGCAGGCTTCTGCTACCGACTGGCTTGTATACAATTTTTGGCCAATTTTTAGGCATTTTGCCAAGGCACATGTGAAGAAACCGATAGGCACCATGGTTGAAAAAGGCTGACCTAGATATTTGTGTAGGACCTGTCATCTTTATTTCTATTACAAGGGATGTTTACAAGAGAGGTGGGCTGGGGTTTGGGATTTCTAGTGGTATATTGGAGCGTAGTATTAGTTGTGGGATTTTTAAACATTTGTAAAGAATAAATAAAGATTTTCTAAAAAGAAAATAATTTGAATTAAAAAAAAAAACTACGCTTCTGCTACTATGATGTGACGATTATGAGATGGGAAAAAATGAGCCATAAATGGTGATTTAAATCCTCTCAATTTAAAAGCTGATGTAGCAAAAAAATGTAAAAAAAAAAAAAAAACAAGGAATGTTTACATTTCTTGTAATAGCGGTCAAAGTGATTAAAAAAAATAAAGGGACAGTGTAAAATGTAAAAAAAAAAAAAAAGTAAAATAAATAAGAAAAAAAAAAAAGTTAAAGTGCCCCATCATTCAAAAAGCAAACACATACATAAGTTTACATATAAGCATATATAAACTGTGTTCAAACCACACATTTTAATTTTTAGCCACGAACATTAGAGCAAAAGCAATAAATTTAGAACCAGACCTCCTCTGTAACTCTAAACAGGTAACCTGTAAACATTTGGCTGAAGCCACCAGAAGTGTTTGTATATAGTTACATAGTTAGTCAGGTTGAAAAAAGACACAAGTCCATCTAGTTCAACCAAAAAAAAAAAAAAATGCAATCCCATATACACAATCCTTCACCCACAGTTGATCCAGAGGAAGGCGAAAAACCAGTGGCGGCCCGTCAATAGGGGCGCACAGGAGCCCCCTCCCCCAAGCTATTCTTAAAATTTTTTTTTTTAAAAGCAACTTTAAGAGTGTCCGGGGGCCAGAAACACATTGGTCTATGGGAAGTTCCCGCAAACACTCCCTCTTTACAATCATTTGTCAGATTTTCCCTTTCCTTTTTTGTATGGCAGGTACCGTAGGACGGTGGGCGTTGCTTTTTGTGTCACCGCGTTGTCACTTCCGGTTTCCCGTGGAGTTGACTGAATGGGCATGCGGATTGAGTCCTGAGCGAGCAGCGCCTGTGAGTAACGGTAAGTGCTGGCGCCGCAGGCCTCAGGCTCAGCCGCTGCCTAAGTCAGACAGTGACTTCTCCTGCACTGCACTTGTGAAATCTAGCAATTCCTCCGCACTCTTCCCTGTGCTTCTCTGCAGAGTCAGTCATTCTCTCTCTTCTCCACTTGAGTCAGACTGGACCCAGGCCAGGGTGGATGATCGCACTGGAGCCATCATTTGGGGATTATTTCTTTCTGCTCTACCTGGATGTCACACACATATAGCTGTATACACTATCATACCTCCCAACTTTCTGAGATGGGAATGAGAGACACCTATCAGCAAAAGTATGCAGGAATAGGACACCCCCCTTGCCACGCCTCCTTAAAGGAGAATTGTACAAAAAAAAAATAAGATGGGTTAAACCCACAAGTGCTTTTTTTTACCACTACTATTCCTTTATATTGGCTTTTGGAATTTAGAAATCAGATGAAAAGTTTAGCGCTGGAAAACACTTTTTGATAAATAAAAAGTGCATTTTATATACATCTATATAGATCAGACCAAAATGAGGGACAAATGAGGGGGAAAGAGGGACCGAGGGACATTGCTCCAAATCAGGGACAGTCCCTCAAAATCAGGGACAGTTGGGAGCTATGCACTATATATACACAAAACAGGAGGATGATAATGGTTTAGTAAACCAGTCCACCACCTCCTCTGCATGAAAAGGCAACATCACTAAACAGACGAAATTATGCCCCATCTGAGGACGGACCATGTCCAACATTGCCTTTAGACACATACGCTGCTGGCCCCCTCACAGTGCCATGGGAACATCTGTCTCTCCTCTCCTTGTTGGCCTCTCAGACCTGATGGGGTGGGGGGTGCTTATTAACAAAATGTAATAAAATAAATGTGGAGGTGTGTACGTGGGTGCACTTTAATCAATAGAAAGTGGTGTTTGGTGCACTTTAACTTGAGTACTCACTACACACATTCCACAGACACACTACAATATACTGTGTTAAACAGCAGTAATGCACTGATATATACTGCATTAAATGTGCAGTATCGCGCTGATATATAGTGTGTTAAACGTGCAGTAATGCACTGATATATACTGCAGGAAACCTGTCCTGACAAATTAAACTGAGACGCCAATATCACACTGCAAATGGCTGCTATGGGGAGAGTATTTTTATACTGTGGGGCGGGACTAAGAGCAATGAGCCATGATTGTATAGAGTCATCATTACTTTCTCCAATCATGGCTCTGACAGTACTCTGTGCCCTGACTGGCCAAAGCTTTCATTGCTTGAGCCAATCAGGGCTTCCAAAGCACTGTGCAGGGGCACAGTGCATTGTGGTCATTTGGCGGGCTGAACAAATGGTCGAACGCCCCGATAATTCGGGTGTTTGTGAAACAGGCGAACGGCCAATGTTTGGCCCGAACTCTCTTTTCCTTCCCTTTTTCTCTTTTCCTTTTTTAAATTCTATATTTTATTTCAAAAAATTTTTATACATATAAACAAAACAAATTTTGTTGCATGCGTATCAAAACACAAATTGATTCTGTTTTCAACGGATATATATAAGGCCATTATTTAAACAGAGAGATCAAACAAAAAAGGTTGGCTTTTCTACAAGGAGAGTTGGGTTTTCTCTCCTCCTTCCCCCTAAAATCCTGCCTGCTCCCCCTCCACAAGCGCATCGCCATATTCCTTGGTGCATATGAAGATTTTTTTATCAAATTTCTTCTCCTTACCTTGCATAATTGCAATACCTTTTTCCATAACATGTATATCGGCTATTTTTTTTAGCCATAACAAGATCGAGGGGGGTAGCTCCCGCTCCCAATAGGCCGGAATACAGGCCTTTGCTGCATTCAGAAGATGGGCAACCAACGAGTTTTGATATTTACGTTTAGAAAAATCTGAGAGGTGGAGTAGATATCTTGCTGGGTCAGATCCGAGATCACAGTCTGTTAACCGTCCTATAATGTCTTGGACTTTGGACTAGAAATCATTAGTTCCGACATGACCAAAAGATATGGAGCATATTACCCTCTGACTCTCTACAACGCCAACAAGTATTCGTCTTTTCCAGATAAATTTTTTGTAGTAGTGATGAGACTTTATACCACCTTGTAAGGATTTTATAGCATAGCTCTTGGTACTTACTAGCTGTTGAGGAACAGTGGGCAAAGTATAGATATGGCTCCGTTTGTATACCTCAGATACCCCATGGGCGGACGTGTCAGACACAGGTTTTCCAGTGGTGTATTTGGGTGGTCTGATCTCTCCCCATGCATAAGGGAGGTGAGAAAATGTGTAAGCTGTTGCATCTGCCATGGATCCAGTGGTGGGCTAAAACAGCAACTGCATTTCCGCCCTGGTCTTCAACCTTGATGCTTCAAAGAAGTCGCCTAGTCGAAATTTACATAATCACATAGTTTGTTTAAAGAGGCTATCTGTATAGCCTGGAGGAAATGATGGGTTGCCCACGACTGGATAGAGCCGTGTAATTTCTCCCTCCGATTGTGAAAACAGATGACTTTGTTGGATAATTCTAGGGTTGGCCCTTTAGGGATGATTTCCTAAAGAGCCAAATGTTCTTAGCAGCAGCCATGGCAGGCATCGGAGTGGGATCTCCGTACATGATTGTTCAATCGCTACCCAGGATTTATGTCCGTCGTCTCTACACCAGGCTAGTACCCTAGCGAGCTCTACTGCTTTATAATATCTTATCGGATCTGGGAAGGCCATGCCTCCCTGGGTTATTTGGCATTGCTAAATAATGGAAATATAAGCGGGGGTGCTTTTTTGCCCAAATAAATCTGATAAAAGCACTACATAGTGATTTCAGAAAAGACCCTGGAATGGCTATTGGCAGAGTCTGAAAAAGATACAATACTCATGGTAGAATATTCATTTTAAGAAAAGCATTCCTGCCCATCCATGTGTAGGGACCTTTATTCCATCTTTCCAAATCCGAAGAGAGTTCCTGTAATAGTGGTGGAAAATTTGCTTTAAAAACTTTTTCTATTGAGGAAGTCAATTTGACTCCTAGATATGTCAAAGATGAAGATGCCCATGGAAAAGAAAACGATGCTTGAAGAGCCTGCACTCGTGTAATTGACAACGAGATATTCAATATTTCCGATTTTTGAACATTAATTTTAAAATTCGAAAATGGACTATAATGATCAAACTCACTTAGTAAATTTGGTAGCGTGGTTTCTGGTAAAGTAATACAAAACAATATATCATCTGCAAAAGCAGCAATTTTATGCTCCGACTTATCGATCAAACAACCTTGAATATCAGTACTGCGTCGAACATGTCGCAAAAATGGTTCAAGGGTTAGTATAAAAATCAATGGAGACAAGGGACAACCTTCTCTTGTACTATTACTCATATTAAAATAAGAGGATGTCGCCTCGTTAACTGTTACAGCCGCAGATGGAGCAGAATATATGGCCTCCATCAATTTACCAAACGCCTTTCCTACGCCAATATGGGTCAACGTCTCCTTCAAAAATATCCAGTCCCCTTTTTCCAGGCCTTTTCTGCATTGGAGGACAACAAACACATTGATATTTTGTAAGACTGAGCCAAGTAGATAATATCTAAGGCTCTAGTGGTGTTGTCCTTTGCCTCTTTGGTAGGCATGAAACCTACCTGGTCAGGTTGGATGACTGTTTGAAGGAGAGGTTGTAGCCTTGTGGCTAATATCCTTGTAAAAATTTTTAGATCAACATTTAATAATGAGATAGGTCTGTAATTCTTACATTGGGCATGGTCCTTACCCTCCTTGGGAATAACTGTGATATGTGCCCTAAGAGTGTCTCTCGGTATAGGCCGATCTTCTAAAAGGGAATTACATGCTTTTACGAATCTCGGACCTAGAATGGAAGTAAATGCCTTATAATACGCTACCGTATACCCATCAGGGCCAGGAGCTTAATATGCTTAAGCCCCATAAATCGCCCTCATATATTCATCAATTGCTATCACTGAGTTTAGTAGTTCAGACGCATCTTCAGATATTGATGGTAGAAGAAGAGGAGAGGTAGTCTCAAATTGATTGTTGCTTTTTCTCATCTGACGACATGTTAGTCTGCAGATTATATAGCGACAAATAGTATTCTGGAAAAAACGCTGCAATTTCGCTGGATATGAAACTACGATTCCTTCCATCAGAGTCGATATGTGGAACACAGTTTCTCCAAGAAATTTCCCTAAGTGAATGGGCCAGCAGTTTGCCTGATTTATTCCCTTGTTCATAGTACATATTCCTAGCCCTCAATATCTGTATGTTAGTCTCTTGTCTCATCAAAGAGGATAGTTTTTCTCCCTTTAACCAGAGGTCAGCTGCTACCGACTGTGAGAGTGATTTTTTTATGTTTAGCTTCTAAGTCTGCTACCAGATTTAACTGAACTTGAAACGCAGCTTGTTTATTTTTCCGTATTTCAGTCGCCTTTTTAATCAGTATGCCCCGCATGACGCATTTTGCGTTTCCCATAATGTAAAAGGGGAAATTTCGTCTGTATGATGCCCTGACTGGGGAAAGCTTTCATTGCTTCAGCCAATCAGGGCTTCCAAAGCACTGTGCAGCGGCACAGTGCATTGTGGTCATTTGGCGGGCCGAACAAATAGTCGAATGCCCTGATAATTTGGGTGTTCGAACAAAAAAAACAATATTATCTGCTTTCTGTTGTAAAACATATCCAATAAAATCAAATTTCTTCATAAATTTAGGCAAAAATGTATTCTGCTACATGTCTTTGGTAAAAAAATAAAATCTCAATAGGTGTTAATTAATTGGTTGGTGTGAAAGTTGTAGCATCAAACTATGGTATGAAAATTGATCATACCGGATGTACTGAGGGTATATATAATTTCTTGAGCACCTTAAAATGCCAGGACAATATAAACACCCCCCAACTGACCCCTTTTTGGAAAGTAGACGGTGCAAGGTATTTAGTAAGAGGCATGGCGAGTTTTGTGTCACAATTGTTTGGAAAATTAAAAAATTTGATACTTTTTTTTTTTTTCACAATTTTTTTTTCTCATGCTGCCGCCAGTGTGGTACAGAGTCATTATCAGGTAAACTGACTGGTGACAGTATGTTTTTAAAAAAATGTAAATAATTTTTTTTACATTTTTAACATTTTGTAACTCCTTTTTTTTTTTTTGCTATTTTTTTTACATAATGTTATCAGTGTAGTTCAGTGTTGCCATAGTGACACTGTACTACTCTGGGGGTGGGGTGATCAGGTATTTTTTTTTCACACTTTGATTTCTGTTACAGTGATGATCACTGTAACAGCAATGTTTTGAAGTGTCATGAATGGCTTACATTCATAACAGCTGTTATTTACTATTGTGTGCTGTGATTGGCCCACATCTAGCATATGGTATAGGGTGCTGTGATTTGCCTAGGTAACATGTGATAGCTGTGGGCCAATCAAAGCATCACTATAGGAATCCCAACGCTGGTCACAGGGCGCATGCACTCCCCTCAGCTAGATGGCTTACAGGTCTGTGATCCAGTCTGCACTTGCCACCCTGGCCCAGTTAATGTGCTGTGGCCGGGCAGCAACCAGTTAACCACATGCCGCACGCCGATTTACGTCAGCAGAATGGCAGGGGCAGGCAAAAGGGCATACCCGTACGCCCCTTAGAAATTCCTGCCCTGCCCGCGGGTCCCGCGAACTCGATGTTCACCAGCAGCCTGCGATTGCGGTGAGGAGAGGCTGAACGAGGAGATGCCTATGTAAACAAGGTATTTCCCTGTTCTGCCTAGCAACATGACAGGGATCTACTGCTCCCTGTCATCGGGAGCAGTGATCTCTGTCATGTTGTAGTGAGCCCATCCCCACTACAGTTAGAACACACTGAGGGAACACACTTAACCCCTTGATCACCCCCTAGTGTTTTACCCCTTCCCTGCCAGTGACATTTATACAGTAATCAGTGGCTATTTTTAGCTCTGATCGCTGTATAAATGTCACTGGTCCCAAAATAGTGTCAAAAGTGTCCAATTTGTCTGCTGTAATGTCACAGTCACAATAAAAATCGCAGATCACCGCCATTACTAGTAAAAAAAAAAAAAAGAATGATAAAAATGCCATAAATCTATTCCCTATTTTGTAGACGCTATAACTTTTGCGCAAACCAATAAATATACACTTATTGCGATTTATTTATTTTTTTTACCAAAAATATGTAGAAGAATACATATCGGCCTAAACTGTGGAAGAAATTTGTTTTATATATATTTTTGGGGATATTTATTATAGCAAAAAGTTAAAAATATTGCTTTTTTTCAAAATTGTCGCTCTTTTTTTGTTTATAGCTCAAAAAATAAAAACCTCAGAGGTGATCAAATACCACAAAAAGAAAGCTCTATTTGTAGGAAAAAAAGGACATCAATTTTGTTTGGGTACAACCTTGCACGACCACGCAATTGTCAGCTGAAACGACGGTGTGCCGTATCATAAAAATATGCTCTGGTCAGGAAGGGGGTAAATCCTTCCGGGGCTGAAGTGGTTAAATACCACCAAAAGAAAGCTGTATTTGTTTACAAAAAGTGATATATAAAAGTAGTAGTTGTCATTCAATCTATCAAAGTGCTGAAAAATGACCTGGTAATGAAGGGGTATATGCAAGCTATTAAGTGGTTAATCAGATGATGCATATAGCTAAGCATAGACTTGGACTATCTGAGACATGGAGATTTTTAAACAACTGCCTGAAAACAAGAAATGTAGATTACTACCTTTTTGTTATTCTGAAGAAATCCCTGTGTGTTTGTCTGTGTCCATGTGGGAAAGTGAATCTAATGGGAGTGGTTTCCTAATTCTCAATCAGCTGCTGCAGCTGCAGGGCACTAATGAGGAAAGCTGCAGCATCTGCATCCCTTTGGACACGATTTGCTATTAGGAGTATCTCACCAAAAATGAAATTTTTGTTGCAAGGAATGCCTAAAATATGAATTGTATCTTAGTGCAGACTTCTGGGAAAACCAGTGAGCCAATCACACAAGCAGGAAATTATGTTTTTGGGGGGGCATTCTGTACAAATTATGTGTACAGAACACCTCCAGGTAGCCATATTGCATTTTCAGAAAATTACAGCGCTGCAGATTGAAAAGGAAAGGTCATTTTTAATAACATTCAAGCACAATATGACTTACGCTTACTTTAAAGTAGATCTAAATGCAGAAGGTTCTTAATGCATCTGTGTGCAGGTCCCCCCAGTTCCCCCTTACACTTATCTGAGCCTGATGTCAATCCAACACTGTGCCTGAGATCAGCATCGCTGCTCTCTTTCTCCTAACTGGCTCAGAGGCAGCAGCGGGAACAATTGGCTCCTGCTGCTGTAAATTACAGCCAGTAAGGAGGGAGCAGAGTGTGGTGGGGCTGAGCCGCACGCACTGTGTATGGAGGAACTTGGGAGCCAGCAGCAGCAGCAGGTGGCCCAAAAAGAGGAAGGTTGGTGCTGCTCTGTGCAGAAACATTGCACAGAGTGGGTAAGTATACCATGTTTGTTATTTTTTTTGTTAAATATTTTTACAATCACTTTAAGTCTTTATTTTCCTGCCCTGTACACTCCACTTTCTAGAAGTTCTGATGTAACTTTATACATTAGGGGTCATTAATCAGAGGATTCGTGCAGCTAAGGATATACCTTGGCTATATGAGACTGTCAAAAAAAATAACACATAAATGTTTAGTTTCCTGTCACTCGATGATTAATATTATACACTCAGAAACATAGAAGCCATGATGTAATGTTTACTTTAAGGTTTCACTCACATTGACATATACTTCTTTTCTGCATGATTTGACTTGCTGGCAGAGCTAGCAGAAGAGTAAATACGTGCCTAAAGTACTGGTGTTTAGACACATTTGGAAGCATACAATTCTTCTAATGGCTTCTGTGTGTATGCATGCATGTGTTTATGCGGGTTCATGCACGAACACGCATAACATTTACAGGTATGTGTGGCCCTGGATGCAGTTGTGCCCTACTTTTTTGTGTGGCTAAACACAGTGCACATTCTCTGATGTAGATGCAGCTATGTGTATGGGCTCATTGATTACTATAGTGCTGCATAACAGTTCCTTGAAAAAGTGTGACAGACCTAGCCAGGACAGAGGCTTTTGGAGGGGACTGAATGCTAGCCTCTTGCCTACTGATCATGGGCCCTGGCATTTGGGGGAACAGTGCTCTTTGTGAGCTGTATGCCTGGGGACCCTTGAGGTGGTGTTACTTTGGATTCAGGCCCATATCCCCCAAGACACACACAGACTCTGGGAACCCTGTATATGCCACATTATAAATAGTGACTGATTCATAATGAATGTTGGGGCTAATAGAAGATGCTGATGTCATCAACTCCAGCCACCTGTCGTCTGCTATAATGTGTTTATTGTAAATAAGGCTAGTGTGGGCTCTAAGGGTCTTTCACCCATTGTTGTTTGTGTTATTTAACTCTGCTATTGTGAGAAGGTTTTCTGTGTTTCTATTTATGATAATGTTAATTGTGTCTTCTGAGCTAAAAAACGGCAAGTCTGTCCTAAAGATCATGTCTCTGAGTCACCTAGTCTGGGTAAATGATTTAGTAAACTAGCTCATGTTAATTAGGTTTCTGGTTACAGGTGTATTGTTAGAGTAATAAGAGCAGGAGGGGGGACCTCCTCTTTAACTGTATATAAAGACTTGTATTTTGGTTCTAATAAAAAGAGTCCATGTTTAGCAACTAAACAAGTATCGTCTTGTTTTGTGTTTGTGAGCGGTTGGAATATCTGATATCCAGACTGGGAAGAAGTGGTATATGATGAAAGCACTCAAGCGGAGTGTGGAGAAGTTATGTTACATTGGTAGCAGGCAGTGGGAGGCTTCCTGCAGTCTGGGACATCCAAACTTACACCTGGATACAAGGTCCGGATAGCAGGAGAGGAGAGGAACAGATACCAGCCGCCATGGAAGAGGAATTCAGAAGGAGGTTGCGAGAGATGCAGATACAGCACAGAGGACCAGTATCAGAGCAGGTCCTGCTGGGATAGTTTGATTCTATCCGCTGTGAACTCTGGAAGGAAGCACTAGCCCGTGAGCAGCGACACCAGGGAAAAGTTCTCCCCTCCATCCAGGAAAGGTACTGGTCGCAATATGGATTGAGGGTGCTGTTTTTGGGAGAAAAACTGCACAAGGAGCAGACAGCTGAATTAATCAGGCTGATCTGGGCAGCGATGTGGCTGGATGAGAGCTACAGAGCCCTCCGGTGGCATGTATCCCAAGCATGCCCTTGGATAGCGGATGAAAGCCCAACAGAAGGCTTTAGCTACGGTGGCCTGGGACTGTTGTATGTGAAGCTGACAGGGGACCCTAACTTTGGGAGTGATTTGGAGTGGCGGTTGGACGAAATCATGGATTTCAGAGAAGGGCTACTGAATGTCTCGGAAGTGCACTGGGCACTGGAAGATATAGAGTTTCTGGCCGTTCAGGAATGGGAGCTGGAGATCGCCTACAGATGACTGCTAGACTCTGCTCAGCACCAGGGCTGGGCTCCCTTTGCCTGGGACTATCAGGAAATACCAGCTGACAACTCTGAAATCCTGGCTGAAGAGTCGACAATGTGGCAGAGTAACAGTGTGCTATGCCAACCCTCCCCCGCAGCTATGGATGCGGAGGTCTTATGGCGGATGCAGCAAGTGCTGACTGACCTTGATGATCCTGTTTCTGCATGGGATGATCTTGGATGGAGGAATGTGCCTGTCCAGCAGCATGCCAGAGAATCGGCAGTGGAAAATTTGGAGATTGCCATCCCCAAAGCTGAAGTGCTGACAACAGGGCAGAGCTCTGCTAACCTCTGCCCAGCACCGATAGCATCTTCTGGGTTCCACGGACAGGAGATGGTGAACCTCTATCCCCAGACACCAGTTGCAGAGACAGAGGATTTCATAGACTTTTATGCTGAGGAAGAACAACCTGATGAGCCTCCAGCAGAAGAGCTGGTATTAGGGCCAAACTTCACTGTGCTCTGCCCAGCACCAACAGCAGTAACTGTGGAGTTACAAGGAACTTCCCCAGTGGAAGCGCTGGCCACTAGACAGAGGGTCCAAGGCCTCTGCCCCACATCTGTGGCAGTTCTGGAGGCTCAGGGTGAGAAGGTGGTGGTCACTTCCCAGCAGCAGATCAGGATGCAGAGGGAGGGGGGAGAGGAGGTGTTCTTCGTCCCTCCCCAACAGTTGGCCAGGGTGGAGGAAGCGGTCTTTACTCCCAGCAAAGATCCATGCACCTGGGAGACAGTACTACAGACATGTCGTCCCAGCAGTCGGATGAGGGAATGGAAAGGGAAGCAGCCGGCTCACCTCCCCATTGGCAGCTAAACAGTTTGGGAGTGGAGGAAGCCAGCCTCCTGCCCCAACAGTTAGCCGGAGCGGAGGATGTGGAGTCCCCAGCAGAAGTGCTGGCAACAGGGCAGAGTGCTACCAACCTTTGCCCAGCACCGGCAACAACTGTGGAGTTCCAGGGAGCCGGGGCAGTTGGCCCCTCTCTCCAGTGACAAGCTGAGGTAGTAAAGCTGCTACTCCCAGCTGAATCACTGGTAACAGAGCAGAGCGCCACTGGCCTCTGCCTAGCACCTACAGTGTCTCTACAGTTTCAGGAAGCTGGGGTGATCGGCCCCTCTGCCCAGCAGCAGACTGATCCCTGGAATGTTAAAAACCACCCAGCTGAAACGCTGGGAGCCGGACAGAGAGTAAATGACCTCTGCCCCACACCTACTGGTGTCAACTATTCCTTGCTGCCAAGAATAGAGATCATGCGGACTGACTATGTGAGTTCACTTTGCCCGACTAACGCATGTCCAGACCAAGTAGAGGTCTGGGACCTTGTTGGTCAACCTTTGATGGGGGAGAAATGTGACAGACCTAGCCAGGACAGAGGCTTTTGGAGGGGACTCAATGCTAGACTCTTGCCTATCGATCATAGGCCCTGGCATTTGGGGGAATGGTGCTCTTTGTGAGCTGTATGCCTGGGCACCCTTGAGGTGGTGTTACTTTGGATTCAGGTCCATATCCCCCCAAGACACACACAGACTCTGGGAACCCTTGATATGCCATATTATAAATAGTGACTGATTCATAATGTTGGGGCTCGATGAAGATGCTGATTTCATGAACTCCAGCCACCTGTCTGTTGTCTGCTATAATGTGTTTATTGTAAATAAGGCTAGTGTGGGCTCTAAGATTCTTTCACCCATTGTTGTTTGTGTTAACTCTGCTATTGTGAGAAGGTTTTCTGTGTTTCTATTTATGATGATGTTAATTTTGTCTTCTGAGCTACAAGACGGCAAGTCTGTCCTAAAGGTCATGTCTCTGAGTCACCTGGTCTGGGTAAATGAGTAATATGAGCAGGAGGGGGGACCTTCTCTTTAACTGCATATAAAGACTTGTATTTTGGTTCCAATAAAAAGAGTCCATGTTTAGCAACTAAACAAGTATCATCTTGTTTTGTGCTTGTGAGCGGTTGGAATATCTGATATCTATATCCAGATTCGGAGGAAGTGGTATTTGACAAAAGCACTCAAGCGGAGTGTGGAGACGTTTTGTTACAAAAAGCATTCATACTCCTCGAAATTTTCCACATTTTGTCATGTTACAACCAAGAATGTAAATGTATTTTATTGGGATTTTATGTGATAGACCAACACAAAGTGGCACATAATGGTGAAGTGGAAGGAAAATGATAAATGGTTGTCAAATTATTTTACAAATATGTGAAATGTGTGGCGTGCATTTGTATTCAGCCCCCCTTAATCAAAACTTTGTAGAACCACCTTTTGCTGCAATTCCAAGTCTTTTTGCGGATGTCTCTACCAGCTTTGCATATCTAGAGTGACATTTTGGCCCATTTTTCTTTGCAAACTAGCTCAAGCTTTGTCAGATTGGATGGAGAGTGTCTGTGAACAGCAATTTTTAAGTCTTGCCACAGATTCTCAATTAGCTTTAGATCTGGACTTTGGCTGGGCCATTCTAACACATGAATGTGTTACAGCTTGACGAAGGGGCGCGGCTGTCACGTCACCGCAGCCCGTACGCCCAGAAAACGCATCGCTTGCCAGTGACGTCATTTCTCCTCGCCCGCTATCCACCTGCGCTCCGAGCCTCGTTTTGGTTCCTTGTTGTCACCGCGGCCGGCTTAAACATCATAGAGGTGCTTCTCCACACACAGGCAGAGCAGCAAGCAGGCAGGAGCTTTATGACCGACCTGGTGACACCCCCCCCCCCATGATGGATATTCCACACTTTAATGCTTTTTGATGACCTCCTAAATGTGAGTGTGATTGACACAAGTTTTATGTATGAATAAATTGTTTTTAAGTCTACACCCAGAGGCGCCTCTCTATCTTTGTGCTTCCCATGTAAACCATTCCATTGTAGCTCTGGCTGTATGTTTAGGGTCATTGTCCTGCTGGAAGGTGAACCTCCGTCCCAGTCTCAAGTCTTTTGCAGACTCTAACAGGTTTTCTTCTAAGATTGCCCTGTATTTGGCTCCATCCATCTTCCCATCAACTCTGGCCAGCTTTCATGTCCCTGCTGAAGAAAAGCATGCCTACAACATGATACTGCCACCGCCATGTTTCACGGGGGGATGGTGTGTTCAGTCTGATGTGCAGTGTTAGTTTTCCACCAGACAGGCTTTTGTTTTTATGTCAAAAAGTTCAATTTTGGTCTCATCTGACCAGAGCACCTTCTTCCACATGTTTGCTTCGTCCCCCACATGGCTTCTCGCAAACTACAAATGGGAGTTTTTATGGCTTTCTTTTAACAATGGCTTTCTTCTTGCCACTCTTCCATAAAGGCCAGATTTGTGGAGTGGACGACTAATAGTTGTCCTGGGGACAGATTCTCCCACCTGAGCTGTGGATCTCTGCAGCTCCTCCAGAGTTACCATGGGCCTCTTGGCTGCTTCTCTGATTAATGCTCCCCTTTGCCCGACCTGTCAGTTTAGGTGAACGGCCATATCTTGGTAGGTTTGCAGTTGTGTCATACTCTTTCCATTTTCAGATTATGGATTGAACAGTGCTCCCTGAGATTTTCAAAGCTTTGGATATATTTTTATAACCTAAGCCTGCTTTAATGTTCCCCACAACTTTATCCTTGACCTGTCTGGTGTGTTCCTTGGCCTTCATGATCCTGTTTGTTCACTAAGGTTCTCTTTCAAACCTCTGAGGGCTTCACAGAACAGCTGTATTTATACTGAGATTAAATTACACACAGGTGGACTCTATTTACTAACTAGGTGACTTCTGAAGGCAATTGGTTCCAATAAATTTTAGTTAGGGGTATCAGAGTAAAGGGGGCTGAATACAAATGCATGCCACACTTTTCCGATATTTATTTGTAAACAATTTGGAAAACCATTTATCATTTTCCTTCCACTTCACAATTATGTGCTACTTTGTGTTGGTCTATCACATAAAATCCTAATAAAATACATTGAATTTTTTTGGTTGTAACATGATAAAATGTGGAAAATTTCAAGGGGTATCAATACTTTTTCAAGGCACTGTATATATACACAAAACGATATGTTGTATGCATCTAAACCAGGGGCCTCAAACTGGCAGCCCTCTAGCTGTTGCAAAACTATAAGTCCCATGAGGCCTTGCAAGGCTGACAGTTACAAGCATGACTCCCACAGGCAGAGACATGATGGGACTTGAAGTTTTGCAAAACAGCTGGAGGGCCGCCAGTTTGAGACCCCTGATTTAAACAAAGCATTTTTTCTGCAAGCAAGAATGAGCTCTAAATGGCCCTAATGAGACACAAAGTGAATCTAATGAGCAGAAAACAATGAGTATTATGTAATGGTTAGATAGATTGAAAAAGGAAAACAGACTTCATTTGTAGTCTGAACACCTCAGAGCGTCACTGTAAATGAGGCATTTAAAATGAAACAACGGATTTGTCTATAGAGCAGTGACATTGAGCAAGCAAGTGACAACACACACAGATAAGACGCTGGCTGTCCGGTGACACTGGTCACTATGTATATAAACACTCCCAAACTAAAAAAGTTGACAAGGCTTCCATATCACCCGAGTGTGAATAGAAAGAATTTAAAGCTGCCATCCTCATGAAAACTCCCCACATCCCTTCCCTTGGCCCCAGAACTGTCCTCCGTGAGGAGACCTTCTACTCACTTGTTCCCCGCCATGTTGCCTCACTGCTGTATGAAATCACACACTCCCCCTCCCTGTACAGCTAATCATTCTATACGTGAAGGGGCTGTTTATCCAGGTCCTGGATACACATTACACTGGACTCTGTAACAATGGAGACTTTTCATAGATAATCCAAGCCAATTCTTCAGGTGTAAAAAATGAAAGGAAAATACCACAGCATTTATATTCAAACAGGTAGCACAGTCGCCTTAATCCAATCACCATGCAATGCGTCAAGGCAGATGATGATTTGCCAAGAACAGATGTTCTGTTTCTAGACTGCACCACCCTGCACCGTGCAACTAGCCAAGTGACAAACTGTGGTCACACTCTGCATGACAAGAGCCTGCAAGCCTGATCGGAGGAGAGAGGCTGCACTGCTCCTCAGGTTTGGTTCACATTGGTGCAATCACAGACATCGCATGTGATTTGCGCTGCATTGCTGTGCATATCACATGTAGGGTTGCCACCTTTTCTTCGAGCCAAACTCGAACACGTCAGCGGGGCTTGGCATTTGTTTTGTAGCATACACTATGAGATTGTAAAATACCCGGGGCACCCCTGTGTGCTCTAGGGGAGCAGTAATGCGGCATGCGCAGCAGTGAACATATAGTGCAGGTGTGTGCAATTTACAATATAGTGTATATAGTGCAGGTGTGTGCAATGTACAATATAGTGTATATAGTGCAGGTGTGTGCAATGTACAATATAGTGTATATAGTGCAGGTGTGTGTAATGTACAATATAGTGTATATAGTGCAGGTGTGTGCAATGTACAATATAGTGTATATAGTGCAGGTGTGTGCAATGTACAATATAGTGTATATAGTGCAGGTGTGTGCAATGTACAATATAGTGTATATAGTGCAGGTGTGTGTAATGTACAATATAGTGTATATAGTGCAGGTGTGTGCAATGTACAATAAAGTGTATATAGTGCAGGTGTGTGCAATGTACAATATAGTGTATATAGTGCAGGTGTGTGCAATGTACAATATAGTGTATATAGTGCAGGTGTGTGCAATGTACAATATAGTGTATATAGTGCAGGTGTGTGCAATGTACAATATAGTGTATATAGTGCAGACGTGTGTAATGTACAATATGTTAGAAGGCTGGCCATTGGCTAGCCTGTATTTGTAGGAGGAGTCGGGGCCTTATAATCCTCCCTCCTCCCCTACGTACTCGTCGGCTAGCATTTCCGGGTTCAGGAAAGCAGTCGACGTGTCATTTCCGGTTCCGGGTAACGGCGTCTCTGGCTGATCAGCGTGGACGAGCTGCTCCGACGTGTCTGGGGGTTTGTATGTGTTTCCTGGCCTAGCTCCGGTCTCACTCTCAGCTTTATTCCAGGATCACAGGTGGTTACTTTCCTGTGTACCGGCTGGCGGGCTTTACTTAAAGCGGGGTTCCACTCAAATTTTTAACTTCATCTTACCCCCTTCAGTTAATTGCATAGATGTTCAAATGCCACACGAAAAAAAATTTTTTTCGCTGTAATTACCTTTATATTGTACTTTATTGTGGCACTTTCTGTCTCTCCTCCCATGGAAGTAGGCGTGTTTATTGCCTTTCCCCGGCGCCGAACTGTCTCCTGGGAGCTTAGTGTCAGGCTTCCCAAGATTCAGTGTGGAAACAATGATCATGTGCGTGAACAATCTGTGAATGAACAGCATTCACTGCATCCAGGAAATCAATGCTTGTGGGCTTCACATGCCCACAAGCAAGATGGAAACAGCCAGCATCACATTTTTTAAGTTATTCTTCAGTACGAAAACAGACAGAGGTGGAAATATTACACCCAAACTGTGAGTATTATTTTGGGATTAGCAAAGTGTCTCAATGACCTAAAAAAAAGATTGGTCGCCGGACTCCCGCTTTAAGGAAGGACGCTCCTCTCATCTCCTGCTCTCTCTTCAGCAGTGCGGTGATCGAGTGTCATTATGTGGATGTGTAAAATCACAGCGGTCTGGTTAAAGGTAGGTTCGGGGCCGGGAGTCAGGAGGAGGGGGAGGAGGCTTGCAGAGGATCACCGTTCAGGGGATCACGGGCTCTGTGTTATGGGGACAGGTATTATGTTCTGTCAGGGTCTGCTGCAACACTGTCTTAGGGTTTCTTTGCTACCTGTCACCCACGGGTGTTCCGCTGAGCCAGAACATGGGGTTGCGTTGGGTTAAGTTGGCAGTCTTGCCTGCATCAAGGGCCGCGGGTCAGGAATCTCACTAGCTTACCATGGCGGGCGGCTGAAACTTCTAGTTCCACAGCCTGGTGGCCAAGGTTTTTTAACACTCTTTTGGCTGCAATTTTAAGCACGTTTCAGCACCATGTCACATGTCACGGCCAGGGCAGGGTACGCACGGCTTGGTTAGCCGTCTCCCAGGCTGCTGAGTCTGTCAGTTCCACAGCTTGGTGGCCACGTTAGCCCTCTTGGGCTGCCACTATCCTGTGGTTCATCCTACCCCTTGTATAAAAAAAAAAAAATGATTGTTCATGGTTACTTTACACCACAAGTACACCTTTCGTTCTCCCACTACAGAGCTCACGTTCACTCTGGTCAGGTGGTTTTCGTTTGGTCGGCATGTTATTGTTGGGTTGCTTTTTTCAACTTGTATTTTCCATAATTTGATTCAGTACATTCGTTGTGGTGTTGTTACAGGTGGATTCTACATTTTTCATTCAGGAATGGCAAGGTGTGTTCTGTGTGTCTTTTCATCATAGCTAGGGGCAATACATACCAGAATCTGTCACATCTACAGATCCCTGCAGGCTGAGGTTTCGTTTTTAACGATTGTAACACTTGCAATCTGTACATCATACATCATATGTCATACGTTGCACATCACGTACATTCCTATTTCTGCCTACCACGGTCTGTAGGTACCAAGCCCTAAGTGTTTGTTTTTAATTGCCTGTCTTTGCCGAACGGGTTACTCGGGCTCGCGCCACACTCATGTAGGGGGTCATGGTCATTAGTGTCACTCACACGCTGTTTTTTATTTTCTTTCAGCACCACTCACCATTTTAGTTTAGTTGAGGCTTAGGGCATGGTTGGTGGTTGAGCTGACTATATCCAGTTGTTTTTTTCCACAGATTGGAACATGTCACGTGTCGGAGAGTGACGAATTTGCCTTCATCCCTCCTACTCCAGTCAGGCTCTCAGAGCATGGAACACTCCATCCCTGAAGAATTGGACTATTCCTGAACTTATTGCTGAGCTCCATCGCAGGGGCATTCCGTTCCCAGCCACGGCCAGGAAAGTGGAGTTGTTCAGACTTCTCTTTTCCAACCTATCTCAGCCACAGCCATCTACCAGTGCGGAGCATGTGTCTTTAATTACTTCGCTAACACAGATCCACGCAGTGTTAAACACACTCTACACTTTTGTCCAGCAATTACAGGACAGGATGGATTTGATGGAGGCCCGTCTCCAGCCAGCGTAGTAGTTGCAGCGGCTTCCGCAGATCCTGGGCCATCTGGATCCTCCATAGGTAACAGTGTGCCGCTACCTCTGACTGTTCCTTCTCCATCAACTGTATTACCATCTGTTTCTGCCCATTTTATTCCTGCTAATCTAAAAGGGGACATTTTGGAGTGGAAAGATGTCAATCTGGCATTCCTACTCATAGCGTCACAGGACGTCGTGGAGAACAAGGCTCATGCTTGCGGGGAAGTCTCGGTGGTCCTCAAAACCTGTGATCCAAGGCTTAACCGCAAGCTGAGCATTGCTGAATTTGTCCTTTCTTTCGGTATCTATAGGGATGTTGTTTGTGCAGTCAGCCCCGGTAGAAGAGAAGAGCTGGACCTTTATCTCCACAAGGTGGTAGATCTGGCCCACAAATATGGTGGTTCCACCTTCTACGATTATCACCGATTTTTTTCGGCTAAAGTCGCTGCCACTTGGGCACAGCTTCAGTTGGTCACATGTTGGAGCAACATTGACACCGAGCTGTTTTGTAGGCATTTTGCTAGTCAAAAGTCTCCAACTTGTGTCAGTCATCTGCCCGCACTGCCAACTGGTGTCCTAACCTGGATCATCCGGTTGCTTCGGAATCCAACAGGCCTGGGTCCAGTGGTTTTTCCACAGGGCCTTCTGGGCAGTTTGATAAACTGGGCAGACCTATTCATTTGTTAGGCAAGGCTCAGATGTGTAACAATTTTAACTACACGGTCTGCAATTACAACCGGTGCAGACTCCTCCATATTTGTGCTAATTGTTTCAGGGTACACCCCAAGTCAAGGCATTCAGTTCCTCATTACTGAGCTGAGTTAATATCCCCAGGTTAGATTTCTGGTTGATTCACCACCCATCCCCAGCTCTTGGGCAGTTTCTGGTTGAAGGCTTTTCTGAGGGGTTTCATACAGGCCTCATCTCCCTACCTTTGCAGTTGGTTGAATGTGCCAATACGGAGGGTTAGCCCCATTGGTGTGGTAAGAGCTAAATTTTCTAACAAATTTTGTTTAATCTATGATCTGTCAGCTCCTCATTAATCACCCATACCTAGTTTAAATTCCCTCATTCCTTCAGAGGAATTTTCATTGCAATATTTGCCTGTAGAATTAGCCATCCAGAAGCTGACATTTCGAATGCCTTCAAACTGCTCGCCATCAAACCGTCTCTCTGGCAATGGCATGGGTTCAAATGGAGGGAACGTTAATACTTTGCTACCAAGTTAATGTTTGGCTCAAAGAGCAGTCCTTGGCTCTTAAATACATTTGCCTCAGCTCTCAATTCAATTTTGTCTTTTCAGATGGGGTTTGGCAAGGTCATTTATTACTTGGATGACTTCTTGTTGTTAGAAAGCCCGTCACAGCCTCCCAAAGACCTTGCAGCACTCACCGAATTGTTCATGGACCTGAACGTCCCCTTAGCTGCCCATAAGATTGCTGGGCCTTCCACTGTGATTACCTTTTTAGGTATCACCTTAGATACTGTCTGCATGATCACCAGTCTGCCTCAGGACAAGCTGGTCAGGATCCGGGGTATCAAACACAGTTTGGTCAGGTCCCCGGTGTGCTCTAAGAAGGACTTGCAGTCTCTATTGGGCATGCTCAACTTTGCTATGAGGATTATTCCTCAGGGCAGGTCATTTGTGTCTAGGCTTTTGGCTCTCCTTCCTCTCTACCAAGACGCTGATTCAGCAGTGCAATTGCAGGCCAATTCTCAGGCAGATCTGCTGATGTGGGATCAGGTCTTGTGTGAGTGGAAGGGGACCTCCATGTTCATACATCCACCTATGACATTTTCTCCCAGAGTTTTCTCGGATGCCACCGCCTCAGTAGGTTTTTCAGCTGTTTTTGGGTGTCAGTGGCTAGCAGGCCCTTGGCCTCCGGAGGTGTCGGATAATCCCAGGTTTGCCCAGACATCAGCACGTTTTGAAATTTAACCGAATGTGGCTGCGGATATCACCTGGGGACCCTCTTGGTCTGGACAGACAGTGTTTTTCTTCACTGATAACGCAGCCACTGCTGAGATCATCAATAAGGGTAGATCCTTATAATGTCGTTCATGTGCAGGTTGGCGTGGTTGGGTCTCGGGTATAATTTTCATTTCCAAGTGGAGTTTATAAATAGGGTCTATAATGTGGCTGCCGATGACTTATCTCGTGCTGATTTCCGGCATTTCTTCCAACAGCATCCAGAAGCGGATCGGGTGGCCAAGCTGGTTCCACCGCTTGCCCTGCTATCGTTGGATTAGACTCTCTCAGGGTGCAGGCATCCATCCTGGTGAATGCGTCAGTGTCAAGGAACACGCTCAGGGTGTACAAGACAGTGTGGAGGTGTTTCTGTGGCTTCACATCCCTCCATCCCTGCAAATGGGTGGGGGATGTTAAGTACACGTTGACTTTCATGGCCTATTGTCATGACAAATTGTCACTGTCATTTAACACCATTAAGCTATACCTTTCAGTTACTCAGCACTTATTTTCACTTCTCCATCCTGACAGACCGTCCTTTTTTGCCTCTCACACCTCTTAATCAACCTGGTGGAGTACTTTTGCAATGGCCATGGTCGCACTTCTCCACACACTGTACAGTTCCCTATTACAGTCTTTATCATGTCCATGGATATAGGCAACCCTCTCTGCTGTGCCCATTCATATGTTGCTTTCTGCCCCAAATGTCCAGATTGCTTTTGTTCCCAGTTGGCCAAGTTTATCAAGACATGATCAATTGGCACAACTGCCTTCACTTTAGCAATTTCATCTGCAGCTCTGTTATAGTTCTCAAAGTCTGGGACTAGGGGCACATGTGCATCAACATGCTCCACTTTCATGGTGCGGGACTGAGCTTCCTTCCAGATATAGTACCAGACTTCCCTGCCTCCCCACACCACCTTTCCATGAATCATCCATTCATTGGGCTTCAACGTGGGCATCCAAGTTGTCACTCCTTTAAAAACCGCCCAGCTGTCAGTGTAAATAGTGACATGGGAAGAGTCATCACTACAGCTTTCAACTCTGCATACTGACTGGACCCTCCAATTCCGGTCTCCTGCAGCACTGTGTCTGTACTTGGGTTGTAGGCTGCTGCTGTTCATTTAAGCCCAGACGAGGCGACTATGGCTGAACCATCAGTGAACCACGCTGACTCCTTCATGTCTTCTGACGGAGATTCAAAGGGTGGAGCCTCTTGCATGGGATATGACTGCAACACAGGAATTTCTTCTTCTGGCTGGGTGCTGGTAAAAGTAACAAGCCCTGCCAACTGTTTTGAATTGTCTCTGACATTCCCAGCTGCAATACCCCCTCTTTCTTGAATGTACCACTTCAATTTCATCAGTGTCTGGTTCTGGGCTACAGTTTCCCTAGTGGTCAGTCCATTATCTCTCACCCATCCTGCTATTGGCAATGCAGTATATATGGTGACTGTGTCCGTTCCTGTAATGGTCTCTACATGTTGAAGTGCTGTTGTAGTCCCCAAACAGGTACTTCTCTAGGGGCGTGTATCTCTTCTGTGCCCCTGTCAGTTGTTTGGACCAAAATCCAATGGGTATTGCTCTGTCCTTTCTTTTCATTTGGCTGTCACAGACTCCAAGATATGGTACCATTTTGCTCCACTACATCTAGCTGAAATGGTACTTCTTGTCTCACGGGTCCTAATCCCTGATGCTGCAAAATAGCTTCTTTAGCAGCCAGGAATGCGGTCTGCTGCTCTGAACCCCATGAGAACTCAGTCTTTTTTCTTGTGACATTATTTATAGACCTCAGAATCAGTCCAAGATGTGGGATGAACAATCTCCAGAACCCCACAACTCCAATGAACTTTTGTGCCTCCTCTTTTGTAGTAGGGGGCAACAGCGCCTGGATAGTTTTTACAACTGTCTCTGGATTTTTCCTCTGCGGCCCAGTCCACATCATTCCCAGGAATTTCACTTCTGTGGCAGGTCCTTGGACCATATGCTGTTTTAGCAGGTGTAGTGCTTCAGTTACATCTTCTTTTGACAAATCATTGGAGAATGAACATAGTCTTCAGGAAGCATGGTGAAAGTGTACTGGCGGCCATCCCACACCATAGCAAACTGGTCTTGACACTCTGGGTTTATCAAAATCAAAAAGAAAGCATTAACCAGGTCTATCACAGCATGACATTCTCCTGCCTCTTTAGCAATTTTCTCAACAATTGAGATCATATCAGGTACAGCTGACTTCAATGGAGGAGCCACTTTGTTTAGACCTCTGTAATCCACAGTCATTCTATACGTCCCATCAGGTTTCTCTACTGGGAACACCGGAGATGAGAAAGAACTTACAGCAGGTCTAAGGATCCCTACTCTCAACAGTTCTTGAATAGTCTCCCCAATTTCCTTGTGGCCTCCAGGAAGTCTGTACTGCTTGAGACAGACTGGCTTCTCTGGTGGAGGAATGTAGACAGGGGTCCATTTCGCATGACCTCTGACCACAGCCTTCACTGCCCTAACCAGATACGCTTTATCAGGATACCCGAATGTGAATGTACCCCTTTCAGTCTGAATTGACTGACCTTGAAGTACATCCATCCCAAGAATATTTTCGGGTAACTCTGATAGCAAAACATTTGTCATAAATCCTGATCCCTTGCCAATAGCCAATTTCACCCATATCCTAACTGCTGGTGTGGTTTGCCCTCCCAAATCTTCTACATAAATCAATTCTCCTTTGTGATGGGAATGATTTCCTTGCAAAAGTGTAACTTCAGCTCCAGTATCAATTAAAGCCATTACAGTACATGTGTAGGGGATTACTTCCCCCACCATACAGTGACAGGTGCATATGGGTGTCAGTCTCCTGCTGTCACTGCCCTCGCTGCTATTACAGGAGACTCACTTTCCCTTCATAAAGGATAAGGAACCTCCCAATCTCCTTTTCTGATTCTCTCTAACTCCTCCCCAGGATAAAGGGATTTGGGTTTGGGTTCATGTTCAGTTTTGGGAATTGGTTTGGGGCTAACAGGGGGGGTCTGTTCTGTTTTCTCTAAATCTAGGCTGATGTTATCTTCGCTAGGAGTACTGTTTCTAAGCCTGACAGTTTGCCCCACTAAATGTTTCTACCTCTTCAGCATTTCTGCAGTAGAAATCCCATCTATCCCCTCTTTAGGTACTCCTGCCTTTTAATAGGTCCACCCACATTTCTTTCTTAGAGATAACTAGCCTGGTTTTCTCTTCACCCCCTGTCTTCTCTACCCCATTCCCTTTCTTCTCTGTTCTTTTCTGCTCTTTTCTGCTTGTATTCTTCCTGTCTGGCCTTGACCTTATCTACTGCCCTTACAGGTTTTGTTTTAGTCTCCTCTAGTTCCCCCAACTGGCATAAAAGGGTAGTGGCTTCAAGAATCTTGCCGTTTAATCCCAGGCCTCCCAGCAAGGACAGTAAAGAAGCCCTGAGATTAAATGGCGCAGACTTCATCAGCTTGGAGGGCAGAGCAGACGTAAAGGGTTCCATATCTGGACCCATCCATTCTGGAAATGTATTTAATCCAGTTATACAACCCATCTCGCGTAACTTTGAAATACCCTCTCCTATTGTTCTCCAGGAGAAAGTATTTTCCAAGTCACTAGGACTAGCGCAGGGGTCCTCAAACTTTTTAGACAGGGGGCCAGTTCACAGTCCCTCAGACTGTTGGGGGGCCGCACTATAGTATAAAAAAAATATGAACTAATTCCTATGCACACATGTTTTTTGTAGTGCAAAAGAATAAAATAATGAATAATAAATAATAATATATATATATAGGGGACAGGGCCGGACTGGGAATAAAAACCAGCCCTGGAAATAATTTCATACCAGCCCCATAGCATTATTATACCAGCCCCATAGCATTATTATACCAGCCCCATAGCATTATTATACCAGCCCAACCGCATAACGTCGTTATTTTCTTGTTCACAAAAGGGAAAACCATGCATTTTAAAGCACATTTGAAGAGTGTATTATATATAGATAAGAGAGACATGGAATTTACAAACAGCAGCAATTTTTTTCAAGGCAAAAATCATGGCATTTAATGGCACATTTTTTATTGACACTGCAAAAAAAAGGTGCCGTAAATGGCAGTTTTCAGTGCAAATATCAATATTTAAGCTATAAACTGCTATTAGCAATGTGTTAAGTTAAACAAAAGTCAAACACCGTATTTCTCCATTTACATGAAAGTCAGATTAATATAACCCAACACAGAGTTCCCCCATATATCAGGAGGATTCCTCTTTACAGTGCAAGGGAACTCTGACATAAAGGGGAACATTGCAGATCATGATCTAAGCGGGAACTCTGATATAAAAGGGGGGCACTGGTGACCAGAGACCCCACTTATATCAGAGTCCTCTGCATTCCTCTTTACATCAGAGTTCTCACTTGCACTGTAAGGTGGAATCCTGCAGACTATGATGTAAAGGGGAACTCTGGGAATGTGGGGAGGACTCTGGTGACCAGAGACCACCTTCTGCAGAAAGAAAACACTAAAGTAAGGGGGTTTACTGATATAAGGGGTAAACCTTTTTATCAGTGCCCCCTTACAATATTGCATTGACCCCCCCCCTCTCAGGTAGGCCTGGCGGCGCTGTCACTGACCTCCTCTCAGGTGCACCTTGCAGGGCTCAGTCAGTCGGCTCCAGCTCGGTGGCTCTGGTTTTATCCTATAGTTTCCTCTCCACAGTCCATACACGTCTGACTTCTCCCATGACCCCCATCCCTGAGGCACTCCCACTGTTGACTCCACTCCAGACTGCAGACGTGATATAAGACAATAGATGGTCAGAGGCTGCCGATGGTACAGGGGAGGTCACAGGCTGCAGGGGGGGGGACAGGAGGTCAGAGGCTGCCGATGGTACAGGGGAGGTCAGAGGCTGCAGGGTGGGGGACAGGAGGTCAGAGGCTGCAGGGTGGGGGACAGGAGGTCAGAGGCTGCAGGGGGGGGGACAGGAGGTCAGAGGCTGCCGATGGTACAGGGGAGGTCAGAGGCTGCAGGGTGGGGGACAGGAGGTCAGAGGCTGCAGGGGGGGGGGACAGGAGGTCAGAGGCTGCAGGGGGGGGGACAGGAGGTCAGAGGCTGCCGATGGTACAGGGGAGGTCAGAGGCTGCCGATGGTACAGGGGAGGTCAGAGGCTGCCGATGGTACAGGGGAGGTCAGAGGCTGCCGATGGTACAGGGGAGGTCAGAGGCTGCGGAGGGGGGGTGACAGGAGGTCAGAGGCTGCGGGGGGGGACAGGAGGTCAGAGGCTGCAGGGGGGGGACAGGAGGTCAGAGGCTGCAGGGGGGGGACAGGAGGTCAGAGGCTGCAGGGGGGGACAGGAGGTCAGAGGCTGCGGGGGGGGACAGGAGGTCAGAGGCTGTGGGGGGGGGGCAGGTGGTCAGAGGCTGCAGGGGGGGCAGGAGGTCAGAGGCTGCAGTGGGGGCAGGAGGTCAGAGGCTGCAGTGGGGGCAGGAGGTCAGAGGCTGCAGTGGGGGCAGGAGGTCAGAGGCTGCAGGGGGGGCAGGAGGTCAGAGGCTGCAGTGGGGGCAGGAGGTCAGAGGCTGCAGTGGGGGCAGGAGGTCAGAGGCTGCAGTGGGGGCAGGAGGTCAGAGGCTGCAGGGGGGGCAGGAGGTCAGAGGCTGCAGGGGGGGGACAGGAGGTCAGAGGCAGCAGGGGGGGCAGGAGGTCAGAGGCTGCAGGGGGGGCAGGAGGTCAGAGGCTGCAGTGGGGGCAGGAGGTCAGAGGCTGCAGTGGGGGCAGGAGGTCAGAGGCTGCAGGGGGGGCAGGAGGTCAGAGGCTGCAGTGGGGGCAGGAGGTCAGAGGCTGCAGTGGGGGCAGGAGGTCAGAGGCTGCAGTGGGGGCAGGAGGTCAGAGGCTGCAGTGGGGGCAGGAGGTCAGAGGCTGCAGGGGGTCAGGAGGTCAGAGGCTGCAGGAGGTCAGAGGCTGCAGGGGGGGCAGAAGGTCAGAGGCTGCAGGGGGTCAGGAGGTCAGAGGCTGCAGGAGGTCAGAGGCTGCAGGGGGGGCAGGAGGTCAGAGGCTGCAGTGGGGGCAGGAGGTCAGAGGCTGCAGTGGGGGCAGGAGGTCAGAGGCTGCAGGGGGGGCAGGAGGTCAGAGGCTGCAGTGGGGGCAGGAGGTCAGAGGCTGCAGTGGGGGCAGGAGGTCAGAGGCTGCAGGGGGGGCAGGAGGTCAGAGGCTGCAGGGGGGGCGGGAGGAAGAGGCCACCAGCCGAAGAAGAGGCGAGCAGACGAGTACTCACGGCGGTACTTTTAAAAATGGCGCCGATCGGCGCCATCGTCACTGCGCATGCGCCCGCACTTCCGAGAATTGCCGAGTGTGTACGGACTTTCCCGAGCACGGCTAGCTCGGGAAAGCCCGTACACACTTTCGACAGTAGTGCTGGCGCATGCGCAGTTGCATGTAAGCCTGGCGGCCCCGCGGCCATGTTTCTTTCAGGCGCCGCTGCCCTCACAGCGGCACCAGGGGCAGCCAGACAGCCGGCCCACCGGGGGATTTCCCGGTATCCCGGTCGGCCAGTCCGGCACTGATAGGGGATGAACAGGGGGACAGAGCGATGGACAGGGGGACAGTGGGATGGACAGAGGGGATGGACAGGGGGACAGAGGGGATGGACAGGGGGACAGAGGGGATGGACAGGGGGACAGAGGGGATGGACAGGGGGACAGTGAGGATAGACAGGGGGACAGTGGGATGGACAGGGGGACAGTGGGGTGGACAGGGGGACAGAGGGGTGGACAGGGGGACAGAGGGGTGGACAGGGGGACAGAGGGGTGGACAAGGGGACAGTGGGGTGGACAGGGGGACCGTGGGGTGGACAGGGGGACAGTGGGGTGGACAGAGGGGTGGACAGAGGGACAGAGGGGGGGACAGGGGGACAGAGGGGTGGACAGGGGGACAGTGGGGTGGACAGGGGGACAGTGGGGTGGACAGGGGGACAGAGGGGTGGACAGGGGGACAGTGGGGTGGACAGGGGGACAGTGGGGTGGACAGAGGGGTGGACAGGGGGACAGAGGGGTGGACAGGGGGACAGAGGGGTGGACAGGGGGACAGTGGGGTGGACAGAGGGGTGGACAGAGGGACAGAGGGGTGGACAGAGGGACAGAGGGGGGGACAGGGGGACAGAGGGGTGGACAGGGGGACAGTGGGGTGGACAGGGGGACAGTGGGGTGGACAGAGGGGTGGACAGGGGGACAGTGGGGTGGACAGGGGGACAGTGGGGTGGACAGGGGGACAGAGGGGTGGACAGGGGGACAGTGGGGTGGACAGGGGACAGTGGGGTGGACAGAGGGGTGGACAGGGGGACAGTGGGGTGGACAGGGGGACAGTGGGGTGGACAGTGGGGTGGACAGGGGGACAGTGGGGTGGACAGAGGGGTGGACAGGGGGACAGGGGGGTGGACAGGGGGACAGTGGGGTGGACAGGGGGACAGTGGGGTGGACAGGGTGACAGAGGGGGGGACAGGGGGACAGAGGGGGGACAGGGGGACAGTGGGGTGGACAGGGGGACAGTGGGGTGGACAGTGGGGTGGACAGGGGGACAGTGGGGTGGACAGGGGGACAGGGGGGTGGACAGGGGGACAGTGGGGTGGACAGGGGGACAGAGGGGTGGACAGGGGGACAGAGGGGTGGACAGGGGGACAGAGGGGTGGACAGGGGGATGGACAGGGGGACAGAGGGGTGGACAGGGGGACAGAGGGGTGGACAGGGAGACAGTGGGGTGGACAGGGGGACAGAGGGGTGGACAGGGGGACAGTGGGGTGGACAGGGGGACAGAGGGGTGGACAGGGGGACAGAGGGGTGGACAGGGGGACAGTGGGGTGGACAGGGGGACAGAGGGGTGGACAGGGGGACAGAGGGGTGGACAGGGGGACAGAGGGGTGGACAGAGGGGTGGACAGGGGGACAGAGGGGTGGACAGAGGGGTGGACAGGGGGACAGTGGGGTGGACAGGGGGACATTGGGGTGGACAGGGGGACAGTGGGGTGGACAGGGGGACAGTGGGACAGTGGGGTGGACAGGGGGACAATGGGGTGGACAGGGGGACAGAGGGGTGGACAGAGGGGTGGACAGGGGGACAGAGGGGTGGACAGTGGGTTGGACAGGGGGACAGAGGGGTGGACAGAGGGGTGGACAGGGGGACAGAGGGGTGGATAGAGGGGTGGACAGGGGGACAGAGGGGTGGACAGAGGGGGGGGGACAGTGGGATGGACAGGGGTCCTCACTTGTTAGCAGGCTGTTGCCTGAAGCCTCCGCTCTCGCTGTCACCCTCTGTGCCTCCTGTCTGCATGAGGAAGACGTGAATCCGCGCGGGACTGTGCTGGGAACTACACTTCCCAGCATGCAGCGCGGCACACGGAGCCCTCCATTACTGGGGTGGGGGAGGCGGCTTGAGCGGAGCGGATATGCTCCCTGCTGAAGCAGAGTGGACCTGCCCAAGCCGAGCCTGGCCTGTCGGGAATCCGCCCTGGGTGGGGTGGGCCGGATAAATGTCCTCGGCGGGCCGCATGTGGCCCGCGGGCCGTAGTTTGAGGACCCCTGGACTAGCGTATACTCGGACTATTCCATCTCTCATGAGGTCTAACAGTGAAAAATTCACACTAAACTCTCTGGCTTTTCACATTGCCTGATGCAATTGTGGATCATGGGTTAACACTCCCATAGCCACTGCTTCCTTACCTGACAAAACAACACTGTCCACCCCTTCATCCCACAAGCGTAGGAGCCAACTTAATAGGGGCTCCCCAGACCTTTGTTTGTATTGTTTTGCCAGCTCGTGGAGTTCAGTTTGTGTAAACTCCCGTACTTCTTCAAATTCAACATCTCTCTTTTAATACCTTAAATTCTGCCTCTACCTTCTCCCTTCTATGTGATTCCGTATAAATAGCATGAAGGAAGTACCAACTCACTGTGGACACTGTCCTCTTCTCTTTTTTACTTAAATCTAACCCCTTAAGGCTAAAATCTACAAAATGATCTGAGACTTTATCACCCCAAGTCAGCTTCAAGGGAGAAGCATACTTTACAAATTCTTTAGCAAGAGGCTCCCACTCATTGTCTCTGGCCCAGATAGGTAAGCTGCACACTTCCCTCTGGCCACTAGAACCCTCTGCAGCCTTGTTTTTCCTAAACAGCTTACGCAGCATTTTACCTAGCACAAGCTACACAACACTCCACAGAAAAACAGGTCTGCTTCAGTTGAATTATAGCACAGGTCACAGATTAGTCCCCAATGTTATTACGGTTCTTGCGGTAAAAAGAAGGAGGCTTAGACTTCTGTAGTGTATTAATGCTTTACTAAACAGAAAAGCTACACATACAACCAGGGCTGTCTTAAGTGGGCACACCTGGGCACTGCCCAGGGGCCTAAGCTGCATGGGGGCCCCCGCACTTTCCCCAAAGCATCTGGTCCTTGAGCCCATGCTGCCCCGAAATTGGAGGCCCCATGATGGTACTGATAGTGATGGATACACAGGGGAGGCAGGCTGGCAGTGGTGCGCCGTGCTGTGCAGAACGATACCTATTATTTCACAGCCAGCAGGGAGGGGCAGGGCCGGAGTGCCAGTGATTCTCTGACCCCGCCCCATGCAGCTTGAATGCTAGGGACTCGAAGGCCGCGGGGTAGGAGCTGCTGAGTCTGCAGCACTGAGAGCCCACCTGTGGAAGTAGCATTGTGGATAGTGTCATGGTGAGCCTAGCTGTCGAGCACTGTTTGCACCGAAGGGCTTGGAATGCCTGGAGGGATGCTCCCTCCACCGCCCCTCCTTCTGCTTGCTTGATTGGTACAGGTGAGTCCAGTGCTGGAGGTGGGCACATAGCCAAAAAGTTTACATGCACTGTATCTCCACTGGAAAAGGGGGTACTACATGGATGGAATAATGGTGCTGGGGGATATCAAGGGTGTATGGGGGAAAAAATGCTGAGGGGGGAACTGGGGTGTATAGGGGGTAGCAATGCTTGGGGTATCTTGGGTGGCTATAGTGCTAGAGGTATCAGGGATGTAGAGAGGCCACAGTGTAGGGGGTATCAGGGATGTAGTGGGGTCACAATACAAGGGGTATCTTATGGTATATGGTAACAGTGCTGGTGGGAAATATCTAGGGTGTAGAGGGGTCAGAGTGCTGGGGGGGATATCTAGGGTGTAGAGGGGTCAGAGTCCTGGGGGGATATCTCGGGTGTAGAGGGGTCAGAGTTCTGGGGGGATATATGGGGTATAGAGGGGTCAGAGTGCTGGGGGGATATCTGGGGTGTAGAGGGGTCAGAGTGCTGGGGGGGATATGTGGGGTGTAGAGGGGTCAGAGTGCTGGGGGGGGATATGTGGGGTGTAGAGGGGTCAGAATGCTGGGGGTATATCTGGGGTGTAGAGGGGTCAGAGTGCTGGGGGATATCTGGGGTGTAGAGGGGTCAGAGTGCTGGGGAGATATATGGGGTGTAGAGCGATCAGAGTGCTGGGGAGATATCTGGGGGTGTAGAGGGATCAGAGTGCTGGGGAGGCATCAGTCTAGCAGATATAATATTTGCACAGGGCAGCTTTGTTACTTTATGTATATAGTATTTTCCCACTGTTTCTTTACTGTACAGAATGATTATTCATATAGTTAATGCGGAGCTCCACCCAAAAGGGGAAGCTCCGCTTGTCTGCCTCCTACCTACTTGATATCTGTTTACCTGCGCTGTCTCCATTGTAGAGGCCCCAGAGCATTACTTTGCCCAGGGGCCGGTGATGCTATTAAGACGGCCCTGCGTACAACTGTAGGATACACAATACAACACAATTCATTGCTTATATGCCTACAAATATAAGCATCTACAATATGTATGCATTAAGTAAACTAAACAGTTACTCAACTTAGGGGTCAAGATATAATGTCCTTCATGGTTCCTTGCTCAGTCCAACTTAAAATGTCTCCAAAGTTTCTGGCAGCCATGTGTTACTCCATCATCCTTCCTAACACATCTCCCCTCCGAACACGTTTCTTTCAAAAACTCCCCAAGCCCCTCCCACCAACTTCCTGCCTACCAACTTCCTCTGCTCAGCTCCAAAACCTATACAACTGGTTTATATACATATCAATGAAGGGGAAGAGCCTCTGTAAACATATGCTCTTAAATAATATATCTAACTCCATATTATTGCAATAAAGTCACTATACAAATGGCCATAGCAACATAACGGTATATATAAATGTAAGGCCCAGCGGAAACATACCCGACCCAAAGTCAATGTTAACAAACCATTAAGCTTGATATTACAATAGACCGTGCAGTTTATCTAACCAGCGGAACCAAACTGCAGGAAGTTTTACATCATACAAAAAGACAAGATATCCCCTCTCGAGTAATCTAGTAATACACTCAAATTTATGCTCATTTTCCCTATGTTTGTATATAAGCTTTTCCATTCTTAACAGCTCACCAATATTCTTGACTCAGTCCCTCACAGTAGGGGAGCCTCCGACTTCCAGTGAACCATAATCAGTTTGCGTGCCTGGAACAAAACTCTGAGGACAGCCTCCCTAGTACACACTTCCCAGTCGTACTCATCCACTACGCCCAGTAGGCAGGCTTTTCGGTCTATGGGAAGGGCCACCTGGAACGCAGAATTGATCCTGTGTATCACCCCTGCCCAGTAGGAGTGTAGTTTCGGACATCGCCACAAAAGGTGTATTAGGTCACCATGACCCCTCTTACACCTTGTGCAGGTAGAATATGATCTCAAGCCCATCGCTGTATCTTGGCCTAGGCCGCCAAGGCCCAGGCCTTGGGCGGCATTTGTAGGGGCAGCAAAAAAGACCCCCCCCCAAAAAAAACAGCCTCCTCCCGGATCACCTAAAGATTCCTAGACGGTTTGCGCTACACTTTTATGCCGCGTACACACGAGCGGATTTTCCGTCGTAAAAAACTTGGATGGTTTTTCAGATGGAATTCCGCTCAAGCTTGCCTTGCATACACACGGTCGCACAAATGTTCTCTGGACTTTCGACCATCAAGAACGCGGTGACGTACAACACTACGACGAGCCGAGAAAATTAAGTTCAATGCTTCCGAGCATCCGTAGGAATTTTGCGTGTCGGAATTTGTACATACGATCACATTTTCGGATAGGAACTTTTTCCGACCAAAAAATTGAGAACCTGCTCTCAATCTTTTGCTGGCGGAATTCCGCCAGCAAAAGTCCGATGGAGCATACACACGGTCGCCTTTTCCGACCAAAAGCTCTCATCGGTCTTTTGCTGGCAGAATTTCCTATCGTGTGTACGCTGCATTAGTGTGGCACCAGTCTTATGGGGCGGACTGGGTTGGGGGGGTAGGGTAATAACACGGGCTGGTGAGGACAAATACCGTAAGTGAAATAATGCTATGATTACAATCAGTGGCAGCATACACAAGTCCAAATATTTTAGAAGATAGGAGTAATCTTACTAATCCAATTACATAAGGCTGCACTGATGGGCACTGATGAGGTGGCACTGGGAAACTGCACTGATGGGGCTGCACTGATAAGGCAGCACTGATATTCTGCACTGATGGGCACTGATGAGGCGGTAATGCTAAACTGCACTGCTGGACACTAATGAGGCTGCACTGATAAGTCCCATTTATGAGTTATTGTTTGTCACAATGTATGCAGCCGCTGGCTCACATATTTTTTATTTTTTTCATTAGAGCGCAGTGTTTTCCCATCCTCTTGTTTTAATATAAGGACACTCACCTGTCCCGGGATCCAGCAATGTCGGTACCCGAGACCGAATCGTCCCTCGGTCCTCGGGTGCTGCCGCCGCCATTCTCTGTAAGGGAATCAGGAAGTGAAGCGCTGCGGCTTCACTTCCCGGTTACCTACTGCGCATGCGCGAGTCGCACTGCGCTTCCTAACTGGTCCCCGCTGTTTCTGGGACACGTGTGTGTGCCAGCAGACAGCGTAGTGAGGACGGGAGGAGGCGTAGACTCCCGTGGGAGTCCATGCCGGAAGTGGGTGCAAATACCTATCTTAAACCTGGGCGACCAGTTTTCTTCCCCTCCTCAAAGAACGCCTGCTTGGAGAAGAATCTCTTCTTCTCTGCTGAGGAGGATAGCAAATTCTCATAGGCAGCTTGGGTTGACTGCCAGGCCTCCCTAGCAGAGTCAGAAGGGTTTGCAATGTAACAGTCCTCCAACCCCTGCACCTGAGTTTCAAGTGCATCTTCAAGGCCTGAGGAAGCCTGTTTCACCTTAGTAATTTCCATAATCAATAGACCCCGTAAATAAGCCTTAAAAGCCTCCTATTGTAGTATACATGAGCCAAATGGATCATGGGACGTGAAAAACTCTTGCATGCTCGGTTCAATTCCCTTATGTGAGCAGAGTAGCTTTAGCCAAAAGCCATTGAATTTCCACGGGGCTCTGGATAAAATAACCGGTGGGGATACTGTAAGGTGTAAAATTAAGGGAGAATGATCAGACACACTACGTGGTCTGTAAGTCATAGCTGAGACAAACGGAAGCATGGCTGAGCTGTCCACTGCAAGATCAATCCTAGAGAGAGAACCGTGCATTTTAGAAAAACATGAAAATTGCTTGGTATACGGGTTGTGGAGCTGCCAGATATCCACCCAGCCCACCTCTTGCATCAACCTGCCAGGGGGTTACACCTGGAGAGGGCAGAGTACTGAGGAACCGGGTGTCAAAAGCTGCTGATGCCGTACTAGCTTACGAACAGGTATTCAGCAATAGTAGAAAACAAAATAGAATTTTTTTGTTCATACATCACGGGACACAGAGCCTTTGATAATTACTAAGTGGGTTAGATAGTCACCATCAGGTGATTGGACATTGGCAACTCTAATTACAAGGCGAGTTCCTCCCCTGGTTGGTCACGTTGAAGATGTGCTAAGAGAGCTCTGTTTGACGGTCTCTGCGGGGGTCCAGGAGCTATACAACCGGATCAATACCTTGGGCCAATAAATACGCCTAAGATGGATGGTACCCGGGCCTTGTGAAAGAAGAAACGAGGTTTTGCCTGTAATGTCTCTCTTTGAGGACTGGGCTTTCTGAGCCTTCTACAGGTCCAGGGAAGAGGATCCTGTAAGTAGGAACCCAGAACCCTGAAGGTTGGCACAACATTACCTGCCGTGATGGATGAAGTTGGTTCTGTCTGTTCTCAGTAGTTTCCTGCGGCGGGGATAAAGTAAGTAAAGACAATCCTAGGTATTTACCTTAAGGATTATCTTCTACGAGTAGCTTTCGTGTCTTACCTGGTTTCCGCCACTAGAGGGAGTAAGAGACATACCTGGTGTTTACTTACATGCCTTCCAGGATACACGCTCAGTGAAGCTGGTCTGTTAAGCCGCTCACCTCCTCCGCTGCAGGCTCTGCCACAAAAACTGAAAAGGGGGTTCCCACGTAGCCTTGGGGTCCCACGTAGTCCTCCGGAGGTCTCCTTTCTCCCCCCTCGCCCCCGGCCGCTGCCATGATGGTCCTGGGGGCGCGCTTTTATGCCGGATTCGGCGGGGAAGGATGAGGGACGTGGTTGCGGGCACCGTGCATTGCGCATCTGTGTGCAGGCGTCAATGTTTAAAGCCCAGGACGCCGAAGCCCCTGTAAGTGGTGGGACACAGAGCTGTGCGCAGTAAGCATCTTAGTGGATTCGGATCCAGGCATATCTAAGACACCTACTCAGCATCAGATTGTGCAGACTAAGCTAATGATTATATTGTAAGACTAAGGCACAACAGTGATTGCATCTATACTAGTACCTCTGCTTTTGCAGCTTAGGACTATGTCTCCCCGTAATTGGGCTTCAGGGGCAGGTAAAAGAGGTACTAAGAAGTCACCGCCTAGATCTAGGGGTTCTGGACATGCCTGCAGGATACCATCCCCCCCTGAAAGACTGGAGGCAGCCTCACAGGATGTGTCTGTACCCCTGTCGGGCTTTGCAGCCTCTCCCAATGTGCAGCCCCTGTGTATGTCACTGAAGACACTATGAAAGCTGCATTGGATGGTTTAGAAGGAAGGATTGCTACTTTAATCACAACTTCCTTAAAGAGTATCAGAAAACGGGATAGATTTCCTGCCTCTGCTCTAGGTTCCTTATCGGATGAGCAATCTGAAAATGATGAAGTATCCCTCTCCGGGGGTGGGGATCAGGAGGAGTCGGACGATTCAGGGGATGAGAATAAGCTCTCTTCTTCCTCGCAGGCCCTCAAGGTGCAGGTGCAATATTATACTGAGTTGGTGCGTGCCACATACAAATTGCCCTCTGCTGAGGCTGCCATATCCTCTGTTTCCTCCTTGGGATCCTGGAAATCCGCACAGGCTGCGTATACCTTCCCAATTCATCCCTTGCTGGAGAAATTGTTGTATGAGGACTGGGTTCACCCAGATATTTTCTCCTCCTAAGAAGTTTTCCCTTCTTTATCTGGTAGAGGAAAAATTCACCTGCCCTGTGGACATTGCTCACGGGTTCAAAGATCCAACTCACAAAAAGCTGGAATTTTTATTTAAAGCCTCCTTTTCAATGCCTGGCGCTGTGGTCCAACCTGCAGTCACAGCAGTTGGCATATGCCAATTCCTAAAGGAACAGGTAGCAGCTGAGATTTCATGCAAAAGATTTTGACTGGGTTCCCATTTCATGGGGAACGCTTGTTTGGGGATGATTTGGACAAATATATCCAGAAGATTACCTGGGGCAAGACCACTTTGTTGCCGGTTAAGAAGAGTAAACGTCCCTCATTTAGACGTTCTCTTTCCCCAGCCCCTGGGGCCTCGACCTCCAGGCAGTGGCGACGGCCTCCCCAGTCCAATACTAGGGGAAAGGTCCAAGGCCAAGCCCAAGGACAGAAAAAGTCTTTGGGGCCAAGATATTTTAAGCAGAATCCCAAAGCCTCCTTATGAAGAGGCGCCCCCGCTCGGCTGAGTGGGGAGGAAGGCTGCTGCGGTTTGCAGACGCCTGGCGGGAAGAGGTTCAGGACAAATGGGTAACCACCATGGTGTCTCTGGGCTACAAGCTGGAGTTCCGGGAGCTTCCGCCATCCTGCTTTCTAAGGTCAAGATTCTCCAAAGGTCCAGAAAAAAGGAGAAAAAAGGAAAAAAGTCTCTGGCCTTAGAATGCCTGTTATCCCAAGGGGTGATTATAGAAGTAGCCTCAGAAGAGCAAGGCTCGGGGTTCTACTCAAACCTCTTTATGGTTCCAAAACCAAACAGGGGTGTCGGACCTATTCTAGATCTAAAAGACCTGAATCAGTTCCTAAATTTTCTGCATGGAGTCAATCCACTCAGTGGTTTCCACCCTTCAGGGAGGAGAATTTCTGGCATTGATAGACATCAAGGATGCATATTTACATGTGCCAATTTTCCCCGCTCACCAAAGGTTTCTAAGGTTTGCGGTAGAGCAGCGCCACTTCCAGGCATAGCACACACAGTCCAAAGCAGAGTATTACTCAAGTCAAAAGCCAAAGCCATAAAGGATTTGGTCCGAGTAGTCAAAACAAGGAAAAATCCTTCCATTTGACTATGTATGAGGTTATTAGGAAAAATGGTAGCCTCTTCAAGGCTGTTCCTTACGCCCAGTTTCACTCAAGACCTTTACAAAGCAGCATCCTATCTGCCTAGAACAAGAGAGTTCAAGCCTTGGATCGTCAAATGTGCCTGTCACCATGGGTACGCCAAAGCCTCAATTGGTGGTTACTAACCGAGAATCTACTGAAAGGAAAATCCTTTGTTCCAGTTACTTGGACGGTCGTAACCACAAATGACAGCCTTGTAGGCTGGGGAGCAGTTCTGGAAGAAGCCTCTTCCCAGGGAAGATGGTCCAGAGCCGAAAGGGCTCTTGCCCATCAACATTCTGGAGATTTGGGCAATTTGTCTGGCCCTCAGGGCCTGGACTTACAGGTTTCAAGGCTGTCCTGCCCGGATACAGTCAGACAACGCTACAGCAGTGGCCTATATCAATCACCAAGGGGGCACCAGGAGTCTGGATGCCCAGAAGGAGGTGAATCACATTTTTGCTTGGGCAGAAAGGCAGGTTCCAGGAGAATGGTCTCTACACCCCAACATATTTCGGGCCATATGTGAAAAATGGGGTACCCCGGATGTAGACCTGTTGGCTTCCAGGTTCAACTAGAAACTGGACAACTTTGTGTCAAGAACAAGGGATCCGCAGGCACAAGGGTCAGATGCCTTAGCAATTCCGTGGGATCAGTACTTTCTGATCTATGCGTTCCCTCCAGTTCCGCTCTCCCGCGATTCCTTCAGAGGATCAAAAGGGAAGGGAAGCCGGTAATTCTGGTGGTCCCCCGACTTGGCCCAGGTGACCTTGGTATGCAGAGATCGTAAAGATGGCAGAGGGAAGACCTTGGGTTCTTCTGCTACGTCCAGATCTACTCTCACAGGGCAGGGCCCAATAAATCATCCTGCCTTACGAAGTCTGAATTTGACGGTTTGGCTGTTGAGACTCACATCCTGAAGAGCCGTGGGCTCTTGGGTCCAGTCCTATCCTCTCTGGTTAGTGCTAGGAAGCCAGCCTCCAGGCTCATCTATTACAGAATCTGGAAGGCATATGTTTCCTAGTGTGAATCCAGGGGGTGGCATCCTAGAAGGTATGCCATTAGCAGGATTCTTGCCTTTCTTCAGTTAGGCGTAGAAATGAGGCTGGCCTTGAGCACTATCAAGGGCCAGATCTCGGCCTTGTCGGTATATTTTCAAAGACCGCTTGGCTCTCATTCCCTGATCCCGGCCTTTGTTCAAGGGGCACTGCGCTTGAATCCACCGGTTAAGCCTCCCGTGTGCCCGTGGGATTTAAATTTAGTTTTGTCTGTTTTACAGAAGCAACCTTTTGAACCATTGCATCATGCTCCTTTGGTTATTTTGACAAAGAAATTGTTTTTTCTTGTAGCCATATCCTCAGCTAGGAGGGTATCGGAATTAGCAGCTCTTTCATGTAAGGAGCCATATTGAATTTTTCACGAAGACAGGGTGGTGTTGCGTCCTCACCCGACCTTTTTGCCTAAAGTGGTTTCAGGATTCCATCTGAATCAAGATGTGGTCCTACCGTCCTTTTTTCGAGATCCGCAGTTCACGGAGGAGAAGTTGTTACACTCTTTAGATGTTGTAAGAGCAGTCAAAATCTATCTGCAGGCAACGGCTCAGACACGAAAGACTGATTGTCTATTTATACTGTCAGAAGGCTCCAAAAAGGGCCAGGCAGCATCGAAGTCCACTATTTCTAGATGGATTCAACAGGTTATTATTCAGGCTTATGGTTTGAAGAAGAAAATTCCTCCTTTTCAGGTTAAAGCGCACTCGACTAGAACAGTTAGTGCTTCTTGGGCAGTGCATCAACAGGCCTCCATGGCTCAGATCTGCAAGAATGCAACTTGGTCTTCGGTCCATACATTCACTAGATTCTACCAGGTGGATGTAAGAGGGCATGAGGATGCCGCCTTCAGGCGCAGTGTGCTGCAGGCACAGTAAAGGTCCTCAAGTCAGATGGCGGTCTGTGTTTCTGATTTGTGTCACCCTTCCCTCAAATTTGGGCATTGCTCTGGGACATCCCACTTAGTAATTATCAAAGGCTCTGTGTGCCGTGATGTATGAACAAGAACATTTTTTAAAACGGCTTACCTGTAAAATCCTTTTCTTGGGAGTACATCATGGGACACAGAGCTCCCGCCCCTCTTCGGGATTATACGTTGGGATACTTATTGCTTTGCTACAAAACTGAGGTACTCTCCATATGAGAGGGGTAATATAGGGGAGGAACTCACCTTGTAATTAGGGTTACCAGTGTCCAATCACCTGATGGTGACTATCTAACCCACTTAGTAATTATCAAAGGCTCTGTGTCCCGTGATGTACTCCCAAGAGAAGGATTTTACAGGTAAGCTGTTTTAAAAATCCTATTATGAAGAACTCCTGCCAACAGGGCAGACCAAAAAGTCAAACTCGCATTCCCATACCAAAGAACTGATCATCTTACGAGGTTAGCACAAGCTTGTTTTACTTTGTTGAGTAGCTCACATCTTCATCTGTAGTAACTTGTCCCCAGCCAGAGAACAATAGACCGTGTATGCACAAACAGAAAAAGTAAAGTTTGAAAACAGTAAAGGTGAGGTACAGCTCATTACTGGGCACCGTATCGACAGCAAATGTGTCAGTCTCCTTCCGCCTCCTACTCACGTCGTCGAAGTACCTGTTCATTTTAAACCAGCCAGGACACCGCCTCCATAGGAGATTCAAAGAATTGAGCCTGGCCTCTTGCTGTAACCCTGGAGTTTTGCTGGAAAGAGCATGGCATAGGGCAGTTGTAACAGACTCAATCTTCTCCTAACATCAGTGAATTTGACTCTTCTCCTTTGCACTTCTGCTGAAAAATATGGGTAGAAAGATACCCTGGTATCATTGTAGAGAATGTTGGAGCGTTCCCATGCTTGGTGCAGTACTGCCTCCCGATCCCGGTAATAGAGCAATTTCATCAGCACTGACCTGGGAGAACCTCCCGGTTGAGGTGGATGGGGTGTAACCCTATGGGCCCTTTCCACTACAAAGAAAGGGCCTGAAAGCCTCCTTCCCAAACACTTCCTGGAGCCATTTTTCCACAAAGGCTGTGGGATGCCTTTCGTCAGCTCGCTCAGGTAGGTCCACAATGCAGACATTATTTCTGCGTAGGCGATTCTCCATATCCTCTGCCCTGTCATTAGCATCTTTAGCCACCCAGAGAGCCTCTTTAACATCCTGATTCATTGGGGGCAGCTGATCTTCAATGTCACTTATCCTGCTCTATACTGCAGTAGTGCGCTTTCTGATTTTTTGTAAATCCCGAGGTAGAAGAGACACATCCTCCCGCAGCTCCCCGAATTGTTCTTTCAGTGTATTCACCGAGGCAGTGCAATTGTGCACTGCTCTAAGGATATCAGCAAGTGTAGGCTGCTCCTAAACAGCTATCTCCATGCCCTGCGGCAACTGTATAATCATGTCTGCAGGCTCAGACACATCTTTGTCTGTCATCAGCACAGCAGGATTCAGCTCCCTTGTCTCAACAGGCTGAGCCCTCTCCACTGTCTCTTCCCGCTCTGCACCAATGTTCCTGCCAATTTCTGTACATAATATAAGATGTCTCTGGGACAGTTTTTACCCTGTGTCCACTGCATTTTAGGTTGTTTGGGACCTGTGTCCTTCAGCTTGTTAGCGCCGCGTGGTGTCCCCTTCTGCAGGGCCGCAGCTGCGCCATCTTGAAAGTCCGAGCCTGGACCTTCTTGCAGTTTGGGGCGGGACATACCCCTGGTATATAAAGCCGGCGGTGGTTCCACGGTGGGCACAGAGGTGCTGGCCAGCTGGTTGACCCTGTAAATTTGTGGTGAGTAGGCTGGGGAAGGATCGTTAAAGGATCACCTGCAGGAGCTGTGGGAGAAGCTGCCTCTCACGTGCCCATCCTGGCCACTCCCCCCCCTAGTGTGGTATGCAGCCATCCACTCTTCTCTGTGTCCATCATGGAAGTCAACTCAGAAAAGTCTGATACCTTCTCCCAGCATAGTGAAATTATATTGTACTTTGAACTCAGCCAGGACTAGCACACAGCGCTCAGTCCTGGCATATCTGGCCCTGTCCAGCCATAGGACACCATGCTGTCTGTGCTTCCAACTGAGATCCGCATCACCTCCCACCCCCTGTGGGGCACAGGAACTCATAGCCTAATTACACAGACAAACTGACTATGTTAAACACAGTTGATTTCCATAAAACAACACAAAAAAACAATTTCTGACCTCCGCTACACCTCCCACAAATTGATCAGTCGCTCATCTAACACATCCGACCAATGTTACACTCTCCAAGCGCAGGTCTCCTCTATTTCTTGTTTCGCTCTGAGGGTCAGGTCCACATCCTCTCACGAAATCCACCATGTGTTATAAGGGCCAAAATTTATAGTATATTTATAATGCTCCACTATTAAAAACATTTACAAAATCTCTGTAAAACGTGCTTAAAAAAGTTTTGTCAGCCAGCTTACCACTGTAGATGAGCCGAGACATCAGTTTCCTTAAATAACCTAAATCCACTTACTGTACATATTCATCACACCTGACACAATGCAATCTGCAGCCCTGGTGATGTCGTCCTTTCCTTTCACGGACTTCACTGAAGCCGGAAATAATACTAAATCACATTTAAAGCAAAACAACAGCTAATGATGCTTATCCCAGGTGCCGATGGGAGCTGTGTAAGGTAAAAATCATTGTTTAATCATGCCGTAAAGTACAGGTAGCGGTACATGCAGTGCTGGGACAAGGTCTTTCTAGAGCCCAGGGTTGAACATGCCAAAGCATAAATTCCTCCTCCTCTGCGTACAAATCTGCTTTCCCTGGCAAAATTCCCCCCAGCACAAATGCCCCCCCCAACAATCATCCCTTCTAGCACAAATCCTCTACCCTTCAAATCCCTCAAATTTCCTTTCTGAGTACACATCCACTTCCAATACCCCCTCCTAGTACAAATTCCCCCCGCCAAAAAAAAAAAAAGTCCCCTCCTAGCACGATTCCCCTCCACCATATCACCTCATTTAGCACAAACCCCCCAAAGCCCCCCTCTTAGCACAAATCCTATTCCCCTATCCTCCCTCCAAACACTTATCCCCCTAATTCACCACTCCTAGCATACAGCCGAAAATTTCTCCTCCTAGAATAATTCTTAACCCCTACTGCCCCCAAATTCCCCCTCCCAACACAAATCCCCCCCCCCCCAATCTCCACATGATACTAGTCTGTATATGCAGTAAAGAATGCTTGTTATACTCAATGTGAAACCTAAGGGATCTTCTCTGATCCTCCCCATCATTTACTGTCCCCAATCCATCTGCTGTTAGTACAGAGCCTTGGGGGCAAGCTACACATGCTCAGTTTGATGTGTATTGCTGGAGAGCTTTTTAGTGTGTGTGCATGTGATCAGCACAGGGCCGATCAGCACAGGGCCAATCAGCACTGTCCAGACAGAGGGTCAGGGGTCATGCAGCCTCAGAGGAGAATGAAAATTCTTCCTACAAGCTTTAATTAGTGCTCGGCCGGACACTGATATAAGTCACAAGACTGCCATATACTGCTGATGAGAAAAGGTATTTATCCGTTTATACTTCCTAAAATAATTGTACTGTGGGAGACCAGAAATAGTGAATGCAGGGTCCTGGGTTTAGTAACACTTTAAGATATGATTGTAGTGGTTATAATCTGACTGATGCGTTAAAACCATCGAATCCACGAACAATTATCTAGCCACAACTTCCCTTCACATTAATTTTGAATCAATTTTGATCAGATTAGATCAAACTGTAACTGAGTCACTCGGACAGGGTAGAATATTATTGATTGTTTTGCATCAATCGGCAACACTGAGATACTATGTTCGTGAATACAATACCATTATGTTTGATGAGAATATAAGATTGCTTGGTGGAAACAGAGCTGCAAACCATAACTTATGATCAGATGTTGGTTATTAGAAATCCACTTACCTATGTTTGCCACTGGAGGATGTGTCTACACTGGAAATATGTGGAGCCAAGCCTATTGTAATATGACGGGCGAGCAGGAGCCCTGTTATCTAGGGAGGACGTCATATGATGTCCTTCCAGAATTGTGTCTCGCTCGTGCTCCACAGGCCGTGCTCTGGCTTGATCTGTCATCCGCTGTGACAGATCACTGTACCGGCCCACTGCCGGTACCATGTGATCGCTATGGTCAATCACAGCGGATCACATGACAATTGTACACAATGAAAGGATTTGATTCATGCCATTCATTCTGTACTGTTGTGATGAGCTCTGTGATTGCTCACATGGTACAGACAGGGCCAATCACAGCCCATCTGTACCATGTGATTAGCTGTGGCTAATCACAGCTAATCACAATAGTAAACACTGAACGAATAGTTTTCATTCAGAAAAAATTGTTGCTTATAACTGTAAAATTCACAGTTATAAGCAATTATAGTGTGTAAAAAAAATCCTTATCACCTACCCAGAGTAGTATAGTGTTACTATAGTAATACTGTATTGCCCTGGTCACTGTTTATTTTTTTAAATATCATTTTTTTTTAAACATACTGTCACCAGTCTGTATTCCTGATCACTGCCACACCAGTTATATGATGACGCTATACTGCACTGGTGACAGAATGAAAATCCTTTTTAAAAATTGTTATAAAAACATTTTTATTTTAATTTCTTCATTTTCCAGAAAATTGTAACGTCAAAAAACTCCCCATGCCTCTTACTAAATACATTGGACTACCTACTTTCCAAAAAGGGGTCATTTGGGGGATATCTGTACTGTCCTGGTGTTTTCGGGCCTCAAGAAATTAGATGGGCTGTCATCAGGATTGATCAATTTTCAGATATGCCATAGTTTGTAGACTCTATAACTCTCCTAAAGACTAATAAATATACACTGATTTGGGTTATTTTTACCAAAGAAATGTAGCAGAACACATTTTGGCCTAAATTTAAGAAGAAACATTTATTTGCAAAATGTTATAACAGAAACACATTCTTTGTGTTTTGTTTTTAACAAAAAATAAAAAACCCAGTGGTGATAACCCTCGAAAGAAAGCTCTATTTGTGTGTAAAAAATGCTTGACTGTCATTCAAATAGCAACGGCGCTGAAAGCTGAAAATTGGCCTGCACAGAAAGGGTGTAAAAGTGTCCAGCATTGAAGTGCTTAAGGTGATTGTAGACGATCATCCATTCAGTTTAGAATAAAAAGAAAGGCAAAACGTTTCTGAATAGATATACTGTATATATATTAAAAAAAAAACACATATAAATACCTTTTTTCCTTTTTTCCTTATAAATGATCACATTATGTCTGTTCTCAGCTGCATAAGAGCTGGGGGAGGAGCAGCAACAGTAGACCGAGCACAGTGAATGGCTGTGCAGAGGGGGCGTGTCAGGACAAGTCAGGTTATTGGAGGAGTGCAGGCTGAGTTCCCAGCATAGCTAGAAAACTGACCACATTGTGTTCTCCTGCTTAGTGTGGTCAGTTTTTAATAGGAAAGGAGAGGGACTGGCATGAACACCAGGGATTTCACATAAAGGAAGCAATACAAAAAGAAAAGGAGATTTTCTCATACAAGTACATGGTACAGCAGGCACATATCAGGAGTATGAAGTGTTGGGGTTACAAACGTTTTAAATAACAAAAATGTTATACTTACCTGCTCTGTCCAGTGATTTTACACAGAGCAGCCTCGATCCTCCTCGGGTCCTCCACCGGTGCTCCTGACTCCTGCCGAGTGCCACCATAGCAAGCAGCTTGTTATGGGGGAACTCATTCACACATGGCGTGTGTCTCAACCCCGCCCCTGCTCTCTCCTCATTGGCTTACTGGCTGTGATTGACAGTTGGCTTCTGCTGCTGTCTCAGCCAATAAGGAGGAAGAGACCTAGGAGAACCGCTGCTCTCGTGGACATCGCTGGATCGAGATGGGGCTCAGTTAAGTATTAGGGGGAGCACACAGAAGGTTTTTTCTACCTTCATACATAGAATGCATGTAAAAAACCTTGAGCCTTTACAACCACTTGTTGGAAGTCCCTTCCAACTATTAGATTGCAGAAGCCGAACTGCTCAAGACTGGAAGCGATGGGGAAAAGCTACCTTTTCTAATATATTAATCCTTAGAAAAATAAGCAACTAAAGAGATATAGGTGTGCTTTTAAGATCTCAGGTTGGAAATTTGTGAAAGGCAATGGACATGCCTTTAGTTTTTGCATTTGGATTGGGACCATAAAATCAGGTAGTAAATTACTCATTACTCATATTAGGGATATGGTGACTATGAAAATTAGTTCCTTCCTTTCTTAAAGCGGTAGTAAACTGCAGTCTTTAAAAAAAAAACAACAAAAAAAAAAAAACTGCAAGAAAATTGCATAATGTGCTAACATGCATCACATATTAGCACATTATAAAATGCTTACCTTAGAATGAAGCCCTTCAGTGGCGCACTGTCATCGCTCACAGGGCTTCCATCTTCACCCAGTCTTCCTTTCGGGTTCACATGCTCCGGCTGTCTGATTGGCCGAGCCACGATGACATCACAACTGTATATGCGTCATGGCCGCGGCATATAGCTCTGAAAGGACAGTACAGGTATGCCGTCTCTTTAGAGCGGATGTGCCGGTGATGTCACCAGCTGCATGCAGTGTGAATATCCTCTAAACAGTGCAAGTTTAGGAGATATTCACAGTACCTACAGGTAAGACTTATTATAGGTCTACCTGTAGGTAGAAGTTTACAAAAAGACTTTACTACCACTTTAAGAGATGATATAGCCATACAGGTTATGTTGAGAAGGGACTAAAAGAAACTAAAAATCCCTCTAAAATCCTTCTAATCAGTCCTTAGTGCACTTTCTTACAACGGTATGCATTCAGATGGCTCATTCCATCACATGTTCCAAAAAAGGATTGTTTTTAATTTTAGGTAAGTGGACAAAGCAATGCATTTTTTTTATTTTTATTTTTTATGCCCAATCAGCCAGATGCACATCCAGAACTGCTTGTGTATAGTGCAAATAAAGTCTTGTAGTACAGAGCCATTTATTTCAAACAAAATACAGCAGTTTCAGGTTTTGTGGACATCATCGGTGCAGTGCATGGAAACATGGCTTCTATGAAGTAGAGCTTGAGAGGCAGCAAAAATAATCCGTATGGTTATACTGTGTTGTCTTTTGGGGGTTTTTTTTCAGTAGTAAACCATCTTTATTGAATGAGAATTTGTCGAGTTTAGCCATTGGGTAACTAGGTAGGTTATATCAATAAGGATGCAAGGTTACATCATTACTCAGGTTCAAAAAAGACACAAGTCCATCTAGTTCAACCAATAAAAGGGAAAAAAAATAAATCATACAAAGGTGTTTTGGACTAGGCAAGGGGGAACCGTGGAGTGGAGGGATTGGAGTGAAAGGGGGCAAGGTATTGAAAGAAGAAAATCAAACTCAGAAAGCATAACCTTATAGTGTGAACTGTTATTAAAAGTGTTCAGATGTCATCTAGTGGTAAAAAAAAGGTAATACATAGTCAAAAAAGTAAACAATGAAAAAAAGGAAGTAAAAAATAACCTGACACTGTGAAATATGATTAAAATAAGGTTGCAATCCATCCACTGTACAGTGTCAACAGTTTGTGAAGAAACATATTAGACACACTATATTAGCAAAAGTATTGGGACGCCTGCCCTTAAACGCACATGAAATTTATCGGTATCCCAGCCTTAGTTCATAGGGTTCAATAGTGAGCTGGCCCACCTTTTGTAGCTAAAACGGCTTCAACTCTTCTGGGAAGGCCGTTTACAAAGTTTAGGAGTGTGTCTATGGGAATGTTTGACCATTCTTTCAGAAGCGCATTCGTGAGGTCTTAGGTCAGGCACTGCTGTTGGACGAGAAGGCCTGGCTCACAGCCTCCGCTCTAATTCATCCCAAAGGTGTTCTATCGGGTTGAGGTCTGTGTAGGCCAGTCAAGTTCCTCCACCCCAAACTCACTCATCCATGTCTTTATGGACCTTTGTGCACTGGTTTGTGCAGTCATGTTGGAACAGGAAGGGGCCATCCCCAAACTGTTCCCACAAAGTTGGGAGCATGAAATTGTCCAAAATGTCTGACGCCTTAAGCGTTCCCTTCACTGAAACTAAGGGTCTAAGCCCAACCCCTGAAAAACAACCCCACACCATAATCCCCCCTCCACCAAATGATTTGGACCAGAGCACAAAGCAAGGTCCATAAAGACATGGATGAGCGAGTTTGTGGTGGAGGAACTTGACAGCCTTGCTAGAAGAAGAGATGAAGCTGTTATAGCTGCGAAGGATGGGTCAACTCAATATTAAACCCTACGGACTAAGACTGGGATGCTATAAAGTTCATGTGCATGTAAAGGCAGTCCCAATACTTTTGGTAATATAGTGTATCGCTTCTGCAATAAAAACAGCCTTTCTGTTCACAAGTTTGTATTTCCAACTAAAGTTTGATTTTAAAGATTTTCATTTTACTTCAGGAATACAGATAGGTGTAAATGGACTTTTTTACTTCAGCCATATAACTTCAAGGACATTGACCTAGATTCATTGTGGAAATTTGTCTCTAGTACCTGTGGCCACTATGGTCTAGGCATCAGACATGTTGCTATGGGTAATACACATATTCCTATCTCCAAGTTCTGGTAAATAGGACCAACAGGGTTTTCTCTGCCAAATGTAACACCATTTTCAAACAATTGTAAAACCTAAAGTCATGGAAGAAAACCTTCTTTATTAATAACTTTTTTAAGGAATCCAACCTGCATTAGTACATCAAATAGAAATGTGTCCAAGGCATGTTACCCACATACTGTATATTGTCTTAAATGTTTGTTTAGCAAACTTTATTGTAGCTTGATGGTCCGTACACAGGATCAGAAAATTGTAGGAAAATACTGCTTTCGAAGCTATCGCACAATAATCTGATCATTCGTACACAGCTTTCGAAAGCCGATCATGACAGTTCATCCGATATTGTCCAATGGGACAAGCACAGAAATTTTTCTTGTACGATACCAGATTGTATGTTTTTCGTTTAATCAGTACAGTTGTCATTCGAAAATACAATACAAATACACTACAAAACACTACATCACTTCCAAATTTCTATTCTGTCGTACGAGAATTTTCGTCTCTTTAGTAAACTCTTTATTTTCTTTATGAGACTAGCATGCAAAATAAAATGGACAATCATACGTCCGATAATCTCATCGTGTGTACCAGGCATTTTATATTAAATACTTTTTTTTATTATTTCTCAAATAGTAAAAAAAGATACAACATCATAAAATATGCGGTGCCTTACAGTACATAAACCTATTATTACTTTACCTTCCCTCTCCCTCCCCGCACCCTTCCCCTCTCTCCCACACCACCTAGTCATTAATTGTGCATGTATGACAGGAGAGGAACACTTCAAGGGATAGAGAGCATTACAGTAGGATAGGTCGTCTAGTGTCCCCCAAGGAGGGAAAAAAAAAAAAAGAGGGACTCCATTCACTCGTCACCATCCTCCTATAGGGGACACCCCATCTCGTCCAGCCAAGGCTTCCTCTCGAACTTCCTGTAGTTACCTTGCCTAACAAATGCCACTCTCTCACTCCAAACTATTGAGTTAATGTTCTCAACTCAGTTCTTCACAGTCGGGGGGATCTGTGCCTGCCATTTCTGTGCAATTAATTTTCTCACCTGGAATAGGCATCTCAGCGCTACTTCGGTGGTGCCGGTCGGAACTCTACTTTCCTCCATACACTTTAATAGGCATGTCTTGGCCGCCGGTTCCAATGTGGTCTTAAAGGTTTTTTCTTTCTCGAACATCACGGGACACAGAGCCACAGTTATTACTGATGGGTTATATAGGGTATCACTGGTGATTGGACACAGGTACACCCTATCAGAAAGTTCAACCCCCTATATAATCCCTCCCCTTGCAGGGATACCTCAGTTTTTACGCCAGTGTCTTAGGTGATGGACGTGTAAAGATGTCCTGTGCTGAGCTCCAAGGGGAAGATCCTATATCCTATACTGGGGCAAGCCGGGCAGACCGGATCCATTCAAAGTGTCCTTTCGTGGCCGAATTGGATGGTACCCAGGCCTCGTGTCCGAAGAAACGAGGTTTTACCTGTAACGCTTGTCTTTTTAGAGAGCTGGACATATTAGAAAATGGTTTTTCTAGCCTAATTTCTAGCCGGGTACTTTACAGGTCCAGAACTGTGGATCTCCCTATTCGTAGGGGGCCCCAGTCTCTGAAGGTTTTTTAAAACGGAGCCCTCCGTGAGAGGTGAAGATTGGGTCTGTATAACAGAACCCTTCGGCTGGATAAGGTAAGAGGAGATTCCACAGAATTTTTTAATTCTAGTAGGTTTTCTCCTTTAAGGTAAATGCATGCTATGCCTATTGTGACCACCGGGGGCTGCCAAGAGCACATACCTTGTCATGCTGATGTCGGTCTCAGTGTTCTCACGCTGCACAGCGTCTCCGGCTGGCTCCAGGTAGAATGGGATGGGGGATTTCTCCTGCATGAATGTTCCCCCCAGGCTAGGGGGAGGCCACAGGTGTCTGGAAAGCGGTTGTATACCGCTCGAGTACCACTGCCGCCGCCGCCATTGCCGCCATTACAGACTAGCAGGCCCATCACTATCGGCCTCTCTCCTTCCTCCCCCTCCCTCAGCCTTCCTCCATATTGTTTCTGGAGGGTCGGCCAGCGCGGGAAGCGCTAGTTTTTTCGAAATTCGAGGGGGGGGGCGGTAGAGGGGAGGGCGTCAGCACAGGTGCTTAGACGCCCACTTAGGCCATCTACAGGCTATTTAAAGCACTCTGTACAGGTGCACACAGCCTTTGGAGGAAAACCGAGCTGACGGTCGCATGTAAGGTGGGACACAGGCATTCCCCTAGGCAGCATTTACTAAGGTAACACCAGACTGGGCATTTGGTAGCAGGGCTTTTAGCCGGACTACATCGCTCAGCAGTCAGTGTTCATTTTGTGATACCTCCACCTTGTTGCTTTGCATTATGGGTAGAAGAGGTTCAAACACCCCAAGAACCAGAGACTCTAGGGGATCTCGGTCGGGTTCTGAGGACCCCCTTTCTGCAGCATCCTCCCCCCCTGAGGGGCCAGGGACGGCTAGCCAGAGGGAGCCATTGGGGTCAGGGGCTATACCTGCCTCCGGCACTTCAGCCCCTGTATACATTACACAGGAGGTTTTTTCCTCAACCATTAGTGGTTTAGAGGAGAGGTTATTGGCCGTGATTACATCTTCACTCAGTGGAAGAAAACGCACTAGGCCTTCCTCTGTTTCCCAAGACCCTCAGGAAGAGGAGCTCTGGGATAAAGGAGACGAATCCCTTTCGGAGGATTGGGATGGGACGGATGATTCCTCTTCTGAGGAATCAGGTGGAGAGGGACCCTCTGCGACTTCCCAGGAGGAGAAAGTCTTAGTGCAGATCCTTACTGGATTGGTCCGCTCCACATTTAAAGTACCCGTATCGGAATCGGTTAAACAACCCTCTTCTTCTTTGGGGTCACTGAAGCCTCCTCAAACAGCATATGCTTTTCCTGTTCATAATTTACTTGAAAAGCTCATTTATTCTGAGTGGGATCACCCAGACAAACGTTTTTTTCCGCCGAGAAAGTTTTCAACACTTTATCCTATGGAAGAAAAGTTTATTAAAATGTGGGGAATACCGGCCATTGATGCCGCCATTTCCTCTGTAAATTATAGTCTGACTTGTCCTGTAGACAATGCTCAGATGCTCAGGGATCCTGTAGATAAAAAGATGGAGTCCCTATTGAAGGATGTTTTCTCCTTGGCAGGTTCAGTGGCTCAACCTGCAGTTGCAGCGATTGGAGTCTGTCAATACTTAAGAGACCATTAGAGTCAGAAAACAGGGGTGATTGGCGCTGTTCCACTAAAATCAAAAAGACTAGTGTGGTATATCAAGTGAACTGTGACACAAACCACGCATAAATAACAGTGTGTAAGATGAAGACAAATTAAGTGAAAAAGACTAAAGTATGTGCAACACCTGCCCTCATGAAAAAGTGCAGCGTGTATTCACTCCTTAGTGAACCAAAAATACATCAAGATCTGGGTGAATCAAAAAAAATTTTTTGTGAATGGAAATGGATTCCCAAGCAAACTATCAGAAAATCCTTAAAATCATATATTCATCGTAATAAACATCAATGTGCATTTACTTTAAAAAACAGTAGTGTATAAATAAAAATGAAATCTATAATCACAAATGTACATGAGAAAATTAAATTAAGAATAAAAATAAAAAATTTTCATAAATCTAGCGTCCACAAAAAAGTGTCCCACAAACTATAAGTAAATTGTAAAATGAAAAGGGGCCTTTGGTGCAAAATTCTTCATACGGTGCAAATCGTGAATCTTTTAAATCCTAGCAATGGTCTTAATGCCGTGAAGTCCTCCTGTCATCCAAAACGCCCCCCAATGTGCCCTCACTCACCGAAGGGGGACACCCCTGCAGGGGTATCAGGCCTGTCAGCTGTATCTCGCAGCTATGGTCCTTGGTAGGGGCTCCTATTCGGATCTCCACTCTCGGTGTCCGGGCTGGCTCCAATCAATCTCCACAAGCACATCTTAGATCCAACAGTCCGTGAAGTCAATATTGTTTAAAGAGAAAAAAATTGGCGCATCAGCACTGCAGTCATGTCAATGCATCACACCGCATCCCAGCCTGGTTTATTCCGTCACTGTAGACCTCAGGGTATGATCACCCTATCTGCTGCCTTACAGGCTGGGATGCGGTGTGATGCATTGACATGACTGCAGTGCTGATGCGCCAATTTTTTTCTCTTTAAACAATATTGACTTCACGGACTGTTGGATCTAAGATGTGCTTGTGGAGATTGATTGGAGCCAGCCCGGACACCGAGAGTGGAGATCCGAATAGGAGCCCCTACCAAGGACCATAGCTGCGAGATACAGCTGACAGGCCTGATACCCCTGCAGGGGTGTCCCCCTTCGGTGAGTGAGGGCACATTGGGGGGCGTTTTGGATGACAGGAGGACTTCACGGCATTAAGACCATTGCTAGGATTTAAAAGATTCACGATTTGCACCGTATGAAGAATTTTGCACCAAAGGCCCCTTTTCATTTTACAATTTACTTATAGTTTGTGGGACACTTTTTTGTGGACGCTAGATTTATGAAAAATTTTTATTTTTATTCTTAATTTAATTTTCTCATGTACATTTGTGATTATAGATTTCATTTTTATTTATACACTACTGTTTTTTAAAGTAAATGCACATTGATGTTTATTACGATGAATATATGATTTTAAGGATTTTCTGATAGTTTGCTTGGGAATCCATTTCCATTCACAAAAAATTTTTTTTGATTCACCCAGATCTTGATGTATTTTTGGTTCACTAAGGAGTGAATACACGCTGCACTTTTTCATGAGGGCAGGTGTTGCACATACTTTAGTCTTTTTCACTTAATTTGTCTTCATCTTACACACTGTTATTTATGCGTGGTTTGTGTCACAGTTCACTTGATATACCACACTAGTCTTTTTGATTTTAGTGGAACAGCGCCAATCACCCCTGTTTTCTGACTCTATTCTTTTTGGAATTGCACATTGGTGCGATTCTGCGCTGGGGGGCTGCAGTTCCTTTTTTTACCTAAGCGCGGAACTATTGGTTTTACATTACTTAAGAGACCATGTTAAGCAGGTTATCAAAGTATTACCTGAACAGCAGGCCCAGGGGTTGGCTAACCTTCCTGCGGCCTTATGTTACGTTGTTGACGCCATCAGAGATTCTATCGTGCAAACCTCTCGTCTTTCACTGGGGTTGGTGCATATATACGTAGAATCCTGTGGTTGAAAAATTGGTCAGCCGAAGCACCATGTAAGAAGCTGCTGGCTGGGTTTGCATTTCGTGGTGCAAGGTTGTTTGGAGAGGACTTGGATGACTATATCAAGAAAATCTCTGGTGGGAAAAGTACTCTCCTACCTGTCAAGAAGAAGAGTAAGCGTCCCTCTTTAAAACGGACTCTTTCCTCAGCGCCAGGGGCTTCAGCCTCCAGGCAGTCTTGACGGCCTCCTCCGTCTGGGTTCAGAAACAAGAGTCAACCCCAGGAACAAAAGTAGTCCTGGGGGAAGAAGCCTACTAGGCAAAACACTAAGAACTCTTCATGAGGGGGTGCCCCCGCTCGCTCGAGTGGGGGGAAGACTGCGACAGTTCTCAGAGCTCTGGCAGGAGGACTTCCAGGACAGATGCGTAATCTCCACAGTAACCTTAGGGTACAAGCTGGAGTTTCAGGAATTTCCCTCTCCTCGGTTCCTCAGATCAAGTGTCCCCAAAGACTCAGAGAAGAAGCAGTCGCTCCTTCTAGCGTTAGAGCGACTTTTGTCGCAGAAGGTCATTATGATGGTTCCCGCAAAGGACCAGGGATTGGGCTCCTATTCCAACCTTCCAAAAACCAAATGGTGATGTCAGACCCATTTTGGATTTAAGGGATCTGAACCGATTCCTAAGGATTCAGTCTTTCCGCATGTAATCAATCCCTACAGTAGTCTCCACCCTGCAGGGAGAAGAATTTCTGGCATCGATAGACATCAGAGATGCATATCTGCATGTGCCCATTTTTCCTGCTCATCAGAAGTTTCTGCGCTTCGAGATAGGAGGGCGCCATTTCCAGTTTGTGGCTCTACCTTTTGGGATAGCACCTGCACCTTGGGTTTTCACAAAGGTCTTGGCCCCTCCTCTGGCCAGACTAAGGGCTCAGGGTATAGCTGTCATAGCATACCTAGACGACCTGCTACTGATAGACCGGTCAGTAGCCTCCTTTAACGGGAACTTGAGAACCACAGTCAAGTATCTGGAACACCTAGGTTGAATCCTCAACCTAGAAAAATCTTTCCTAAAACCAGTAAGAAGACTGGAGTATTTAGGTCTAAACATAGATACAAGCCAGGAGAAAGTATTTCTACCTCAGGCAAAGATCACTGCTTTAAGAGAACTGATTCTGGCAGTCAGGACCAAGAAGGGTCCTTCTGTCCGCCTTTGTATGAGGCTGCTAGGGAAGATGGTGTCTTCATTCGAAGCAGTTCCCTATGCTCAGTTTCATTCAAGAATGCTGCAACACAGTATTCTGTTGGCCTGGAACATGAAGGTTCAGGCATTAGACTTTCCGATGCACTTGTCGCATGCGGTGCGTCAGAGCCTCAATTGGTGGCTCATACCCGAAAACCTGCAGAAGGGGAAATCCTTTCTACCGGTTACCTGGACGGTGGTAACAACAGATGTCAGTCTGTCAGGTTGGGGAGCAGTTCTGGAACAGTCTGTGATCCAGGGGCTATGATCCAAGACCGAGAGGACCTTACCCATCAACATACTGGAGATCCGGGCGGTATACCTAGCCCTAAAAGCCTGGACTATCAGGCTACAGGGTTGCCCGGTCAGGATCCAGTCCGACAATGCCACAGCAGTGGCTTATGTCAATGTTAAGGGAGGCACCCGGAGCCGAGCTGCTCAAAAGGAGGTGAACCAGATCTTAGTCTGGGCAGAGATGCATGTGCCATGCATATAGGCAGTTTTCATTCCAGGGATAAATAAATGGCAGGGGGACTATCTAAGTCACCAGCAGTTACTTCCAGGAGAGTGGTCTCTACATCCCGACGTCTTTTGGAATATATGCCAAAGATGGGGGGTCCCAGATGTAGATCTCTTTGCATCCCGATTCAACAGAAAGATAGACAGATTTGTGGCAAGAACGAGAGATCCTCTTGCATGCGGGACGGATGCGTTGGTGATTCCGTGGCATCGGTTCTCACTGATTTATGCATTCCCGCCTATTCTGCTACTGCCGCGACTTCTTCGCAGGATCAGGCAGGAAAGGAAGTCAGTACTTCTGGTGGCCCCCGCTTGGCCCAGAAGGACGTGGTATGCGGAAATAGTAAGGATGACGGTGGGTTCCCCGTGGACCCTACTGGTACGCCCAGACCTGCTATCTCAAGGTCCAGTGTGCCATCCTGCCTTACAAACGCTAAATTTGACGGTTTGGCTATTGAGACCCACGTTCTGAAGAGTCGTGGGCTTTCAGGTTCTGTGATATCTACCTTGATCAATGCAAGGAAACCAGCTTCCAGAACGATTTATCTAAGAGTCTGGAAAGCTTATGTATCCTGGTGTGAATCCAGAGGTTGGCATCCCAGGAAATATGTGATGGGTAGAATTCTTGATTTTCTACAATTGGGTTTAGAGATGAAGCTGGCCTTGAGTACCATCAAGGGCCAGGTCTCGGCCTTATCAGTATTATTTCAACGGCCACTTGCTTCGCATTCTTTGGTCCGAAACTTTATACAGGGGGTGACGCGTCTTAATCCTCCGGTTAAGGCACCCCTAAACCCCTGGGACTTGAACTTGGTTTTGGCTGTGTTACAGAAACAGCCTTTTGAACCAATAAGTCAGGTCCCTTTGGTCTTGTTGACAAGGAAGTTAATTTTTCTGGTAGCCATTTCTTCTGCTAGAAGAGTATCAGAATTAGCAGCCCTTTCCTGTAAGGAGCCTTATTTGATTGTACATAAGGATAGAGTGGTACTGCGCCCTCATCCTAGTTTTTTTACCAAAGGTGGTTTCTGATTTTCATTTAAACCAGGACATTGTTCTGCCTTCCTTTTTTTTTTTTCACTACATTCGTTGGATGTAGTAAGAGCAGTCAAGGCCTATCTCAAGGCAACTGCTCAGATTCGCAAAACGGATGTTTTGTTCCTGCTGCCAGAGGGTCCCAATAGAGGACAGGCAGCGTCAAAAGCTACCATTTCTAAATGGATTCGACAGTTGATTATTCAGGGTTACGGTTTGAAACAGAAGATTCCTCTGTTTCAGATCAGGGCATATTCCACAAGGGCTATTGGTGCTTCTTGGGCAGTGGATCACCGGGCCTCTATGGCTCAGATCTGCAAGGCCGCAACATGGTCTTCAGCCCATACATTCACAAGATTCTATCAGGTGGATGTGAGAAGGCATGAGGATATCGCCTTTGGGCGTAGTGTGCTGCAGGCAGCGGCACAGGGTCCTCAGGTCTGATTACACCCTACTTGGTCGTGGCCCCCCCCCCCTCAGATAGCATTGCTCTGGGACATCCCATTAGTAATTACTGTGGCTCTGTGTCCCGTGATGTTCGAGAAAGAAAATAGGATTTTTTAAGACCACTTACCTGTAAAATCCTTTTCTTTCGATGGACATCACGGGACACAGAGGTCCCGCCCCTCTTCTAGTACACTATATTGCTTGGCTACAAAACTGAGGTATCCCTGCAAGGGGAGAGATTATATAGGGGGTTGAACTTTCTGATAGGGTGTGCCAGTGTCCAATCACCAGTGACACCCTATATAACCCATCAGTAATTACTGTGGCTCTGTGTCCCGTGATGTCCATCGAAAGAAAAGGATTTTACAGGTAAGCTGTCTTAAAAAATCCTATTATTTATCCTGTCTATTATCTCCACCCAATATCTAAATAGCTTCGGGCATTTCCACACCATGTGGATAAAATCCCCTGTCGCCTTGCACCTGGGGTACTCATCGTTTTGTCTCCACCCATGTTTGAACATTTTTTTAGGGGTATAGTAGACTCTGTATATTAGAAACAAATTAGATATTTTCTGTGAAGAAGAAATTGAGACCAGTGCTCCTCGTTTCAAGATCCTGTCCCATTCTTCCATAGTCATTACCCCCACATCTCTCTCCCATCTCGCTCTGCTCTTGGAGGGCCCTACTCCACTTATTATTCTAGCCTCCAATCTAGCATACAATTCGGAGATTAGTCCTTTAGATGTGTCTGACTTCATTATTTTTAGGAGAGTAGGGATCTGGGTCTATTCGATTATCTGTGACCTGAATTGCACTTGAATAGCGTGTCTAATTTGAAGATATTTAAAAAACGATTTATTTGATGTATTGAATTCCTCTATTAAGTCTAGGAAGGTTTTCATAAGATTGCCCTCATACAGTTGGATTAATCGGTTAATTCCCTGTCTCTCTCATTCTCTAGGCCTCTCTATACTCCTTAATTCCACTAAATTCTTATTATTCCATAGAGGGGTATATTCAGTTACCCCTCTATATCCCATTAGTGCCTTCGTTACCTGCCATACTTTACTGACTAGTTTTATCGTTGGGCATCTATAAATAAATGAGTCTGCCTCTAATACCTCCACTAGTATGTTATGTGGGGTCCCCATTATCATCATTCTATCACTGGACTTCCCCCCTCCTAAGGCTCCACAGCCCGCTAGATGTTGCAGCTGAGATGCCAGAAAATATTACCTCGGATGCGGAACGCGCTTCTTTAATCGGTAACTGCATAGTTTGCAGGCTACTCCTAGATTGTCCCTTCTTCCAGATTAATTCCCTAAAAAGGGATTCTATTTTTTTGAACCACTTTTGGCCTATCCAAATCGGGGAGTTGTGGAACTAGTATAGTATCTGTGGTAGCCATATCATCTTTATTAGATGGCAACACCCTGCTACAGATAGAGGGAGTCGACTTCAGATGTCCCCTTTTTGCTTTACTTTAAGTAGTAGTGGGGTTAAGTTGTTATTAAAGCGGAGTTCCACCCTAAAGTGGAACTTCCGCTCATCGGATTCCTCCCCCCCTCCGGTGTCACAATTGGCACCTTTCAGGGGGGAGGGGGGTGCAGATACCTGTATAATACAGGTATCTGCACCCACTTCCGGGTACAGCTAGCCGCAGCTAGCCGCAGACTCCCCGCCCACCCCCGTTGTGTTGTGGGAAATACACAGTTCCCACAACACAACGGGGACCAGTGAAGACGCGCAGCGCGACTCGCGCATGCGCAGTAGGGAACCGGCAGTGAAGCGGCAACGCTTCGCTTCCTGATTCCCTCAGTGTGAATGGCGGCGGCAGCACCCGAGGATCGAGGGACGGCTCGGTCTCGGGTGCCGACATCGCTGGACCCCAGGACAGGTAAGTGTCCTTATTTTAAAAGTCAGCAGCTGCAGTATTTGCAGCTGCTGACATCTAATTTTTTTTTTTTTTGTGAAACACCACTTTAACATACTGATTTATATCATTTGTGATCCAGACACCAAGATATTTTAGTTTTGCCACTACTTTTAGGTGGGGAGTTCCCGACGGTATCTGGTTACCAAGTGGGTTGACCGGTAACAAGGCTGATCTCTCCCAATTGATAACCAGACCAGAAAATCGTCCGAACTATCCCACCATTTGTATCACTGTATTTAATGAAGTTTCAACATCTCCAAGAAAAAACAGGACGTCGTCCATGAACAGTGCTATCCTGTCCTCTTCTGCCTGCCTCCCGAACCCCTGTATATCTAGCATGGATCTAGTCATAATTGCTAGAGGTTCCATCGCGAGAGCGAACAATAAGGGGGACAGGGGACAACCCTGTCTCGTCCCTCTCTCCAATCGGAACAGTTCTGAATATTCATTGTTAATTTTTATTTTTGCTCTTGGTTTGCTATAAAGTATTTTCACCCACCTAATAAAGGAGGGGCAAAATCCAAATCTTTCTAACACCCTCCATAGGTAGTCCCATTCTAGGCTATCGAAGGCCTTGGCGGCATCCAAGGCCAGTATGGCCCTGGAGCCCATATTGTCTGTTGAAATCTGCATGTTTAAAAAAACTCTTCTGATGTTGATACTAGTTGACATATTGGGAATAAAACCTGACTGGTCAGGATGTATAAGATTTTGAATACATTCGTTTAGATGGGTTCCTAGCACGTTAGCCAAGATTTTTACATCCATGCATAATAAAAAGATTGGGCGATAGGAGGAGACGTCCAGTTGATCTTTCACCTCCTTATGTATTACAATAATGGTGACTTCCGACATTGCGGTGGGGAGTCTCCCATTGGCTAATGCCCATTCCAATGTCTTCAGCAATTCTGGGAGCTGGACCTCTCCATACCATTTATATATTTCTATTGGGAGCCCATCCGGGCCTGGCGACTTTTGGTTGGGCATCCCGGCCACTGCTCGCCGTAATTTATCTAGAGTCACCGGTGCCTCTATATCTATTTTGTCCTTCTCTGTCAAAGTTGGGATTGTTATTCCCTGGAGAAAACCATCCATTTTTTCACTCTCAGCTCCCCAACTAGATTTATAGAGGGACTTATAGTATTCACTGAATGTTTGTGTTATCTCTGACGCGTCTGTAGAGATCTCTCCACTTAGTGTCTTAACCGCGGAGACAGTGTAGGGGGGGTATTAGATCTAATCAATAGGGACAGCAAATGACCCGTGTGTACCAGGCATAAGGCTCGGTTCACTCTGCTGCGATGGCAAACTCATTACGACTTTGCCCTGCAACTTCCTTCTGACTTGATCCGACTTGGATGCTATTTAGGAGCCTGTACAAGGGCTGAAATCGCACCCAAGTTGGACCAAAGTAGTGCAGGAACCTTTTCTAAAGTCAGAGTGACTTGTGTAGTATCGGTTAAGACGGCTCTCATAGGGAAACATTGAATTGGACATGCCATGTGACTTGGGGGTCTCACAAGTCAGCTTGCCATGTCCCAGCAGTGTGAACCGAGCCGTAGTGTCCATTTCTATGTGCAGGGCCCTCTGTGGTTAGTGCAATTAGGGGATACTTGCCCATCCTAGCATCCATGTATAAATTCTGGAATCAGACCTGTATTTACAATAGTACGAAATAAAAAATAAACTGAGCACAAAGCTACTGTAAAGTCAGTTTATTGAAAAAAAGAATCTCCTTTGCCATCTCATTTCCGGAGTTATGGAACACCTTCATCTGGGTTTAATGTTTTCAGGAGATGTGAATACTTGCACTGTAGATAACTCCATTGTCAAGATATATTTAAGAGACAGTGGGGTCACTGCAGCAGCTGGTTTGGCAGCTCCCACCTAGGACAGTAGGGTTAGAGGAAACATCCACCCTCAACATGTATAATATAATTGTGATAACTTTTTCATTACATTATTTTCCACTTTTGGACGTTTGTGGCACAATTTTGCAATAGAATTGCAGAGGATGTTGAAAGGAGTGTAAAGGCTCATTACAGTTAAGGAAACATGACATCATCCTTCATTTCTCTTATTTGGTAGTCTAGCGCATTGAAAAACTGTTTATATAAAGCAGACCCCATTCTGCCTTTAATAACACAAGTAAAGGAGAAGGCTCTGCTGAATTTGGAGACATTCTGTGTGTACAAGCAAGTACTTCTGCCAATTGGAGGCCCTCTTAATGTTCTAGGGGAGGACCCAATGCTGCAAATGTTCCTCAAATTGAGTACAATACTTGTATTTTTAATCCTTGTTATGCTCACCACTATCCCAACCCTTCTGAAGATAGAAAGGGTCTTCTTCACCAACAGTTAATCCCAAGTAAGGATTTAAAGACCTTGATAACCCACCAAGTCAAAGGGAACCCGTACCAAGCAAAATTTAAAAAACTGTTGCTGTTGACGTCTTGACATGAAAAATGCTAGTTTCCTAATTGTCTGTGGCTTTATTTTTTTCTGAGTTCTCGATTGAAACAAGTTTGAAGGTCAAAACACCAGATCTGCATTCTTCTTTCAGGTCAGTCACCAATATGTGGAAGCCTTTGAGTTGATGTGACAGCCAGGCAACTGGCAATTTTAGGAGACAACCATCATATTTTTCTTACACGTTTTCTTTAATGGAAAAAAAAAACATTCCTTAGTTTATCCAGGCGTAAGAATACATGTTGTACTTCTCCCAGAGTGCACACTGAGTTGAGCGATAGTCTTTCTCCACAAACAGTGATGTGGACAATAGCGCTGTCCCATTGGGGTATTCTGGCCATTCAGGTGGCATGTTTCCTGTAACAATAAATACATTTGAAAACATGAAAGTCAATCTGTGCCCTCCCCAAACCACCAGTTTTCAGAATGTTCTCATAGCTATTGCATATCTTTCAACATTTCAAAGCTAAGGAGAATTCCAGGCACAACAAAGGGTTCAGGTATACAGCAATCATGGTTTATTTCTGCATGATCCATTTACTGTACGTTTAATACTTTTTAAAATACACTGAAAGGGCACTAAGCCCTGACTGTGCAATGTACAGTTTGTGATCATAGTAAAACCAAATCTAAGGAGTTCTGAGGAACACAGAAAATCATATACTGTTGGGACATCCAAAACCCAGATAGCAAGGATAACATGCCACAAATTTGTGGCAGTGTTGAATCATAAGTCTGTTAACTTGTTGCACATTTTCATAGGCAAGTTGTACACTTGCAGAGCACTTGAAGCACAAGTTCTAGTTTAAACATTTCAAATTTGTAGCAAATTTGCATGGCAAGTCTCTAGCAAGAGCAAAGTTGCAGTGGTGAGTCTACAGCAAGAGCTCTTTAAGTCTACAGCACGAAAAATTAACCAATAATGCCCCTCCCCCATAGTGGGATTACTATTGCACAACATAACTGAACCAGAACCTGCAGCAGACTTGCAGAATATTTGCAAAGGAAGTTGATCTGGAGTCATACAATGCAGACTTGCTGCAATTGTATAACAAACTTGTGAAGCCTGGCAAGTCTAGCAATAGCTTAGCAAGTCATTTTCAATCTTGCAGCACAATTGCATGCTATCTGGGAAGCAGTCCAACTGAGTCAGCAAATGGCAACAACTGATAACATGCCCACCAAACAGAAACTGGGATTGCTTGATGGTCTAGTGTCCAAAACTGACACTAGGTGAGGCCTAAAGAGGGAACCTGAGATCACAACCATGGGGAGGACAGGGGGAATCAACCTGATGCTCAAGACAAGACTAAAGGGTCACTGACCAGAGAGGAATGGATCAAGACAGAAGGGAGCATTGACCCAAGACCAAGTGAGAAGCTAGATAATATGCCCAATATTAAGGAAATAGGGTAATAAGGGAAGGAAAAAAACAAACAAAAAAAAAAACAGGGTTGACAAGGAAAGCAACAAGTTCCTGGAAAAAACAGATAGTAGACGGGGGACCTAAGAAAAGTCCTTGTAAGGGCAAGACCAGCCGTAGTGAGTAAAAAGGCACTAAGCCTCGATTCACCTAACCCCATAAGAAAATGAGAACTTGGTACTTCTATAAATTGTCAGGAGAATCACCCCAACACAACATGTGAAGTGTGTGGAAAAGGCTCATAGGTCTAGCCAAAAGAACAGGATTCTATACCACACAATCAGCATAATTGCTCACAATATTGAAATCGGACACAGCCAGGCAACTAGCATTTTCAACAATGGCAGCCTTCACATTTCAGTATCTCTAAACCATGAATGCTGGGATGCTGCAGTGTATACCCAGTGTGTGCAATATGCTGGCCACTAGCTGTTACATTCTAACAGCTAGTTCTTACAGCAACATCTTACCTTCTAAGATTCTTACCTTCTTTAGCAAAGTGAATGAAGTATTTTCTTATCAACCTCTGGAAGTCACGATCTGCTTCTGTAGTCTCTCCAAGCGCGTAATCCAGTGTTCCAAAAAATCCCAGGATATCCAGCATATGGAAGGAGAACCAGCTTTCATAGGTCAAGAGGCTATTAACTTTAACTGGCCTAGATGGTGTGTAGGTTACCTGATAGCGGTAGACAGGGCTGGACAATGAAGCTGCAATTACAGGACAATGAATAATCATCAGTTACATAGAGCAGTTCTTTATTATTTTCTTGTTCAATCTTTTTTTATTGGAATAAACAACCATAGTACAGACATTGGTTGAGATGGTCTTTTTACAGGTTGTAGTGGGTATCGCACCCACAGTTAGTACTACACAAGTCACAGGTAAACAAGTTATAAGATCACAGTAATAACATTTTAATTTACTTATAACAATTAAGTTACAGAACATAAGCAACAAGGGTGTCACACCCCATTGGACGAGAACAATGAGAGTGATCAGGTATGAATAGGCCCTAAATCCGACAATCCAAAGTAGGTAGGAAGCATGATTAGTACTGAGAACCAAATTAAAAATACCAAAGAATAGAGGAGAGAAGTTAAACTAGATAAATGTAAAGAAGGAATTGGGAATTTAGAGACGAGAGCCGGAGGTCAGTAGCACACATCTGGAATGGCTACAGGCCATAGCCCTATAGGCAAGTGGGAAGTTATGGCTTTAGCAAGGTGGAATCAAAGCCAGGAGGTAAGAAGTTATCCACCCATGACTTCCACGTGCTCACTTGCTTAGATACTTTGTCAAGCAAGGTCACCTCATTCATGGCCTATGTGATTCAAATTTTTTTTCTAGTATACAACAGTTCCTGAGAATTTTTCCTTTTTATGTTATTATAATACGTTTCTACTGGAATCTACTTTCCCAAGAGGACATCACATGGGGTTTTCAATTAAAATGTTCTTTTATGTTCCACTGAGTTCAAAAAGCTTAAAGCCCAACTGAAGTTACAGAAATACATTATACAGTAGGGATGGAAAGTATTCAGACCCCATTAAATTTTTCACTTTGTTATATTGCAGTCATTTGCTTAAATCATTTAAGTACATTTTATTCCTCATTAATGTACACACAGCACCCCATATTGACTGAAAAACACAGAATTGTTGACATTTTTGCAGATTTATTTAAAAAGAAAAACTGAAATATCACATGGTCCTAAGGACCATGTGATATTTCAGTTTTTCTTTTTTAATAAATCTGTAAAAATGTCAACAATTCTGTGTTTTCCTGTCAATATGGGGTGCTGTGTGTACATTAATGAGGAAAAAAATGAACTTAAATCATTTTAGCAAATGGCTGCAATATAACAAAGAGTGAAAAATTTAAGGGGGTCTGAATACTTTCCGTCCCCACTGTATATGAAGTCCGATAGACATTGTACAAATAACCTCCAATTTCCCAGTTTTACCTCCATTCTCCTGGTAGAGCAGTTGTGCAGGGAGTATAAATATGACCGTGCAGTCCAAGGGGCACCAGATTGTGACCCAGTGTTCTAAGCAACCAGCCCCCAGTATTAGACCTGGTCAGATACATCCCCTCACTCCCTCTGCAATACATATCTGTGTGAGGAGACTTTTGATGAGGAGTAGTGGTTACTCAGTTATGCCGGCACATAGCACCGCAGTGGATGGGCAAGAAGTGGCATTTTCACTGAGCATTCTAAGCAACATCAGTCATAAATCCATGCAGAGGTACAGAAGGTAAACATAAAAGAGGGTGGAGACTTTAATTGGGCTTTAAAGCATATCTCCAGTCAACTTTTTTATGCGGATACTGGAGAACGGTTGGCACAGAAAGAGTGCTTTCTGGAGAGGAAAGATGGTATGACAGGAAGGTATCATGTTAAAAAAAAAAATACATGGACTGAGAATAGACTTGCTTTGATTTTTTCCTTTTGTAAAAAAAAAGATTTAATGGAATTCACAGAGAGAGGATTTACATGTACCTGCTGCTTGTTTGGCCAGCTCATTGTTGGGACATGAGGCTCTGAGGTCAGACACCATTGTCATGTAGGTCTTCTCCACACATCGCTCAGGCTGGGTGCAGAACTCTGAGGTGGGATAGAGGGCCAGAGCCTCGTCTGCCAGACTTCCCCCAAATGTGTTCAGACGTACTGGAGAAGAATATTACACAAATCATTCTTTTATAAATATGACTCAAGATTCATTAAAAGTTTACAACTCAGTCAGTGGGAGAACACTCACATTTGACAAACCAGCGGTAATCCTCTTCAGTCCACTTGGACAGATTGGCAAAAAATGGACTGTGGAGAAAAAGGACATTTATAAGTATATTGGAACATGGGATGCGCCTCCCTTCACATCTTGGTAGATAGGCAGAGTGAATTAGAGGGTAGCTTTCTTCTATCAGCCTCCAGACAGGAATAGAATTCTCCTCAAAGCTAAACTCTGGAATTTTAAAAACAAATACCTAGCCGTGACCCCCCCCACCCTTCCACCCCAACCCCACTACAAGGGTTAAATGTTTGGTTAATGCTAGGGGTAGAGGAAAAAGCTGTAGTACTTTCCTTATTCATCACTCCAGCAGGCTTCCACCATGCTGTGCAACTAGTTCCCTGAAGCATCCTGTCTAATGTGCTCCAGTCAGTGACAGCACTCTTATGTCATTATGTGCAATGCAGGACTAGTAGTCTTACATTATACATGAGGACAATGAGGGCCCATCCAGAACCCAAAGCAGTGTCAAGAAGTGGATGAAAGATTAGGTGAACTGAATTTATTCTCTCTTGAGAAGAGGAGATTAAGTGGGATATGATTAACATGTACAAATACATAAGTGGTTCATATAGTGAACTTGGTGTTGAGTTATTCACTTTAAGGTCATCACAGAGGACAAGGGGGCGCTCTTGTCTAGAGGAAATTAGATTTAATCTCCAAATACAGATCTCCTCCTTAATCTCCTCCTACCTATCACAGCGCTCCTTCAGTGTTACCTACAACTCTGTCTTCTCCTCTCCATTGCCCCTTTCTGTGGGGGTCCCCCAAGGCTCTGTTCTTGGACCCCTTCTCTTCTCTGTCTACACCTCCTCCCTTGGTCACTTGATAACTGCCCATGGCTTCAAATACCATCTATACGCCGATGATACCCAAATCTATCTGTCTGCTCCTCACCTCACTCCTTCAGTTTCCTCTCGCATTACTAACTGACATATCAGCATGGATGTCTCACCACTTCCTTTAACGAAATCTCTCTAAACCCGAGCTGGTAATATCCCCCCCAGCCCGTGCCCCCCTCTCCATGACTTTTACTTTAAAATCAATAATGCAACCATCAATCCCTCCCCTCATGCCAGGGTACTAGGTGTAATCCTAGACTCTGAACTGCCCTTTCAGCCCCAAATCCAATCGCTGTCGAAAGCTTGTAGATTTCACCTCCGTAACATCTCTAAAATACGCCCCCTTTTAACAAATGAAACCGCCAAGCTACTCATTGACTATTGCAACTCCCTTCTCATCGGCCTACCTCTCCATAGGCTATCCCCACTTCAGTCTATCATGAATGCTGCTGCCACACTTATCCACCTTGCCAACTGCTCGGTGTCTGCCACCACTCTCCGCCAATCCCTGCACTGGCTCCTGATTGGCCAGCCAGTTAAATTCAAAATACTAACCACAACATACAAAGCCACTCACAACTCTGCCCCGAGCTACATCACCAAACTTGTCTCCAAATATCATTCAAACTGTCCTCTACGCTCCTCTCAAGACCTCCTACTCTCAAACTCTCTCATCTCCTCCTCAAATGCTCATCTCCAAGATCTCTCCAGAGCCTCTGCCATCCTCTGGAACTTTCTACCTCAACCTGTCCGGCAATCTCCTATTCTGGCTGCCTTCAGGCGATCCCTGAAAACTCATATCTTCAAGGAAGCCTATCACGTCTCCAACTAATCTCCTACCACTTCCATCAGCTCATTCCCCACAGTTACAACCTTTTGTACCACCTGCCCCACCCTTTTAGATTGTAAACCCTTCTGAGCAGGGCCCTCTTAATCCTCTTATATTTTATTGTATTGTAACTGTATTGTCTCCCTTTTATATTGTAAAGTGCTGCGTAAACTGTTGGCACTATATAAATTCTGTATAATAATAATAATTGTTTCAAGAAAGGCCTGGATTCTTTCCTAGATACACATTATATAACTGGATACTAATATTTATAGGTAAAGTTGATCCAGGGAATATCCAATTGCCTCTTGGGGGATTAGGAAGGATTTTTTTCCCCACCGCTGGAGCAATTTGGATCATGCTTTATTGGGGGGGGGGGGGGGGGGGGGGCGGCTTTGCCTTCCTCTGGATCAACTGTGGGTATAGAATTGTGTGTACAAAGGTTTTCTATTGGAGTGTTTTGTTTTTTTTTTGTTTTTTTGTTTTTTTTTGTTGGTTGAACTGGATGTCTTTTTTCAACCAGATACAGTATTACAGCTTATTCCTCGATTCCTAGACTTAATGAGTAGTTAAACTACACACATACTTACAAAACATAAACACTAATAAAACAAAAGAGAATTTTGAAAGCTGAAAACAGTCTTTTTTTCTTTAAAACTGATTTTTGAGATTTATATTAAAATTATACCCTTGAAATGGGCACTCCTCACTCTGCAAAAGTATTTTTTGCTGAAATCCCAGAGTTCAACTCTGAAAAAAAAATATTTGCAGTTTCCTCATTTGTGTTGGTGTTTTTATGTGTGTTTTAACATCTATTCTTTCTACTTATAAACACAGGCATGGACTGTAATAGCTTGCACCCATGCATGGGCATTCTAGGATAAGCACCGTGCCTTGCTTGCATATAGGTTTTCCTAAAAGAGCCAGATGAAGCCCATACCTCTCAACTTTCTAAGATGGGAACGAGGGACACCTATTAGCAAAAAGGTGTAGGCATAGGACACCACCAGAAGGACTTTGTTCCAAATGAGGGACAGTCCCTCGAAATCAGGGACAGTTGGGAGCTATGGAGCCCACATTTGCATACCTTTCCATCAATATTGTCTTTAGTAGTTCTCATTTAAGACAGCAGGCCTTCCTAAAATGACCCTGTAAACCTCACTTTCATAGATACTTCTGTCTGCCTTTCTGCTTCAAAGGAACTATCTGCACCACCATTATGGCTGTTGGCTGTGTGGAGCAGCAGAAGGGGAAAAGCTACATTTATCCAAATGAGGTAAAAGGGCTTAGGGTTTTTTTTTTTTTTTTTACCTCAATGCATTCTCTGCATTAAAGTAACAAAAACCTATGTTCAGTCCCCCCCCCCCCCCCCCCAAATTCTTACCTGTGCCCAATCTCATTCCATCTCTGTGCCTGGGAGTGTCAGCGCTGCTCTCTCGTGTCACTGGACATGGAAACAGCAGTGGGCTCCAGTTGTTAATCAAATCCAGTGAGGAGTCAACAGGGCAGGGCTGAGCCACACTGTGTGTGTCAATAGACACACACAACCTGGCTTGGGATCGAGCCCACACATATGCCACCATAGGAAGTGGATTCCTATGGTGGCACATGGAGAAAAGGATGAGCTGAGAGAGCCGGCGACGGACCCAGAAGAGCAGGATCAGGGCCGCTCTGTGCAAAACGAACGCACAGAGCAAGAAAGTATGACATGTTTGTTATTTAAAAAAACATAGCTTTACAATTACAGGCACACTGTAACTCCTCCAGCATACCCATTTCAGACTTTCAGAAAGTGTTATTTACATTTTATTTTGTTATGGCTCTTTGGTTAAGGTGCCCATTAGATAAAGGTCAGAAGAAACAAAATCATTTTGGCATGTTTGTTCAACAGTTGGTAAGTTTTTAGGACACAAATAATCGTGTCCCAAAGAGAAACAATTGTAACAAACCTGACCAAAGCCTGCCAAAAGCAGATCAGTCTGAACACTTCCCACCCAAGGCCATCATATGACATCCTGGAGTTTGAGCGAAGATATCTGAATGATGCCTGCAGCTACAGACATCATTCAGATATCTTCTTTTTCAGCCGGTGATTCCATGCACCGTAAGAAAATTCATAGCAGCTGATTCCCTCCTGCCGCCCTCCCCGTGTGATCGGCGAGCCGGAGATGGAATCCACCGGCGGCTGAAGTTCACCATAGAGAATACCGCAGACCAGATGGCCCCCGGAAGTCTCTATGACCTTCGGAGGCCCGAGCGCAATGTTATGACGTCACATCCGACCCGGCAGATGTAAACACTGCCGTGTACTCGGCTGGAAAGGCCGAGATAATTTTTTGTTTTTTTTATCTCAGTCTTTCCAGCCTGGAGGAGAGATCTGGGAATTAAAGACCCCGGATCTCTCCAAAAAGATGGACTTGTCATGCCCTATTCCTGTTTGCATTCCTTGTAATAGGAATAAAAGTGATCCCTAAAAAAAAAAAAACATTTTTAAAAGGAAAGGGTAAAAATAAAAAAATAAAAATAAAGTAAACAATAATAAAAAAAAAAAAAGTAAAGCGCCCCCGCATGCTCGCACTCAAAAGCGAACACATATGTAAGTTGCGCCCACATTTGTAAACGGCGTTCAAACCACACTTGTGAGGTATCGCTTGTAAACTTTAGAAAGAGAGCAACAATTCTAGCCCAAGACCTCCTCTGTAACTCTAAACTGGTAAGCTGTAAAAATGTTTAAAATGTTGCCTATGGAGATTTTTAAGTACCGAAGTTTGGTGCCATTCCACAAGTGTGCGCTATTTTAAAGCGTGACATGTTAGGTATCTATTTACTCGGTATAACATCATCTTTCACATTCTACAAAAAATTGAACTAACTTTAGTGTTTTGTTTTTTTTAAATTCATGAAACAGTTTTTTATTTCCAAAAAAAACGAGTTTGAAAAATTGCTGCGCAAATACCGTGTGACATAAAATGTTGCAACGACCGCCATTTTATTCCCTAGGGTCTCTGCTAAAAAAATATATATATATAATGTTTGGGGGGTTCTGAGTAATTTTCTAGCAAACAAATTATGATTTTTACTGTACTTTAACTCTAGCACATGCATGCCTTCCTTTTAGTTCCCACCTTTAGCTGCCTGGAGTGCGGAAAAGTCCTGCTTAGGTTTAAAGTCACATCTCAGAGCTTACACAGGGTTAAGAACTTTCTCTTTCTGTCCCCATGTGACAGTGCTGGTCCCTAAGCAGCAAATTGACAAGCACCAGTGCTGTCATGTGTAAGAAAGAAGAGTGAGTCCGTTTTAGGTCTTTTAAAATTTGCTGTGGCAGTGTTAAATGTTCATGTGAATACCAATGAATGGCATTAAACTGAGAAGATAATCTTGCTTACTAACTGCATGCGTGAACTTTATGGGGGAGGGGTTAAACATTTTCAATAATGTTGGTATAGAAATTCACCCCTACTATAAAAGGGCCAGTTGGTTGTATCTGCCTCCTAGGCTAAAGGAACCCAACCTCTCCTAAACTTCGTCATTGAATTTAAGAGATAATAATTATCTTACGCAAACTCAGTTTCTTGCAGGGAGGTACCGATTACATATGGTACGTCGCTGTAGCCCTCTTTCTTCTCCTTCCATACATCCAGTGGGGGAGATGGCACCACATATCCATCCACTACAGGCAACGGGCCAATAAACTTTTCTTTTTGTGGCAAGTCAAACAGGTCTTCCGATGCCCATCCTGGGTATTCCTTCCAAGGGATGGACTAGAAGTAACACATGTAACATTATATTAAACAAAAAGCTACCAAAACCATTACTATAAGCTATGCTATTTATCTGAAGAGAAATCCACCATGTCTATATTTTGGATATTTGTTGCTTGTGTTATATTGAAAAGAGGAACCTTTTACCTACAAATTAGTGGACCAGGCTAAAGAAGTTCTTTCTTTCGGTGTATATAACTGTATTGGTGATAAAATTCATATATATACAAACTAATGTACACTGTGCAATGACCACAAAAAAAACAGTGAAAAGTGATGTGAAATTCACACCCAAACTAAAGTCCGTGTGCCATCATATAAAGCTTTTTATGATGAAGCCGTCCTCAGAAGCAGCCAACTTGTACCTGGACTGCACTTGTCCTGGAGTCCTGCACTTGTCCTGGAGCCCTGCACACACCTGTCTGAAATTCCCTATGCGTGACGGGAGACAATAGTAGAAGAGAAGACTAACTCCTAAAGAGGGAAATAAATAACAAACACTATATTTTCTTTTTTGGTCATGCTTTTTTGAACATTTGAGAAAATTTGGTCTAACAAGTTGGCTGCTTCTGAGGACTGCTTCTCTGTGACATCTCTTGACCAATTGGACTGTCTTCCATCTTGATCTGGAGCCCAGATGTAGAGGTCCCATACTTTGGTGTTTACACCATATGCCTTGTTGACTCATTTGAGTCCTCTTACTCCGGTAAGCCTCCTCACTAACCGGTGGTGGCTCTATTGTCTATGTCTTCACCTCAACACCGATGTCATGTGGAATTCCACTTCTGGTTACATAATCTGTTTTTACTGTTTATCCAAGGACTTTTATATTTATGCTTTAAAATTTTTTATATGATGGCATATGGACTTTAGTTTGGGTGTGAATTTCACATCACTTTTCACTAATTTGTGGTCATTGCACAGTATATATTAGTTTGTATATATATATATGAATTTTTATCACCATGAATTTTTGAGCGCTGCACAAAATTTTACCTTTCACATATCCCTTGATTTACACTTGTCTTAGTGTTGTGCTGGCTGCTATTTGATATACGTTTGCATGTCAGCGCAATATACACCAATTTTTCTATATAACATTATTACCATTATCAATCTGCATAGTACTGTATATGAATAGCACTGTTGCCCTAAAGAAGCCAAAAAAAGTGATGATACGCTTCATGGCCAAATGCTTGTGGACACCCGACCATCAAAACTATATGAGCTTGTTGGACATCCCATTTTAAAAGCCTTCCTGGGTGTCATACCAACCCTACCCTACTCAGTTGTAACAACTTTCCATTCCATTCTTCTAGGTAGGCTTACCAAAAGAATTTGGAGTGTGACTGTTGAAATTTGAGCCATTAAGTCAAAAATGCAATTGTGAGGTTACATGTTGATGGTGGATGAGAAGACCTGGATTCTGGCTTGCAGTGGGCATTTCATTTCTTCATAAGTGTTTAGTAAGGTTGAGGGCAGAGCTCTGTGTAGGTTACTGGAGCTCCTACAAAGAAATTCATCAAACAATGTCTTTATGGACCTGGCTTTATGCACAGTCATTCTCAGAGAAGGGTATAGGACGCATGCACACTGCTGCTCCTAAACTGACATTTCTGGGGCTTTTGGCATTTTTTTGCCTAAGCCTTTGAACGCACCTCCATAAAAGCCTTCGTGTCCATGCACGCATAGGCTTTTAGAGTAGTTTAGGAACAGCAGTGTTTAGAGGCAGTCAAAGCTCCTGTTCCTGAATGCAGAAGAATTGCAGAAGAATATAAAAGGCCAATTGCGGCTAAATGTGTCTAAATGCTCCTAAACATTTGAGCGTTTTTTTCATTTGAATGGCCAGAATAAATTAAAATTCTGGCCAATGAAATACATAAATGCTCAAATGTGCCTGAACATGTCTAAATGCACCAAAATCCATTTGAAAAATGCGGCTTAGGTGCATTTTTAAAGCTGATTTTCTCCTGTCAGGAGAATAAACAATAAACGCTTATAATAAACCAGTGTGCATGAGGCCTAAAAGCACACAAGTGTCTAAAAGCTATGCTGTAGCATTAGGAGATCTCCTCACTCAAAACATCTGAATTCAATAATTTGGAGTGTTGAGGTGTCCACAAACTTTTGTCCATATGGTATATCTCATCAGTTACAGTAATAAGCTACCCTACATGGGACAATGGGGTAAATGCAATAAAAACCTGAAGCTTTTTATGTTTGTGAGCTTCTCACCTGTGGGTAACACTTACTTGAAGGATCTTGGTTATGTTCAGCTGCCTCAAACATTTAGCGTCTTTGCAGCCTGTCTTCTTCAGGAATACCAGGTTGTCCTTCTCTGCCTCAGCCATAGTGGCCTTAAACAGAGAGGATCCACTCATATCAATGGCACGATGAAAAAGACCCTTGGCCAAAGGGGACACCATCATAGTCCACACTGAAGTCCCTCCTTTAATAAGAAGAGAATTCATTTGAGGATGGACAGAAACAAAACATGCAATGGGTATAGAAAATAACAACTATTTTGTTGCTTTGCAGCCTAAAATGAAGATAGACACAGTTTTTGTCTTATCCAGCTGTATTTACTCATGCAACATATAATATCCAAGTGAAGGATAGAACACCAACATGTCAGAAAAAAAAAAATCAAAACCAGAATCACTGAGTTGGAAAAAGGACACCCCCCCCCCCCTGCTCATGTTCAGTTAAATATAATGGTGACCGTTTGTGGACTGCAGACTTCAAGTCATTCCAGATTTTCAATGGGGTCTGACTAGGCCATGCAAGGACATTCACCTTTTTCCATTGACAACTTTCTGGCAGAGGGCAGCAGATTTTCCTCAAGAATTTGACGGTATTTTGCCCCATCCATTTTTCCTTCTATCCTGACCCAGTCCCTGCTGCAGAGAAATAGCCACATAACAGGATATTACCACCTCCACGCTTTACTGTAGGATTGGCGTTATTTGGATGGTGAGCTGTATTGGATTTCCACCAACATATCATTTGGTGTTGAGGCCAAATAATTCGATTTTAGTCTCATCTGACGAGAACACCTTTTTCCATGTGGACTCAGAATCTTCAAGGTGCATTTTGGCAAAGCTCAGTCATGACTGTATGTGGCCTTTCTTGAAGAGTGGCTTTTTTCTTGCAACCCTCCCATACAAGCCAAATTTGTCCAGAAATTGTGATATTGTTGTCACATTCACACAATGACCACTCTTTGCTATAAATTCCTGCAACTGCTTCAGAGTTGCTGTAGGCCACTTGGTAGCCTCTCTGACCAGTTTCATCCTAGCTTTTTCATCCAGTTTGGAGCGACGTCCTGATCCAGGGAGGGTCTGTGTTGTACCAAACACCTTCCACTTCTTAAAAAGGAAGTAAACTTCCTTCTAATGTTTGCACCTATAGGTAAGCCTATAATAAGGCTTACCTATAGGTAGTGTAAATATCTCCTAAACTTCTACCATTTAGGAGATATTTACTGTATACTGCGCCGATTACGTCATCGGCGCATACGCTCTGAAGGAGCGGTCACTGGTGTCGTTTCTTCAGAGCAGTGTGCCATGACCGGCGGGAGTGATGCCACACGGCACAGGTCAGTCACAGAGCCGGAGTTTGCGGCCCCAGAAAGAAGAGGGGCGAAGTTGGATGCGGTCTCCGGCAGGGTCGACGATTCGTTTGCAGGTAAGTGTCACATAATGTGCTAGTATGGGATGTATACTAGCACATTATGCCTTTACTTTGTAGGGAAAAAAAAAAGACAGCAGTTTACTTCCTTTTTAATAATAGATTCACTGTGTTTCTAGGCATCGATAAAGCCATCTAAATGTTTTTGTTTCTCTGACTTGTGCCCATCCACAGCTTTATCCTGGAGATTTGACAGAGCCTTGCCACTCATAGTTGATTATTTGCTTCAGTTGCACTACCAGGCACTGAAATGCTCCAGGAAAGCTCTTTTCATACTGAGCTAATCAGAATGACCACAGTTGATCACAGCTGAAAGTCAAATGGCTTAATGTGCCATTGAGAATGTGATTAGCTACACCTGATTGAGTTCACAAATCATATTTAGGAGGGGGAGATCCTTTTTCCAACTCCATGATTCTGTTTTCGAATTTGTTTTTTTTTCCTGACAAGTTGGTGTTATATCTTTCATTTGGATGTTATAACTATGAGTAATATCATGATGAGTAAATGCCGCCAAAAGTAAGCTCTATTTGTGGGAAAAACATTACATAAATGTCATTTATGGAAAGTGTTGCATGACAGCGCAATTGTCAGTTAAAATAACGCAATGCCATATAGACAAAAAAGGCCTGGTCATGAAGGAGGTAAATCTTCTGGAGGTCAATTAGTAATATGGTAATATTTTATTATTAGAACATTGTTCTCACCTGAGCTGTGGCCATAAATCGTCACCTTGTTTGGGTCACCGCCAAAATTTTGGATGTTCTTCTGTACCCATTTTAGGGCAGCCACCTGGTCCATTAATCCATAATTTCCTGCAAGTCAGTGATTAAGGAATAGTGTTATGTATTTATTAAAAAAATAATTACATGTACTGTATATTTAAAGTTAAAGTCCGACCCCACTTTTAGGCTTGCACTGTCCTACAAGCTCCTCCCCTGTACTCAAATTGCTTAGTCTGATTTCACTGCACACAGTGAGCTTCTCTTTGGAAGCTGCAGCAAGTCAGATAGGGCACACCTTTTTTCATGGTTGAAGGATGTTCATAATCATCTACCTTGCTCCTCCCAGTGCAGGGACCTGGTGATGTCACTGGATCTAACATTATGTATGCAATAAAAAAAGGTTTTATTTTGACCTAGTATTGGCCAATCAGGTGTGCTTCATATGCCTGTGCTGACAAGGAACATGCAGACAGGAAACAGACTGAGCAGTGAGATGAGCTCATCAGTCACCTGCCGCTCCTTCACTGTTCTCATCAAACTCTTCAGTTGCTAAACTGACAAACCAGAACTACCATTCCTGGAAATTCAAAGCAGAACAAAAGGTATTAATATTCACCTGTCCTACATTCCCTTGCTGGTGCCAGCATCTTCTTAAGTCTGATCTATGAGCCTCTTCATTTACCTGCGCAGGATGACGTCACTCCTGCACGTGTGCAGGAGCCAGTTATCCCAGCACTATACCAGACTAAGGTAATGAAAGGTCAGCAAATGCACAAGCATAGAAGTTGTACCTTAGAAATAATGGAATGCCTGCATTCTAGAACCAATAACCACGATAATGTTCATTTGCATTTTGAAACGTGAATGTGATGTGTAAAAAGACAGGTCACCTAAAGACAAATTGCAGCATTTGGAAAGCTAGATTGAATCAGCAAAAGAGACAAGTTAAAGTAATTTATTGTATATTACCCCTTCTCTTTATGTATGCGGAAGATGGCACTCTAATTATTTTAATTTAAAAAAAATCTAAGCTCTCATGTGACCCAACTCTTTCCCAGCCTGCCTACAGGGAAACAGTGGCAGGAGGAGCTTCTAGTCCTCTGCTGCTGGTCACATGTTAAAAAAAAATACATAAATAATATCAAATAAATATTTTAAAGCATCATAAAAATATGTATTTGGGCTTAAATCTTTATTATTTTTGTGCAAAAACATCAGCCTGTTTCACATCTATTGTTTGTAAGTGCCCAGAATTACAGGGAGGTGAAGCCTCCATCATTCAACATGTAATATCCCTCTACCATAGTGTTGAGCTGTTTAAGCATGGAGGAGGAGGAGGAAGGGGTTGGGTTGCCATGTATCTAGAGTGTATACCCCCATGTGTGACTCTAGAGTCATGTGGGCTGCATAAATAAGAAAAAGAAAGAAATTAACAGATTAGAAAGGAGCTGAAACTGGAGCATGCCCAGTAGATGTTGTAACAGCTGGCTTACACAATCTTAGGCTGCAGCAGGGAAACAGACAAGATAGGAGGGACAGTCCACAGCAGGATCAACCAGGTTTTTTGCAGAATACAAAAAAGGAATCCCATAGTGAGTATGAACAGCGTGAAACACAATATGTACTGACAGTTTTATGTGGTTTTAATGACACTTTAAGGGTGTTAGGACTGAAGTTTGGGTATCGCAGTGTTTAGACCAAGTAGACAGTATATGTACCATATCTGTGGAAATCACTGATATAGGCACCACTACTCCAGTGATCTCCACAAGCTTATGGGTCCCATGCCAAGTGGCTGCCTTGCTGCATTGTGAACACCATTAAGGAGAACACTCTGCATTATCTATGAATGTAAACCATTCTCTTAGAGAATGTGGTGCGGCGGTAATGCTTCAGATACTAATTGTGCCTTTTGCTCCAAAGAGGGCACCTCATAATTTTTTTTACCTGGTGCATTGATTCCGAAACTACAAGGCAAATGTCCAATCATAAACATTTTTTTAGGATCAAAGCAAGACAGAGAAATTACAACAGCTATGGACAATATATGGTTTCAGGAGGAATGGCGGAGGGTTTTCTACACTACCCTCTATGACAAACAGCCACCAGGAAGATAACTACATTTTCCTGCTCTTAAAAGTAACCTATCGTCAGTAAAGAAGCTCACTGAGCAAGGAATATGCACTGACATGCAGAGATGACAGCTGTATTATCACAAAAGGAATCCGCATACTAGCTAAAGAAAAAATCACAGCTGAACTGTATCAGCTGAAGTGCAGTGGAGTGGTTAACTCTGTCAAAGAGGAAAAACCATTGAACTGTATTCACACCTGACGCTGTCGTCTTGGACAGGGAACACTCCTCTCCAAATGTAGTGTTTACGGTTCTGGTCAAAAAGCTCAATTTTGGTCACATCACTCCAAATGACTTTGTGCTTTCTTCTGGCGACTCGACCATGCAGCCCACTTTCTTCAAGTGCCTTCTTATTGTGCATCTTGAAACAGCTACACCACATGTTTTCAGAGAGTTCTGTATTTCACCTGAAGTTATTTGTGGGTTTTTCTTTGCATCCCGAACAATTTTCCTGGCAGTTGTGGCCAAACCTTTAGTTGGTCTACCTGACCATGGTGTGGTTTCAACAGAACCCCTCACTTCTTGATTAGAGTTTGAACACTGCTGATTGGCATTCTCAATTCCTTGGATATCTTTTTATATCCGTTTCCTGTTTTATACAGTTCAACTACCTTTTCCCACAGATCCTTTGACAATTCTTTTGCTTTCCCCATGACTCAGAATCCAGAAATGTCAGTGCAGCACTGGATGGAAGATGCAAGGGTCTGTCAGGAGTCCAGAAACTCATTGAAGAAATAAAGAAAAAGAATTCCAAAAAAGGAAAACTTGTGGTCGGACTTTAAAGGCACAACAAACAGTAGAAATATACAAAAATATTAGCATTTATTGAAATATATATACATAATACAAACAATAGGGACATTGATAAAAATCATATATACAAAAAACAATCTATATATGAAATGAGCCCTAATGCGTCTACGCGTTTCGTTGTACACTTCAGGACACATTTGGGGTTCGGTAGTTGCAAAGAAGAGAAAGGGGCCTCACTATCTAAGAATAAAAACACACAGATTACAATAAACATATAATAAAAAGAAAAACACTGTTTATGTCGAGACAGAAGACCACGGCACATGTATACAATGATTATATCTGGTCTTCTATGAATATTCACTTTGACACTCGTGATCATTGATTCACAGGTAATTTTTTTTTCTGTTGCATATTATGTATTTGATTTGAGTTATGATTTTTTTTTAGGTGGTTCCTGGGTGTTGTTTGCCTGGTGATTCTCTCTGACCCCATTGCGCCACCTTGCTTTTTCCCTTTGTTTGAAATTACTTTGTCGATCACTGATTGATTAATATGTGATTCCTTTTGCAAGGTAACAATCAGCTTATCCCTGCCATGGTTCTGCTTTATATACATATGCCGTGGTCCTCTGTCTCGACAAACAGTGTTTTTCTTTTTATTATATGTTTATTGTAATCTGTGTGTTTCTATCCTTAGATAGTGAGACCCCTTTCTCTTCTTTGCAACTACTAAACCCCAAATGTGTCCTGAAGAATGTACAACGAAACGCGTAGACGCATTAGGGGTCATATCATATATAGATTGTTTTTTGTATATATGATTTTTATCGATGTTTCTTTCATGTCCCTGTTGTTTGTATTATATATATATATTTCAATAAATGCTAATATTTTTGTATATTTCTACTGTTTGTTGTGCCTTTAAAGTTCAACCATAAGTTTTCCTTTTTTGGAATTCTTTATTTCTTCACAAATTTACGGATGAGGCATTTTGAGTGCTGTTTCTTTTTTGTATACAGAAACTCATTGACCTTTTATACACAATCACTAATTACAAGCAAACAGATCACAGGTGAGGATGGTTACCTTTTAATAGCCATTCAAACACTTTTGTGTCAATTTGTGCGCATGTTATTAGGCCAAAATCACCAGGGTATGTAAACTTTTGATCCGGGTCATTTGGGTAGTTTCTGTTGTCATTATGTAAAAACAGTAAACACAGTTGATAGATAATAAATGGCTTCAACCAAACACTAACCATGAAGGAAAAAATGTTTTGCGTTATCAGTCATATTCTCTTAAAAATGCCCAAGAAATCATAAATTCTGCCAGGGTATGTAAACTTATGAGCACAACTGTATAACACACCCAAAAAGTGTGGTAGAGTGCAGAACTAATAGTCCATGAGTGGAAAAACTGATAATACAGACGTTACTTCCATAAACAGAGGCTCAGTAGCTAGGCTTGATCTGACACCACAGCAGGTCAGTAAACGTGCCTCCGCTTCCCCAATCAGATGTACACTCACCAGCACAAGTTGTCTCACACTCTCGTGTTTTGGCATATACAGCAGTAAACCCCTCAGGGTTTAAGGACATCCCATCGGATAGAGTTCCAAAGTGGCCGCAATATTTGGAGGAAATGAGACTCCAAATAGTGTGATAACGTACATTTGGAATCTATCTAACCTAATGGTAGTACACTTACAAAAAAGTAATTAAAAAGTCACATTGACAATTTAAAAGATGCCAGAGATATCAAGTTGCGGCGGACATCAGTTGTACACCAAATCTCACCCGACCACCTCGTCAAAACACACAGAACGTCACTTCTGGTGATACGTGAACGTCATTTCCGGTTGCCGTACAGCCACGTCCCACGTTTACCTTTAATTGCATTCTGGTAGATTTTGTATTTCATGTTATTTCCATTCTAAGTGGCTGCTATATCTACAACTGTTTGCACTATTGATTAGTGTTTTCTGTGGCGCAGTGTTTAGATTGTTATTAGTAGTGAGATCTTACTGTGTTCTAACCTATACAGCCTAACCTGTGTATGAAAGATATATACAGTGTACTTACTATTTTCAGTACAAATCGTAACCACCCCAACCTATAACTGGCCTTTGCAGCAAGGAGCACATGAAAGGACGACACATGTCAAAAAACAACAAACAAAAATTCCCAGCTCACTTACCAGCCAACCTGCAACAAACTGAATTGACCTTGTCTAACAGTTCACGTTAAAACCAAGGGGTTTAGTTTGCACACATTTGCAAATTCATGCGTGAGCTGCAGAGGTCACGTCATGGCACCCCAGTGTACTGCAGTCCTAACTGTATAATTTTGAGGGTCCACTGAGTTGGAGCACGTATATAATAATGAATGGATTAAGCTCAGGTATGCCTGGAGAGAGCCCGCTTCTCCATAAAGGTATAGACACACACTGGACACCGGGCAATAGCACTATGGCAGTGAAGTTATCAAGTGCGTCCCCTCACCAATTTACCAACAGTACAAACAAATGGAAACCACCCCAACCTATAACTGGCCTTTGCAGCAAGGAGCACATGGAAGGGTGACGCATTTCAAAAAACCACAAGCAAAAATTTCCAGCTCACTTACCAGCCCACTTCGGTCTGGTCTCTTGATTTCCTGTGTCAGCCTGCAGCCACTGGAGGGGGGAGGAGGGTGCGCTCGACTATGGCTGGTAAAGCCTGGAGCAGTGACCTTAACCATAGGGGCTCCTGTGGCCCATCTGTTTTTGGCGCTTCCTCCTCTCCTCTGCAACTGCCACTGACTAACACAGGGGAGCCGCATCACGTGACTGGACCGAAGTGGGCTGAAAACAGGTACCTATATAAACCTTTCTTACACACAGAGTGGTGGCTGGTGCTCCATTTTTTGGCAGGGGTGGCAAACAAACCCTGCATTAAAATTAGGGGCCCGTCGCATGGATTAGGGGGACGGCGCCCCTAATGGAGCAGCCACCACTGCTTACACAGGTAGTCAGCATAGGTGTTAGGAGGAGGAAGGGGGCATTTTAAGATTAGTTAGGTTTACCCCAGAATTCTACTTTAATTCATTCAGATTTATTTGATCATGAAAGTTCAGACTCAAGGAAAGAACTAGTATTCTCTCAAATTCTTTGATGACTACTCAAGATATAATTTGCTCTTACGTGTTACACAGCAAAGATGAAGTTCCAGATAAACCTGAAAAATATCTTTCCGAAGTAAGCTACACATTTTGCCAAATGCCAAACATACTCAGATAATGGCACACAAGTGTTTTACATAAGCAGTTCTCAGGAAGCACATAATTGTGTTCAGATTACTGTACCATACAATCCAGAACAAAATGGTGTTGCAGAGAGAATACTTATGTTCACTATATGTGAAAGTGGCAGAAGCAGGATTTTTGATGCGGATATGCCAACAACAGATTGTCAAGAGGCAATTATGACAGCCTACTATCTGCAAAACCGCCTACCTTAACCTCTTCAATACAGGGCACTTATACACCCTTCCTGCCCAGACCAATTTTCAGCTTTAAGTGCTCTCGCACTTTGAATGCCAATTACTCAGTCATGTAACACTGTACCCAAACAACATTTTTGTCATTTTTTTCACACAAATGGAGCTTTCTTATTGGTGGTATTTAATCGCCACTGGGTTTTTTTTTTGCGACATATGTGAAAAAAGGAGGACAAGAAGTTCTCAAAAGATCACTTATCCGGCGCTTCGGGGAATGTACTATTATAGTAGAAAAAATATGTGAAAAAGTGAAAATTTAAAAAAAATAAAAAAAAAAACATTTTTTTTTAGTTTCAATGATAAAATTTTGCAAATAAGTACGGTAATTTTTGTTCATAAATTTGAGCCAACATTTATACTGCTACATATCTTTGGTAAAAATAATCCAAATAAGTGCATATTATTCGGTCTGTGTGAAAGTTAGAGTCTACAAGCTATGGTGCAAATCATTGATCACACCTGATGCACTGACTGCCTCATTTCTTGAGATACTAAAAAGCCAGAAAAGTACAAATAACCCCCTAAATGACCCCTTTTTGAAAAGTAGACAGCCCAAGGTATTTTTTAAGAGGCATGGCGAGTTTTTTGAAGTTGTCATTTTTTCCCACAATTCTTGGGAAAATTAAGAATTTATTATTATTCCTTTTTTCTTTTTTTTACACAAAATTGTCATAACAAGTTATTTCTCACACACAGCATATGCATACTTCCAATTACACCCCAAAATACATTCTGCTACTTCTTCCGAGTACGGCGATACTACATGTGTGAGACTTTTTCACAGCCTGGCCACATACAGAGGCCCAACATGCAGGGAGCAATGGAATTACCCACAAAATGACCCCATTTTGGAAAGCAAACACCCTAACGTATATTCTATGAGGCATAATGAGTCTTTTGAATGGTTAATTTTTTTCCAGAAGTCTTCAAAAAACATGGAAAGAAAATGAAAATGTATCTTTTTTTTTACACAAAGTGGTCAATTTATAAGGTATTTCTAACACAGAGCAAAAATTACACCCCAAAATACATTCTGCTACTTTTCCTGAGTATGGCGATACCACATGTGTGAGACTTTTACACAGCCCGGCCACATAGAGAGGTCCAGCATGCAGGGAGCACCGTCAGACCCTCTGGGAGCATAAATTACACATAAAATTTCCTAACGATCTATTACAATTTTGAAGGCCCTGGAGCACTAGGACAATAGAATTACCCAAAAAATGACCCCATTTTGGAAAACAAACACTCCAACGTATAATCTATGAGGCATTCTGAGTTTTTTTAACATGTCTGTAGCGCCCTGGGGTTTAGTCAGGGAGTTCCTCACCAGATTCCTTGTCAGGAGTAGCTATAGGCCTTGCTTTGTGCTCTGGTCCAAATCATTTGGTGGAGGGGGGATTATGCTGTGGGGGTTGTTTTTCAGGGGTTGGGCTTGGCCCCTTAGTTCCAGCAAAGGCAACTCTTAAGGCGTCAGCATACCAAGACATTTTGGACAATTTAATGCTTCCAACTTTGTGGGAACAGTTTGGGGATGGCCCCTTCCTGTTCCAACATGACTGCACACCAGTGCACAAAGCAATGTCCATAATGACATGAATGAGCAAATTTGGGGTGGAGGTACTTGACTGGCCGGCACAGAGTCCTGACCTCAACCCGATTGAACACCTTTGGGATGAATTAGAGCGGAGAGTGGGAACCGGGCCTTCTCATCCAACATCAATGCCTGACCTCACAAATGCGCTTCTGTAAGAATGGTCAAACATTCCCGTAGACACACTCATAAACCTTGTGGATAGCCTTCCCAGAAGAGTTGTAGCTGTTAAGGGTGGGCCAACTCAATATTGAACCCTATGGACTAAGACTGGGATGCCATTAAATTTCATGTGTAAAGTGTGCGTGGAAAGGCAGGCGTCCCAATACTTTTGGTAATATAGTGTATATTTATTAGCTACAGGAATCTCTGAAGAGTTACAGAATTCTCCATGCAGACTACAATAATGTAACAAACCACCAGAAGCCTAATATTTAATGAAACACTTAGGGTCGGTTCACACTAGGACGACTTGTCAGGCGACCTAGCCGCCTGACAAGTAGCGTCCCGTTCTGTACAATGGAACCGTTCTAATCGGAGCGACGCAAGTCGCTCCGACTTAGAAAAAGGTTCCTGTACTAATTTGGGGGCGACTTGAGGCGACTTGCATAGACTTCTATATAGAAGTCGTTTTGCAAGTCGCCACCCCTGTCGTGTCCAGGTCACCTTGGAGCAGTCGCGCTGCAAGTCGCGCTGCAAGTCGCGCTGCTTCAGTGTGAACCGGGGCTTAAAGCGGAGTTCCACCAATTTAAAAGTCAGCAGCTACAAAAAGTGTAGCTGCTGACTTTTAATAATTAGACACTCACCTGTCCCACGTTCCAGCGATGCGGGTGCAGGAAGCCTTGCACCTCTCCCCCTCCTCTCCGCGGCGCTGGCATTCTAACTGTGGGTGCCTGGCTGTAGCTTCACAGCTGGGTGCGCACTGTTCATTCACAGCTGCGCGCTGTGAATTGCCTGGCAATCTTCTGGGACCTGTGACGTGTCCCAGAAGATTGCAGGGAGGGAGCGGGGGGAAGTGATCTTCCTTGCGGCGCCAGGGGAGGAAGTGGGAGCTGGGTGCCTGTACAAACAGGGTACCCGCTCCCCCCCCCCCTAAAAAAAATGACATGCCAAATGTGGCATGTCAGGGGGTCACCGGCACTTAAAGCGGAAGTTCCATTTTTGGGTGAAACTCCACTTTAATCATCAGAAGCCTTGTGTAACACAGTAGGCACTGTCAGAGCAACAACCTGAGCAAGAAGCCCCACCAAGTAGTACTGCAGGAAAATGACCAGAACACCATTAAAAATAAAATTGGCATTAGTGATTTATGCTCTGAAAAGAGAAAAGGTGAACCACCTGCAAGATTCAGTAAGGGCAGCCCAACTTATCATATATGGTTTGTACAACACAGCCCAAGCCATGATCATGGTTAAAAAGCTACTTATCGGAAGGTTTATATGAAGAGAAGACCTCTCTCGACCAACTCCAAGCTTGGGAACCTACTGAATACAAAGGTGTGAGCACACCATGGAAACAGCTTAGCTAAGGTTGTAAGGAGAGGAAGATCTTCTATCGAACAATGTACAGTACAGACGACCATTGGGGAAAAGTTTATACATTGCAACCACTAAACTTCCAGATATACGAGAGCAGCCATGTCACTTCTCTGCAAATATGTGAGTAAACCCCAACAAAAGGGACTGGAATAAAATTATTAGTCAAGCACTACTCATGATATGAACCTGAGATTATCTTCAAATGGTGACCCAGAACTTCAAAAACCAGATGGGGCATATACGAGAAGTAGTTGTTGAGTGGGGTGTTGCTGTATATACAGACATAGGTGTACTGTAACAACCATTTTCATATATTATAGGTCAGTAGTAGGTGGTAGTGTTTAAAGTTTGTGTGTGGTAAGGTTTTTCCTAGTGGAACTGCATGGTTATGATATAATTTCCTGTCCCTATGGCTCGTGTTTTTTTCCCCATAAAACAAGGGCTCAGCCCTGTGTCCAACACCATCTTGGCTGATGAGAGTCATATATGCAGCAGCTTTCCAACAGGATACTCTATCACATTCGTACATTGAGCACTGATGTGGCTGCACCCTAGCTATAAAACACAATAACTGCACCTATGTCTCCATACTGCCATTTTGCAAAAAGCATGGAAATGGCTTGAGGAAATGTCAACTATTAAAGATGAAAACAAGTACCGAGGGTTTAGAGTTTTTTTGTATTTCAACGTTAACAGATACACAATCTATGTACGTGTTGTGTTGTAGTTACCAGAGGTGTTGGTGGGAGATCCTTCTCGAAGTTCTGCTAAAGCCAGGAATCCAAACGCATTAAGACGGTAGTTGAAGCTGACATGGACGGTATGGCTGACCAGGTCTTCATTGGGACAATAGCCAGGCTCTGACCCACTGGCAATTAAAAAGTAACCTCCGTGGATCCAAACCATGACTGGCAGCTTGGCTTCATGATCAAGTGATGGTGTCCACACATTGACATACAGGCAATCTTCTGAGCCCATCACTGTGCCCTTCTCACTCAAAGGCCTCACTTGGGCACACATGGACTTGAACTCTGTGGCAGTGAGAGTGTCATTCCAACAGGTGGACTCCACAGGAGGCTTCCAACGCAATGGTCCAGTGGGGGGACTGGCATAAGGAATTCCTTTAAACATATAAACATGGTCACAATGATGACCACGAACCTTTCCACACGATGTTGATACATCTACCAATGTACATTCTGACTTTCCAGACAGATAAGCGAAACCAGCTACCAGCAAGCAGAACAGTATCATCCCAACACCTATAGCAGCAAGTGTCTTGTAGGTTGGAAAGCTGCATGAAGAGTCCGATTTATCAAAGTGCTGCTCTAGAATCGTTACTTCTTCTTCTTCCTCCTCCTCAGAGTCCACAAGACGCTTAAACTCTGAACGTGAGCCTTGCTCTCCTTGAGCACTCCCACGACTGTTGAGAAAAAAGAGAAACATTTTAATACTTCCAGTGACCTACAAGAATAGTAATAACTGCTAGGTGAAGTCTATGTAAGGCTGGCCATAAATGAGTGTTTTTTTTTTTTGTCCCATTCTTAAAACATTGGCTGAGGATAGCAAAACCAAAACTATCATTGATTAAAGTGATTGTAAAGCCTAGTATTTTTTTTTTAATGAAAATAACAAATATGTCATACTTTGCCTGCTCTTTGCAATGGTTTTGCACAGAACATCCCTGATCCTCCTCTTCTCAAGTCCACCGCCGCTGGATTCTCCTCTTCTCTGTGCACCCCCATAGCAAGCCGCTTGCTATGGGGGCACATGTGCAAGCTCGTTCCCAAGCCACGTTGTCTGTGTCCATAGATACAGACAGCCCAGATCATCCCCGTCCCCATTCCTTCCTCACACCATTTGATTGACAACAGCAGGAGCCAATGGCTGCCTGAGTCCCTGTGAGAAGAGCAAGAGAGGGGAGAGAAGACTGCAGCCGGGCACAGTGCTGGATCTCTGATAGGCTCAGGTAAGGGTTTAGAGAGAGAGGGGGGGGGGTGTTTTACCTTAATGCAGGGAATGCATTAGGGTAAAAAACACCCAGCCTTTAGAACCACTTTAACATAGATTCCTTTTGAAACATAGTTAGGAAATCATTAGGAACACAAGTGTAGAAACCTTTAACTTGATTGTGAATTAGTATGAGGAAATAGACATAAGACCGTTTAGTGGTAAATTAACTCAATATATTGGTATGGGTAATGCCCCGTACACACGATCGGAAATGCCGCCAGCAAAACTCCGATGAGAGCTTTTGGTCGGAAATTGCGACCGTGTGTATGCTCCATCAGACTTTTGCTGGTGGAATTCCCGCCAGCAAAAGGTTGAGAGTATGTTCTCTATTTTTCGGTCGAAAAAAGTTCCTATCCGAAAATGCGTTAGTCTGTATGCAATTCCGATGCGCAAAAAAACACGCATGCTCGGAAACAGTTCGACGCATGCTCGGAAGCATTGAACTTCATTTTCTCGGCTTGTCGTAGTGTTGTACGTCACCGCGTTCTTGACGGTCGAAAGTTCAGAGAACTTGCGTGACCGTGTGTATGCAAGCCAAGCTTGAGCGGAGTTCCGTCGGAAAAATCTTGGATTTTGCTTGTGTGTACGGGGCATTAGAGTAAATTGAGCATAAATGAACACACAGAAAGTAGGTTCAGACACCGTCCACTAAACAGTATAATCACTATGCTAAGGTAACTTAGAATAGATTTCTGTACCACTAGACTGGGATTAACTCCTGTATCGGCACAGTCAATAATAAACATTGCATAGAAGAATTAACTACAATGTGAATAATACTGTAACTTGTTTAGAGTGCATGCTATGAGAATGGCTAGGATATGGTGCAATGAGAGTTGAGAGGTAGCTCTTGTAGCTCTTGGCATAAGCAATACGTGATGGTCTTTGTGTAACAGCTGCCATGGGACAGTCTTTAGTCCTAACTCTTCAGCTGGCTAGCATTGGGGCCCAATAGTACCATCAATGCACATGAGATTAGCCTTAGTCAAGCCTGCAGGCAGCAATAAGGCTCCTATATGGCTGTATGGTGAGTTTATAAAGGGCTCAGTCTCTCTAGCAGCAGATGGTAAATCTCCCTCTGGCAAATGCAGTTCAAAAGCTCTTGATTATAAGATCTGAGACTGCTGCTGGACAATGCCATCTTGGATGTAATCTCCACAGCAGTGGCGGTTGGTGATATATTTTTTTTTGGGGGAGGGGGGGTGTCAAATAATCCTCCAGCTGCCACCCCAAAATGGTGGGCTCTGTGCCCCGTGCCCACTCTTTTTCGAAGCCTATTAGAGCCTCTGGCTCTAATCATGTGCTTCTAAAAAAAAAAAAATTGGAGTCTAGCCCCCGCATGTAGATTAGGGGGGCTGGACACATGGATTAAGGGGTTGGCGCCCCTGCGCCCTGCATTACGGGCCGCCACTGCTCAGCAGCCTCAGCAGATTGATCTGTTACTGGAACAAGTATCTTCATTTTCCCCTCTGATTTCCCCTCTGTTCCTGTTCTGATGGCAACCAAAAGTTTTGGATTTACCCTCACTTTTATTCCTGCTGAAAATGGTTCTAATTGCTCACCGCTATAAAATCCTAAAAAAAAAATGCTTTTGTCAACTTAAGGCTTGGTTCGCAGGTCTTAAAATAAGCCTACAGGTGCGACTAAGCACAGGCGTATTGCTACTTCTTGCATGTAGGGCAGCTTTTCATTTCAATGGACTGTCCTACTCGCAAGAAACAAGGAAAATAAATCTCTGACTCTTTTTCAAAAAGCACTGAACCACATTAACAATGACTGGCACCACTGTGCATCTGCTAAACGGCAGCGCGTTTGTGTTGTGAAAGCATGTGATTTTGTACGCGGTACCAACATGCATGATCTGAACCTAGCCTAAATATTTTCCTAGGTCTGCCGATAGTCTGCTGTATACACTCAACATTTTAGATGCTAGGTAACTTTTACATTAAAGTGTTACTAAACCCAGTAATATGAAAATAGTTAATCTCCCCCCCCCCGCCCCCCACAGTGCCCACAGCTTCTAAATCTTCTTTTTACATTAAAATACTGCCACTATATATCTTTTTCGCTGATCTGTATACCACGATTACATGATAAACTGCAGACTTTCTCCAGTGCTGAGAGTTCAGGAGGGTGGAGATTTTCCCTGCAGCCTGTATACACGCCCACATGTGTGATGTCAATATCATGTCACCTGGCTATCTCTGAAAACAAGTAACTGTTCTCTCCAGCGTAAAAGACACAACTGAGCATGTGCAGGCTGGCTATTGCCTGTGTGTTAGCTGGCCTTCCCAAGCTAAACATTGCAGGAGAGGGAGGATTTTTGCATACAGGATAAAACAGCCTTTTTACACAATGCAGAGGATTAACCCCTTAACCTCCCTGGTGGTTTTTCCGAGTGTGGCTCAGGGTTTAGCACCATTAGCGGTAACCCCGAGCCACACTCGGGATTGCATTGCAGGATCATGGTGCAGTATACTTACCTTGTCCCCAGGATCCTGCGATGTCCCCCCGCTGTGTCCTCCGCCCGATGCCTCTGTGTGCTGGGCTCCGTTCCCTGTGAGCTTTGCGACGCACGGGGGCGGAGCCCGGTGGCAAATTCAAAAAAGTGAAAAATCATAATACATACAGTACACTGTAATCTTACAGATTACATTACTGTATGAAATTATTTCACATCCCTTTTGTCCCCAGTGCTTTGTCCAGTGCCCTGCATGCAGTTTTATATTATATATACTGTTCTTTCTGCCTGGAAACTTGAGATTGTTCATAGCAACCAAAAAGTGTCCCTTTACATCAAAAGTGGTTTTAAACCAGCTAGAAAACAGCGATAGTAAATTAGAACACTTGCAGAATTGAGCGATAGTGATTTGTGGGGAAATTAATTTTATTATTATTTTTTTATAATTATTTATATTTATTTATTATATTATAATTTATGATTTTGTGTTTCAAACTTCATCATACCCGGGATATCTACTAGACTCTTGTTTGGACAGATATAAGTGTATTATTGCTAAGAATTACAGGCCTACAATATAAAACACCAAATTTCTATGCAAAATAATTGTACCGATTGAGACTCAAAAATCTGACATAATCATACCGCCAGGGAGGTTAAGGGGTTACTAAACCCTCGTTTAAAAAAAATAATTAAAATAACAAATATGTCATACTTACCTCCTCTGTTCAGTTGGTTTTGCACAGAGTGGCCCCGATCCTCCTCTTTTGGGGTCCCTCAGCAGCGCTGGTGGCTCCTTCTCTTCTCGAGTACCCTGTCAGAGAAGCTCTCTCTTTCGGGACACCCGTGTGGGCGCGTTCCCGTGTCCTGCTTCTGAGCCTATTGACACAGAAAGCAGGACTCGGCAGCGGGAGCCAATGACTGCGCTGCTATCAATCTATCCAATCAGGACATGAGACACCAGCCATAGCTGGTGTGCTCATCCCCGGGGCGAGAAAGACAGGGCTCTGGTAAGTAAAACGGGGGGTCTGGGAGCTGCAGCATTGAAGAAGGTTTTTCCCCCTAATGCATAGAATGCGTTAAGGTGAAAAACCACGAAGGTTTGAAACCCCTTTAAGTTCCACAGCAGCATGCTATGCTGCATATACAGACAGATTTTACTGTTCATGGTTTAGTAACACTTTAGATGATACATACAGCTATAAGGAGAACCAAGCTTTCTAATGTGTATACAGGACTGATGGTCAAAAAAGAAATCACTTAAATCTTTGTTTTTCTGCATCTGATGTCAAATACTGTGCACTCCACTTTTTGGAGGTTTAAAGGGGTCCTAATACTAGATGCATAGACACTATATTGTCAAAATTATTGGGACGATTGTCTTTACCACAGACATGAACTTTAACGGCATCCCAGTCTAAGTTCATAGGGTTCAATGCAAATGCATACAAGGAAATGCTCCGCTATATCTGCAGGAGAAAATAAAACACTACACACCCAATCGCAGCCTTCGATCAGCTAACCAAAACCTCCTCATCATTCCAAAATATCGCTACAAAGCAAAGGGAGAACGAAGATTTGCAGTCCAAGGACCTCGACTATGGAACGCTCTTCCGACCCACATCCGCATGGAAGAAAACCATCAGGCCTTCAGGAAAAAACTAAAGACATTCCTTTTCTAAAGAGCCGGCAACAGAGAACGCATTCTAGCGCCTTGAGGCGATTTAGTTCGCATTTGCAGCGCTCTACAAATCCTTCATTCATTCATTCATTCATTCATTCAATATTGAGTTGGCCCAACCTTCGTAGGCATAACAGCTTCAACTCTTCTTCTGGGAAGGCTGTCAAGTTCCTCCACCCCAAACTCGCTTATCCATGTCTTTATGGACCTTAATTTGTGCTCTGGTGTGCAGTCATGTTGGAACAGGAAGTGGCCATCCCCAAACTGTTCCCAAAAAGTTGGGAGAATGAAATTGTCTTGGTATGCTGAAGCCCTAAGAGTTCCCTTCACTGGAACTAAGGGGCCAAACCCAACCCCTGAAAAACAACCCCACACCATAATCCCCCCTCCACCAAATGATTTGGACCAGTGCACAAAGCAAGGCCTATAAAGACAAGGATGAGCGAGTTTAGAGTGGAGGAACTTGACTGGCTTGCAACAGAGTCCTGACCTCAACCCGATAGAACACCTTTGGGATGAATTAGAGCAGAGACTGCGAGACACACTCCTAAACCTTGTGGACAGCCTTCCCAGAAGAGTTGAAGCTGTTATAGCTGCAAAGGGTGGGCCAACTCAATATTGAACCCTACGGACGAAGACTGGGATGCCAATGAAAGTTCATGTGTTTGTAAGGCCGGGTTCACAATTATGTGAATTGGATGTGGGTTTCCCCGCATCCAATTCATATGATAGGAGACTGTGACCAGCTCTCAATGGAGCCGGTTCACACAGCTCCAGGGCGGCTACGGTCTGCACTGGAAAAGGGTCCTGTGCATCTTTAGCTCTGTTTCAGGTCCGAATTCAGGCAACAATTTGGACCGGATTCGCACCTGAAATGGCAAACAGGGACGCACTGGACCCCCTGCTGCGAGCCGCGGCCACAGCTAGTGTGAACCTGGCCTCCAGGCAATACCCAATAATTACCCAATTACCCAATACTTTTGGTAATATAGTGTAACTCTTTATCTTCCTGTTTGTCAATGGCTAAAACTGTACACTCAAGATCGATGTAACTTTTACTTGAGGGTGGAAGGTACAGGTGAAGATGTCCAGCCCTGCTGCTGGCAGCCTGTAAATCTCTATGGTGGGATCAAATCAGCTGCAGCTGGACGGTGCAAGCAGTCTGCATTCCGAGCATTGGTCCCTGAGTGCATGCTGCTTTAAATGTTAGTACGGCTCAGTAAATCACCAGTAAGGATGGGCTCAGGCTAATAGCAGGCAGTAAGACATTTCCCGATCTGTGCAGCCGCGGATCGTCTCACTGCCTGTGATTAGCGGGGTAAATGCTCAGTGTGCATGCGACCTAAGTGGCCCTATTCAGATATAAATTGAATATAATATACAGGAAACAATTAGCATTGTGTAATAGTTACATACATTCATAAAAAGAGCATCATTTGTTGAGACAAAATCTCAAAGTGTCAAAGTAAATGAGGCTTTTAAGTTTACAGTGCTTTGAAAAAGTATTCATACCCTTTAAAATTTTCCACATTTTGTTACAACCGAAAACATAAATGTATTTTATTGGGATTTTATGTGATAGACCAACAAAAAGTGGCACATAATTGTAAAGTGGAAAGAAAATGATAAAATGGCTTTCAAATTTTTTTTTACAAATAAATATGTGAAAAGTGTGGCGTGCATTTGTATTTAGCCCCCTTTACTCTGATACCCCTAACTAAAATCTAGTGGAACCAATTGCCTTCAGAAGTCACCTAATTAGTAAATAGAGTCCAGCTGTGTGTAATTTAATCTCAGTATTAATACGGCTGTTCTGTGAAGCCCTCAGAGGTTTGTTAGAGAACCTTAGTGAACAAACAGCATCATGAAGGCCAATGAACACACCAGACAGGTCAGGGATAAAGTTGTGAAGCAGTTTAAAGCAGGGTTAGGTTCTAAAGAAATATCCCAAGCTTTGAACATCTCACGGAGCACTGTTCAATCCATCATCCAAAAATGGAAAGAGTATGGCACAACTGCAAACCTACCAAGACATGGCCGTCCACCTAAACTGACAGGTCGGGCAAAGGGGAGCATTAATCAGAGAAGCAGCCAAGAGGCCCATGGTAACTCTGGAGGAGATACAGAGATCCACAGCTCAGGTGGGAGAATCTGTCCACAGGACAACTATTAGTCCTGCACTCCACAAATCTGGTCTTTATGGAAGAGCGGCAAGAAGAAAGCCATTGTTGAAAGAAAGCCATAAGAAGTCCCTTTTGCAGCTTGCGAGAAGCCATGTGGGGGACACAGCAAACATGTGGAAGAAGGTGCTCTGGTCAGATGAGACCAAAATTTTACTTTTTGGCCTAAAAGCAAAACACTACAGTGCCTTGAAAAAGTATTCATAACGCTTGAAATTTTCCAAATTTTGTTACGTTACAACCAAAAACGTAAATGTATTTTATTGGGATTTTATATGATAGACCAACACAAAGTAGCACATTATTGTAAAGTGGAATGAAAATGATAAATGGTTTTCTAAATTTTTTACAAATAAATATGTGAAAAGTGTGGCATACATTTATATTCAGCCCCCTTTACTCTGATACCCCTAACTAAAATCTAGTGGAACCAATTTCCTTCAGGAGTCACCTAATTAATAAATAGAGTCCACCTGTGTGTAATTTAATCTTAGTATAAATACAGGTTTTCTGTGAAGCCCTCAGAGGTTTGTTAAAGAACCTTAGTGAACAAACAGAATCACAAGGGCCAACGAACACACCAGACAGGTCAGGGATGAAGTTGTGGAGAAGTTTAAAGCAGGGTTAGGTTATAAAAACTATCCCAAGCTTTGAACATCTCACAGAGCACTGTTCAATCTATCATCCGAAAATAGAAAGAGTATGGAACAACTGCAAACCTACCAAAACATAGTCATCCACCTAAACTCCCGGGCAAGGAGAGCATTGATCAGAGAAGCAGCCAAGAGGCCCATGGTAACTCTGGAGGAGCTGCAGATATCCACAGCTCAGGTGGGAGAATCTGTCCACAGGACAACTATTAGTTGTGCACTCCACAAATCTGGCCTTTATGGAAGGGTGGCAAGAAGAAAGCCATTGTTGAAAGAATGCCATAAGAAGTCCCGTTTGCAGCTTGCGAGAAGCCATGTGGGGGACACAGCAAACATGTGGAAGAAGGTGCTCTGGTCAGATGAGACTAAAATTTTACTTTTTGGCCTAAAAGCAAAATGCAATGTATGGCGGAAAACTAACACTGCAGATCACCCTGACCACACCATCCCCACCATGAAACATGGTGGTAGCAGCATCATGTTGTGGGGATGCTTTTCTTCAGCAGGGACAGGGAAGCTGGTCAGAGTTGATGGGAAGATGGATGGAACCAAATACAGGGCAATCTTAGAAGAAAACCTGTTGGAGTCTGCAAAAGACTTGAGACTGGGGCAGAGGTTCACCTTCCAGCAGGACAACAACCCTAAACATACATCCAGAGCTAAAATGGAATGGTTTAGATCAAAGTATATTCATGTGTTAGAATGGCCCAGTCAAAGTCCAGACCTAAATCCAATTGAGAATCTGTGGCAAGACTTGAAAATTGCTGTTCACAGATGCTCTCCATTCAATCTGACAGAGGTTGAGCTATTTTGCAAAGAAGAATGGGCAAAAATGTCACTCTCTAGATGTGCAAAGCTGGTAGAGACATCCCCCAAAAGACTTGTAGCTGTAATTACAATGAAAGGTGGTTCTACAAAGTATTGATTCAGGGGGGCTGAAAACAAATGCACGCCACACTTTTTCACATCAACCACACATGGTTTCATCAACCATTTACCATTTTCCTTCCACTTCACAATTATGTGCCACTTTGTGTTGGTCGATCACATAAAATCCCAATAAAATACATTTAAATTTTTGGTTGTAGCATGACAAAATGTGGAAAATTTCAAGGGGTATGAATAATTTTTCAAGGCACTGTGTGTATAGAGGGCAGTGACACTGAGCTAGCAAGTGACAACACAGACAGATAAGACGCTGGCTGTCCTGTGACTCTGATCACTATGTATATAAACACCACAAACTAAAAGTGACGACAAGGCTTCCATACCACCCGAATGTGACTAGAAAGAGGTGAAAGCTGCCATCCTCATGAAAACTCCCCACATCCCTTCCCTTGACCCCAGAGCTGTCCCCCATGAGAAGACTTTTACTCACCTGTTCCCCGCCATTCTTCTTTGCTTCAACATAGAATCACATACTTCCTCCTCCCTGCAAGGCTAACCTTTGTTCTGTTTCTAGAATGTATCACCTAGCTCCGTCTAACCGGCCAAGTGACATTACATCAAACAAACTGCAGTGACAATATTGTGACAAGAGTCCATGTGCTTCATCAGAGGATAGATGCTGCGTTACTCCTTATAGGAGGTATGGAATGCTGTTCATCCAGGGAGCCCGGTCTGTGCACTTCTACCAGTCCTGATATTTTCCTGGCTGAACTGGAATGCCTCAATAAAGCCCTGGAAATTGTTAAAGTTGGACACCAGGAATTCTATTTTTTAACCACCTTACCCCAGGCCAATTCTGACCTTTCTGTCATACACGTAAGAATCAGCATTTTGTTGCTAGAAAAGAGAACTCTCAAACATATTTTTTTTTAAGTCGCACAATATTTCAGCAGCCATTTTCGAAATGCAAATTTTTAGGAAAAACCCGCTTTGAATTTTAGTGCACACAAACAGAATATAATACCCAGGTTCTTTTGGCAAAATATAAAAGCTGATGTTATGCCGAGTAAACAGATACATAACATGTCATGCTTTAAAATGGTGTATACGTATTTACGTACCTCGCAGTGGCGCCCTGGCCTCCCAGATGTGACTTAAATATTATGGACCTGTCCCAATTTATGTGAAGTCTGTGTTTTATTGTGTCTGTTGTATGCCATTAAATTAAAAAAAAAAAGAAAAAAAGGCATACGCCTGTGAAACGGCAACAATCTGCAGTTGCAGTAAAAATCTTCATAGGCAAGGCTTTTTGACCTTATGCACACTGTATTATTGTAAACGCTGTTTCTCCTTACAGTAAGAATCGGCACTGAAAATGCACCTAAGCTGTGTTTTTTCAAATGCGTTTAGATGCGTTTAGTGTTTGGGCGAAATTTTTGTTTCATTGGCCAGAATTTTAATTTATCCTAGCAATTGAAATGAATAAACGATAGCGCCTAGCACTTAGACGCGCTTAGCTGTGTTTGGCATTTTTTTTTGCCCAAAAGCTCCTCTCCTGATGTTTCTGTGTTTAGGAGAAGGAGCATTGACTGGCTCCAAACGCTGCTGCTCCTAACCTCCTCTAAAAGCATGGCATGTGCATGGACACGTAGGCTTTTATTGAGGTGCGTTCAGGGGCAAAAACACCAAAAGTCCCAAAAATTTCAGTTTAGGAGCAGCAGTGTGCATGAGGCCTAAAAGTACTAAAAGTCAGGTTACCAGTTTAGAGTTACACGGGGAGTCTTGGGTAGACCCCCCCTTCGACGCCTTGTAGGAGTGATTGAGTGACTGTATAGCCACTCAGATCACTTCTACAAAAAAGACCATCGCCGGCTGAAAATTTTGATACTGGGATAATGAGGCATAGTTACATAGTAGGTGAGGTTGAAAAAAGACACAAGTCCATCAAGTCCAACTTATGTGTGTGATATGTCAGTATTACATTGTATATCCCTGTATGTTGCGGTCATTCAGATGACTATCTAATAGTTTTTTGAAACTATCGATGTCCCCCGCTGAGACCACCACTTGTGGAAGGGATGTCCACATCCTTGCCGCTCTTACAGTAAAGAACCCTCTACGTAGTTTAAGGTTAAACCTCTTTTCTTCTAATTGTAATGGGTGGCCACGTGTCTTGTTAAACTCGCTTTTCTCAAAAAAGTTGTATCCCTATTGTGGGGTCACCAGTACAGTGTTTGTAAATTGTAATCATATCCCCTCTCGAGCGTCTCTTCTCCAGAGAGAATAAATTCAGTGCTCGCAACCTTTCTTCATAACTAATTTCTTCCAGACCCTTTATTAGCTTTGTTGCCCCTCTTTGTACTCGCTCTATTTCCAGTACCTCCTTCCTGAGGACTGGTGCCCAGAACTGGACAGCATACTCTAGGTGCGGCCGGACCAGAGTCTTGTAGAGCAGGAGAATTATTGCTTTATCCCTGGAGAGAATCCCTTTTTTAATGTATGCCAATATTCTGTTTGCTTTGTTAGCAGCAGCTTGGCAATGCATGCCATTGCTGAGCCTATCATCTACTAGGACCCCCATGTCCTTTTCCATCCTAGATTTCCCCCAGAGGTTCTCCCCCCAGTGTATAGATTGCATTCATATTTTTGCCACCCAAATGCATTATTTTACATTTTTCTACATTGAACCTCATTTGCCATGTAGTCGCCCACCCCATTCATTTGTTCAGGTCTTTTTGCAAGGTTTCCACATCCTGCGGAGAAGTTATTGCCCTGCTTAGCTTAGTACCGTCTGCAAATACAGAGATTGAACTGTTTATCCCATCCTCCAGGTCGTTTATGAACAAATTAAATAGGATTGGTCCCAGCACAGAACCTGGTGGGACCCCACTACCCACCCCTGACAATTCCAAGTATTCCCCCATTTATCACCACCTTCTGAACTCTCCCTTGTAGCCAGTTTTCAATCCATGTACTCATCCTATGCTCCATGCCAATGGACCTTATTTTGTACAGTAAACGTTTATGGGGAACTGTGTCAAATGCTTTTGCAAAATCCAGATACACCACATCTAAGGGCCTTCCTTTATCTAGATGGCAACTCACCTCCTCATAAAAGGTTAATAGATTGGTTTGGCAAGAACGATTCTTCATGAATCCATGCTGATTACTGCTAATGATACCGTTTTCATTACTATAATCTTGTATATAGTCCCTTATCATCCCCTCCAAGAGTTTACATACTATTGATGTTAGGCTAACTGGTCTGTAATTCCCAGGGATGTGTTTTGGGCCCTTTTTAAATATTGGTGCTACATTGGCTTTTGTCCAATCCGCTAGTACCATTCCAGTCAGTAGACTGTCAGTAAAAATTAGGAACAATGGTCTGGCAATTACTTGACTGAGTTCCCTACGTACCCTCGGGTATAAGCCATCCGGTCCCGGTGATTTATTAATGTTAAGTTTCCCAAGTATAATTCTAATTCTGTCCTCTCTTAGCCGTGAAGGTGCTTTCTGGATAAACACTGCAGTTTTGGTTACTGAAGCCTCCTGATTCCCTTGTGAAGACTGAGGAGAAAAATAATATCAATACCTTCGCCATCTCCCCATCTTTTGTAACCAGATGTCTTTCCTCCTTCTTTATGGGACCAATATGGTCTGTCCTCCCTTTTCTACTGTTTACATACTTAAAGATTTTTTTCGCTCTCCTCCGCTATGTGTCATTCGTTTTCTATCTTTGCCGCCCTAATTGCACCCTTACATTTCTTGTTGCATTCTGAATGCAACAAGAAATGTTTGAATGCTGATGATGATGATCTACGCAGCAAGGAGGAACCGCCTAAGTGATGCAAGATGCCCCAAACAGGGCTAATACCCAATACTGGCAGTCCTATGGGGGAACGTGATCAGACATATGGAGTCAGGCAGTTCCTGCTCCTCACAGGATAAGGAGCTATAACTTCCCGGAGGGTTAACGGATGGTGAGATGCAAGGTGGAAGGGGTGCAGCTGGATCGTAGCCATCGAGCAGCCGCTCAGTCAGGGCACCCAAGGGCAATGGGCGTAGTGTGTCCCACACTGTCGCAGGGAAGATCACACCGAAAGTGCATGTATATCTGTAAAGTCACCGTCAAGTAACAGAGAAGTCTGGGGGCTCCAGACAGGTTGCAGGAAGAACCATACTTGAATCTGAGAGTGCCTCAGTTACTCTCAGTGGGTGCCTGCTGCGTAGCAGCGGAGGAAGAGTGTTTGTGGACCCGGGAGCGCCAGTTAGATCAAGCATGTTGCCAAGGTTGAGAGGTCAGTGATAATTGTACATCAAGGGAGTGCCTCCAGTCCGGGAAGTCCAACAGTTCCAAGTCCAGCTGGGACAGGAAGTGCAGGAGATCTTCTTTGGAGCATAGGGTAGCAGATTTGCAGTCTTGTCCTGCCTGTAGACTAAAGGGAAACCCCCACGATAGGTAATACCAGTTTTGTGTAAGGCTTCCAGATGAGGATGGAGAGCCCTGCGTTGCATCAAGGTGCGGTGGGATAGATCCTGGTAAAAGGATGACGAGAAGAAGCTGCTCCTTGAGCCCACACTGCCTGGAAATTGGGGGGCCCCTGATGGCACTGGGAGTGATGGATACACAGGGGAGGTAGGCTGGCAGTGGTGCGCCGTGTTGTGCAGAACGATACCTATTATTTCACAGCCAGCAGGGAGGGGCGGGGCTGGAGCACCAGTGAGGCTCTGACCCCTCCCCATGCAGCTTGAATGCTCGGGACTCAGAGGCCCGAGGGGTAGGAGCTGGAGTGGGAGCTGCTGAGTTGGCAATACTGAGAGCACGCCTGCGGTAGTGGCATTGTGGATGGTGTCATGGTGAGCCTAGCTGTCCAGTACTGTTTGCATGGAAGGGCTTGGAATGCCCGGAGGGATGCTCCCTCCTGCACCCCTCCTTCTGTCTGCATGACTTGATTGGTATAAGTGAGTCCTTGTCACAGTGCTGGAGGTGGGCACACCTCTGCAGAGAGGGATCAGAGTGCTGGGGAAATATCTAGGGTGCAGAAAGGGATCAGAGGGCTGGGCGGGATATCTGGGGTGTAGAGGGTTCTGAGTGCTGGGGGAATATCTAGGGTGTAGAGGGGTCAGAGTACTCTTTCCCTGTTTGGGAGGGAGGTTTGCCCACATGGACTGAATATCCGGGACAAGGGAAGTACCCCTGTTAATATAACATGTTGATATGTCTCACTGTTTCTACTATTGTTTTCATTGGGACCATGACAGATGTACCCCTCTTATCCCTCTCCCCCCTTTTTTATGTTACCTTTGTTGTAAAGTAAACTAAATAAAGATTCTATAAAAAAAAAAATCTGATTGCACTGATCTCGCTTTCACTATTTAAAGTTGGTGCTGTTTACATGCTGGGAAGCCTAAATGCTTGTTGTTTCCGATCCCCTACCATAGAGGTGATCAGAGACGATCCGTTCTCCGGTCACCTCTATTGTAAGCCGGCACAACTGATGGATCGAATGGCTGGAGAGGCACTGGAGGGCAGTGAGGGGGGGGGGGGACCCCCTTCTGCCACCTGTAAAAGCAATCCAGCAGCTAATTACCTGCTAGTTTTACTGGTTTTACTTTGTAGAGCTTCACTGGCTCCAAAAAGCAGTACCAGGGTTATGCCTGACAGCTGTAGCTATAACTCTGGTATAATCACTTGCAGTTAATCACGTGCATGTACATGATTCGTCAGCAAGTGATTGTACTGAAAACAGGATTGTTAATTTGACATCGCTTCACCATTCAGAGAACTTCTTAAATTTTTTTCAATGAATTCAAGGTTTTCTCTGATTGGACAAGGCGAAGAGGAAGGGTGGGAGACATCATCAAATCAGAGAACGCCTTGTATTTAACTTAAAAAAAAACCTCAAGATGTTCTTTGAATGGTGGAGGTGGCATTTGAGCGACCCCCTGTGTTCAGTATACAGAAGGCAAGTCCCTCAAGCAGCACTTGGAATGTATGTAGCAAAGGGTATCACAGTAAATTTACGCATCCCTATCAGCTCTCCAGAAACAAAATATGAAAAGTTAGATGACACCAAGCTGGACCAATATAAGCTGAAAACAAATATAACCCCTGGTATTCAGCTTTAAATTGTAACTAAAGCCATTTTTGGATTAGGAATTGGTTAAAGAGACCCTGTCATCAGACCTTTTATTAATAAGATCTTCCCATAAGATTATAGTTACAAATAATATATTTTATACATGTTATTTGCCTGTAATATCATTCCTTGTGTAATATCTGAGATTGCTTATGAATGTTACCATCATGGATGTGATGTCAGCAGCTATTGGACAAACCAAAATGTTTCTTTTTTCCATCACTTTCAGTCCCAGGGACAATGGTCAGAAGGACAAATAGAAAGTCGGGATAAGCTTGGATTTGGGCATGGGTTTGGTCCAAAATTAAGTTCATCTGAATCTATTTATCGGTTGAATCAGATGGACTTGTGATGGACTAGATGGCGTCTTTTTTTCAACCTGACTTACAGCGTACATAGTTACATAGTTAATACTGGGCCTATGAGCTGCTGGCAGGAATTTCTCTGCCCCAAAACTGACATACACAAATGGATAGGAGTGCTTGTGACATAGTTGATGTATAACGGGCAGATGGTTATATTAGATAAATGTCATTTCCCTAACTCTTCACCCTTAGGCAATTCCCTCTTAATGGGTCCCAATAATTTATTAAACTCCCATGCCTGGGTAGCATGTAAGTGGGCAGGGGGGCGGTACCTCCATGTTCTCCTACTCGTTGGGTGCCAAGTGTGGGTCACATGGAAGGCCTACCCCGGGTTGGGTTCCTCTGGGCTACTCTAGGCACCTGTAGCAGGACCTAAAGGCAGACCTTAACTTAACTGTTCTCCAGTTAACTCTTGGGTCCCCATGGCAATGTACACCTCCAATGTAATTTGCATTTAGGAGGAAAATAGAAAGGGGAAGCACTCATATTGCCGCATCCGTAAATTAAGGGGAACAGAAGAGGGTACTAATATAGTATCCAAAAAGTTGGACTTTGTAGGCATGGAAATGAAGCAGACGCACAAGGGCTCAGTGTACAAATTATGTCATTTGTTTAAGGTTTTATCCTCTTTTGAATACTGTGTTATAATATGAACTTTTTTCAATAAATATTACATTTTATTATTGTTACTTCTCCAAAGTCCGACTTTTTGGATACTATATTAGTACCCTCTTCTGTTCCCCTTGCATTTAGGAGGGACACTCTGAGTCTTGTCCACTTTCACCTGTCCAGTGTATCACCGCTACCTTACTCCCAGTAACGGAACAGTATGGGGTTCCGCCATAAACCCACCATGGACTCTGTGCATGCACTTGACTTCATTTAACTCTTCCGTACCTGTGTACAGGCTGGGGACCCCTGAAGTATGAGTCTGCTCCAGTTACTATGGGAGATGGACTGCTCACAGAGAGAGTGTCGACAACAACTCCCTCCTGCAAGAGGCTGTCCTATCTGCCAAGGGCTCATGCTTTACAACAGGCTGCTTGATAAAAAGACACAAGTCCATCTAGTTCAACCAATAAAAGGGGAAAACATTATACAATCCCATATACACAATCCTATACCCATAGTTGATCCAGAGGAAGGCAAAACCCCAGCAAAGCATGATTCAATTTGCTCCAGCAGGGGAAAAAAATTCCTTCCTGATCCCCCAGGAGGCAATCAGATATTCCCTGGATCAACTTTATCTATAAATGTTAGGATTCTGTTATATTATTTGCATTTAGGAAAGAATCCAGGCCTTTTTTAAAGCAACCTACTGAGCCAGCTCTTGAGGAAGACTATTCCACATTTTCACAGCTCTTACTGTGAAGAATCCTTTCCGTATTTGGAGATTAAATCTCTTTTCCTCCAGAAGCAAAGAGTACCCCCTTGTCCTCTGTGATGACTTTAAAGTGAATAACTGAACACCAAGTTCCACTTATGTATTTATACATGTTGATTATTTCCCCCCCTTAATCTGCTATTCTCAAGAGAGAATACATTCAGTTTAGCTAATCTTTCCTCATAACTGAGCTCCTTCATGCATCTTATCAGTTTTTCTGCACTTTCTGCAGTTCCCAGATATCCTTTTTAGGAATACATTTCTAATCCTAGCTCAGGCTATGTGCTGCCCCGGCATACCTGAGATCCATTAGTGGCATGTTCCAGTGCTGGAGTCTTCGGGGTCGAACCCTAGGTCCCAGTGACTGCCTACATTACGGCAGTAGCAGTAGCAGCAGCAGGCAACATTCTTTCACTCTTCATAAGTGCAGCTCTCTGACTCTCTCCCCTCCAGGCTCTCTGCTCCGGACCACTGTCCCTTTCTTATAACGCAGGATCAGTGGGTCGGACCCAAAGAAGACCGGCCAAAGAACAAAGCACAAAGAAAGACATTAAACCTTACCATAATGTCCTGAGCAGCACCTAACTGGCTTAATTTCAACCTGCTTACAAGCAGACAGCTCCTGGGACGCCGAGTGGGACCTTACTGTGGACTGTTTTACTTGTGAGAGTGCTAGAAGGGAATAAAGGTTGCTATATGGACTGCTGCTGTGGGGTCCCAGATATACTGGCTATTCCCTGCTACCTCCAGAAAGCTGCTATTGAAAGACTAGAGTGAAGTTTGTTCTCCTGTCTTTGTTACTGATTGTTTTGGAGTATTCTATGACCCTAAATCCTGTTAAAGTTCTTCAGCAATAAATATTAAAAAGACATCCCATGGACCAATAGTCTCCTAACAGTGGGTCGAATGTAGCCCTTTGCTTGCCTTTATCCGGCCCTTGGGGCACTATTACTCTTGGGGACACCAAGAAGGGGGTACCATTCCTTCCACTGACACCAACTGTGGGAAACCATTCCTCTCACTGACACCAACAATGGGGCATTTTTACTTCCACTGAAACCAGTGATGATGGGACACTATTCCTTCCACTGACACCAGCAATTGGGTATAATTCCTCCTAGTGATATAAACAATTAGGCACTATTACTCACACCATTGATGGGGCACTATTGCTCCTACTGACTACAGGCACTAAGCAATTTTTTTACTCCCACTGATGCTGAGGCATTTTCAGCTTTCACTGGCCACTGTTGCCCCCCTAAAGTCTGAAAGACAGTGAACCAGATCTTTGTTTAGAAAGTATGGAGATCCTTGCCCTACACTGAGCCTGAATTGTCGGTGTTTGTGGGACTTCTCAGCGGTGTCTTCGGGGGGTAAGCACTACAAACATACTATTTAGCCTATAAACGGCTCAGAGGTCCATAATCGATGAACAAAATCTGCTGCAATCTGTGCTTGAAGACCACCTCCCCTCTTTATTCCTCATTGGGTTTCACCATTTTGGCTCTTTTATATAATAGAGAGAAGGTGAAGCTTGGCGGTCATTTACAGCTCGCACATCACACACTTTTGCACAGGTGAGTCAGATATCATTGCATATGTCACCTGCCAGAGAGCATATGGTTAGAGATGGCAATGTGTACTCAATTGTTGACTATGTGTCAATGTAGGCAATCATTAACCGTTTTGTTTATTCTACTTAGGCTGTATATTCTGGGAAAAGAAGAAGTTGGTTTTATATAGCTGATGTTAAAGCCCAACTCTGGGCTTCAAAACCTACCCCTGGGGGTTGTAAAACAAAAAACAGGTTTCCAGGCAATACCCACTTTTAATGCAAAGCTTTCTCCTACTTAATTTTTGCCCAGTGCCATTCAACCCAGAAGACTTTGCCCTGTGACTGCAGTGTGAATGGGTCTGTCACCCCCTAAAAGGGATCACCAAGGCACGAAAAAAAGGTAAGTATAAAACAAAAATAAGCAACACATACTGCCAGGGATGTTCTGGAGGTGAAAGGGGGTAGATAAGGGTAATTTTTTTTAACACATAGATAAGGGTAATTTGGCTTTAAAAAATGAAAGTAGCGCTAAATTCACACGTGTGCTTAAAAAAAAAAAAACATTTGGAGAAATGTTTTTTTTTTTTACTCACCTCAAAATGCCTGTTGCTAGAGGGTCCCTCATAGTCTGCCTCCTTCGGCGCCTGGGCTCCTGACGTCACTTCTCTCGGCACAGGAAAGGAGATCGCCTCTCTCCCCTCCCTCTTGTCAATCATCTGGGACATGTGATCGGTCCCAGATGATTGCGCAGCCAGTGACAGCGCGCGGCGCACACATGCCCAGTGGGTGCCCGGCTGTGAAGCCACAGCCGTGCGCCCACAGTTAAAATGCTGGCGCCATCTAGCGGAGGGGGGACGAGCGGGGCTTCGATCGCTGGACCCTGGGACAGGTAAGTGTCCGATTATTAAAAGTCAGCAACTGCAGTATTTGTAGCTGCTGATTTTTTTTTTTTTTTTAAATTGGAACCCCGCTTTAAAGTGGAGTAGACTCCCATGCATAATTTGTATCTATAGGTAAACCTATAATAAGGCTTACCTATAAGTACTGTAAATATCTCCTCTTTATGAGATATTTACTGTTCTGTATTTACTGTTAACTGCATTCGCTTTGAAGGTATGGCCACCCAATCCATTCCTTCAGAGTCCTGTGCTGTAAACCGCGGCTCCTGCATGCATGTGCGGGAGTGACGTTATCACGGCTCTGGTCAGTCACACAGCCGGAGTTCGCGAACCCAAAAGTAAAACCGGGTGAAGAAGGAAGCCCTGTCAGCGGTGACAGCTCGTCACTGCAAGGTTTCGTTCTAAGGTAAGTTTCACATTATGTGCTAGTATGCAACGCATACTTGCACATTATGGCTTTACCTTGAAGGTTCCAAAAAAGCCACAGCGGTTTACAACTGCTTTAGGGCTGTGTGGCAGTCAGGTGCTAGGGATCTCTTATATGGAGATCCTAACCATCCGGTAAGGAGCTTAAGCACCAGTGGGACATCCCAAAGAAGACACCTGTGTGGTGTGTTTTGGGCACTGCACATCAAAAACAATGTTTTGTTTTTTTGTTTTTTCAAGAATCTTTCACATAGTTAAATTGGGATTTGCACTAATAATTGTTTAGCATTAAGTTTATTATACATATTTCCTTTGCATTTGTTTTTCGGTTTGTAACACTATATTCACTATCAAATTGAATTGGTTATGTATTTTAGTTTAATGTGCCTATGATCCTATATTTTATGATTAATGTGCTGCTTTTCCATTTGTTGATACAGTGAGCACATGAATTCTTTTTTTTTTTTCATTACTTTTTATTGGCTCTCTGTACACGATTGAAAGATTTTGAGGAAGCAAACATTTTGAGGACTAGATGTTTTTTAAAAGGGGCTGCAGGTCAAATTGGCTGAAAGAACTGTTTAGGAAAGGATTTAATGCATATGGCCTATACCATGAAATATGAGGATACAAAAAGATAATGTAGTGCAAAGCTCCTGACTGGTCCTGCTGTTTTACCCTGGTTCTGATCCCAGAATGGTGCAAATGGCCAGGGTATTCTCAGCCAGGTGCAATGTTCCACTCAGTCCTTCAGACAGTGATCAGGCAGATAGTGTCTTTTTGTGGTTTCAGCTGACATTGCACCATAAGCCTCCTGAAAAGATCCTCTTTGGACATTGCCTGGTTGTTCCTGTGGCTTGGGGCTGATCCTTTAGCTCCTTGGTGAGCCAGAATCATTCAGGACTGCTTGCAGCTTCTCAAAGCCTTGGAAGGTTTAACAACACTTCCAGACTGGGTCACTCTCCAACAGGCAAAGGACCCTGCTACCCTTTGCTCAGCTACCCCTCTCCAGGGCTTTTTTCAGCGGGAACGCAGTTCCAGCACCTTCAGCACTGAATGTATATGCCAAGGGTGCTGGGGGCTCTATTAATGCTGGCTGCTGGGGACTCTATTGTTGCTAGGGGGATCTATTGCTGCTGGTGGGGGAATGTTTTGTTTCTGGGGGTCGATTGTTGAGGAGAGATCTACTGTTGAGGGAGGGGTCTATTGTTGGTGGCTGCTGGAGAGACTATTGATGCTGGATACTGGGAGATCTATTGTTGCTGGGGTGGATCTGTTGTGGGGGATCTATTGTCACTGGGGAGATATATTGTTGCTGTGAAGGATCTATTGTTGCTGGCTGCAGGGGACCTATTTTACTGCTTTTGAGTAGCAAGTTCAATGCAAACTACTGTGCACAAAAAAAGTTATACTTTTCTGTATTCTCTAGGTAAAGGGTGGAACCAAAGGCTGGTGCTTGGAGGTGGGTAGGCGGCGGAGACAAGCGGTGACTCGGAAAAGGGGAAATACCTGCACCTATTCCCTGAGAAAAAAAAAAGCCCTGCTCCTCTTAGTTCCCCGATAGTCACTCTCCCAACCAGGGATTGGCTGAGGATGTATGCAGGGTCAGCCCAGACTCTACCCTCTACACCCACTATGTTCCAGTGCTTTCTGGAAAGACCGACAAGCCTGCAGCTGCAGAGCCCAGAACAAACATAATCAATAAGCTTCACTAGCTACGGCAGTGGTTGATGTGACTATGGTAGCTTCATTATTAAAGGTGATACTTGAAATGATCTACAGAAAGGCTTCTTAGATGCCATAGGTTTTTAGTCGCACCCTGGGAGTCTTATACATTTTGAGATGTACTTGGGGAGCCTTCTATGTGGAGAAGACTATTAGAGCACTGAAAAACAGCTATATGATCATATATGTGATATATAAAAGTATACCTCAAGGTCCAGCATAGCAAGGTATTTTATTTTTGGACATGATAGTGGATTTGATTATTTAAAGTTCTGGATTATAGAGGAAGTTGAACCAAATCCTCGTAAAGGGGATTATGACAAACAAGTATTGCAAAGAGAAAGCAGGTGTGGATTTGGGAACTGGAAGCAGCATACCAACTCGGTTTAAATTATATTCTTAGCTTTAGTTCATTTTTGTAAATTGTCATTATATAAGAGCTCTGTCCTCAAAAAAGTCTTATTTCCCACAGACGCTCATCTTGTGCTGTGATATATATATATCTATATATATATATATATCTATATATATATCTATATATATATATACTATATATATATATATATATATATATATATATATATATATATATATATATATATATATATATATATATATATATATATATATATATATATATATATATATATATATATATATATATATATATATATATATATATATATATAGATAGATATATCTATATATATATATATATAGATAGATATATCTATATATATAGATATATCTATATATATCTATATATGGGGTTAGAGTAATGAAGTGAGTATATTTTCTAACAATTATAGATTTTTGTTTTTGAATATCACACCCCCTGGCGACTCTTACTTAAATGAAAACATCTAAATATTCATTAAGATCTAGATGATTTGTTGATGTCCATCCAAACACACATAAATCAATATAATTTGGTATGATAAATCTTTACCTATTATTATACATGCATTACAGTTTCATATGAATGTGGATATGTTCTAAGGATGTAGAGGGTGGTAGATTTCATTATATTTATTGTTTATGTGTTCATAATTGTATACTGAGAATCTTAGGCCCTGTTGTTCTCCTCCCATGGCCATAGTAACTGTGTGAGCCACTGTGTGAAAGGCAGCAAACAGCGCTGTGGACGTGGCTATGGGATGAGACATATGGCGACATATGGTGTGTTGAAGGTGTGTGCGTGAGAGGTGGTGATGACATCACCTTGAGGTAAAAACCCCACACTGTTAATCACCTCTGAAGCAGCTGTGTGGGACCAGTGAAACTGGTCAGGTGCTGCTTAGTAGGTCCGTTTGTGTCCTTGGTCTGTGAATGTAATGTAACTACCATCTATCCATTTGTTTGGCATCTTTGGCTAAGGGGAACCCTAGTAAGCACTGTGAGCATATAGAACTAACTTTTCCAAACAGTTTTTGTATTTTTTTAAAGAGTAATTGTAGTTCTAGCACCTAGGGAGCCCATGCAGTGCAGCAGTATGATGAAATTATTATTGACCTTTGACAGGCTTGTAATGAGAACATTGTTCACACAGATACCTGTTGGAATCTGATTGCACCTGAGACTTTGGAACAGTTGTATTGACCTAGGATAAGCTATATCTTGTGGCTCTACACATTGGAAGTTCATTTAGAAATTGCAACAAGAAATTCTATCTATTTGACAACTGGCATTGAGGTTACACAGGAAAAAGACAAACAAGGATTGGCACAAGGTGTAGGTAATAAGTGCGAGCTTTGAGTGCTCAATGAGGGAAATGGCAGCCATATAAAGTTCCAACAAAAGTCTGTTGGAATGTAGGATGCTTACTGTAGTGGCAGCTCAGTGTTACCCTGTTTCCCCGAAAATAAGACCTAGCGTGATTGTCGGTGATGGCTGCAAAATAAGCCCTACCCCCCAAATAAGCCCTACCCTGTTTCCCCGAAAATAAGCCCTACCCTGAAAATAAGATCTACAGGGACTTTAACTAGGGCTTATTTGGGGGGTAGGGCTTATATTGCATCCATCAGCAACAATCACGCTGGGTCTTATTTTCGGGGAAGCAGGGTAGAGCAAGAAGCAACTCCGGAAGACAAGCAGGGGAGAAAACACAAGCGCCTTCTAAGTGCAGCACGAACAGAATTTAATGTAGATAAAAACAAGTGTTACTCATAAGGGTAAAAATTAAACAGGCATGTAGTATTCTTGCTATGGTCCTCGGTGTCACAGTCCTGGAGGTGCCTGGTGGATGTATTGGCTGTCTCCACGTGATCGGGGAGCATCGGTGGACTCTGCTGCTTCCTGGGTCCATGGAACGCATTGTTGATGTGGGAGGTGATGTGTGGCTAATGGTGACACGTTTGCCTGAAGAAGGAGCGCATGCTCCACAAACACGTTGCCCATGCGTCAACCCACTGATAGTGGGGTACTTTGACTCAGTAGTGGGCTTAAACACCATATGGCCATATGGTGTGACCAAATCCCCATATTTTTGCTTATTTGCTGAATATGTTCAGGTGTTTTAACTAGCCTTGCAGGATTTAAAATGTAATTTTTGTATGTGTGCGCTGTAATCTTTTGTTATGTTTGTATGTACGTGCGTATATGTGCATGTCTCCCCTGTGCTCCACTGAATGCAAATCGCATTGCATTACATTCTTTCCTGCCCATGCTGTCAACTGGGATCTGGAAGTGATGTCATACACACCGCTTCTGGGTCAGGTACAAGATGGGGGGGAGAGTGGACATGTGTCTGTTCTCCTCCCTCCCCTCTACCCTGCGGCACTGGCTATGCCGGTTCCAGGCCCGCAGATGGACAAGCAGAGCCTGCGATAAATAGCAGAGGCGTGTGTGGGGGGCACTTTACACAATGCAGCGCAAGGCATGTGGACCATCACCAGTAGAACACACGCCCAAGGCAGAATCACAGCCTGTCCCTCACCTGGCTACCACTTGCATGTAAAGCTTGGTGCACACTGTCAAAAAAATGAACAGCTCAGATCGGAGCTGCTGTACTAACAATCCAATGTTAGTACTGTGATCTCCCCGCTGAGCTATTGTGTTATGACACTCCGGCTAGTTGATCGGGAGCCGGCCGGCTGCTGGTTTTCCAGCATGCTTGTCCGACATATGCCGGCTGAACGGCCGGCTTCAGTTGGATAGGCTGCCATACACACTGGCCAAACGCTGGCCAGTTTTTATTGACCCAGCCGATGTCGCCCGACATTCGGCCCGTGTGTGCTAGGCTTGATAGTGTGATGGGCAGCAGCTCAATAGGGAAGGACAGTGGAGCAAGGTAGGGGCGATAGGAGATCCAGTTTAAGGACTTTAAGGACCCTTTCACATGGGCACCTCCGCTAAACGGAATCTGCTTGCTTAGCGGGGATCTCTTCACTGATCATCGCTGATCAGGCGGATGACAGGTCCATGTCCACTCCGCTATGCAGAGCGGACACGGACACAGTCCCGCTCTCCTCTATGAGGCAATCGGATGGAAATGGACTGCCTGTCCTTTTTCATCCAATGTCATCTGATCCGATCCGCCGGATGGGTGGAAAAAAGGACCGCCATCTGTCTGGATGGCAGGATCGGATTGGATGGCAATGGGTGTCAGCAGACATGTGTTCACTGACATCCAATCGCTTCATAGAAGAGAGTGGTGGGTTAAATCAGGTCCACCTAAAAAATAAACGACAGGTGGACCTGATCGGACAACCCGTGTGAAAGGGGCCTTCGGCTGGGTGGCTGTGGCAGGGAGAGAATGCAAAACAGAAGAGAATGGGGGGGGGGGGGAATGGGGGCACATAGGGACAAGACACCTGCCGCAGTCTAGCCCAGATGCCAAGCCTCTAATTCTAAGCGCCAATACAACCTGGCGCCTGGAGTTTGTCATGCCCTGGAAAAACCTCATACTTTTATAGAAAAACTCAAGTACCTTAAAAAAAGGTGGTGTCTGTGGTGTCTGTGTACAACTCCAAAAGTAAGGGCAGGATGACAAACCTTTTACCCACAATGGAAGCCCAAGAAAGCACCATGGAGGAGGAAGGTCCCTGATAAAGGACAAGGGACACACATTGAGGCCCTGAAAAGTCCCTTGCTACAATTTGTCTCCTTTGGTCATTCGGTGTGGGATGTTGGCATAAGATGACACAGAACCAGTGTCCCAATATTTTTCCAGTGGTAATAACCCTCCCTTACTATAGCCAAAATGAAAACAACAAGTTTTGCACTTAGGTCTGCTTTAAATACAAACCTTCTGGAAGATAAAACGGCTCCTATATGTGTTTTTTATGCTGGGTATTTTAACTATTTGCTCAGAGTTGAGCTAAATTATTAATTCCTAAGTATACAGCCCAGCCCTAATATAATACAAAGCTGATAAAACCTACAATGCCAATGTAATGTGCAAATCATGCCTTTATCTAGGAAGTCTGTGTTCTTCCTTCTCCTATCTACTTTCCATACTTCCCTATTGAACAGTGGAGTCATGCATCACACTAAAGCCTAATACACACCGGCCAAATGTCAGACGGTTCAATAGAAACCGGTCAACATTCAGCCCGTGTGTACTGCCACTGGTTCGGCTTTTGTCGAAGGGGCATGAAAAAGGTCTGCCGATCGGTTTCTGATCAGCGCTCTCAGTCAATGTTCTGGTGGGGGCCGTCTCCATGTCAGAACACAATAAAACAGCAGGGGAGATAGCTGTACTAACATCACATAATTAGTACAGCCCTGCTGGGTTGAACGGAAAAAAAACCTAGTAGTGTGTACTGGGCTTTAGGCCTTGTTCACATGGGTAACCATAAAAACTGGTGGTTCAGTCATAGTTTTACTGCCTCCCGTCCATCTACCTAAAAGAAAACACGTAGCTGCTCAGATCTTTACATATGCCACGATCACAGCAAAAATGATACCCCTTGTCATGTGCTGACATCAAATGCAACCATTCAAATTAACCGAATGTAGTCTGGTTGTAGCACAGTGGTGTGGGCTTTTTAGGGTACAAACAGGCAGTGATGAGGCTACATATTGCCTCCCAGCCACCTGTCAACCATCCTCTAAAAAAAAAGAGGTGTCCATACGGGGCGCCGCCCCCCTAATCCATGCACCCGGCCCCTAATCTACATGCAGGGCACCGGACGCATGGATTCCATTTTTTTTTTTCTTTCTAGAAGCACATGATTAGAGCATGAGGCTCTAATTGGCTTCAAAAAAGGTTGGGCTCGGAGCGCAGTGCACTGCCCCCAGAGCCTGCCCAGTTGTGTGACAATAGCGAATTAATATTCGCTATTGTCTTCCTGATTCTCCTCCCGGCCAATCAGGAAGCGGGTCCTGAGACCCATCACCCAATTGGCTGAGAAGAGAACGATCCTATTGGCCACCTAGGAGGAGGAGGGAGGAGACGCACAGTGAAAGCCGCCGTGATGTTGAGGAGGAGGAGACGCAGAGGAAGCCGCCTCCTCGAGGAAGCACTGCCTGTGACCCAGATGGGGTAAGTGCGATACTGGTGACCGTTCGACCTCCGAGCACCATCCCTTGGTTCCAACCCCTACCCACCTCCCAATACCGCCCATTTTTAGAGAATACAGAAGGAGCAACATTTGTGGTGCTAAGCAATTTGTATGGAATTTGTCAATGATAACAAGAAAAGCAGTAAAATAGATCCCCTGCAGCAAGCAACAAAAGACCCCTCCCCAGGAACAATGGACCGCTAACAATAGACCCCCCGACAGCAACAATAGATCCCACCAGCAACAACAGACCTTCCCAGCAACAAGAGATTCCTCTGCAAAAATAGATCCCCTCCAGTGACAATAGATCCCCCTGCAGTCAGTATTAATAGACGCTGCAGCACACGCCGCCACCCCTTGCCATTGCCTACATTCAGTGCTGGAGGTGCCGGAACTGCGTTCCCCCGCATTCCTGCTGTAAAAAAAGCCCTGATGGTGGTTAATACAACCTTGTAAGTAGGGAAAGGTTTAAACCCCTGCCAGCTGATTTTTTTCTGCTTTCTATGAATGATTGAGGAAATTCTCATCTCTTGTTCCAGAGGCAAATCTAATAACTTGAACTTTTCTTCACTTTCTGTTTTTGTGACAATAGTCATCAGAAGAAAGTGCTGAATCTCTCCAATAGGGATAAAGCCAGTAATAAAAAAAATAAAAAAATAACAGTCTAACCTTTACCCACACCAAAAAAAAAAAAATTTGGCTAGAGATATTCATTTAACCCCAATCAGCCCTAATAACCTTCTTAACCATACATTATGCAATTTACTTTCCTTCAACCACAGGAAAGAAAATTGCTTGATTCCCCCATCAACAGTCAGTGTTTATGGAGAAATCCCTCCCACTGTGCTTTTGTATTCTGACAGTGGGAGGTTTCCCAGGCATCATAATCGACTTCAGTACTACCAGCCAGCTATGGACAGATCAAAATTCAGCTGCTTCCTGGCGAAATGACCGAATTCCAATCCACCTTTGGCCGGCTTTAGCAATTATTTTGCTGATGATTTTTTTATTATTTTGGTTTTTCTTTTTTTTTACCATTAAGATTTTAACTTTTTTTCATTGTATTAATTTGTTCCTTAAAGGAGAAGTACATCCAATGCTTGTTTGGCTGTACTTCTCCTGTGGATCACAGTTCATTCTGCACTCCTGTAACCCATTTTCAGCAGACAGTGGGCTGAAGCACGCTGTCGGCTGACATCACAGAGCCGGTCCAGGCTCAGGCAAGATCACGAGAATGGAGTCGGTATCCGCCCACATGCCTGGACCGGCACCCGGCTCAGCCTCTCAGCAAGCCGCTGAGAGGCTGAGCCGGCCTCTCCCGCCCCCTCCACAGGCCAGCGCTCCAGTGAGCATGGACGGCATTGCTTCTCAGTTTCTGGCCTAGTCCAAATGGTGTCATATATCCTAGGAGTCCCCATGGGCATTTTTTTTTATCTGGAGGGGGGGGGGGGGGGCTTTATCAGCTAAACACACCCTCCTTTCTGCAAGCCTGAGCTCAGCACAGAGGGATTTTGGGAAATAAATACTACATGAATCATCTGCTTTTACGCAGAATAACAGCAGCTAGAATTGCTAGGGGGGTGTTTTTCAAAGTGATTTCTTGACAAAATAAAGTATGGAGACATTTGTGAATGGATGAGTTTGCTCTGAATTTTAGCCCTTTCAGTTTGTGGTGATCAGGTACAGTTAAGTTTCACTTTAATTTTTTTTCTAGTGTCACATTTCAAAATAAGCACAAAATTGGAAAAAGATGATTTGTTATAAAATAAACATAAATTTAGTGTCATTATAAAAGGGACTTAGGATAAAGGTCGCAACTTTCATTTACATGAACAATCGTTTTAAAACTAACAAGTGCCCAGCTAGAAACAAATAACTTTTTTATCCCTGTTGCATAGATGGTCTATTGATTGCAAAAAAAAAGCAGAAAATGTGTTTACGACTGGTTCAAACGATTTAGCGATGGGAAGGAATCGACTGAGGATGAGCCACGTTCGGGTCGCTTGTCGGCAAGCAGAACCCCAGACATAATCGAGCAAGTGCATTAAATGCTGGCACGAGATCGGTGACTGACTCTATGATTGATGGCGGAGGAATTGGGCATTATCAAGGACACGGTGGGCACCATCATCCACGAAGATTTGGGTAAGCGGAAGATCTGTTCCCGGTTTGTGCTGCACAAGCTGACAGACGAACAGAAAGCAAAACAGATGGAAACCTCAGGAGATTTCATTACCATGTGTGACCAGGATCCATCCTTTTGAACCATCGTCACAGGGGATGAGACCTGGGGCTACCAGTTCAATCCAGAATCAAAGTGGTAATCAATAGAATGGCATTCACAGTCTTCCCTGCAACCCAAAATTAGCTGTCTGCAAAAGTTCAAGGTCAAGACAATGTTGATCGCCTTCTTCGACAACGATGACATCATCCATAAGGAATTCTTTCTTGAGGGTCAAACTGTGAACGCCGCAGTCTACGAGGAAACTTTGCTACGAAACATTCGCCATGTTCGGTCAGAGCTGCATAGGACTGGGCAGTGGATGTTGCTGCGCGATTATGTGCCTGCGCACTGTGCGATTCATATGCGTCAATTCTTGGCTCAGCACGGCATACCTGTTCTCGATTATCCACCGTAATCCCCTGATCTGGCATCTCCGGACTTCTGTTTCCCCGCGTCAAGTGCATCATGAAAGGCGCATGTTTTGTGGACGTGGTGGCAATCCAAGAATGTTTTACAACAGTTCTGCGATCGATTCCTAAAGAGGCCTTTGCTAACAGTTTCCAGAAGCTTTATAAACGTTGCCAAAAGTGTGTTGTGAAGGATGGCGATTATTTTTAAGGCCAATAAAGGTAATTTGTATCTTCTGTTTTGTTTGTTTTCTGATACCATTCATCATTTTTTTTAGACACCCCTCGTATACAGTGAGGGAAAATAAGTATTTGCTCCCCTGCTGATTTGGAACATTTGCCCACTGACAAAGAAAAGATCAGTATATAATTTTAATGGTAGGTTTATTTTAACATTGAGAGACAGAATAACAACAAAAATATCCAGAAAAAACGCATTTAAAAAAAGTTAGAAATTGATTTGCATTTTATTGAGTGAAATGAGTATTTGATCCTCTATCCAACACCAAGATTTCTGGCTCCCAGGTGTCTTCTATACAGGTAACAAGGTGAGATTAGGAGCACTCTCTTAAAGGGAGTGCTCCTAATCTCAGCTTGTTACCTGTATAAAAGAAGCGATCGATCAGATTCCAATCTCTCCACTATGGCCAAGACCAAAGAGCTGTCCAAGGTTGTCAAGGACAAGACTATAGACCAGTGATGGCGAACCTTGGCACCTCAGATGTTTTGGAACTACATTTCCCATGATGCTCAACTACACTGCAGAGTGCATGAGTATCATGGGAAATGTAGTTCCAAAACATCTGGTGTGCCAAGGTTTGCCATCACTGCTATACACCTACACAAGACCGGAATGGGCTACAAAGACCATTGCCAAACAGCTTGATGAGAGGGTGACAACAGTTGGAACGATTATTCACACATGGAAGAAACACAAAATAACTGTCAATCTCCCTCGGTCTGGGGCTCCATGCAAGATCTCACCTCATGGAGTTTCAATGATCATGAGAACGGTGAGGAATCAGCCCAGAACTACACGGGAAAATCTTGTCAATGATTTCAAGGCAGCTGGGACTATAGTCACCAAGAAAACAATTGGTAACACACTACGCCATGAAGGACTGAAATCCTGCAGTGCCTGCAAGGCCCCCCTGCTCAAGAAAACACATGTACAGGCCCATCTGAAGTTTGCTAATGAACATCTGAATGATTCTAAGGAGAACTGGGTGAAAGTGTTCTGGTCAGATGAGACCAAACTGAGCTTTTTGGCATCAACTCAACTTGCCGTGTTTGGAGGAGGAGGAATGCTGCCTATGACCCCAAGAACACCATTCCCACCATCAAACATGGAGGTGGAAACATTATGCTTTGGGGGTGTTTTACTGTTAAGGGGACATGACAACTTCACCGCATGAAAGGGACGATGGACGGGGCCATGTACTATCAAATCTTGGGTGAGAACCTCCTTCCCTCAGGCAGGGCATTGAAAATGGGTCGTGGATGGGTCTTCCAGCACGTCAATGTCCCAAAACACATGGCCAAAGCAACAAAGAAGTGGCTCAAGAAGAAGCACATTAAGTCCTGGAGTGGCCTAGCCAGTCTCCAGACCTTAATCCCATAGAAAATATGGGGAGGGAGCTGAAGGTTCAAGTTACCAAACGTCAGTCTCAAAACCTTAATGACTTGGAGAGGATCTGCAGAGGCGTGGGACAAAAACCCTCCTGAGATGTGTGCAAACCTGGTGGCCAACTACAAGAAACGTGACCTCTGATTGACAACATGGGTTTTGCAACCAAGTACTAAGTCATGTATTGCGGAGGAGCCAAATACTTATTTTACTCATTAAAATGCAAATCAATTTATAACTTTTTGAAATGTGCTTTTTCTGTATATTTTTATTGTTATTCTGTCTCTCACTGTTAAAAAGAACCCACCATTAAAATTACAGACTGGTCATTTCTTTGTTAGTGGGCAAACGTACAAAATCAGCAGGAGATCAAATACTTTTTTCCCTCACTGTATGCATTACTTTAGCTTGAGAATGTAATTGCCGAATAAATACACATAGTCCCATAGGTGAAATTTATAAAATTTGCACATAGCTCCAAGGGTGAAATATCAAAACTGTTCTGGTCCACAAGGGTTATACAGGTGCAACAGTTGAACTGGTTAGAGTCATTTTGGTTTAGGGAAGACTGAGGAAGGGTAAGAAACGTGTGATGTTTTTATTACCATTCGGCTCACCAAATGTAGGGAAGATTGCTTCTCACTTCTATCCCAATGAAAACCAGCGCCAAGTACATGATGCAAATAAAAATCTCTTGACAGAGACACAGACATCGATATAACCTATCCATATCCTCTCCACCATCAAAAAAAGTGTTTTTCTGTATTCCCATTAAAGAGTTTACCCATCCATTCTGTCCCAGTGACCAGCAGACATAGATCCCCAAATGTCCCTCATTCTGAACCAAAATCCTCTTTCCCCACCTGACACTCATTTTCTTCTGATGTACAGCGCTCTATTGGGAGAATTATTATTAACTGTCAAAAGTGTTTTAATGTGTTAAACGTTTCATCTACCCTCTAAATGGTTGTATTTACAATTTTTAGAGCTTAGCCGCTTAGAATACCAGCCAAGACTTGCTCTGTATCTGTTTGAGATTAGGCTTCAAAATCGTAACACTGTTCAGAAGTTTCATGCAGAAATACCATGTAAAAAGAATCATCTACAGATCAAATAAAGCCTATTAACCCTTAGTTAATCATATTTAGTCTTAATTAACTCCTTCCTGCCTTTAGCTGTTTTTTTTTATTTCTATTTTTCAACCACTTAAGTTTTTTGTTTGCTCTCATGAGGTCATAACGCAGTTGTCACCTTTCTTGAATGTCTTTTCTACATTATCCCAAGGGTGTGAATTTGGGCTTTGTAATGGCTGACTTTTTGGCTGAAATAGGGCATTCTAGCTGGGATATCTTTCTACTGATAAATAAGAAGTCAATGAGATTGATTTACTAAAGGCAAATATACTGTGCACTGCAAATGCAGTTGCTCCAGAGCTTAGTAAATGAGGTAAAGCTTTACTTTGCAAAGAATACCCAATCGCATGCAAGGAAATTAAAAAAAAAACACAGCATTTTTGCTTGCACGTGATTGGATGATAGAAGTCAACAGAGCTTCCCCTGCTTTACTAAGCTGTAGAGCAACTGCACTTGTAGTACACAGTATATTCAACCGAAATATGTATTTCAGTGTGCCAGCAACCATACTAAATTGAAATCTGGGTTTGGCCTTTAAAGCTGTCCATTTGTTGACAAGGTTGTTTGCTAGCTGCACAAACTTTGGCAGCTACGGCATTACAGCTTAATCCCTGGCATGTTTGGCAAAGCAGCTGGCACCTGTGGGCATTATCTACTTGATGCTTACACACACACAGGGGCGTTGCTAGGTCTACAAAAGATATAGGGCTAGAGCCCATAGCAGCGGTCACCAACCGGGGGGGGGGCATGCCGGTGGTAAGCAATTTTTTGCGGGCAAAGGAAGGCTGGTGTTGGCGTTTCAATCATCATGGCACCATGGTTGATATGGTGTCAGGGTGATCGAAGCGCATTGTTTCTATTGTTACATATATAATGAAGTCGTTCAACTCACCATAATGCAGAATCAGTGGGAGTCCTGGGCGTGTCACTTGCCATGCCACCTGCCATCATTTGCAGATTGTCACTTGCCACCATTTGCAGATTGTCACTTGCCACGTCACCTGGCACCATTTGCAGATTGTCACTTGCCACGTCACCTGGCACCATTTGCAGATTGTCACTTGCCACATCACCTGCCACCATTTGCAGATTGTCACTTGCCATGCCAGCCAGTGCCACCAAGTGTGCATTGTCGCTGCATTGGTGGCAGGCTGGCAGCACTGGTCCATTTAGTGAGGGCAGCAGAGCGGAGATGCGTGGCGGGCAGTGAGAGATGATGTAATCTCTCTGCTCCCCGCCGCACTTCGCTCCCACGTTGAAGTGGCCCGGCTGTGAGGGCGGAAGAGTGGTGACGGGCGGGCGGAGAAAAATTATGTCATCTCTGCTTGTCCGCCCGCTCTTCTCTCCTCCCCCTCCAATGCCACCCGCCGCAGCCGCGACCCGCCCACTCGTCTCTCCTCCCCCTTTCAATGCTGCCCGCCGCAGCCGCGACCCGCCCACTTGTCTCTCCTCCACCTCCAATGCCACCCGCTGAGACTCGGGGCTATGGGCTCCACATTCGGGGCTCCAGCCTCGATAGCCACACCCTGGCGACACCTATGCACACACATACACTATATTGTCAAAAGTATTGAGATGCCTGCTTTTACATGCACGTGAACTTTAGTTCAATCCTATTTTATTAAGATAACATAGAAAAGAAAAACAGGTACATATGTTAACATAATCCATCAGTATTGGTATATACGTAGTTTACAAAGCCATCTAGACAACGCTTGTTGGTCTCCTACAATGGTTTTCAATCACAACTATTCAGTAAACCATAAGTCACATAATGGCATACATATATGTAAACTATCAAAGTCTCGGTAACATATAGTAAGAGCAAATTATTCAACACTAAAGCATTGCATATTGTATTTAGGCACTTTCATTTAAAGAGCGTGATATGCTGTAGGTATTACATATTGTCGCCGTAAGATGAGGGAACATTGCGTTACTAATGTTCCAAGAGCAGGTAAATTTGGCAAAAAACATGCAGAAGGGTACAAAAAAAAGAGGGATGGAAGGCAGCAAGATCAAAGTTAAAAGTAAAGGGGGCACTCCATCTAGGCTAAGATGTGGTGGTATCTAGTTCACCTTCGGCCCACGAGACAGATTCTGTACCGTGTACCGAAAAATTGACCAAGAAGTCCATGTAATGGAAAATCGTTCTTCTTTCCCATTTTCCTGTGCCAAAAGATGTTCCAGGTATCTAATACGATCCACTTCAATAGACCAATCACCTAGGAAAGGCACATCTGTCGATCTCCAGTGCCGAGGGATCACTGTCCTTGCCGCACATCTTTTTTTACCGATTTAAGAGGGCCCGGGGTCATGGATAAGAGGGCTATCTCTGGTGAGAGTTGAATGGAGGTCGCCATCAGCTTGCAATACAGATGAAAAATTGATTGCCAGAATTTCCTTACAGGGGCGCAGTCCCACCAGATGTGGAGCAAGGTACATCTGGAGGACAAACATCTCCAACAAGTGTCTGGCAGAGAGGGATTGCACCGTCGTATAGTTGTTGGGCATCTGTACCATCTTGAACCCTTTCTCTTGAGTCTTAGTTGCTAAAGATAACTTATGTGTCAAAATGAAGCATTTTTGCCAGTCTATACGTTAAATAGAATGTTGCAGTTCTGATTCCCAAGTCTGTGTGTATGGTGGGAGGTCAGGAGAGGTAGCGTTAAGCAGTAGGGAGTACAGTTGGGAAACTACATGGGTTGGGGGATCAGCCTGCAGAAGCATATCCTTAAATCCCGACGGTTCAGATACAATATCGGGCACAGAGGGGAGACTACGAATATGTGATAAGGCTTGTTTGTCTTTGAAGCCACTCTGATGGGTGCTGCACATGAACTTTAATGGCATCCCAGTCTTAATCCGTAGGGTTCAATATTGAGTTGGCGCACCCTTTGCAGCTATAACAGCTTTAACTATTCTGGGAAGGCTGTCCACAAGGTTTAGGAGTGTGTCTATGGGAATGTTTGACCATTCTTCCAGAAGCGCATTTATGAGGTCAGCCACTGATGTTGGACGAGAAGATTAGGCACTGATGTTGAACGGGAAGGTCTCCACCCTGATTTATCCCAAAGGTGTTCTATCGGGTTGAGGTCAGGACTCTGTGCAGGCCAGTGAAGTTCCTCCACCCCAAACTTGCTCATCCATGTCTTTATGGACCTTGTTTTGTGCACTGGTCCACATAATTTGGTGGAGGAGGGATTATGGTGTGGGGTACGGTGGCACAACCTAAACCTTGTGGACAGCCTTCCCAGAAAAGTTGATGCTGTTATAACTGTAAAGGGTGGGCCAACTCAATATTGAACCCTATGACTAAAACTGGGATGCCATTAGTGTATATATGCACATTTTTTTAAGGTGAGCTTAGCTTCTAAAGCAAAATGATTGATTATCCCTGAATAACAAAGCACACGTTTGCTTTAAAGGGAAGCCAGCGGGTCCACCAATGTTCCCAGGTGAAAACTGTTGTCAATATACAGGTACCTTATGGTGCCTAAAAGTTTATAGGTTAATCATCTAAGTAACTTCAGTGAACCCAGGAGTCCACCAATCCTGAGTCAAGGTAATGTGGATTGTTCACCTGGAATCCAAGGCCTCCTTGGAATAAAATTCTTCTAACAGTGTTTCCAATGCATAAAAAAACTCTTATGCCGCGTACACGCGGTCAGACTTTCCGACAGAATCTTTTCAGCTGACATTCCGATCGTGTGTGGGCCTCATCGGACTTTTTTTTTTTAAATTCTGACGGACCTAGAAATAGAACCTGATTCAAATCTTTCTGACGGAATCAGTTCCTATTGGGAAAACTGCTCGTCTGTATGCTGTTTAGACGGACCAAAAACGACGCATGCTCTGAAAAAAGTACGAGACGGCAGCTATTGGCTACTCCCTATTGAACTTCCTTTTTCTAGTCCCGGCGTACGTGTTGTACGTCACCGCGTTCTAGACGGTCAGACTTTGGTGTGATCATGTGTACGCAAGACAGTTTCAACGGAACTCTGTCGGAACTCGTCAGAAAAACCTTCAGAGTTCATTCCGACGGAAAAAACGGTCCTGTGTACGCGGCATTAGGCATTCCATAGGGCTTAGGTCTACCTAAAAATAAAACATCAGTTTTTAATAGATTTAGCGTTTAAATGGTTTTGTGGACTTCAAGTATTTTTTTTACTCATTTTGCTTCTCCATTCCAATCAATAAACTTACCTGATAATTATCAAGTTCAGCAGGTGCCAATGGCTCTTGGCCAAGCTTGTAAGAGTGGGAAGAGGGGAGAGAACAGATGCAGCTGGGCACAGAGCTGGGTCTATAGAGGACTTTTTTTTTGTTTTTGTAAACCTTAATGCAGTGAAAAAAGTTTTACCTTTAGGCCCCTTTCACACTTGTGCGACTTGTCCTGCGACTTGGGACTGCAAAGTCGCATGACAAGTTGTACCCCATGATTTTCAATGAGTACCATTCATATCTGTGCGACTTTCAAGTCACACCGACTTCAAAGTAGTCCCTGTACTACTCTGGTCCAACTTTGGTGCGAGTTGAGATCCATAGACCTTAAGTTTACACAGGCATTCCCGGAAATCGCTTTAAAATCGCATCAAAGTCGCAGTAGTGTGAAAGGGGCCTAAGAACCACTTTAACTTCTGTAACAAGTCAATGGAAGAATCAAACATTTCAGAGCCCGGTCACTCTGCCAGGACTTTAAGCTAAACACCAGGCAGAAGAAACGGTTATCTTTTTTTTGGTTTAAGTGTTGTCATTCACTGGCTGCTTTGGTTGAAGAAGAATCTAATTCAGCATGATCAGTGTTTGATCAGCCTAAAGCAGCCCATAGAAAGATGATACCAATTTTTTTTTGTTCAACCAACTGACTCAATTCCCCCATTGATACACTCAATTTTCTTTCCTGCCCTCAGAATACACCGATTAGCGACAGCAGCGCTGATTAAGCGGGGGAAAATCTGACAGGGCGGTTGTACAGAAGTGTATTGGTAGATAGACTTCTGAACAATCTTCCTGCCCACAAGTGGATCAAAATGTAGCTTGTCTCTGCTGAGCTGGCCTAATTTCCATCCATGTATGGCTGGCTTTAACGGAGCACAGAGGTAACATTGGGGGTCTAAAAACTTTCCCATGCCTCCTTATAGAGAATGTTTAACCTGCACTATGCTATCACTTGGGGGCTTATCAACCCCCTTGTGATGGCAATAAAGGTAAGTAAAAAAAAAAAAGATGTTTAAGAAAATTAATTAAAATAACCTCCACGCACATATGAACAAAATGTGTGTTGTGTGTCTACATGCAAAAATGTCAATTGTGCCACACATTCTAGGCATTACCACCTTTACTGGAGTGAGAGGAATATTCTAGGGCCATCATCCATGGTTAACTCCAATGCCCTGTACACACGATCGGACATTCCGACAACAAAATCCATCGGACTTGTCTTGCATACACACGGTTACACAAAGTTGGTCGGAATTTCTGAACGTCAAGAACGCGGTGACGTGCAACACGTACGACGAGCCGAGAAAAATGAAGTTCAATAGCCAGTGCGGCTCTTCTGCTTAATTCTGAGCATGCGTGGAATTTTGTGCGTCGGAATTGTCTACACACAATCGGAATTTACGTGAACGGATTTTACTTTCGGAAAATTTTAGATCCTGCTCTCAAACTTTGTGTGTCGGAAATTCCAATGGAAAATGTCAGATGGAGCCTAAACACGGTCGGAATTTCCGACAACAAGCTCCTATCGCACATTTTCCGATTGTGTGTACGGGGCATAACACTGAATTGGGGCTCACAATACACACAGCATGTGAGTTAAGGTGCAATTCTAATTGTATGGCGAGCACCCTGCCTTGGTCTAACCAACCGAACAATTGTCCTTTTATGAGCCTGTTTATGTTCTTGTTTATGCTCCTTTTTTTTTTTTTTTCTACACTTGTACACTGCTAAGTTTCAGAATACCAGCGGTCTCAAACTCTTGGTTTGGTGACTTGGTTAGCCACCTTAGGTGCTAGAGATGCTTCTGTAGTTTTGCGTGTAATTATAAGTGCTTGCTTCCCCAATCTTGTGGGGGCCCTTTCACACCGAACGCAGTGGGATGCAGTTGGATGCATTTTGAACTGCACGCCAATTGCATAGACAGCCCAAAATCAAGGTAATCCTTTGGGCATAGTTTACATCATTGCAGTGCAGCTCAGCACAGTTAAAAAAAAGTAGAGCATGCTGCATTTGCAAATGCAGGGGACTTGCTACAAACAAGCTTCAAATGCACCTCACCCCTTTAACCGCTTCCGCACCGCCCACCGCAAATATACTCCCGGCCCAGCTGCGCAAAACAACGTACCTTATGTTGTTTCCTCTTCGGGGTCTCAGGCGCGCACGTGCGCTGCCGGCGACCCGCTCCCGCTGTGATTGGACAAGCACGAAAATACAAATACAAATACAATACAATACATGACATCACTTTCGATTTTTTTATTCTTTTATACGAGAATTCTCATAACTTTAGTAGACTCCTCATGCTCGATAGTAGCATGCAACAAAAAAAACAAAGGATCTGTCGTCTGATTTTCAGATCGAGTGTACCGAGCATTATTTGTTAGTCTGTAATTTATAAAGTAAATAACAGAATATACAGAACATTAAAGGAGTCTATTTTAATAAATAAAATACATAAATTATAAACAAAAAAAGAGTTGAATTTGCTGAAGAGGGTAAATTCACATAAAGGTGGACACTGCATTGGGACAGGCTGAGCTAGTAGAGCAGATCATGAGCAAACTCCAGGTTCTAATTGTCAGAGGAGTCGGTCTCCTCGGTGGAGCCATCACTCTCCAGGTCCGGGCGTCTCCGGCTGGGTAAAGTCTTCTTTGGAGAGGCCACGCGGATGATCTCTCTGGGTGGAAGAGGGTAGGGGGCAGGAGGCTGTGTTACGGAGCAAGACGACAACTGGGCAACACTGTAGTGAGAAACAAAAATGTAATATTAGTTAACACAATCCTTATATTGTTATATTCACAATATCTATCTTGGATGTGGATTTCTCCGTATCCAATTCGCATGAGAGGATAGTGTGACCGGCTCTCAATAGAGCCAGTTCACACATCTCCGGGGAGGCCGCAGAGCGCACAGCAAAAGGGTCCTGTGCGTCTTCAGGTCCGAATTCAGCCAAAAATTCAGACCTGAGTCGGTGAACGGGGGACGCACCGGACCCATTGCTGCGAACCACACCGCACACAGTGGGAACCCAGCCTTAAAGAGAGGGTTTAACTCCTTCCTGCTCCCTCCCAGCGACCCCTTAACTGGGTCCTAAAGCTGTGAGGTGGGACGGACTTCCCACATGATCATGATGATTGGCTGTCAGAGATCACATGATAGGGATCCGTTCCTGCCAGCTCCTGATCATAAACGGAGCTCAGGAGCCGTCTACAAAAGCTTGGCCACTTTGCTGGGAGTGTGCAATGAGCACGCTCTCAGCGCAGAAACTTCACCCCCCTTCAATTTGCCTTAAATTGGTTGTAAACCTCAAACGTGAAAAATTAGCTAAGCATATTCCTCTATAGTGTGTACTTGTCTGAATCCAGTGCACTAAGTGTTATTTCTATCTTCTGCCTCCTTCCTCTGCCATCTATACGAGTCACTTCTGACAAGTTCTCCTGAAGAGAAAAAAAGGTGACGGGGGGGAGCTCCAGCACACACCCTGTGCTTGACATCCTCTCTACTGCTCCTGTGTGCGGGGCACTGCTGGTCAACTACCTGTGTACCAGCAACCCCCCATAGGGAACAGGAACTAAACAAAGGAGTCAACCATTGCGTGGGTAAGTTGCCCTAGGAATTCATGCTATAAAAACAACATAACTAGAGCCAGTCAACAAAAAGGGTAGAGAAAAAGAGGGAAGAGGAAGGAAGAAAATGGGAAGAAGGGTGGGGGCATGTGGGTGTTTCCCAAAGACTCAGGGGTCCAAAGGCTGCCAAAAGAAGGGGAAAAAGAATCAGAGCTCTGAAACTGGAGGGGTGTAAGGAAGGAAAGGCATAACAAATCCATGGGTCCCAAATTTTATAAAATTTGGTTTGTGTCACTGAGCATGCTAGGCAACTTTTCTTTGGTCAACACATTCATACGGTCCCTGACAGCTTGGAGGGGGGCTGAGGGTTTTTCCTAGGCTGCGGCTATCATTTGCTTGTCTGCCATAAGTACGTACATGGCCAATTTCTGACATCTTTTTTTATTTCACCCCAAAAATGTTATAATTTAGGTGATGCACGTTATTCATTGTGCACGAGATCCACTTGGACCTTCAACTTTGCTTTTAATTCTTATCCTTAAAATGATAAAGGCGATTACTGTAAGATCCCCAAGTCTCCATTTTCACACTTATGTTACATACACAGGCTGGGGAATTCCCCAGATTCTTTTTTACATTTTGGACTTAACACTATGTTTGCACTTTCCCTGACGAAGCCTTTACTTAAAGTGGAACTTTAGCCTAAGGAATTAAAATTGGTGGACAGGCAGGATGCTTTGTCTGTTCTGCATTAAAACTACTTACAAATTCAGCAATGCCGAATCTGACTAAAATCCCATGCATGCTCAGGAGTGACATCATCCTTGCCTGGCCAATGACAGCGGCCGCCAATTAAGACATGGAAGTTGGCCACCTGAAGATGTCAGCGTTAGGTTAATGGCTGGAGCGGAGTATTTTTCTGCTTTAAGTTGGCCATAGATGGATGGGAATTTGGCAATTTCAGCCGGGAACATACAAATTTCGATCCATCTGTGGCTGCTCCTGCTTGACAAAAGTTGACCCAATTATTGAATTCTGTCAAACGGGCTTGTTGAAAATTTTTTCTTAATCCGCAGCTGCAGATCAGTGTATTCTGACACCAGACAGACCATGCTGCCAGAAAACAACGTTTCAGTGAGAAGGATTCCTCTATCCACCTCAACTGTGTGGATGGAGGAACCTGTTCTTTTTTTTTTTTAATTCAGCCCACTGGCTGAAAGAAAAAAAAATGATCCATCTATGGCCAGTCTTAGGGCAAAAGGCACTTCACCTAGCATGCTGGCTTTATATTATACCAGAGTTTGCAGTAGTTTGTTTACAATTATCAGGATTTCCATCGACGACATGTAGGTGTTATTTGATCAGACATACGAATGCTAGAGAGGTGCAGTGTGATGCATTGGCTGTACAGTTGCAGGTCAGGTAGAGCACAATTGTTTAGAATATCCAGAGGAAATAGGCTTCGCAATTTCTCAAGGGATAATATGAATGGCCAATGCAATGGAAGTACAAGACCCTCCATAACTGTATATAACCTAGGCTCCTGTCAATTCTCTGCAGGAAACACCAATGTGAAAATGAAGACCTGGAGATCTTTGTGATGCTACACACTTGTATCATTTTCAGGGATATAAAAAAAAAAAAGAGAAGTTTTAGGTCCAAGTGAGTCAGATGTGCAGTGGATGAAGCACATCACATGTGTAATTACCAAAGATTTATGTATTCTCACAAAAGGATACAGAATTACTTATAAACTGCAGAAATTGGCTTTTGCAAGTGCAACTTTCATTTTTATTGTGACCCACTAGCTTCAGGGTCCTGAAGCTGGTGAAGTTCTGGTCTCTGTGCTGGTCACTCGAGTTCCTCCACGCCAAACTGGACAGACGATGGGGTTTATTTACTAGTACTGGAGAGTGCAAACTCTGGTGTAGCTGTGAATGGTAGCCGATCAACGTCTAACTTCAGCTCGTTCAATTAAGCTTTGACAAAAAAAAAAACCTGGAAGCTGATTGGTTTCTGTGTAGATCTGCACCAGATTTTGCACTCTCCAGTTTTAATATATCAACCGCCATATCTTTTGTAAACAGGGGCACAGTCATACTGGAGGAGAACAGGCCTTCCTCAAACAGCTGGCGCACAGTTAGAACTGCAGAACTGTTGTGTGCTGTAGCATTAAGGCAGAATTGGGGTGAGGGGGGGCAGGCAAGATGGTAGCTACATCCTTCCCCCACTGATTTTACTGCATATTGTAATAGGTACAGAGAAGCTGCCTTTTTTGCATTCTTTCTACTGGCATTGTCCACCCTATCAGATATAAGACACCAAATGCCAAGTACATCCTTTTTCTTTTGAATTTCACACCATTAGTGGGCTGCAGCAACAGATGATTTTCGTGTGGCCATCAAATTTAAGTAATAGGGCATGTTGGAAATTTTTTGAAAAACTAACAATTTTCTAATCAAAGATGGGAGAATCGTGCCAGAAATGTAATCGAAAAAGAAATGCGCATGAGTGCAAGAAAAGAAAATTCCCGGAAAGAAAAGAAGATTCCCAGCCACGAAAATTCTTTTCTGTAGCAACATGAGGTGAAATTGAAGGCTTGGTTGGTCGAATTTGCAAAACAATGATGGCACCATGGGATCACAAAATGCACAAAATTTCTGATTTTTAAAAGAAGATATTCGAAATTCGACCATGTGTGGTCGGCCTTAGTAAACTAAATGTCATTCAGTTAGGGTTTACATCTACTTCCACATACTTACATTTTCTCAAGTTCACTGTCCAGAGCTTCATCAACTAACAAATCCGCTTTATCAGGCAAAGCACCTGTAGGGACATTGATGAAAAAATAATTATAAAAAGATAAATAATATTTTATTTTCTAAAACAGGGTTCTCCAAATGTTTGATACAAAGGACCAGTTTACTGTCCTTCAGACTTTAAGGGGGCCGGACTGTAGCTATTGGGAGTAGAAAAAGTACCGGCATCAGTTAGAGTAAACAATGCCCCATCTTTGGTGTCAGTGAGAAAAATTATGCCCCATCGTTGGTGTCTTTGGTAAGTATTGTACTCCATAATTGGTGTCATTGGGCCCCATTGTTGATTTCATTGGGAGGAATAGTGTCCCATTGTTTGTGTCATTGGGAGGAATTGTGCCCCATCTTTGGTGTCATTGGGAAGAATTATGCCCCATTGATGGTGTCTTTAGTAAGTACTCCATCATTGGTGTCATTGCGAGGAATAGTGTCCAATCATTTGTGTCATTGGGAGGAATTGTACCCCATCTTTGGTTTCACTGGGAGAAACTGTGCCCCTTTGTTGGTGTCATTAGTAGGAATTGTGCCCCATCTTTGGTGTCATTAGGAAGAATTGTGCCCCATCTTTGGTGTCATTGGGAGAAATTGTGCCCCATCCTTGGTGTCATTGGGAGAAATTGTGCCCCATCTTTGGTGTCATTGGGAGGAATTTTGCCCCATCTTTGGTGACATTGGGAGGAACTGTCCCCTATCTTTGGTGACATTTGTGTCATTGGGAGGAATTGTACCCCATCTTTGGTGTCATTAGGAGAAATTGTGCCCCATCTTTGGTGTCGTTAGGAAGAATTGTGCTCCGTCTTTGGCATCATTGGGATAAATTGTGCCTCATCTTTGGTGTCATTAGTAGGAATTGTGCTCCATCTTTGGTGTCATTCGGAGGAATTGTGGCCCATCTTTGGTGTCATTGGGAGGAATTGTGCCCCATCTTTGGTGTCATTGGGAGGAATTGTGCCCCATCTTTGGTGTCATTGGGAGGAATTGTGCCCCATCTTTGGTGACATTGGGAGGAACTGTGCCCCTTTGTTGGTGTCATTGGGAGGAATGGACACCCATGATTAGTGGCATTGGGAGGAATGTTTGTGTCAGTGAATAAAATAGTGACCCAAGGGCTGGTTAAAAGCGAACAAGGGGCCGCAGATTGGAGACCACTGACCTAAAAGAAATGTATTGATACTTCTGGGTTCCTTGTTTGTATGTTGATGCTGGTGTTCAATTTTTGATGGAACGATATGGGGCCTTAAAGGGGATGTTCACCTATCACAAAGCCCTACCCTTCCCATGTCAAAGTCAAGTCTGGTGTCAGTGATCAGTACATTTATATAACTACACTCCATCAATATGATGGATGTAACATTGCCCACATGTAAGGACATGGTCTTCCAACAAGGATATTTTTGCTCCTATGGATGATGATGCATTGTGACTTCTTCATTGAGTCACTGCTGAAGCCTCTTGACTGAAGAGCAGCTGCTGTCCCTTTACTTTCACCAATTAAAAATGCAGCACCCGCAACATTAAATACAGGGTCAGATTTATTTATTTCTGTAAGTTGTACATGTAATAGGGGTCAATTCACTTAAAGTGGTTGTAAAGGCAGAAAGATTTTTATCTTGATGCATTCTATGCATTAAGATAAAAAGCCTTCTGTGTGCAACACCTCCTCAATACTTACTTGAGCCCCATCTATAGCCAGCAATGTCCACGAGTCCCTTGGCCGTCAGGCGCCAGTGGCTCCCGCTGCTGTCAAAGTCAGTTAGCCAATCAGGAGAGAGAGGGGGATCCAGGCTGCTCTGTGCAAATCCACTGCACAGAGCAGGTAAGTATAACATGTTTGTTATTAAAAAAACACAAGACTTTACAATCACTTTAAGGTTACCGCATGCGATTTGAAGGTCACATGACCATTTTTTCAGAAATATCGCATGAGACAATAAAAGAGTCAATTCATCTAAAATATTGAATGTAAGGTACATGTTAAAAATGTGAGATAAATACAGCCAAAAAAAAGATAAATTATTTAAGGTCAATTCACTAAAATACACACACATTCGTTATTTATCACCTGTCAGTGGGTGTTTCAGCAATGTACAAAATAACAATCGTTCGATTTTCTGATCGCGTGTACTAGGCTTTAGTAAAGCATCCTTTTAGCTAGAGTTCCAGAACAGCTGGGTTTTCAATACTACCATAAAAATACCATCAGCTCCTTTTCAGGCAATTGGGCATTTTTAGCAGGCAGAAAGAGACTCCAATTGAACTTCAGGCCCGATCAAGCCTATGAAACCCTTCCTTTGATTGCATGTGACAATCTATCGATAGAGATCAGAGGTTTAATGACGCTGAGCACAGCTGCAAGGACCATGACCCCCAGACAACTGCTGTGAATGAGCAGACTGATCTCTGGTGTGCCATCACATTCTGCTAGAGCAGAAACTGGATTATTTCAGAGAGATGGTTAGAGATAAATCAAATTCCTTCACACTTGGTAAGATAAGCTGAACGCATTTTTTAATATATGATCAAAGCAGTCATTTCATCTACTTAAGAACTTAAAAGCATTATTATCACTGCATGTGGGATCTTTTCTAAATGAAAGATATTTATGTGCTCTTCAGAGAGATCTTTATTTATGGGGCAATCAGAAATATAACATTCAGCACCTGACAGAGGCAATGGTGGCTTGCCAGCATTTAAAATGCTATTAGCAAACTACTTTAGTGATGGGATGACTCCTCTCAAACCAGGTTTTAGACACATCACACGGTCAGGTGTGTCTGATGCTTTAAAAGCTGTAAGCACACACAAATTTATAAGATGTATTAGATCAGCCTTTCCTCACCTGGGTTCTGTGGAAGAGTAGAGTTCTGCCAAAGGTTGCTAGAGGTTTCTTGAGCAGTAACAGATTGATACCTTGCTTGATGGCTTCTGTATGGTTTTGGCAACAATGTCACTCAGCAGAGCCAGTAGCATGGGATCATTAATATAAGAGGGCACTACACTGAACATCAGTGTAACAAGAGGACATTCTTTCCACTAATCACCTGTGTAAGGGGGGCCTTCTTCCACTGACCACCATTGTAAAGAGGGCCCCTCTATCACAGATCGCCTATTATTATCATAAAGGATTTATATGGCACCAACAGTTTTGCACAATCCTTTACAAAATGACAGGAGATGGTACAGTTACTATACATTTACATTTTAAAAGGAATGATCAAATGATACAAAAGGTAATCATTGTGGATGATGAAGAAAGTAAAAGTATGGTTATTAGTTAGAGGCAGGATAGGTCTCTCTGAAGAGATGGGTTTTTAGGGATCGCCTAAAGGTGGATAGAGTAGGAGATAGTCAGACAGATTGGGGTAAGGAGGCCAGAGGATGGGAGAGGCTCTGAAGTTGACAAGGGAGCTAGAGCAGGAAGTTTTGAGAAGAGCAAAGATAACTGTGTAGTTGGTATTTTCACATGTGGATGGTGATATAGCTGGGGGAAGAGTTGTGGATGGTTTTGTAGGTTGTTAGCATGTTGAATGGTATTCGTCAAGTGGGTGTATACCAGTGGAAAGACTAGCAGAGAGGGGTAGCAGACTATAAACAATTAGTAAGGTAGATGAGTCGGGCAGCAGTATTAATGATGGACTGAAGAGGGGATAGCCTATGTAAAAGGTAGGCCAATGTGGCAATAGTTGAGGTGAGAGATAACCAGGGACTGAATTAGTAGCTTTGTGGTGCTCTTGGTTAAGAAGGGACATATTTTGGAGATGTTACGGAGATTGGGGCAGCAAGATTTTGAGAGCAATTGGATGTGAGGAGTACAAAGACAAGTGTGTCTTGCCTATAGTCAAACATGGTAGTGGGAGTGTCATCGCCTGGGGCTGCATGAGTGCTGCCGGCAATGGGGAGCTATAGTTCATTGAGGGAACCATGAATGCCAACATGTACTGTGACATACTGAAGCAGAGCATGATCCACTCCCGTCGGAGACTGTGCCGCAGGGCAGTATTCCAACATAATAATGACCCCAAACACACCTCCAAGATGACCACTGCCTTGCTAAAGAAGCTGAGGGTAAAGGTGATGGACTGGCCAAGCCCTAAACCCTATCGAGCATCTATGGGACATCCTCAAATGGACGGTGGAGGAGTGCAAGGTCTTTAACATTCACCAGCTCTGTGATGTCGTCATGGAGGAGTGGAATAGACTCCAGTGGCAACCTGTGAAGCTCTGGTGAACTCCATGCCCAAGAGGGTTAAGGCAGTGCTGGAAAATGAAGGTGACCACACAAAATATTGACACTTTGTGCCCAATTTGGACATTTTCACTTAGGGGTGTACTCACTTTTGTTGCCAGCGATTTAGACATTAATGGCTGTGTGTTGAGTTATTTTGAGGGGACAGCAAATTTACAGTGTTATACAAGCTGTACACTCACTACTTTACATTGTAGCAAAGTGTCATTTCTTCAGTGTTGTCACATGAAAATATATAATACAATATTTACAAAAATGGGGGGTGAACTCACGTGTGTGTGTGTGTGTGTGTGTGTGTGTGTGTGTGTGTGTGTGTGTGTGTGTGTGTGTGTATATATATATATATATATATATATATATATATATATATATATATATATAAAAGATGCTTGAGGTGGTGAGAATGAGGCAGTAACATGAATGAAGTTTTAGGCACCATGACGTTTAGCAAAGCTGCGAACTGACTGCAATTTAGCCAGTAAGGAGCACTGTTCACTGCAGTCAATGACCAGCTTTGCAAGTCAGGGTGATGCTAAGCAAACGTTTTACTTACCAATACTTTGGTTAATCCCAGCATGCTTTGCCAGCGCCATCAGAAATCCATAAAAAGTGAGCCTTGGTGCACTGCTTACTATCTCTCCAATTAATGGTACAGGAGGGCAGGTACTGGAAAAAAATATAAACAATAGCAAAGTTAAAGCAAACTCCAGGCAAGCAAAAGCATTTATTAGATGAAAACAAGTAGAACTTTGTTGATTGGTATGGAGGTGTGCCCAGTACAAAAGTTTGCCACACTCCAGGGTATATGTGAGGAGTTTATTGAAGGTAATAGTTCATAGATAGCAGGTAACACCAATGTGTTTTGGGGGCAATTGCCCCCCTCCCCCCTTCAAAGCTATTAAGTGGGGGAAACGTAGACAGTGAAAAACATACAGTAAATATCTCATAATCCTCAAAACGATGAGATATTTGCCATATGCTTTCACTGTCTACAGTTCCCCCACGTAATAGCCCTGAGGAAGGGGAAGGCAATTACCCTGAAATGCGCTGGCTTTATCTGTTACCTGTGAACTATTACTTCCAATAATCTTTTCAAATACACCCTCAAGCGTGGCAAACCTTTGTACTGGGTGCACCTCCATATCCATCAATCCATCCAAACAATTCTTCCATGAAACTTAATTTCCGTCGCTGTTAGAGAGGTAGCAGACAAAGACCTTAATAGGGTCCACCTACACTACACCTTCATTGGATACAACCCCCCCCCAGAGGGAAAACCGACCCCTGCATCCACCAATAGAAATTAAAAAAAAAAAATCAGTCCAGCGCTGTCACACACACAGGATAAAAACAAAAAGGAATGCAGGTTTTCAGCACTGGCAGCCAGAAGCTTCAAAATCAAGTTTAGAAAGAAGTATTGCTCCAACATGCCCTGAGCCCCAACCTTAAAGTGGATGTAAACCCAAAATGTTTTTTTTTTGATACCATACTGTAGATTATATAATTTCCTATCATTTGATCCCAGTCTTGCCACACAGAGTTAATCCATCTCTGAGCAATCCCCTTTTATTGTTCAGTAAGAGAAATCTTGACAAACTGAGAAAAACTTTGTCAAATCCTCCCCCTTGCTGTGAGTGACAGGTGATTTACATCTCGTGCATTAGCCTAAGACACAGGCATTATTTTTTAATTCCCTCCCCCACTCCTTTCTTCAGCAGCTCTGCAAGGATTGGCTGTTCCACACCTCAGCATGATTTGGCATGCTGAAGTCATGTGGTTACTTTCCTGTCTTTTCACTGGATGTTAGAGATCATAGCAGAAGTTCAATTAGAAATACACAGGAGAAAATGCATATTGACAAGGGGAGTGTAGAGGTGGGCGGGGAGTGTAGAGGTGGGCGGGGAGTCTACTGACATCACGACTCCACCCACCGAGCTCCAGACAACAGACCCGCCCACAGAATCTGCAGTTTTTCGGGTCTCATAACAGACAGAGGGGAGACATTAGACAGGTAAAGATACATGCAGGAGGCGTGTATATCCTTATAGATAACCCCTATGGCAGTAGTTTAGAAAGGATGACATTGGGTTTACATTCACTGTAACTTATGCTTGTTTATATGGGTTTTTTTTTTTAATAACGATTAGGACAAAGTACAATGAAAACATTTTTAACCAGGTATATTGCATGTAAATATCTTATATTTAATTTTCAGCCATCAGGAGGCGCTCCTTTACTCTCCTTGTTTTGGTTTGCTGGAAAAATATCTGTTGACAAAGTTCAATAGCACAAGATGAACCCACACACTCAGCTAAATATGAAAAAGCAGTCTCATCTCATCCACTCCATCCCTAGTACAAATGTAATTGCATTGCTTAAAGCCCAACTGTGGGCTATTTTTTTATTTTTCACCTTTATATTTTAATGAAATGTCCCCCCAGTAAAAAAAAAAAAAAAAAAAAACCTAAATCAGGAGTAATCAGCCCAGAAGAGTGAGGACATACAATCAGAGCAGGGCATCATGTAGACCATGTGACCTTTTTTTTGGGTCTGTAGCTCTTGGGCCAAGTTGCCAAGTGCTGGAATACTCCCTGCATTCCAGGACCTGGCATCACCTGTCGGACGAAGTGACCTCCTGCCCCATAGGGGTAGTATAATTCCAGCCTGACATCATTTGGTTGGAGAAAGCAATTCAGGTAAGTAACCACTGAACACCAATAAAGGAGGATTTTTATTGGTTACTGAGACCAATAAATGAGGGTTATTATTACTGACACTAAACACCAATCAAAAGGGGGGGGGCGGCTATTGTTTCTGGCACAGAGCCCAATGAATGTGGAGGGGGGATTGCTGCCACTGTAGCCAATGAAGGGGGGTCATTTTTACTGCAAGTGAAGCCAATGAAGGGGGTTTTAATTGGTGCCTTTGCTCTGAACTTGTTTGAATTAACTTTATGTATTTTAATTTTTTAATGGCATGTCTAAAAATCTCCACCATTCTCTATCTTTCCATCACAATTCAGAAGAGAATTCTTAAGAGATGAGTTTACCAATTCTACTTTAATTGGAGCGTAACACTATGCAGATCCATGCCTTGATACTAGCACAATATGTACTGGGGATACTCAAAAATTGGTTCTATTTTTTTTTTTATTTGGTGGGAAAAGCATTTACAACACTGAACATTTTTTGCTAGCTGGGTGCTTATTTTAAACATGTGCAGTGTTACCTTTGACCACTAGAGGGAGACATTTACATAAGAATGTTTTCAGACTTTCACTGCAGAGGGATTTCCCTGACCTATATAAAAGAAATGTTGCAGAAAGTTTCCTGATATGTAAAGCTAATTGCAACAGTTGCTTCATTCACATTCCATCGCACCATGGATTTATCTTTGGTGTTCTCCATTTATAAAAAAAGGCTTAATGAGATCTATCTTAACCACTTGATGTCTGGAAGGTTTACACCCCTTCATGACCAGGCCATTTTTTGCGATACGACACTATGTTACTTTAACTGACAATTGCGTGGTCGTGCGACGCTGTACCCAATTACAATCTATGTCCCTTTTTATCCCCACAAATAGAGCTTTCTTTTGGTGGTATTTGATCACCTCTATGGTTTTTATTTTTTAAACGATGGACAATTTTGAAAAAACAAACAAACAAAAACAATAATTTTCGATTTCTGCTATAAAACACATCCAATAAAAAAAAGTAAAAAATCTAATTTCTTCATCAATTTAGGCCAATTTCTATTCTGCTACATTTTTTCTGTTAAAAAAAACCCAATAAGTGTATATTGATTGGTTTGCGCAAAAGTTATAGTGTCTACAAACTATGGGATATTTTTATTTATTTTTAGTTTTATACATTTTTTTTTACTAGTAATGGCGGTGATCAGCAACTTAAAGCAGGACTGTAATATTGCGGCGGACATTCGGACACTAATTGACAGTTTATGGGAACCAGTAACACTAATATAGTGGTTAGTGTTAAAAATATGCACTGTCACTGTACTAATGACACTGGCTGGGAAGGGGTTCATATCGGCAGCGATCAAAGGGTTAAATGTGTGCCTAGCCAGTGTTTTACTACAGTGTGGGAGGTGCTTTTACTAGGGGAACGTATGGATCCATGTCGCTAATCTGCAGGGACATAAATTCCATCCCTTCCCTCCTGTCAGAGCGACAATCTGCCTTGTTTATATAGGCAGACCAGTGTTCTGTCTCCCTGAAGGGTGATCGGAGGGTGCCGGCAGACATAAAGTCCGTGGTATACGTGGGAGCGAGCCTCCGGCAGCACGCATGCATGCCCCCTACCCGCAAGAGTCGGATCACGTGTATATGCTATGGGGCGGACCTTAAGTGGTTAAGATTTTTTCTAAGATGTACAGTGGCTATACAAATTCTACACACCCCTGTAAAAAATGCCCATATTTTGAGATGTTAAAAAAAAATCAGACCAAGATAACGGACTTGTGAATTCTGCTCACCCTTATTGTGATCTATAATCTGTGCAATTCAATGAACAAACTGAAATCTTCTGATCTGGTTGCTCTAAAGTAGGGGTAGGCTACCTTAAAGGGGTGGAGATCTACCTGAACAACATGGGAGAAGTCAAAGATCACCGGCACAGTGTAGCCTCCTCACACCTGATTCAAACCTCTAATTGCCATATGACCGTGTCCCAAACGTGTGCATTGCACAGCAATCATGGGTTTAAATCAGGTGGTGAGGAAGCAACATATTGCCAGTATCTGCTGCACTTGTGAATGAGCCCTTAGTTGCACTCAGCAGCGGAACTCTTAGGGCTCGTTCACACGTAAAGTTGAATTGCAGTTAAGTCGTGGTTTTACCGCCCTCAACCCCTACCCCCTTTAGCTGCTGGAGCAGAAGACATAGGTGTACACATGTCGCAGCAGGAATTAAGCCCCGTGTTGCCTTTTGTGGATTCTACATCCTGCCAATCACGACCTATTCAAGTAAATGGGGCCACTCTGCAATTCCCCCGCAACTGCACGCTTCCAGGGCCGTCTTAATAGCATCATGGGCCCCTGGGCAAAGTAATGCTCTGGGGCCCCTACAATGGAGACAAGCGGAGCTTCCCCTTTTGGGTGGAGCTCCGCATTAACTACATGAATCATTCTGTACAGCAAAGAAACAGTGGGAAAATACTACATACATAATCTAACAAAGCTGTCCTGTGCATATAATATATCTGCTAGATTGATGCCTTCCCAGCACTCTGGCCCCTTTACACCCCAGATATCCCCCCTGCACTCTGACCCCTCTACACCCCAGATATCCCCCCAGCACTCTGACCCCTCTACACCACAGATATGCCCCCAGCACTCTGACCCCTCTACACCCCAGATATCCCCCCAGCACACTGACCCCTCTACACCCCAGATATCCCCCCAGCACTCTGACCCCTCTACACCCTAGATATCCCCCCAGCACTCTGACCCCTCTACACCACAGATATCCCCCCAGCACACTGACCCCTCTACACCACAGATATCCCCCCAGCACACTGACCCCTCTACATCCCGGATATCCCCCCAGCACACTGACCCCTCTACACCCTAGATATCCCCCCTGCACTCTGACCCCTCTACACCCCAGATATCCCCCCAGCACTCTGACCCCTCTACATCCCAGATATCCCCCCAGTACTCTGACCCCTCTACACCCCTAGATATCCCCCCAGCACACTGACCCCTCTACACCCCTAGATATCCCCCCAGGACTCTGACCCCTCTACACCCCAGATATCCCCCCAGCACTCTGACCCCTCTTCACCCCAGATATCCCTCCAGCACTCTGACCCCTCTACACCCCAGATATCCCCCCAGTACTCTGACCCCTCTACACCCCTAGATATCCCTCCAGCACTCTGACCCCTCTACACCCCTAGATATCCCTCCAGCACTCTGACCCCTCTACACCCCAGATATCCCTCCAGCACTCTGACCCCTCTACACCCCTAGATATCCCTCCAGCACTCTGACCCCTCTGCACCCTAGATATTCCCCCAGCACTGTTACCATATAGACCATGAGATACCCCTTGTATTGTGACCCCACTACATCCCTGATACTCCCTACACTGTGGCCTCTCTACACCCCTGATACCTCTAGCACTATAGCCACCCAAGATACCCCAAGCATTGCTACCCCTATACATCCCAGATCCCCCCTCAGCATTGTTTTCCCCCATACACCCTTGATATCCCCCAGAACCAGTATTCCATCCATGTAGTACCCCCTTTTCCAGTGGAGATACAGTGCATGTAAACTTTTGGCTAGGTGCCCACCTCCAGCACTGAACTCACCTATACCAATCAAGCAGGCAGAAGGAGGGGCAGAGGAGGGAGAATCCCTCTGGGCATTTCAAGCCTTTCGGTGCAAACAGTGCTGGACAGCTGGGCTCACCATGACACTATCCACAATGCTACTTCCGCAGACGGGCTCTCAGTCCTGTCGACTCAGCGATTCCCACTCTAGCTCCTACCCCACAGTCTTTGAGTCCCAAGCATTCAAACTGCATGGGGCGGGGCCAGAGCATCACTGGTGCTTCCGCCCCGCCCCTTACTGCTGGCTGTGAAATAATAGGTATCGTTCTGCACAGCCCGGCACACCGCTGCCAGCCTGCCTCCCCTGTGTATCCATCACTCTGAGTGCCATCATGGGGCCCCCAATTTCCGGGCAGTGTGGACTCAAGGATCAGCTGCTTTAGGGAAAGTGCAGGGGCCCCCCATGCAGCTGGGGCCCCTGGGCAGTGCCCAGGTGTGCCCACTCATTAAGACAGTCCTGCATGCTTCTGCATGCTTCAGGTGGTGAGAAAGAAGCACAATTCTGCCTGCTTTAACCCCTTGTTTGTTGTACTGCACAAGATTGTAGGGCACTTGCAGAGCGGCATCCTTCACTTGAATGAGTCATGCTTGACAGGTGCCACACCCACCAACCATGACAGGGAGTATAACTCCAGCTGTGGCTGCAACATGTGTACACCCTTTGCCACTGCAGCTAAAGGGGGTGCAGTTGGGGCAGCAGTGAAAATAACACGTCTTAACTATGGGGTTTTAACACCCCTCAAACTGCAATTGTAAATGAGACCTTACTGTTCTGAGCCCCCTAAAAGGATGCTTTTACAGTGATGTTCTGCACTTTACCTGCACCGCGGGTGCAGCACAGTGCATCTGCAACTTTCCTGGGTTAGCTGCGCTTTGCCATAGACTTCTATTATATTCTGCAGATGTGGTGCACTTTCTGAAAGCACACCAAAACTCCTGCATTCAGAAAGTGCCCCAAACCCACAGGATATAATAGAAGTCTATGGCTAAGCCCAGCAAACCTGCAGGAAAGCTACAGGTACACTGCAGCCCATCAGTGTGAAAGCAGCCCTATACTATTATGCCCGGGGTATTGCTTCACACTGTCCTGAAGATCTCTTCTTTCCTGCTGCTGGCACCATTCTGGAGACCCCTAGCTGGGATAAAAGGCGGAGTGCAGTTGGTATCGCTCTGCATGGAAGAAGAGCCAGCACTACATCAGCTTATGCGGCTCCCTACTACAGCTCCAACTTTACCAGTACTCCCTCGGCATTGCACTCTATTTGATGCTCTAAAATGGCAGATCAGGAAGCCCAGACTGCAATCTACCAGTCACTGTCATGTAAGGGGGGGGCTCTGAAGGGGACTATCATGTAAGGGGGGACTCTGATGGGGGCTATCATGTAAGGGGGGACTCTGATGGGGGCTATCATGTAAGGGGGGACTCTGATGGGGGCTATCATGTAAGGGGGGACTCTGGTGGGGACTATCATGTAAGTGGGGACTCTGATGCGGACTTTCATGTAAGGGGGGACTCTGATGGGGACTATCATGTAAAGGGGGACTCTGATGGGGACTATCATGTAAGGGGGAACTCTGATGGGGACTATCATGTAAGGGGGAACTCTGATGGGGACTATCATGTAAGGGGGAACTCTGATGGGGACTATCATATAAGGGGGACTCTGATGTCACCAACTTCAAAATTACTTTTTCTTTTCTTAAAATGGTACATTTCCTCAGTTGTTTTACATTTTCTATTGTGATTTAAATAAGGGTTTATGAGATTTTACAGTGTCTTAATTTTTGGGGAATTGGGGTTGTACTACACCCCACCCCCTAAGGGAGTTCTAAGCCTACCCATTAATTTAATAACATCAGCATTTTATAACATTAGCATTGTATTAGCAATAAAATGTGTGAGTGCTGCCTTCCGCTGGCCATCTCTTTCCACAACTACCTTGATTCCCTGCATGCTTTTATCATTTAATTGGCTGTTTGATTTCTAAGGACTACATATCCCATGGTACCCTTCTGCCTGTGAGCAGTGCTTCCTTTGCTGACTCCGCCTCCTGAAACTCCTCCTCTCAGCACCTCTGTAGTTCAGAGGGCAGGCTCTGTGAAATGTTTGACACAGCAGTGCCTGCTCACAGGACATAGTGACTACGTGTCACAGAATTCAAGGAAGGAAACGTGGGGATCTTCACAAAGTTTACAAACTTCAAGATCATTCCGATTAAAGTTGCATTCATATCTTGGCGTTTTGAAAAGTGGGCAGATTTGCCACGATTTCAAAGCGCTGAGGTTTGAATGCCAATTGCGAAAGCAAATTTGAGGTGCCATTCAGTACCTAAAATCGCGGTGCGTTTCTGCCGTGATAAATTGTGCTGCAATTGCGGCAACCCGCATCGCATGAGGCATGTCGCCCAAAAGTAGTTCCTGACCTTTTTTTGTGCGACAAGCTTCACGCAGTGCATGTTACCGCGATTACAGAGCGACAATCGCGGCAGAACCCCACCGCAATTTTAGGTGCCATTTAAAAGAATGGCATCTCAAACGTGCTTTCTGCAGTTTGTCAATCACAGCTCGTCGATTTGAAATCGCGGCAAATCTGTCCGTGATTCAAAATGGCGAAATGTGAGTGCAGCCTAATAGCAGCTAGCTAGAAAGAATTCATATACAATGGAGAAAAGGAATATATGATTTTACATGTTGACCATAGATCCACTGTAAAAGAATCGGATATAAAAATCCCACCCCAAAAGACCCGGCCTGATCCTTCAGTTTCTCTCAAGTAAGCAAGAATGGTGTACCCCCCATTCCTGTAGCCTCCTGGGATAGTTACATCATGCATTTTCAGAGGCAAAGCCAGGCACACTACGCATGTGCTCTGGAGTCTCGGGCATACTATGCATGTGCTGCGCAGTCTCGGGCACACTACGCATGCGCAGTCTCGGGCACACTACGCATGTGCTGTGCAGTCTCGGGCACACTACGCATGCGCTTTGCAGTCTCGGGCACACTACGCGTGCGCTTTGCAGTCTCTGACACACTACGCGTGCGCTTTGCAGTCTCTGACACACTACGCGTGCGCTGTGCAGTCTCTGACACACTACGCGTGCGCTGTGCAGTCTCTGACACACTAAGCATGTGCTGTGCAGTCTCGGGCACGCTACGCATGTGCAGCATCAAGCCACCAGGGGGCCGGATGCAAGAACCCAGAAGGCGCACCCTGGCCTCTGGTGGCAGAAGGCGCACCCTGGCCTCTGGTGGCAGAAGGCGTACCCTGGCCTCTGGTGGCAGAAGGCGCACCCTGGCCTCTGGTGGCAGAAGGCGCACCCTGGCCTCTGGTGGCAGAAGGCGCACCCTGGCCTCTGGTGGCAGAAGGCGCACCCTGGCCTCTGGTGGCAGAAGGCGCAACCTGGCCTCTGGTGGCAGAAGGCGCAACCTGGCCTCTGGTGGCAGAAGGCGCACCCTGGCCTCTGGTGGCAGAAGGCGCACCCTGGCCTCTGGTGGCAGAAGGCGCACCCTGGCCTCTGGTGGCAGAAGGCGCACCCTGGCCTCTGGTGGCAGAAGGCGCACCCTGGCCTCTGGTGGCAGAAGGCGCACCCTGGCCTCTGGTGGCAGAAGGCGCACCCTGGCCTCTGGTGGCAGAAGGCGCACCCTGGCCTCTGGTGGCAGAAGGCGCACCCTGGCCTCTGGTGGCAGAAGGCGCACCCTGGCCTCTGGTGGCAAAAGGCGCACCCTGGCCTCTGGTGGCAGAAGGCGCACCCTGGCCTCTGGTGGCAGAAGGCGCACCCTGGCCACTGGTGGCAGAAGGCGCACCCTGGCCTCTGGTGGCAGAAAGCGCACCCTGGCCTCTGGTGGCAGAAAGCGCACCCTGGCCTCTGGTGGCAGAAGGCGCACCCTGGCCTCTGGTGGCAGAAGGCGCACCCTGGCCTCTGGTGGCAGAAAGCACACCCTGGCCTCTGGTGGCAGAAAGCACACCCTGGCCTCTGGTGGCAGAAGGCACACCCTGACCTCTGGTGGCAGAAGGCACACCCTGACCTCTGGTGGCAGAAGGCACACCCTGACCTCTGGTGGCAGAAGGCACACCCTGACCTCTGGTGGCAGAAGGCACACCCTGACCTCTGGTGGCAGAAGGCACACCCTGACCTCTGGTGGCAGAAGGCACACCCTGACCTCTGGTGGCAGAAGGCACACCCTGACCTCTGGTGGCAGAAGGCACACCCTGACCTCTGGTGGCAGAAGGCACACCCTGACCTCTGGTGGCAGAAGGCACACCCTGACCTCTGGTGGCAGAAGGCACACCCTGACCTCTGGTGGCAGAAGGCACACCCTGACCTCTGGTGGCAGAAGGCACACCCTGACCTCTGGTGGCAGAAGGCACACCCTGACCTCTGGTGGCAGAAGGCACACCCTGACCTCTGGTGGCAGAAGGCACACCCTGGCCTCTGGTGGCAGAAGGCACACCCTGGCCTCTGGTGGCAGAAGGCACACCCTGGCCTCTGGTGGCAGAAGGCACACCCTGGCCTCTGGTGGCAGAAGGCACACCCTGGCCTCTGGTGGCAGAAGGCACACCCTGACCTCTGGTGGCAGTAGGCACACCCTGACCTCTGGTGGCAGAAGGCACACCCTGACCTCTGGTGGCAGAAGGCACACCCTGACCTCTGGTGGCAGAAGGCACACCCTGACCTCTGGTGGCAGAAGGCACACCCTGACCTCTGGTGGCAGAAGGCACACCCTGACCTCTGGTGGCAGAAGGCACACCCTGACCTCTGGTGGCAGAAGGCACACCCTGACCTCTGGTGGCAGAAGGCACACCCTGACCTCTGGTGGCAGAAGGCACACCCTGACCTCTGGTGGCAGAAGGCACACCCTGACCTCTGGTGGCAGAAGGCACACCCTGACCTCTGGTGGCAGAAGGCACACCCTGACCTCTGGTGGCAGAAGGCACACCCTGACCTCTGGTGGCAGAAGGCACACCCTGACCTCTGGTGGCAGAAGGCACACCCTGACCTCTGGTGGCAGAAGGCACACCCTAGCCTCTGGTGGCAGAAGGCACACCCTGACCTCTGGTGGCAGAAGGCACACCCTGGCCTCTGGTGGCATCAGTATAAAAAATGGGGAGATGGGATCGGGTGGGCTGCAGTGAAGGAGCATGTTATCAGACACCGGGCGTTTTTTTTTTTTTTTTTTTAGGACAGGGTACAGGTAAGGGGGGAGGAACCTAAAGTGGGAGTGAATTTCCTTTTTAATGACATGCATTTACTCACCTTTAAGTCACTGTGACTTCCAAACTCAAAAATTATGGAAAAAAAATTCTAACTCCTTAAAATCATTCCCTATACTCCATGTTTACTTCAGCAGTCTAAGTGCTGCGGGTTGGCGGTGTGTTCACACGATGGACCCGTGGCTCTTTATATACTGCTTATGTCATGACATGTACTAACAGGACACAGCCTACCTCGGCAAAGGAACTTTTCTAAATAAACAAAGCAACAAAACCACATGACAGGAATGCAGCACACAATACAATAAACCAGGGCTGAAATCCTACAGAATATGTACAGTGTGAGAAAGCGATGCCAAGGCATCTCTGACAACAAAAGGAGCAATTCATCAGTGTTGCCGTGGCAACTAAACGTCAAAACTAATCCAGCATATTCAATGTAACCGAGCAAAGAACACATGGGAATATAAATGCACTAACTGAAAAAAACAAATGCATACAAAAGGCTACATTACAGCTGTCATGTGAGCAAGTGGAGACAGGCAGGCACTGCAATGGTGAGTCACAGGCTAATGAAGAAGACCCGTCATTCCTCCATGAAGACAACATCTACTGTACATTAGTGGAGCAATTGTACAAGGACAAAGCACATTTAAAAAGCTATATTATATATTCTGGAGGCAAATAAATGGAATTTTTGTACTCCCTGTGGAATCCTTTTCTCTACGTTCATTAAAGGACACAGCAAAGACCATTAGATCCTACATCTGCTGGAGTAGGATGCTAAAGTCCTGCTAGTGGACAACTCCCATGACACCCCCCATCTGCTAGCACAGCCTTGGTTAGTGGTCAGCAGCAAAAGGAGAGAACATATAAAACTTTAAAGGGCGGGTGATGTGTCCTTCAATGAATGGAGAGAAAAAGATTTTACGGTAAATAAAAAAATCCCACATTCCTTTCCATTCATCAAAGGATATGGTGAAGATCAGTAGATTCTGACCGCCGGGATGTCCCCAAAGCAGTGTCCACAGAAGGATGAGCGAAAAGAAGAACAACATCACACCACTGCCTGCAAAGACGCCACGGCTGTACCCAAAACTGGCATCTTAGGAACCAAAAATGTCAACCTTATGAACCCCTTGAAAACTTAAAGGAAAAAAAAAATACCGTATATACTCGAGTATAAGTCGTTCCGAGTATAAGTCGAGGCCCTAATTTACCACAGACGAGGGTGGGAAATGCACAGCTACTGTAAGTGGAAAAGAGGGTCAACAATGCCCATTTGCAGCCTCACTGTGCCCATTTGCAGCCATAGGTCCCCTGAACTTCAAACTCGGTAGTTAAGGGTTCCTAGATGCCCCCCTAGCTGCAGCCAAAATTTGGGGTCTCTGAACCCAAAGGGTCCCAAAATGACATTGCTGCAGATGGACACAGTTGACCGAATTTGGGGTCACTTAGTGCTAAGAAACCCAAATTTGGTGTGCAAACCCAGTGGAACTAGCACCATAAAATATCCAAAGCTGGGGTTTCTAGCACCAAGTGGCCCCGAGATACAGGGCCCCAAAAATCGGTTCAGAAAATGTCAAACACTTTTCTGTAGCAGAGAATGACATTTTCCAAACCGGCTTTGGGATCCTGTATCTCGGGGCCACTTAGTGCTAGGAACTCCATCTTTGGATATGTTATGGTACCCGTTCCCCTGGGTTTGCACACCAAATTTGGGGTTCCTAGCACTAAGTGGCCCTGAGATAGGGGGCCCCAAATTCGGTTGACTTGAGTATAAGCCGAGGGGGGCACTTTCAGCACAAAAATATGTGCTGAAAAACTCGACTTATACTCGAGTATATACGGTAATCCCAGTACAGATTCTGACATTCTAATTCCTTGATGCTAGCCATAAAAATTAGACTGTTAGCAAATGGAGGCTTTCCACCAGCGGGGACCACCTCTAGGAAGTCTTTTTATGTGTTGTACCTAGAGTCCTACTCCTGCAGGTGGCGCTATAACCCAGTGGTCAAGATCCGCTGATCTTCGCTGTGTCCTTCAATAAATAGAAGAGAAAAAGGGATTGCCTACACTGGCTACAGTAAACACATAGATCCCAGTTCTTTCAGGGGAGAGGAGACAGATCGTGTGTTCATACTATGTATGAACACCGATCTCTCTCTCCTCAGACAGTCCCCTCTCCCTACAGTTAGAAACACACATAGAGAACCCCTTGATCGCCCCCTAGTGTTAACCACTTCCCTGCCAAGTGACATTTACACAGTAATCAGTGCTTTTTTAAAGCACCGATCGCTGTATAATTGTCAATGGTCCCAAAAATGTGTCAAAAGTGTCCGATGTGTCCACCATAATGTCGCAGTACTGATAAAAATCACAGATCACCCCTATTACTAGTAAAAAAAAAAAATAATAATAAAAATGCTATAAATCTATCCCATTTTGTAGACGCTATAACTTTTGTGCAAACCAATCAATATACGCTTATTGTGGTTTTTTGACCAAAAATATGTAGAAGAATACATATCGGCCTAAACTGAGGAAAAAATGTGTTTTTTTTTATTTAAAAAATTGGGATATTTATTATAGCAAAAAGTAAAAGATAGTGTTTTTTCTCAAAATTGTCGCTCTTCTTTTGTTTATAACGCAAAAAATAAAAACAGCAGAGGCGATCAAATACCACCAAAACAAAGCTCTATTTGTGGGGAAAAAAGGACATCAATTCTGTTTGGGTACAGCGTCACACGCCCGCGCAATTGTCAGTTAAAGCGACGCAGTGCCCGAATCGCAAAAGGTGGCCTGGTCATTGAGCAGCCAAAACTTCCGGGGCTGAAGTGGTTAAAGAAAAAAAAAAAAACACAACAGGAAAAAGCCTACCTTTGATACCTTTGACCCCTTCTGGCCTGCTCTTTTAAATGCGGGTGACGCCACTCAGCCTTACCACAAACTGAACTTGCTGAGGATCTCAAATCTTGCAACAATAAGCTCCTGCATACGACTTCACTCAGCCTCACCACAGCCTCCTGGGACAGGTGTGGATCTCAAATCTTACGATAATGCATTCTTGTAAAAATGTGGAATCCTTAGCCGCCAGCTAGGCGAGCATCTAGTCCAGGTATAAGTTAATATGCATCTTCTGCTATTTTTTTTTTTATTACCAAATTTTGCACTGGGGGTTATATATTTTTTTGTTGTTGTTGCAAGGTCTGCTTTAATACTCTAATAAATAATGCACTCAGCAGGGTCAGTGCTCCTGCCTGGAAGAAGAATGGTTGGGGTGATAACGATAACTCTCCATGAAGGAGGCTCCAAGTCACATCCACTTTGATGTGAATTGTAATCCCTCAAAAGCCACAGAAGATGAAAAATGGGCCATTCATTGTAAAAGCACAAAAGCCCAGATCGGCTTATAAAAGGGACCCTTGCAAAATAGTTACTGTCTCCACTGGTCTTTAGGTCTGCCATTACTGTAAATAATTTATCTCTGTGTACTCATGGCTTAAAGCAGCAATTGTTCTTCTCCTCGGCTTTCAGAACACTTCATATACCCGCCATACACATTGCATAACAGGCAAGTTCTTAGAGCGATATACTGACAAGGCTTTCCCCTAAGGGCCCAGCTACAATCAGCGATCTGATCACTAAGAATTATAGCAAATCCTCGGTAGGAATCTGTGCCCTGGAAATAGGCCCCTTCTCCACCCCACCTCTCCCAGGTGCAGGGTTTACAATGAGCACCTAAGGGACACCACAGCTATGTGACCCAGGTATTTACTCAGCACATCAACACACCCATGGGAAGAATGTACCAGGCTCATAGACCGCAGTAACAATACATGCACAACACAGTGCTGCCCTGGAGTGCTGCTACTTCAACTACATTAGACATTACAGCAATGATGACAGAATTACACATGTATATAACACGCCATGCTTGTTAAAGGATAAGCTCTTCTTTAGACAATTAACACATAATGGCTCTTCCAATAGACAGCCTGTATGATGCTAGTATTTACAGAAAATGTATGGTACAGTACCTGCCCGCGAGATTGTGTTTCCAGCGCGATCCCACCGCGCTGGTTCTCGGCGACAGGGTACTGTGCATCTTGCGCTGGCTGCAATAGGAAAAACACATTTTATTATTGCAGCGATCGCGAGAGAGAATTCGCCTCCGAGAGAATACCAGGCCCTTAGGTCTGGTATGGATCTTAAGGGGAACCCCCTACGCTGAAAAAAAGGCGTGGGGTCCCCCCCAAAATCCACACCAGACCCTTATCCGCGCACGCAGCCCGGCTGGTCAGGAAAGGGGGTGGGGACGAGCGAGTGACCCCCCCCTCCTGAACCGTATCAGGCCGCATGCCCTCAACATGGGGGGGTGGGTGTTTTGGGGAAGCGCCCCCCCCCACCCCCAAAGCACCATGTTGATGAGGACAAGGGCCTCTTCCCGACAACCCTGGCCGTTGGTTGTCGGGGTCTGCAGGCGGAGGACTTATCGTAATCCGGGAGCCCCCTTTAATAAGGGGGCCCCCCAGATCCCGGCCCCCCACCTTATGTGAATGAGTATGGGGTACATCTTACCCCTACCCATTCACCTGGGGGAAAAAAAAGTGTCAATAAAAAAAACACACTAGACAGGTTTTTAAAGTAATTTATTAGGCAGCTCCGGGGGCCTTCTTCCGACTTCTCCACTCTCTCCGGCCTCTACTCCCGGTGTCCGGTTCTTCTCCCGCTCTCCGGTTCTTCTGCCGGGCTCCTCCGCTATCTTCTGCTCTTTTGCTAGCGTTGGCCCAGTCTTCTCCTTCATCTTGTTCCCTCTTCTCTTCTTCCGATGTTGACTCGAAGCTCTCTCCCGCTGTAATACCGTGTGCGAGGTGCGCAACGACTTATATAGGCATGGGACGTGGTCACCGGGTGATGTCACCCGGTGACCCCGCCCCTTATGATGTCACGGACCCGGGGCAGAGTGCCCCCCCTGCCCCAAAGCGCCCCCCCCCCATGTTGAGGGCATATGGCCTGGTACGGTTCAGGAGGGGGAGGGCGCTCGCTTGTCCCCTCCATTTCCTGACCTGCTGGGCTGCGTGAGGGTCTGGTCTGATTAGCACTGCACAGTGTAAGCTTCCTGGTAGGCTCGGGCACGTGGAGCTGTGAAAACGCCCAGGCCCATCCTTAGGCATAAGGCCTCATTCTCACTCTCCGTTGATCTCTGCTGAGTCGGTGGATGACAGGTCCCTCTCTGCTCACTGAGCGGGGAGAGGCTTGTCAGGCAGGGCTGCTGCCTATGGAGGGATCGGATGAAAACGGACAGCATGTCCGTTTTCATCAGATCTCACCCAATCCGATAGCGACCATCCGTCTGCTTTTTGCGGATCGGACCGGGTCGGATGTCAGCGTACATGTCTCCGCTGACATCCGTCGCTCCATAGGCTAACATGGAGCGCCGTTCAGGCCCGCCGTCAAAACTGACAGGCAGACCTGAACGGTCCGATCGTGTGAAAGGGGCCTCAGGTAGGGTGACCAGACGTCCCCGTTTTCCGGGGACAGTCCCCGGATTGAGGACACTCTCCCCGGAGCCCGTCTGTCCCCGGATTTGTCCCCGGATTGCAGGGGCGGCACTCAGGAACGTAGCGGCACGCACCGCTAACTCTGGCCGTTGCCCTGATCTGTGCCACGGGACTTGCGCTGTGTCCCTCAGCACAGCGGACTGAAGCCGCCTCCCCCTCCTCTCTGTTTACATTCACACAGGAGGAGGAGGAGCCCGAGGGACACACACGGCTGTGTGCATCATCCGCGCTGTTCTGAGGTCTGTAAACTTCATTTATTTACAGTATGTGGTGGACATGTGCAGGGGATTCTATACTAATGGGGGGGCTCTGCACTGGGGGGATTCTATACTAATGGGGGGGGGGGGGGGGCTCTGCACTGGGGGGGATTCTATACTAATGGGGGGGCTCTGCACTGGGGGGATTCTATACTAATGGGGGGGGGGGGGCTCTGCACTGGGGGGGATTCTATACTAATGGGGGGGGGGGGCTCTGCACTGGGGGGATTCTATACTAATGGGGGGGCTCTGCACTGGGGGATTCTATACTAATGGGGGGGCTCTGCACTGGGGGGATTCTATACTAATGGGGGGGCTCTGCACTGGGGGGATTCTATACTAATGGGGGGGGGGGGGCTCTGCACTGGGGGGGATTCTATACTAATGGGGGGGCTCTGCACTGGGGGGATTCTATACTAATGGGGGGGCTCTGCACTGGGGGATTCTATACTAATGGGGGGGCTCTGCACTGGGGGGATTCTATACTAATGGGGGGGGGGCTCTGCACTGGGGGGATTCTATACTAATGGGGGGGGCTCTGCACTGGGGGGATTCTATACTAATGGGGGGGCTCTGCACTGGGGGATTCTATACTAATGGGGGGGGCTCTGCACTGGGGGATTCTATACTAATGGGGGGGGGGGGCTCTGCACTGGGGGGATTCTATACTAATGGGGGGGGGGGGGCTCTGCACTGGGGGGATTCTATACTAATGGGGGGGGGCTCTGCACTGGGGGGATTCTATACTAATGGGGGGGGGGGCTCTGCACTGGGGGGATTCTATACTAATGGGGGGGGGGCTCTGCACTGGGGGATTCTATACTAATGGGGGGGGGGCTCTGCACTGGGGGGATTCTATACTAATGGGGGGGGGGGCTCTGCACTGGGGGGATTCTATACTAATGGGGGCTCTGCACTGGGGGGATTCTATACTAATGGGGGGGCTCTGCACTGGGGGGATTCTATACTAATGGGGGGGGCTCTGCACTGGGGGGATTCTATACTAATGGGGGGGGGGGGGGGCTCTGCACTGGGGGGGATTCTATACTAATGGGGGGGCTCTGCACTGGGGGGATTCTATACTAATGGGGGGGGGGGGGCTCTGCACTGGGGGGGATTCTATACTAATGGGGGGGGGGGCTCTGCACTGGGGGGATTCTATACTAATGGGGGGGCTCTGCACTGGGGGGATTCTATACTAATGGGGGGGGGGGGCTCTGCACTGGGGGGATTCTATACTAATGGGGGGGGGGGCTCTGCACTGGGGGGGATTCTATACTAATGGGGGGGCTCTGCACTGGGGGATTCTATACTAATGGGGGGGCTCTGCACTGGGGGGATTCTATACTAATGGGGGGGGGGGGGGGCTCTGCACTGGGGGGGATTCTATACTAATGGGGGGGCTCTGCACTGGGGGGATTCTATACTAATGGGGGGGGGGGGCTCTGCACTGGGGGGGATTCTATACTAATGGGGGGGGGGGGCTCTGCACTGGGGGGATTCTATACTAATGGGGGGGCTCTGCACTGGGGGATTCTATACTAATGGGGGGGCTCTGCACTGGGGGGATTCTATACTAATGGGGGGGGGGCTCTGCACTGGGGGGATTCTATACTAATGGGGGGGGCTCTGCACTGGGGGGATTCTATACTAATGGGGGGGCTCTGCACTGGGGGATTCTATACTAATGGGGGGGGCTCTGCACTGGGGGATTCTATACTAATGGGGGGGGGGGGCTCTGCACTGGGGGGATTCTATACTAATGGGGGGGGGGGGGCTCTGCACTGGGGGGATTCTATACTAATGGGGGGGGGCTCTGCACTGGGGGGATTCTATACTAATGGGGGGGGGGGCTCTGCACTGGGGGGATTCTATACTAATGGGGGGGGGGGCTCTGCACTGGGGGGATTCTATACTAATGGGGGGGGGGCTCTGCACTGGGGGATTCTATACTAATGGGGGGGGGGCTCTGCACTGGGGGGATTCTATACTAATGGGGGGGGGGCTCTGCACTGGGGGGATTCTATACTAATGGGGGCTCTGCACTGGGGGGATTCTATACTAATGGGGGGGCTCTGCACTGGGGGGATTCTATACTAATGGGGGGGCTCTGCACTGGGGGGATTCTATACTAATGGGGGGGGGGGGGCTCTGCACTGGGGGGGATTCTATACTAATGGGGGGGCTCTGCACTGGGGGGATTCTATACTAATGGGGGGGGGGGGGCTCTGCACTGGGGGGGATTCTATACTAATGGGGGGGGGGGGCTCTGCACTGGGGGGATTCTATACTAATGGGGGGGCTCTGCACTGGGGGGATTCTATACTAATGGGGGGGGGGGGCTCTGCACTGGGGGGATTCTATACTAATGGGGGGGGGGGGCTCTGCACTGGGGGGGATTCTATACTAATGGGGGGGCTCTGCACTGGGGGATTCTATACTAATGGGGGGGCTCTGCACTGGGGGGATTCTATACTAATGGGGGGGGGGCTCTGCACTGGGGGGATTCTATACTAATGGGGGGGGCTCTGCACTGGGGGGATTCTATACTAATGGGGGGGCTCTGCACTGGGGGATTCTATACTAATGGGGGGGGGGGGGCTCTGCACTGGGGGGATTCTATACTAATGGGGGGGGGGGGCTCTGCACTGGGGGGATTCTATACTAATGGGGGGGGGGCTCTGCACTGGGGGGATTCTATACTAATGGGGGGGGGGGCTCTGCACTGGGGGGATTCTATACTAATGGGGGGGGGGCTCTGCACTGGGGGGATTCTATACTAATGGGGGGGGGGCTCTGCACTGGGGGATTCTATACTAATGGGGGGGGGGGGCTCTGCACTGGGGGGATTCTATACTAATGGGGGGGGGGGGGCTCTGCACTGGGGGGATTCTATACTAATGGGGGGGGCTCTGCACTGGGGGGATTCTATACTAATGGGGGGGGGCTCTGCACTGGGGGATTCTATACTAATGGGGGGGGGGCTCTGCACTGGGGGGATTCTATACTAATGGGGGGGCTCTGCACTGGGGGGATTCTATACTAATGGGGGCTCTGCACTGGGGGGATTCTATACTAATGGGGGCTCTGCACTGGGGGGATTCTATACTAATGGGAGGGATTCTATACTAATGGGGGCTCTGCACTGGGGGGATTCTATACTAATGGGGGGGGGGCTCTGCACTGGGGGGATTCTATACTAATGGGGGCTCTGCACTGGGGGATTCTATACTAATGGGGGGGGCTCTGCACTGGGGGGATTCTATACTAATGGGGACTCTGCACTGGGGGATTCTATACTAATGGGGGGGCTCTGCACTGGGGGGATTCTATACTAATGGGGATTCTATACTAATGGGGGCTCTGCACTGGGGGATTCTATACTAATGGGGGGGGGGGGCTCTGCACTGGGGGGATTCTATACTAATGGGGGGGCTCTGCACTGGGGGGATTCTATACTAATGGGGGCTCTGCACTGGGGGGATTCTATACTAATGGGGGCTCTGAACTGTTGGATTCTATACTAATGGGGGCTCTGCACTGGGGGGATTCTATACTAATGGGGGCTCTGCACTGGGGGGATTCTATACTAATGGGGGGGCTCTGCACTGGGGGGATTCTATACTAATGGGGGGCTCTGCACTGGGGGGATTCTATACTAATGGGGGGGGGGCTCTGCACTGGGGGGATTCTATACTAATGGGGGGGCTCTGCACTGGGGGGATTCTATACTAATGGGGGCTCTGCACTGGGGGGATTCTGTACTAATGGGGGGGGGGGCTCTGCTCTGGGGGGATTCTATACTAATGGGGGGACTCTGCACTGGGGGGATTCTATACTAATGGGGGCTCTGCACTGGGGGGATTCTATACTAATGGGGGGGGGCTCTGCACTGGGGGGATTCTATACTAATGGGGGCTCTGCACTGGGGGATTCTATACTAATGGGGGGGCTCTGCACTGGGGGGATTCTATACTAATGGGGGCTCTGCACTGGGGGATTCTATACTAATGGGGGGGGGCTCTGCACTGGGGGGATTCTATACTAATGGGGGCTCTGCACTGGGGGATTCTATACTAATGGGGGGGGGGCTCTGCTCTGGGGGGATTCTATACTAATGGGGGGGGGGCTCTGCTCTGGGGGATTCTATACTAATGGGGGGGGGGGCTCTGCACTGGGGGGATTCTATACTAATGGGGGCTCTGCACTGGGGGATTCTATACTAATGGGGGGGGGGCTCTGCTCTGGGGGGATTCTATACTAATGGGGGGGCTCTGCACTGGGGGGATTCTATACTAATGGGGGCTCTGCACTGGGGGGATTCTATACTAATGGGGGGCTCTGCACTGGGGGGATTCTGTACTAATGGGGGCTCTGCACTGGGGGGATTCTATACTAATGGGGGGGCTCTGCACTGGGGGGATTCTATACTAATGGGGGGGGGGGCTCTGCACTGGGGGGATTCTATACTAATGGGGGCTCTGCACTGGGGGGATTCTATACTAATGGGGGCTCTGCACTGGGGGGATTCTATACTAATAGGGGCTCTGCACTGGGGGGATTCTATACTAATGGGGGGGGGGGGGCTCTGCACTGGGGGGATTCTATACTAATGGGGGCTCTGCACTGGGGGATTCTATACTAATGGGGGGGGCTCTGCACTGGGGGATTCTATACTAATGGGGGCTCTGCACTGGGGGATTCTATACTAATGGGGGGGCTCTGCACTGGGGGGATTCTATACTAATGGGGGGGCTGTGCACTGGGGGTATTCTATACTAATGGGGGGCTCTGCACTGGGGGTATTCTACACTAATGGGGGCTCTGCACTGGGGGGATTCTATACTAATAGGGGCTCTGCACTGGGGGGATTCTATACTAATGGGGGGGGGTTCTGCACTGGGGGGATTCTATACTAATGGGGGGGCTCTGCACTGGGGGGATTCTATACTAATGGGGGGCTCTGCACTGGGGGGATTCTGTACTAATGGGGGGGCTCTGCACTGGGGGGATTCTATACTAATGGGGGCTCTGCACTGGGGGGATTCTATACTAATGGGGGGCTCTGCACTGGGGGTATTCTACACTAATGGGGGCTCTGCACTGGGGGGATTCTATACTAATGGGGGCTCTGCACTGGGGGGATTCTATACTAATGGGGGGGGCTCTGCACTGGGGGGATTCTATACTAATGGGGGGGCTCTGCACTGGGGGGATTCTATACTAATGGGGGCTCTGCACTGGGGGGATTCTATACTAATGGGGGGCTCTGCACTGGGGGTATTCTACACTAATGGGGGCTCTGCACTGGGGGGATTCTATACTAATGGGGGCTCTGCACTGGGGGGATTCTATACTAATGGGGGGGCTCTGCACTGGGGGATTCTATACTAATGGGGGCTCTGCACTGGGGGGATTCTATACTAATGGGGGGGCTCTGCACTGGGGGGATTCTATACTAATGAGGGGCTCTGCACTGGGGGGATTCTGTACTAATGGGGGCTCTGCACTGGGGGGATTCTATACTAATGGGGGGGCTCTGCACTGGGGGATTCTATACTAATGGGGGGGGCTCTGCACTGGGGGATTCTATACTAATGGGGGGGGGCTCTGCACTGGGGGGATTCTATACTAATGGGGGGGGCTCTGCACTGGGGGGATTCTATACTAATGGGGGGCTCTGCACTGGGGGGATTCTACACTAATGGGGGCTCTGCACTGGGTGGATTCTATACTAATGGGGGGGGGCTGGTGAGAAATAACGTATATATCATATATTCCTTCCATAAACATATACCACATACACTGAATATATAATTTGAGGAATATATGCTTATAAAATCGTTTAGCATTTGCCAAAAAAAAAATGTCCCCGGATTTCATTTTGAAAATCTGGTCACCTTAGCCTCAGGGTTAAAAGGAGGAACCATAGTTGCCAGCAGGGAACACAATATTTAACACACCTGCATGTTGAAGAGACAAGGATAACATTTTTCTTATACATATTGACCTATTTTTATTCTTCTCGGTTCAGTCAGATAACCCTGCAGCCCCGGATCCCCTGTGTCAGTGAGCAGCAGCTGTAGGGGAGAAGAGGAAGTGCAGAAAACAGCTGGGATAGGGGAGCCTATGGGTGACATTATAACTCCCAGAATTCCCAGCTGTTTTAGAGCCAGAGCTACAGGATCACTTGATGGGATTGGAGCAGATATATGTAAGTACACAAATTGTTTTCATACAGGTTAGGCAGGAAAGGTGGGAGGGGGTGGAGGGAAAGAGCTGCTCTTGTAAGTTTTCGAATTTGGATATAGTGTTTCTTCAATCACTAAACTTAAGCCTCGTACACACGGGCCAAATGTCGGGAGACATCGGTCGGTTCAATAAAAACCGACCGACATTCGTCCCGTGTGTATGTCGGTCTGTGGAACAAGCATGTTGGAAAGCCAGCAGCTTACCAACTCCCGTTCAGCGCTCTCAGCAAATAGCAGATGTTCTGTCCCTTGTGTATGTGGGTCTGTCTAACGAGCATGCTCAGCGGGGGAGATCGCTGTACTAACTTCGGATGGTTAGTACAGCGACCCCGACCGGAAACTTGTAGTGTGTACCAGGCATTACTGCCAGACTTATTTCGTGGCTGATGCCTTTTGTTCTACCTAAGCAAAAGCACCAGAAGATGGCTAGAGGCTACACCAACTCCATATGGCCAAGATATCCAGAAAAACGCCTTGTCTTAAGCCCCATACACACGGGCTGAATCTTGGAAGACATCGGCCGGTTTAATAAAAACCAGCTGAGATTTGGCCCGTGTGTATGCCACCCTTCTGTTGGATGAGCATGCAGCCAACCAACTCCCAATCAGTGCTGTCAGCCAATAGAAGAGCGCGCTGATTGGAGTGTTCTGGCAGGGGGGGCTGTATCCCTGTCAGAACACAACAGCTCAGCGGGGGAGTATTCATTTCGGATGGTTAGTACAGCGGCTCCGACTAGAGCTGTCACTACACTTGTAGTGTGTACCAGGCTTAACAATCTACTGTATATCTTATATTGCTGCCCTAGACCCAGGTCTGTGTGGCTGCTGCTCAAATCTGGCCATACCTACCGAGTTTATCACTGTCCATTAGGCCAACACATTTATTATCTAGTGGGACATACCTGTGTCTAAGCCGTTCACATAAGTTCTCTAAACACTGGTAAAAGTGTGGAGCCTCCACTCCCTCTAGAGATGCACCATCAGTAGAAGGCTGGCGTTGGCGTGGTGTAGCAGAACGTGATGTTGGGACAATGACGGTATTTAAGCTTTTGCCAGTGAGCAAATCCTGATAAACTGCAGCAGCGCTGTCCAAAAACTCTGCAAACATAAAAGAATAGTGTTCAGAATGTGTACAACTAATACATTAACAGAAAATCACGTTCCAATCCCAGCAGAAATGTCTTGGAGACATCCAGGCTTCCTCAAAGACTGGTGACATCAGTGCACAGTCAGCAGATACTAGACACAGCTGTCACGTTGTGCAGATGATGGATGGGTTCTGTGTGGCCAGAGGGAGACTCACCAGAGTAATAAAACTGGATCTGGAAGGCATACAGGAAATCGGAGAATGACATGAGACAGTCCATTGCATCGTCCATCAGTACAATCCTGGCAAGACAGAAAAGGGCCAGACTTAAAACAAACACTCAGGACAAGGAGGAACAAAACGGGGTTCACACTATTCCATGGTGTAGAGTGGGAAAAAAACAGTCCTTGTGATTATGTACTGTATTGTAATATGAAAAGAAAAAAAAAACTTCAAAACTGAACTCCAGACAGACCGCTAACTACCAAAGGTTTAAACTATTTGGAATAGGCGACACCAATTAACAGAATTTTTGTTAACACGGTTTTATTTCTTTACATAGCAGCGCATATCCTTTGCTTTGAATATTAAAAATGAATTAATTAGCATGTTTTGTTTGTGGTGCTCAGATGCAGTGAAGATCTGCTTTAATACATTTATGGGAGCTAAGGCATTTGTATTTGTCCATCCAGTCTTGATATTTACATACTCCTTAGACAGCACGGCCAGGTGCATAACAATACTGACACTTAGGAAAAACATTGTTGACGTCTTTCCATCCCCAGCCTGCAGACTAGACAACAAAGGAGCAGCAGCAGACTGATGAGGTCATCCCTCTGCTCTCATCTCCTATGGGCAAGTTCCTTGTGAAAATATTTTCAAGCAGCACACCCAATTGGCTACCATTCTTGCTCCTCCCTCTCTTAATGTAAGTGCATGTGTATACGAGATTTCAAGAGGCTGAGGTCAAGTTAAAATTAGGTACTTACATTAAAAAGACAAAAAACATTTAATATAGTAGTGATAATAGCATAGCTCAATTAACATGTGTCTTTTATAACTGCCTAAAGGTTAGCTTTAAAGCTGAACTCCAGGACTGGTATAAAATCAGCAATTCAAGAAAGACTGGTATTCATCCATAGGTGTGCGCAGCCTTTTGCATTAGGGTGTGCACCCCAAAGCTCAAACACACATGCGTATAATATATATATATATTTATTTACACTATATTACTAAAAGTATTGGGACGCCTGCCTTTACACGCACATGAACTTTAATGTCATCCCAGTCTTAGTCCGTAGGGTTCAATATTGAGTTGGCCCACCCTTTGCAGCTTTAACAGCTTCAACTCTTCTGGGAAGGCTGTCCACAAGGTTTAGGAGTGTGTCTATGGGAATGTTTGACCATTCTTCCAGAAGCTAATTTCTGAGGTCAGGCACTATTGTTGGATAAGAAGGCCTGGCCTACCCCAGTTGAAGTCCATGCAGACGAAAAGCACCGGGTTACCACGATTGTTAAGCTATACCTACTGCGCATTTTAATCTGTTTATATGATTATCTTTTTATAGTACCAATCTGCCTTGATGTTGTACTTATTATTTAAATAAACCTCTTCATTTTTGATCTATGCCATGTGGAGGCCCTCTTTTCTCTTTTTCATCCCAAACAACTGCTGCTTGCATTACTGCCTGGAGAAGTGTGGCTGGTAACTACTCGTATCCCCGATTTTTACTTCCACTGGTCATCAGAGAAGGAGTCGGAGTGCATCCCCCCTGGAGTCTGTTCTATGCAAACCATGCTTGTACGATTCACTGCCGCTGGCACACTACTCAGGGTAAGAGTACCAAACCCCCCTATCCCCATACGGTGGAGGCACAACCCCGGGTGTTGTTATAACGGCTGGATTGCTCTGATGGTTATACATCTGAATGAAGCATTACCATTTTGTTTGAGATTACATTGAGATTCCACTGTGGTGTTTTCTTTACATGGACTCATTGTGTTGTCTTCTTTTTGTGGACTGATTTTCCTTTCCACATTGTATAATTTATTCACAAACATTGTTGTTTCTTATGGGAAACACTATATTTATGTGTATGTTTGCGTATATGATATACAGTACTTATCTGCACAATATTATTTTATGCTATAATACTCAACCATTTTCACTTGGTGTGTTTTATATTTATATGTTTTTGGGCGCATATTTGGCACTAAAGACACGTCATTGTGTCATTCAGATCGCCCATCTGTCTATTATCTAGATTTTACACGTTTTCGTTTTTTGCATTTTTATGCACTTGACACTAGTGAGTGACACATCACTGTGTTTCTAGATTGTCCATTTTTCATTTATACACTGTATGGTATTTTTGTATATTCACTTATTGTTTTGTGAATATTTAATCACCTGCCTGGTATTATTTCCAGGTGACCACGACAATTATTTCTAGCACTACACTTTTATTTATATTTACATTCACTCTAATGTGAAGGCCAGTCAAGTTCTTCCACTCCAAACTCATCCATGTCCCCTTGCTTTGTGTACTGGTCCAAGTCATTTGGTGGAGGGGAGATTATGGTGTGGGGTTGTTTTTCAGGGGTTGGGCTTGGCCCCTTAGTTCCAGTGAAGGGAACTCTTAAGGTGTCAGCATACCAAGATATTTTGGACAATTTCATGCTCCCAACTTTATGGGAACAGTTTGGGGATGGTCCCTTCCCGTTCCAACATGACTGCGTAATAGTGCACAAAGCAAGGTCAATAAAGAGATGGATGAGTGAGTTTGGAGTGGGGGAACTTGACTGGCCTGCACAGAGTCCTGACCTCAACCTGATAGAACACCTTTGAAATGAATTACAGCGGAGACTACGAGCCAGGCCTTCTCGTCCACCATCAGCGCGTGACCTTTACATTCTGAAAGAATGATCAAAAACGAACTCCTAAACCTTGTGGACAGCCTTCCCAGAAGAACTAAAGCTGTTAAAGCTGTTATTGTTGCAAAGGGGGAGCCAACTCAATATTTAACCCTATGGATTAAGACTGGGATGCCATTAAAGTCAGGTGCATGTAAAGGTAGGCGCCCCAATACTTTTAGTAATATAGTGTACAGTGGAACCTTGGTTTACGAGCGTTTTGAAAGACGAGCAACTTTTTTTTTAAAATTCTGACTCGGTTTGCGAGTGTTGTCTCGCAAAACGAGCAGAATTCAAGCTATTGGGTGGTGCAGTACTGCATTTGGCCAGTGGTGCGGGGGCGCCAGGGACACTCGGAACAGTTTGGAGCCATTCAGAAATACTCGGAAATACTCTGTTCCTAAATGTGTTTCCGAGGCTTTACGAGTTCAGCCGAGCTGTCCCCGAGCATCTCCGAGACTCTCCGGCACCCCCCACCTCTGGCCACATGCGGTATTGCCTGTAATAGAAGTCAATGCGGAACGTATTATCTTCGTTTCCATTGACTTCTATGGGGAAACTTGCTTTGATATGCGAGTGCTTTGGATTACAAGTATTCTCCTGGAACGGAATATGCTCGTAATCCAAGGTTCCACTGTATGTGAAAGTGGCATGCAGCCTGTTTTTCAGAGGTTGGGCTTGGTCCCTTAGTTCCAGTGAAGGGAACTCTTAAGGCGTCAGCATACCAAGATATTTTGGACAATTTCATGCTCCCAACTTTGTGAGAACAGTTTGGGGACGGCCCCTTCCTGTTCCAACATGATTGCGCACCAGTGCACAAAGCAAGGTCCATAAAGACAGGGGTGGGGAAAATGAACTTCAAGAGCAATGATTCACATTATAATAGTAACTAAAACATACAGAATCAAATGTAACAATCTAAAAAAAAAAAATTCCAAAGTGCTATAATGGTGTGAACCTCCCAACTAAAAAGTTCTTGCACTTGAAGATAGTTTGTATTCCACCATCCCTGCTACATTAAAAAAACATTTTTTTGTCTTATTCTCATTTTGATGTGTATTACATGTGAAATCACTAGGGATGAGCTTCGAGTTCGAGTCGAACTCATGTTCTACTCGAACATTGACTGTTCGCAAGTTCGCCGAACAGCGAACAATTTGGGGTGTTCGCGGCAAATTCGAATGCCGCGGAACACCCTTTAAAAGTCTATGGGAGAAATCAAAAGTGCTAATTTTAAAGGCTAATATGCAAGTTATTGTCATAAAAAGTGTTTGGGGACCTGGGTCCTGCCCCAGGGGACATGGATCAATGCAAAAAAAAGTTTTAAAAACGGACGTTTTTTCAGCAGCAGTGATTTTATTAATGCTTAAAGTCAAACAATAAAAGTGTAATATCCCTTTAAATTTCGTACCTGGGGGGTGTCTATAGTATGCCTGTAAAGGGGCGCATGTTTCTCGTGTTTAGAACAGCCTGACAGCAAAATGACATTTGGAAGGAAAAAACTCATTTAAAACTACCCGTGGCTATTGCATTGCCGACAATACACATAGAAGTTCATTGATAAATACGGCATGGGAATTCCCCACAGGGGAACCCCGAACCAAAAAAAAAAAAAAAAAAATGATGTGGGGGTCCCCCTAAATTCCATACAAGGCCCTTCAGGTCTGGTATGGATATTAAGGGGAACCCCAGCCAAAATTTTTTAAAAAAATTGACGTGGGGTTCCCCCTAAATTCCATACCAGACCCTTCAGGTCTGGTATGGATTTTAAGGGGAACCCCGCGCCAAAAAAAACAAAAAAAACGGCGTGGGGTCCCCCTAAAAATCCATACCAGACCCTTATCCGAGCACGCAACCTGGCAGGCCGCAGGAAAAGAGGGGGGGACGAGAGTGCGGCCCCCCCCCCTCCTGAACCGTACCAGGCCACATGCCCTCAACATTGGGAGGGTGCTTTGGGGTAGCCCCCCAAAACACCTTGTCCCCATGTTGATGAGGACAAGGGCCTCATCCTCACAACCGTGGCCGGTGGTTGTGGGGGTCTGCGGGCGGGGGGCTTATCGGAATCTGGAAACCCCCTTTAACAAGGGGACCCCCAGATCCCGGCCCCCCCCCTGTGTGAAATGGTAAGGGGGTACTTACCCCTACCATTTCACGAAAAAACTGTCAAAAATGTTAAAAATGACAAGAGACAGTTTTTGACAATTCCTTTATTTAAATGCTTCTTCTTTCTTCCTTCATCTTCTTCTTCTTCTGGTTCTTCTGGCTCTTCTGGTTCTTCCTCCGGCGTTCTCGTCCAGCATCTTCTCCGCGGCGTCTTCTATCTTCTTCTCCTCGGGCCGCTCCGCACCCATGGCATGAGGGGAGGCTCCCGCTCTTCTCTTCATCTTCTTCTCTTCTTCATCTTCTTCTTCATCTTCTTCTTCTTCTTCTCTTCTTCATGTCTTCTCCGGGCCGCTCCGCAGCCATGCTGTGGCATGGAGGGAGGCTCCCGCTGTGTGACGGCGTCTCTTCGTCTGACGGTTCTTAAATAACGGGGGGTGGGGCCACCCGGTGACCCCGCCCCCCTCTGACGCACGGTGATATGACGGGACTTCCCTGTGGCATTCCCCGTGACGTCACAGGGAAGTCCCGTCAAGTCACCGTGCGTCAGAGGGGGGCGGGGTCACCGGATGGCCCTGCCCCCCGTTATTTAAGAACCGTCAGACGAAGAGACGCCGTCACACAGCGGGAGCCTCCCTCCATGCCACAGCATGGCTGCGGAGCGGCCCAGAGAAGACATGAAGAAGAGAAGAAGAAGAAGAAGATGAAGAAGAAGATGAAGAAGAAGATGAAGAAGAGAAGAAGATGAAGAGAAGAGCGGGAGCCTCCCCTCATGCCATGGGTGCGGAGCGGCCCGAGGAGAAGAAGATAGAAGACGCCGCGGAGAAGATGCTGGACGAGAACGCCGGAGGAAGAACCAGAAGAGCCAGAAGAACCAGAAGAAGAAGAAGATGAAGGAAGAAAGAAGAAGCATTTAAATAAAGGAATTGTCAAAAACTGTCTCTTGTCATTTTTAACATTTTTGACAGTTTTTTAGTGAAATGGTAGGGGTAAGTACCCCCTTACCATTTCACACAGGGGGGGGGCCGGGATCTGGGGGTCCCCTTGTTAAAGGGGGCTTCCAGATTCCGATAAGCCCCCCGCCCGCAGACCCCCACAACCACCGGCCACGGTTGTGAGGATGAGGCCCTTGTCCTCATCAACATGGAGACAAGGTGTTTTGGGGGGCTACCCCAAAGCACCCTCCCAATGTTGAGGGCATGTGGCCTGGTACGGTTCAGGAGGGGGGGGGGCCGCACTCTGGTCCCCCCCTCTTTTCCTGCGGCCTGCCAGTTTGCGTGCTCGGATAAGGGTCTGGTATGGAATTTAGGGGGAACCTCACGTCAATTTTTTTTTTAAATTTTGGCTGGGGTTCCCCTTAATATCCATACCAGACCTGAAGGGCCTTGTATGGAATTTAGGGGGACTCCCACATCATTTTTTTTTTTAAATTTTGGTTCGGGGTTGCCCTGTGGGGAATTCCCATGCCGTTTTTATCAATGAACTTCTATGTGTATTGTCGGCAATGCAATAGCCGCGGTAGTTTTAAATGTGTTTTTTCCTTCAAAATGTCATTTTGCTGTCAGACTGTTCTAAACACAGGAAACATGTGCCCCTTTAAAGGCATACTATAGACACCCCCCAGGTATGAAATTTAAAGGGATATTACACTTTTATTGTTTGACTTTAAGCATTATTAAAATCACTGCTCCTGAAAAAACGGCCGTTTTTAAAACTTTTTTTTGCATTGATTCATGTCCCCTGGGGCAGGACCCAGGTCCCCAAACACTTTTATTGACAATAACTTGCATATTAGCCTTTAAAATTAGCACTTTTGATTATTCATGTTCGTGTCCCATAGACTTTAACGGTGTTCGCGTGTTCGAACAAATTTTTTTCCTGTTCGCATGTTCTGGTGCGAACCGAACAGGGGGGTGTTCGGCTCATCCCTAGAAATCACATATCACTGGAATTATTGCACTTGAAGAAGTTAATCTATATGGCAAATATCTATAGGAGGGGTTTCCACCATCCCTGCTAAGTTTAATTTTTATGTCTTTTTCCAGTTTGATGTGTATTATATGTGACGTTACATATCACAGAGATCGGTATTGTGGTAATATTGAAGTTTATTGAGATTTCCATACATTGGAGGGTTCCACCATTAACGCTAAGTTATTGATTAGTAAGTTAGTGCTGCACTTTTTTTTTTTGTGGTGTGGGAACACATAACAGTGCTTAGCAGCAGGCCTTTTACTGATGCTTTTTTTATTTTATCTCCAGTAGTTTATTGTAAATAGTAAGACCAATAAAAAAAAAAGGATTTTTAATACAGAAATGTTGGCTTACTGAAAAGTATGTCCATGTACAGTATAGTATACACTCAATACTTGGTCGGGGCTCCTTTTGGATGAATTACTGCATCAATGCAGCGTGGCATGGAGGCGATAAGTCTGTGGCACTGCTGAGGTGTTATGGAAGCCCAGGTTGCTTTAATAGCGGCCTTCAGCTTGTCTGCATTGTTGGGTCTGGTGTCTCTCATTTTCCTCTTAACAATACCCCACAGATTCTCTATGGGGTTTAGGTCAGGCCAGTTTTCTAATCAAGCACAGTGATACCATGATCATTAAACCAGGTATTGGTACTTTTGGCAGTGTGGGCAGGTGCCAAGTCCTGCTGGAAAATGAAATCAGCATCTCCATAAAGCTGGTCAGCAGAGGGAAGTATGAAGGGCTCTAGATATTCCTGCTAGAGGGCTGCACTGACTTTGGACTTGATAAAACACAGTGGACCAACACCGGCACATGACATGACTCCCCAAATCATCACTGACCGTGGAAACATCACACTGGACCTCATGCAACTTCGATTCTGTGCCTCTCCACTCTTCCTCCAGACTCTGGGACCTTGATTCCCAAATGAAATGCAAAATCTACCACAGTCAGTGATGATTTGGGAAGTCATGTCATCTGCTGGTGTTGGTCCACTGTGTTTTATCAAGTCCAAAGTCAGTGCAGCCCTCTACCAGGAAATTCCAAAGTATATACATGGACATACTTTTCAGTAAGCCAACATTTCTGTATTAAAAATCCTTTTTTTTATTGGTCTTTTGTAATATTCTAATTTTCTGAAATGCTGAATTTTGGGTTTTCACTAGCCGTAGGCCATAATCATCAATATTACTCTGTGTGTAAGGCATCTATATAAAATATATGAGTTTCACTTTTTGAATAGAATTACTGAAATAAATTAACTTTTTGATGATATTCTAATTTTATGAGATGCACCTGCATACCATTCCAGGCCGATGCCCCTGGGATCTGAAAATCACTGAAGTAGACATTGCTACTCCGGTGATCCCCATGTGCTTCTGGGGCCTGTGCTGAATGGCTGGCCTGCTGAATTCAGGACACAGAAAGTTGGCCTCTCAGCACTGATGCCATTCAGAGAATGCTTTGCATTCATTCAGAAAATGCAAAGCATTCTCTGAATGGCACCTATGCCAAGCGGCCAACCTCCTGTATTGAGAATGCAGCAGATCAGCCGCTCAGCACAGGACTGGGAAGCAAGTGCAGATCTTTTGCGGCCCCCAACGAACCCCCAAGCGCCACGCCTGGGGATTTGTTTGGGGGGGGGGGGGGGGCAACAAAAGATATATACCGTATTTATCATTCTGGCAGCCTCGGAGGGGCCAGGGAGAGGGCAGGACGATTGCTGTCAGATTACATACAAGAGAATCTCATGTTTACTCGGCGGCCTCTGTAATAGGGCTAGGCTGGCATTAGACGACTGATCTGTCTATCAAAGGAGGCGGGACTTTCTATTAAAGAGGCCGCTGAGTAAACAGGAGATTCTGCTGTATGTAATCCGTTGACGCTCGTCCTGCCCCCCTCCGTCCCCTCCAAGGCTGCAGGTGGGAATCGATCAGGCTGCACTGATGGCAATGGTGAGGCTGCATTCATGGCAATGGCGAGGCTGCATTCATGGCAATGGCGAGGCTGCATTCATGGCAATAGTGAGGCTGCAGATGGCCACTGATTAGGCTGCATTGATGGTCACTGACTCTTATTTTGCTTCACAGTTCTTTATTTAAAATTCTTTTTTTTTCCTGAAACCTCCCTCTTAAAGTGAAGGTGCATGTTATACGCCGGTGCCGATAAATACAGTATATCCAAATAACACGCCCAAGCTCATCCTTAGACTCTTCATCACACACAGCCACAAAGGCAAGAGAATTCTTGTTGGGCAGTGTATTAGTTAATTTGCATTTAATTTTAATGGTTCAAAAAATGTCAGGCAAAATGGTCGGCCCTCATGCATGTTCACTTCATCAAATCTGGCCCTCTTTGAAAAATGTTTGGACACCCCTGGGCTAAGCAATTCTCATTACAGGATGGACAGAAATACAAATGCTTCAGCGAGTAAAAAAGCTCCCTTCTGCAAACTTGATCATTCTAACAAAATGATGTCCTTTATGAAAATAAACCTATAGTTCCCTTTAAGTCTGCAGGGCCTTTAGCACACAGAGGGGTAACTGAGGTAAACCACATTGTTAAAGGCAGGGATCAGGCAAGTTATGACATAATTTTAACAGCAGGGATTTCCCAAACTGTAATGCCCTCCAGATGTGCGACTGTTTAGGGTACATCATTTCGGATCACGGATATCACTGGCAAAGTGTTCCTCAAACACATCTCTACTGCAGGCGTCTCTTTCATGTGTTTTTCCAAAGCCCAGCACAGATCTGTTTGATGTTCTGTACAAAGTGTAAAATATTCTGTTAAACCCCCCTCCACACTACCTCCCTTCCCACAAAACGTGAAGCCTGAGAGCAGGCGCGGTACACCAGAATAGACCGGGGAGTGTGGGAGAGCAATGAGCATCAGAATCACAGGGGCACAGTGGCCTGTATTGTGTGCCTTTACCTGTCATGTGTTTAATCTGCCAGCTGACTGATGACCTCATGGCAGAGTGTCTGTGCACTTGTACTCCACGGGTAACAATATTGTCTTTTTCGGCCTTGTGTGTAAGCCTGGCCACCTGTTTGGGAAATGTCAAGCTGTAAGACAGCACGTTATTAATTCCCTGGTATTCTGTACTGCATTTCAGCAAAGAGGACTTGTCTAATGTGGCTCCGGTTTAAATATAGGTCTCTTATGCCTCGTTTCCACTGAGCGGATCGGTTCGGTACGGTACGCTATTTTGGGTGTTTCCATTATGAAAGCGGCCCATACAACCGAACCGTTCCATTCAGGGTCCTGCTTCAGATGTGGGGCCATAGAAAATGGAACGGTTCGGTTAGGGCGGAGCTACGATACATTACACTGATTGGTGGACGTGTGACGCCATGACGGCATTTTTTCTAAACCCACGTATGGCCCCTGTCGGTCCGACTTGCAGTGGAAACGCTCGCCTGAATAGGCCGGACCATTCTAGGCCTTTCAAACTGATCCGACCCGAACCGATCTGCTCGGTGGAAACAAGGCATGAGACAATACCACTTTATTTACACAGTTAATCCAGAAGGGAGCTATCATGAAACTACCAGGTCCTGCAGAAGTTTAAATGGTTGTGTTTGTTTTACCCAACAGTTAACGTTTGTAAAAGTTGTACACCGCTCCCCGCTGGTTAGGGGTTCGTGGTACCACGCTCTTCTCGTTGTCCCTGGTAGGGCCGGGAGCAGAAGGGGAAAGAACGATATAAGGAGAAAGAAAAGGCACTTAATTGCCACATCCGTAAATATTGAGGAAAAGAGAGAGGTACTATTGGGAGTACTACCAAAGACCGGATTTTATAGGCCAGGAAACAATGGAGAAGAAAACAGAATAAATAATCACATTTATTGAAAGAATACAAAATACAGACATCATCTTCAAAAAGCGTAAAAACCATCATATATATGCATCTGTGTTATTAGTGCAGTGAGCCCTTGTACCTGTACGCGTTTCGCCGTTAGCCTTCTTCAGGACACGACCAAGGTTCAAAGACGTAACAGATGAGAGAACGAATCTCTCTATCTTAAATTGGAATGCGCTATTATATATATATATATCCACGACCTAGGTGAGCGACGAATTTTCAAAATTCTGAATAGTAAGCGAGCTTCAGATTTTCTGAACAGGGGCAGGCAAAACCCTACACTCAATGCATGTATAAGGCCAGCGGAGTAACATTAACGCCCAACATATATAGGGGAAACGCCACTCAATAGAATTCAACAATGCTCATGGCTAGTAAAAGCCTGAGTTAGCAAGCTGTACATGGAGGATGAGGTATGGGAATGTGCCCCTGGGAGACAGCTGGGTGCAGCACTTGCCCCTGTTCAGAAAATCTGAAGCTCACTTACTATTCAGAATTTTGAAAATTCGTCGCTCACCTAGGTCGTGGGTATATATAATAGCGCATTCCAATTTAAGATAGAGAGATTCGTTCTCTCATCTGTTACGTCTTTGAACCTTGGTCGTGTTCTGAAGAAGCCCAAGGACGAAACGCTTAGATGCACAAGTACTCACTGCACTAATAACATAGATGCATATATATGATGGTTTTTACTCTTTTTGAAGATTATGTCTGTATTTTGTATTTTTTTAATAAATGTGATTATTTATATTGTTTTCTTCTCCATTGTTTCCTGGCCTATAAAGTCCGGTCTTTGGTAGTACTCCCAATAGTACCTCCCTCTTTTCCAACGATATAAGGAGGACACACATGACACGTAACAAGACCAAAGAATTACAACCACAGTTGCCTTATTATACAATCATATCTTTATTTCTGAAAATATCGTTACAGTTATTATTGTACAAGCAAAGAACATAATAGACCACATGGTCATCTAACATTGATTCTTATGTGTCCTAACAAATATGGGATCTGTTTTGTGTATGTAAAATGAAAAAAGTTTGGGTTTTTTGGGTTTGTTTTTCAATAAAAATTATCTGATTTAAAAAAAAATATAGGTCTTAGTTGCAGTTATTTGCCAATTTACAGTATATTACCAAAAGTATTTGGACGCTAGCCTTTACACGCACATCAACTTTAATGGCATCCCAGTCTTAGTCTGTACGGTTCTGGACCTTTCTTTGTGCTCTGGTCCAAATCATTTGGCGGAGGGTGGATTTTGGTGGGGGGTTGTTTTTCAGGGGTTGGGCTTGGCCCCTTAGTTCCAGCGAAGGGAACCATTAAGGTGTCAGCATACCAAGACATTTCAATCTACTGATCGACTTCTGTACAACCAGCCTGTTGGGTTGTTCCCAATCAGTCAGTGGCATTGGCAATAGCTGACAGCACTGATTTTTGTATTCTGATAGTGGGGAAGGCACCCCACCATCAGAACACAATAGCACAGTGGGAGGATTCCCCCATCCACACTAAATGTGTGGATGGGGGAATTAAATATATATATATATTTTTTTTCATTTAACCTGCTGGTTGAAGGAAAAGAAATTATGAATGTATGGGCTGCCTTAGTGCTAACCTGGGGATAGATCAAAACTCTCTGTAGTGCATACATATGAAAAATAATTGTTTAATAAGTGAAGACTTCCCATGTGCATGCACCAAATACAACAGCCAGATAAAAATGGCAGTTGCTAGATAGTGCACACTGGGAATGCAAACTAATTAAAGGCATGCCCAATATAATTCTCCAGCACTTAGCCCTACAATGCCATACAGGGACTGTTCAAACTCACCCATATGCATTTCTTTTGTTTAAGGGAGAAGTACAGCAAAAGCTCATTTGGCTGTTCTTCTCCTGTGGATCACAGGAGTGCAGTTCGCTCTGCACTCACGTGACTCATTTTCAGCAGACAGCACACTGTCGGCTGACATCACAAAGCCAGTCCAGACTTTGGCAAGATCGCGACAATGGAGTCGGGATCCACCCACATGCCTGGCTTGGCACCTCCCACTGCCCAGTGCTCCACTGAGCGTGGGGGGCAGATCCAAGACCTGCTGACTGATAGTCCCCAGCTATCTGCTCAGGGAGCTGTGAGAAGCAAGGGATTGGCAGTGTTTAATCGCTCGGTTCTCAGTGTTAAAGGCGCCGATGCTGCATTCACCTAGGGAAGTATGATTCTTTATAAAAAAAATAAAAAAAAATACTCTAATCTCTTTTATGTCTCCCTGGAGGTTTTTTTTTTTTTTTCTCTCAAGTGATGTCTGCAATACTTTTCTCCAAACTGGAGCTGCCCTCCACAGTGCTCTTTCCCACCTTAAAAATGTCCTCAGCCTTTCTAGCAACCTGCACATGATTAACCAAAAGCAAGAGGGGAGACTCTGATGGGACCTGGATGGCATTCCAACAGGAGGACACGCGGGTGCAAAGAGGAGATCAGAGACAATTTCTTGGCTTTCCTGTTGCTTACCCAAAGCTGAGGAGGGATTGTCACTGCCTATGCATGGCACCTGGACCCAAGGAACCTGGCATTTCATATAAGCTTGCTGTAAAGGATTTAAACAGTGTGTACATGTCTATAGCAGTGTCTGTGTTCACTCACCTTGCTGCTTTCTGTGTCAGCTCCATGGGAAAGTCTGGGCACAAAATCTGCAGCAGACAGTGATATTCCTTTATGGTCAAGAGATCTACAGGAGACATATACTTTGTTAGAATTTCAGGGGAGCAAGACTATTTTCCGAAACTGAAAGAGCAAGTAAAAACTATTTTACAAACTTTTAGGACTTATGTATACAGGTTTCAATCTGTTTTTGTGTTGCTTTTGAGTTTGACCTGCTTTTTACCCACTGTCAAAGTGATTATAAGCAACTAAATTGCTCCTGTCCTGAGCTACTTCCAATTGCTTCAATCTGCTTTATATTCACAATGATTTGTATGAGGAACCAGATTCCTGGTTTAGGCTGGTGAATACCGTTGACCTGTTGATGGAATGGCAGCTGTCAAACATTACCAAAAGCAGTGGATTGATGGGAAGAGATAACAACCATGATGGTTTAGTAGCTTTATTCTCACACAGCATAATTTTGTGACAGTGTCCAGTTCTGGGGATTGGGCCGCTCAGACCTAAGCATTGTCACTTGGGATTCCCCCAAACCTGGAATCCACTGTTAGCAAGGGCTCCAGCAGTGCAGAAAGGAGGCATGGGAGTGTGGCTGGGTAAGTATACAGTCTGTCATTGTGTATGGCCACCATAAGGCCCCTTTCACACTGGGGCGGTGGGGGCGTCGGCGGTAAAACAGCGCTATTTTTAGCGCTGCTTTAACGTCGTTTTTTGCGGCTGTATTCGGCCGCTAGCGGTGCGGTTTTAACCCCCGCTGGCGGCCGAAAAAGGGTTAAATCCGCTCGCATAGCGTGGCTATAGCCGCGGTATTGCCGCGGTATAGCCGTGCTGCCCCATTGATTTCAATGGGCAGGAGCGGTTTAGGAGCGGTGAATACACCGCTCCTTCACCGCTCCAAAGATGCGGCTTGCAGGGCTTTCACACTGAACAAACAACAGCGGCTGTTTTGGGTCGGTTTGCGGGCAGGATTTTTAGCGCAATAACGCCTGCAAACCGCCCCAGTGTGAAAGGGGTCTTAGGGCTCTTTTGCATCCAGTACCAATGAAACTACTTTCAGAACAGAAGTTGCGCGACAAGACATGGAAATCTCAATGCAAAAAGCCAAACCTGGTGAACAAAGATACACTACATGACCAAAGGATTGTGGACACCTGACCATCACACCTATATGTACTTGTAGAATTATCCATATGCATTAAGGTTTTCCACATGATTCTGGATTGCGTCTTTGGTCATTCTTGCTTATTCAGCCTAAAAAAGAATTTGTGAGGTCAGGGACTGATGCTGTGTGAGAAGATTTAGCTTGCAATTGGCATTCCAATGGATCCCAAAGGAGTGTTGAGGTTAGGACTTTTTTGGGATCACTCAGGTTCCTTCACACCAAACCCCTCACGCAGACCATGTCTTTATAAAAATTGGCATTGTGCCCCTAAACCCAATAATTTGGAAGGTTGTCCACATACTTTGGCCCTATATTGTCACTGTACTCAGCATAAGTTCACAAGCTTGGTAGATGCTGGAACGATGTGTCAAGTGCTCCCTTTCTAGGGTAATCTGATACAGGCCCTTACTAGTAAAGTAGTTAAAAAAGAAGTTATAAAAGTATTACTAAGCAAAGGCTATATACAGTGGGGAAAATAATTATTTGATCCCCTGCAGATTTTGTAAGTTTGCCCACTTACAAAGAAACAAAGGGTCTATCATTTTTATCATCAGTGTATTTTAAATGATAGAGACAGAATATCAAACAAAAATAAAAAAAACATATAGTTGTGCTCATAAGTTTACAGAATTTATGATTTCCTGGCCATTTTTCTGAGCATATGAATGATAACACAAAAACATTTCTTTCACTCATGGTTAGTGTTTGGCTGAAGCCATTTATTATCAATCAACTGTGTTTACTCTTTTTAAATCATAATGGCAACAGAAACTACCCAAATCACCCTGATCAAAAGTTTACATACCCTGGTGATTTTGGCCTGATAACATGCACACAAGTTAACACAAAGGGGTTTGAATGCCTATTAAAAGTAACCATCCTCACCTGTGTGTGTAAAAGGTCAATGCGTTTCTGGACTCCTGACAGACCCTTGCATCTTTCATCCAGTGCTGCACTGACATTTCTGGATTTTGAGTCATGGGGAAAGCAAAAGAATTGTCAAAGGATCTGCGGGAAAAGGTAGTTGAACTGTATAAAACAGGAAAAAGATATAAAAAGATATCCAAGGAATTGAGAATGCCAATCAGCAGTGTCCAAACTCTAATCAAGAAGTGGAAAATGAGGGGTTCTGTTGAAACCAAACCATGGTCAGGTAGACCAACTAAGATTTCAGCCACAACTACCAGGAAAATTGCTCGGGATGCAAGCTGCGCAATGGACATACTTGGACATTCCAACATGACAATGATCCAAAACACAAGGCCAAGTCAAACGTTCATTGGCTACAGCAGAATAAAGTGAAGGTTCTGGAGTGGCCATCTCAGTCTCCTAACCTCAATTTCATTGAGCAATTCTGGGGAGATCTCAAACGTGCAGTTCAGCCCAAGAATTTACAGGAACTGGAGGCTTTGCCAAAAGGAATGGGCAGCTTTACCATCTGAGAAGATAAAGAGCCTCATCCACAAATACTACAAAAGACTTCAAGCTGTCATTGATGTTAAAGGGGGCAATACACAGTATGAAAAACTGGGGTATGTAAACTTTGATCAGGGTCATTTGGGTAGTTTATGTTGCCATTATGATTTAAAAAGAGTAAACACAGTTGGTTGGTAATAAATGGCTTCAGCCAAATACTAACCATGAGTGAAAGAAAATTGTTTGTGTTATCATTCATATTCTCTGAAAAATGGCCAAGAAATAATAAATTCAGGCAGGGTATGTAAACTTATAAGCACAACTGTATAATACAAGTGTTATAAACTGAGTTGCAGTTCAGTGAGTAAAATAAGTATTTGATCCCTAAGCAAAACATGACTTAGTACCGTATATACTCGAGTATAAGTCAAATTTTTCAGCACATTTTTTTGTGCTGAAAGTGCCCCCCTCGACTTATACTCGAATCAAGCACTTTTCTGCAGCAAAAAATTTCATTTTCTGAACTGATTTTGGGGCCCTGTATCTAAGGGCCACTTGGTGCTAGGAACCCCAAATTTGGTGTGAAAACCCAGTGGAACTGGTACCACAACATATCCAAAGCTGAAGTTCCTAGCACTAAGTGGCCCCGAGATACTGGGCCCCAAAATCGGTTCGGAAAATGTCATTCTCTGCTGCAGAAAAGTGCTTGACATTTTCTGAACCGAATTTGGGGCCTCATATCTCAGGGCCACTTAGTGCTAGGAACCCCAAATTTGGTGTGCAAACCCAGTGGAACTGGTACCATCACATATCCAAAGCTGGGGTTCTTAGCACCAAGTGGCCCTGAGATACGGGGCCCCAAATCCGGTTCAGAAAATGTCATTCTCTGCTGCAGAAAAGTGCTTGACATTTTCTGAACTGATTTTTGGGGCCCTGTATCTCGGGGCCACTTGGTGCTAGAAACCCCAGCTTTGGAAATCAACTGTGTCCATCTGCAGCAATGTCATTTTGGGACCCTTTGGGTTCAGAGACCCCAAATTTTGGCTGCAGCTAGGGGGCATCTAGGAACCCTTAACTACTGAGTTTGAAGTTCAGGGGACCTATGGCTGCAAATGGGCACAGTGAGGCATGCAAATGGGCACAGTGATGCTGCAAATGGGCATTGTTGACCCTCTTTTCCACTTACAGTAGCTGTGCATTTCCTACCCTCGTCTTATACTCGGGTCAATAACTTTTTCCCATTTTTTTGTGGTAAATTAGGGTCTCGACTTATACTCGGAACGACTTATACTCGAGTATATACGGTACTTGGTGAAGAAACCCTTGTTGGCAAGCACAGAGGTAAGACATTTCTCTAGTTGGTTACCAGGTTTGCACACGTTAAGAGAGATTTTGGTCCACTCTTCCTTACAGATCTTCTCTAAATCCTTAAGGTTTCTTGGCTGTCACTTGGCAACTTGAAGGTTCAGCTCCCCCCATAAATTTTCTATAGGATTAAGGTCTGGAGACTGGCTAGGCCACTCCATGACCTTCATTTGCTTCTTGAGCCACTCCTTTGTTGCCTTGACGGTATGTTTTGGGTCATTGCTGAAAGACCCATCCACGACCAGTCTTCTGGCTGAGGGAAGAAGGTTCTCATTGAAGATTTTACAATACATGGGCGTGTCCATTGGCCCCTCAATATGGCAAAGTTGGCCTGTACCTTTAGCGGAGAAACAGCCCCAAAGCATAATGTTTCCACCCCTGTGCTTGACTGTAGGGTTCTTAGGGTTATAGTCAGCATTTTTCTTCCTCCAAACACGGCGAGTCGAGTTAATGCCAAAGAGCTCAATTTTGGTCTCAGCTGACCACAGCACTTTTCTCTCAGTCCTTCTCTGAATCATTTATATGTTCACGGGCAAGCATCAGACGGGCCTGTACATGCACCTTCTTGAGGAGGGGGACCTTGCAGGCGCTGCAGGATTTCAATCCATGGCGGTGTATTGTGCTACCAATGGTTTGTTTGGCGACTGTGGTCTCAACTGCCTTGAGGTCATTCACAAGCTCTCCCTGTGTAGTTCCGCGCTGATCCCTCACTTTTCTCATGATCATCCTTACCCCATGAGGCAAAATCTTGCATGGAGCTCCAGACCGAGGGCAATTGATGGTTATTTTGTATTTCTTCCATTTACAAATAATTTCTCCAAAGGTTGTCTCCTTCTCATCAAGCTTCTTGCTGATGGTATTGTAGCCCATTCCAGCCTTGTGCAGGTCTACAATCTTGTCCCTGATGACCTTTGACAGCTCTTTGGTCTTGTCTATGATGGTGAGGTATGAATGGAAGGAAGAGATGGACAGGTGTCTTTTATACACATAACGAGTTGTCGTTAGGAGCACCTTCTTAAATTGACAGGACTAATCTGTGTACCACATGAGCACATACTGTAGCCAGTCTGTGGGAGCCAGAAGTATTGTTGATTGGTAGGGGATCAATAACAACTATAGACCCTACATTTCTTTATAAGTGGACCAACTTACAAAATCTACGGAGATCAAAAAATTATTTTCATCACTCAGTCTGCTCCAGTATTTCTATGTAATGCCCTCTGATTTAGACTCAGACTCATGCTGTAAACATGGCCTGGGTCCTGGCCTGGGTGGTCAGGATGTCTCAAGTGAAGGTAGGCAGAGAGGGGGTGTCAAGAACTGACGTGTTTTCATAGTGTATAAATATCTGCAGAACAGTTATAATTTTCACAGTGGTTTCTCTCCCCAAACCCCCCACACGCCACAAGGCTGCTGGGAGCGGCCTATGAAACTCTTGGCAGGAGTTAAAGGCAGACAAGAATCAATGATATTTCAACATAAGGCCGGGAATAACCACCGAGACTGCAGTGTCCTCTGTGATGCAGAATACAATAAATACCATGGATTGTACTGGCTTGGGTTCAAGATCTGTACAGCAAAAAAAAGGCCAGAGTGGAGTCTGAGGTTATACTACTGAAATTATAGTATACAGTCTACATATACTAGTCAAAGATAATCTTGATAGTTGCATAATTGGATTGAAAAAAGCCCATCAAGCTGTCGGAAGCTGTTTATGAGGTCAAAGCCCCCTATTATTAATAGGTATAGGTCCTTTTTTTTAAACTATAAAAACCTATATGATTTGCCCTTCACCTTCTACACAATGGGGACAATATACTAAAACTGGAGTGCGCAAAATCTGGTGCATCTTCTGCATAGAAACCAATCAGCTTCCAGTTTTGTTTTTTTTTGTTAAAGCTTAATTGAGCAAGCTAAAGTTATAAGCTGGCTGGCTACTATGCACAGCTGCACTAGATTTTGCACTCTAACGTTTTAGTAAATTAACCCATCTGTTTCCACTGTTATTAAAGGAGGAGTAGGGCCAAAAGAGCTTTCTCTTGTGGGTCATAGAAGTGCACTTAGTTTTGCACTCCTGTGATCCGTTTTTAGCCGACAGCAGGCTAAAGTCCGCTGTCCGCTTACGTCACAAAGCTGGCCCAGACTCCGGAGAGATCCCGACTTCAATGTCAGGATCCATCCAGATGACTGGATCGACAGCTGGCTTAGCCTCTCAGTAAGCTGCTGGGAGACTAAGCCAGCCGCTCCCACTCCCTGCCCAGCCCAGCAATCCAGAGCGCTAGAGGGGCGGAGCAGTGAGCTGGTTCTCTGCTCATTGATAGGAGTTGGGACTTTAAATGAGGTCATGGATGAAATGTAGGTATCAGGGGTAATAATGCAATTTTATTAGTCAAGTAACAAGCATAAAAATCATACAAAACAGGACCGCATCATGTAAAGAAAGACATTGTGGTAAATATCATTCTAAAATCGCAGCACATGTATTTGTGCATAGGCGATCGGCATCAAGGATACAATCAACTTGGCGCCACACGGTGATCTCGTTGAGCAATTAAATACATGTACAAGGATTGCATAAAATATACAAATAACAATACCACAGCACAATGAGGAAAACAATAATGTAAAAACCATGTAGATTGTTTCTGAGATGTTGCAATATAAACATATGTTGGTGTCCCAAATGCCCGACGCGTTTCGTGTGGAATACACTCATCAGGGGCCAGATGGTCAGGGATTTCTACAAAAATGATGCAACAGAAAGTGAGATTAAATGGTAGCGCATACTCACGGCGAAAAAGGGGGTTGGTTCACCCCAAAACACTTACATGTGAGTATTGCGGTAGGACCTGACAAATACAGAGCCAAGACCAACAGGCATCTCTCCCGGGAGCTGAGGTGCAGCGGCATGCGCGCTAGGCGAGCCGGATACACAAAGTTCCCCCCGAGGACACAGCGTGGGACCCCCAGAACCGACATAGATAAGATATCAGGAAGGAGTGCCAGTATAATCTGCCTGGGGAGAAATTGATGGAAACAATGTATCAGATTTAGTGTGGATAAAAGGACCATTACTGTCTCTTTGAAGGGCATGGTGAAACAAGAGAGTCTATGCCAAGGGAAATAAATAACTGTATTAGGGCTGTCACAAGTATCTACATCCAACCATGGTGGACTGTACTCTGTAATATAACAAGGGAATTAAACAACAAAGGCAAGACCAGTTTCAAGCAGCCACATAAATAGTAAAGGGTGACAATGTGTGAGCTTACATGTATCCCAGGCAGAAGGAAAGGCACTGTGGATGGAAAAAAAAATGAAGATAAACCATCTCAAAGCAGAGGCACCCACGCTGTGTCGGGGGAGACCAGATATACCCGCCATACACCACGTGCACGCTGGCCGCGTACACCAGCGTCACCCGAGCACGGCAGAGAAAGGGGAGGGGCTCTGGTCCTGACGATCGATTGCGTCAGTGAGCAGCGTCCGCACTCCCCATCTGACTGGCTAACTGGAGGAACTCAAGCACCACGCCATGACGCCAATATGGCATCTGACGTGGGGCAGGGGGGGGTGACGCCGATGCGCCGTGGGCGCCCGCCCGATCCCCCTAAAAGCAACAAGGTGCACTCCCTCCCGCACACAGGACGGGGCGGGGGGAGGGGGGGCAGGGGGGACACGCAGGGCGCATCGCAGCTCCCGAGTATAAGATACAGAGTCAGTGATGGATGTAATGTGGTCACGTCACATCCCAAAGGGGTGACATGTCAAACAACTGTGCTGCCTGATCTCATGGACACCTGAGGGTGTCAGGGATCAGCAGAACCCGAATGTGGAGGTCAGCCATTCAGGTGCGAGGATACCTAACATGTGGGCGGCAGGGGAACACTGTCGGAACCTATCCAAAAAACCTCCATCCCTAATTGGAGTCAAGAAAAAAGGGGGGGAAGGGGGAGGTGGGACTTTAAATGAGGCACCTGAGGTGCCTCCATCCCTGTATGCGAACAACAGTAATAGGAGTTGGGACTTTAAATGAGGTCATGGATGAAATGTAGGTATCAGGGGTAATAATGCAATTTTATTAGTCAAGTAACAAGCATAAAAATCATACAAAACAGGACCGCATCATGTAAAGAAAGACATTGTGGTAAATATCATTCTAAAATCGCAGCACATGTATTTGTGCATAGGCGATCGGCATCAAGGATACAATCAACTTGGCGCCACACGGTGATCTCGTTGAGCAATTAAATACATGTACAAGGATTGCATAAAATATACAAATAACAATACCACAGCACAATGAGGAAAACAATAATGTAAAAACCATGTAGATTGTTTCTGAGATGTTGCAATATAAACATATGTTGGTGTCCCAAATGCCCGACGCGTTTCGTGTGGAATACACTCATCAGGGGCCAGATGGTCAGGGATTTCTACAAAAATGATGCAACAGAAAGTGAGATTAAATGGTAGCGCATACTCACGGCGAAAAAGGGGGTTGGTTCACCCCAAAACACTTACATGTGAGTATTGCGGTAGGACCTGACAAATACAGAGCCAAGACCAACAGGCATCTCTCCCGGGAGCTGAGGTGCAGCGGCATGCGCGCTAGGCGAGCCGGATACACAAAGTTCCCCCCGAGGACACAGCGTGGGACCCCCAGAACCGACATAGATAAGATATCAGGAAGGAGTGCCAGTATAATCTGCCTGGGGAGAAATTGATGGAAACAATGTATCAGATTTAGTGTGGATAAAAGGACCATTACTGTCTCTTTGAAGGGCATGGTGAAACAAGAGAGTCTATGCCAAGGGAAATAAATAACTGTATTAGGGCTGTCACAAGTATCTACATCCAACCATGGTGGACTGTACTCTGTAATATAACAAGGGAATTAAACAACAAAGGCAAGACCAGTTTCAAGCAGCCACATAAATAGTAAAGGGTGACAATGTGTGAGCTTACATGTATCCCAGGCAGAAGGAAAGGCACTGTGGATGGAAAAAAAATGAAGATAAACCATCTCAAAGCAGAGGCACCCACGCTGTGTCGGGGGAGACCAGATATACCCGCCATACACCACGTGCACGCTGGCCGCGTACACCAGCGTCACCCGAGCACGGCAGAGAAAGGGGAGGGGCTCTGGTCCTGACGATCGATTGCGTCAGTGAGCAGCGTCCGCACTCCCCATCTGACTGGCTAACTGGAGGAACTCAAGCACCACGCCATGACGCCAATATGGCATCTGACGTGGGGCAGGGGGGGGTGACGCCGATGCGCCGTGGGCGCCCGCCCGATCCCCCTAAAAGCAACAAGGTGCACTCCCTCCCGCACACAGGACGGGGCGGGGGGAGGGGGGGCAGGGGGGACACGCAGGGCGCATCGCAGCTCCCGAGTATAAGATACAGAGTCAGTGATGGATGTAATGTGGTCACGTCACATCCCAGTTGTTTGACATGTCACCCCTTTGGGATGTGACGTGACCACATTACATCCATCACTGACTCTGTATCTTATACTCGGGAGCTGCGATGCGCCCTGCGTGTCCCCCCTGCCCCCCCTCCCCCCGCCCCGTCCTGTGTGCGGGAGGGAGTGCACCTTGTTGTTCTTAGGGGGATCGGGCGGGCGCCCACGGCGCATCGGCGTCACCCCCCCCTGCCCCACGTCAGATGCCATATTGGCGTCATGGCGTGGTGCTTGAGTTCCTCCAGTTAGCCAGTCAGATGGGGAGTGCGGACGCTGCTCACTGACGCAATCGATCGTCAGGACCAGAGCCCCTCCCCTTTCTCTGCCGTGCTCGGGTGACGCTGGTGTACGCGGCCAGCGTGCACGTGGTGTATGGCGGGTATATCTGGTCTCCCCCGACACAGCGTGGGTGCCTCTGCTTTGAGATGGTTTATCTTCATTTTTTTTCCATCCACAGTGCCTTTCCTTCTGCCTGGGATACATGTAAGCTCACACATTGTCACCCTTTACTATTTATGTGGCTGCTTGAAACTGGTCTTGCCTTTGTTGTTTAATTCCCTTGTTATATTACAGAGTACAGTCCACCATGGTTGGATGTAGATACTTGTGACAGCCCTAATACAGTTATTTATTTCCCTTGGCATAGACTCTCTTGTTTCACCATGCCCTTCAAAGAGACAGTAATGGTCCTTTTATCCACACTAAATCTGATACATTGTTTCCATCAATTTCTCCCCAGGCAGATTATACTGGCACTCCTTCCTGATATCTTATCTATGTCGGTTCTGGGGGTCCCACGCTGTGTCCTCGGGGGGAACTTTGTGTATCCGGCTCGCCTAGCGCGCATGCCGCTGCACCTCAGCTCCCGGGAGAGATGCCTGTTGGTCTTGGCTCTGTATTTGTCAGGTCCTACCGCAATACTCACATGTAAGTGTTTTGGGGTGAACCAACCCCCTTTTTCGCCGTGAGTATGCGCTACCATTTAATCTCACTTTCTGTTGCATCATTTTTGTAGAAATCCCTGACCATCTGGCCCCTGATGAGTGTATTCCACACGAAACGCGTCGGGCATTTGGGACACCAACATATGTTTATATTGCAACATCTCAGAAACAATCTACATGGTTTTTACATTATTGTTTTCCTCATTGTGCTGTGGTATTGTTATTTGTATATTTTATGCAATCCTTGTACATGTATTTAATTGCTCAACGAGATCACCGTGTGGCGCCAAGTTGATTGTATCCTTGATGCCGATCGCCTATGCACAAATACATGTGCTGCGATTTTAGAATGATATTTACCACAATGTCTTTCTTTACATGATGCGGTCCTGTTTTGTATGATTTTTATGCTTGTTACTTGACTAATAAAATTGCATTATTACCCCTGATACCTACATTTCATCCATGACCTCATTTAAAGTCCCAACTCCTATTACTGTTGTTCGCATACAGGGATGGAGGCACCTCAGGTGCCTCATTTAAAGTCCCACCTCCCCCTTCCCCCCCTTTTTTCTTGACTCCAATTAGGGATGGAGGTTTTTTGGATAGGTTCCGACAGTGTTCCCCTGCCGCCCACATGTTAGGTATCCTCGCACCTGAATGGCTGACCTCCACATTCGGGTTCTGCTGATCCCTGACACCCTCAGGTGTCCATGAGATCAGGCAGCACAGTTGTTTGACATGTCACCCCTTTGGGATGTGACGTGACCACATTACATCCATCACTGACTCTGTATCTTATACTCGGGAGCTGCGATGCGCCCTGCGTGTCCCCCCTGCCCCCCCTCCCCCCGCCCCGTCCTGTGTGCGGGAGGGAGTGCACCTTGTTGCTTTTAGGGGGATCGGGCGGGCGCCCACGGCGCATCGGCGTCACCCCCCCCTGCCCCACGTCAGATGCCATATTGGCGTCATGGCGTGGTGCTTGAGTTCCTCCAGTTAGCCAGTCAGATGGGGAGTGCGGACGCTGCTCACTGACGCAATCGATCGTCAGGACCAGAGCCCCTCCCCTTTCTCTGCCGTGCTCGGGTGACGCTGGTGTACGCGGCCAGCGTGCACGTGGTGTATGGCGGGTATATCTGGTCTCCCCCGACACAGCGTGGGTGCCTCTGCTTTGAGATGGTTTATCTTCATTTTTTTTCCATCCACAGTGCCTTTCCTTCTGCCTGGGATACATGTAAGCTCACACATTGTCACCCTTTACTATTTATGTGGCTGCTTGAAACTGGTCTTGCCTTTGTTGTTTAATTCCCTTGTTATATTACAGAGTACAGTCCACCATGGTTGGATGTAGATACTTGTGACAGCCCTAATACAGTTATTTATTTCCCTTGGCATAGACTCTCTTGTTTCACCATGCCCTTCAAAGAGACAGTAATGGTCCTTTTATCCACACTAAATCTGATACATTGTTTCCATCAATTTCTCCCCAGGCAGATTATACTGGCACTCCTTCCTGATATCTTATCTATGTCGGTTCTGGGGGTCCCACGCTGTGTCCTCGGGGGGAACTTTGTGTATCCGGCTCGCCTAGCGCGCATGCCGCTGCACCTCAGCTCCCGGGAGAGATGCCTGTTGGTCTTGGCTCTGTATTTGTCAGGTCCTACCGCAATACTCACATGTAAGTGTTTTGGGGTGAACCAACCCCCTTTTTCGCCGTGAGTATGCGCTACCATTTAATCTCACTTTCTGTTGCATCATTTTTGTAGAAATCCCTGACCATCTGGCCCCTGATGAGTGTATTCCACACGAAACGCGTCGGGCATTTGGGACACCAACATATGTTTATATTGCAACATCTCAGAAACAATCTACATGGTTTTTACATTATTGTTTTCCTCATTGTGCTGTGGTATTGTTATTTGTATATTTTATGCAATCCTTGTACATGTATTTAATTGCTCAACGAGATCACCGTGTGGCGCCAAGTTGATTGTATCCTTGATGCCGATCGCCTATGCACAAATACATGTGCTGCGATTTTAGAATGATATTTACCACAATGTCTTTCTTTACATGATGCGGTCCTGTTTTGTATGATTTTTATGCTTGTTACTTGACTAATAAAATTGCATTATTACCCCTGATACCTACATTTCATCCATGACCTCATTTAAAGTCCCAACTCCTATTACTGTTGTTCGCATACAGGGATGGAGGCACCTCAGGTGCCTCATTTAAAGTCCCACCTCCCCCTTCCCCCCCTTTTTTCTTGACTCCAATTAGGGATGGAGGTTTTTTGGATAGGTTCCGACAGTGTTCCCCTGCCGCCCACATGTTAGGTATCCTCGCACCTGAATGGCTGACCTCCACATTCGGGTTCTGCTGATCCCTGACACCCTCAGGTGTCCATGAGATCAGGCAGCACAGTTGTTTGACATGTCACCCCTTTGGGATGTGACGTGACCACATTACATCCATCACTGACTCTGTATCTTATACTCGGGAGCTGCGATGCGCCCTGCGTGTCCCCCCTGCCCCCCCTCCCCCCGCCCCGTCCTGTGTGCGGGAGGGAGTGCACCTTGTTGCTTTTAGGGGGATCGGGCGGGCGCCCACGGCGCATCGGCGTCACCCCCCCCTGCCCCACGTCAGATGCCATATTGGCGTCATGGCGTGGTGCTTGAGTTCCTCCAGTTAGCCAGTCAGATGGGGAGTGCGGACGCTGCTCACTGACGCAATCGATCGTCAGGACCAGAGCCCCTCCCCTTTCTCTGCCGTGCTCGGGTGACGCTGGTGTACGCGGCCAGCGTGCACGTGGTGTATGGCGGGTATATCTGGTCTCCCCCGACACAGCGTGGGTGCCTCTGCTTTGAGATGGTTTATCTTCATTTTTTTTCCATCCACAGTGCCTTTCCTTCTGCCTGGGATACATGTAAGCTCACACATTGTCACCCTTTACTATTTATGTGGCTGCTTGAAACTGGTCTTGCCTTTGTTGTTTAATTCCCTTGTTATATTACAGAGTACAGTCCACCATGGTTGGATGTAGATACTTGTGACAGCCCTAATACAGTTATTTATTTCCCTTGGCATAGACTCTCTTGTTTCACCATGCCCTTCAAAGAGACAGTAATGGTCCTTTTATCCACACTAAATCTGATACATTGTTTCCATCAATTTCTCCCCAGGCAGATTATACTGGCACTCCTTCCTGATATCTTATCTATGTCGGTTCTGGGGGTCCCACGCTGTGTCCTCGGGGGGAACTTTGTGTATCCGGCTCGCCTAGCGCGCATGCCGCTGCACCTCAGCTCCCGGGAGAGATGCCTGTTGGTCTTGGCTCTGTATTTGTCAGGTCCTACCGCAATACTCACATGTAAGTGTTTTGGGGTGAACCAACCCCCTTTTTCGCCGTGAGTATGCGCTACCATTTAATCTCACTTTCTGTTGCATCATTTTTGTAGAAATCCCTGACCATCTGGCCCCTGATGAGTGTATTCCACACGAAACGCGTCGGGCATTTGGGACACCAACATATGTTTATATTGCAACATCTCAGAAACAATCTACATGGTTTTTACATTATTGTTTTCCTCATTGTGCTGTGGTATTGTTATTTGTATATTTTATGCAATCCTTGTACATGTATTTAATTGCTCAACGAGATCACCGTGTGGCGCCAAGTTGATTGTATCCTTGATGCCGATCGCCTATGCACAAATACATGTGCTGCGATTTTAGAATGATATTTACCACAATGTCTTTCTTTACATGATGCGGTCCTGTTTTGTATGATTTTTATGCTTGTTACTTGACTAATAAAATTGCATTATTACCCCTGATACCTACATTTCATCCATGACCTCATTTAAAGTCCCAACTCCTATTACTGTTGTTCGCATACAGGGATGGAGGCACCTCAGGTGCCTCATTTAAAGTCCCACCTCCCCCTTCCCCCCCTTTTTTCTTGACTCTGCTCATTGAAGACCAAGAACTGAATCATTAGAGGTCTTTGATCGCCCAGTTCTCAGTCTCAGAAGTGGAGGGGGACAGATGCAGCATTGGGCCGAGGTAAGTATAGATTTTTTTTCTCTTTAAAAGGGAATTTACATATAATAATAATATTTATATAATTAGAACCTAAATGATGTATGAAAGTTAATACTGTAACTCAAATACATACCCGTGACACAAAATGGTCCCTTCTTTGGATCCAAAATGCTTTCCTGTTATTTCCTGTCTAACTCCACAACTAAGACACTCTAAATGTGAGCCCACTTTTAAGAGGAGGTTCACAGCTTTAATAATTGTGCTATGCACCCAGGCTTACTGCAGGAAAATGCAGATTGGAGTGGAGCCCCTAGACATCCACCAGGTCTTCAGCTACTGCCAATGTTCCCTTGATGATCCTGGCTATGGGGAAAGGGATTAATAGGCTACCTTTCTTTGAGTAGCAAATCAATGACTTTACAATAACAAGAGCAGATCCCCCAGCATGACCCAATCCACAGTCTTCTGGGTTTAATTAACAAAATCTTATGAATGATTTGCTTGTGAGGTTCATGATTTGGTCATGATGGAGGCTCATAATAATAATCTCTTGCATACTCTTCTGTGATCAGGACTGTCTGGGAAAGGCCTGACTGCTGGGATGAAAAGGGAGGCGGTGCTGTGATAGGAATCGGTCTTGGGTACTGATTTAGTATTGGGCTCAGGAGACAGCAAACATTTCCTGATACTATTTTAAAACTGTCATCAAGTGTTCACATGTATGGAAACGTCACTGTGACTGAGATATACTGTAGCGAAGCTGCTGGAACCAGCTGCTGATGGACTTCCTGTAAGTGTTATTAGTCCTTGTGCAATAAATGATGACTTATTAATACTACACTTAGTTGGCGCCTCCCCCCCTCTCTGCTTCCACGTGTCTTATAGAGATCCTGGACACACTCTGAGGATGGCTGCCTTCTTTTACTTTCTCTTTCTACCCACTGTTCTTGGACTAAGACTTTTTAGCAGTTTGATCTATTCACTTGAGAGACATACATCATTTGGAGCGCCAGATGCCGCCCCCCCCCCCCCCCCCCTTTGTATACTTCTATGCAAAATTATCTCAGTATAATTCAGCTATAGACTAGATATTGAGTCCAGTCTTATTATACTGGTTCACGTTTTCGAAGCCCTAATGAAGGGGCACAGGTACCGCCTCCAAAACGTGTTAGCTTTGCAAACAATTTGCCTTTGCAATAAACTTGCATTTGGAGTTGAATTTTATAGTGTGCTGCTATAGTTGTAAATTACTAATACTGTACCAAAGACTCTGTTAGCAAGTGAGTCTTCATTTCACACTTTAACATAGCACCTAACTATTAAAGAGGGGTGGAATAGTGCTCAAAAAAAAAAAAAAAAATTAAAGAAAATCAAAGCAAAAAAAGGACCAGTCATTGATATTTTCTGTGGGTCCCTGCAGCAGATCTTTCCCCAGTACTGACATACCATTCCATGCTACACTTTGGGGGTTATTTACTAAATAGAAATCCACTTTGCACTGCAAGTGCACTTGGAAGTAAAGTCGCTGTAGATCTGAGGGGGACATGCAAGAAAAATAAAAAACAGCATTTTAGCTTGCACATGATTGGATGATAAAATCAGCAGAGCTTCCCCTCATTTCAGATCTACCCCTTAGATTTAGAGCGACTGCACTTCCAAGGGCACTTGCAGTGCAAAGTGGATTTGCCTTTCGTAAATAACCTCCTTTGTCTCTGTATGGCGATAGCCATCTTATTAGAGGAGCAGAGCTTTATTTACCTGTGCCAAGTTTACTGCCGCCCCAACTAATAGGGTTTGTTTACTCTTGTGACATTACTGTTTACCGAATGTCTCGTTAGCTGAAGATGGGCGGTCGGTGCTGTACAACCATGGCTTAATCACCATATGCTGAAAACTGGTGGGGTACTGAAGAAGAAACAGTAGGAGAGATGGAGAAAGCACAGATCTACAGAATGAATCAGGTAGAAGCAGGGAGATCCTTCCACTGCAGATACAGATCACCAGACTCTCAGACCTCTCTCTGCAGAGATCCAAGTTCAGCTAAACACAAACATTATTGGCTGAATCACAATTGGCATTAACCACTTCGCATGCTATCTGTAATGCACAAAAAAAATAATTCAGAACATGAAACAAAAATAATGCTTCCACCGTTTTCTGGTTGAAATACAGTGGAACCTCGGTTTGCGAGTAACACGGTTAACGAGCGTTTCGCAAACCGAGCACCGTACTTCTAAAAATCATAACTCGGTTAGCGAGTGTTGTCTCACAAAACAAGCAGAATTCAGGCCAAAAGCGGTGTGCAGTACCACTTTTGGCCAGAGGTGGGGGGCGCCGGAGCTGAGCAGAGCATTAGTAGACTATTAGTAGACTAGTCACCCCAGCATTAGTAGACTATTGGCAACAATAGATCTCCTAGCAGTCAGCATCAACAGACCCTCCAGCAGCCAACAATAGAACACTCCCTCGACAGTAGATTCCTCCCAGCAGCAACTGAACCCCTCTACCCCAGCAACAATAGATCCTCCAGCAGCCAGCATTAATAGACCCCCGAGCACACCTCAGCACCCCTTGCCATTAGATGCATTCAGTGCAGGAGGTGCCGGAAGTGCATTCCCCTGCGTTACTGCTGAAAAAAAGCCCTGCTTATACAGTGAAACCTCGCATTGCGAGTAACGTGGTCGCAATACAAGATGTTTTTTCTAAATTCTGACTCAGTTTGTGAGTGTTGGCCCGCAAGACAAGCAGGATTCAAGCCTCTGGGGTGTGCAGTACCCCTTTAGGCCAGAGGTTCGGGGGGCGCCGGTGATGCTCGGAGACACATTTAGAGCCGCTCGGAGACACTCAGAGCCGCTCACAGACACTCAGAGCCGCTCGGAGACACTCAGAGCCGCTCACAGACACTCAGAGCCGCTCGGAGACACTCAGAGCCGCTCGGAGACACTCAGAGCCGCTCGGAGACACTCAGAGCCGCTCGGAGACACTCAGAGCCGCTCGGAGACACTCAGAGCCGCTCGGAGACACTCAGAGCCACTCGGAGACACTCAGAGCCACTCACAGACACTCAGAGCCACTCACAGACACTCAGAGCCACTCGGAGACATTCAGTTCCCGAGTGTCTCCAAGCATCTCCGGTGCCCCCCCCCCCCACCTCTGGCCACATGCGGTACTGCATAGAGAAGCAGTGGCTGTGAAACGGATTATCTGAGTTTCCATCATTTCCTATGGGGAAATTCGCTTTGATATACGAGTGCTTTGGATTACAAGCATTCTTCTGGAACAAATTATGCTCGTAATCCAAGGTATTACCTCGTTTGGGTCTCAACCAAGGAAAACTGAATTATTGGATTACTTTTATTAGTTAGAATTAAAGCTCCCCTGCGTGAGACATTTGACACATCATGTATCAACTGTTACCTGTATACTTCTATTCTTGACATGCATTTTATGGTAAAATAAATAAATAAATAAATAAAAATTTATATATATTGAGCTTTGTTGTCGATCCTTATTGGCGTAGTAACTCCTGGTAAAATCACATTATTTAAAACAAGAAAACTAGATGCTTCCTGTGAGCTTTCCTTCTATTATGTTTTGTTTTTACTGTTATTTATTTCCAACACAATTATTTAGTATTTTACTTTTTTTTTTTTTACCAAAAGTAAAAAAATATAGAACAATACTCCCTGCAGGCAGCAGGGGGAGACTTAGCAGTAGAGTTCAGGGCAGCAAACCGCAAAGTAATGAGTATCCGCGCTTGTGATAAATGTAAATTGGGATGCTGGAAAACAGCTTTACACACAGGAACACCATGACAGACAAGTCATATAATCTCTCCCTGGGCAACTCTGGGAAAGGAAACGGCAGCGTGAAATATCATTTAGCATCTTGCTCTGTCAGACGGCTGAGTGTTAAAAGAAAAAATAGAAAAGATGTAACTGGGAAGCAGAGAACAGAATCAGAACTTATCTGGTATCAGTCTATGGCATGCGACAGCAGCCGAAGCATAAATCTGATTGGCTGCAGCACATTTCTTCCATTTTGTTTATGTTTATGATCACAGCCGGCAATCATCATTGCCAATGGAAGACAACTGCAGGCTAAAGCAGGCCATACATGGTCGAATTTCGAACGAATTTTCTTTTCAAAATCAGAATGTTCGTTTTTTTTGTGATCCGATGATGCCACCATTGATTTTCGAAATTCGGTCGACCAAGCCTTCAATTTCATCTCATGTTGCTACAGAAGAGAATTTTCGTGGCCGGGAATCTTCTTTTCTCTCCGTAAATTTTCTTTTCTTATTACATTTCTCGCACGATTCTCCCATCATTGATTAGAAAATCGTTCGTTTTTCTAAAAATTTCCAACATGTCCGATTCCTCAAATTTGATTGCCGCACAAAAATCGGCCGTTGTTGCAGCCCACTAATGGTGCGAAATTCATACGAAAATTCTTTCATACGATTTTCGAAAGAAAATTCTTACGAAATTCGAACCGTGTATGGCCGGCATAAGATCCTCAGTAAACGCACATTAGAAGCAGTACAAAAACAGAAGTTATCTAAACCTATCTCCACACACAAAAATGTAATCAAAATTATATAGATACAGTATCTCACAAAAGTAAGTACACCCCTCACATTTTTGTAAATATTTTATTCTATCTTTTCATGTGACAACACTGAAGAAATTACACTTTGCTACAATGTAGTGAGTGTACAGCTTGTATAACAGTGTAAATTTGCTGTCCCCTCAAAATAACTCAACACTCAGCCATTAATGTCTAAACCGCTGGCAACAAAAGTGAGTACACCCCTAAGTGAAAATGTCCAAATTGGGCCGAATTAGCCATTTTCCCTCCCCGGTGTCATGTGACTCATTAGTGTTACAAGGTCTCAGGTGTGAATGGGGAGCAGGTGTGTTAAATTTGGTGTTATCGCTCTCACTCTCTCATACTGGTCACTGGAAGTTCAACATGGCACCTCATGGCAAAGAACTCTGAGGATCTGAAAAAAAAATTGTTGCTCTACATAAAGATGGCCTAGGCTGTGATTCCTCCTGTATTGATTTGTATTGTAAGTGCACTGCCTGCCCTCATGTTGTAAAGCGCTGCGCAAACTGTTGGCGCTATATAAATCCTGTATAATAATAATAAGAAGAAGAAGATTGCCAAGATCCTGAAACTGAGCTGCAGCACGGTGGCCAAGACCATATAGTGGTTTAACAGGACAGGTTCCACTCAGAAAAGGCCTCGCCATGATTGACCAAAGATGTTGAGTGCACGTGCTCAGCATCATATCCAGAGGTTGTCTTTGGGAAATAGACGTATGAGTGCTGCCAGTATTGCTGCAGAGGTTGAAGGGGTGGGGAGTCAGCCTGTCAGTGCTCAGACCATATACCGCACAAAGCATCAAATTGGTCTGCATTGCTGTCCTCCCAGAAGGAAGCCTCTTCTAAAGATGATGCACAAGAAAGCCCGCAAACAGTTTGCTGAAGACAAGCAGACTAAGGACATGGATTACTGGAACCATGTCCTGTGGTCTGATGAGACCAAGATAAACTTATTTGGTTCAGATGGTGTCAAGCGTGTGTGGCGGCAACCAGGTGAGGAGTACAAAGACAAGTGTGTCTTGCCTACAGTCAAGCATGGTGGTGGGAGTGTCATGGTCTGGGGCTGCATGAGTGCTGCCGGCACAGGGGAGCTACAGTTCATTGAGGGAACCATGAATGCCAACATGTACTGTGACATACTGAAGCAGAGTATGATCCCCTCCCTTCAGAGACTGGACCACAGGGCAGTATTCCAACATGATAACGACCCCAAACACACCTCCAAGACGACCACTGCCTTGCTAAAGAAGCTGAGGGTAAAGGTGATGGACTGGCCAAGCATGTCTCCAGCCCTAAACCCTATTGAGAATCTGTGGGGCATCCTCAAACGGAAGGTGGAGGAGCGCAAGGTCTCTAACATCCACCAGCTCCGTGATGTCATCATGGAGGAGTGGAAGAGGACTCAAGTGGCAACCTGTGAAGCTCTGGTGAACTCCATGCCCAAGACGGTAAGGGCAGTGCTGGAAAATAATGGTGGCCACACAAAATAATGACACTTTGGGCCCGATTTGGACATTTTCACTTAGGGGTGTACTCACTTTTGTTGCCAGTGGTTTAGATATTAATGGCTGTGTGTTGAGTTATTTTGAGGGGACAGCAAATTTACACTGTTATACAAGCTGTACACTCACTACTTTACATTGTAGCAAAGTGTCATTTCTTCAGTGTTGTCACATGAAAAGATAGAATGAAATTATATATATATATATATATATATATATATATATATATATATATATATATATATATATATATATATATATATATAAATTCTCTTTGTGTGCAGCAAATGCCTTTGCAAATTAGCTTGTAAAAATAGCAGTGACATCATTAATGTGTTTTATGTAGCCTGTGCAAACAGCAGAGCTGTAGGTGGGACCCAACAGGCTCCACCCACTACAGGCTGCCTGCAGAAAACGACTGGAGAGGGCGGAGACAAGACCAGTCACCCTGCACAAGAAGAGAGAGCAGCAGTGACCGGTCTTTATTATAGGAAGCTCCTGAGCAGAGGCAAAGTGCAGAAGCGATTTATTGCTGGATTACCTCACAGATCTGAAAAGAATAAATAAGGCACACCACATACAAAAAACCCACACATACCGTTTGCATAGAACCCCTTCCCGTCCGCGCTATAGCCGAATGACGTCTACAGCACAGACCTACTTTGCTGGGAGGCAGTCAATAGACCTCCTCCTGTGCTCGAGGGGCACGGGTGGATAGCGTGAGGAAAGAGGAAAAAAAAAAAAAAAATCTGATCACCGGCAGCTGTCAGAGGGACATTGGTCCCGATCACGGAAAGCAGCCACCGCCTCATCTGTGTCCACCTGCCATTGCTCACCAGTGCCATCTACCAGTGCACAACAGCGTTGCCTATCAGTGCCCACAGTGCCACCTATCAACGCCAATCAGTGCCTTATTACCAGTGTTACCTATCAGTGCCACCTATCAGTGCCGCCTTATCTATGCCTATCAGTGCAGCCCATCAGTGCCACCTCATCAGCGCATATCAACGAAGAAGAAAAATTACCTGTTTGCACATTTTTATAACAAACTATGAGAACAGTTTCTTTTTTTCAAAATTTTCCATCTTTTTTTGTTTGTTTAGGATAATTAAAAACCCCAGCAGTGATTAACCACTTGCCAACCGCTGCACGCTGATATATTTCGGCACAATGGCAGCGGTGGGCAAATGGACGTCCTGTACGTCCCCTTTAATTGGCGGGGCTAGCGGATGCAGACGCCCCCGGCGTACAGCGTGACCGTGATCGCTTATGAGCCACTGCTCTGTGTGTCCATTCACACACAGACAATGCCAATGAGGAGGAAGAGACCCGGGAGACTCGCTGCTCTTGTGCACATCGCTGGATCAAGATGGGGCTCAGGTAGGTTTTATTGGGGTCTGGGGTGGCTGCTGCACACAGAAATTTTTTTCACCTTCCTGCATAGAATGCAGCTTTTACAACCACTTTAATGGAGCAAGCTGAAGTTCGAAGCTGATTTGCTACCATGCAGAGCTGTACCAGATTTTACACTCTCCAGTTTTAGTAAATCATTACCTTAAGCTTGCCATAGATGGGGCAATTTTTTTTTCCTGCAGCCCAAGAAAACTGCTTGATTCCCCCATCAACACAGTCAGTGTTGATGGGGGAATCCCTCCCACAAAGCTATTGTGTTCTCCTGGCGGGGGAGGGGGGACACGGGGGAACTGTCTGCGCCAGCAGAACATACAGTGATTATCGCTAGCAACTATAGCCACTGGCAATACTCGCATGAAAAATCAGACAGGCTGGTGGTACCCAAGTTAATTGATAAATCAACTTGGGTACTATCAGCCTGCCCATACATGGTTTGAATCTCGGCCAGTCCCTGCTGAACTGACCGGGATTTCAAGCATCTATGGCCAGCTTTAAAGTTTTTTTTGTTCAGCAAGTGGGCTGAATCCTACCTGCCAGAACATTGCATTCTAACAATGGGACTCTCCGCTGTCAGAATACACTGATCAGCGGCTGCAGCCACTGATCAATGAAAGTTTTCCAGTGTGTCTTTGCAACACAAGTCGATCCAATGATCGACTTCTGTCAAACAGGGGGAGCGACACACAGATTGATTCAATGTAAAAGTGCATTGTAGCGCACCTTTAGCTTTGCCCTTTAAAGTGCCTGAAAAGTGCCTGGTCCCTTGCGAAGCTCATCAAATTTCAATCCATCTGTACCCAGCCTTACTTTACCCAAAATGGAAAAAAATGGTGGCTTCACATATACTATGGGATATACTATGGGGCTCGCTCACATGGACGCATTAACCCATACCGTTTGTTCCAAGCAGCTTTGAGCTGCATGCAGGCAGCCTGTTTTTGTCAATGCAGCCACCACATCTAAGGACTGGTAAACTGGGCTATATTACATTTGTTTTTTGGGTTTAGATATCCTTCAGCTCCCTAAACTATAATCTTTATTACACGCCCTGTTATTTTAAGCAGTGGAGGCCAATGAGAGTTGACAGTCACAAGGCAGACACTTATGACCGTTATGGCAAATAATAACACATGCTTTACAGTTTGGCGAACTGAGCCTCATGTCCTCCAGCAAATGCTTCGGTCTTCAAGGGCTAAAATTTCTTCATGGGCAGGTTTGAAAAAAAATAGCTGTTACATAATCTACTGAAGTTCTTCTATGCCAAACGTCTTCTCTTTTATTAAGTCTTGGATAGGGTGGGGTAGGGTTTTTGGACTACTGCCAAATTAGATGCTGGCTCCATCTTAATGAACATTAATTGGGCACTCTGTAAAAGTTTAACAATACACTTGTGCTATTAGATAAGATTTCCTGCATGTAAAAACTACACCTAAAGCACACGTCCTATACTAATGTTTTCAATCGGGTCGCATTTACTATTAGGTACAGTAGGCCTGTGTCTATAAGTGCTAAAGACAGTCAGTTGGCTTTTCCCTGTGTTGTTAGCAGGCCTGCATTTTCCTTCCATTAGCAGTATAAATACTAAGAAAAACTCCAGCAACTTGTGGCTTACACAGGACTTTCTTTTGAAATGTCCCAGATGGTAGCTAAATGGGGCCAGAGATGAACCATTGGTTGCTAGGAAGCCATTGGCTGCAGGCTACTTAGCAACCCACAAGCCCTGTGCAGGAAGCTGTCACTTAAAAGACAGCTTTCCAACACATATGACCAACTCTGAGCACTGGTATCTCATTGTACGCCAACTCACAGTTGGTCTTAATTATCACCAGTTTGTGTATAAGTGAACTGGCGGTTATTCTTTTTGAATCTGTTGTAGCCATAACAATAGATTCTAAAAGTTGGGGTAGTCCGAACTTCCTGAACCTGGTGCACGCAACAAAACTGGTACAGAAACTGTTGAAAAGCTTGCATGAATTAGGTGCATGTTAAAGGCCATACCACCAGAAAAATGTTCTTATTGCTTTATGAAGTCCCCCCAGTATGTGAGTAAAGCAGGTATTTTAGTGGGGTAAATTAAAGAAATGGTATTTAACATAATATATAAGGCGTTTATCGGTAGAGCTACAGATCCTGCAATAATGAGTGTTAGCCTTTGGAGTCAACGTTAAAGCTTGATATGGGTAGTGCAGAATCCTGGATTTTTAAGAAAAGGTCAAACTCTACCGGAGGAAAAGGGGTTTACAAATTAGATGGAAAGGTTAGAGGAAATAATAGAAGGAAAAAGTAATAATATGAAGGGGAAAGGTGAAGAGGGGGTAAGGGGAGAATGGAGGATTGGGGAGCAATGGAGGATTAGAGAGCAGTGGTATAAGGCCTCTGTTCAGAGTCCAGGCTGGGGGTCACCCTCACGGATTGACAATGCTCCATGGCTAAAAGGATAGAAAGGTCCTGTCTATATCATCAGGGTCAAAGTATGTAATCCAGGGGACAGTGGGCTTAGTTTTGAAAAAAAAAAGTACATGGTCTGTGGCTGTCATCTTGATCCTGCCTTCACTACCTTGTAAGTCACTTGGAACAAACATATGGCATTGAAAGTGTGAACTCCTGGCCTGAATGTTTGCTGTAGGGCTCACTGGGTAGTAAAGCAAGGATCAGGAAGACAACTCTACGGTTTCATGTACACGGGACGTTTTTACAACCTCTCCTGAACGATTTACTTGACAGATAGCAACCCACAGTTAAAAAATCAGTTTTTCTGCGTTTACATGCCGCGTTTGCGTTTAGAAGAGTTTTTTTTTTTCAAAATAGCCAAAAAAAAGAAAAACACCTGTAAATGAAACACGGCTAAACAAAGTGGCTAGAAGCGTTTGGCACTTGAAATGCCTCTAAACTCTGCTTCTGAACCCATTTTTTTGCGTTTCAAAAAAAGCCTCTAAACTCAACTGCCTAGAAACTACTATAAATGACCCTGTGTACATGTACTGATAAGATAACATACAGGAGAGTTCAGGAGCAGTTGAAAAAAATGCCCAACTGCTCCTAAGGCCCCTTTCACACTGGGGCGGTGGGTGCATCGGCGGTAAAGCGCCGCTATTTTTAGCGGCGCTTTACCGTCAATTTTGCGGCGCTATTCAGCCGCTAGCGGGGCGCTTTTACCCCCCGCCAGCAGCCAAGAAAGGGTTAAAACCAACGCAAAGCGCTGCTGCAGCAGCGCTATGCTGGCAGTATAGCTGTGCTGCCCCACTGATTTCAATGGGCAGGAGCGGTTTAGGAGCGCTCCTTCACCTCTCAAAAGATGCCGCTTGCAGGAGTTTTTTTTAACGTCCTGCAAGCGCACCGCTCCAGTGTGAAAGCCCTCGGGGCTTTCACACTGGAGAGACAGGAGCGGCTCTCTACAGGCGCTATTTTTGCGTTGTAACAAGCATTGCACCGACCCTCATTGCCTCTACACACTGTACATGCGGTTTTAGCATGGACTGGTGTGAACAAGCCAGTAGTAGCCAATCTATAAAAGGAGAGTAATTCTTGCTTTCTACTCTTTGCTATAAACTAGGGGTCTCCAAAAAAGGGCCAGTTTACTGCCCTTTAAACTTTAGAGGGGCCGGGCTGTGGCCAGTGGAACACAAAGTACACAAAGCCTCAGATGGGTGGTCAGTGGGATGACACCTGTCGAAGAGCACCTGTGGTTAGTAGGAGAAGGAATAGTGCTCCACCACTGGTATCAGTGGAAGGAATAGTGCTCCACCACTGGTATCAGTGGAAGCAATAGTGCTCCACCACTGGTATCAGTGGAAGGAATAGTGCTCCACCACTAGTATCAGTGGAAGGAATAGTGCTCCACCACTGGTATCAGCGGAAGGACTAGTGCTCCACCACTGGTATCAGCGGAAAGGACTAGTGCTCCACCACTGGTATCAGCGGAAGGACTAGTGCTCCCCCACTGGTATCAGTGAAAGGACTAGTGCTCCACCACTGGTATCAGTGGAAGGACTAGTGCTCCACCACTAGTATCAGTGGAAGGAATAGTGCTCCACCACTGGTATCAGCGGAAGGAATAGTGCTCCACCACTGGTATCAGCAGAAGGACTAGTGCTCCACCACTGGTATCAGTGGGAGGAATAGTGCTCCACCACTGGTATCAGCGGAAGGACTAGTGCTCCACCACTGCTATCAGCAGAAGGACTAGTGCTCCACCACTGGTATCAGCAGAAGGACTAGTGCTCCACCACTGGTATCAGCAGAAGGACTAGTGCTCTACCACTGGTATCAGTGGGAGGAATAGTGCTCCACCACTGGTATCAGCGGAAGGACTAGTGCTCCACCACTGGTATCAGCGGAAGGACTAGTGCTCCACCACCGGTATCAGTGGGAGGAATCGTGCTCCATCTTTTATATCAGTGGAAGAGATTGTGCCCCATCGTTGGTGTCAATGTAAGGAATAATGCCCCATCAATGGAAGGAATTCTGCCCCTCTGTTGGTGTTGGTGGTAGGAAAGGTACCTTGTTGGTGTCAGTAGGAGGAATAGTACCCTAATGGCTGCATAAGCGCAAGCAAAAGGCCACAGTTGGGTGACCACTGCTTTAACTGTAGTATAAACTGCAACTAAACTGCTAGCCCCCCCCCCCCCTTTTATTTTAGGCAAAGAAGGTGCAATTCTATTCGTAAATATGTGGCCTTCCTTATTTCTTTCTTTAAGCAGCTGTAAAGCTGCAGTAGGGTCATATCGCTGCCTTTTAAATGGACCCTCCAGGGGCCCATTCACATTATTGTGTTGCCATAACATGCATTACTGCAATGCACGGTAAGGTGATTTACGCACATTGGTGTGATGCGATACCATTCATTCATAACACACATGTGCTAACGCAGCACAACAATGTGAATGGGCCCTTAGGCTTGCCTTTGCTTTGCTCAGATTGTTGTAGACTGGGTGCGGAGTATGTCTGGTATGACTGACAGCAATAACAGCCTGCAGTAATCTGACACTTGTACGATATAAAAAGACTTCAGACAAAGCAAAACTCTAAAGAGACCGTACAAAAAGGAGCTTCATTACAACTTGGCACTGACCATGGTTATCTAGTCATCTTTGCAGTAATAAACATCTATCTTTTATATAGAATTCTCACGGATGCACGCAGGACCATAGTGCACTAGAAATCCGAGACAAAAAGTTTTCTGAGATGTTAAAAGAAACCTATACTGAGAAAAACAACGTAGGATGCCAGTTCTGTCCTATTCTTTAGGAACATGCTAGCTTTCTGGCTGTAATGCTGATCCTGAGGCTCTATGCTTCTCCAGGCTGGCTGGGTCTTACCAATGCAATAACGTGTTTGCATCAGCTCTGCTCCCTCCACCAATACACTGGGAATGAAGCGTGTTCTAGTGATACTCTACGTGCACCCATGATGCTCTGCATTCATAGTATGGTTCTTAGTCTTCAGGGTTAAAGAGTTGGTTCACCTTTCAACAAAATACTTTGCAGTAAAGGAGCCCCAGTAGTAGTCTAAACACCGAACCTCTGGCTTCAATACTTTGAGTCACTAAAACAAACAAGAGGCAAATAAAGTCACAGCAGAACCAGAACTCTCAAATTGTATGCCTTTTTCGGGTCAACAGATTGGAAAGTATTAAAAACTCAATTCCAGGCTAAATATTTATTCACGGACAATGTCCACCAACAGTTTTAAAATTAGATAAGCAGATCTGTCTTCAATACTTACCTTCAATCCAGAGCTGTCACCCACGGTACCTCTTATAGACCACTAGATGTCTTTGCTCTTCCAGGCTGAATGATGTGTTGCTTAAAAGAGAAGTATGGGAATCTGTTTTTTTCCCCCAGTCATACTTACCTAGCTGGATGAAGCATCGATTCAATGCTGCATCAGTCCATAGCTCCCAACTGTCCCTGATTTCGAGGGAGTGTCCCTGATTTGGAGCAATGTCCCTCTGTCCCTCATTCCTCCTCATTTGTCCCTCATTTTGGTCAGATCTATATAGATGTATATAAAATGCACTTTTTATCTATCAAAAAGTGTTTTCCAGTGCTAAACCTTTCATCTGATTTCTAAATTGCTGCATTTGTAAATTCCAAAAGCCAATATAAAGGAATAGTAGTGGTAAAAAAAGCCCTTGTGGGTTTAACCCATCTTGTATTTTTTGTACAATTCTTCTTTAAGGGGGCGTGACAAGGGGTGTGTCCTATCCCTGCATACGTTTGCTGATAGGTGTCCCTCATTCCCATCTCGGAAAGTTGGTAGGTATGTCAGTCCCCTGCCGGCTCTAACACTGAGAGCCGAGCGATCCAACACCGCCAATCGCTCGGTTCTCACAGAGAGAGCTGTCAGTCAGCAGCTCTCTGCTCTGCCCCCTCCTCGCTCACTGGTGCGCTGGGCTGTGGAGGGAGCCGGAGCGGCTCGCTGAGAGGCTGAGCCGGGTGCCGGTCCAGGCATGTGGGCGGATCCCGACCAGCTCTGTGACGTCAGCAGACATTGGTCTGCTGAAAATGGGACACTGGAATGCAAAATAATCTGCACTCCTGTGATCACCTTACTGTGCAGACAAGGGGTTTCAGCAGCTACAAAAACATTGTCCAGTCTAGAAAAATGGAACTGAGTTTACATGATATGTAATGCTTGGCCAAAAAACTACTATCCTAACCGATCTGCCCCATCCTGGCATAGAAGCTGAGATATGTTGCTGTCGAGTGCACCCTTCGCATAACAGGAAGGAGTGCTCTCACTTGCTCACAGACCGACACATGCGCGGTGTGCTCTTCCTTTCCATATTGTGCACGCTCAACAGACAACATGTACTAGCTTTTATGCCAGGAGGGGACGGATTGGTCAGGATAGTTGTTTTTTGGCCAGGCTTTGGGAAAGCACAGCATGGCCTACCGGTATGTCATGTAAAATATGCCCCATTTTTCTATGCTAGACAATGGTTTATAAAGATGAACTAACTCTTAAAGTGACACTGGGGGGGGGGGGGGATTGATTTACTAAAACTGGAGAGTGCAAAATCTGGTGCAGCTGTACCTGTTAGCCAATCAGCTTCTAACTTCAGCTTGTTCAATTAAGCTTGGACAATAAAACCTGGAAGCTGGTTTCTGTGCAGAGCTGCACCAGTATTGCATTCTCCACTTTTAGTAAATTAAAGTGGTTGTAAAGGCAGAAGGTTTTTTTATCTTAATGCAGTCTGTGCATTAGGATAAAAAGCCTTCTGTGTGCAGCAGCCACCCAAGCACCCCCTAATACTTACCTGAGCCCCACCTCTATCCAGCGATGTCCACGAGTGCCTTGGCCGTCCGGGACTCTCCCTCCTGATTGGCTGAGACACAGCAGCGACGCCAATGGCTCCCGCTGCTGTCATTAAATTTCAGCTAGCGAATCAGGAGAGAGAGGGGCGGGGCCGAACCGGGGCTCCATGTCTTAATGGACACATGGGAACTGCAGCTCAGCGTGGGTGCCCCCATAGCAAGCTGTTTGCTGTGGGGGCACTCGACAGTAGGAAGGGGCCAGGAGAGCCGGAGAGGGACCCAAGAAGAGGAGGATCTGGATTGCTCTGTGCAAAACCACTGCACAGAGCAGGTAAGTATAACATGTTTATTATTTTTAGAAGTGAAAAAATGAAACTTTACAACCACTTTAACTCCAAAAGAGCAAGGACATCTTCTGGCCTAGAAGAGGTACTGCAGGGGACATGTTTAGCTTGATGGTGAGTATTGAAGATAGATTTTTTTAGTATTATACAGGATTTATATAGCGCCAATGGTTTGCGCAGAGCTTTACAATTTAAAGGGAGACAGTACAGTTACCATACAATAAAATACAAGGGTTAAGAGGCCTCTGCTCATAAGAGCTTGCAATATAATAAGGTGGAGCAAGTGGTACAAAAGGCAATAACTGTGGGGGGATGAGCTGATGGAAGAGTTAAAAATTCAGTTGTTAGTTGGAGGCGTGATATAAATATTTTGCCTGAAGTTGAGCTTTAATGCTTTCCAAGCTATTGACCCCAAAATAATCTGGCCATACACACATAGTTTTTTTTAGTTCATCCACACTAAACATCAAAAAACTATTTTGCTTTTATCTTCACATCAATGTTTAGCGAGTTTGGTGGTGCCAACAGGACCACTCACAGATCAAATTTTCCTGTTTCAGCAGCAGTCAAAATTTAGTCCAGTATGGCCAGCTAAATTATACAAATCAACATGGCTTTTTTTCAGCAGGAACGTGTGGGAACGCAGTTCCAGCACCTCCAGACCTGAATGGTAAGGGGTGCTGGAGGGTCTATTGATGCTAGCTGCTGGGAAGTCTATTGTTGCTGGATGGGATCTATTTTTGCGGAGGATGCTAGCAGCTGGGGAGGTCTTCTGTTGCCCGTGGGGAATCTATTGTTGCTGGGGGGTGGGTCTTATGTTGTAGGGGGGGGGTAAATCGTTGCTGGGAGGGATCCACTGTTGAGGGAGGGGCCTTTGTTGCTGGCTTCTGAAGGGTCTATTGATGCTGGCTGTTGGGAACCCATTGTTGCTGGGGTGGATCTATTGTGGCTGGGGTGTCTATTGTTGCTAGATATACAGTATTTTACTGCCTTTCTGGTTATCATTAACAAATTCCATACAAAATACTTAGCACCACAAAATTATATTTGGTTCTGTAGTCTCTAAAAGGGGTGTTACTGGGAGGTGGGTAAGGGGTGGACCCAAGGACTGCTGCTCAGAGGTGGGTTGGGGACGGAGTCAAACAAAAGGTGACTCGGAAGGGAGGAGTTCCTGCACATATTCTCTGAGAAAAAAAGACCTGCGTATCAGGAATTCTGGTCCCACGCTGACTTTACTTGCTGCATGCCTGTTTTGAGTTTAGTGACTCAAAGTATTGAAACCAGAAGCTCAGTATTATAGCATTTTCAGAAGGAGGTCAGCAATGGCAGCTTATATATTGTACACAGTAGAGGTTTCTATTAGTGGTGATGAGCCGTATAAACCATTTCTTGTAAACTTCGGATTACCATGATGGAACCCAACCATTCAGCCATATAAGCCCCTTTGGGTTCACAGCGTCACTATTTTGGTTCTGGGAGCCAGGTGACCTGCAGTTATAGTCCCTGATCTACCTGAAGGCATCTGGAAAAAAGTAAAACATTTTGACAACAAGATAAAATATCAAGCATCTGCAAGAAGCATGGTTTAGATTCTTTGAATATTATACAAAATGTGCACAAGGAGGAGTGAGCCTGCCTTCCTGAAGACTTGGCAGTGCTGACCCTCCAACTGTCCCTGGATGCCATCATGACACTCTGGGCCTCTGCCCAGCAACCATAGACACCATTTGTTGCTATAAAGGAAGGAGAAGGAATTTAGTGCCACACAGGAACCTGGCATGCACAGAACTCCGGCAAGTATCCATTACAATAAATTTGTATTTGGCACAAAGACTCACTTATACACAAAGATCTCTTCTCCAGTGAACACCAGAAGGTCAGGTTATGCATTTATAGCACCAAATACATTTTCTGTAAGGATAATCATGGAAATTTTGAACTACATCTCAACATCATAAAAAAAAAAGAGAAAGTTTTATAGCACCGGCTTTCCAGTTATTTGACATGAGTTCAGCCATATTGGATTAGGAGTCTTTAGCCCTAGCATCTCAGTGCTGTGTCATTTAGTGCAGGGCAGTGCTGATTGCTTCACCACCATAAAAGGTAAGTATGTTGCAGAAGGAGTTAAAGTAGAATTAGGGTTTAGGTGAGTTTATTGTTAGAGGATTTAGTTTAGAAGTTATGGTCAAGGTTAGGGTTTGGTGAGTTTTGGGTCAAGTGTTGGACATGGGGGTAAAAAAAGTCAAGGCTTGTTTCAGGAGTTAGGTCTAGTGCAGGGGTCTCCAAACTTTCTAAACAAAGGGCCAGTTTACTGTCCTTTAGACTTTAGGGGGGCCGGACTAGGGCCAGTGGGAGTAGAAAATGTCCTGGTGTCCAGTGGTAGTAAACAATGCTCTATCTTTAGTGTCAGTGGGAGGACTAGTGAAAGCAGATGCTGGAAAAAGGACACAACTATGTAGAGCAAAACCCAACTGTACCTTCCAATCGGGCTGCAGAAGGAAGTCAAGTCATAATTACAGTATCGGGGTTCTCAAGCTAGGGGGACCACACTTTATTAAATTTGGAAGGGCATCTTCTGCTGTTGTACGTTGCTCTATACATTGGAAGAACATTATTTACTACCGATTAACATTTATCCAGTGTCAGTGAAGAGGGGGATTTCCAGTGAAGGACAATTGCTTTCCTGGCGTAAAAAAAGTAAAATACTAAGCAAGGTTCTGGTCACTTTCCCAGAAACCAAGGAAGGAGTCCTTGCCCAACAAACAGTAACCAATCTCCTGGGGCATTCGGACTGCCATGACCATAGAAATAGAGTGCAGGACCCACAGCTAATAGTCGTGGATAACTGGGCACATCCAGAAGATATGGAGGAAGCCTGCACTGAGACAGAACACCTCCAACACTCCATAGACCAGGTAGCCAAGAATCTCCCCACCCTGCCTGGAGTAAGGTAATAACGATGGACAATTTAAAACTGTATACTGTAAGTCGATCTCTAACCAAATTTAAGAAAATGAATGTTTTAAAATCGATATCAAATGTTAAACCATATGACGGCTTTGTAATGCTGATTTGTTTTTGAAAATAAAAACCTTTTTGCTGTAAAAAAAAAAAAATGTTAAACCATATAAGGATCCATAGGTGTGCGCAGGGGAGGTGCCGGATGTGCCTGGGCACACCCTAATCCCCTGACATACTTGTCTACAGCTGGATGAGAGGGGTAGCAGGCGGCATATAGAACAACTGATGCTCTGCATTTTCCGCCCTACAGCCGTTGAATGCCTTCGGGAGGAAGAGGAGGAGAAGCAAGCATTCAGGGGCTGCATGGAGGAAAATGCAGAGCATCGGCTGTTCTATATGCTGCCCCGCTGCCCCTCTCATCCAGCCTGGTGCTCTATGTTTCCATTGGCTACTGTGCTAGAACTGCTGGCTTCGCCTCCCAGCTCCCCTTGACTCCTTCGTTCTAAGTAACTGCTGCAGGACCTCCCACCCAGCTTCTCCGCGACGCCGCCCATTGAATTTACAGCAGCAGGCAGATGGGGGCATGGCATCCGGGGGACTGCAATAGCCAGCTGATCCAGTAGGTCTCCACTGTGTGAGGAGACACGTGAAGCCTGGAGGGAGCCAGAGACACAGCAAGCATGGAGTCCACACTGAGAGCAAGTGAGTGCCACCAATCCCATCCTTCCCCCCACCCAGCACTGCCACCGATCCCATCCATCCCCCCACCCATCACTGCCACCGATCCCATCCATCCCCCCCCCACCCAGCACTGCCACCGATCCCATCCATCCCCCCACCCAGCACTGCCACCGATCCCATCCACCCCCCCACCCAGCACTGCCACTGATCCCATCCATCCCCCCATCCAGCACTGCCACGGATCCCATTCATCCCACCCCACCCAGCACTGCCACTGATCCCATCCATCCCCCCATCCAGCACTGCCACCGATCCAATCCATCCCCCCACCCAGCACTGCCACCAATCCCATCCATCCCCCCATCCAGCACTACCACGGATCCCATCCATCCCCCCACCCAGCACTGCCACTGATCCCATCCATCCCCCCATCCAGCACTGCCACGGATTCCATCCATCCCCCCCACCCAGCACTGCCACCAATCCCATCCATCCCCCCACCCAGCACTACCACCGATCTCATCCATCCCCCCACCCAGCACTGCCACTGATCCCATCCATCCCCCCATCCAGCACTGCCACCGATCCCATCCATCACCCCACCCAGCACTGCCACCGATTCCATCCATCTCCCCCATCCAACACTGCCACCAATCCCATCCATCCCCCCCACCCGGCACTGCCACTAATCCCATCAACCCCCAGCACTGCCAATGATCCCCCCAAACTTGCCACTCATCCTATTCCCCGTAGTACTGCCACTGATCCGATTACCCCCCCCCCCACCACAACCACCATCAACACCAATGATCCCATCAACTTTCCAACACTGCCACTGATCCCATCCCCCCAGCACTGCCACTGATCCCATCAATCCCCTAGCACTGCAAGCATGGAATCCACACTGAGAGCAAGTGAGTGCCACCGATCCCATCCATCCCCCCACCCAGCACTGCCACCGATCCAATCCATCCCCCCACCCAGCACTGCCACCGATCCCATCCATCCCCCCACCCAGCACTGCCACTGATCAAATCCATCCCCCCATCCAGCACTGCCACTGATACCATCCATCCCCCCCATCCAGCACTGCCAACGATACCATCCATCCCCCCACCCAGCACTGCCACCGATACCATTCATTCCCCCACCCAGCACTGCCACCGATACCATCCATCCCCCCACCCAGCACTGCCACCGATCCCATCCATCCCCCCACCCAGCACTGCCATCAATCCCATCCATCCCCTCCACCCAGCACTGCCACCGATCCCATCCATCGCCCCCACCCAGCACTGCCACCGATTCCATCCATCGCCCCCACCCAGCACTGCCACCGATCCCATCCACCCCCCCCACCCAACACTGCCGCCGATCCCATCCATCCACCCACCCAGCACTGCCACTAATCCCATCAACCCCCAGCACTGCCAATGATCCCCCCAACCTTGCCACTCATCCCATTCCCCCCAGTACTGGCACTGATCCGATTACCCCCCACCACCACAACCACTATCAACACCACTGATCCCATCAACTTTCTAACACTGCCACTGATCCCATCCCCCCCAGCACTGCCACTGATCCCATCAATCCCCTAGCACCCCCACTGACCCCCCCCCACCACTGCCACTCATCCCACCCTAGTACTGCCACTGATCCTATTACCCCCCACCAAAACTGCCACTGATCCCATCAACCCCCTAACACTGCCACTGATCACCCCCCTCTCCAGCACTGCCACTGATCACCCCCCTCTCCAGCACTGCCACTGATCACCCCCCTCTCCAGCACTGCCACTGATCACCCCCTCTCCAGCACTGCCACTGATCACGCCCCCCCTCCAGCACTGCCACTGATCCCAAGCCCTCCCCCCACCACCACTGCTAACTGATCCCATCTCCCCCTCTCTCACCCCCACTTTCTCCATCTGACCAGCTCTGCCATAAGATGTAAAATGAATTGAAATATTAAAAATAGTTTTAACACATTTCAAAATGTTTGTTTACATTTATTTAAAAGTGTGTGTCTATATATATATATATATATATATATATATATATATATACCCACACACGTGTGTGTTTGAGTTTTGGGGTGAATACCCTAATCCAATAGGCTGCGCACGCCTATGTAAGGATCTTATTTTTAACAAAATATTACTGCATCTCAGTGTCTCTGATCTCCTGTAGCCTCTGCAGCCACATCAAGCTTACATGTAATCTGGAGCTGCCTGCACGGCATTTCTCAAGGAGGGTTTTCTAATGCAAAAACAGTGGATTATACCTGCTTAATGTGTTAAAACAACCACTGGGAGTTTAGTGATCAGATTTATATGTATTTACTTTAGGGACACTTGGAGAACAAAGTATTGTTACTCGTTTTAGCACTAAAAAAAGCCTTGTTCCAAGAACTACTTGACCGGTTTGCTGATGCCAAAACGTAATGTATTGTTTTTGGCAGTACTAGAAAAGCCATTATCCACTACTTATAGATGATCCGATTCATGCTCATTACACTGGACTTCACAAAAACACTTGGAGACCCTGTCAGGCTGTCACCAATTTAGAAACTGGTATTTTAAAAGCTTGCACTTCTGATCTCTGCACTTTGTTTGTAGCGCACCTCTGAATTCTGCACTGTGTACATAGCACATCCCTGAACTCCACACATAACACACTTCTGATATTTATTACCCCTTTAAGATCCTTCCTGCACACTGTGCATATCAAACCCCTAAATCCTGAACTCTGCACTTTGTACACAGCGCACCCCTGAACTCTGCACTCTGTACACAGCGCACCCCTGAACTCTGCACTCTGTACACAGCGCACCCCTGAACTCTGCACTCTGTACACACGCACCCCTGAACTCTGCACTCTGTACACAGCGCACCCCTGAACTCTGCACTCTGTACACAGCGCACCCCTGAACTCTGCACTCTGTACACAGCGCACCCCTGAACTCTGCAGTCTGTACACAGCGCACCCCTGAACTCTACACTATGTACGTAGCACTCCGTACATAATGCACTCCTGATATTTATTGCCCCTTTAAGTTCCTCCCACTGCAATTTGGTCACACATATCTCTCAATTTGGTTTGGTGGGGGGCATGGTTGAGCTTCTGCACCTATTCTCTGAGAACAAAAGCCCTGCATAAAATGATATAATCTTACAGATACAACTGGCCCTTTGAGGACAATCATAATGCTGATGTGGCCCACAATGAAATGGAGTTCGACACCCCTGATCTAGCCCTTGCATCCCCAGCCTGACTGTTCCTGGCCCACCCCTTTCATTCACTGGTTTTGATTCTTTCAACCATGGAGACGCAGCATCACATGTGAGCGTTACCCAAGGAAGTGCATGCAACTGCAGCCTGCCTAGGTATGGCTTTCCCCCCAGACCAACACCTATCCATAAGAGCACTTTGATATTTGCATAACTCCTCCCAGAAGCCAGTCTTTGCTGCATAAGGGCTGAGGACTCTTGACAAGAGCACTAAGGCAGGATGCTATGATGTTTTCAGGATACAGCCCTTCTCACCAGCCATGATCTGCATGCATTGCATAGAGAAGCACATAGACGGTACACAAGGTGGGCTTTTACAGGTAAATAACATGCATAACTTATGTTAAATAATCTTATGAAAATATTTATCTTAAACTGAATCATCTGGGGATCAGGTATCTAAGGCTGTCCATGGAAGGATCGTTTTTATTTTTTTTGTGTTTTTATATTCAGATCAGCCAGCAGGCTGATTAACCACTTCAATACGGGGCACTTATACACCTTCCTACCCAGTCCAATTTTCAGCTTTCAGCACTGTCATACTTTGAATGCCAATGCCATACTACACTGTACCCAAACAAATTTTTTATTATTTTCTTCCCACAAATAGAGCTTTCTTTTGGTGGTATTTGATCACCTCTGGGATTTTTATTTTCTGCTAAACAAATAAAAAAAAAAGAGCGAAAATTAAAAAAAAAACTATTTTTTTGTTTGTTATATTTACAAAACTTTGTAAATAAGTTTTCTCCTTCACTGATGGGCACTGATAGGGCTGCACCAATGAGGTGGCACTGATGAGGTGGCATTGATAGGCACTGATGATGGGCACTAATATGCGGCACTGATGGGCACTGATAGATGGCACAGATGGGCAAGGATAGGCGGCATGGATGGGCACTGCTAGGTGGCACTGATGGGCACTGATAGGTGGCACAGATTGGCACTGATAGGTGGCACAGATGGGCACTGATAGGTGGCACAGATGGGCACTGATAGGTGGCACTGATGTACTGTAGTGTATTATACTAATGGATGCCAATCAGTGCCAAATAATAATGCCTGCCAATCAGTGATGCCCATTGTGGGCACTAATTGGCATCCATTGTGGGCACTGATTTGCATCCCTGGTGGTCTAGGGTGGCATACCTGGTGGTGGGCATCCCTGGTGGTCTGGTGGCATCCCTGGTGGTCCAGTGTGGGCATCCTCGGGGGGGTTGTGCTGATAAACGATCACACAGACCCCCCCTTTCAGAGGAGCAGCCGATCGGCTCTCCTCTACTCGCGTCTAACAGACGCGAGTGAGGAAAAGCTGATCACCGGCTCTTCCTGTTTACATCGTGATCAGCCGTGATTGGACATGGCTGATCACGTGGTAAAGAGTCTCCGTCACAGACTCTTTACCTAGATCACAGTTGCGGTGTGTCAGACTGACACACCGCAACAATGATCACCCTGGGGGCGCGCAGCAGCTTAATATCCTGAAGACGTCATATGATGTCTGGTCAGGATATTGAAACCACTTCGCCGCCGTCATTTTGCTATATGGCGGGCGGCAAGTGGTTAATAAAAAGAAAAAAAACGGATTCTCCCAACCACACAAGGCGAGGTGGATCGAGGAATCCTCCCTGCTGTGCGATTGTATTCTGACAGCGAAGACTCCTCTGCTGTCAGACTATGCTGATCAGTGCTGCAGCAACTGATCAAATTAAAACTTTCCAACATCTTGTTTGACAAAAGTCGTTAAATTGTCCCTGCTGAACCAGGTGAATTTCCATCTATGGCTAGCTTAAAGTGATTCTAAAGGTTCTATTTATTTATTTTTTTTAAGTAACAAACATGTTATACTTACCGACTCTGTGTAATGGTTTTGCACAGAGCAGCCCTAATCCTCTTCTTTTTGGGTCCCCCCGCTGGCAGTCCTGGCTCTTCCCCCCTGCACGAGCAAGCCTCTGTTTTTGGGGGCACTCAAGCAGAATCCCTCCCGGGCTGCGCTCCTATGAATGGTCATTGTCCATTTACACACAGAGCATGGCTCAGCCCCGCTTCCACTCTCTCATCATTGGCTCACTGGCTTTGACAGCATCAAGAGCCAATGGCTCCTGCTGTTCTGTGAGCCAATGAGGAGCGAGAGACACCTGGGAGAGCCTCTTCTCTTATGCACATCGCTAGATCGAGATGGGGCTCAGGTAAGTATAAGAGGGAGGGCTGGAGGGGGAGCTGCACCCAGAATAGAATGCATTAAAGTATAACTAAAGGCAAAACTTTTTTTTTAGTTTATGATAAAGTGGAGCGGGATTAGAACACCTGTCAATGTTTATTGCTACCTGTGTCCCCATTTGGGAGATTCCCCCTCTCTATTTGTCCTGTTTACCATTATCATTAAAAATGAAAGTAAAAGGAAATCCCACATTTTGGGTTGTCCCCAGAAAAGTAATAGAGGGGAAATCTTCCAATAGGGACACTAGTTTTGGTGACCTGGGGGTCCCCAAGAGAGTCCCTTAATTTGCAGGGATTTCCTCTCACTTCCTGTTTGGTTATGGGACAGGAAGTGAAGGTAAATCTCCCCAATGGGACCAAGATGGTAAAAATAAACGTTACATATGTTACAACCCTCACTAATGCCGCGTACACATGATCGGATTTTCCGACAGGAAATGTTGGATGTGAGCTTGTTGGCGGTAAGTCTGACCATGTGTACGCTCCATCGAACATTTGTTGTCGGACTTTCCGCCAACAAATGTTGGCTAGCATGCTCTCAAATTTTCTGCCAACAAATGTGTGTTGTCGGACTTTCTGATCGTGTGTACACAAGTCCGTCAAACAGAAGTCCAAAGAACAAACACGCATGCTTGGAATCAAGGACGAGCTGGAAGCGCTCAGTCTTGTAAAACTAGCGTTCGTAATGGAGATATCACATACGTCTTGTACGTCACTACGTTCGTAATTGTTGGCCAACATTTGTGTGACCATGTGTATGCAAGACAAGTTGGAGCCAACACCCTTCCAACAAAATTCCACGGTTTTGTTGTCGGAAAGTCCGAGCGTGTGTATAAGGCTTTACGCTATCCAAAATGAAAAAAAAAAATGCCTATAGTTCTACTTTAAGGCACAAAAACTGCCTTTAGAACCACTTTAAGATTCTGGCCTCTGAACTATGTGCAGTACATTCTGAGGACTGTCCAGCCAGCAATGACAGGGTTACACCCTTCTCCATAGTATTCTAAACGGTGGGCAGTAAAGTCACCATGTGGGTTCCTAGTTATTTATAAAGATCCCAGATCAGAGGAAGACTTGGCCACTCTATGACTAGGATCTGTCTCATGAAAACAAACTCCTCGCTATTTTGCTAATTTGCTGTTCCAGCATGCAAGAATAGAAGAAAAATAAACAAGTTACGGGCCAAAGGGGACAGTCATCCCTCCAAAAAGAAAAGCGCAAACCTTTAATTCTCAAACAGAGAAGCCAGCACACAGACTGCCCATGGAGCTCTGATCTTCCCAGAAGGAAGCATAAAATGACAGAGCTAAACCGGAGCCAGCTGTTCTAACCACCGCAGGCCCGCTGTGCCCATCTGTTCCTCACGTCCTCCTTACCTCCCAGCGATGTGGCCCTCTTCATCTGTATGGATGCCCTGTGCACAGCACCATGCGCTTCTAGGCCATGTGGCAAGTGCTAAGTGATACCTAGGGAGTCCGGGGGAGGGCAGCTGAGCATCAGGGGACATGCAGATAACAAACAGCTGGAGGTTACCCTTCCCCAGTAGACAGACGATGTTGTCATTCCCAAACTGCTGTTTATAGTAAATGTTTAGCAAACAGGAAAATAAATGGAAATGTTGAGGATTTTCGGGAGTGGAGGGGTTGTGTTACAGCCTGAAATATACCCAGACAGATGATATGGATACCAGGACTTCACAGCAGTGTAGCTTTTTTCCACCTGGAGTGATTTACCAGTCTGGACCACCAAGGAAGTATTGTGTTCTCAGGCCAGCAGGGCCGTCTTTAATATTGATTGGACCCTGGGCAAAACTTTTCTTGGGGCCCCCCCCATGCAGTTTCGCTCTCCGCCTGCTCTGAGACATACAATAAATAGCAGCTAGACTCAAAATCAGTTTACTGAATGAGATCAGGCAGCTATTGAGATTGGTTGCCAGAGGTCACAGTGCATCATTACCGCTCACTGACTGGTTGCTAGAGGTTACAGTACACATTACGGCTCACTGATTAGTTGCTAGAGGTTAAAGCACATGATTTCTGCTTGTTGATTGGCTGCTAGAGATGACTGTGGATATGACCTCAGTGGGGCATGATATACATATCAATGCCACCCGCCTCCGCTATTTATCGCTATTTACATATGAATGCCGGTAATTTAAACACAGGGTCTGCAGGTGAGTCATCTGTACACAACAAAAGGGCAGAGCTGGGCAACATTAGTAGCAGCATTTCCCACTGAGATATTGGGACACAGCACAGGACTAAAGCCTCAAATGAATTTAAACTGGGATAGTTGGCAAGTATGAGGCAGCTGCTTTGGGCCCACAACAATGACAGGGCCCAGGGCAGCTGCCCCTTTTGCCCTGCCTTAAAAACGGCCCTGCAGGCCAGTGCGATGCAATACAGGGTAAGACATCTATGGACAGCGCAAATGAATGAGCGGGGCCCTCCTAACCCTCCTGCAGTCTATTGTAACTGTACTGTCTCCCTTTACAGTGCCTTAAGTATTCATACCCCTTGATATTTTCCACATTTTCTCATGTTACAACCAAAAACGTAAATTTATTTTATTGGGATTTTATGTGATAGACTAAAACAAAGTGGCACATACTTGTGAAGTGGAAGGAAAATGATAAATAAGCTTTTTTACAAATAAATATCTGAAAAGTGTGTCGTGCATTTGTATTCAGCCCCCTTTACTCTGATACCCCCAACTAAAAATTTTGTGGAATCAATTACCTTCAGAAGTCACCTAATCCATAAATAGAGTCCACCTATGTGTAATTTAACCACTTCAGCCCCGGAAGATTTTACCCCCTTCCTGACCAGAGCACTTTTTGCGATTCTGCACTGCGTCGCTTTAACTGACAATTGCGCGGCCGTGCTACACTGTACCCAAACAAAATTGACGTCCTTTTTTGTCCCACAAACAGAGCTTTCTTTTGGTGGTATTTGATCACCTGTGCGTTTTTTTATTTTTTGCGCTAAAAGAGCAACAATTTGAAAAAAAGCAATATTTTTTACTATTTTTTTGCTATAATAAAAATCCCACAAAAATATATATAAAAAAACATTTTTTCCTCAGTTTAGGCCATTATGTATTCTACATATTTTTGGTAAAAAAAAAAATCGCAATAAGCGTATATTGATTGGTTTGCGCAAAAGTTATAGCATCTACAAAATAGGGGATAGTTTTATGGCATTTTTATTATAATTTTTTTATCATGACTGAGACATTATGGCGGACACATCGCACACTATTTTGGGACCACTGTCATTTATACAGCGATCAATGCTATAAAAATTCATTGATTACTGTGTAAATGACACTGGCAGGGAAGGGGTTAAACACTAGGGGGCGATCAAGGGGTTAAGTATGTCCTAGGGAGTGATTCTAACTGGGGGGGGGCTTCCTAGGACATGACAGAGATCACTGCTCTCGATGACAGGGAGCAGTGATCTCTGTCATGACACAAGGCAGAATGGGGATATGCCATAGGCATCTCCCTGTTCTACCTCTTCACACTGCAATTGCGGGCCGCCGGCGAACTTCAAGTTCCCGGGACCCGCGGGTAAGCCCAAAAGGTGGCAAATTTAAAGAGGCGTACCTGTACGCCGATTCACCTGCCTGCGCCATTCTGCCGACGTATATGTGTGTGCGGCGGTCGGCAAGCAGTTAATCTCAGTATAAATACAGCTGTTCTGTGAAGCCCTCAGAGGTTTGTTGGAGCACCTCAGTGAACAAACAACACCATGAAGGCCAAGGAACACATCAGACAGGTCAGGGATAAAGATTGAACAAAACAAATGACCCAATTCCCACAACCATACATTAGTTGTGGATGGGGGAAGCTTTCCTGCTGAGCTATTGTATTCTGAATACAGTGATCGGTGTTGCTGATTATAGCTGGCGGCACTGATCATTCGGGAAAAACCTGACAGGCTGGTTGTCCACAAGTTGATTGGTAGATCGACTAGTGGACAAGCAGCTAACCCATACATGGATCAAAATTCGGCTGGCCCCGGCAGAACTGGACGAATTTCGAACCATATATGGCCGGCTTTACCCCCTGAACACAGCAGCCTATCTGCCCTAGTCTGAATGAGGTCCTAAAAAGTGGGTTAGGGCAAATGAAAAAAAAAAAAGGAATATATCCAGTGTATCTCTGCAATTCATGCAAAGATTTTCTATGTTTATAGACACTGCAGAAAAATATCCATTTATCTGCCAGAAATCCAGTGCCCCATTTATTTCCTGTTTGGGCTGACAACACTCCCAAATCCAAAGCAGTGTTGTCAGTTTTGCCTTAATTACAGAATTTCACCTATCCCGCACCCCGTTCTTTTCCAGCAAAACAATGCTACTACCTTGACTGTCAACAACTTGCCTACACACTGTATGTAGGGGAAAGGGTTCTTGGGAGATGGAGTTCTGGAGGCATAGCTAAGTTATTAGGAACTGAGCTCCAAGCAGCTGCCCCTGCAAGAATTTTACTAGCCTGGTGATGATGTCACAGGGAGCAATAAACGCGGTTTCTCGTTCCAGGAACAAGGTGAAAGCCTTGGAGCACATAAACAAAAACTAATCAGAATCCCACATGGCACATCACAGTGGAAAGAGATCATTTACATCAGTACACCTAGAAGAATAAGGCAAACTTGTGCCCTACCCTTCCCAGTAGTAGGGTAAGGTATACGGAATGGATAGATGAAACGCAGTACCCAAATTTCTTCCAAAATCAAAGTCCACAAGGTATAAGAAAAGCAGCTCTGGCCGAAATACTTGCTTTCAGTTCAAAGCTGTCCTCCGCAGTACTTTTTCTCTGCCATAAGAGCCCTTCGCAGTACTTTTCTGCCACAGTCTTCCTGGATGAATGACATCATCATTCAATCTACTTCCTGTGAGCCCAGGACCCCATAGACACACCCAATGGGGGCACAATCACCTGGGCTCATAGTACTACTGGACAATGGGGCACTTGCACATAGTTAAGTGCCATGTTGTCCAGATGTAATCACTGCCACCCATTACCACTGAGAAAGAAAAAGGATCAGCGACGTCAGTAAACCAGACAGAAGATGGGACGTATGATGGTGAATTTTTTTTTTCTTAAAGTGGTTTTAACACTTACCCAGTGAAGTGACTGGCCTCAGGTGATACACAGAGATGAAACCTATCCTCCTCCACAATTTGTACCCGTTTCTCTGCAGCCTTTTCTTCTCTACATCCATTCAAAGTGCTGAATTTTAAAGCTTGTCTGAGATCTCCGAAAAAAGGAGGTGGAGAGCTGAAATTACACTATGCAGAGCTCAGTGAGGAGAGCTCTGAGAGCTGATTGGAGGGAAGAGACACCCCCACCCCCCTCCACACAGCACACAGGAACAGACGTATGGCTGTCAATCAGTTGGAGGTCTCTCCCTGTCACCTTTTTTCCCCTGGTGTCAGGAAAACTTGGCAGAAGTGATTCATGCAGATAGCAGAGGAATGAAGCGGCAGACAGAAATGGCACTCGGGGTTCTTAATTAAGATAAGTACGCACTATAGAGGGATATGCTTTGTTCATGTCTGAAGTTTACAACCACTTTAAGTGGCGGAAAGGTTTTAGGGAGGAAAGAGGGAAAAGCGGAGGGGGACTGAGCGGGGCTTTAATGCCGAAAGTCTATGCAAAGGTTCACTTTGAGTACATTTACAATTGTATTTATCCTTTTGAAGAGTGGGTTAATATCTTAGTAGGCTTCCAGTTCTGGAAGCTACTGATTGTTGATTGGTCATGTACAGCAGCTTGGTGACTTTGGTACATACAGTAATATATTGCTGATGAAAACCAGAGACATGTCTCCAGATAGCAGAACGCTTAATATTGTATAAACCCAAGTCAAACGCAATCAGCATTTTCTGTATTAGAATAATTTAATACCGCATATGGATTATTCGAGGTCAGTAGGTCCATGCAGCTTAATTTCTATTTAGCTTTGCTCTTCTCTGTGAACCAACTCAAAAACGTCTACCGCAAACCTTACTTCGAAGCCACTAACTGGGCAACTGAAATTCCCTATAATTAGGACTAACCAAGCTATGCAGCCTGTTCCAGCCACAATAAAAGTGAGGCTTACAAAATGACTTTTCTCAGTAGTGACTGAAAGAATGGAATCTGGGAAAAAATTACTACATTGTTGATAGTTTTTTCAATGAGAAAAAAAAGCTGTACAAAGTGGTCATTTATAAGACTCCCAATTCATAGGAGATATGTGAGTGTGCATTGGAGGTCGTGGCATTTTTCCCATTGAGTGGGAATGACTTGCTTTTGGCTCATTGCTATACAAGTAAGTCATTAAGAAGAACTTTTTTTTTTTTTCTAGTTTCTAGAAGCAAAGCTGTTTAGTCATCTAAATTGAATAATATTTCAGTTTCTACTCTAAACTCAACCCCCAGAATATGTAGCAGTCTACGCTTTATCTGCATTAAAGCAACTCTAAAATCAAAATGTAAATAAGGTAACCCTGTAAAGAAGACTGGAACTACGAGGGCTGTGGGCAGCACAGTAGCTAAGTGGTTAGCACTTCTGCCTGGCAGCACTAGGGTCATCAGTTTGAATGCCAACCATGGAACTACCTGCATGGAGTTTGAATGTTCATCCTTTGCCTGTGTGGGTTACCTCCAAGTACGACGGGTTCCTCCCACACTCTAAAGACATGCTGGTAGCTTAATCGGCTCCTGTCTAAATTGGCTCTAATATGTATGAATATGGGTTAGGGTCCTTAGATTGTAAGCTCCTTGAGGGCAGGGGCTGATGTGAATGTTAAATATATACATAAAGGTGTTGCATAAATTGACAGCGCCATATAAGTACCTGAAATAAGTACCAAAAGTAATGCAAAAGTGTCCAGGTAATTAATGGAATCCAAGCAGAAGCATTGTGCTGTCTTTGAGTTCTTGACAAAGGAGGGGTGCAGGCTATCAAGTTTTGATGGTCTCTCACTGCGTGGTTTGTCTTCAGTGCTGGTTTCCCCTTTCTTTAAACTTCTTTCTCCATCTGTGCACATGTGAATGAATGTGTAATCTCCATAAACATTCTGTAGCCTTTTGTGGGTGTTGAGCAGCCTGCCAGTGGCTTCAGCTTTCATATTTAGAGGGGGAACATGGGGGGACAGAGCCAAAAGTAGGGGGGGCAACTATAAAATGCAATTTTATATATTTATATCCTGGGGTCCTTTACTACGATCCCACAACAGGCCCTTTCACATGTTCTGCAGTGAGCTCCCCTCCTACTGTATTGGGCCCCCCCCCCCAGGGTGGCAGAAAACAAGAGATATATGTCACCAGCATACCAAGAAAATATAAGGGTCCAAAGCAGTGGGAGAACTATCAGGGTTGCAAAGGTTGTCTTGCCACCGGGCCCTGGTGTTCTGTTCTGTGGGGTTCCCCCAGCCTCCTCTTGCTGTCAGAGGAAGGGGGGAGGAATCACCCGCAGGAGATGATTGGGGACGCTCTCCCTCTTAGACATTGCCTTTTTGTAAAAAAAATAAAAATAAAAATAAAAATAAAATATTTTTTTTAATTGGGGGGCACATGGTGGGGCACAGCATAATGTTGGGGGGGGGGGGGTAGGGCCCCCTCTGCCCCCCTCCTAGGGACGCCATTGCAGCCTGCACATCTACTTCACTTCATTAATAACTCAATGATGGCATGTTGCTACTACTTGGAATCCATTATTTACCTGTAATGAAAAATAAGAGTTACTATTTAGGAACAGTTACTATACCAACATGTGAAATCTGAATGACCAATGTAAGTTAATATAAAAATAATAAATGCCTGTTTACATCACTTGTATAGACCTTGTTTTTACCTCTCCCAATGTCTGTGCCGCTGAACACCCCAGTATTTTAAAAAGGGTTGAGCAAACTGCTGGCACTATACACTTAAGGGCCATTTTTAAGGGTACACCTGTTCAATTGCTTGGTAACACAAATTGTTAATCAGCCAATCAGATGGCAGCAACTCAATACATGTAGACATCTAGACGTGGTGAAGACGACTAGCTGAAGTTCAAACCGAGCATCAGAATGGGGAAAGAAGGGGATTTAAGTGACTTTGAACGTGGCATGGTTGTTTGTGCCAGACGGGCTGGTCTGAGTATTTTAAAAAACTGCTGATCTACTGGGATTTTCATGCACAACCATCTCTAGATTTTAAAGAGAATGGTCCAAAAAAGAGAAAATATCCAGTGAGCGGAAGTTGTGTGGACAAAAATGCCTTGTTGATGTCAGAGGTCGGAGGAGAATGGGCAGACTGATTGGAGATGATAGAAAAGCAACAGTAACTAAAACAACACTCGTTACAACCATAGGTGTGCACAGCCTATTGCATTAGGGTGTGCACCCCAAAGCTCAAACACACACAACTCACTACTACTCACATCACTCACCATGTTCATTCAGAAATGGAAGGGGCTGATAAATACATATTTACCGGCCCCTTCCCTCACTCATCCTAAAACATCTCCGCAGCAACAGCCGACAGGAGAGGAGAGGAGGGAAGCCAGAAGTGCTGCAGAGGGAAGGAGTGGGGAGCCAGGGCAGTAGGGGGAATCTGTGTTGCACAGGGTGATTAGGGTGTGCCTGTGCACACCCGGCACACCCTGTGCGCACGCCTATGGTTACAACCAAGGTATGCAGAATACCGTCTCTGAACGCACATCACATCGAACCTTGAAGCAGGTTGGTTACAGTAACAGAAGACCACACCGGGTGCCACTCCTGTCAGATAAGAACCAGATTTTCATGCACAACCATCTCTAGGGTTTACAGAGAATGTCCGAAAAAGAGAAAATATCCAGTGAGCGGCAGTTATGTGGATGAAAATGCCTTGTTGATGTCAGAGGAGAATGGGCAGCCTGATTGGAGATGATAGAAAAGCAACAGTAACTCAAATAACCACTCGTTACAACCAAGGTATGCAGAATACCATCTCTGAACGCACAACACATCGAACCTTGAAGCAGGTTGGTTACAGCAACAGAAGACTACACCGGGTGCCACTTCTGTCAGAGAAGAACAGGAGACTGAGGCTACAAATCGCAAAAGCTCACCAAAATTGGACAATAGATGATTGGAAAAACATTGCCTGGTCTGATGTATACACCCTGTATAGCAATAATAAAAAAAGGAAATTGCCCTTTTCAGAAACCCCCAACTGAAGTATTCTACAAACCAGGTACTTTCATGAGTGCCCATCTCCTGGTCCCTAGCAGCAATAACCGGTTTCTTCTGCTGATGTCCACCTCACTGCTCTGTCCTGAGTGAAGTGGAGGTTGGCAGAAGAAACCGCGGAGCACCGTGGGGGAACAAGAGATTGTCACTCATGGAAGTCTTATGCCGCGTACACACGAGCGGACTTTACGGCAATCTTTGCCTGGCGGACGGGATTTCGTCGGACAATTCCATGTGTGTGTGTACGCGGCATTAATTTCAGAAGATTTAAGCTGGGGATTTCCCTGCATTGAGGTGGCCGTAGAGGTAAGTATTTACTTGCTACTTTACAGGTATAACATTTATGGATATTTTTCATTTTGACATATAGTAGACATATTTCCATATCCTGTTGACTAGTATTTTAATTTATTTGAAAATAAATGTATAGTTCATTGTCTTTGTCTACTGGATACAATGCGTTTCCTCTGACTCGGTTTTCCTTTGTTGGGAATGGGAACCACAAACCACATGGAATAGAGCAGGGGGGATTATCCAGTATGTCAAGCATGGGATCTCGCACTTGTTTACAATGTGCATGGAGCGTGACAATGGAGCTCTATTTACAAACACAACTGACATGTCTTCTGCACCGTAAATAAACACCAACATGAATGCTGAATTTCACAGAATCCCTATGCACAGCTGGGATCACAAGCACCAGGCACATCACAGGAAAGGCCTGGGCTACAAGAAGAGCCTATGATCATATGTGATACACTATATTACCAAAAGTATTGGGATGCCTGCCTTTAGACGCACATGAGCTTTAATGAAATCTCAGTCTTAGTCCACAGGGTTTAATATTGAGTTTGCCCACCCTTTGCAGCTATAACTTTAACTCTTCTGGGAAGGCTGTCTACAAGGTTCCAAAAGCGCATTTGTGAGGTTAAGCACTGATGTTAGACGAGAAGGCCTGGCTCACAGTCTCCACTCTAATTCATCCCAAAGGTGTTCTATCGAGTTAAGGTCAGGTCACTGTGCAGGCCAGTCAAGTTCCCCCACCCCAAACTTGCTCATTTATGCCTTTCACCTTTAGGATGAAATTAGAGCAGAGACTGCAAGCCAAACCTTCTCATCCAACATCAGTGCCTGACCTCACATATGCACTTCTGGAAGAATGGTCAAACATTCCCATAGACACACTCCTAAATCTTGTGGACAGCCTTCCCAGAAGAGTTGAAGCTGTTAAAGCTGCAAAGGTTGGGTCAACTCAATATTGAACCCTACGGACTAAGACCCCATTAAAGTTTATGTGCGTGTAAAGGCAGGTGTCCCAATACTTTTGGTAATATAGTGCATCACATATTACATAGGTTCTTCTTGTAGCCCGGGCCTTCCTGTGATGTGCGTGGCGCTTGTGACCCCAGCTGTGCATGGGGATACTGTGAAATTCAGCATTCGTGCTGAAAAAGAAAAGGTTTTTGAACTAATTGAACAAATAAAATACAAAACTTTTAATAGTATATTTGACGAACCAAAAGGGAGAGTTGTACAGACTCCTCTCTGGTACTGAGAGTCTTATTCTGATTTCAGAAGCTGCAGCAAGTCAAATTTCCTGGCTGGAGGACAGCCACCATTATCTAGCTCTTCTCTACCCAGCCTTACTGTTCCTAACCTGCCCCTATCATTTTTTAGACCTCTATCCTTTCAATCATGAAAGCTCAGCATCACATTTGGATTTTACCTAGGGCAGTCTGACTGCAAATTCAGCCTGCCTAGAACTGACATCCGCTCATCAACACCGTTTGATATTTGCACAAGTCCTCCTGAGAGCCAGCCCACTGTTTGTATCAGGGCTGAGAACTCCTGAGAAGAATTGACATCAAAACAAATGAAAGGCTAACAGGCCCACAAGAATCAAAAGCGTTATCATAGGAGGCTCAACGGAGTCTACAGTGTTGTCTGAAGAACCTCATGACCAAAGCCAGCATCAGCTGAGGACTGAATACCCACCTGGTAAAAGAAACGTGTGAAAAGAAGACCAAGTGGCTGCCTTGCAAATCTCAGAAACAGATGAAAAGCCCAAGCACTAACTAATCTGGTGGAGTGAACTTTGACGTGAAAAGGTGGAATCTTGTACTTGGGCTCATAGGTTTAAATGATGAGTTACTGAAACCACATAACACGAAACAGGTTGTTCCCTATGGAAACCTTAAGAAATGACAAACAGAATCAGACTGTTAAAAGGGAGCTGTAGCTGAGAGATTGACTCAAACAGCGCGTACCACATCTAGACAATCGAGGGTAGTCTTCTTGGGATGTTTCGGAGTAGGACAGAAGGATGATAGAACAATGTCCTGGTTAAGGTGACAAGAAGAAACTACTTTGAAATGAAAAGACAACCTTGTCTTTCAGTGCCAAAAGAAAGGCTTTTTTTTGCAGGTTAAGGTCACCAACTCAAGAACTCGACTTGGAAGTGATGGCAACAAGAAAGGCCTGGATGCAAACAGGTCTACATCCAGGGTACACCAATTTTGACATATGGTCTGAAATATGTCAGGGTGTAGAGACCATTCTCCTGGACACAGCTGCTGGCGGCTTAGAAAATCCGCCTGCCCATTTTCTACCCCTGGAATAACGATCGCAGACAGGCTAGGAATATGCCTTTCTGCCCAGAAAAAATGTGATTCACTTCCCTTTGGGCATCCAGGCTCCTGGTGCCTTCTTGGTGCTTGATATAAGCCACAGCCTTGGCATTGTTGGACTGTATTTCGGACAGGATGACCATGTAGTCTGAAAGTCCAGACCTTGAGGGCTAAACAAATTGCCCGAATTTCCAGAATGTTAATGGGCAAGAGCTTTTCAGCTCTGGGCCATCTTCCCTAGGTGGAAGCTTCTTCCAGAACTGCTCCCCAGCCTATTAGGCTGGCATCTGTGGTTATGAGTTTCCAAGTAACTGGGACAAGGACTTTCCTTTTAGAAGATTCTTGGTCAGTAACCACCAATTGAGGCTCTGGTGCACCCCTGGGGATAGGCACATTGGAAGATCCAAGGCTTGAACCCTCTTGTTCCAGGCAGAGAGGATGCTGCTTTGTAAAGGTCTCGAGTGAAACTGGGCATAAGGGACAGCCTCGAAAGAGGTGACCATCTTCCCCAATAGTCTCATACATAGTCGGATAGAGGGATTTCTCTTTGCTGAGACTACCCGGGCCAAATCTTTTATGGGCCTGGCTTTTGACCTGGGTAAGAACACTCTGCTTTGGACTGTGTCTATGACCATGCCCAAATACTCCAGCCTCTTTAGGGGCTGCAAGGAGGATTTCTCTAGATTGAGGACCCAGCCTAGGTACTTTATGTACTTTACCGTGCAGAACACATTGTGGCTTAGGCGTGTTATGGACTGTTCTATGAGTAGCAAATCGTCCAGATAAGCTGTCACAGTTATGCCCTTAGATTTGCCAGAGACGGGGCTAGAACTTTTGTGAACACTCGAGGAGCAGTAGCAAGACCAAAAGGAAGAGCCACAAATTGATGTCTATTGATGCCAGGAATTCTCCCTCCTGAAGGGTGGAGACTACTGAGCGGATAGAATCCCTGCGTAACAGACAAATGTCTAGAAATTGATTCAGGTCTTTTAGATCCAGAATAGGTCTGACATCTCCGTTTGGTTTTGGAATCGTAAAGAGGTTTGAGTAGAACCCTGAGCCTTGCTCTTCCAGGGCCACCTCTATAATTACCCCTTGGGATAACAGACGTTCTAAGGCCAGAAGTAAGGGCTTCTTTTTTCTGGATCCCTGGGGACTCCTGACCTTAGGAAACAAGATGGCGGAAGCTCACGGAATTCTAGTTTGTAGCCCAGAGACACCGTGGAGGCTACTCATCTGTCCTGAATCTCTTCCCGCCAGGTGCCTGCAAACTGCAGCAGCATTTGCCCCACTCGGCTGAGCAGGGGCGCCCCTTCATAGGGGGGCTTTGGGGTTCTGTTTACCAGATCTTGGACCCAAGGGCTTCTTTTGCCCTTGGGCTTGACTTTGGACCTTTCCCCTAGTATATGATTGGGGAGGCCGTCGCCACTGCCTGGAGGATGAGGCTCCAGGGGTTGGGGACAAAGAACATCTGAATGAAGGACGTTTACTCTTCCTTTTGACCGGTAACAATGTGGTTTTACCCCCGGTAATCTTCTGGATATATTTGTCCAGATCATCCCCAAACAGGCGTTCTCCACAAAACGGGAACCCCATTAAATATTTTTTGCATGAACCTTCAGCTGTCCAATGCTTAAGCCAAAGGGACCAGCGCATGTGTACCAGCAGGAGAGTGAGGTGAGATGCTTGCTGAGCAGAATCCAGAGGCGTAACTAGAACCTTCAGGGCCCCGGTGCAAGAAACAATGATGGGCCCCCCCCTTCCATCCGAGCTCCAGGCTTCCAATTTTGGGAGGGCATCCATGGACATCCTCCCAAAACTGTGCTTCCCGCATGCCCCCTGGGACGTGCATCCAGCGCAATCACAGTGGCCCTTTACCATGTGATGTCAGCTGATCACACGTAAACAGACTTGCCGGTTATCCGCAGCCCTTTCCTCCCGTGCTATGTCTGTGTGAGGAAAGGACTGCCATTAACTGTCAAGAATGTCAGTAAATTGTTTACACTGATAATCAGTGCCCCAATCATCAGTGCCATGTATCAGTGCCCATCAATGCTACCTATCAGTGCCCATCAATGCCGCCTACAAGTGTTACCTATCAGTGCTCATTAATGCTGCCTATTAGTGCCCATCAAATCTGCCTATCAGCACCACCTATCAGTGCTCATTATTGCAGCGTCCATCCATGCCACCTATCGGTACTCTTCAATACTGCCCATCAATACTGCCTTAGTTCTGCCTATCAGTGTTCCTCAGTGCCCATCCGTGCAGCCTATGAGTTCTGCCTATCAGTGCTCATCAATGCCCATCAATGCCTCCTATCAGTGCAGCCTATCAGTGTCCCCTTTCAGTGCCCCTACAGTGTCTTCTTAGTGCCCCCTATCAGTGCCTCCCTTCAGTGCTCATCAGTAAATTCCATTGGTGCCTCCCATCAGCGCCCCCTATCAATGCTCATCAGTAAATCCTATCAGTGCCTCCCATCGGTGCCCCCTATCAGTGCCATCTAGTGCCTTCTCAGTGCCCCCCATCATTGCCCACCAGTGCCTCCCATCAGTGCCCCCCTTCAGTGCCCCCCTTCAGTGCCCATCAGTGTCCCCTATCAGTGCCTCCCATCGGTGTGCCCTATCAGTGCCTCCCATCGGTGTGCCCTATCAGTGCCTCCCATCGGTGTGCCCTATCAGTGCCTCCCATCGGTGTGCCCTATCAGTGCCTCCCCTTCAGTGCTCATCAGTAAATCTTATCAGTGCCCCCTATCAGTGCCCATCAGAGTCCTCTGTCTTCTCAGGACAGCACGGCTCTGAGCGGAGAGCGTGTCTCTCCAGTGGCATCACTAGGGTTGGTGTCACCCGGTGAGGAAAAAATTGGTGTCACCCCCCTCCACCAATTATAGCTCCCCCTCAGTACAGACCCCCCTCCACTAATTGCAGACCCCCCTCTCAGTATAGACCCCCTACTAAGTACAGACCCCGTCTCGCAGTATAGATCCTCCTCACTAAGTACAGACCCCATCCATCAGTATAGCCCCCCTCATTGCAGACCCCCCATCTATCAGTATAGCCCCCCTCTATCAGCATAGACTCCCATCTATCAGTGTAGACCCCCTTAGTGCAGACCCCCATCTATCAGTATAGACCCCCCTCTATCACTATAGACCCCAGTGTAGACCCCCTTCCATCATTGCAGACCCCCCTCCATCAGTGCAGACCTCCCCTCCATCAGTGCAGACCTACCCTCCATCAGTGCAGACCCCCCCTCCATCAGTTCACATCCCCCCACTCAGTGCAGACCCCCCTCCCTCCATCAATGCAGACCCCCACCCCATCAATTCAGACCCCCCCTCAGTGCAGACCACACCTCATCAATGCAGACCCCCCCTCAGTGCAGACCCCCACCTCATCAATGCAGACCTCCCCTCAGTGCAGACCCCCACTTCATCAATGCAGACCCCCCTCAGTGCAGACCCCCACCTCATCAATGCAGACCCCCCTCAGTGCAGACCCCCACCCCATAGTGTTCCCCCCAGCACATGTCTATTTGAATACAAACTTTATCGACCTCAGAACAGCGTTCTCCCTCGGACTCCTCCTCCTCCCCCTCCGTAACCAGAGAGGAGGGGGAGGCGGCTTCGGTCCGCTCCGCTGTACGCCTGTGTGTCTCTCATCTAACAGCAGAGACACCGGCATTGTTTTTTTTATCTCCCTGTTCTCCGTGTGTCCTCTCTCTCTCGCACGGCATGACAGGACACACAGCTGATCTCCCCCCTCCCCTCTCTGTACTCCGCGGGAAATGTGAGCTCCTTATCCCTGCCGCAGGAACTGCTGAGAACAGACAGATTCCAGCCTTCACCCATCACGGCGGGTAGCATTGTGCCAACCTTTAGGGTTCTGGGTTCCTACTCACAGGATCCTCTTCCCTGGACCTGTAGAAGACTCTGCCAGAAACGTGCCACTGTTATATTAGTACACCAAAGCTTGGATCCCAAAGCCTGGACCTCCAAGGAGAGACATTACAGGCAAAACCTCATTTCTTGTCATCACGAGGCCCGGGTACCATCCATCTTAGGCATTTTAGTATTGGCCCGAGGTATGGATCAGGTTGTATAGCTCCTAGGTCCTCGCAGGCCATCAAACAGAGATTTCTTCTTAGCACTTAGCTCTTCAATTTGACCAACTAGACATGTGCGCACTGAAATATTTCGTTTCGGAATTTCGTTTTCGTCCGAAAAATAAATTTATTTAGTCACTCCCAAAATTAGTTTTTATTTATTTTGTTTTTTGTTAAAAATTGCATTCGTACGAAAATCCAAATTAAGGTTGAATCTGTCATTGAAGGCTTATGGTGTCTGTCGAATTTTCAAAGAAGATTTGATGGAGCAGCTAAACTGTACGACGCTGTATATTTACCTGCTCCGTCGAATCTTCTTAGAACTTTCAACAGACACCATAATATAAGCCAAAGTACGTGTGTACTTAGTTCTAGCTATTGTACTGCTCCTCCTCTTTGGTTACAATCAGCCAATAACATTCATCATCATTTTTTTTTAGTCTTTTCTCCCCTAGGTCGAATCTTTTGTCTCTATGTCGAATCTTTTCTCTCTATGTAGAAGAATCTTGGACTAATAGAGCTAAGGTTAGGCACATTCGACCACAGGTTTGATGGACACAGATTGTTATTGTCATCATCATGTCGAATCTCCTATCTATATCGAACTGTTGTAGCACCGAAAACGAAAATAAAGCATTTGCTTATGTTGGATCTTTCGTTTTTCGGATTCTGCACTTTCGTTATCGTTTGTTAAAACGATAACGAAAATACCTGAAATTCGGACGAAAATGCATTCGGGCGAAAACGAATGCACATGTCTATGACCAACCACCTTAGACACTGGCGAAAAAACTGGGGTACTCTCCATATGGGAGGGGTTATATAGGGGAGGAACTCACTTTGTAATTAGGGTTACCAGTGTCCAATCACCTGAAGGTACTATCTAACCCACTAAGTAATTACCAAGCCTCTGTGTCCTGTGATGTATGAACAAGAAATGTGATTATTCACAGTGGCAAGGAATGGTAATGCATTTCGAAGCTAAAGCTTCTTCATCAGACCATGATTGGCTGGCAAACCTGGCAGAATTAAATACTGAGGAAACAGAAACAGAGAGATCTGATGGACTGGCCAGCCCGTCAATCAAATAGACAGATTTAAAGAGGTAGACGGTTGTAAACCGAAGTGAATGTAAATAAGAGTAAAAAGCTTGCTGATTAAATAGTGGATGATGATAATTTTATGACTTTTGAAGAAATCGATCAAATAGTTAATTTATTAATTACATAAATATAAATGTATAAATATACCTTGGATATAAAATTAATAAATTTGTATGAATAAATTAGTGAACTAAAAAATTCATTAAGAAAATTACTATTAAATTATTAACAATTGGTAATCAAAAATGCTTCTCAAAAGGGATAAATCAAATCTTCAAATAATAAATGGTTAATGGATAATGATGGTGATACCTACTGAGTACATATGTGTGCACACATATAATCATACATGTACACAATACGATAACCACTCATGCATATACATACCTGCAAATACGTGCAGTTGTAAACATGTACATGTGCAACAAATGCATGTATACGCGTGAGTATATGCAAAAGCATCTTTCTGTCCCAATGCTCTCTATAGGGAACACAATAGTATACAAAAAAGAGAAGAGAGGGGGAGGGGAATGGGGTGGGGGGGGAGTAAAAAAGGGGGGGGGGGTGGTAAATTTGTGTTTGTTGCCCAATACGAGCTGTTTAGTGGAGAAAACTGGATGTCCAGTCACCAGTGACCGGGCGACTCACAGAGGCTTGACCGGGGGGATCACACCAGCACTTGTTAAATAACAGTGCTGATTTCGATCTTCTCGTTCATTCCTCTAGGCAACATGGTATCCAAAGTGAAAATCCAATACGTTTCCTAACGACACAGCCTTTTGAAACGTTCTGCCGGGGAAAATGTATCTGGAATTGATTCAAGGACCCAAACTTTTAGATCTTTGGATAACTGCTTATGATATTCCAGAAAGCGGCAGGGGGCACTATGTTTATGGAGACCAGCACTGACAAACCTGATGTGTTCCCCAAATCTGTCTCGAAGGGCCCTGATTGTACGACCCACATATAGCATGCCACAAGGCAAGCTAGACAGTAAACCACAAACATGGAAGAACAGTTATGGAAGGTGTTGAATGTGTATGTCTTACCCTTATGAGGAAAGGATTTTGACCATGTTGAATATGAACACAAGTCAGGCACAAGGATTTCTTACACTAAAGCATGCCCACCAGAGGAATGAGTGTTAGCTGAATGTTATTGGATATAGATTGGGCAGATTTATTTTTGCTAGGAGCGACTTTCCCTTTTATATTCAGAGCCTTCCTATAAGCAAATTGTGGCACTGTAGGAATAGTAGTTTTTAAGTGTGGGTCTTGCTGTAGTATAGACCAGTGTTTTTTAAAATTCTACAGTGTTTGTAGTGATATTGAGATCACACACACATTCTATGTATACCTATATTCCAGTTGCTATATAATTTTATGTTATCACTAAATCTAGCACCGCTGTTCACCCCTGTTTAAACCACATTCTGGACCCAAATGTCTTTAATGTCATGGGATAAAATGGCTGCAAAGGTCAACAAATGTACCCCTACTGTGACAAATGGGGGTGCCCGCTCATTGAGAGAGAACGTGTTTGTTGGTTTTAAGGATTTATGGGTCCAGGAATTACAGAAGAACAGAGTTTCAGGCTTTGCCTTGGACTTGGAGGCCTTGGGAAACTAAACAAACTCTCATCAGGAGTAAAGGGTTTCCCAGATGGTGATTCTGTCTGGTCTTTCTGTAGCAGAACAACATTTGAGCCAAAGCGTCCTCTGCATGTGTACTGAAAACAGGTCCATTCTGAATATTTGACACATAAATATCTGCTAACTCTATAACACAGTAGAGTAGGGTCACAGGCAGGAGCTCTATAAAGCCAGCCATTGATGGCTCGAATCTCAGCTTGTTCAGCAGGAACTGGACATAATTCGAACCATGTATGGGCAGGCTGAATGTACAGAAGTTGTTCGATTGATCAACTTTGGTACAACCAGCCTGCTGGATTTCACATGTGATTATTGCTAGCGGCTGTTAAAGCTGCCAGCAATAATCACTGTATTCTACCAGCAGGGATGCCCTCTTCTGCTGTCCCCTATACATTACAGACAGCGGTTCTGCAAGTTTAATGCAGAATCAGGCCGCTGCTGGTGAGGGAAAGGATTTTCAGGTGGCACAATCTTCCAGTACATAGCCAGCTCTACTTGGTTCTCCCCTGTAATACTTGTGAACACCAATGCTCTTCTCACCCTCTCCCAAGTTGTGGCAATGGCATGCTCTGCATTCCTTCCATCCAGATTATTTTCTCAGCTACAAGTTCCAGCTCGGCAGACTGCATCCTAATTACAGGGGAATTTCTGTTGTATAAACTGCAAAATTAGAGCACTGCCTTTATTTCCCCAAACGTTTGAAGATGTTTAAAGGGAAGAGGGGAGGAGGCTGATACGCATACCGAGAAGGACAACACCGAGGAGAAGAAAAAGACACAGCAAGTTAGGGCGGAACTGAAGAGTTCTTCGGTGTTACGGTTATGAAGTTCATGTGATGGTTCCTTCAAATCTCAAAATCGCTTCCACGTTTCATGAAGGTTTTAGGAAAGATCATGGGGGGGTAGAGGGGTGAGAGAAAAAAGGAAAAGACTGATTAAGAGAGAAGGGCAAATCTTGGTAAAAATAAGCACTGCCAGGACACCGCTTTCTGTCCAGTATGGTCAATGGTATGGCATGTGTGGTGGAATGTTTGTTCTCTCTTCCCTATTGAAAAGGGAATGACTAGGAATCAGTTGTATTAAACTAGCAATCAATTTTGCCACTTGTTACTCACTGGTTAAAGCCATCATGGTCTTACCGTGACCATCAGTGCTCAGCTCTTACACTGCTTCACTGCTTGCTTTTTTTGGGCTGAGAATGACCACTTTAAAGCCCACCTCCGGGTAAAACTTTTGTATGCTAGCTTGCACAGTTAAAATAATTTAAAGCCCAAATGAACTTTTAGTTTAAATCATCCAGATATATTCAGAGTGGATCAAAACAAAAGGATGTGCAACGTCCTACAGTTAATGTTCTTAAGAAAGCAGCCACAACCACAGTAAAAATGCCTGTCCCTTGCCAGTATGCTGTGGAGAGGGGCCCTTGCTCATTGTGTGGAAAAAGCTGTAGTGGTCAGACATCAACCTTTAAGTTAAACCAATAAGCTCTGCAATCAACAAAGTTCATGCTCCCTGCTGACTGGAGAGTTCTAGCCCTGACTCAGAAGATGGTGCATAGGAGCTCTGCAGAGAGACCACCATTTCCATACAGGAAGAAAGGGTTCTTTCCTGCAGCATGCTGGCAAGGGACATGCTTTTCTGCTCAGGCTGTGGCTGCTTTATAAAGAAAACAACTCTGACACCTCCTGGAATGTATTTGGCTGAATTAAACTGAAAGTTCAATTAGCCTTTAACCACATGCCGACCAGCGCAAGACGATGTACATCGGCACAATGGCACAGCTGAGCAAATGGGCGTACAGGCATGTCCCCTTTAAATCGCGGCATTGTGGGCCCGCCGCGTACTCTGTGACCGTGCCCGTGGGTACTGCGAACTCGATGTCCACCGGGGGGCCCGCAATCGTGTCACGGAGCAGAAGAACGGGGAGATGCCTTTGTAAATGACAATGGTCCCAAAATGGTGTCAAAAGTGTCCGATGTGTCTGAAATAATGTCGCAGTCACGATAAAAATCGCAGATCACCGCTATTACTAATAAAAAAAAAAAATAATAAAAATGCCATAAACCTATCCCCTGTTTTGTAGACGCTATAACTTTGGAGCAAACCAATCAATATACGCTTATTGCGATTTTTTTTTTACCAAAAATATGTAGAAGAATACATATCGGCCTAAACTGAGAAAGAAATTTGTTTTATTATATAATTTTTGGGGGATATTTATTATAGCAAAGAGTAAAAAATATTGCTTTTTTTCAAAATTGTCGATCTCGTTTTTTGTTTATAGCGCAAAAAATAAAAAGCAGCAGTGATCAAATGCCACCAAAAGAAAGCTCTATTTGTGGGAAAAAAGGACATCAATTTTGTTTGGAGTTGTCAGTTAAAGCTACGCAGTGCCGTATCGCAAAATAGTGCTCTGGTCAGGAAGGGGGTAAATCCTTCCGAGGCTGAAGTGGTTAAAAGAGAAGTATGTTTTTGTTTTTTTCTTTTCAAAATCATACTTACCTAGGTGGATGAAGCATCATTCCAATGCTGCATCTGTCCCCTGCCGACTAATGCCGCGTACACACGATCGGAATTTCGGCCCGCAAAAGACCGATGAGAGTTTTTCGTCGGAAAATGCGACCGTGTGTATGCTCCATCGGTTGAATTCCAGCCCACAAAAGATTGAGAGCATGTTCTCAATTTTTCTGGTCGGGAAAAGTTCCTATCCGAAAATGCGATTGTCTGTGGCAATTCCGACGTGCAAAATTCCTACGCATGCTCGGAAACAATTCGACGCATGCTCGGAAGCATTGAACTTCATTTTCTCGGCTCGTCGTAGTGTTGTACGTCACCGCGTTCTTGGTGGTCGTAAGTTCAGCGAACTTTTGCATGACTGTCGTGTGTATGCAAGGCAAACTTGAGCGGAATCCCGTCGGAAAAGCCATCATATCTTTTTCCAATGAGAAGTCTGATCGTGTGTATGCGGCATAAGACTGAGGACCGAGCGATCAAACACCGCCAATCGCTCGGTTCTCAGAGCTCCGTAAGCAGAGAGCTGATGCTGTCAGTCCAGTACCAGCTCTCTGCTCTGACCCCCCCCCCCCCCCCCGGAGCGCTGGGCTGTGCAGGGGGTTATGCTTCTCCACTATACTTTTTAAAGTGATACTAAACATGCACTGTTCAATTTACATTGTCCCTTCTATTTCTGTATATGGATGATGGCACTGTGATTATTTTCATTAAAAAAAGAACTAAGTACCTTTCTCCCAATCAATAGACAGCTTTCACATGACCCATTTTCCAGCCTACCTGTATAGAAACATAAGCAGGAGGAGCTTCTAGTCCTCTACTACTGAGCACATGTGCCCTTGGCATATATATATATATATATCAGTCAGACAGCATGCACAGAGGCACTTTCCTCTGCCAATGGCCAGTGCTGTAACTATGGCTGTGCTCTCACTTGTCAGGTTTCCTCCCACTGTCCAATATGCCCACCTATTGGACCAGTGTGAAACATTCAGAAAACATGAGCAGCACCTGAGCACCATGAGCAGACCCTATCAATGGATCCCTGCTCCCTGGTAGGCAGAGAGCATCTAAACTTACCTGATAGCCTTCCTGGTAAGCAGAAAGACCTAAAAACTATACTCTCTTCTAGCACCTATCTGGGAGGGTGCTACAGATGAGATAAGAGCAGGGTTGCCAACCGTCCATAAAATTACTAACAGTTTGTAAAAATCAGAGACTTTTACAACTGTCCATAAATATCAGGGGCTGATAGTTTGTCATCCTGTGTTAACTTCTGTAAGTGTAAACATTCGTAAGTATTGTCAGGGGTTCCATATCGTGTTTATCCCTTTCATGACTAAGCCTATTTTTGACATTTGGTGTTTACAAGTTAAAATCCGTATTTTTTGCTAGAAAATTACTTAGAGCCCCCAAGCATTATATATATATATATATATATATATATATATATATATATATATATATATATATATTTTTTTTTATTTTTTTTTTAGCAGAGAATCTAGAGAATAAAATGGCAATGGTTGCAATATTTTATGTCACACGGTATTTGTGCAGCTGTGTTTTAAACACAACTTTTTGGGAAAAGGGACATTTTCATAAATTTTAAAAAAACAAAACAGTAAAGTTAGCCCAATTTTTTTTGTATAATGTGAAAGATGATACCAAACATGTCATGCTTTATAATTGCACACACTCGTGGAATGGCGACAAACTACAGTACCAAAAAATCTCCATAGGCGACGCTTTAAATTTTTTTATGGTTACCAGGTTAGAGTTACAGAGAAGGTCTAGTGCTAGAATTATTGCTCTCGCTCTGACGGTCGCGGCGATACCTCACCTGTGTGATTTGAACACCGTTTACGGGTTTGCGGGTGCAATTTCCATATACGTTTTCTTTGCTACGCGAGGGACGGGGGCACTTTAAAAAAAAAGATTTTTTATTTACTTTATTTATTTTTAAATTAATAAATTGTGTTTTAAAAAAAAAACTTTTTTTTGATCACCTTTATTGCTGTCACAAGGAATGCAAACATCCCTTGTGACAGTAATAGGTGGTGACAGGTACTCTTTATGGAGGGATCGGGGGTCTAAAAGATTGCCGTTTTCGGTGATTCTGAATACTGTATATTTTTTTTAAACCGGTTCCATTGGCAGCCGAGTAAACGGGAAGTTACGTCATGACGTCGCTTCCGTTTTTACAATCAGGAGACTGGAACAAAGCCTTTTCCAGCTTCGTTCCAGTCTGTCCCTAGCCGCCGGAGGCATCGGAGTGTAGATCGGGTCTCCCGGTGGGACGGGAGGCCCGGTTAGAGCGGCGAGAGGTGGCGGGAGGGGGGGATGTCCCCTCCCACTCCTCCGGTATAACAACCAAGCAGCTTTTAGCCGCATCGGTTGTTATCCCTGGAAAGCTGATCGTCGGCTCTAAAAAACGGTACCAGGATGATGCCTGCAGCTGCGGGCATCATACCGGTATAACCCCCGAAAACCGAGTACGCACATCTGCGCGCGCTCGGCGGCAAGGGGTTATACTGTTTAAAGAGGAGTTCCACCCAGGGGGGCCGTCAAAAAAAAAAAAAAAATTAAAAGTCAGCAGCTACAAATACTGCAGCTGCTGACTTTTAATTGGACACTTACCTGTCCCTGGGTCCAGCGATGCGGGGGATCGAAGCTCCGCTCCCCCCCCCTCCGCTCGTCGGCGCCGGCATTTCAACTGTGGGCACCGGGCTGTGGCTTCACAGCCTGGCACCGACTGCGCATGCGCGAGTGGCGCCGCGCGCTGTGATTGGCCGCTCAATCACCTGGGACCTGTAATGGGTCCCAGATGATTGACAGGAGGGAGGGAGCAGAGCGGAGCCCTTCCTGTGCCGAGGGGGAAGTGATGTCACCAGCCCAGGCAAAGGAAGAAGCAGACTACGAGGGACCACCTAGAAACAGGCATTTAGAGGTAAGTGAAAAAAAAAATATCCAAATTTTTTTTGTTTTGTTTTTTAGAATTTTTGAGGTATTTTTGTTTTTTTGGGTGGAACCCCACTTTAAATATCGATTGTCTTAGTTTTTAATAGGAGTTCTGTCATTTTTCAGGATGTCAGTAAATAATGTGCTTCATCAGTAAATTTCCCATGTTTTGTCAGTAAAAAATGCCACGAGAGGTGGCAACCCTGGTTAAGAGCAATCAAAAAACATGTTATGGTTGCTATGGGTTGATGTGTTTTGCACTAAATTATTGCATGAGCATTTTACATGTTAACTGTATTGGTGCATGAAAAATAAATTGTATTAGCGCTATGCCTTCAAATATCAGGTGCATAGGCATTTCTTCCTGCATGTGACCAAAGCAACATGTCTGCCTGCTGTCCCCTAAATTACCAAAGATTAATCTGTCACTTCCATCTTTAATTACTAAGTTTCAGATTAAGTGAAAGATCAGACCGGCTGTAATGTAACACTGGAATCAATTCTGGGGATAATACAATGCAAGGAAAGATTGACAGCTGGAGAAAGGATGTGATAAATCATACATGGCTGAACTAATGATACAAGGTCAAGCCACAAGGAAAACTTTGGGCCTTGGGTGTAATTACCAAAGGAAAGGAGAGTTCAGGGTTTGCCTGTGGCAACCACATTCAATCTGTCATGTTTTATTGCAGTTTAAGAAATAAAAAATAAAAAACCCATCTGGGCAACACAGACCCAATTCCATTCCTCCGGGTCTCACAAATCAGTCTGTTGTAAAATAGGAGTTAAAAATTCACAGAGGCGTCTCATAAACTATACGAAAAGTGAGAAGTTTTATGTTAAAAGATTTGAAAAAACACATCAGATTAAATCCAAAACTGCTTTTTCAAAATGCTTACGGGAAACCCATCCTTGGGTTTCATTTATGTGCAATATTCTCAGTGCCAGTACTGGCCAAGCCACCCAATGGCAATCCCTTCATTAGTAATTTTACAGTAGATAACCTGGGATTCCCATCTCTGCATCTTGCAGTGGCGCAACCCTTTTATATTCATTGTATGGTACAATACTTTACAATACTCAGTTATGTACAATGTTCTTTACTTTGCACACTCCATACTACTCCACTTTGTACATAGCCTTTCTCAACCTTTCTACCCCCAGAAGAACCACTAAAATAATTTGAAGGCCTCTGGGAACCCTTAGCTTAAAGTATAATATAAGGCAAATCTTTTTTTTTTTAGTTTTGGAGTGGAGACGGATTAAAACTGTCAGGTTTTAATTGCGGTCTGTGCCCCCGTTAAGGACCACCCTCTCTATTTGTCCTGTTTACCATTATCATTGAAAGTGAAATTAAAAGAAAATCCCAAATTTTGGGTTGTTCCTATAAAAGTAATAGGAGGGAAAATCTTCCAATGGGCACACTAGTTCTGTTGACCTGGGGGGCCCCAAGAAATTCCCTTAATTTATAGAGAAGAAATGTTTTGCGCTTAGTGTAAATTTGGGTGCAGCACGCAGAGTTGGAATAACCCCTGCTCCATCCCCCTGAGGACACTCATTGGTAGTAAAACATGTTGGGCGGGCCTAGCCGATGAAGTCATCATGCCCACCAAGAGTAGATAGTGTGGTGGTTTCTTTTTGTACGATTATGTTTCCTGGATTATGTAAATGTATGCCTATTGGGCTGTTGTGTGGGGTGTGTAACGCTATGTCGGTTCCTTTCTGAGGTTCAATATACCATACATGCTGCGCTATTAAAGAGGTTTTACTTCCTCTTTATTCCCCTGCAAAGTAAAAGCATAATGGGCTAGTATGCATCACATACTAACCCATTGTGTGTGTGGCACTTACCTGCAAACGAAGCCCGCGATGTCCGCGATGTCCCAGCTGGTGGAAGCATCCATCTTTGCCCCTTTTCCTTCTGAGGTCACAGACTCCGGCTCTGTGACTGGCCGGAGCCGCATGACGTCACTCCCGCTCCCAGTCACGGCACATGATGACCTCATCGGTGCACTACAAGGTAAATATCTCCTAAACACCGCACGTTTAGGAGATGTTTTCAGTACATATAGGTAAGCCTTATTATTGGTCTCCAATGTCAAAAGAGATCAACATCTTCTGGTAGGAGGCAGAGTGTGTTAAAGGTGGAGGGATCACGTGGAGGGACACTTGCCTTGCATGTTGTTTGGATATACTCCCATGGGCTTAGCACTTTATTATATATTTTTTGCACATTAGATTTGTCATGAAATATTTTGTGTATACATTTTATTGAAGAGGCATGAGTCACTTACTGTGTGGGATATTTATAAATATGCATGGATTAGAGTCTCACGCATGTTCTAGTAACTTTAATGCACCAATTTATGTTTTCTGATTTATTTTTTTTAAGTTTTTGGATTAGTGGGAAGTGAACCTGTACAATCAAATAGCTATTTGTCAGTTTTTTTATTCCCTTCATTTGCAGGGATTTCCTCTCAGTTCCTGTGTGTCTATGGGACAGGAAGTGAAGAAAAATCTCTGAAATGGGACACAGATAGTGAAACAAAATCTGACGATATTATAACCTTCCCTTGCTCTATTCACAAAACAAAAAGAAATTGCCTATAGTTAAAGCTAACTCACCACTGTCACCAGGAGTCAAAGGCAAAAATGCCTCTTACACTGGTGGTCAGTAGGAAGAATGCAACCCTTACAGAGACCTAAAAAGATAATTGGTGTTGCGGCTTTGGTCCTGGAACTATGTAGGCACCATCAAATGGGAAGCCAATCAGCCACAACTCAATGAACCACTAGAAACCTATGGAGGGACTCTAGGGTTCCATAGAACCTTGGTTGAGAATAGCAGTCAAGTCAAACCTGAACACTTTAGCGGCACACAGCAATTTTTTCTATATATATATGTTGCTAATAAATAACATTTATAATCATATGAAGTTAATAACAAGAGTCCCCCTTTACATCAGAGTCCACAGAGTTCCCCTTTTACATCTGAACTTGCAGAGCTCCCTTTTACTGTAAGGGGGGACTCTGCAGACTCTGATGTAAGGGAGAGCTCAGGGGACTCTAACATAAGGGATGCTCTGGGAAGCCTGATTTAAGGGGGAACACTGAGAGCTCTGATGTAAGGGGGAACACTGGGGCCTCTGGTGTAAAGGGGAACTCTGATGTAAGGGATGCTCTGAGAACCCTGATTTACCTTAGTGTACTCACTCAGAGACAGGAGAGAGAAGGGGGGAGACTTCAGTCACAGACGGGGATGGATGGTGAGCTCCATCACCCCTTGGCAGTCAGCACCTCTCATCCAGATGTATCTGAGGCTGCTTGACTTCAAATTTCCGTTCCCCACTTTCCTTTTCTGAGGCACAGTGCTGGGGATTGGAGTGTGGGCAGACACAGAGGGGTAGGAGCGGGAGGAAGAGGAGCGGATGGAGCCCTCTCTCCTCTCCCGTCTGTATGTGCTTGAGGGGGGCTGTGCTGTCTTTGGGCAGCATGAAAGAGAGTGTAACAGACACTCTCAGCTTAGACAACTGCAGCCAGCAACCCTGCTGGGAAGCCATAATCCAGTATGAATAATGTGTCCGGGTTTCAGGCAATCTGAAACCCGGACGCATAATTCCAAACCCAAACTGTCCGGTTGAATCCCGGACAGGTGGCAACCCTAGCTGTACGCTACACATTATATACTCTATAATGCTCTACAATATACACTATGATCACCAAGTGATCTACACTTTAAAATACATACCACTTAACTTCCTAAATTGTGCTGTAGATTACATACTTCACACCTCTGCAACTACTAGATTTTCACTAGACCATCTCTAATCCCATAGGACGCCTTTTTTGGGGAAACGTGTCGGGCGAAGCTTGCCTACGGCGTCATCATGTGTTGGCAGGTCAGATGGTACTGCGGCCGACTCGCTTCTTTCATATACTGCCTGTGATCCATGACTTTGATGTAAGTGTGATTCTAATTTTAATTAAGCGTACTTAAAACAGAATCACACTACGAGGTTTCTCCCTATTTATATTCCGCATATGTCTATGTAAGTAGTGGTCTTGTGAGCCATCTGGACGGCCTCTCTCTTTATCAACTATTGAGTTTGCCATAAGCTAAAGTGCCTTGCTATTGAAAAAGCCCACTTTGGAGAAGGAGCTTGTGTGTGTTTGATCTCTACGATTTGAGATCCATGTCATCAGGTAAGAGGCCACTTTTTTCAATACACGGAGTACTTTCAGCACTGTGGGTTGAACTTATCATAAGCACTGAACACTTTATCACCGTTTAATTCAAATGGACTTTTTTTGGCGAGATACATCAGGGAAGCCTATCCCACACCCACCTAAGAACTGTACCCGAGCCACCCCCATCAGACCATCCCCCTTTTGTACCGCCTCCCACCTCCCTTTAGAATGTAAGCTCCACGTGCAGGGCCCTTCCGTATTGAACTGTATTGTAATTGTACTGTCCCCCCTCTACATTGTAAAGCGCTGCGCAAACTGTTGGCGCTATATAAATCCTGTATTATTATTATTATTATTATAATATATTGACTTTAACATAGTAATACCTTGGTTTGTGAGTAACGTGGTATACGAGCATTTTGCAAGACAAGCAACATTTTTTATGCGAGCGCCATCTTGCAAGACGAGCAGTAGAAGGATCAGTTTCACAGTTTTAATGTAAAAAAAAAAAAGTGGAATTACACTCACAATGTATATCCGGTGTTAGAGAGTCTGGTGCTCATCCATGTAAAGCCGCTGGTGTATACAGTACTGTGGCCAGAAGTCCGGGGGGCACTGGTGGCTCCCAGAGCTTCCTGGAGAGGGCAGGCGTAACGCTTGTTCAGAGTGCCTGGAAGTGTCAACAGTTTCTGAGTGTCTCCGAGTTCTCCAGGAAGCGCTGGGAGCCAACAGTGCCCCCAGGCCTCTGGACACATACAGTAATTTATACACCAGCGGCTTTACTGTATACACCAGCGAATTTACATGGATGAGCACCAGACTCCTTAACATGGGATATTGTTTTTAACATTGTGAGTGTAATTCCACTCTTTTTTACATTAGAAACTGTGATTCTTCTACTGCTAGTATTGCCCCCGGACCTCTGACCACATACTATATACACTTTATACTGCCCCCGGACCTCTGACCACATACTATATACACTTTATACTGTCCTGTATTTTCTATTGCCGTAATCATTTTTATATGAATAAATGGTTGTGGAATGAATCACCCAGGTTTCCATTATTTCTTACGGGGAAATTCGCTTTGATATACGAATGCTTTGGATTACAAGCATGTTTCTGGAACGAATTATGCTCACAATCCAAGGCATCACTGTATTTAGTTCAACAAAGAGTGTTTATTCAGATACATTGTACATTGGCCATTTGCACTTTATTATTATAAATGTGGTTTTCCATTCTTTTATTTTATTTATAAGTGATATCACATACACAATTGGTCATTCAATTATATGTATCCGTCAACCCTTTTTTGGGCTTGCACTATTATATGCACAATTTTTTTTATGTGTCTAGCATTTTCACTTGTTTGTTGCATTTGAAATCTGTTTTTTTAATTTAAAGGAGCAGCGCACCAATTTTTTCTTTACACTATTTATTGGTCCAGTATTCAAGATATTTGAGTTGCAGAGGTTCACATTAGTGGTTTTGGCTGAGCGCGAGGATTTATTTTTTTCCCAAAAATCTATGGCCAAATTTTCACAATGAGATCTAAATAGCTGTTGACATCCTGTCCAGCTACCACATAGAAAAATACTACCAACTGCCATAGAGGACCCATAAAAATAGGCTACAAATAAGTTTACAGAAAGTTTTCCCAGGCCCAGGGAGCTGCAAGTGGCATGTACAACATGCCATACAAGTGAATGGCTGTACGCTCCTGTACCCTTTTAAACACTGATACGTTCACCTGTGCATGAGTGTACAGAGGTTTTATCCGATCCCAAGACTGGCACATTGATGAAATATATGCCATACTCACATGCTTGAGGACTTTGGAGCTAATAAACATCTTTGCGCATGAAGCCATGAGAAGTTTTTATATAAAGAATAAGTACCCCCCAGTACAAAGGGATTTTAAGGGTGAACTTTTTAAGATACAATATTTTCAAAAAATAGAAAAATATATTATTTCATAAAAACAGTATAGCAGTCAAAGATAACAACCATACATAAAGTGATACATAATATCCATATATAGTATATAAGAAAAAAGTTATTCTCCAAATGGCCCAACATGTTTCGGGAGATTCAAGATAAATCCCTTCTTCAGGGAAATGAAGGAGATGATAGTTGGAGATGCTCTGAAACAGCAAACATGGTGTCAAACATGGAAACATCCTTGTGAGGGCTCTCTCGAGCCTTGAGGATTTATCCTTTATTTGGTGACTTTTTTTCATTCTGGATATGTGTCCCCATTCTTGCTCAGCACCATCCTAATAATCTTTTTAACAAATATTTGACTCCATGAATGTAGTATTGGTATGTGCACACTTTTTTGGCCAAGATGTTTCCTTGTTTGACACCATGTTTGCTTTGTTATTTTCTGGAAATCTAGACTTTGTCTTCTCTATTTCAGAGCATCTCCAACTATCATCTCCTTCATGCCCCTGAGAAAGGGATTTATCTTGAATCTCCCAAAACTAGGGGTGCAACGGATCGTCATCGATCCGTGATCCGATCCGCGGAGGTTGATCCGTACGGGACCCCTCTGTGGCCTCAGCCATAGGAAAGGCCGCGGCTTTGGCCTAGCTCCGGAGCGGCGGTCATCTTAGTACACCCGGCGGCCGTTTAGCACATCGAATGACGGAGCGATCACTTGTAACAAACCGGCGTCATGTCATGACGCCGGTTCCTCTCTCTCCCCTCTGTGTACTGATCTGTACAGTGGAGGGGAGAGATCGGATGGCAGCAGTGCCAATACTCTGCAATGCCCTGCCAATACTCTGCAATGCCCTGACAATACTCTGCAATGCCCTGACAATACTCTGCAATGCCCTGACAATACTCTGCAATGCCCTGACAATACTCTGCAATGCCCTGACAATACTCTTCCATACCCTGCCATGCCTTGACAATACTCTGCCATGCCCTGACAATACTCTGCCATACCCTTCCAATAGTCTGCCATACCCTGCCAATACTCTGCCAATATACCTGCCAATACCCTGCCAATACCCTGCAATACTCTGCCAATACTCTGCCAATACTCTGCCAATAGGGAGATTGTGGATATTACTGTGGGGGAGATTTTTTTTTGTTGATCCGAAAATGATCCGAACCGTGACTCCTGATCCGAGGAACGATTCGAACCGTGAGTTTTTTGATCCGTTGCACCCCTACCCAAAACGCGTCTGACCATAGGAGAAGTGCTTTTTTCTTATATACTATATATGGATATTATGTATCACTTTATGTATGGTTGTTATCTTTGACCTCTATACTGTTTTTATGAAATAATACAATTTTTCTATTTTTTGAAAATATTGTGTCTTCAAAAATTCGTCCTTAAAATCCCCTTGTACCGGGGGGTACTTATTCTTTATATACAATATATTTGAGATGGTGGCAACAACAAATGGAGTTTTTCCTCCATAATGGTTCTCCTCAGATAATAAGTTTTTATGACAATTATGAACAAATGGTAAAACTGTTTTAGTCTGTAATAAGAGCAAAACAAATTTACAATGTAGGCAATGCAACAGATGTGACTTCTTGTCCAGATATCTCATAAAAAAAAAGCTGCCCACTGTCAATGTGATACATCCATTAGTATAACACAAGAGCTAATAAAGCAACTGGCAAAGTTACAAAAATATCTCAATTGCTGTATAGAGTTGGGTACTTTTATATTTTGGATACATAGTAGCAATTTCACCCAAAAACGTTTTTCTTTTTTTACTGGCCCTTTAAGGAAAACATAACTGATGAATTGTAAACAAGCCATTGACATTCCCATCATGCGTTTATTTCAGATGGCCATATTGCCTCATTATAGGATGAAGAATTCATAAAATCCCTCTTAAGCGGACAAAGCTTTAGATTACTGAACCCCCCACTGCGGGATTGTCAGTGCAGATGGAAGCAACATCAAAGCATCTCATCTTCCAGCAATGTATAAATAATAACCTCCCCACACCCCCCATTGTCTCCCTCTTCTTACCTCCATTCTTAGCGATTGTCCTGAAGCATCTCCAGAAGAGTCGTAGAAAGGACGCCCGGTTATGAGGGGTGCACCGAACAAAGGAGTAATCTCTGAACAGGACGTGGGTGCCCTGAGACACACTGGTGAAACTACAGGGGAAGAGAAACAGACACGGGTTACCCCATGATAAAAGAGATACAAAGTACTTTATTTAACTGCTTAAAGAATTTGTGCAGTCAGGGAAATGCAGTATAAGGTTTAAAATAACTTTTTATAGCTGTAATACATTTTATATATACATATATATATATATATATATATATATATATATATATATATATATATATATAATATATATATATATATATATATATATATATATATATATATATGTATATATAAAATGTATTACAGCTATAAAAAGTTATTTTAAACCTTATACTGCATTTCCCTGACTGCACAAATTCTTTAAGCTGTAATACATTTTATATATACATATATATATATATATATATATATATATATATATATATATATATATATATATATAAAATATTTATATACCTTATTTTTATCCATGGTCACGTGACTACACTGCCTTCCCTTCCTTTCCTTCTTGGGGGGTGTGGGGGCAGTGGTATATCAGCATTGCCTGAGGACGGGCAGCAGAATGAGCATGGGTAGCACCGCTGTCAATCAAGTAGAGCAAGACGGGCCAGGGTGCATGGCAGCAAATCTGATTATGGGACTAAAGGCATGCAGTCTGTCTACACGGTGTCCTGAAGCTTCAATTAGCAATCTCAGAGATGCAAAATGACTACACCAGCAAGGATCTACTTCCACTTGCTTGGTCAAATTGCAACAGAAAAATAGGACTGGCAGAATTACCAGGTATTTGATACTAAATGAGGGGAAGAAGTACTAGCATGTATCGGATAGTGTATTACTAAGGGAATGCATATTCATTTTAGAGTTACCAAACACTTTAAAGTGTACGTAAACACTCAACTTCTCTCATTTGCTCCCTTTTGGTCAGTTAAATATATGCGTTGAAGATGGAGAAGCACATGGGGGATTCTGTAGTTTACAAAGGACAAAAGAACAGGGCTGACACCAGTTTGTGTGCTTTCAGTCCAGAAAAGTTGTTTGTTGTCATCCCACAACAAGAAAATAAGGACCAGGTGGTCCTGGCAGAGCAACGGGTGATTTTGTGTTCTTGCAATGTCTTTGAAGGCCATTTTTATGTGGCCCTCGCACCTCTCCTGCAGCTGCGGCATCCTTCTCATCTACGCCCCCACCTTGTCTTAGCAGTTGGCAGCAGAGAGGAGGACCGATCTCCTCTTACAGATCCTGCGCCTCTTTGTGCAACTGCAGCACCCCCTTGCTTATGCCTCTCCTGGTCTCAGCATTCAGTAGACTGCGGGAGCTGACTTCAGCCCTCTTCTGGTCCTGCTCCAGACCCTGCATTTCTGTTCCCCCGCAGCAGCACAAAGTAAGGGAGTTGCACTGTGATGTAAGGGAGGATGGGGAACTTTTGACTTCTGATAGGGGGGGGGGGCTCTGATGTAGGGGTATGCTCTGGACATCTGCTTATAATTATTATGAGAATACTACAATTCTATGCCTGTTGAAAAGGAGGGTTGCACACCGCTGGTATCATCCTTGACATTTAAACAGGCTATAAGAAGTTGGTAACACACCTAAAAACGCAGGTAAAATGCACCTAAAAACACACTGCAAAGCCATGAACTAGCCCTAAGAACTTTTTCTGTAAGTGCAGAAAAAAATGAGTTGCTCATACCAGATGTCTAATGTGCAATTTTCTGTGTACTGAACTGAAATTACAATGTTATCAGCTCTCAACAGGTTCTCTTATGTAAACTACAAAACACTGCCCATATTATCGAGATGGAGACTGTTGCAGTCCAAATCAGTATCCTCCGAGTCAGTTGATAACATTACACAGTTTTCAATCATGAGCTCACCCCTTCTGTCTCTTTAGGCTAGGTTTACATCTGTGTGGGTGGTTCCCACTGCTGGTCTGCACCTGTACCCGCAGCCATCTGCACAGAAAAACTCGCTGGATGCATGCGGGTGCCATTAAACCCAATGGCACGCTGAACGCACTGAAAATTGCAACCGCACTGCACTTGCAGTTCCCGTGTGGGCTGCGATTCCAGAAATGGTGCAGGAACCTTTTCTCTGCATTTCTTAAGGCCTGCACAAAACACACCCACGGAGCCACTCAGATGTAAACCTAGGGTTACACATCACTAACTTGTTGCTGGCATATACCTGTATAATATTAATAGGAGAGCCTAGGGTGACAACGCTGCTTTTCCATAGATAGGTGATCGTTTCAACATACATTACACAAACAAGATCCACTGTTGTCACCATCAAGAAAACCCTCTCTGGGAAATGCCATGAAGTTGTCACTGGTGTACATGTAGACAGGAAGTGGCTTCAAGAAGACTGCAGGAAATCAACCGGACACAAAGGATGATGCCACAAAGGATGATAAAAGATTAAAACAAGTATTTTTTTTTTTAAACAAACTTAAGCTGGCCATAGACGGAGCAATTTTCTTTCCTGTAACCATAGGTGGCGGGTGGTGAGGGGTCCTCACGCCGGGAGAACACAGTGATTACTGCTAGCGGCTATAATAGCAATAATCACATGTAAATCTAGTGTAGCACTAACTCTCGGTGGAGCTGCTGGTTTAAGCGGGCTTGTTACCTTCACTCTCAATACCTCTGTTTCACCGGCACCGGGTCTAGGGTTCCGTTGAGTTTACCTCTGGACGATACAAGCACCAACACTTGAGTACGTTTTCAATGCTTTATTGAACCAAGTAACGAAGGAAGTAGCAGGAAAGACGCAGGTGGAAAGCTGCAGGGAAGCTCAAATACCTTTCTTTAGGATTCTTGAAAACGTCCTTTAAAGTTGAATATTGTAATTGAATGCGATCACCTTATGGGACACGATCTTTGCTCGCCTGGATAGGCCTCTCTCACTTGCCTAGCAGCCAGTACGTAGCACGAACAAAAGTCTCTGCCACAGACTTGCTTGGAATAAACCCGTACGATCCTCTGCCACAGGATGTATTGGTTTGCGGTGAATGTCATACACAGTACTTGAACCTTTAAGCCAACCCGGCAGCACTATGTAGTAAGATTGCTTCAGGATACGTCCTCCAACCGAGTCACCAGGCCCCTCTCCAGACCAGCACTCTGCGTGATCCTTCCATGATGGGTCCTCCCCTGGGATCTCCTCGGTTGTCCAGCTTCTTCACTCTGGATAGACAGCTCAGGACCATTCCTCGGCTGCAGTGGTAGGCCCCAGACAGGCTTCTGGACCCACCCATGCGCCGCAGCGACGCGGGCCTCCGGAACAGAGGACCACAAGGTGGTATTCTAACGCATACCTGTCGGCCAGGAGGGCCAGCAGGTGGCTGTAAAACGAACCCCTAAACATGGTGTCTGTCCCATAAATACCCTCTCCCAGAAAGCAACTCGGAGGACCACCTCCACCGAGTTGTCTCCGGGACAGAGGAGCACTCATCCGCTTCAACACGTTGCTCTTCCAACACCAGCCAATGGTAACAACGACACCCACCGGCTCAGTGTGGAACCACACGCAACGTCAGCCAAGCTGGAACAGAGGCAAATCTAACTTCCTCTAACAAGCAATTCACTAAATTTACCTATCAGATGGTAGATCATAAATCTACCAGCGCTACACTAGAAAAAATGATTTGATCAATCAATTTGGGTACATTCAGCCTGCCCAGACATAGTTGGAATCTCAGTCTGCTGTACCAGCCGAGATTTGAACCGTGTGTGGTCAGCTTTATTGTCATTCAGTTGGGGTTTTCATGTACTTTATAGGTAAAGCAATTCTGGAACACATGCAAGCAGCTGTAAATAATAATAAAAAAAAAAAAGTTAAATGAGGTAGCATTTTTCCTTAAAACTGAATACTTTCATCTTTGACTAGAAAGAGCATAGCCATTTGTTTCTAGATTAGTGGAGCAACTTTGGCAGACAGTGTACAAAAGCCAGATATTCAATGCCAGATCTGTACTTTGGACAGGAATTTCAGTCTTTCCTTTCCTAAGATCTGCCTGCCAAACTCAAGAGAGTTACCTGGTTATCAGCAAACGTACTTGTGGAATATAATTCCTAAACACCTGCGTCGTTCAGGACACAGATACGCAGAGCACTGTGATAGGAGGACGGAAAATAAAAGCCTTGCATGTACAACGTGCCCTGTGCAGCTACCCGTGCCCCAGGCAAAGGAACGCCTTTTAAAAAGCACCATTGTCTCCGAGTGTTTTGAAATTAGGAGTGGGCACTCCGCCAAGGCAGGAGAATCGTTTAAGCAATCCCAGGAAGCTGTAGACATGTAACATAAAAGGTCATGGGATGCCAGGTACCAAGTCTTGCTCAAACCTCTGCGCCAAGCCAACAAGTCTTGACTATTTCTCCTAACAGAAAATAGGTGTTCAACCGCCGTTTCCCCTCCAGGAGGAACAAACAACATGGAGGGATAAAGCGCAGCAAATTATCATGAGACTGGAACAAAACAAGGACACCACACAAATAACAAAAAACACAGCAATCAAACATCCTGAAGACAATCGATAATTCATGCTTTATAAACACAAAATTGCAGCTTAAAGGCAGCTAGTGTCAGATCAAGGAATAATTCTCATCCACAAGAACAGCCACTATTCAAGACACGGCAATCACAAAATACATTATAGAATAATTCTACTAATCAAATTTAAAGTGGCCATATACAGTGCCTTGAAAAGTATTCATACCCCTTGAAATTTCCCACATTTTGTCATGTTACAATCAAAAATGTAAATGTATTTTATTGTTTTTTTTTGTGATAGACCAACACAAAGTGGCACATAATTGTGAAGTGGAAGAAAAATAATAAATGGTTTTCAAACTGTTTTACAAATAAATATGTGAAAAGTGTGGGGGGCATTTGTATTCAGCCCCCCTGAGTCAATACTTTGTAGAACCTCCTTTCACTGCAATTACAGCTGCAAGTCTTTTTGGGGATGTCTCTACCAGTTTTGCACATCTAGACAGTGACATTTTTGCCTATTCTTCTTTGCAAAATAGCTCAAGCTCTGTCAGATTGGATGGAGAGCGTCTGTGAACAGCGATATTCAAGTCTTGACAAAAAGATTCTCAAATTAATTTAGGTCTGGACTTTGACTGGGCCATTCTAACACATGAATATACTTTGATCTAAACCATTCCATTGTAGCTCTGGCTGTATGTTTAGGGTCATTGTCCTGCTGGAAGGTGAACCTCCGCCCCAGTCTCAAGTCTTTAGCAGACTCTAATGCCGCGTACACACGAGCAGACTTTACGGCAGACTTTGCCCGGCGGACGGGATTTGGTCAGACAATTCAATTGTGTGTGGGCTCCAGCGGACTTTGTTTTATTTAAAAGTTGGACGGACTTAGATTTGAAACATGTTTTAATTTAATCCGTTGAAATCGAGTCCGGTCGAAAAGTCCGCTGTCTGTATACTAGTTCGACGGACAAAAAGCCACGCTAGGGCAGCTATTGGCTACTGGCTATGAACTTCCTTGTTTTAGTCCGGTCGTACGTCATCACGTACGAATTCGACGGACTTTGGTGGATTGTGTGTAGGCAAGTCCGTTCATTCAGAAAGTCCGTCGTAAAGTACGTTGAAAAGTTCGCCGGGCAAAGTCTGCCGTAAAGTCCGCTCGTGTGTACGCGGCATAACAGGTTTTCTTCTAAGATTGCCCTGTATTTGGCTCCATCCATCTTCCCATCAACTCTGACCAGCTTCGCTGTCCCTGCTGAAGAAAAGCATCCCCACGACATGATGCTGCCACCACCATGTTTCACGGTGGGGATGGTGTGTTCAGGGTGATGTGCAGTGCTAGTTTTCCGGCACACATTGGGGTTGATTTAATAAAGGAAAATCTACTTTGCACTACAAGTGCACTTGAAAGTAAAGTCGCTGTAGATTTGAGGGGGACATGCAAGGAAAATAAAAAACAGCATTTCTGCTTGTACATGATTGGATGATAAAATCAGCAGAGCTTCCACTCATTTAAGATCTTCCCCTCAGATCTAAAGCAACTACACTTCCAAGTGCACTTGTAGTGCAAAGTGTATTTGCCTTTAGTAAATCAACCCCATAGTGTTTTGCTTTTAGGCTAAAAAGTTAAATTTTGGTCTCATGTGACCAGAGCACCTTTTTCCACATGTTTGCTGTGTCCCCCACATGGCTTCTTGCAAACTGTGAACAGGACTTCTTTTGGCTTTCTTTCAACAATGGCTTTCTTCTTGCCACTGTTCCATAAAGGCAAATTTTGTGGAGTCAACTACTAATAGTTGTCCTGTGGACAGATTCTCCCACCTGAGCTGTGGATCTCTGCAGCTCCTCCAGAGTTACCATGGGCCTCTTGGCTGCTTCTCTGATTAATGCTCTCCTTGCCCGGCCTGTCAGTTTAGGTGGACGGCCATGTCTTGGTAGGTTTGCAGTTATGTCATACTCTTTCCATTTTCGGATGATGGATTGAACAGTGCTCCGTGAGATGTTCAAAGCTTGGGATATGTTTTTATAAACTTGGAATATGTTTTTATAACTTGGGATATGTTTTTATAAAGTTTATAATTAACCCGGCTTTAAACTTCACAACTTTATCCCTGATCTGTCTGGTGTATTCCTTGGCCTTCACGATGCTGTTTGTTCACTAAGGTTCTCTAACAAACCTCTGAGGGCTTCGCAGAACAGCTGCATTTATACTGGGATTAAATTACACACAGATGGACTCTTCTTACTAATCAGGCGACTTCTGAATGCAATTGGTTCCACTAGATTTTAGTTAGGGGTATCAGAGTAAAGGGGGCTAAATACAAATGCACGCCACACTTTTCACATATTTATTTGTAAAAAAAAAAGTAAAACCATTTATCATTTTTCTTCCATTTCACAAATATTTGCCACTTTGTGTTTACCCCTCTGTAAACTGACCACGGTGCATCATGGCTGCTGGGACCAGACACTGTGGTCAGTTTATGTGCCTATGTCATCAGCAGCCTGCTATCTGCTCTACTCTCTGCTCCTGTGTACTCCTCCCCCCTCCCCTCTCAGTGTGTGAGCCACCCCTCCCCCCTCTTGCTGCTCTCATAACACTAACCTGTATATACCATCAGCACTGCCTCCTATTGCAGTGTCCCCTTCTGTGAATGATTTATAAATATAAATGCTTTAAATACCTCATTTAAGAGCCGAGATTGTGATCACATGATCAGCCAGCTCTCTCCTCCTCTCGTCCTCCCCTCCAGACTGACATCAGCAGAGGAATCTCAGCCCTGCCCGCTGCATCTCTCAGAGGAGAAAAGGAAAAAGCTGGGCAGTCATGTGATCGCAATCTCGGCAGTAAAATAAGGTATTTGCAGCATTCATTTTTATAAATCACATACAGAGGGGGATACTACAATAGGAGGCAGTGCCTATGGTGTATACAGGTAATGCCCCGTACACACGGTCGGATTTTCCGATGGAAAATGTCCGATCGGAGCGTGTTGTCGGAAATTCCGACCGTGTGTGGGCTCCATCGGACATTTTCCATCGGATTTTCCGACACACAAAGTTTGAGAGCAGGATATAAAATTTTCCGACAACAAAATCCGTTGTCGGAAATTCGGATCGTGTGTACACAAATCCGACGGACAAAGTGCCACGCATGCTCAGAATAAATAAAGAGATGAAAGCTATAGGCCACTGCCCCGTTTATAGTCCCGACGTACGTGTTTTACGTCACCGCGTTCAGAACGATCGGATTTTCCGACAACTTTGTGTGACCGTGTGTATGCAAGACAAGTTTGAGCCAACATCCGTCGGAAAAAATCCATGGATTTTGTTGTCGGAATGTCTGAACAAAGTCTGACCGTGTGTACGCCCTATAAGAGTGGCCTAACAACCACTTTAAGGACCAAGAAGAGCTGTGCTAAGTTTCATATTATGATAACCAATAATCATAACCATATCTATTACAGGCCCCTGTTTTTATTTCCTATACCATCTGTGATGTGCGACCAATCAGTGTGGGGACCTCCGTGGGGACACCCTGTCTTTGGCCTTTGGGGGCAGTGTCAGAGATCTCCACTGACGCCATCCTCTGCAGTGACCCTTGTGATTCCTGCTCGCATAGCTCATAGAATATTGCACCATTATTGTATCCAATTCTGACAAATATTTGAATATACATTCTCCTATCTAATACTCCTGAGGAAAGGCTTGAACCTGAAACGCGTCAGTTACAGAAGAGTTGTTATCGGACACTGGAGAGTAACACTATTTAGAATACATTTTTGTATGTTTGCAATGAATTCACTATGTGTTTTTCTGCTTTGTTTTTAGCAGATCATCACATGTGTGATTGATCCATTTTACATGTACTAATAAACTTTTCTTTTATGATACACAGTGGTGTTGTTGCCGTTAAAATCTCAATTAGAGGGTACTTTCTTTCTTTCTAGGTTCTATATACTGGTACCCAAAGCTGTTGTCCTTTAGCAGCTTGTCACTGCACAGCAAATACCTGCACTATCAATAACATGATTTCACGGGCTATGCAGGTAGCCACAGTCCCTGTGTAAATGCATCTAGAGATACCAGAAAGCAAGATCTGGCAGCTGTGCCCGTCTGCTAAGGAGACATTTCCGACTAAACATTAACTTTAAGTTTGAATTTGAACAACAGATTACAGAAATACCTTATATGTAAAAGCTAACCCTTTCTTGCATATAAGACTCACTTATCCACAGAGTATGGCCTTCATGAGTATGTACTGTAAGAATGAATAGCTTATCATAGCTCCCAACTGGCCCTCATTTGGAGAAACTGATTTTTTTTTTAACCAAATTCCTCTCTTTTTGATACTCTTCTCTTAATTGGTCTTTTTTGTTTGATGAATATACATTTAAAAAGTGTTAAAAAAAGGTGTTTTACTACACTAAACCTTTCATTCAAACTCTAAATCCTTGCACTTGGCATTTTGAAAAGCTGCCATAAAGGAAAAGTGGTGGTGAAAGGCACTTAATGCTAGGGTTTCCTTAGGTTGGAGTCACGTGAGAGATCCCGTCACTTGCAACAACCACCTAGCGGTTAAAGTGGAACTAAAGGCAGAAATACTCACCTATTCTCCAATAATTCTATGCCAGTGAGGTCCCTCACCAAAGCGGGCATCTTCTCCCGGGCTTCTGAATACCAGTATTTGGCTCTCTTGCCTGGCCAGTGTAAGGTGATCCACAACAATAGTAAATTTTGCGCTTACTCTAAATGAGCAGCTAACACGACAAATAGAATATTTGTTAAATTACCCAGTTAAACAAAGTGTGGCGCTAAAAAGTGAAAAATAGTAAATATAAAATAAATAAATTTTATATTTACCATTTTTCACTTTTTAGCGCCACACTTTGTTTCACAGTGTAAGGTGATGTGCAGGAGTCATTCACTTGAGCACATACAGTGCCTTGAAAAAGTATTCATATCCCTTGAAATTTTCCACATTTTGTCATGTTACAATCAAAAACATGAATGTATTTTATTGGGATTTTATGTGATAGACCAACACAAAGTGGCACATAATTGTGAAGTAGAAGGAAAATGATAAATGGTTTTCAAAATGTTTTACAAATAAATATGTGAAAAGTGTGGTGTGCATTTGTATTCAGCCCCCCTGAGTCAATACTTTGTAGAACCTCCTTTCACTGCAATTACAGCTGCAGGTCTTTTTTGGGGATGTCTCTAACAGCTTTGCACATCTAGAGAGTGAAATTTCTGCCCATTTTTCTTTGCAAAATAGCTCAAGTTCTGTCAGATTGGATGGAGAGCGTCTGTGAACAGCAATTTTCAAGTCTTGCCACAGATTCTCAATTGGCTTTAGGTCTAGACTTTGACTGGGCCATTCTAACACATGAATATGCTTTGATCTAAACCATTCCATTGTAGCTCTGGCTATATGTTTAGGATCGTTGTCCTGCTGGAAGGTGAACCTCCGACCCTAGTCTCAAGTCTTTTGCAGACTCTAACAGGTTTTCTTCTATAATTGCTCTGTATTTGGCTCAATCCATCTTCCCATCAACTCTGACCAGCTTCCCTGTCCCTGCTGTACAAAAGTATCCCCACAACATGATGCTGCCACCACCATGTTTCATGGTGGGGATGGTGTGTTCAGGATGATGTGCAGTTTTCATTTTCTGCCACACATAGCACTTTGCTTTTAGGCCAAAAAGTTCAATTTGGTCTCATCTGACCAGAGCACCTTCTTCCACATGTTTGCTGTGTCCCCCACATGACTTCTCACAAAGTACAAATGGGACTTCTTATGGCTTTCTTTTAACAATGTCTTTCTTCTTGTCACTCTTCCATAAGGGCCAGATTTGTGGAGTGCACGACTAATAGTTGTCCTGTGGACAGATTCTCCCACCTGAGCTGTGGATCTCTGCAGCTCCTCCAGAGTTACCATGGACCTCTTGGTTGCTTCTCTGATTAATGCTCTCCTTGCCCGGCCTGTCAGTTTAGGTAGACGGCCATGTCTTGGTAGGTTTGCAGTTGTGCCATACTCTCTCCATTTTCAGATGATGGATTGAACAGTGCTCCGTGAGATGTTCAAAGCTTGTGATAATATTTTATAACTTAACTCTGCTCTAAACTTTTCCACAACTTTATCCCTCACCTGTCTGGTGTGTTCTTTGTTCGCTAAGGTTCTCTAACAAACCTCTGTGGGCTTCACAGAACAGCTGCATTTATACTGAGATTAAATTACACACAGGTGGATTCTATTTACTAATGACTTCTGAAGGAAATTGGTTCTACTAGATTTTAGTTAGGGGTTTTAGAGTAAAGGGGGGCTGCATACAAATGCATGCCACAATTTTCACATATTAATTGGTAAAAAAAAAATTGAAAACAATTTATCATTTTACTTCCACTTCACAATTATGTGCCACTGTGTGTTGGTCTATCACATAAAATTCCAATAAAATACATTTACGTTTTTGGTTGTAACATGACAAAATGTGGAAAATTTCAAGGGGTGTGAATACTTTTTCAAGGCATTGTAGGTACTGTGTCAGAAATGTAAACAGAACTATGCTAGGACAGCTCCATGTACCTTCCTCAGAGGACTGCGAACAGGTACATCAGTGTAACTTATTGCCAAAGAGATATTGTGTGTATGTTTTGCAATAAAGAGCATGCATTTCGTGCTGCTTTTTTTTTTATTGTTTCTATGGAGATGCTGCCTCGCTAGCTGGGAGAGTGAGATGACGCTTCCATTGCTGCTTCCTTGCTAGTGAGGGAGGTTCATCAACGTTCTGGGCCAGCAAGGGAGAGATCCATTAGAGGCAAGTGGAAGCCTCTCCCTGGTACAGTTAATAGGACTTGATATTTCAGTCCCTATGATAATTCGGGACTCTTAATATTGGGATTGGTGTGGTAAAAAGGAGGAAGGTAGGTACATCACTGGGGTCATCAGGTAGGCACCTTCCTTCTTTTACATTTTGATGATGAACCCACTACATCTCAAAAGGGCTGAGCTGCGATACCTGGTGCCCCACGTACACTGCCCTCAGTTCCATACCCGCCTGTCTCATCTCCCATCCCAATTGTTCTCTTTCCAATAAAGCCAAATCCATTTTCTGCTTTTCTTCTGCTGGATCTGATATGGAATTGATTGCTTGTTATGCCCAGTACGCACGATCAGAAAATTGGATGAAAAATACCATTAGAGCCGATTGTACGGTAATCTAATTGTTAGTACACAGTCTTTGAGAACTGATCACGACAGTTCATCCGTAACTATTGGAAGGGACAAACACAAAAATATTTCTTGTATGATACCAGATCGTACAATTTGCATTTAATCAGTACTGTATTCGTCCGGAAAAAATCGGAAGAGCAAGACCATGCATGCTCGGAAACTAAAGAATACATTACAATACAATACATCACATCACTTCCGAAGTTGTATTCTGTCATAAGAGAATTTTCCTAAGTTTAGTAAACTCTTCATTTTTGATTCGAGATTAGCATGCAAAAAAAAATACAGACGGTCAATCGTCCGATATTCTCATTGTGTGTACGAGGCTTTAGAGGGAGCAACCCCTTTCTCCCATCGTCTTCAGTTGTACATGTAAAAATGATATCCCCCCCATTGGTCAGATGTGCTGGTTGTAATCAATGCCATCGCCTCCCCTCCTATAACCCTGACTATGGAGATTTGCCTCTTAGGACCTGTGGAGAAACTCATCACAACGACAGCAGAGATAACCTTAGTCAGTCTCATCCATTTCTTTGCCAGGAAGGCTATCATTGGGGAAAACAGGCCCCCCGTCCAAACCCTTGTGGTAATAAGGGTTTCCTTTTTTTTTTTTGCTTACATCTATTCTATGTGAGCTGCTGATATCTAAAAATCTTTCCAGCCCTCTCAGAAGTACCTCCATTCTGTTAAAATCTAGCTAAATACCTGTGGGAGGGGCTACAGACTTTCATACAGTGTAACACCGACAATGGTCTGGCTCTGGAGTCTGGATCCACCCACTTTCCTGTCATTTTGCTTGATTGATGTCCTCTCTTTGCTCTCTGCTCGCTCCCAAGACTTCAGAGTGTAGCTGTTCTGTCATCCGCTAGCAATCGCTAGCAGACCTCGCTATCGCTTCTTCCTAAATGGTTAACATCATACTCTTTGTAATGCTTTCTTTGATAATATATCCCTCATTGGGCCATCTGAAGAAACCTATGCTACTCTATGTTATACGTTTAATATTACTGCTTGATAGATAGATGGTGGGAAGGCACACCACAATTACTCAAGTGTTACCCGTGCTTTTGTCATGCATTACTGATGTATCTATTCTTACATACCCCTGCGTGGGTAACTGCTTTTCTGTTTTCCTCTGTCCTTTTTTATTTTTTGGTTTATGTTGTTTTGTTAAACAAAAAATCTCAATAAAAAGATTAAAAAAAAAAAAAGGAAATCCCTGCATTCCACTTCTTACAGGGAAAATCTTGACATTCTGAGCAACTTCAGTCAATTCCGAGTACTTGGCCTTTTTTATCTTGCAAGCTTCCTCAATCTTCCCATGGTGCTGTCAATTCCACAATGTATGCTGGCTTGGTTGTTGTGGACCACAGGATCATGTCTGGTCAGAGTGTTGTAACCACAATGCCTGGGGGAAACACAAGTTTTTTCCTCCCCCCAAGTCCACATCCATTTTCCAATCCCAATTAATCTTCAGTATCCTTTTTAGTTGACCGACTGGAACAAATTCATCTGATATGGACGTGCCAATGTTTGTAAGAGAGCATTTATAGTGGTTGGCCTCTGTTCTACAGATATTGCAAGCTGTTTGAGAATTAGGCTATGCCATCAAGTACAACTATCTTGCATGTGGATCCCAGAGAATCCTGCTAAAATGCGCCTTAAAGTGGTTGTAAAGTCATTACACACAAATCCTGGAATCCCCTCTGTTCCAGAAAGATATACTGTGCAGTATCTGAGTTTTTTTAAATTATGCAGCGAAATACCTTTTTTTACAGCACTGATGTGCGCTCACGTGATCTCCTGGTGCTCTCCTTCAATGATCCGAGTACTACAGTAGGAGGGCCTGAGATTCCCCATTGAGGAGGAAAGAGGCAGGTGGGCACGTGAGCGCACAGCGGCGCTCTGAAGGTATTTCGCTGCATAATTGCTAAAACACAGACACTGCACAGTACATCTTCCTGTAACAGGGGGGATTCCAGGATTTGTGATTGATTTGACAGTCACAATGCCTAGGAGACGGCTCACACACAGACTCCTGAGCTGGCAGGCAGGGAAGGAGCGGGAGAGGAAGAGCAGCAGGATGATGGAGGCACGCAAACTGACCACGGTATCATGGATCAGCAGCCATAATTCCCGTTGTCAGCACACTAAGGGGGAAACAGGAACAGGCAGGATCAACCAGGTATGTTACAGCATAGAGAGGGACAAATGACACCACACAAGCACTGTGCTGTATATCCTGCTTTAATCACTAGCCGACCAGCCGTCATCGTTATACGGCGGCGGGTTGGCTCTCCTGGGCAAATCGCCGCAGCTGTACATCGGCCCTTTAAATAGACTTAGCAGGTACGCACGGGCCCACCGCGTGACGTCAGAGCCAATGCGCGTGTTCGGCGGAAGTGATGTCCACCGGGCACCCGCGATCGCTTCCGAGAGAGACAGTACGGGGGAATCGGTCAATGTAAACAGACAGATCCCCTTTCTGTCAGGGAGAGGAGAGAGATCTGCTGTTTCTAGTGATTAGAAACAGTGATGTCTCTCTACCCCCAGTCACTACACTGTTCCCACAGTTAGAAACACCACCCTAGGACACACTTAACCCCTTGATCGCCCCCTAGTGTTAACACCTTCCCTGCCAGTGACATTAATACAGTAATCAGTGGCTATTTTTAGCTCTGATCGCTGTATAAATATCAATGGTCCCAAAAAAGTGTCAAAAGTGTCCGATCTGTCTGCCTCAATGTCGCAGTCCAGCTAAAAGTCGCAGATCGCCGCCATTAGTAGTAAAAAAATAAATAATAAAAATGTCATAAATATATCTCCTATTTTGTAGACGCTATAACTTTTGTGCAAACCAGTCAATGTAAACTTATTGCAATTTTTTTTACCAAAAATATGTAGAAGAATACATATTGGCCTAAACTGATGAAAAAATGTGTTTTTGTTTTTTAAATTTTGGAAATGTATTATAGCAAAAATTTAAAAATATTGTTTTTTTTTTCTTCAAAATTGTCGGCCTTTTTGTTTATAGCGCAAACAATAAAACCGCAGAGGTGATCACATACCACCAAAAGAAAGCTCTATTTGTGGAAACAAACAGGACATAAATTTTGTTTGGGTACAACCTCGCATGACCGCACAATTGTCAGTTAAAGTTACGCAGTGCAGTATTGCAAAAAATGGCCTGATCATTAAGGGGGCAAATCCTTTCCGGGCTGAAGTGGTTAAAGGAACAGGAATATTTAGATTTTTTTTTTAGGGTTACAACCACTTTAATGGTGTAAGCTCTTGACAGAGAGAGCAAAGCAGGTTCTGGGGAAAAGGTATAAATGGCTTTGGTGTCAAAACAAAGCTGAGATCTATCCATCTCCCTGATGTCATGCCAGATGGGTTTCCTCTTTTGCTTCTAATGTTACACCAGTAGCAGCTTTAGCTGTGTTAAGTCAGCCTGGTGTTACCAATCATTTTTTGCACATTGATTTGCCTAAGGCTGGGTTAACACTGATGCGGCCGCGGGTCACAGCAGGGGGTCTGGTGCGCCCCTGTTCACTCAATCAGGTTTGAATTTTTGCCTGAATTTGCACCTGAAACTGAGTGAAAGGACCCTTTTCCAGTGCGCTCCGCGGCTGCCCCAGAGCTGTGTGATCCGGCTCCATTGAGAGCCGGTCACAGTCTCCTGTCATGTGAACTGGATGCGGGAAAACCCACATCCAATTCGCATCAGTGTGAATCCAGCCTAACAGCAGTTTGTCCTTTGCCTACACACTTTGTGCTAAAAAGGTGTCCCTCTTTCCAATCTCAGAAAATAGGGAGGGGTGTTTAAGGCCCCTTTCACACTTGTGCGGCTTGTCCTGCAACTTGGGACTGCAAAGTAGCATGACAAGTCGTACCCCATGATTTCCAATGAGTACCATTTATATCTGTGCGACTTCAAAGTAGTCCCTGTACTAGGGTTGCCACCTTTTCTTCAAGTCAAACCCGAACACTTTAGCCACGCACGGCAATTTTTCTTTTATAGTATAAACTATACATATATTTTGCTATTAAATACCATTTCTAATCATATCAAGTTAAAAACAAGAGACCCCCTTTCCATCAGAGTCCACAGAGTTCCCCTTTTACATCTGAACTTGCAGAGTTCCCTTTCACTGTAAGAGGGGACTATGCAGACTCTGATGTAAGGAAGAACTCCAAAATAAGGGATCCTCTGGGAACCCTGATTTAAGGGGGAACACTGTTGCCTCTGGTGTAAAGGGGAAATCTGATGTAAGGGGTGCTCGGAGAACCCTGATTTACCTTAGTATACTTACTCAGAGGCAGGAGAGAGAAGGGGGAGACTTCAGTCACAGACAGGGATGGGTGGTGAGCTCACTCACCCCTTGGCAGTCAGCACCTCTCATCCAGATATATCTGAGGCTGCTGGACTTCCAATTTCCGGCCCCAACTTACTTTCCTGTTCTGAGGCACAGCGCCAGGGATTGAAGTGTGGGCAGACACAGAGGGGTAGGGGTGGGGGGAAGAGGCGCAGATCGCGCCCTCTCTCCTCTCCTGTCTGTTCTGTGTTTGGGGGGTGTGGGTGTTAGTGCTGGCTTTGGGCAGTGTTAAAGAGTGTAACAGACACTCCCAGCTTAGACAACTGCAGCCAGCAACCCTGCTGGGAAGCCATAGTCCAGTCTAAATAATGTGTCTGGGTTTCAGGCAGTCTGATACCCGAACGTATGATTCCAAACCCGAACTGTCCGGGTGAATCCTGGACAGGTGGCAACCCTGCCCTGTACTACTTTGGTCCGACTTTGATGCGAGTTGAGGTCCGTAGACCTCCAGTTTACACAGGCATTTCCTGAAATCACCGCAAAATCGCCGCCGCCAGGTATGAAAGGGGCTTAAATCCACTTGAATAAAATAAGAGCAAAAAAGAGGAAACTTGTAAAAATGTAAAGTCACATAACAAAATTATTCAAATTACCGTATATACTCGAGTATAAGTCGTTCCGAGTATAAGTTGAGGCCCCTAATTTACCACAAAAAAAATGGGAAAAACTTATTGACCCGAGTATAAGACGAGGGTGAGAAATGCACAGCTACTGTAAGTGGAAAAGAGGGTCAACAATGCCCATTTGCAGCATCACTGTGCCCATTTACATGCCTCACTGTGCCCATTTGCAGCCATAGGTCCCCTGAACTTCAAACTCGGTAGTTAAGGGTTCCTAGATGCCCCCTAGCTGCAGCCAAAATTTGGGGTCTCTGAACCCAAAGGGTCCCGAAATGACATTGCTGCAGGTAGACACAGTTGACCGTAATTTGGGGCCCCGTATCTCGGGGCCACTTAGTGCTAAGAATCCCAAATTTGGTGTGCAAACCCAGTGGAACTAGCACCATAAAATTTCCAAATCTGGGGTTTCTAGCACCAAGTGGCCACGAGATACAGGGCCCCAAAAATCAGTTCAGAAAATGTCAAGCACTTTTCTGCAGCAGAGAATGACATTTTCCGAACCAGTTTTGGGGCCCCGTATCTCAGGGCCACTTGGTGCTAGGAACCCCAGCTTTGGAAATATTATGGTACAAGTTCCACTGGGTTTGCACACCAAATTTGGGGTTCCTAGCATCAAGTGGCCCTCAGATACGGGGCCCCAAATTCGGTTCAGAAAATGTCAAGCACTTTTCTGCAGCAGAGAATGACATTTTCCGAACCGATTTTGGGGCCCCGTATCTCGGGGCCACTTAGTGCTAGGAACTTCCGCTTTGGATATGTTGTGGTACTAGGTCCACTGGGTTTGCATACCAAATTTGGGGTTTCTAGCACCAAGTGGCCCTGAGATAAGGGGCCCCAAAATCGGTTTGGAAAATGACATTTTTTGCTGCAGAAAAGTGCTTGACTCGAGTATAAGTCGAGGGAGGCACTTTCAGCACAAAAAAATGTGCTGAAAAATTCGACTTATACTCGAGTATATACGGTATTAAGGCGAACACTAAAAAAAAAATGCTCAAAATATGTAATTCCACTATATTTTCCATATTGTAAAATAAAATGAACCCTGAAAATCACAGGTATGCTATGAATTGTATAAAAGCATTGAGCCGGAGGCCCAGTGTATCATATTTTATCTGTAGCTTTCAGCTAGTGGTAATAAATGCCTTATAAATACATAGCAGTGCATAACATTTGCTACACAACCAGGCCTTGCTGAACATGGCTCATTACAGAAGCTACCATCCCTATACCATGTGTGCGCAGTATGTGCTGATCACACACAAATACATGCATTGGGGACAATGGCTCGAAAATTCTTTAGCCAGCAGAAAGATTTAACCCCCTGGTGTCCCATAGATCTGACAATGTATCATTCTGAAAAATGCTGATGAGCCCTTTGCTCACAAAGAGGTGATTGGAAACTCTTTATCCCTCCCCTTGTCTTGTTTTCTAGCTCGAGGAGGTCAGTAAGTCAACACTGTCTATTGCTCATCTGCCTATAGGGTTGCTGTCAGGGCTGCCGGGTATAGTTATAAAAGTAAGGAGCTTGGAAACAAGAGAATGCCCCTTTGATCAAAGCGGCACAGTGGGGTGTGTAGTAACTCAAACCGCTATTGTGTGTACGAGGTGCAGGGGGGGTGGGGGTCCTCCTCATACAGGTCACACTCTATAAAGAAACAAGATCTCTTTAGGGGTAGCAAGCATATCTTCAAGGCTGGAAGAAGAATAGATGGGAAGGTTACACAGGTGGATCTTGAGGGTTCTCACATAACTTGGGATCTAAGCACTGGTTTGGCAGGCACAGCCTGTCCTACAACATCTATGTTGTCCTCAGCAGCCCAGCTGAAGATAGTCAGTGTAGGGTGACAGGCCTGACAGCTGCTTGAAAAGCCCCAGGAGGAGAGAGACACGTGGGAGCTGAACAAACATGAACCTACACAACTAGAAGATGGCAGTTTGCGACCCGAGCAGCCTTGCAATGAACCGTGATCGTTATACCGTGTGCACTTTTACTGCACTCACGTGTCATAGTACTTTCTGTCATAGGCCTCATTTATCAAAGTATTCATAAGAACACTGTGTTGTCTCTCAAACCAAGGCACACCTTTACTGGTAAAAAACAGCTGAAGAATAAAATGTTGAATTGTAACAAGTGATGTGGGGAAGCAAGCTGAACTATACTCACCTGCACTTCAGGGATGAGGTGTACATGGCTGTCAAACTCTGCAGCCCGAGTTAAAAATGCCATGGCTGCAGCATGTGTACAACCCTGTTGTACTGCAATGTTAAAAGAGAAGTGCGGGATTAAAAAAAAACAAACAAAAAAACTAGTACTCATCTAGGCAGATGCAGCATCGGTCCCATGCTGTATCCGTTCCCTGCCACCTCAAAAACCAAGAACCAAGCGATCAAGGACCGCTGATCGCTCGGTTCTCGGTCTTCAATGAGCAGAGAGTCAGGAACTGTCAGCCACCGGCTCTTTGCTCTGCCCCTCCAGTGCTCACTGGTTGTGCAGGGGGCGGAAGCGGCTGGCTCAGGCTCTCAGCAGCGCACTGAGAGCTGCTGATCAAACATCTGGGTGGATCTTGACATTAAAGTTGGGATCCCTTCAGAGTCTGCACTGGCAGAGTGATGTCAGCCGACACCAGACTTTAGCACACTGTCAGCTGAATTCAGGTCATAGGAGCACAGAATGAAGTGCACTCCTATGACCCACATTAGAAGTTGTGGCTAAAAGAGCTTTGGACCTATTTTTCCTTTAATGATTTGGGTGGGCAGCCGAGGGGCAATAAAACTACAGCTCAGCCTTCTGTTTTTGCCCGTGTGAAAGAGCCCCAAGTCACGGTCTTGCAATTAGCAGCAGTGTTGGCAGCAAGCTGTGTACGCACCTTCAATGGGCTTCCTATCAGGTCTGCACAGACCTAAAATGCAGCCCAAAGGCCAAGTGAAGAAACACATATTGCAGTAAACCAAGGCTTCATTGCAAACCTCCTGATGAAAAAAAAAGTCTCAAGATCTCAAAGCTGAAATCCACCCTTTATAAATTGCACTAAAGTACTGTTTTAGCATCCTTGTGGGCCCCCTGGGGTCTGGGGCACCAGGTCGTCACCTGTTATCTTTATTATAACCCACCATTGTTGGGGGGGGGGGGACACTGACAGTGCATATGAAAGATATAGGACTTTTATAAACAGGGTGCACGCTTTTCTCTGCAAATCACTTCACTACTCAAGTAAGTCTTCAACGATCATGTAACACGGTAGAACATAAGTCTCACAGAGGCCGGGATATAGAGAATCTGCATTTAATAACTTGAACCTGTTTGTTTTGCCTCACCACAACTTGTAACAACAAAGCCCACAGGCTGCATTCCCCGTTCTTTGTCCTCCAGATCTGGCAAGTGCTTCACCACCCCATATGTCAGCAGCACAGCTCAATATAATAACTGCCTGATGTTTTTCCAGAGCACTGTGCTCAAGCTTATACATGGGAGGGCAAAGACAAAAGGACCTCTCAGCTTTGCTCCTGTTGGATTTATGTCCGGCTCATTCAAATCATGCCACAGCAATAAAGTAAACATGTGCTTTATCTATGCCTCAATGCCCCCCTTCCCCCTAGCAGCACATACTCCTCTTTCCTTCTTTGTCCTGGTGCTCCATTCCGTTTCCTGGATCTCAAAGGACAATCGGTACCACTGGGTATGTAGAAGCTTGTGACTCACTACCTTTCTTTATAATGACTGGTGCCCAGTGATTGGCCCAGCACTGTCACATGAGGGTGAGGACTACAGAAATTTGGAGCTTACACAGGGATGCCTTACCTTACTTCTGTCAGCTGAACAGAGGTAAGGGGGGAAAGGGTATGTGCTACTGGGGGTATAAACAATTTGAATAATCATTTTTTATAATGCCCAGGTCTTTCTGCATAGTTACATAGCAAGGTTGAAAAAAAAATATATATTTTTATCAAATTTAACCAAAAGACAAAAATAAATGGAAAATCTGCACCCATAGAACCATAATCCTGAAGATGATCCAGAAGAAGACAAAAAACGGTTATAAAGCATGGGCAAATTTGCTCTAATAGGCAAAAAATATTTTCCTAATCTCGAAAGACAATTGAATACTCTGTGGATCAACAATCTTCCATTTTATTACTTCAAATTGTTATGGTAATGGTCATTCATAGTTTGTGCATTTAGAAAAAAAATCAAGCCTCTCTTGAAACATACTACAGCAGTGGACCTGCCCTGTTGTGCAATAATTTTGGGCTAAGATTTGCAGAATGGCCTCTAGCCTGATCAACACCACTCTAGACCCAGACCCGTCCCTCACGTTGCCGGACCATAATACTCTGGACTGTATTAGAGCACAGTTCCATCTCATTCTGCAGGTCATGACAGCAGCCAAACAAACCATAGCACGAGCCTGGAAGACCCCCACACTTTGCATTACTGAAACCAACCATAGGATAACCTAGGCCATGATCCACAGTGGAATTGAAGCTACCATCCAAGACAAAATACCCAAACACCTCAAAACAAGGCAACCCTGGGTGGACCATTTTCTACCCCCTGGTTTCGATGAGTCTCTCCTCGAACCATGAGGCCGCACTCATTGCAGTTGTTATTGCCCAAGTCCTGCTCTTGCTCTGAGCCATGTGCCTCCTCCTCTCCCCTTTCTATTTTCCAACTTCTTTCCTTTTTTCTTCCTTGTCTCAACCAATGCCCCGTACACACGATCACACATTTCGACAACAAAATCCATGTTTTTTTTCCGATGGATGTTGGCTCAAACTTGTCTTGCATACACACGGTCACAATTTCGAACGTCAAGAACGTGGTGAAGTACAACACATACGACAAGCCGAAAAAAATGAAGTTCAATAGCTAGTGCAGCTCTTCCATGATCCACAGTGGAATTGAAGCTACCATCCAAGACAAAATACCCATACACCTCAAAACAAGGCAACCCTGGGTGGACCATTTTCTACCCCCTGGTTTCGATGAGTCTCTCCTCGAACCATGAGGCCTCACTCATTGCAGTTGTTATTGCCTAAGTCCTGCTCTTGCTCTGAGCCATGTGCCTCCTCCTCTCCCCTTTCTATTTTCCAACTTCTTTCCTTTATTCTTCCTTCTCTTAACTAATGCCCCGTACACACGATCACACATTCCGACAACAAAATCCATGGATTTTGTTCCAACGGATGTTGGCTCAAACTTGTCTTGCATACACACGGTCACAATTCCGAACGTCAAGAACACAGTGACGTACAACACATGCGACGAGCCGAAAAAAATGAAGTTCAATAGCCAGTGCAGCTTTTCTGCTTGATTCCGAGCATGCGTGGAATTTTGTGCGTCCGAATTGTGTACACACGATCAGAATTTCCAACAACAGATTTTGTTGTCGGAAAATTTGAGTTCCCGAGCTCAAATTTTGTTTGTCAGAAATTCCGACGGAAAATGTCCGATGGAGCCTATACATGGTCGGAATTTCCGACAACAAGCTCCCATCGAACATTTCCCGTTGGAAAATCAGACCGTGTATACGCAGCATTATTGTTCTAATTCCATGCCTTAATCTACTGGAACACGATTTTGCGAGGTATTGCTTTAGTATATCCCTTGTTTACCAGTGCTAAACATTTTGAACTTTTTCTGTTACTGATTTCAATGTTACCTCTGTTTTTCTTTTGTTATATATGCGGAAGGCCTTGTGTCTCTTTTCTTATTATGTATGCTGAATACCCATTGTGCAAGTTCTTGTTGACGATTCTTATTGGAGTACTTCCATTCTGTGCTCTTTATAATTTAAATAAAATGATTCAACAGAATCATACTACAGCTTTGGCTAGAACTAGCTACTTTGGAATTGGATGCTGCTGACTAGTCAGGGTGCAGGCTGGGGAGAGGTTCCTCCAGACCCAAAGCATGCTTTAGAAATAGGAAGAGATAGCCCAGCTGTTCCATACCTCGCCCGGCCCGAGTGGTTAGCAGATAAAAGCAGCCTCAGCAAGATTCATCCAGGCCATGGCCCTAAAATGTTTCGCCCTACCCCTAGGGCTTAATCATGGAGGTCAAGCAGGGGTGGGGTGAAACATGTTGGGGTCATGGCCTGAAGGCTGGTTTTACCTGCCAACCACTCAGGCCAGGCAAGGTGTGTGTGGCGGCCAGACTATCTCTTTTTATTTCTACAGCTCTCTTTTCTTTTCTCATTTTCTAAGAATAAGGCAGCAGTTGTAGACCAGACCTGGAGGGGAGAGGGGGCCATCCTCTTGAATCACAACTGTATTTAAATAAAATAGTTTAGGCTCCATTCACACCTGAGCACCTGATTTACTGTGTTTTTTAAGCTTTTTTGCAGCTTTTTACAAGCGTTTTAGGAGTGTATTACAAGAGTTTTACAGTTTCAGGCGTTTTGGTTTAGCCAATAGAAAGCACTAGGGGGAGGAGAGGGAGAGGAAATAAATTAGGACTGGAGAGCTGCTATTTGAGCATTTTTCTGCTCAAGTCAGGCGTTTCTATTGAAGTTTATGTGGCAAAAAAAACGCTTGTAATCTGCCAAAAAGAAGCTCATGTACTTTTTTTGAGTTTCAGGCGACAGAACACTCAGATGTGAACAGGGGCCAGTGAAATGCATGGAATTTTGTTTGTTGGGCATTTTGGAGCTTAGGAGCTGAGCGTTTTACAAGCTGAAAATCGCTCAGGTGTGAACGGGGCCTTATAAAATGCGACAGTCCATCAGAAAGTCTGATTTAAATTTCCAGCTGCTGTGGTGACTGTATAAAAAGACAGATTAAAAAAAAATGTATTATCTTTCCTGTTGAGTTAAAAACAGACAATGCTGACTGACAACGGCTCCAGCCGGCTTTAGAGCAGCTATCTAGAGCAGTAAAAACAATGTGGAACGGTGCTTCTGCGCTGTATTTACATTGGAAGTGGAACTGTCAAGGGACTACCTATTGAAATTGAGGCATTGGTAGGGGTGAAGCATCTTTGTCCAGACTCGACCTACAGCAATAGATCATGCTATAGTGATCTGTTGCTGGCTGATTGCAGCTCTCTTAAGTGATCAGTTGCTGCAGAGCTTCATGAGGGGCTGTAACAGGTCTCCAATGACCAGATCTACCACCCCCATGATGAAAATTCATGTAAAAAAGGATATTCATTTAATAAAATATTTTAAAAAGTCTCCCTATTTATCCATTAAATAGGTTGGACGTTCTGGATGACATTTGCGTTTACTGTGTGAGCAAGGGCAACGTCATTCAGAACTTTAAAATGGTAGTAAACCCTTCTGTATACCCAGTGAAGTAACTAGTCTCAGGTGATACACAGAGATGAACCAAATCCTCTTACACACAGTATCTCACATTCATTTCAATGGGCAGGGACGCTTTAGGAGTGGTGCATACACTGCTCCTTCACCGCTCCAAAGATCCTGCTTGCAGGAGTTTCTTTAACGTCCTGCCAGCGCATCGGCCTTAGTGTGAAAGCACTCGGGCTTTCACCCTGAGACAGCAGGGGAGACGTTTTTTAGGCGCTTCACAGGCACTATTTTTAGCCCAAAAGCACCTGAAAAATGCCTCATTGGGAAAGGGGTCTTAGGGGTGTACTCACTTTTGTTGCCAGCAGTTTAGACAATAATGGCTGTGTGTTGAGTTATTTTTAGAGGACAACAAATTTACAGTGTTATACAAGCTGTACACTCACTACTTTTTTTATTACATTGTAGCAAAGTGTCATTTCTTCAGTGTTGTCACATGAAAACATATAATAAAATATTTACAAAAATGTGAGGGGTGTCCTTACTTTTGTAAGATACTGTAAGTTGTACTGTACCTATTTATCTACAGTATTCTCTTCTCTACATTCGTTCAAATTCCAGAATTATAAAGCTTGTCTGAGTGTTCAGAAAAAAATGGGGCGGAGAGCTGAAGTTAAACTCTGCAGAGCTCAGTGAGGAGAGGTCTGAGAGCTGATTGGAGGGAAGAGACACGCCCCCAATCACACAGCCCACAAGAACAGAGCTGAGGTTGTCAATCATCTGGAGGTTCCTCCCCTGTCACCATTTATTGCTTGGCGTCAGGAACACGTGTCAGAAGTGATTCATGCTTAAAGAGGAAGGAGGCAGCAGACAGAAATGACACTTAGTGCTCTGGATTGAGACAAGTACATACTATAGCGGGATATGCTTTGTTCATATTTTATGTCTGAGGTTTACAACCACTTTAACGAATTTTAGCCCACCTTAAAACATTAAAAAATGGACATGTCTTTTTCTACGCAGTACACTGCAAAGCACAGCATATTATGGGACCCCGTGAGCAAAGGTGCTTTGCTCACTACTCTAATGCCCTGTACACACGGTCGGACATTGATCGGACATTCCGACAACAAAATCCATGGATTTTTTCCAACGGATGTTGGCTCAAACTTGTTTTGCATACACACGGTCACACAAAGTTGTCGGAAAATCCGATCGTTCTGAACGCGGTGACGTAAAACATGTACGTCGGGACTATAAACAGGGCAGTAGCCAAAAGCTTTCGTCTCTTAATTTATTCTGAGCGTGCGTGGCACTTTGTGCGTCGGATTTGTGTACACACGATCGGAATTTCCGACAACGGATTTTGTTGTCGGAAAATTTTATAGCAAGCTCTCAAACTCTGTGTGTCGGAAATTCCTATGGAAAATGTGTGATGGAGCCTACACACGGTCGGATTTTCTGACAACACGCTCTGATCGCACATTTTCCGTCGGAAAATCCGACCGTGTGTACGGGGCATTACAGTTAGTTAGGGCGTCATTAAAAATGAATGGCACTGTGATGCATGCGCAGGTACACAGGTTAGTATGCATTGCGGTAAAGTATAGTAAGACATACATTTTACAGCACATTTACCATCGCTAAGTTAGGGAATCAGGGTACTGTCAGTAAAATCAGGAGAACTTCCTCTAAGCTGTATATAGCAGGCCCTAAGGCATTTCATTCCTGGGTCACATGACCTTGAACCACAGCAGCAGTTCTCTGGGTCTCTGACATTACCAACATCACAAATCACGGTGATTAAAGAATTCACTAAGCTATTGCATTGCGTTAGGTCATGTGACCCTGAATCAGAGCACTATGGGATATATCTTCTACAGTTCAAAAAGGTCACATCTTTTGCTATACTGCCCCTTGCTCCTGGTTCATCTGTCCGCCTGTCGTTTTTTGAGCAGACATGATTGGAAAGTCCATACATCCCTATGAACAGGTGAGTGTAAAAGGAGTCGTGCCTACCTCCTGGTCTGATTGGGACTGTTAAAAAAGAAAAAAAACCCAGAAAAGTACTGCTCCGCCTCCATTTAGGCAGAGCAGATTGGAGGTAGCCGGGTGTAAACAGACAGCAGAGTCCATTTACTCCTGGCCACCCATATAGTAGAGTTGGCTCTGTCCATGTCCACTCTGCAGAAACCGAGTGGACACCGATATGTCATCCGCTTGCTCTGCTCTGATCAGCCGGGAATCTGTGAGCTGGTCCCTTGCTGTTTGGAACAAAATCCACCCCGTGTATATAAGGGGCCGCAAGCCATACATGTAGCAATTTTCAGTCAGTTTCAACCAATTTCCATCCACCAGGAATACAAAAAACAACTGCTAGTGATCAATGGTAACCACCACCAGAGTTTAGTCAATTGTATAGTCGAAACTCAGTAATATTCAGGAAAAGTTTATTGAAAGATTGAACCAAAAATGGAAAAGCACTACAACGATGTCTTTAAATGTGATCAGAATTTTCTGTCCCATTGGGACAATTTTAATCCAATTTCTTTGCAGTTGATCTGACATTTTATGTTTCCCTTTGTGATTTCAACAAAAAAATAAATTAAAAGTTGGATGGCTTTCCCTTTTTTTTTCCTTTGCCTCTTATAGAACAGAATCTTCCGCTTCATTTGGGCCCACAAATGCACATAAATTACAAGGTGGTCTGGGAGTCCCTAATATAACCAAATATTATTTGGCAGCCTTAATTTCACAACTGTCCATGCTAGACCTGATATCCTGCTGTGGGTGCTCTTGGAACTATCAAATTGTGCTTCAACATCTTTGCAAGCCCTACTTTGTCTTCCTCATTAACTGTGTCCACTGACATTGAGACTTCTTAGGCTTTATAGTTTGCAGACGTGGGATTCTGTTCGGGATTCAGGTTGTTTGATGCCCCCTTTTTTGTCCCTCCTGCCGATCACTAATAATCCTCTTTTCCCTCTGGGGTTAAAACAACCTCATTCCTTTTCTTGGTGGACCACTCATGGCTTTATGAGGGTGCATCACTTTCTATCCACCCACTCGTTTCCGTCATGGGAGATGAGATCCCGCAGCAGGAACATTTTCATTATTTCGCAATTGCGACATTGTATTTCGTCTCTTCATTGTACTTTCACATAGCCCTTTCACAAGACGTCTTTTGAATACCCTGGCCAACACTCGCCGGGGTCTCCTGGCTATATTTTGACACGCTACACCTCTCTTAATGGTAGGTCATCCCTAACATTCCTCTCTTAGGTGTCACAATGGGAGCGAGATCTTGGAATTTCAATTGGGGGGATTTGGAGTAAGGCTCTGACAATGGTGGTGAAATGCTCCTTGAATACCACTACCTTTGAGGCTGCCCTATAAAGTTCTCCTGCAGTGGTACTGGGGCCTGGCTCAGATGTTTCAGGAATTGTGGTCAGCGTGGGGATGTTCTGCACATCTGGTGGTCATACCTGCGGCTGACAGGATTTTGTTCCAGGGCTTTTGGCTTGCTGCAGACTCTGGTTCATGCGGCGATCTGTAGACAGCAGGCTGGCTCTCTTACATTTCCCTGTACGGGGCCTTTTTGCCCCTCAGCAGAAATTGGCCACATACCTTTTTATTTCTGCTAAGCAGTGGCGTCTCCAGATTTCATATTTAGGGGGGGCACATGGGGGGACAGGGACAAAAGTAGGGGGGCAACTATAAAATGCAAAATGCAAATATATATATCCTGGGGCCCTTTACTACGACCCCACAACGGGCCCTTTCACATGTTCTGCAGTGAGCTCCCTTCCTACTGTATTGGGGCCCCCCAGGGTGGCAGAAAACAAGAGATATATGTCACCAGCATACCAAGAAAATATAAGGGTCCAAAGCAGTGGGAGAACTATCAGGGTTGCAAAGGTTGTCTTGCCTCCGGGCCCTGGTGTTCTGCCACTGTGGGGTTTCCCAGCCTCCTCTTGCTGTCCTGCCCCTGCTATTGACTGCGCTGGTCTGGCATCTCTTGGAATTTACAGGCTGGTTCTCCTGGGAGAAATCAGTCTGTTTTTTTAGTAACTGAGAGTCCTGGTGGAGTCCTTCCTGCAACTCGCTCTTCTCCCTGCCAATGAGGATGCAGGGGAAGGAGCAGATCGGGTGGTTGTGTGAGCGCTCACATTATGCAGTGTCAGCAAGCAGAGGGAGGGGGAGGAATCATCTGCAGGAGCTGACTGGGGACTCTCTCCCTCTTAGACGTAGATTTTTTGTAAAAAAAAAAAAAAAAAAAATTTTATTGGGGGTGGGCACAGCATAATGTTGGGGGGGGGTCAGGGCCCCCTCTGGCCCCCCCTAGGGATGCCATTGCTGCTGAGTGGACCATTGCTCATACCAGGAAGACTCCGCCTGTTGCCTTCCAAGGGGTGAAAACCCAGATGACCGTCCTGATGGTTAATGAGCAGATATCCAGTATCCTGAAGGACTCGCACTCCAAGTTCACTAAAGTTTGGGAACCTTGGATCAGCTATTCCTTCCCATCTCTGCCTCCGGTTAGTTATGGTCATTTATATATGTTGCCTGCGCTGATCCTGAGTTCATGGTACCCTCTTACCCCTTGGTATTTCTTCTCTCCCTTCTTCCTTTCCCACTTCTAGGTTTCCCTTTTTCTTCCTAGATGACATATTTTTGTGGCCTGTTGCCCCTTAGCCTGGTGGTGATCAGGATATTTGCTCTAATTTCTGTGCTGCTCCTCATTAGTTTTGGTTAGAATATTCTTGTTCTGACAATCCATATTGCTTACATGTGCTTGCTTTTATATGTGAATATTTAGCTCAGCCCCTGCATGGGCAAAGCAAAAGCTTGTTATGTTTTCTCTGAAAACTAAAATAAACATATTATAAGGGAAAGTTGAATTGCTTTATCAAATTGCTACATGTATTGCCAGCTTAAAGTGTATGCAAACCCAAACAATGAGATTCTTTTATTTGATCCCCTTTGATCTGCTAAATATATAAATGAAAGGGTTTCGTTCCATCTGTTCAAGAAGTGCAAAAAAACACCTGTTACTTTTGCCAGAAATCTTCTGAGCGGATAACTTCCTGCGCTCTCTTCCTGTGCACAGAGGGGTCATGGAGGTGGGGAGGAGATGTGGAAAGGTTTGCTTTCTTTGTAATCCAACACAAATGAGTAGGGCAGGGCTGACACCATGAGATAAGGTCACATCAAACAAAGGAAGAAGCACGCTATATTTCTGGCACATCAAGTATTTTTCTGTACGTGCACATGGAGAAATGTATATGTACCATTGAGATGTCAAATACAGCATCTCACAAAAGTGAGTACACCCCTCATATTTTTGTAAATATTTTATTCTATCTTTTCATGTGACAACACTGAAGAAATGACACTTTGCTACAATGTAAAGTAGTGAATTTACAGCTTGTATAACAGTGTAAATTTGCTGTCCCCTCAAAATAACTCAACACACAGCCATTAATCATTGGTCTAAATCGCTGGCAACAAAAGTGGGTACACCCTTAGCAGGTGTGTTAAACTTGGTGTTATCACACCTCATGGCAAAGAACTCTCTGAGGATCTGAAAAAAAAAGAATTGTTGCTCTACATAAAGATGGCCTAGGCCAGGCATGTCCAAAGTCTGGCCCGGGGGCCAATCACGGGCCGCGTTCTGGTTTTGAATGGCCCACCTGGTAATTTGGACATGTATATCTTTTGTGGCCTCCAAAAAATCCCTGAGCACCACAAAAGATATACATTCTGGCTGCCTCGGAGGGGACAGGGAGGAGGCGGGACGAGTGCCGTACATACAGGTGAATTTCCTGTTTGCACGACAGCCTCTAATAGGAAGTCCCGTCTCCGGCACTGCCATTGGACGACTGTTCTGTCCATCATAGGAGATGGGACATTGTATTAAAGAGGCCGCTGAGAAAACAGGAGATTCTCCTGTATGTAATCTGTTGGCGTTCGTCCTGTCCCCTCTCTGTCCCATCCGAGGTTGCAGATGGGCATGGATAAGACTGCACTCATGGCAATGGTGAGTCTGCATTTATAGCAATTGGGTTGCTGCATTCCTGGCAATGGTAAGGCATGGCAACTGTGGGTCTGCATTTATGGCAACAGTGGGGCTGCATTCATGGCAATGGTGGGGCTGCATTCATGGCAACGGTGGGGCTGCATTCGTGGCAATGGTGGGGCTGCAATCATGGCAGTGGTGGGGCTGCAGATGGGCACTGACCCTTATTTTGCTTCACAGTTCTTTATTTAGAATTTTATTTTTTTTCCTGAAACTTCCCTCTTAAAGTGAAGGTGCGTGTTATACCCCTGCGTGTGTTATACGCCGATAAATACGGTATATCCAAATAACACGCCCGAGCTCATCTTTTCACCACACACAGCCACAAAGGCACAAAGGCAAGAGAATTCTTGTTGGGCAGTGTATTAGTGCTCAGACTAACACACTTAGGCCGAATTGTAATGGTTCAAAGAATGTCAGGCAAAATGGTCGGCCCTCACGCACTTCACTTCATCAAATCTGGCCATCTTTCAAAAAAGTTTGGACACCCCTGGCCTAGGCTATAAGAAAATTGCCAAGACCCTGAAACTGAGCTGCAGCACGGTGGTCAAGACCATACAGCGGTTTAACAGGACAGGTTCCACTCAGAACAGGCCTCGTCATGGTCGACCAAGGAAGTTAAGTGCACGTGCTCAGCGTCATATCCAGAGGTTGTCTTTGGGAAATGGAAATATGAGTGCTGCCAGCATTGCTGCAGAGGTTGGAGGGGTGGGGGGTCAGCCTGTCAGTGCTCAGACCACACGCCGCACACTGCATCAAACTGGTCTGCATGACTGTCTCCCAGAAGGAAGCCTCTTCTAAAGATGATGCACAAGAAAGTCTGCAAACAGTTTGCTGAAGACAAGCAGACTAAGGACATGGATTACTGGAACCATGTTCTGTGGTCTGATGAAACCAAGATAAACTTATTTGGTTCAGATGGTGTCAAGCGTGTGTGGCAGCAACCAGGTGAGGAGTACAAAGACAAGTGTGTCTTGCCTACAGTCAAGTATGGTGGTGGGAGTGTCATGGTCTGGGGCTGCATAAGTGCTGCCGGAACTGGGGATCTACAGTTCATTGAGGGAACCATGAATGCCAACATATACTGTGACATACTGAAGCAGAGTATGATCCCCTCCCTTCGGAAACTGGGCTGCAGGGCAGTATTCCAACATGATAACGACCCCAAATTCACCTCCAAGACGACCACTGCCTTGCTAAAGAAGCTGAGGGTAAAGGTGATGGACAGGCCAAGCATGTCTCCAGACCTAAACTCTATTGAGTTTCTATGGGGTATCCTCAAGGAAGGTGGAGGTGCGCAAGGCCTCTAACATCCACCAGCTCCGTGATGTCGTCATGGAGGAGTGGAAGAGAACTCCAGTGGCAACCTGCAAAGCTCTGGCAAACTCCATGCCCAAAAGGGTTAAGGCAGTGCTGGAAAAAAATGGTGGCCACACAAAATATTGACACTTAGGGCCCAATTTGGACATTTTCACTTAGGGGTGTACTCACTTTTGTTGCCAGCGGTTTAGCCATTAATGGCTGTGTGTTGAGTTATTTTGAGGGGACAGCAAATTTACACTGTTATACAAGCTGTACACTCACTACTTTACATTGTAGCAAAGTGTCATTTCTTCAGTGTTGTCACATGAAAAGATAGAATAAAATATTTACAAAAATTTGAGGGGTGTACTCACTTTTGTGAGATATTTTTTTTTCCCTGACCTACACTTTAACCACTTGCTTACTGGGCACTTACACCCCCTTCCTGCCCAAGCCAGTTTTCAGCACTGTTGCACTCTGAATAACAATTGTGTGGTAATGCAACACAGTACCCAAACTAAATTTTATCATTTTTTTTAACACAAATAGAGCTTTATTTTGGTGGTATTTAATTACCACTGGGATTTTTATTTTTTGCTAAAGAAACAAAATAAGACCAACATTTTTGAAAAAACACAAACATTTTTCATAGTTTGTTAAAAATTTTTGCAAACAGGTAATTTTTCTCCTTCACTGATGTACGCTGAAGAGGCTGCACTGATGAGGCTGCACTCATGGGCACTGAAGGTGACACTGATGAGGCACCGATTGGCAGCACTGATGGGCACTGATTGGCAGCACTGATGGGCACTGATTGGAAGCACTGGTGGGCACTGATAGGTGGCACAGATTGGGGCAAATGTCCCTGGTAACAGAAGCCGGTTACCGCTAATCGTGAGAAGAAAAAAAGCCGATAACTGGCTTCTGTTTACATTCGTGATCAGCTGTCATTGACTGACAGCTGATCATGTGCTAAAGGGCCGCTGTTATTGGCTCTTTACCCTGTTTTGTAATCAGCCAAGTTTGAAGGACTCGATGATCACAGAGTGACCGCATGCTACAGGGGGGGGGGGGGCTTGACAGTGCAATTACGGGAGGACGTCTATTGACACCCTCGCGGCACTGGAAGCCCGCGCTGTATATCCCTTATTTCGGGTATAGCGCGGGGGGAAAGTGGTTTAAGTGAATCTAAACCAGAAAATAAAAATTTAATATTTTGCAGCTTACGAGTCCTTAGATCCTGTGGCTGCATTGGTCTTCTTTTCTTTTGTCCTCGTGATGCTGCCAATAACACACTTCCTGTCCTATGATAACAACGCTCACCCTCTCACTCCACTGCATCTATGGAGGTCCAGCTTTCTCTCAATAGGACAAGAACTGTGTCAGGACTAAAGAACAAAACACTTTAAATGGTATATTTAACAGATCAAAGGGAAACAAAGGGGAACAAAGAGGAGTTCCGTGTTAGAGTTTACATACAAACCAAAAATGTAATATATTGCAGCTTTCCAAACAATAAATGTGGTGGCTGCATTAGTTTTTTTTTTTTAGGCTTTTTTCGCTCAGTTTCACCTGGGGATCTGGCCCGTAACCTCTCCTGTATTAGAGTGCCTCCACTCTGGATTAACAAAGGGGGCAGATTTGGACAGCAGCATTGTCAGTCTAGGAGGGGAGTGTTGTGTTAGAAGTACTAGCAGATTTAGGTTCATTAACAAATTAAAGCTGAGCTCCAGCTAAAAACTTTATAATCGGTTACAGCTTTTTATTTTCCTTTGGGAATAAATGTTTACATAAATAAATAAAAGCTGAACTTTTTAAGTATCAGTGGTAAATAGTTTGTCTCATCCCTGCAATGGCAAGCGAGTTTTTCTGTTGAAAAACAACAGACTTACGCCCCGTACACACGGTCAGATTTTCAGACGGAAAATGTGTGATAGGACCTTGTTGCCTGAAATTCGGACCGTGTGTGGGCTCCATCACACATTTTCCATCGGAATTTCCGACACACAAAGTTTGAGAGCAGGCTATAAAATTTTCCGACAACAAAATCCGTTGTCAGAAATTCCGATCGTGTGTACACAAATCCGACGCACAAAGTGCCACGCATGCTCAGAATAAATTAAGAGATGAAAGCTATTGGCCACTGCCCCGTTTATAGTCGCGACGTACGTGTTTTACGCCACCGCGTTCAGAATGATCGGATTTTCCGACAACTTTGTGTGACCGTGTGTTTGCAAGACAAATTTGAGCCAACATCCGTCGGAAAAAATCCATGGATTTTGTTGTCGGAATGTCCGATCAATGTCCGACCGTGTGTACGGGGCATTACTGTCAAGATGAAAATAGAAGAAAGAAAACGAATGCAGCCATCGCATGTAAAAACTGGTAAGCTATTTGATTTTGGGTTTAATACCACCTTAAAGCAGAACTTCACCCAAAAGGAGAAGCTCCACTTTAAGGCCACCTACCCTGCTCTTCTTTGACATTGGGCAAATTTTTTTGGGGGGAGTGCGAGCTCTGAAGAAGGGGGCATGACCCCCCCCCCGAAACGCATCAGCAGTCCAACCAGATGTCTTCGGACTTACTGCCATTGTGTTCTGGCTGAAGCAGATCTGTTTGGCTTACTAACTTTTGTTCGTATGCGAGTATCCATTTGCTTATGTGGATTCAATAAAAATTATTTATCGTAATGCACGAGGTGGTTGCACCCTCCTGTGTGTTTTTTGCAGGGTGTGGAGTCGGTACCAAATTTTGACAGGTACCCGCTCCCAATTTCGCTCGGACCGCCTACATTTTCCTTCCCCCTCTCCCTCTCCGCAGTCTTCTGGGATACGTCACAGGTCCCAGAAGACTGTGGGGCCATTCACAATGCGCAGTGAAGCTGCAAGCTGTCACAGCCAGGTGCCCACAGTTAAGATGCTGGTGCCAGGGACTGAAGACGGGTTGATAGAACGGCTTGGGTGAGCACAGCACAGGATCCCTGGACAGGTGAGTGTGTGTTTATTAAAAGTCAGCATCTACTGTAGCTGCTGACTTTTCATTTTCAGAAATACGACTAGAGCTCCTCTTTAATGTTGGCTCCACTTGCGCTTCCATTTTACCATTATGCACGTAATGCACGGAACTCTGCGCGCTGCATTATTCCCGAACAGTTCATTGTCAGGGTTTACATACACTTTTAAGTACACCTGTCATGAGAAAAAGATACGGTCCACATTTGCTGGGCTCCTTCAAAAAATGTTGGTCGCCTGGCTTTAATACCTGTGTGTGACAGACCTGGAACAAGCATAACATAAGTGAGTGTCAGAATTCCTTATCTCCATGCTAATTCCATGTCAGCGACACAGAAAAAAAATTATAAGTCGGAGAATCAGCCTATAGGTTCATGCACACTGTATGATTTTAACGCAATTTTCTCGTACAGGAGTTTAACAGAAGCAAAAACATTGTAAAAAAGCCACATTTTTGCATGTGCGTTACCACGTCTGGCATTAATACATTCCATTGGTGAGAATTCTGGTCATTAAAATGCATTAACACTGGAATGTGCCTAAACACCCTTAACGTTTATGCGCATTTAGGTGCTTTTGAGTGTTTTTTTTTTTTTTTTGCTCAAAAGCTCCTCTCCTGAACACATAAGTGATCTTTTTTTTCTGCCTCTAAACTCCTACACTAAATTACCAAAAGTATTGGGACGCTTGCCTTTACATGCATATGAATTTTCATGGCATCCCAGTCTTATGCTGGCCATACACTATACGAAAAATCGTTCGTATAGACACTTCGTTCGTTTTTCGGCAAGTTAATGGGCACAAATCGATAATCGTTTGTGACGTTTTTGTGGGAAAAAAACGAACAGGAAGTTTGGTAAGGTTAATGTGTTTCCCGTCCGAACTGTCTGCACTAGGTATATGTAAAAAAACGAACCAAAAATTATTTATTCATGTCAACTGAACAATTTATCGGTCATTATATGATGGCACGATCGTTTGCAGGCACGCTCGAACGTTCGTTTTTCGAAAATGGGTTTGGCAGATTTTCTGTATAGTGTATGGCCAGCATTAGTCCGTAGGGTTCAATATGGCGTTGGCCCACCCTTTGCAGCTATAACAGCTTCAACTCTTCTGGGAAGGCCGTCCACAAGGTTTAGGAGTGTGTCTATGGGAATGTTTGACCATTCTTCCAGAAGCTCATTTGTGAGGTCAGGCAACGATGCAGGATGAGAAGGCCTGGCTCGCAGTCTCCGCTCTAATTCATCCCAGGCCAGTCAAGTTCCTCCACCCCAAACTTACTCATCCTTCTATTTATGGACCTTTCTTTGTACACTGGTGCGCAGTCATGTTGGAACAGGAAGGGACCATCCCTAAACTGTTCCCTACAAAGCTGGGAGCATGAAATTGTCCAAAATATCTTGGTATGCTGACGCCTTAAAGCGGACCTTCAGTACTTTTTACAACTTTCCATCTAATAAATCTTCTGCCCTTGTTGTTTTAACTTTGGATAGTAAAACATTTTTTTTTCTGCCAGTAAATACAGCCCACTTCCTCTTTCTTGTCTGGTAAAAAGCCTAGGCTTATGACATCATGCACAGATCTCTCTCCTGAGGAAGGGAGGGGAGATGAGTGATAAGAGGGCCAATGAGAGCTGCAAGGCTTCAGAGCTGGAGGTGTGCCTCTGTGTGTCTGTGTAAATCCAGTGAACAGGCAACAGCTTCAGCTGTCCACAGTTAAAATGGTTGCAGCCAGACTTAGTGGAGGGAGATTTCTGCAGAATAATGGGAAAGTACAGAATCACAGTATACAGTGCCATGCAAAAGTATTCACCCCCTTGGCATTTTTCATGGATTGTTTGAGGATTTGCATCATTTAATTTACAGAACATGCCCACAACGTTGAAGATTTTTTTTTATTGTGATGCAAACAACAAATAGGACAAAATAACAGAAAAAGTCAATGTGCATAACTATTCACCCCCCTAAAGTCAATACTTTGTAGAGCCACCTTTTGCGGCTATCACAGCTCCAAGTCGCTTTGGATAAGGCTCTATGAGCTTGCCACATCTTACCACTGGGATTTTTGACCATTCCTCCTTGCAAAACTGCTCCAGCTCCTTCAAGTTGGATGGTTTGCGCTTGTGAACAGCAATCTTTAAGTCTGACCACAGATTTTCTATTGGATTGAGGTCTGGGCTTTGACTAGGCCATTCCAACACAATTACATGTTTCCCCTTAAACCACTCAAGTGTTGCTTTAGCAGTGTGTTTGGGGTCTCATTGTCCTGCTGGAAGGTGAACCTCCATCCTAGCCTCAAATCACACACAGAGTGGTAAAGGTTTTGCTCAAGAATATCCCTGTATTTAGCACCATCCATCTTTCCCTTAACCCTCACCAGTTTCCCAGTCCCGACTGCTGAAAAACATCCCCACAGCATGTTTCACTGTGGGTATGGTGTTCTTTGGATGATGTGATGTGTTGGGTTTGCGCCAGACAAAGCGTTTTCTTTGAAGTTCAACTTTAGTCTCATCAGACCAGAGCACCTTCCTCCATACATTTTGGGAGTCTCCCACATGCCTTTTCGCAAACTCAAAACGTGCCATTTTGTTTTTTACTGAAAGTAATGGCTTTCTTCTGTCCACTCTGCCATAAAGCCCAACTATATGAAGTGTACGGCTTATTGTCATCCTATGTACAGATACTCCAGTCTCTGCTGCGTTACTCTGCAGCTCCTCCAGGGTTACCTTAGGTCTCTGTGCTGCCTCTCTGATTAATGACCTCCTTGCCCGGTCTGTGAGTTTTGGTGTGCGGCCGTCTCTTGGCAGGTTTGCTATTGAGCCATGTTCTTTCCATTTCGTTATGATAGATTTGATGGTGCTCCTAGGGATCATCTGATATTTTTTTATAACCTAACCCTGACTTGTACTTCTCAACAACATTGTCCCTTACTTGTTTGGAGAGTTCCTTGGTCTTCATGGCAGTGTTTGGTTAGTGGTTCCTCTTGCCTCTTAGGTGTTGCAGCCTCTGGGGCCTTTCAAAAAGGTGTGTATATGTAATGACAGATCATGTGACACTTAGATTGCACACAGGTGGACACCAATTCACTAATTATGTGACTTCTGAAGGTAATTGGTTGCACCAGAGCTTTTTATGGGCTTCATAACAAAGGGGGTGAATACATACGCACATGCCAATTATCATTTTTTTATTTCTAAAAAATAGTTTTATGTATATATTTTTCTAATTTAACTGCACCAACTTAGACTATTGTGTTCTGATCCATCACATATAATTCAGATTAAAAAAACATTGAACTAAAGGCTGTAATGTAACAAAATAGGTAAAAAGCCAAGGGGGTGAATACTTTTGCAAGGCACTGTATATAAAATAATATGCAAAGTGGTTGGAGGGAACCTTCAAAATGGCAAAGATGTTTTTATTACAAAATAGGTGAGCAGACTACAGTTCCTCTTTAAGTGTTCCCTTCACTTCACTGGAACTAAGGGGCCAAGCCCAACCCCTGAAAAACAACCCCTCCACCAAATGATTTGGACCCGTGCAAAAAAAGCAAGGTCCATAAAGACATGAGCGAGTTTGGGATGGAGGAACTTGACTTGACTGGCCTGCACACATTTCTGACCTCAACCCGATCTTTAAGATGAATTAGAGCGCAGATTGCTAGCCAGGCCTTCTCCTCCAACACCAGTGCCTGATCTCACATATGCACTTCTGGAAGAATGGTCAAACATTCCCATAGACACACTCCTAAACCTTGTGGACAACCTTCCCAGAAGAGTTAAAGCTGTTATAGCTGCAAAGGGTGGGACAACCCAACATTGAACCCTATGGACTAGGACTGGTATGCCATTAAAGTCAGGTGTCCCAATACTTTTGGTAATATAGTGTCGGTTTTTATGGAGGGGTGTTTAAGGGCAGAAAAAAAAAAAAGTTAAATTGTCTGTAAAAACTGCATTTTTGAGCTCAAGTGTGCATGACGCTTTACAGCTATAGAAGGAACTTCCTCAAAAGTACAGGTCAGCAATGTTGATCTACAAAATTCTCATTAATGACAGGTGTACTTTTTTTTTTTAGGCCACTATGAAAGGCCACCTTTAGTGTGAAAGGCCACCTTTAGTTTTAGGCCACCTTTAGTATGAAAGGCCACCTTTAGTTTTAGGCCACCTTTAGTATGAAAGGCCACCTTTAGTATGAAAGGCCACCTTTAGTATGAAAGGCCACCTTTAGTTTTAGGCCACCTTTAGTATGAAAGGCCACCTTTAGTTTTAGGCCACCTTTAGAATGAAAGGCCACCTTTAGTTTTAGGCCACCTTTAGTATGACACAGGAGCCAAGGATGGTATGTTCATTGGACATACCGATAGTGTTGGCTGGAGCCTTTAGCCTCCCCCAGTGAATTGTGGGTCCCGTCATTGATGTGGTCACACACAGCTGAACTTGAACAGAAGGTATTAATATACGGAGCTCTCGCACTTGTGAGAACAGACCCGTGTTTCTCAGGAATGAGGCGGCTCAGTTGAAACAAAACAATGTAATTATCTTATAGCCCGACTTGTAACAAATACTCTTTAAATAGCCTTGGGGATTTCTACAGGCACTCTGATTTATAGAGAGGCACCTGCTGGAAACGGCCGCCCTCCCCTGCAGTGCCCACACTGATAAGCTTTCCAAACTCTGATCACAAAGCCAAGAGGATGTGTTTCTGCACATACTAGAGCTGAGGAAGTTTGCATGCTGGTCACCAGAAGGCAGGTGAATGGGAATACACAGGATCAAATTTTCAAACAGCAGAGGCCTAAATGATAAGCTGTAGAGCTGCCAATGTATTTCTTTTACTGAAAGGGACCTTAACGTGGTTCTAAAGGCATGAGGTTTTTTTTAAAGGATAACTAAAGGTTCAGTTTTTTTTTGGTTATGCACAGTGTGGCCCCAGTCCTCCTCTTCTGGGGTCCCTAAGCGGCACTCCTGGCTCCTCCTCTTCTCGAGTGCCCCATTGGAGAAGCACTCTCCCTTGGGGCACCCATGTGGGTGCGCTCCTGTGTCCTGCTGCTGCGTCCATCAACACAGACAGCAGGACTCTGCTCCGCCCCCGCGTCATTGGATTTGATTGACTGCAGCGGGAGCCAATGGCTGCGCTGCTATCAATCTATCCAATCAGGCCCTGAGACAACAGGTGTGCTCGTCCCTGGCGCAGGAGCAATCGGGCTCAGGTAAGAAAAAGGGGGGCTCTAGGGGGCTGGTGGACTACAAGAGGTTTTTCACGCATTGAGGTCAGGGCCATCTTAATAGCATCATGGGCCCCTGGGCAAAGTGATGCACTTGGGCCCCTACCAGCCTGACCCAATTTACACACCTACTCTCAGGAATAAATTATAAATAGTTATAATTAAACATATACTTATTAGTACTTTCAATGAAATAGAGTTTAAACGATAAGAAAACACGCCATGAATCAAAGAATAGTCAACACAAAGGGCACAGTACTGGGGGGAGAGGGCAGGTCAGGAGGGCAACATACTGGGATCAGGAGGGGCACAGTACAGTTTGCGGGATGCTGCCTGGGACACTGCCTGGGACACAGCCATCCCTGGGAAAGCTAACTAAAAAGAGTGACTATCCCAGCAAATCTGGGACAGTTGTCAAGTATGATGTAATGCAAGATTATCACAGGGCCCCCATTCACCTGGGGCCCCTGGGCAGTGCCCAAGGGTGCCTATGCATTAAGACAGCCCTGATTGAGGTGAAAAACCGTGAGGGTTTACAACCCCTTTAAACCTTACTGCATTAAGGTAAAAAAGCTTCCATGATCAGCTCCCTCCAAATACATACCGATGTGTTTCTATGGATGCACACAGCCTGGCTCAGGAGCGCACCCACACGAGTGCCCCCACAGCATACATCTTGCTATGGGGGCACTCGAAGAAGAGGAGGAGGAGCAGACAGCGTTGGCGGGGGACCCCAGAAGAAGAGGTAAGTGCTGTGCCTGAGAGTAGCGACTCTTTGACGAGGAAGCAGGAGGTGAAGCCGAGCCAAACTGTCTAGTCAATGTACCCAGACAATGCAGCTCGGGATGGAGCCCACAGGTGTGCCACCATAGGAAGCGGCTTCCTATGGTGGCACAAAGAAGAGGAAATGCCAGTAGTACTAGGAGGGGACCTCAGAAGAGGAAGACCAGGGATGCTTTGTGCAATTCCAATGCACAGAAAAGGTACAGTGCATCCGAAAAGTATTCACAGCGCTTCACTTTTTCCACATTTTTTTATGTTACAGCCTTATTCCAAAATAGATTAAATTCATTATTTTCCTCAAAATTCTACAAACAATACCTCATAATGACAACACGAAAGATGTTTGTTTGAATTCTTTCCAATTTTTTAAAAATAAAAGAAACAAAAAAAATCCCACGTACATAAGTATTCACAGCCACTCAAGGACATTTACAGAGTTGTCCTGTAGCCACCTTTTCATTATCTTGGCTCTGTGCTTAGGGTTGTTGTCCTGTTGAATGATGAACCTTCTCCCCAGTCTGGGGTTCAAAGTGCTCTGGAGCAGGTTTTCATCAAGGGTGTGTCTATACATGGCTGCATTCCTCTTTCCCTCGATCCTGACTAGTCTCCCGGTTCTTGCCACTGAAAAAAATCCCCACAGCATGATGCTGCCACCACCATGCTTCACTGCAGGTATTGGCAAGGTGATGAGTGGTGCCTGGTGTCCTCCAGACATGACGCTTGCCATTTAGACCAAAGAGTTCAATCTCTTTCATCAGACCAGAGAATTTTGTTTCTCGTGGTTGGAGAGTCCTTCAGGTGCCTTTTGGCAAACTCCAGGCGGGCTGTCATGTGACTTTTACTGAGGAGTGGCTTCCCTCTGGCCACTCTACCATACAGGCCTGATTGGTGGAGTGCTGCAGAGATGATTGTTCTCCTGGAAGGTTCTCCCCTCTCCACAGAAAAACGCGGAGCTCTGTCAGAGTGACCATCGGGTTCTTGGTCACCTCCCCGACTAAGGCCCATCTCCCCTTATCGCTCAGTTTTGCCAGGTGGCCCGCTCTAGGAAGAGTCCTGGTGGTTCCAAATTTCTTCCATTTTCGGATGATGGAGGCCACTGTGCTCATTGGGACCTTCAATGCTGCAGAAATTTTTCTGTACCCTTCCCCTGATCTGTGCCTCAATACAATCCTGTCTCGGAGGTCTACAGACAATTCCTTGGACTTCATGGCTTGGTTTGTGCTCTGACATGCACTGTTAATTGTCTTATATAGACAGGTGTGTGCCTTTCATAAATCATGTCCAATCAACTGAAGTTACCATAGGTGGACTCCAATCAAGTTCTAAAAACATCTTAAGGATGATCAGTAAACACAGGATGCACCTGAGCTCAATTTTAAGTGTCATGGCAAAGGCTGTGAATACTTATGTACATGGGATTTTTTTTGTTTTTTTAGTTTTTAATAAATTTGCAAAGATTTCAAACAAACTTCTTTCACGTTGTCATTATGGATTATTATGTAAAACCAATAGCTCCGCGCTCAGGTGATAAAGGAACTGCAGCCCCCCAGCACAGAATCGCACCAATGTGAAATTCCAAAAAGAATAGAGTCAAAAACAGGGGTGATTGGCGCTGTTCCACTGAAATCAAAAAAAAACTGGTGTGGTATATCAAGTGAACTGTGAAACAAACCGAGCATAAATAACAATGTATGAAATAAAAACAAATTAAGTGAGAATAGCTGAAGTATGTGCAACACCTGCCCCCATGAAAAAGTGCAGCGTGTATTCACTCCTTGGTGAACCAAAATAGATCAAGGTCTAGGTGAATCAAAAAAAAGTGAAATGAATTCCCAAACAAACTATCAGGAAATCCTTAAAATCATATACTAATCGTAATAAACATCAATAGTGCATAAACTAAAAAACACCAATGGTGTATAAATGAAATTGAAATCTATAATCACAAATGCACATAAGAGAATTAAAAATTCATCATAAATCTTGAGTCCACAAAATGTCCCAAAGAATATTAATAAAATAAAATGTAAATAAAAAGGCTTGTAGTGCAAAGTTCTTCATAAGGTGCAAATCGTGAGTCTTTTTAAACATCTAGCATTGATCTTAGTGCCGTGAAATCCTCCTGTCTTCCAAACGCCCCCCAATGTGCCCTCACTCACCGAAAGGGGACACCCCTGCAGGGGTATCAGGCCTGTCAGCTGTATCCCGCAGCTATGGTCCTTGGTAAAGGCTCCTATTCGAATCTCCACTCTCGGTGTCCGGGCTGGCTCCAATCAATCCCCGCAGGCACATCCATATAGAATAAAAATGAATCCCATCGCGTAATTCCGTAAAATGTAAAGGCTTTATTGAATATACTAAAAACAAGCCAACAATATCCCGCTGCCTAGTTGGCAGTCAGACTGAGTGGGAGAAAACAGTGCGGTGTGGCGTGCGTTCCACCGCTCGTTCCACACCCGGAAGCAAAGCAATAGGACAAGACGTATGCGTATCACTTGGCCACGCCTTACGCGTTTCGTCATCCAGACGTCATCTGAGGCGCCTCAGATGACGTCTGGATGACGAAACGCGTAAGGCGTGGCCAAGTGATACGCATACGTCTTGTCCTATTGCTTTGCTTCCGGGTGTGGAACGAGCGGTGGAACGCACGCCACACCGCACTGTTTTCTCCCACTCAGTCTGACTGCCAACTAGGCAGCGGGATATTGTTGGCTTGTTTTTAGTATATTCAATAAAGCCTTTACATTTTACGGAATTACGCGATGGGATTCATTTTTATTCTATATGGATGTGCCTGCGGGGATTGATTGGAGCCAGCCCGGACACCGAGAGTGGAGATTCGAATAGGAGCCTTTACCAAGGACCATAGCTGCGGGATACAGCTGACAGGCCTGATACCCCTGCAGGGGTGTCCCCTTTCGGTGAGTGAGGGCACATTGGGGGGCGTTTGGAAGACAGGAGGATTTCACGGCACTAAGATCAATGCTAGATGTTTAAAAAGACTCACGATTTGCACCTTATGAAGAACTTTGCACTACAAGCCTTTTTATTTACATTTTATTTTATTAATATTCTTTGGGACATTTTGTGGACTCAAGATTTATGATGAATTTTTAATTCTCTTATGTGCATTTGTGATTATAGATTTCAATTTCATTTATACACCATTGGTGTTTTTTAGTTTATGCACTATTGATGTTTATTACGATTAGTATATGATTTTAAGGATTTCCTGATAGTTTGTTTGGGAATTCATTTCACTTTTTTTTGATTCACCTAGACCTTGATCTATTTTGGTTCACCAAGGAGTGAATACACGCTGCACTTTTTCATGGGGGCAGGTGTTGCACATACTTCAGCTATTCTCACTTAATTTGTTTTTATTTCATACATTGTTATTTATGCTCGGTTTGTTTCACAGTTCACTTGATATACCACACCAGTTTTTTTTTATTTCAGTGGAACAGCGCCAATCACCCCTGTTTTTGACTCTATTATGGATTATTGTTTGTAGAATTTTGAGGAAAATAATGAATTTAATCCATTTCGCAATAAGGCTGTAACATAACAAAATGTGGAAAAAGTGAAGCACTGTCAATACTTTCTGGATGCACTTTAGGTATGGCATGTTTGTTATTTTTAACCACTTGTCATCTAAAGATGTACCGGTACATTTCAAGGGTGAAATCCGGTTATCGCTGCAGCAATGATCAAGATATATTTTTTTAGAGTTAGCAATCCCCTTCAATGTAAAAGTAATCCTAGCAGCTAAGAAGGATTACTTTTAGGCCTCATGTACACGGCTGCTACCCTGTTTCCCCGAAAATAAGACCTAGCGTGATTGTTGGTGATGGCTGCAATATGAGCCCTACCCCCCCCCCCCCCAAATAAGTCCTAGTTAAAGTCCTTGTAGGTCTTATTTTCAGGGTAGGGCTTATTTTCGGGGAAACAGGATAGGGCTTATTTGGGGGGTAGGGCTTTTATTGCAGCCATTACCGACAATCATGCTAGGTCTTATTTTCGGAAAAACAGGGTAGTAAACGGATGTTTAGGAGCAGTTGGGCATTTTTTTCCAACAGCTCCTGAACTCTCCTCTATGATATCTTATCAGTACATGTACACAGGGTCGTTTCTAGTCATTTCTAGGCAGTTGCATTTAGAGGCTTTTTTTGAAACCTAAAAAAAATGCATTCGGAAGCTGTGTTTAGAGGCATTTCAAACGCCAAACGCGGCAACTCTCGTTCAGCTGCGTTTCGTTTACAGGCGTTTTTCATTTTTGGCTATTAACAAAAAAATAAAATTTTTTCAAACGCTTCTAGATGCAAACGCGGCATGTAAATGCGGCCAAACGGACGTTTTTAGACGCCGGTTTCTAGCTGTCAAGTTAAATCGTTCAGGACAGGTTGAACAACATCCCGTGTACATGAAGCCTTACAGGCAGCGGATGGGGGTCCCACCCCCTCCCACCGCCGCCTTTACCAAGTTCTTTCCATGCGATTGGGGAGCACGGTAAGGATGTGACTGGCAACATCCGGTCCTGGGAGAGGAACTGATGGTGTTTCTCCCACGGTTGGGCGTCACAAACCGAAAGCAAAGAGGATGTGCTCACTTCCCGTTTTAGGCTCATGTAAGTGCCCTTGTTCACCTGTGCAAAGGCTAACACATATGTAGGTCATGCACACATATGTAGATGATGTTCGCACCGCACATGTTAGGTATCGCTGTGAAGGTTATAGCGAGAGCAATAATTCTAGCACTAGACCCCCATGTAACTCTAAACTGCTAACCTGTAAAGGTTTCTAAAGCGTGGCCTACAGAGATTATTAAGTACCACAGTTTAGCAATTTTTAAAGCATGACATGCTAGGGCAGGGGTAGGCAACCTCGGCCCTCCAGCTGTGGTGAAACTACAAGTCCCATGAGACATTGCAAGACCCTGGCAATCACAGGCATGACTCCTAGAGGCAGAGGCATGATGGGATTTATAGTTTCACCACAGCTGGAGTGCCGAGGTTGCCTACCACTGCGCTAGGGTAACATTTACTCAGGGTAACATTTACTCAGGGTAACATCATCTTTTATATTTTACCAAACAATTGGGTATTATATTGTGCTTTTGTGCATTAAAATTAAATTTACTAAAGTGTCTTTTGTTCCCATAAAATTGCATTTATAAAAACCGCTGCGCAAATACCATGCGACACCCATAAGTTTATTCTCTAGGGCCTTTGCTTTAAAAAAAAATATATGTTTTGGGGTTTCCAAGTAATTTTTGAGCAAAAAAAAAAAAATTTGAATTTTACATATATGTGAGAAGTGTCAGAATTGGTTTAAGAAAAAAAATTTAGGTTCACAATGTTAAACTTCTCCTAATTACAAACATGCCAAATTTTAAATATGTAGGCTATCGCTGCTGACCTTTTTTCACCAACATGTCTAGAAGCTTCAATACATTTGAGTCAAGTCCCAAAAATATATACATATTAAAGCAGTGTTCCGGCTGAAATTATACTTTTTAAATAAAAATACCCCTATAATACATAAGCTTAATGTATTCTAGTAAAGTTAGTCTGCAAACTAAGGTCTGTTTTGTTAGTTTATAGCAGTAGTTTGTTATTTTATAAACTTACAGCAGACCGTGGCCATCTTAAGTGTGGGCATCTGAAGCCAGGCTGTATTTCTTCCTGGATCTCATCCTTGTAGATCTCGCACATGCTCAGTGCAGCACAAGCGGTGTAATAGGTTTCAGGTAAGGTTTCCATAGCAATGGCAGTGTCAGAGGAAGTTGCTGCCCATTCCCAGGAGGCATTGTAAACAGGAAATGATGCGATGGGCCACGGCCAGGGAGGAGGAAGTGAAAAATAAATACAGCAGGTATACAGTAGGTGCTGAGAAAAAAAAAAAAAATATCCAATTCGTTTACAGTGCACAGTTTAATGAGGGATGCTGAAAAGTTGTAAAAGTGGGTGGAACTCCACTTTAAGAGTTTTGATTTCTTGGACTTTCCTGGTTATAAATTTTGTCCTAGGTCTGCGACTCATAGCCAGCAGAGGAGATGCTTCCAGCCAAGCAACAGCATTTTGAAAAGGTCAACTATTCATCCATTACAGATTTCTTTTAAAACCAAACACTCCTGAAACTCTTCAGTTTTTGATTGACACTGTTTAGCAGAATAACCTGATGGCTTCTAGATGTTGGAGCCTCCATAAGTCATGTTCCCTCAAAGTGGTTGTGTCTCTCCTCTTGTGGAGATAATTTTCTAATGGTTTACTTGTCAGCCTGTGATTAAACTTAACAGCAACTACATAAGGTTGACACACATCCAGATTTGTGAAGCTAACATTTGAAAAACGACGCCAACCAAAGTACATTACTTGGTAAATCAGGATATTCTGCTCTCAAGCCATACTTCAAGATAAAAGGGCCTCTTTAGCTATTGTGAAAAGTAGTCTTAAATAGGAAACTGAACTCTGAAACGATGCCCAAAAAATGAAGGCAGGTGACCAAGTACTACAATTTCCTGTGTACTCACTATAGTTAAATTTTTACCCATTATTGTCCTACATCCCTTGTTCTGCATTGTTTCTCTATGTGGAGTGGAGAAGCCATATTGGTAGAGATAGCTTTCTCACGTCAGAGCCTCCAGCAAGGAGAATAGTGGGCAGCACAGTAGGGACATCTCCAAATCTCCTTATACCCCGTACACACGGTCGGATTTTCCGACAGAAAATGTTCGATGGGAGCTTTTTGTCGGAAATTCCAACCGGACTTTTCGGACATTTTCCATTGGAATTTCCGTCACAGAAAATTTGAGTGCTGGTTCTCAAATTTTTCCGACAAGAAAATCTGTTGTCGTAAATTCTGATCGTGTGTACACAATTCCGACGCACAAAGTTCCACGCATGATTGGAATCAAGCAGAAGAGCCGCACTGGCTATGGAACTTCATTTTTCTCGGCTCGTCATACGTGTTGTACGTCACCGCGTTCTTGACGTTCAGAATTTCCGACAAGAGTGTGTATGCAAGACAAGTATGAGCCAACATCCGTCGGAAAAAATCCATGGATTTTGTTGTCGGAATGTCCGATCAATGTCCGATCGTGTGTACAGGGCATTAGACCAGCAGTCAGGTGCAGCAGTGTCTTGGACTGGCCATACATGGTTCAAATTGTGTCCAATTCATGCTGAATTCAGCTACAATTCAAGTTGTGGGTGGCCCTGAAAGCACCACCTGGTTAAAAAAAAAAGTTGATTTAAGAATCATCGGAGCGGAAAATTGTTGGCCGAACAGTGAATGCATCCTATCAGATGCACTATATCACTGCACCACTGTATTCAGATAGCTGCAGGTGCTGCGCCTGCTGAATACAATAGCCAGTAGCAGAGATGCCTCCATCCACACAATTTAGCATGCATGGGGGAATCGACTGATATTCTCCCATTCAGCCTACAAGAGAATATGAGCTGTGTATGACTAGTTATGTCAATTTTGCCAAACGAAGGGACCATTTGTAGGTTCCAAACATTGCATTCATGCGACATGCCTGACTAACACTACCTAAGGCATGTGCTGGCAATGTTTTACTTCTATAGCTAGCTTTAAATAAAAGAATACAGTGCAGTGCAATACATTTAAGAAAAAGCAGTCCAGATCTTCATCTAATTGATGGAAAAAAACAGTCCTGTCAGTAGATACACATAGAGAGCCTCCTAAGGTGCAATGATGAACAAAGACAAAGAAGCGGTGATTGCAGCCCCTCCACCACAGATACTCCAGCCTCTCACCTCATCAATGCGAACTGTAAAAGGTCATACAGCATTTGACCCACACCTGGGATACCGATCGCTATTGGACCTCATGCTGAAGAAGTCCCGCCCACAGGACGTAACGCGTAAGGGGGAGGAGCTACATCTGACGTCAACCGCGGCCATCTTTCTGGTTTGAAACTACATTCAATACATGCTTGTTTGCTAGCACTCGGCCGGAGTGCTGTATTTGTAAGTGGATTTCCTTTTATATCTGACAATTAAAAATTCAAAACGGAGAGCGCTAGATTGTCCCCTTCTTTTCGTTTTTATGTGTGATATCACCACTGGCTAGATCCAATAGCGATCGGTACCCCAGGTGTGGGTCAAATGCTTTGTGACCTTTTACAGGTCGAGTTGATGAGGTGAGAGGCTGGAGTATCTGTGGTGGGGGCGCCTGCAATCACTGCTTCTTTGTCTTTGTTCATCATTGCACCTTAGGAGGCTCTCTATGTGTATCTACTGACAGGACCGTTTTTTCCATCAATTAGATGAAGATCTGGACTGTTTGTTCCTAAATTTATTGCGCTGCACCGTATTCTTTTATCTGATTGAGGCGTTCTGAATTATCCTTAAGTGTCAGCTTGCATTACCCTATCTTTATAAGTTGTTAGTCTATCTGCGCAGAATATTTGTTGTTTACATTCTCTAGCTAGCTTTAAGCCGGCCATACATGGATGGAAATTCAGCCGGTTCAGGAGGGACCGGTCAAATTTCGATCCATGCATGGGCACCCTGGTTTCTACACAAATTGATCTATCGATCATCTGGTGTACAACCAGCCTGTCCGGTCTTTCCTGAACAATCAGTGCTGCTGGCTATAGCCGGCCACACTGATCATTGTACAGTGGAACCTCGGATTGCGAGTAACGCGGTTAACGAGCGTTTCGCAATACGAGCACTGTATTTTTAAAAATCGTAACTCGGTTTACGAGTGTTGTCTCGCAAAATGAGCATGATTCAGGCCAAAGCGGTGTCCAGTACCGCTTTTGGCCTGAGGTGGGGGGGGGGGTGCCGGAGAAGAAAAAAATTGAACCTTTAATATAACTAACATTTCTAGGTGTTCCTTAGAACAATTTAAAGTGGTTGTAAAGGCTAGACATTTTTTTACCTTAATGCATTCTCTGCTGTGTGTGTCTATGGATGCACACAGCCTGGCACAGAAGCAAGCCCGCAGGTGTGCCACCAGAGGAAGCGGCTACCTGTAGTGGCACACTCAGAAGAGGAGGAGCCGAGGGCGCCGACAGAGGAAAAAAAAAAAAAACTTATAATCACTTAACGTTCAGATCCACTTTAACTGATAGAGGCATACCTTGAGCTAGAAAGTGCTTCCAAGCATTAGGGATGAGATGGAGTGCTATTGCCTGTTTTATCTAAAGAAGTGGGATTTTAATGTTATTTAGCTTGTGAGAATTTACAATCACCCAAAGATCTTCCACCCACCTGGCAGGTCACCACTCGCACTCCCTAAACTGGTTTCTTTGTCACAACCTAACTGGCAGAATTTACCTGGCAAGTGATAAAATGCTCCTTGACTGATGCCCTCTATAGGTTTTGGGTCGTCGGATACCTGTAAGAAAATTATGCTTGGAGCAGGCATTTAAGATACTGTATGTTAGTTCAGGTTGGGTGCCCACTGTTCATTTGCGACTGGCACAGGTTTTTCTCAGATGTTATTGCTAGTGTTATTATTAATATACAGGATTTATATTTTGCCAACGGTTTGCGCAAAGCTTTACAATATAAAGGGAGACAGTACAGTTACAATACAATAAAAGAGGCATAGGAGGACCCTGCTCAATGCTCATAAGAGCTTACAATCTAAAAGATGTTATGGTCTATGGTTCAGGCCCATGCTTCTCAGCAGCCACGTGCATGGGGACAATAAAGATGTCAGACTCTTGTAATAAATCAGAGCCACTATTATTATTATAATTGTTATTATAGTCATATTCACACATTAGACAAGACAGAATCCCAGATCATTTCACAAATAAACACACAGAAAAAAAATGAGCGCGTTTTAAGTATACATCCCATCTGTCTTGTAATATCCCTTCTGGCCACTGACCAAACAGATACTTCTTAAGCAGTTAAGAAGATAAATGCTCTGATAAAAAAAACATGAATAGTGTAATAATGACTTCATAGTAGAGATCAGAAAATCGATTTGCGTGAACCAGGATTTGACCTGAAATCGCACTCATTTGCCCAGAGGAGGATTTATCACGTGAGTTACTGACACATCATGTGCAAATCACATTCAATTTCCTTTAAGGCTCCATTCAAAGGAGCTCTTGCTCCTTTTTTCGGGCGACAAGCTTCACGTGATGCGCTTTGCTGCGATTGCCGAGCGATAAATCATACAGCAATCATGGCAAAACCGCACCACGTTTTAGGTGCCATTGAAAATGATGGCACTTGAACCTGCGTTTTTTTTACCATTGTAGTGGGTTTTGAGATCGCGGGCAGAATCGCACCAATTCTGACGCGATCCCAAAATGCCATGGTGTACATGGTGCCTAAAAGAGGATTTCACACAGTTTTGTGTATGTCTGCAATCATGGAAAGCTGACTGATCTGAGATAGTCTTATGTTACCGGTAGTGGAAAGAACTTTGTACAAACGTAAGTATGTCCTATCTCATACTTGAGGGACTGCTGTGGAAGCGGACAATCACTGTAGTATATATCCTTAGATGCAATCGAAGCAAAGAGAGTGTTTCACCGCTCAAGTGGATCTGAACCCAGGTGTATAGTTGATGTAAAACCTTCAGAGGTGAAGAGTCCCAGGTGCTGGCTAAATGCTAAGTAGAGCAAAGCTTTGAGCAGGAGAATCTGGATGCCGCACACCGGATAAAGTTGAAAACTTGTCTTTATTATAAAAATTGGATCATCAAAAAAACAAGACAATCAGGCAGGATGTACAGGCTCAGCTGACGCGTTTCGCACTCGAGATTGAGTGCTTGAGTGCTCATGAGCTATGAGTAAGCACTCAATCTCGAGTGCGAAACGCATCAGCTGAGCCTGTACATCCTGCCTGATTGTCTTGTATTTTTGATGATCCAATTTTTATAATAAAAACAAGTTTTCAACTTTATCCAGTGTGCGGCATCCAGATTCTCCTGCTCAAAGCTTTAATCACTGTAGTAGTTGGTGCTACTAGAGTAATTGCTGCAAGGTCCTGGGGCACTGTTGCCATTCACAGAATGCCTTGTATGATTTAAATGAACACAAGGTGTTTTCTAAATGGAGGAGATCATGAGGTCAACGCCCCTCCCCAGAAGATCACGGCAATCATTGTACTGCAGTGATTGTCAGCTTCCAAAACTATTTTTCAGTTATGATATATGCATTCTTATGCCCTGTACACACGGTCGGACATTCCGACAACAAAATCCATCGATTTTTTCAGACGGATGTTGGCTTGAACTTGTCTTGCATACACACGGTCGCACAAAGTTGTCGGAAAATCCGATAGTTCTGAACGCGATGGCGTAAAACACGTACATCAGGACTATAAACGGGGCAGTAGCCAATAGCTTTTGTTTCTTAATTTATTCTGAGCATGCGTGGCACTTTGTGTGTCGGATTTGTGTACACACGATCGGAATTACCGACAATGGATTTTGTTGTCGGAAAATTTTATAGCCTGCTCTCAAACTTTGTGTGTCGGAAATTCCTATGGAAAATGTGTGATGGAGCCCACACACGGTCTGAATTTCCGACAACAAGGTCCTATCACACATTTTTCATCGGAAAATCCGACCGTGTGTACAGGGCATAACACTGGTCTAAACTGGACCGAAATATGTATGTAATTAAAGAGGAGCTCCAGGCTCCATCAGAAAAAAATTAAAAAATCAGCAGCTACAAATACTGTAGCTGCTGACTTTTAGGCCTCATGCACACTGGATGTTTTTACAGCTGCTGTTTTTGGCTTCAGACATTTTTTTCTGCAGGCAGTAAACGCCTCAGCATGTTACCCTATGTGTCCATGTATACATAGGCTGTTATGACCCATTTTTTTTTGGGGGGGGGCGTTTTCTGGCTGGAAAAAAACCCAGAACTAGTGAGTTTTAAGAGGAATTTTTTAGCTGTAAAAACGCTCTAATGCCCCGTACACCCGATCGTTACTATCGGAAATTCCAATCGTCTGTAGCAATTCCGACACGCAAAATTCCTACGCATGCTCAGAAACAATTCGACGCATTGAACATCATTTTCTCGGCTCGTCGTAGTGTTGTACATCACCGCGTTCTTGGCGGTCGAAAGTTCAGAAAACTTTTGTGTGACCGTGTGTATGCAAGGCAAGCTTGAGCGAAAGTTGAATGGTTTTTCCGATGGAAATTCCGATCGTGTGTACGCGGCATAACTCTTATTAAGCCGGAAAAACCGCTAAAAAGCGATGCTATTCTGTGTTTATCAGCGTTTTTGAGCCATAAGCTTTAATAGGATTATAGTGTTGGTAAAAAACTCAACAGCTAAAAAATGCTGCAAAACTCATTCTACAACTACAGCTTTGTACAGCTAACGCTACTGGCGTTTATATAACGCCCAGTGTGCATAAGACCTTAAAGTAAAGTAAATCATTTTTTTTTTTTTTTTTAAATAACAAACATGTCATACGTAACTCCACTGTGCAGCTCGTTTTGCACAGAGTGGCCCCGAACATCCTCTACTGGGCTCCCTCGGCGGCTACTCCTCCCCGCATTAGATAATCCCCTAGGAGAAGCTCTCTCCCGAGGGGGATACCTTGCTGGCATGCTCCCGAGTCCAGCATTTGCGTCCGACACGAATGCCGGACTCGGCCCCGCCCCCCCCATGTCATTGGATTTGATTGACAGCAGCAGGAGCCAATGGCTGCGCTGCTATCAATCTATCCAATCAAGAGCCGGGACACCATGAAGAGAGGGACAGCGCGTCCTCACCGAGGAGATGAAGGGGCTCAGGTGAGTAAAACAGGGGGGCTGGGGGGCGCTCACTGCCAGGTGTTTTTTCACCTTAATGCATAGGATGCATTAAGGTGAAAAAACACGAGGGTTTACAACCCCTTTAGTATTAGGTCTCTTACCTGTCCACGGATCTAGCCGTGTTTTCATCCCAGCCAATTTTTCAATCGGCTGTCGGGTTCTGCCGCCGCCATCTCCACTAAGGGAAACCGGCAGGGAAACTGTCAAAACCAGGTACCCGCTCCCCCCCCCACCGAAAAGGTGCCAAATGTCGCATCGGAGGGAGGGGGGGCAAACAAGTCGAGCTTCCCCTTTTAGATGGAGCTCCGTTTTAAGATCATACCTCCAGCCTATTGGCCAAAACACTCTTATAGCCTACCCAGTAACTCTTGATAAATGGAGGGCTACCAAACCTCCAAAATGTGTTGGGTGTTTTTACTATATAAGCCACTTGGGCCTTTATACACCTTTTTGTTTGGCGCTTTTCTCCAAAAACCTTTTAAACTGTGTTTTGAGATACAAACTGTTTAATGGTACTTTTTCTCCAAAAAGCTTTCTTAAGAAATCTGGTCCAGCCCCCCATTTCACCATCACTTTATTTTACTCTTGAGAGTTTTTCTCTTGAAGTAATAATCTTTAGAGGAGATGTAAACCATAATTGAATAACATTTTTTTTAGCTAAAGAACAGTATATCAAACAAATACCATTTTGCATCTCAGAGCTGCTGATCGCCTCCAGCTCTTTCATTCACTTCATATCTACATGTACTTGCTCCAGTGTCAGCTGCCCATTTTAGAACCAGTTTACAGATGGTGACAATTGTGGACCACACCTGAGCAAGGTGTGTAGACAGCTGACCACTTGTGGTTTCCACCAGGGTACCTGTGACAGGGTGACTACTGGGAGACAGTTGTCAGCCTACAAAGGAAAGTGCTTATACAAGGACCTTCATGGCAAGACCATCAGCTATTCTTAATGAAAGCTGCAGAATTTTATCTTTTTGTTGTATTTTTTTTTTTTATATATAATGACATTTTATTAAGTTTTACAGGAAATACAATAAATGCAACAGAAACCACACTAAAGCATAAGCATAAATTTCACATCTAGTATACAACATATCTACAAGAATAACGATATAGGCAACATGTGTACCGCACACATACAGGGCAGGTATGTATCATACATTAAAAAGGCACTTAAAGCGGAGTTCCGCCCGCCAGCAAAAAATTTAAAGTCAGCAGCTACACATACTGTAGCTGTTGACTTTATTGGGACACTTACCTGTCCAGGTATCCAGCGATGTCGGCACCCCAGCCGATGTTTCCATGCTGCCACCATTGCCTGTAAGGGAAACCAGCGGTGAAGCCTTGCGGCTTCACTGCCAGAGGAGGCAGATAAGCGAAGCTTCCACTTTTGGGTGGAACTCCGCTTTAAGTTCTCCACCTGTTCCCACACCTGAAAGCTGCAGATTTAACTGAAACGGATTCAGACTGAAAGCAATTTTTAAAACTATAGTAAGTTACAGGTTAAATGGGATTTTTGTGATTGGAATTAGACTCTCTATAAAGCGGTATTAAACCCAAAAGCAAACATTTAATATATCGTAGCTTACCAATTCTTAGATGTGATGTCTGCATTCGTTTTCTTTATTAATCTTCCTTTTCACCTGGTGATCTAGCAAGTATGCCTGTTTTTCAACAGACCAAGCTGTCCTGCAGATGTAGCACTCACAGGGGTGAGACAAACCACTTACCACTCACAGGGGTGCTTACAAAGATCAGCTTTTGTTTATTCATGCCAAATTTTTGATCGCAAAATGAAAACAAAAAAAACTGTTTGCTGCAACTCCTTATAAAGCATTAGTTGGAGTTTGGCTTCAATTTGTTTGTGATTTTAAATTTACTAGTACACCTAATACTCCCCTCCTCCCAGACGGACAGTGTTACGGTCCAAAGGGGCAACTGTGCTCCTTCATCCAGAGTGGAGGCACTCTAATACTACTGGACAGATCACCAGGTGGAGAGGGAAAAATAGCATAAAAAAAACGAATGCAGCAACCACGTCTAAGGATTGGTAAGCTGCAATATATTACATTTTTGATTTTGGGTTTAATACCAATTTAAACTGGCCATAGATGTCTTGATTAAAGCAAGCAAGTATCCCGATTTCAAGCATTGTCTGCGACTACTAAACATATCAGCACCACAAGAGGAACCACCTCCCCATACAAGAGGATTTCCCTGATACTTTAGTACTCTGTGTCAGCCTTTTTCAACCAGGGTGCCATCTGGATTCTTCAGGGGTGCCTTGGTAAAATGAATAAAAACTGCCTCAAATTGCCCAATAATTGCCAACAAGCCAGGATTTTGTTACACAAAACCACAGGTTTTAATTGTGCAGCATTACAACCATGGGTACCTTTAGGGGCAGCTGCTGGCAATCTAACAACCGATGATGTCTTGGGTTGACAAGGAGGCCATCAGGTGTCGGAGGACATCCTTGTTTGCTCCTCCTATCAGCACTAAAAAGTCACATTAGCGGAATGAGGGATAAAAATTGAGGGAGAAAGGAAACACTTGAATACTAGTCAGTACCAGAGGGAAAAGGTATTTGATCTGTAAGAATAAATCTCCTCTAATGTTGGGTGTCCTACATGGTGTCCTACATGTGTTGATGCTGCTGCATTTTAAAAAAGTATTGGTTTCATTTTTTACATTTTAGAATGGGATGCCCTGAGACTGTGCATAATTTTAAAGGGTGCCTTGAATGAAAAAAATGAGAAACACTGCTCTGTGTATCCAAAATCCATGCATTAGTGTGAACATTAGGCAAGCACAGCAGGGGATCCAAACACTAGTATATGTTCTCTACATATATGTTCTAGATTTATAACCAATATAACCAGTGGCAGCCCCTGCATTGTGGGCACCTCCCCCCCATCCCTGCTGCCACCTCCCTATCCATGCGCCCGGCCCCTTTTAGGACGCCGGACGCATATACTCCTATGGCGGGGTTGGGAGTGGGTGTATTTTTTTTTAGGGAACCTGATTAGAGCTAGAGGCTCTAATAGGCTTCAAAAAAGAGTGGGCTCGGGGCGCAGAGAGTGCACCCTGATCCCACCCAATTGTGTGACCATAGCGAATGAATATTCGCTATTTTCACAACGCATTGCCTCCCCACCAATCTGGAGGCAGGTCAGTGAGACCTGTTTCCTGATTGGCCAAAGTGCCAGGCATCCCTATTGGATGCTCAGCGCTTTGGCGGAAGTAGGACAGAGCGGAGGAAGCTCACTGGAGAGGAGACGCCGCAGAAGAGGACACCTTACTAAGGCAAGCGCTGGTCCTCCATTTGCGCGGGTGGGGTGCGATCCATCCACGGTGGAGGGGGGTTGGGTGGTCGCAGGGTGTCCCGCAATCCATCGCGGGGGTGGGGGGGGTGAGCGGGGTGGAGGGACACTGGCAGCATATGATGGGCACGCTGGCATTTGATGGGCACACTGGCAGCGTTTGATGGGCACAGTGGTAGCGTTTGATGGGCACAGTGGCAGCGTTTGATGGGCACAGTGGCAGCGTTTGATGGGCACAGTGGCAGTGTTTGATGGGCACAGTGGCAGCGTTTGATTAGGCACAGTGGCAGCGTTTGATGGGCACAGTGACAGCAATTGATTATTTTTTTCAAAGTTTTTTTGCGCCCCCCCGCCACAGAATATAACCCAGCACGACCCTTGCTTTACAGCGGGGATGTTCAACCTGCGGCCCATGAGTCGCATGTGGCCCAAGAAAGGCATTATTTGGCATTATTTGTAAAAATGCATTTGCACTTAGCGAACACATGCAGGCGAAGAAAAATCTGATAGTGTCTCTTTACTGGACTTTTATACGTTTTATCTTCCCAAAGAAAAATATTTCACTCTTCACAATCACACCTTATTTATTTCATCAGTTTTCCAGGGCACCTATATTTGTGAGAAACTATTTATAAGGATGTAGCATACGAAAGGGAAAAATTAGTACAAAAATATCTGATGAGCACCTTGAGAATTCAGTGAGAATTGCTACTACATCCATTGAACCAGATACTGATGCGTTAATTTAGTGTCAAATATCGCACTATTTTTACATTGCCCTCTTTTACTTCCATAATAAAAATATTACAAAAAGAAAAAAAAAAAGAAGTTTTATTACGCAGGTGATAGGTACATTATCTGTGATTGTCAACTTGTGATCTGCCAGACTTTTTCTGCTCATTAGCTATCCTTATTGTTAGTGTATTTTATGTGTGGCCCAAGACAATTCCTCTTCTTCCAATGTGGTCCAGTAAGGTCAAAAGGTTGGACACCGCTGCTTTAAGCCGAATGTCCGGTGGTATAGGCCGGTTCGTTGGGGCATTAACCACTTCAGCCCCGGAAGATTTGGCTGCTGAGTGACCAGGCCATTTTTTGCAATTCGGCACTGCATCGCTTTAACTGACAATTGCGTGGTCGTGCGACGCTGTACCCAAACAAAATTTACGTCCTTTTTTTTCCCACAAATAGAGATTTCTTTTGGTGGTATTTGATCACCTCTGCGGTTTTTATTTTTTGCGCTATAAACAAAAAAAAGCTACAATTTTTAAAAAAACACAATATTTTGTAGTTTTTGCTATAATAAATATCCCAATTTAAAAAAAAAAAGCTATTTTTTTCTCAGATTAAGCCGATATGTAATCTTCTACATATTTTTGTTAAAAAAAATTGCAATAAGCGTTTATTTATTGGTTTGCGCAAACGTTATAGCGTCTACAAAATAGGGGATAGATTTATAGCATTTTTGTTATTTTTTTTTTACTAGTAATGGCAGCGATCTACGATTTTAATCAGGACTGCGACATTATGGCGGACACATCAGACACTTTTGACACATTTTTGGAACCATTGCCATTTATACAGCGATCAGTGCGCGCTATCTTGATCCCACGAGCCGATGTATAGCTGCGCCTCGCGGGATCGTGCCGACCTGCCGCAGTAGAATGAGTAGAATGAGGTGCTGAAAACCTCCCTTTGGAATAACTAGTCGTATACCATTTAAAAATATAACATTCTTTTATTAAATTGGTTAAAAATGTGTCTCAATAATATAAGACCCTACATTAAAACATAATGTGCCAGCACCATACTACTAAACCCCATGCACTCCCCCTTGTCTCCTATAGGTGTATACCCTCTAGTAACTGATCAGATATGACATATATATCAAGAATTATATCAGTCGGGGGAAATTGAAACCAAGGCGACAACCACAAACCAACGCATTTTGCCTTGTCGGCTTCTTCAGGGGTTTTTGATGGCGGGCAGATGGGCAAGTAGAGATGACTTAATATATACTGATTCTGGGGAACCCAATGAGGGCATAAACACACTTCCACCAAAGCACTATATGCAGCAGGTGTCTGTCCAACAACAGATGGGCAGGCAGATCAGCCCAAAAGAGGGGGGTCCCTCACACAAATGAGCCAAAAGGAGGTCTAATGCACAGGGATAAACAATTTTGCTATTGCCATTCGATATTCAAAAAACAGACACTAAAAAGTAGTATCAGTTCAGTTTGGGAGTACAAGGCTAAGACAAGCTTCTATGACCAAGACGATAAGCACTGTATCAAAATCTTGTTTTCCTACAAGAATATTCCTCTTGTTCTGTTCAAAATGAATGGAAACCTGGCTGTGTCATAGAAAAGTACCTCCAAGCAAAGACCCACATGGCATCGGCCGGATTCTATTGAACATTCAGCCCATGTGTACTGCAGCTAGTCTGGATGTTCAGCTAAGAGTTAAGAGTAATGCCGCGTACACAAGAGCGGACTTTCCGTCAGAGTAGACTCTGGCGGTCTTTCCGATGGAGTTCCACTGAAACGGACTTGCCTACACATGATCACACCAAAGTCCGATGGTTTAGAACGTGATGACGTACGACGAGACTAGAAAAAGGAAGTTCAATAGCCAGTAGCCAATAGCTGCCCTTGAGTCATTTTTGGTCCATCGGACTAGCATACAGAAGAAACGGTTTTCTCGATAGGGATTGAGTCCGTCGGAAAGATTTGAAACATGTTCTATTTCTAAGGTCCATCAGAATTTTCTAAAGAAAAGGTCAGATGAAGCCCACACACGATCGGAATTTCCAATGGAATGATTCCGTCTGACCTTTTCTGCCGGAAAGTCCGGTCGTGTGTGCGCGGCATTAGTCGTATCTGTGAGTGCTCAAAAACTATTTCGTCATTGATGAAATTTGTATTTTTGGTTCACTTACATTTAAACATGTGTGACTAATTTCCCATGTGCTTTCTTAACAAAGATGATGGACTTTCGAGCAGATTGTGTGCGACTAATTTACCAGATATAAATATTATATATATATATACAGTATATATATATATATATATATATATATATATATATATATATATATATATATATATTTCTATATATTTTCTTTGTATAGTATAATAATAGCCACAGGCAAATAAGTCATTCTGTGAGTATGCTCTAGGAATGAACTTCACCTTCTTCAAGTCAGGGAAACCTGATACGGTCAGAATGCAGCAGATCAGCTTTCCGCTATTGTGTCACCTGTACCGCCACAGGAAATGTTTTAAAGGAAAGCCTATCTCTGTGGACTCTGTCTAGGGGTGAAATGTGCACACAGACCAATAGAGACAAATCTGTGCACCTCTGTTCTACTGCAGGCCGTTCACAAGCAAATCTTTCTGTAAGATAGCGAACACTTGGCCTCGGCCTGTAATGAAGGCTAGAAGATGGCAAGGTTTTAAACCTAATCTGTGGAGGCACCACGTGCAGGCTATCCCTGACACTGGAGACACAGAGATACTGAATGGCTGGGATAAAAGTTGAGGTCATATGAGGGCCAGCATAAAAATAAAGTTCTGTGCTGCTACTGTCCCTGACACAATGTGAAAGATCAGTGTTCCTCGTTTAATGTGAAAGATTAGTGTCCCTAGCATAATGTGGAAGATTATTGTCCCTTGTATGATGTGAAGTGGGTTTTCAATGTCCAGATCGATAATACCGGGGTCATCAACTTTCTTGTTTCCATATGAAATAAGCTACACCACAATGTCTGCCAGTAATGTTCATCACTTCCCTCTTTACTCTCCATTTCCACAAACGAAAAGTTCTGCCAAGAGAATAACCCTGTTTATGGCGCCTCGGGCAAATTTTCAGGTCGGAGGGTGGTTTAGTTAGGAAGTAATAGAAAAAGTAAAGAAAGATTAAAACTTGCACTCAGTGTATGGGAATGCAGCACCTACAAATGTCTGAATGTAGGACATAAAAAAATGAAATAAAACAAAAATAAATGCAATCGCAAATTGAAACAAACCAAAAAAACATAATGAATAATAAGAGCAAAGCATAAATACATATGTGCCAAAGTCCAACAAATATATCAAAAGTTCCCCAGTGACTCAAGGTGCTTTAAGTGACATTCAAGTGACGGTAAAGAGTATATACAACATCGTCGCTAGTTGACGTCACAGAGCGGATCCACGCCCCGCGTTTTCCACCGAACAGGTGTCCTCAGAATAGGAGACTGGTTTGTAATGCCAGCTGCATCCACTTAAATGGAAGTGAATGGGCAGTAGTATATACATATATTTTTTATTTAGTTTTTTTTATATATTTTATGCATAATCCCTCCTTCTTTGGACTCGGGATGCTATTTAGTGGATACACCTGACATTACAGACCAGTCTCCTTTTCTGAAGACGCCTGTTGGGGGGGGGGGGACACGTCATGTAGAACTGCTCTGTGGACGTCAACCCATGCGCCGGCCAGTCCTGTGGCAGCGCTGTGTATTCTCGTTACGGTTTGTTCCTATTGAACATGTAGGTGCAATACTTTTTAAATAAATTCATGTTTTAAGGTTTACTACACTATGAGACTTCTCTGTTTCCTTTGGCCATTATCTGTGGATTGAGTTGGGGCTAAGGAGACAGATATCTTCTGTTACCATACTAGAGCCGATTGCCGGGACCCTCAATATTGCTCAAAGCACTCTGTGATCTTTTCTCTGGTATAAGGCTGTGCATGGGGGAGAGGCACCTGAAAACTGGAAGCACTTATATTCGTTTGAGTCACTGGTGGACTTTTGACAGCATTTTTGGACTTTTTGGCACACGTGTATTTATGCTTTGCACCTATTTCATCTTGTTTCACATTATGATTGCATTTAAAGGGGACACCTGCACTTATTTTTGTTTTATTTAGTTATGAAGTAACCTACTGACCTACCTAATTTAGTTAGGAAGGAAAATACTGACCACACTCCGCTATGGGGGGTGTATCCTGTTAAATTGCTGAACCCCAACCATTACCATTAAAATAGAAGATGCTCACTCTTTAGTTTGTTACATCTGTGAATGATGGAGGTGAGCCAAGACTCAACATGACTACCACCACTGGCTCCACTGATGTGTACCGAGAGAAATGTGGCTAAATGTTTGTGGTCACCTGACCATCACCTCTACTATATGGCCAAAAGTATGTGGATACCGTTACTTATTATTGAGTTGATGAGTTTCCAGTGAAGGGTTCTGTTAATTAATTCTACTTCACGCCAGTACATTTTAGACAATTGTGTGCTTCCAACTTTGTGGAAACCAGTTAGGGAAGGCTATTTTCTGTGTCAGAATGGCTGTGTCTCCATGCACAAAGCCAGCTTCATAAATCTATGGCTTGATGATTTTGTTTGTGGAGGAACTTGAGTGACTTGCACAGAGCGTTGACCTTAACCCTACTGAACACCTTTGAGATGAATTGAAACACAAAGTATGAGGCAGGTTTTAGCATCCAACATCTGTGCAAGACTGAAATGCTCTTCTGAGGAAAGTGGAAAGATAGCACTGGACCCTAATGCCCCGTACACACGGTCGGATTTTCCGATGGAAAATTTCCGATCGGAGCGTGATGTCGGAAATTCCGACCGTGTGTGGGCTCCATCGGACATTTTCCATCGGATTTTCCGACACACAAAGTTTGAGAGCAAGATATAAAAATTTGTCGGAAATTCCGATCGTGTGTACACAAATCCGACGGACAAAGTGCCACACATGCTCAGAATAAATAAAGAGATGAAAGCTATTCGCCACTGCCCCATTTATAGTCCCGACGTACGTGTTTTACGTCACCGCGTTTAGAACGATCGGATTTTCCGACAACTTTGTGTGACCATGTGTATGCAAGACAAGTTTGAGCCAACATCCGTCGGAAAAAATCCTAGGATTTTGTTGTCGGAATGTCCGAACAAAGTCCGACCGTGTGTACGGGGCATTAGTGTTATCTTACTGGCATTGTTATCTTAACGTATTGATGTTGGTGTAAATGATCTGGTTCCAGGGCAGACAGCTTCTACACCCTGGAGGATCTCCAGAGTCTCCTCGGCTTGTAGTGTAATGTAACGAGCACGGAAATCAAAGCGTCACATCACTGCTAAAGCCTAATACACACAACTTTTTTTTCCATTCAAACCAGCAGGATGGTCAGAGGTCAGCTCAGGTCGGAGCTGCTGTACTAATAATCCGACATTAGTACAGCGATCTCCCCCGCTGAATTGTGGTCTGACAAGGGGACAGCCCCCCGCCAGAACACTCCAGTCAGCATTCTCAGCCACTGGTTGAGAGTGTTGATTAGGAGCCGGTTGGCGCTGGTTTTCCAGCATGCTCATCCGACAGAAGCCGGCCATTTGGACCGGTGTTCTGCCGAGAAAGTTCCGCTCGGCGTATTAGTTCCCCCCTCTACTGCGCATGCGCAGTAGAAGCCGGCGGAAATAGCCGAAGCAGAACAGCTGCAAATCAGCTGTACACGGCGCCTGTAAGAGGGCCCCTCGCGGGCTCGCTTCGCTCGCCACGCTTCGGGCACGGCCTCGCTGCGCTCGGCACTTTTAGATTCCCCCTCTAGGTCCACTTGGATAGTGGGGAAGGAATCTGGACCCAGAGCGCAGGCGCCGTGTACAGCTGATCGAAGCGTTTGAGCTTCGGCTATCTCCGGCGGCCAACAGTAGTACGTACTGCGCAGGCGCTGCGCCTGCGCAGTACAGGGGGGGAACCTATCCGCCGAAGGAACTTATTCGGCAAGACACCGGCTACCCTACACAGGGGCCAAATGTCGACCGGTTTATATTAAACCAAAAACAATGTGTCTGCGCTAGAAAAAATCGCTACACTCAAAGTGCAGTACTAGTAAACATAAACAACATAGGTGTTGATATATATGTGCATGCGTAAAAATACCCCTAGGTGCTAAAGTATAAAGTGCACAGTGCTATGTGAAACACAGAATGTGAGTGATCAAACAAAACAACATATCAATTAAAATATCAAAATAAAATACAAGAGGATATAACAAACGGTGAATAAATGAAGTCCAAAAACGTGTATATCCAATGATATAAAAGTGCCCAAATAAATTAGTCCAAAAATTTGGTGAATTTCACATATCCTATCTTCCAAACTGTGCCACCAAAAAACATGCTGTGGTGTCTTCCAGCCGCCCCCACAGGTGTATATGCTCACCTTCCTGTGTGTGACACAGCGATTAGACTATGTCAAACAAAGCCTTGGAGCCACTCCTGTGCTCATTAGGAACCAGCTGTGCAAACTTCCAATGTTCTCAAATGGAGATGGTTTATGCAAGAGAAAAAAACTCCATAGCGCAATATGTAGGTATAAAGGATTTTAATCAAATAATCAGCTCCCCTAGCTGGGGTACTCTCACAGAGAGCAGGAGATTTTCTTACATACGCCACACCGCACGCCACACCGAGAGATTGACCGTTTTATGCTTGTTAAGGATGGTGCACTCACGCACCCACAATATGTGAGTACCCCAGCTAGGGGAGCTGATTATTTGATTAAAATCCTTTATACCTACATATTGCGCTATGGAGTTTTTTTCTCTTGCATAAACCATCTCCATTTGAGAACATTGGAAGTCTGCACAGCTGGTTCCTAATGAGCACAGGAGTGGCTCCAAGGCTTTGTTTGACATAGTCTAATCGCTGTGTCACACACAGGAAGGTGAGCATATACACCTGTGGGGGCGGCTGGAAGACACCACAGCATGTTTTTTGGTGGCACAGTTTGGAAGATAGGATATGTGAAATTCACCAAATTTTTGGACTAATTTATTTGGGCACTTTTATATCATTGGATATACACGTTTTTGGACTTCATTTATTCACCGTTTGTTATATCCTCTTGTATTTTATTTTGATATTTTAATTGATATGTTGTTTTGTTTGATCACTCACATTCTGTGTTTCACATAGCACTGTGCACTTTATACTTTAGCACCTAGGGGTATTTTTACGCATGCACATATATATCAACACCTATGTTGTTTATGTTTACTAGTACTGCACTTTGAGTGTAGCGATTTTTTCTAGCGCAGACACATTGTTTTTATTTTAATACTTTGCACGAATATGGAACGTGAGTGAGTGTTTGCAGCTGGTCTCCACTGTTCACTTATCATTCTGTAGGCATTTATCCGTAAGTGGCTCGCAGGGTTTCACATATAATTTGGTTTATATTAAACCGCCTAATGTCGGCCGACATTTGGCCCCTGTGTACCAGGCTTAAGAGGTCTAGATACAACTTTATTTCAAAGCCAAAGAAGCTGCTGCAGGGACTGTGCTAGTATTTCACACTGGAAAAAATACCATTGTAGACCCAAGCCTTGATGATCAAGGGGATGCTTGGACCCCTGAAACGTGTTTGCTACTTTTTGGGTTTATACCCCTTTTAATGGAATAAAGTTGTATCTGGACCTCTTAGCACTGGTGTGGCACTTCAATTTAAATTCTCATAAAATTATCTTTTGAGAGAATGGGTCCAAATTACTACAAACACACTCCAGGTGTTCACACAATTCCGAGTCAGTGACCCAGAACAAACTTGCAGCCGGGAAGGTAAAACCATCTGATCTAGAAACAAAGAGTAGAAGCTATAAAATCTGTTTAGCAGCCATCTGCTAGCATTAGAAACTAACATTTTTGAGATGAAGAGCAATGGTAGTCCATATGCTTTTCCCAGCTTAGGATTCCTTTGAAGTGGAAGAAAAAAAAACACTTTTTAAAGCGGAGTTCCACCCAAAGTTGAACTTCCGCTTTAAGGAATCCCAACCCCCTGACATGCCACATTTAACTTAGTTTTGACAGGTACCCGGCCTTCACATCCCCTTGCGCCACCCTAGGTGACTCGAGCAGAAGTTCTCCTCTCCCATTCCCTCCCATCTTCTGGGACACGTCACAGGTCCCAGAAGATTGCCCGGCCATTGAGAAGGCGCAGAGCAACTCGCACATGCGCAGTGCGCACCTGGCTGCGAAGCCACAAGCTGTCACAGCCGGGTGCCCACACTTGTGATACCAGCGCCGGAGAGAACCAAAGGAGAGAAGCGAGGGCTCGAGCGGCCGCATCGCTGGACTGTGGGACAGGTGAGTTTGTGTTAATTAAAAGTCAGCAGCTACACTTTTTGTAGCTGCTGACTTTTAATCAACACAAAACTGAGTGGAACTTCGCTTTAACTTGTACTTACAGGTAAGCCAATAAAAGGGCCTACCTGTAGGTACATTGAATATCTCATTAACTTGCACAGCTAAGGAGATATGTACATGGGATGTAGCCAGGGACCATAGGCGTGCGCACAGGGTGTGCCGGGTGTCCCCAGGCACACCCTAATCACCCCATGTGCATTAGTGTTATCGCTCTGTGTAGCAGCAGGAACATGGTAAAGATCTCCCTCTTACCTGCTCTGCCATAAGAAAAGTGTTTATGCTCTTCTCTTGCACTGTGGCGGCAGGGAGATCAATGTGCCAGGTTCATATATATGTAGACGCATACATATGCATGTGTGTTTGAGCTTAAGGGTGCACACCCTAATACAATAGGCTGGGCACACCTATGCCAGGGACGTCACTGAAGCATGCACTCTAAAGGGATGGCATACCTGTGCTGTACCTTCAGAGCTCTGTGCTGGGGCTCCTGCGCACATGCGTGGGAGTGACGTCATCATGTTCTCAGACATTTATACAGCCAGAGCCCGCAAACAAAGAAAAGAAGACCAGGTGAGAATGGAAGCACCGGGGAGCCGTGACAGAGCTGGAGGGCTCTGTGTACAGGTAAGTCTGTCATAATGTGCCAGTATGAGGTGCATACTAGCACAATATGGCATAACGCTGCAGGGGACACATTTTTATGTTTTTTTGTTTTTTTTTGGGGGGGGGGGGGGGTTTGGTTACTAACACTTTAGAGAATGGCAGGCATCAACATTCTACATGTCTGGTTAAAGAGATCAGCCAATTTACATACAACCATCCCAGCTTTAGAAGAAAAAGACAAGATAATGGTTTTTATTTTAGAAAACTAAAAAGCTCTGCCATTAGAAGCTTGGAATGTTTTGATTGTAGGAGCTCTTTTTTAAGCGTGCATCCTCAATCACAGTCTCTCTAATGGTTGATAGGTGGTGTCAACTGTCCACGTGGTAATGGATGGTTAAAGGAAATTGTCACATTGAGAAAGCAGTGTCAATCTAATTAACCTCATAATTAGTAAGTGGCTACAACGTAAACCAAGCGTGAAAACAGAACCTGTTCTTTGTCAGCTTCCTGAATGCGTCCATCTAAGCAGTAATGAGAATTGGAGAAGAAAGCGGAGGAAGTACATTGCGGGACACAATGAAGGAGGGTACTACTTGGAAAGGAGGTAATGTACAATATTAATAATTCTGTAGGATACAGTACTATATATTCTCAGTGTTACAGATTGTTACTGTTAATACCGACGGCAATAGAGTAATCGTTCAAACCCTTGTCAGTTTTTTTTTGTTTTTTTTGTTTTTTTTTGGGGGGGGGGATTACCTTTGCTGTCCTATATACACAGCAGATAGTGAATGGAAAGCTCTCCAAAATGTCACTGGAAAAAGTGCCCCAGCTGGATGATTTTTTGCAATCCTGTTCTAGATAAATTGGTTGTAAACCCTTACATACACCTGGTGAAGTCACTGGCCTCAGGTGACACACAGATGAAACAAATTCTCCTATATAGGTTGTACCTGTATATCTGCAGTCTTCTCTTCTCTACATCCATTCAAAGTCCACAATTTATAAATCCTGTCTGAGCTGTCAGAAAAAAAAACGGAACGGAGAGCTGGAGTTATATTCTGCAGAGCTCTGAGAGCAGATTGAAGGGGAGAGACACACCCTCCTCCATACAGCACACAGGAACAGATCTGATGCTGTCAATCAGCTGGAGATCCCTCCCGTGTCACCTTTTTTCTCTTGGTGTCAGGAAAATTTGTCAGAACTCATTCATGCTGACAGCAAAGGAATGAAACAGCAGACAGAAATGACACTTAGTACTCTTAATGGAAACAAGTATATACTACAGAGGGATATGCTTTGTTCATTTATCGTGTCTGAGGTTCACAACCACTTTAAAAATCTCTGCGGCAGCAAGACAGCATGCAATAACCACTCACCAATCTATCCAAAACAGCTGACAGACCTCAATTGGGATATTAAAAGGTGCAAGTGGAAGAGGAATCCAATTTGAGGGCTGTGATGTTACGTGTATATGGCTCTTGATAAATGGCTGTACCCCATTGTGCACTGAATAATATGGGCATCAGTTCCAATGTAGACATATCTGTAATGCCCCGTACACACGGTCGGATTTTCCGATGGAAAATGTCCGATCGGACCGTGTTGTCGGAAATTCCGACCGTGAGTGGGCTCCATCGGACATTTTCCATCGGATTTTCCGACACACAAAGTTGGACAGCAGGAGATAAAATTTTCCGACAACAAAATCCGTTGTCAGAAATTCCGATTGTGTGTACACAAATCCGACGGACAAAGTGCCACGCATGCCCAGAATAAATAAAGAGATGAAAGCTATTGGCCACTGCCCTGTTTATAGTCCCGACGTACGTGTTTTACGTCACCGCATTCAGAACGATCGGATTTTCCGACAACTTTGTGTGACCGTGTGTATGCAAGACAAGTTTGAGCCAACATCTGTCGGAAAAAATCCTAGGATTTTGTTGTCGGAATGTCCGAACAAAGTCCGACCGTGTGTACGGGGCATAAGAATAGACAACATGGATCGCTGAATCTATTCCAGATTGGGAACCTTCTGAAGAAACGAAGACTCAGGCTTCTGCATGGAATTGTATGTGCACAGGTAGCTTTGGGACTATGGGCTGCAGAAAAACGCATTATGTTCTATTCTACCCTCCAGTACTCTCCCTTCAATACAGGTTGTGCCATCAAACTGGGGCACACAGCAAATAAGGAAAACTACTAGCTCACAGAGATCACCTATCCAACCCGATTTAGGAATCACAATAACAGCACCTGTTATTGATGGCAAGGGATATGTAGTAAAAGCAACGTTAGCCGATACTATAAATACTAATAAAAAGCAATCTGTCAATCTCTTTTTAATCAGAATCCATTATAGTTGTCATCAATGTCAGAGGTCTTTCCAAAGTTCTAAAAAGATCAACCACTTCAGCTTCCTCCCAAGTTCAGGAGCAAATGCAGAACAAAAGGTCCTTTTTTTCTTTTTTGGTGTAGCGTGTAAACTGCAGATTGTTAAATGTTTCCAATGCCCTGAAGGTGAAGGCACATGAATGGGAACATCAAACAAGTGACCTGGAATCCTGCCGTCACAGAGATGGGCTCCAGAGAAGGGGGAGCGGGCCCTACAGGGCATACGGAAGCTTGGTTTCAAATGTTCAGCACAGAGATGAGAGACAAAATAGAGATGCCAACAGTAACTTGGTAGCTGCAGTTGGCAAAAGGTGCCAAACGATGAAATGGAACATGTTTCATACAATACATTCGGTGGAGAGTAATCGGGTGATGAGAGAAAGGAGAATACAGTACAAGCTCCAGTGGAATTATATAGAAATAATAGATCTGATCTGCCCAGAACAGCCAATTATAAACCTGTATGTTAAGTGAGTAATTAAGCTGCTGTGGACATCTGCCAGGCTACTCTAGCTAAAGTTTTCTTTCCCGGTTTCCAAGGGGAACCTTTATTACATTCATGAAGAGTTCTTCCATCTCAGAACCAACACTGCCATTTTTGTTTTGATGTTTTGGGACTGAATCTTCTACTAGCTTCTGATGTCTTTCAGTTACTCCGACAAGTCCTCATCAGAACTACCTAGTCCTGCCTCCTACCGCAGCCATTGTGGAAACCAACTACAAAATGTTTAACCTTCTGCATTCTCTGTAATGAAACCTATTTGTATAGGTGTATGCCTTGGGGAAAAATATAAAACACATTCATTGTATGTCTTTGTAATACATGCACATTTCCACAAGTTTTGCCCTTTAAAAATGCTGCTAGTACGAAACAACTATTGATCCTGCCAGAGATTCAGGAGCTTCTAGCTTCCTGTAGTGAGCTAACTACATGACCTATGCTGCAATGAAATCCCAAGCAGTGTTGTCAGCCATGCCTGCAGCCTCCTGTGTTGTTCGCCATGCCTGAAGCTATAACGAGCTGATGTCCATTGGCACAGCAAAATCATGGCATGTCTGCCCTTGCCACATTCCACAAGAGAAAGCAAATGCAAAACGATGGCAGCAAACCCATAGTTAGAAGTACGTGAAATGTTTTTAAAGAGTTTTATTCCTTTCAAGCCTGTATGACACTCTATCGCCGCAGAAACCATGGATGCTGACCTAACATAGATCCACAAACTAAACAAGAAAGCAAGAAGCCCACACCGATGGATGTCAGATCACATTCAACTTCATTAAAGCTGGACAAACTACACTGCAGCCCCGCCCCTCTCTAATATTTCACCCATCATGGACTTGATTACAGAATTGTGATCAAGCCGGTGTTGGGGGAAACATCAGAGAGGGGCAGTTGTAGGTTGGATGTGCAATATGCTTTGTCCAGCTTTAATAAAGTTACATGAAAAGTATCTTTCATTCTCATCATCTCAATTGGCCCTGCGAGCTGAACAAGATAAAATGGAGCCATATATGTCAGGCAGGAGTACACTAAACCAGGGGTCGCCAAACTTTCTACACAAAGGGCCGGTTTACTGTCCTTCAGACTTTAGGGGGGCCGAACTGTGGCCAGTGGGAGCAAACCATGCTCCATCATTAGTATTAGGGAGAGTAATAGTGCCCAGTCATTGGTGTCAGTGGGAGGAATAGTGCCCAGTCATTGGTGTCATTTGAAGTAAAAGGTGCCCCATTCATTGGTATCAGTTGGATGAATGGTGCCCCATCATTGGTATTAGTTGGAGGAATAGTGCCCCATCATTGGTATCAGTTGGAGTAATAGTGCCCCATCATTGGTGTCAGTGGGAGGAATAATGCCCCATTGTTGGTGTGAGTTGCAGGAACTATGCCCCTATGTTGCTTACAGCGGGGGGAATAATGGCCGGCAAAAAGCAAGCAAAGGGTCGCCCCCGTGCCGCAGTTTGGAGACCACTGCACTAAACCATAAGCATTCTTGCAATCAGTTTGGAGAAATAAATACAAAATCAACATGACAAGATAAATTATTGTACAATAAAATAATTTTATCTGTCTATACAATACCAGTGGAAATACTTACTAGTCAGAGAAAAACCTGGCAACTTCACTGTGCTCAGTGTCATCTTTGTGCTCTATAAGTTGGGTGAGGGCATCTTCCATGTACGTCAGGACGTGCCTTTGTGCTGTAGGATAGAAAGAACAATATTACTAACCTTGTGCCCTACCACAGCCTTAGGCTACTCAGAGACCAGAAATGCTCTGGGCAGCAAGAGGACAACATGGAGAACCAGACCTTGGCAGCAAAATAAAGGACACAAGAGGTAAAAGTACCTTCCACCATAAACCTCCCAAACATCTGGCACAAAACATGGAGTTCTTTTTTAACAAATTGTTTTATGATTACACCTTCATTTAGTTAAAAGCTAAAGTTGATTCTTTTTCTTAAATCAGTACAAGGGATGGCACTTATGTTGAGTAACAAGTATCCTTTGTGCTGATGGCTACTTTCTTTGTTTAAATCTTTAGTCCTCTGTTAATACCAGCCCCTGGACCTGTCATGCACACTTTTCAAGAATGCCAACTATGCCCACCCTTTCCACATAAAAGCCATACTATAGTTCCCTGCAATGACGGCATATCATGATCGCGCCCGCTGCAGGCCTTGACTTTGCCACATTTTTACAGTTGGCAAGAAAAACAAAAAATGAAATTCTCCTTTGGCGATTTTGGCTTTAGTTACCCGATTAGAGCTGCAATGACCTGAAGACCGCCACTTTAATTATAACCATCCTATTTTATACACAGGCTCTGGTACCTGTTATTTTTGTCATATTATATCATCAATGTGTTTATATTAGTATTCCAGCTCCCCCTCCAGTCAGTGGCCTTAAATGCCTCACAGCACCCTGTACCACCTGCACTGCAAACCAACGCCAAGTATCAATTACTGAGCTAAGTGACCTACATATTTTCCTGACCTCCAAACCCTTCCTCTGCTGTTATAAATTACCGATTTCCTTACAGCAAGCCAAGCCAGTAACTCAACTGGAGACACTTAGAGGAAGAAATAATATTGATATTTTCCTTTCTGAGCCCTGTATTCTTTAAGGCTTTAAGAATATGCTGTTAATGTTATTAACCGTGCCTGGAATTAATAAAAAGGGCAGTTTAATCTAAAAATAGGAAAAAACGACATACTTTGTCATCAGTGGCAGCTGGTGCTCAATTTTCTTGGGAGGGTGGCCCCTCGCCCAGCCAGCCACCCTAACACACACACCTCCACTTTGTGCTCGTTTGATTGCTCCCCCGTCGCTCGATCAATCGCCCATCCCCCACCAGCCCCTGCACTTACCCCAGCTAGCTTTCCCCCCCTGCGTCTCCTCCAGAATCCCTTCTTCTTCCGGGCCAATCAGGAGTTAGAACTCGCGGCCAATCGGGTCTTAAGACTCCCAGCCAATTGGGACTCAGGACCCACTTCCTGATTGGCTGGGAGGAGAAACAGGAAGACATTAGTAAATATTAATTTGTTAATGTCATACAATTGGGTGGGCTCTGCGCCCCAAGCCCACCCTTTTTGAAGCCTCCGGCTCAAATCATGTGCTTCTAAAATAAAATAAAAAACCCCATTGGAATCCATGCATCTGGCATGTAGATTAGGGGCCGGACGCATGGATTAGGGGAGCGGCGCCCCTGCGCCCCTAATGGACAGGCCACCACTGTTTGCCATAGATTTGTTTCTTTTCTGATTTATGTACTGGATAACCATAACTTAGGGTTTACTTTCTATTGGTTAAAGGATATCTAAACCAAGACAAAACAATAGTGTAATATATTGCAGCTTACCAGTCCTTAGATGTCCTAAACCCACAAATGTAACAATCAGTTAGGCTAGGTTCAAACTAGTACGTATTGGAAATGTGCGCAAAATCGCACGCTTTTCTGACACGTCTAGAAATGTGCTGCCATTTAGCAGACGTGTGCTGGCGTCATTAATTGTTAACCCCCACACATCTGCAAATGCGCACATTTATGCACGTCACTAATCACATTTATGGTGTCATAGCTCATTTTAGGAAAGGTTTAAGGACTTCTTTTTCAGGTTTCTCGAGGATAGGGCAAACCATTGAAATTAATGGGCTGCCCTATACAAGATGCTTGGTGTGAACTAATCCTTAAGCCTTGTACACACGAGCCGAATGTCAGGAGACAAAAAAAAAAAAAACAGCTGACATTTGGCCCGTGTGTATGTCAGTCTGGCCGACAGAAGCCGGCCGACTCCTGATCGATGCTCTAAGTCAATGGTAGAGAGTGCTGATCAGAGTGTTCTGGCAGTGGGGCCATCCCTCCTGTCAAAACACAACAGCTCACTAACTTAGCATAGTTAGTACAGTGGCTCTGACCGGAGCGGACAGTTTTTTTTTCATTCAGCCCAGGAAAAAACTCCTAGTGTGTACCAGGCTTTAGTGCCACAGAACTCAGCACTTAGCATTTTTGTTGTGTTTTCTTTTTAAGCCTTTGCTTGCTTTGCCTTCCATCTGTAAAAATTGTCTCTTCACTAAATCCTGTTTTCGAGTGGCTACATCCACTTAGAGAGACCTATAGAGCCAACTGTGCATGTGTTTTCCCGACGACACTTACATGTGTCCATAGAATCAATTAGCCAGTGGCGAGCCAAAACCCTGCTTTTCTGTTCTTCCTCCTTCCAGCTCTTGCAATATCCCTTCTCAACATGGGATATAAGACACTCAAGGCACACAACTCCCCTATTCAGACTTTGGAGCTTGTAATTACAGTCAGAACCTTTTGTAAGCCCCACGTTTTTATAAGCATTCATGATAACAGATGTCCTCCAAGACCTCCTGTGTCTCCCAAGACCCCCTGCTCTCTAGCTCCCTTGTCACCTCATCCCACGCCCGCCTCCAGGACTTCTCCAGAGCCTCTCACTTTCTCTGGAACGCTCTACCCCAATCTATCCAACTATCTCCTACTCTGTCCACATTTACACGATCCCTGAAAACTCATCTCTTAAGAGAAGCCTATCTGGCCCCCACCTAACAACTGCACATTTATTTTCTCCATCAGCCCAGTCCCCAGAGTTATTACCTCTTGTACTGTATCTCTTAAACCTCCCTCTTAAATTGAAAGTTCTTATAAGCAGGGCCCTCTGATTCCTACTGTATTAAATTGTATTGTAATTGTACTGTTTACCCTTGTGTTGTAAAGTGCTGCGTAAACTGTGGGTGCTATATAAAGAAAACCACTAACATATTTTATGGATATCACGCAACTTCAGGCCTTCTTAATTAAAGTAAATCTGAACTTGCAGAAATGTTTCCCAATGTGATAACATGTAGGCATCCGCAGAACTTTTTTTTCATGCAAGTACTGATGTGGATACCTGAAGAAGGACCCTTCCAAGAAGGAAATCGGAGAGGGGACAGTTCAGGGCTGCAGTGTCAGGTGACCAATTAAGGTAAAATAAAAAGGCTTTTTTTTTTCTTTAGAATGATCAGATATAGGGGGGTGAGACCCATCCTGAAGTAGGGCTTTATTCTAGACTTTGGCAAAAGCTGGGGTCCCATGCCCAGCATTGGACTAGTATTTAAAAGGTTTTCCATGGGGACAAACCTGAAGACAAAAGCACGACCATCATGTTGTAGCCTGAGATGATGCCATCATTGAGCTTATGAATTTCATTCTAAAGCCCTGAAAAATACATTTTTAATGCCTTGCCAATGTAAAGATCTTTAAAATTAAATTTTTGATCGTTACAATGGTAAACAAATACAACACAAATAATTTTTCCCAACGGAGGAACACATTAGCAGAATTTTGTTTGATCAAATAAGAAAAATTTTCCATCCTATTAACTATTAAAAAATATATTCAAAAACAGTTTCTAACAAAATGTTACTTTTGTATAGGTAGCTGGCTGATGGTATCTTCCTATCACCCACGTACCAACATAAAGTCAAAATGTATAGCCGGAACTCGTCATTCAAAAAGAAAACTAATTTAATGATGCAAGTAAAGTACAGATATACAACGACTTACACTTTTTAGCTACAAAGCATTAGACTAAGCTATGGCTATGACTAAGGCTTTGTAGCTGAAACACGTAAGTCGCTTTACTTCCGTACTCTACCTGCGTCAATAAATGAATTTGCTTTTTGGATGATGAGTTGCTGGCTATATATTTTGACTTCACATTGCAATTTACCATTTCTTAGATGTGGTGACTGCATTGCTTTTCTTTTTTCAGATGAAAAACATATTTTCAGCTTGACTCTGGAATCATGCATCCAACATATTGCTCAAACAATTCCTAGGCCTTAAATAACTCCCGAGATCTCTTACCTACTGCCACCTCTGTTCTGAACAATGGTCTTTTCTCCCAAGGGCTGAGTGAAATCTATAGATAGGTAGGTGATCAACTATTTGAGAGCATATCCAAAATTACCTTACACAGTAGACGGAAGTGGATCTGCAGTCCCCAAATTTTGTGAAAAATGTGAATGTCTACATTCTTGTATATGTGGTTGGCTCCTGCAACAGTCTATCAGGAGCTAGGAGGAGGGAGCAGGGACATGGCTTACCGGGCGCTGTGCATTAATGGACACACACACCCCCGGTAAGAAGAGTGCATACATGAGTGTCTTCTTTAGGCGTGGCTACTTAAAGGTGACACCTGCAAACAGTAGCAGGGGACATGGACTGTGGGAACAGCCACCTAAGGATAAATACAAAACATTCAAGGAAGCAGAATTAGGGGTTGATGTACTAAAACTGGAGAGTGCAAAATGTGTTCTGCATAAAAATCAATCAGCTTCCAGTTTTTTTTTGTCAAAGCTTAATTACATAGTTACATAGTAGTTACATAGTAGGTGAGGTTGAAAAAAGACACAAGTCTAACCTATGTGTGTGATTATATATGTCAGTATTACATTGTATATCCCTGTATGTTGTGGTCGTTCAGGTGCTTATCTAATAGCTTTTTGAAACTTTCGTTGCCCCCCCCGCTGAGACCACCGCCTGTGGAAGGGACTTCCACATCCTTGCCGCTCTTACAGAACCCTCTACGTAGTTTAAGGTTAAAACTCTTTTCGTCTAATTTTAATGAGTGGCCACGAGTCTTGTTAAACTTTCTTCTGCGAAAAAGTTTTATTCCTATTGTGTTGTCACCAGTACGGTATTTGTATATTGAAATCATATCCCCTCTCAAGCGTCTCTTCTCCAGAGAGAATAAGTTCAGCGCTCGCAACCTTTCCTCAAAACTAATATCCTCCAGACCCTTTATTAGCTTTGTTGCCCTTCTTTGTACTCGCTCCATTTCCAGTACATCGTTCCTGAGGACTGGTGCCCAGAACTGGACAGCATACTCTAGGTGCGGCCGGACCAGAGTCTTGTAGAGCGGGAGAATTATCGTTTTATCTCTGGAGTTGATCCCCTTTTTAATGCATGCCAATATTCTGTTTGCTTTGTTAGCAGCAGCTTGGCATTGCAAGACCTTTTCCATCCTAGATTCCCCCTGAGGTTCTCCCCCAGTGTATAGATTGCATTCATATTTTTGCCACCCAAATGCATTATTTTACAATTTTCTACATTGAACCTCATTTGCCATGTAGTCGCCCACCCCATTAATTTGTTCAGATCTTTTTGCAAGGTTCCCACATCCTTGAACAAGCTGAAGTTAGAAGCTGATTAACTACCATGCAAAGTTGCACCAGATTTTGCACTCTCCATATAGAAACAATGTGTAAGTCTGGACGTCCTTGAATTAAATTTTTAAAAATAAAGCTTTAGTATCACTTTAAAACTGAACCATGGGCTTCAAATTTTTTTTTTTTTATATTCCTGAAATATCTTAAGGTGAAGTCCACAGGGATGTTCCAACAGATTTCGAAGGTCACCCTTCATCAGGCTGGAAAAATCAAGAATTAAAAACTGGACTGAGCTAAGAATCAATTAAACAAATAGTTGCTGGGGACTGTACAGTATATGTTGCTGTTTCCAGCTCAGTCTTCTTTTACACAAATGGCTGGATTTTAAAAATGTAGTACAGCTTCAGGCTGTGTTTTTGCTAAATGACACACAGAAACTTAAAACAGAGTTCATCCCAAAAGTGGAAGCTCCGGTTATCTGACTCTCCCCTCTCCGTTGCCACATTTTTGACAGGTACCTGTCCCCACTTTCGAGAAATTTCGCCACGGAGAGATCACTTGGAAGTTGACCCCCCCTGCCGGGCAATTCAGAAAGTGCAGCGTGATTCGCACATGCGCAGTCAGCAACCAGCTGTGAACCCGCAAGGATTCACTACCGGCTTCCCTTACAGGCAACGGTGGCAGCAGCACCCAAGAGCCGATGGAGACATCGGCTAAAGTTCCGACATTGCTGGATTCCAGGATAGGTACCGTATATACTCGAGTATAAGTCGTTCCGAGTATAAGTCGAGGCCCTAATTTACCACAAAAAAATGGGAAAAACTTATTGACCCGAGTATAAGACGAGGGTGAGAAATGCACAGCTACTGTAAGTGGAAAAGAGGGTCAACAATGCCCATTTGCAGCCTCACTGTGCCCATTTGCAGCCATAGGTCCCCCGAACTTCAAACTCGGTAGTTAAGGGTTCCTAGGTGCCCCCCCTAGCTGCAGCCAAAATTTGGGGTCTCTGAACCCAAATGGTCCCGAAATGACATTGCTGGAGATGGACACAGTTGACCGACTTTGGGGCCCCGTATCTCGGGGCCACTTAGTGCTAGGAACCCCAATTGTGGTGTGCAAGCTCAGTGGAACTAGCACCATAAAATATCCAAAGCTGGGGTTTCTAGCACCAAGTGTCCCCGAGATACAGGGCCCCAAAAGCACTTTTCTGCAGCAGAGAATGACATTTTCCGAACCGGCTTTGGGGCCCTGTATCTTGGGGCCACTTGGTCCTAGGAACCCCAGCTTTGAATATGTTGTGGTACCAGCTCCACTGGGTTTTCACACCAAATTTGGGGTTCCTAGCACAAAGTGGCCCTGAGATACGGGGCCCCAAATTTGGTTCAGAAAATGTCAAGCACTTTTCTGCAGCAGAGAATGACATTTTCCGAACCGATTTTGGGGCCCTGTATCTCGGGCCACTTAGAGCTAGGAACCCCAGCTTTGAATATGTTGTGGTACCAGCTCCACTGGGTTTTCACACCAAATTTGCGGTTCCTAGCACAAAGTGGCCCTGAGATACGGGGCCCCAAAATCAGTTCGGAAAATGAATTTTTTTGCTGCTGAAAAGTGCTTGACTCGAGTATAAGTCGAGGGGGGCACTTTCAGCACAAAAAAATGTGCTGAAAAACTCGACTTATACTCGAGTATATACGGTAAGTGTCCAAATATTAAAAGTCAGTAGCTACAGTATGTGTAGCTGCTGACTTTTAATTTTCTGCTGGGGAGGGCGGAACTCCGCTTTAAATAGTTTTAGTAGTTAAAAACAGAAACCAAACAGTAATTAATTTTTTATGGCTATTTCTGTGTGGTTTTGGTCCTTTCCATAATGAAAGCAAAACCTGAACACTAGAAATGGGCCATTACTTGGTGCAATGCTTTTCTCCCAAACATACAGAGGGGAAATTATCAAAGTTGGAGCAGACAGAATCTGAAGCAGCTGTGTGTGGAGCAGTTAGAATAGAAGCATCAGCTTCTATCTTCATTTTTTAAAGTGTAAAGCTGAACTCCATCTTTTGACATACCTTACATAGTTTGTTTGAGTCAGCTTGGTCCAAACTATGTCCCTCGCTAACTTGTGAGGTCGCTGGATGTGCGGTATAAACTGATTGCAGCCGAGGCCACATACAGCATACCGCACTGTGTTCCAGTGTTGGAAAATAGCATCTGCGCATGCACGGTATAGCCGCAGTGAAGCCGCGCATGCGCAGTGAAGCCGCGCAAACAGCTGTTTGGTGACGTAGCCGCACCGAAAGTGACGGGGTCGAGGTTTTGCATAGGTTTTTTTTTTAACAAAACTGGGTTCAAGCTTAAACTTCCTGTCACACACTTGGAACACAGAGTCCATCACAGTGACGCTCAGCCATTCAGAGAAAGCAATTTAATCTATCAATGAATACAAAGCTTTCTCTGGCTGTATCAGAGGTTGTGACATCATCAGCCCCCTTCTCTGACTCAATCAATCAGAGGAAGCTTTGTATTCATTGATAGAATAAATTGCTTTCTCTGAATGTCTGAGCATCGCTGTGATAGACTCTACTGTGTTCTGGGCATGAGACTGTAATTCTCGGCTTGCAACTGCAATACAACGCTGTATGCGGCCTCAGCTACATACAGTTTATACCGCACATTCAGCAGCCTCTCGTTAGTGAGGGAGATTATTATTATTATTATACGAGATTTATATAGCGCCAACAGTTTATTCAGTGCTTTACAATTTATAATGGGGACAACACAATTACAGTACAGTTCAATACAAAAGGTACAGGAGGGCCCTGCTCGTAGAGCTTACATTCTAAAGGGAGGGGGTGGTGGTACAAAAGGTACCCGTATATACTCGAGTATAAGTCGTTCCGAGTATAAGTCGAGGCCCTAATTTACCACAAAAAAAATGGGAAAAACTTATTGACCCGAGTATAAGACGAGGGTGAGAAATGCACAGCTACTTTAAGTAGAAAAGAGGGTCAACAATGCCCATTTGCAGCATCACTGTGCCCATTTGCATGCCTCACTGTGCCCATTTGCAGCCATAGGTCCCCTGAACTTCAAACTCGGTAGTTAAGGGTTCCTAGATGCCCCCTAGCTGCAGCCAAAATTTGGGGTCTCTGAACCCAAAGGGTCCCGAAATGACATTGCTGCAGATAGACACAGTTGACCAAATTCGGGGCCCCGTATCTCGGGGCCACTTAGTGCTAAGAACTCCAAATTTGGTGTGCAAACCCAGTGGAACTAGCACCATGAAATTTCCAAAGCTGGGGTTTCTAGGCCCCGAGATACAGGGCCCCAAAAATCAGTTCAGAAAATGTCAAGCACTTTTCTGCAGCAGAGAATGACATTTTCCGAACCAGTTTTGGGGCCCCGTATCTCAGGGCCACTTGGTGCTAGGAACCCCAGCTTTAGATATGTTATGGTACCAGGTCCACTGGGTTTGCATACCAAATTTGGGGTTTCTAGCACAAAGTGGCCCTGAGATACGGGGCCCCAAAGTCGGTTCAGAAAATGTCAAGCACTTTTCTGCAGCAGAGAATGACATTTTCCGAACCGAATTTGGGGCCCTGTATCTCGGGGCCACTTAGAGCTAGGAACTTCATCTTTGGATGTGTTGTGGTACCAGGTCCACTGGGTTTGCATACCAAATTTGGGGTTTCTAGCACCAAGTGGCCCTGAGATACGGGGCCCCAAAATCGGTTTGGAAAATGACATTTTTTGCTGCAGAAAAGTGCTTGACTCGAGTATAAGTCGAGGGGGGCACTTTCAGCACAAAAAAATGTGCTGAAAAATTCGACTTATACTCGAGTATATACGGTAATTGCTGCAAAGAATGATTTGATGGGGGTGGGAGATAGTTTGTTTGGGCCAAGCTGGCCCAAACAAACTGTAGAGCAGAGATATGCAATTAGTGGACCTCCAGCTGTTGCAAAACTATAAGCCCCATCATGCCTCTGCCTCTGGGTGTCATGCTTGTGGCTGTCAGAGTCTTGCTATGCCTCATGGGACTTGTAGTTCTGCAACAGCTGGAGGTCCGCTAATTGCTTATCCCTGATGTAGAGTATATCAAAAAGATGGAGTTCAGCTTTAACCGATTAAGCCAAAGATAAAACTGACCAGTTGCCATGCACAGCTGCTCCAGATTCTGTCTGCTCCAGTCTTGATGAATTCCCCCTACAATATTCATTGTAGCTGAAAATGAGTCTGCACTGCACAAAGGACAATAATACCCACATCTAACAAAAATACAAAATAAAATTATTTTTTAAAAATACGTCACTATATTAGGTTTCTCAGAATACAAATGTAGAAGACACTGCTATTCTGAACTATAAATGTTTATGATCTGTATGAATGATAATTAGGAAGTGTACCACTGCAACGGTTTCCATGGAAACTAACTTAACACGCAGTCTTGAAAGATAAATGCAGTTACTGTAAACTCCTGTTGCTTCTCCTGCCTCAAATACCAGTATGCCTAGTTTTTTAGAAGGATTTTATATATATATATATATATACACACATATACACATATATGCATACACACACCAGTTTATTAATAACTCCCAGGTTGTACAGTACAGATAGAACAATTATATCAAAATAACAAGCACTTGCCGGCAAGGGGCATATTTGCAAAGGAGTCAATGTTGCATTCACCCAATATTTATTGTAGCTGAATCCTCATTTAAAACACATGCACCAGGAAGGCAAACCAGGAGATAATCTTGGGTGAATGTCACATTCACTGTTATATGTCCCCAAGTATCTAAGGGTTCGCTCACGCTGGCAGCAGAGGGATGGAAAAAACAGACTGCTGATTCACATTTTTACCATTCCCTTGACCACCTACTGCCAACTTAGATGATGGTCGAAGGGGCAAATAAACATCATGTAGCTGCGAAGTTTCAATTCGATGAGTGGCCATTTAACCTTGGCATGCCAAACTCACCCACTGAAGGTGGTTGGAAAAGGCTGAAGGCTTTTTATCTTCATGCATTTCCCCCACAAACCCCCCCCCCCCCCCAATACTTACCCGAACCTGATCGCGATCCAGCAATGTGCATGAAAGTGCCTGCTCTCCTGGGTCTCTGCCTCCTGATTGGCTGAGAGAGCCGCTGGTTCGCGCTGCTGTCTATTACAGCTCACAGCCAGTGAGGAGGGAGTAGGACCGAGCCCTGTTCTGTATGTCTTATGGACACACAGAATGGGGCTCGGGGCGAGCACACACAGGGAGTCTTCTCTCTTTGTATAGTATATGTGGCGTCACCATAGACGCCTGTTTTTTCTGTATAGATGTATATATGTATATACTAATCATGAAATTGTAATGTTATATACTCTGATAGTTACAACACACATTGTCTTCGCTCTTGAGGAAGCGTGGCCTACACGCGAAACATGTCGAGCTTCGAACAATCATATGACATGAGCTGATTGCGGATTTGCTATCTAACCACCTCTTCGGACTGATCTATATTTGGAGCGACCATAAAGATGTCCGAATAATGATATATTATAGATGGTGTTGTATAGCAATTGTCTGAATATATACATATGTTGTGTTTTTAATACTGTTTCTTTTTTTGATACGCATTTTTCTAAATCAATAAAATTAGATATTATATAATTAACTGTTTTGAAGTTGTGCCTATAAAGTCCAAAAGTCCCCCCCTCCTTAACGGTGCTACAATGGTTTGCCAGGGTGAACGCCATTCAACAGATGGAAGCCCTAACGGCTACCCTAAGGGATAGGACGGAGGAACATAACACACGTGGGCTATACCGGGGCATGTTTCGGCTCTCGGATGACTATTTGACCTTTTCTTAAGCTGACAACGTCTCGTGCCGCTGACTCTGCTGAAGCACCCTCCCCCCTGTTCTCACTTTGAGTTTTCTTTATTCTTGTATCTTCCGTTTTTGACTCATCTCCTTCATCTTTCTCCCCCAAATAAGAAGAAAAGTCACTAGATATGCATTAATCGTTAGGTGCAGCTACTGTGAGGGTGGGACAGAGAAACCTATATTGTGTGGGGTCTACATCTTGCTCCACACCTTGCAGTGGTTTGGTGCCTGCTAGATAGTGTCTGTTTTCTTCTCTCCTGGTATGTCCATGTCTATTAAGTTTCTATGTTTGTTTTCCGCCACACTACAAAACCGGATACAGGATATATTTGTTGTAGAGGCTACAGCCCACAGTTTACAAATACTTTATAGTGTAGTGGTGGAACCTTATCAGTTATTAAATCAATACCCATTGATACCTGTTCTAGCTGTATTTTTGTTTAGATTTGGATTTCATTGACCGATTTGTCATGACATGCTGTTACGTCTTATTGCATACCTTAAATAAATAATTTATAGAATATGAGGGAGGCGAAGCCTCCATTAATCTACATGTAATATGCTGCCCTCATTGTGTTTAGCTTGTTAGTGGACATGGAGGAAGAAGGGAGGGAGAAGTCTGTCATTTACCATTGTGTATACGCCCAATGTGTGACCCTATAGTCACATGGGCTGCTCAGATGTGATAGGGAAGAATTGCTCAGCATAGAAACTCACTGAAAACTGAGCATGTACAGAGGTGCCACCACAGCTGCAAAGTCCCCAGCTGAATTGGGGACATGGACAGAAGGAGGCGATAGAGAGCAGCAGGATCAACCAGGATTTATGCAGAGTACAGAAAACAAATCTCATAGTGACTAAGTATGAACAGCATATAATAAATCATTTATTGATAGTTTTTTATGATGCGTTGTTGTGGAAATTTTATTAAGATGTATTTAATATGTATTGTCACAGTGTAGCCCAGTGTTAGTTTATTTATTTATTTCCTGCAGCCTGCTCTAAAGAGCAGACTGGGGCAGACTGATGCTGGTTAAGACCCGTTTTGGTAGTGGAAAGCTTCGTGAGGATGCAGAGAAGTGTTTGCAGAGTGGGGATATGTCCGCCAGCGAAGGGCCCCTGTGCGATGCACAGACGATCGTCTAGAGGGGATGTGTTCACTCTGCAAAGACATTATCGGTTATGGGGGATGTAAGACTCTGCAAAGACATTATCGGTTATGGGGGATGTACGCTTGTGTGTCTGATCAACATATAGGGAGGCTTTGGCATGTTCCTGCAGATAATCTCCCATCCTCATGAATGGTATTATAATCCGGGTATGCGTTGTTCTCTGAACAATGCAGAATAAGGATTCACGCCAACGGTGAAAATGGCAGTCTTTGAATTGTTATGGTCGGGGACAGCGTCCATGACTTCAAGGCCATCCATGCAGCTCCCTTTGTCTTTCCGGAGAGCATGGCTTACAGGTACAGGGGGTGGGAAATCATACACACTGCCCCTGCCCAGACACGCCCATGGACTCCCCTAGTCATTGTTCATTGGTTGAGATTTGTATAACTCCTCCTGTTTGAAGGAAGGCCTGTGCTTGATTGGCTGATGGTGAAACCATCAAGCTCTATTGTTAAAGCGGAGTTCTGCTTAAAAAAAATAAATAAATAAAAGTCAGCAGCTACAAATACTGCAGCTGCTGGCTTTTAATAATCTGACACTTACCTGTCCCAGGGTCCAGTGATGCGGGGGAACGAAGCCTCACTCGTCTCCCCCTCCTCTCTGCAGTGCCGGCATCACTACTGTGGGAGCCCTGCTGCGGCTTCACAGACGGGCTTGTACTGCGCATGCGCAAGCCGCACGGCATGCTGTGACTGGCTGAGCAATCATCTGGGAACTGTAATGTGTCCCAAATGATTGCCGAGAGGGAGGGGGAGAGGTGAACGGACTTCCAGCTCTGCGGAGCCCCGGGAGGAAGTGGGAGCTGGAACCATCATTTGAGGGTTTCCGCTCCCCCCCAAACAAATGACATGACAAATGTGGCATGTCAGGGGGGTCACCTTCCCATAAAGCGGAAGTTCCATTTTAGGGTGGAACTCCGCTTGAAGTACTCTAAATAAACAGAAGACGGGCTCTCGAGGGACCGTCGAGCTGTGGAGCTAAGGATGTGAGGATGGTGGTCATGTCTGTTTACTTAGGAAGATACGGGAAACAGGGGTTTACTAAGATGCATTATACCAAAAGGTTGAAAGGGTGCTTTATTAGCGCAGGAGACATGGATCACGCGCAGTGTATAGTGGAATTTCCACAACAGCGGGTTTAGTGACACTTTAAAAAAACAAAAAGTAAACGCTGAAATGCACATTGGACCATTCATTGCTAGAGCTCAGCTGAAGCTCACACTGACAGCTACCCACACCGTAAAATGCTTCATTTTACCATGGGGCCGGTGTAAACATAGCCTAACTCGAGCTCTATTTCTGAGAAAGGCAGAGAACGAACTCACGAGTTCCAACTCAAAAGTGAAGCGGAATGACCTTTTAAGCTATGGGGTCATTTCAGATGTCCACCACTGCTGCCTGTGCTTTAGGTTTCATCTCTGCACTATTTTTATGTGAGGTGTAAGGTCTCAGCATTGCAGGCGGCCTTTGCAGCACGGGCACATCTCAGCGATATAAAGCCAAAGTGCAGAACGCATCATTGTCAGCAGTGCTGGACAGATTTACATCCTGGGGACTGAGCCAGCTGGGGTCTTCAGCTGTGACTTCTCTGTGAAATGGAATCCTCAGCCTACACATAGCTGCTCGCTCCATGCACATGGAGGAGGGAAGCAATGCCTTAGAGCCATGATTTACCTACTCACATTTCCTTGCTGTATTTTTTTCTGGGTTGGCTTCCATTTAGTAGGGTTCCTACCTCTTGACAGCCAAGTACCTGAAATATTATTTGAGGAAGTGAAGATTAACAGCGACTGGGCAGAAGTCACTCTTCACATCTCAGGAATGGAAGGAGGGCACCACTATCAAATTTGAAAGGCACAGAACCAAGTTATTAAAATTTATTTAAAACCTAACAATGTATTTCCCTTATTTGCTCCCTTTTGGTCTGTTTAACCACTTCAGCCCTGGCAGGATTTACCCACTTCCTGACCAGGGCATTTTTTGCGATACGGCACTACGTCGCATTAACTGACAATTGCGCAGTCATGCGGCATTGTATACAAACAAAATATATGTCCTTTTTTTTCCCACAAATAGAGCTTTCTTTTGGTGGTATTTGATTACCTCTGCGGTTTTTATTTTTTGCGCTGTGAATAAAAAAAAGACTGACCATTTTGAAAAAAAACAAAACAATATTTTTTACTTTTTGCTAAGCTCTAACGAACAGGGCCCTCTGATTCCTCCTGTATTGAATTGTATTGTACTTGTACTGTCTGCCCTAATGTTGTAAAGCGCTGCGTAAACTGTCAGCGCTATATAAATCCTGTATAATAATAATATAATAAATCTAAAAAAAAAAAAAAATTCCTCATCAGTTTAGGTCAATATATATATTCTTCTACATATTTTTGGTAAAACAAAAAATCGCAATAAGCGTATATTGATTGGTTTGCGCAAAAGTTATAGTGTCTCCAAAATAGGAGATATATTTATGGCATTTTTATTTATTTATCTACTAGTAATGGCGGTGATCAGCAATTTTTAGCGGGACTGCGACATTGCAGCAGACAGATCGGACACTTTTTTGGGACTATTGACATTTATACAGCGATCAGTGCTATAAAAATCCACTGATTACTGTATAAATGTCACTGGCAGGGAAGGGGTTAACACTAGAGGGCGATCAAGGGGTTAAATGTGTTCCCTGGGAGGTGTTTCTAACTGTGGGGGGATGACTGGAGGAGGAGAGAGATCGCTGTTCCCGATCACTAGGAACAGCAGATCTCTCTCTCCTCCCCTGTCAGAACGGTGATTAACATTGACAGATCCCAACATTGACAGATCCCTGTTCTGGCTCTCTGTGGAGTGATTACGAGTGGCCCGCGGACATCGCGGCCGCCAGCCACGCACATCGACTCCGATGATAAGAACAGATACTACACTTGATCTTAGCTAAAAGGCAGAGAAGCAAGTACCACAGATTGTAGCTATGATTTTGTATATGTAATATCATATATATATTATGTATTTTTTTTTAGTTAGGCTATGGCAACTCATAGAGAATACAAGGTCCTTAAGAAACAAATGATGTGAAACGTATCAGCCACTCGAGTTGTGTTAGGCAGAGATATTCTTGAAAAATACATACGGTTATCACGATGTTGATACAAATCGGATTATCTTACAGTGACCTTCTGTCAGGTAATTTTTGCTGTCCCCCCTTGCATGCCAATTGAGACAGAAAGTGAGTTGAAGCGGAGTTCCACCTCAAACGTGGAACCCACGATTATATGCTCCCCCCCCCTCCAATGCCACATTTGGCACCTTTTAGGGGGGAGGGAGGAACGGGGGACGGGACCTGTTTTTGACAGGTTTCCTTCCCCACTTCTGGAGACAGGCCGTGGCACGCATGCAATGGGAGTCTGCCAGAAAACCCAGAGCAGGTGTGTGTGCGTATGCTCAGGGGAACTTACGTCCTAGATGGTATCTAGGCTGTGCAAAAAAAAAAAAAAAGAGTATTTTTTAGTAAACTGAAAGAGGGAGGGGGAAAGGGGCAGGAGAGCGGAACATAAAAAAAAAAAAAGCAGCCCATTCAAGTCAATGGGCTTTCTGTCAGGGCTGGGCTCAGCCCTTCCTTCTCTGAGCTGGCCGCTCAACTGTCGGCTAATTGCCAGCCCCTATCTCTCCAAAGTTACTCACCTGTTGATGATATCCTGCTTGTCAGTCCTGCCTACTTAAGCCGTCCAGCCCAGAGGATCTCTGCCTTCGCCTTAATCAACATCAAAGAGGTGCTCTCCTGAATTCCTGTTTAAAGACTTGCTTGGCTGACATCCCTTCTGGCTCCAGATCCTGCTTGCTGTTTTACTACACTCATCTCCGGCTCCCTGACGTTTGGCTTGTCTGACTATCCATTCCGGTTCCTGAACTCTGGCTATGTTTTGACTACATTTGTTCTATTTGCTCTTATTATTAAACAAATGTGATTTAACTGTACTTCTGTCTCGGTCTGATTTCATGGTTTCTAACAGTAGGTGAAGGCCATGAATTCAGAAGATGCAGTCAATTCACTCGTTGGTAATATTTTTCCAGATTGGATGAGCAAGATCACCGCGTGGATCAGTTTGCCATGGCGTTACAAACGCTCCTGAGTCGCACGGCTCACCTGGAATCTCCCACTGTGGCTGCTCTGGTACAACCTGTGTTGCAGGCCGTCCCTGCTGCTGCACCAGTCTCTATGCAGGCACCCGCCTTGTGTATTACCTCTATAAGTGGTATGTCTGGTTCCGCTCCGCTTCCCCAGCATTTTGGGGCGATCCAATACAAAGGGTTTCTCAACCAGGTTGAGATATACTTTGAGATGCTGCCCCAGGCGTTTCCCACAGACAGAAGCAAAGTAGGTTTCGTGATATCCGTGCTTTCTGAGAGAGCCTTGGCCTGGGCAAACCCTCTATGGGAGACGCAAAAACCCGTTGCCTTGAGTTACCCTGAGTTTGTGGCCTCCTTTAAAAGGGTATTTGACATTCCCGCACGCTCCGCTTCTGCTGCCAAAAGCCTCATATCCAGAGTACGAGAACTGTTGCCGACTACGCCATTGAATTCCGTATTTTGGCAGCAGAGGTTGCTTGGAATAATGAGGCCCTCGTGGCTGTTTTTTCTCATGGTCTCTCAGGAATCCATCAAGGATGAGACAGCAGCCAGAGATGTACCCACTGATTTGGAGAAGTTGATCACGTTTGCCATCCTCAATGACTCCAGACTCATAGAAAGACTCTCTTTTAAGGAGTGCTTGTGGAAGCCGGTTCCGTTGTCCATGGCCGTAAGGGCTCTCTTCACCATGAGATAATACAATTCCAAGTTATTTCCTCACCTAAGTTTCCGCTGGTTATTGTTATCCTTAGTTACAGACGCACAACCCCTCTTTTGATTGGCTCCGTGCTGAGGTTCTCTCCTGGTCGCCACAATGCAGTAAGACATGCTTCCAGAAGGTAGCCAAGGTCCTGTGCAGATCTTCACTCTCCTCCCTTCCGGAGGAGTACCGCGATTTTGACAAAGGTCAAGGCGGTAGTTTGCCTCCACACCGGCCGTATGATTACGCAATTGACCTTCAACCTGATGCCATCCCCCTCATGGCCAGGTTTACCCCTTGTCGGTCTTGGAGGATAAGGCCTTGGAGGAGTATGTTGCAGACGCACTTTCTCGAGGTTTCAGCCGCAAATCCTTGTCCCCTGCTGGTGCTGGTTTCTTCTTCGTGAAGAAGAGTGGTGAACTGAGACCTTGTATTGATTATAGGGGTCTCAGTCGTTTGACGATTAAGAATGCCTATCCGATTCCGTTGATTACGGAGTTATTTGACCACCTCAAGGGAGCAACGGTTTTCACGAAGCTTGATCTGAGAGGAGGGGCGTACAATCACGTGAGGATTAAGGAGGGCGACAAGTGGAAAACTGCGTTTAATACCAGAACAGGCCATTATGAGTACCTTGTAATGACTTTTGGCCTTTGAGAGTCTCAAGGCTGCCTTTGTTTCTGCTCCTGTGTTGGCACACCCTGATCCTATGTTGCCTTTTATCCAAGAAGTTTATGCTTCTGAGACTGGAGTTGGCGCCCTTCTGTCTCAATGTCCTAACTCTGAATGCGCTATGCATCCGTGTAGCTACTTTTCCAAGAAATTGTCACCGGCAGAGTGCAATTACGAGATTGGTGACAGAGAGCTGTTGGCAATCATTTTACCCCTGAAAGAATGGAGATATCTCCTTGAAGGTACCACTGTGCCGGTTCTAATTCTTACTGACCATAAGAATCTTACATTCTTGTATGAGGCTAAGCGCCTCTCTACCAGAAGGGCGCGATGAGCTCTTTTCTTGTCGAGTTTTAATTACATTGTCTCATTCTTACCCGGTACTAAGAATGTAAGGGCTTGTCACGACAATTTTCCTCCACTTCCAAGTTAGAGTCGGTTCCGGTGATCCCTCCTGATCGTATTCTGGCTATGGTTCGCACCAGTCTCACTTCTTTGTGTGATAAAATTCTTGCTGCTCAGGTCCGTGCTCCTCCTGAAAAACCTTGTGACCGCTGCTTTGTCCCAGAGAGTCTCTGTACTGCCGTACTCCAGACTTATCATTCTCCCAAGGCTGCTGGCCACCCTGGGAAGAATCAACCCTTTTGGGCCATTTTCCAACAATTCTGATGGCCTAGTCTACGTGCCGATATAACCGCCTTCGTAGCTGCCTGTTCCGTGTGTGCTCAGAGTAAGACTCCACGACACCTTCCAGTGGGCATCCTAAAACCCATACCCAATGGACAGAGGCCCTTGACCCACCGGTCTATGGATTTCATTGTGGAGTTACCCAACTCCCAGGGCAACACAGTTATCCTTATGGTGGTTGACCAGTTCTCAAAGATGTGTCATTGTATTCCACTAAAGAAGTTGCCCACTTCTAAGGAACTGGCTTCCATTTTTGCTCGGGAGATCTTTCGCTTACATGGGCTACCCAAGGTGATTGCTCAGACAGGGGTAGTCAGTTTGTGTCCCAGTTCTGGCAAGCTTTTTGTGCACAGTTGGGAGTTCAGCTTGCTTTCTCCTCTGCGTATCACCTGTGGTATAATGGGGCCACAGAATTAGCCAATCGTTCCTTGGAGCAATTCCTACGTTGCTATATTTCTGACCATTATAACAACTGGTCAGACCTATTACTGTGGGCAGAGTTTGCTCACAACAGTACCGTGTATTCTGCTTCTCGATTGTCCCCGTTTTTGGCGAATTATGGCTTCCAACCTTCCATGTTGCCTGCCTCGTTTGTTCCACAGGGTATTCCTGCGTTAGAGGAGCATCTCCGTGGTCTTTGTTCCACTTGGGCACAAGTCCAGGAGGCTTTGCGGTATGCTAATGATAGGTACAGACTTCATGCTGACCGCAGACGCCTGCCTGCGCCTTCCTACCAGGTTGGGGACAGGGTCTGGCTGTCATCTCTCAACCTTCAACTTTGTGTTCCCTCACTGAAATTCGCACCTCGGTTTATTGGGCCTTTCCATATTTTTCGCAGGATTAATCCAGTGGCTTACACATTAGACCTTCTTTCTAATATGTGTATTTCAAATGTATTGCATGTCTCCTTACTAAAACCTTTGGTCTGCAACCGCTTTACCACCTCGGTGCCACTTCCTCACCCTGTACAGGTTGAGAACCATGAGGAGTATGAAGTACAGTCCATTGTTGACTCCCGTAGGTTCCGTGAGAGCATACAGTACCTGGTGCATTGGAAAGGGTAAGGTCCAGAGGAACACTCTTGGGTCTCATCCTCGGACGTACATGCCCCTGTCCTCCTCCGTGATTTCCATAGACGTTTTCCCCTCAAGCCTGGTGGTCCTCCGAGGGGGAGGGGTCATTGAGGAGGGGGTACTGTCAGGGCTGGGCTCAGCCCTTCCTTCTCTGAGCTGGCCGCTCAGTTGTCGGCTAATTGCCAGCTCCTATCTCTCCACAGTTACTCAGCTGTTGATGATATCCTGCTTGTCAGTCCTGCCTACTTAAGCCGTCCAGCCCACAGGATCTCTGCCTTCGCCTTAGTCAACATCACAGAGGCGCTCTCCTGCATTCCTGTTTAAAGACTTGCTTGGCTGACATCCCTTCTGGCTCCAGACCCTGCTTTCTGTTTTATTACGCTTATCTCCGGTTCCCTGACGTTTGACTTGTCTGACTATCCGTTCCCGGTTCCTGAACTCTGGCTATGTTTTGACTACGTTTGTTCTAATTACTTTTATTATTAAACAAGTGTGATTTAACTGTACTTCTGTCTCGGTCTGATGTCATGGTTTCTGACACTTTCAAAAAACCAAAACGTCCTAAAAATCAGTTGTGTCAAAAACTATATGGTGCGTTGCCATGTGTTGCAGTACGTTGCCTTCCAAATGAATGGCACTGCAAGGCATGTAGTGTGTGTTGATGAGCGTTGCATTAACATGTGTACCCCTAAAACACATAGATGGAAATTTGCAGTTAATGAAAGTGCTGATACTGTGCAGCCTGGGAAGGTGGCGGGGGCGGGATAGTGACCAAGGTGCATTGCTTAGGTGCAATAGAGAACACCGCATCACCGACCTGGTTATTCTGTCAGGAAATAGGCTGGATATAAATTATTTGTCAGATGAAAAAATTCATATGTATGCATTTTAGCTGTGTATTTAATGTGTGGGGCAGCACAATGGCTTAGTGGTTAGAACTTCTGCCTTGCAGCACCAGGGTCCTTGACTTGAATGCCAGCTAGGACAATATCTGCATGGAGTTTGCATGTTCTCTTGTGCTTGCATAGGTTTCCCGTGAGTAAACTGTTTTTTAAATACATGCTGGTAAGTTAATTGTTACTAGTAAGTGTATGTAGGCATGTGAAATATGGACCTTAGTCTGTAAACACCTTGAGGACAGGGACTAAGAATGTAGAGTATGTAAAGCGATGCATAATTTGTCAGCGCTATATAAATATCTGTGCTTTAAAATGTGCTCTTCAGCTACATGTAACAGACTGTTCCTTGCTATTGTTTATTTTAGGATAAAAAAGGCAAACTGCAGTGTCTTCCAATGGAAGCTCATCTCTGGGCAAACTTCTCTCCCCTTCCATGCTTCCCTATTACCTATTTATTATTTTATATATACACTTTGCATATTATTTTATATATACTGTGATTCTGTACTTGCCAAATATGCTGCAGAAATCTCCCTCCACTGAGTCTGGCTGCAACCCTTTTAACTGTGGGCAGCTGAAGCTGCTGCCTGTTCACTTCCTGGATTTACACAGAGGCACACCTCCAGCCCTGCAGCTCTCATTGGCCCTCTTATGACTCATTCCCCCTCCCTTCCTGGCAAACTCTCATGAGAGAGAGAGCTGTGCATGATGTTATAAGCCTAGGCTTTTTACCAGACAAGATACAGGAAGTGGGCTGTATAAGGTATTTACTGGCAGAAAAAAAAATTTTTACTATCCAAAGTTAAAACAACAAGGGCAGAAAATTTAATAGATGGAAAGCTGAAAAAATTACTGAAGGTCAGCTTTAACCACTTGCCGACCAGCTCACGTACATTTACTGCGGCAGGTCGGCTCTCCTGCGCGATCCGACGTACCTGTGCGTCGGTCCGCGCAAGGAGGATAGTGGGAACGTACCCGCTGTGGGAGTGTGCCCGCAGATCCCGCTGACTCAATGTCTGCCGGCAACCCACGATCAATGTATATAGAGGCAGAACAGGGAACTGCCTATGTAAACAAGGCGATTCCCCACTCTGTCTAATGACCAGTTATCGGGAACAGCGATCTTTGTCATGTTCCAGTGAGCCCATCTCCCCTACAGTTAGAACACACACAGGGAACACATTTAACCCCTTGATCGCCCCCTAATGTTAACCCCTTCCCTGCCAGTGTCATTTTTACATTGATCAGTGCATTTTTTTTAGCACTGATCAATGTAATAATGTATATTAGGTAGTTGCACTCACCCTTATACTGTATGGTTGTTCCACCAATTAATTAAATCAAAATAGTGCCATCAATAAAAAACAATACATATATGTCATCATTTACTATCTAATGCAATGCGCCTGTCTTTTTAGATCCAGTGCGACAGGAATTCAAAAAACAAACAAAAAAATCTTCAAATCTTTTGCAAAATGCTGTGTTCTACAAGTCCCACCAGTTGTGTTCTTCATATATTTATCCATCCTGCTTGAATCAATTGTGCATCCAAAAAAATTATCATGATCTGTGATTTACCACTACCTTCCAATTTAAACGCTTACCAGGAAGCAGAAATAAAAACGCCTGTGTATATTTCTTTAAAGTGATTGTAAGGCTTAGTTTTTTTTTTGTTTTTTTTTTAATAACAAACATGTCACTTACCTTCACTATGCAGTTCGTTTTGCACAGAGTGGTCCCGATCCCCGACTTCTGGGGTCCCTCGGCGGCTCTCGCGGCTCCTCCCCGCATTGTATAACCCCCTAGGAGAAGCACTCTCCCGGGGGGGGTTACCTTGCGGGTGCGCCCCCGAGTCCAGCATTTGCGTCCATAGACGCAGAATGCTGGACTCAGCCCCGCCTCCCGCATCATTGTATTTGATTGACAGCAGCGGGAGTCAATGGCTGCGGTGCTATTAATCTATTCAATCAAGAGCTGAGACAATGGGCAGAGGGGAAGAACGCATCTCCGGCGGGGAATACAGGACTCAGGTAAGTAAAACGGGGGGGCTGGGGGACGGTCAGTGACAGAAGTTTTTTCACCTTAATGCATAGGATGCATTAAGGTGAAAAAACATGAGGGTTTACAACCCCTTTAACACCCAGTATGTCACGGTTTCGCCAGGTACAGAGTTATTTTCTTAAGTTTCTTCAAGTTGGCTTCTTATGTACTCATAGAAAACAAAGCGGCCATCATTGCGCAAAATTCCTGATGACGCATCTCTTATGTGAAACGCGTTGAGGCTATTTGTGCAACGCTGACATCATATCCTATGAACTACGCTCACATTGAGGCTTGAACCACACGCTGGTTCCCTGCATTCAGAGTGGCCATTACTGGAATGCTGGACAGACTCAGTGCTGGTCTAAGGCACATATGCAGGTGAGTGTAAACGTTTAAGCCTTTTACTAATCAAAATAAATGTGGAATTTTGCGCAATGATGGCCGTTTTGTTTTCTATAAGTACATAAGAAGCCACATTGAAGAAACTTAAGAAAATAACTCTGAACCTGATGAAACTGTGACATACTGGGTGTAAAAGAAATATACACAGGCATTTTTTTTTCTGCTTTCTGGTTAGCATTTAAATTGGAAATCGGTGGTAAATCACGGATCACGATCATTTTTTGGATGCACAATCGATTCAAGCATGGTGGATAAATATATGAAGAACACAACTGATGGGATTTGCATTTTGCAAAAGTTTTGAAGTTTTTTTTTTTGTTTGTTTTTTGATTTCCAGTCGCACTGGATCTAAACAGACAGGAGCATTGCATTAGATAGTAATTGATGACACATATGTATGGTTTGTTATTGATGTCACTATTTTATTACAGTGTAATAATGTCACTGGTCCCCAAAAAGTGTCATTTGGGTTCAGATTTGTCCGCCACAAAATCGCAGTCCTGATAAAAATCGCAGATCGCTGCCATTACCAGTAAAAACAATAAAAAAATAAATAAAAGTCCCTAAATCTATTACGTAGTTTGTAGATGTGATAACTTTTGCGCAAACCAATCAATATACACCTATTGCGATTTTTTTTTTTTTTCTATCAAAAATATGTAGAAGAATTTATATCGACCTAAACTGATGAATACATTTGTTTTTTTATATATTTATTGGGGATATGTATTATAGCAGAAATTAAAAAATATATATATTTTTTTTTCAATTGTTCTTTTTTTGTTTATAGCATAAAAAAAAGCCCCAGAGGTGATCAAATACCACCAAAAGAAAGCCCTATTTGTGGGTAAAAAAGGACTTTAATTTTGTTTGCGTACAACGTCGCACGACCGCACAATTGTCAGTTAATGCGACGCAGTGCCGTATCGCAAAAAAATGGCCTGGTCATTAAGGGGCCAAATCCTTCCGGGGCCGTTAAGAACCCACTTCTTTACTTACCTGAACCAGCACTGCATCATGTGCCTGCTAAAATGCGAGAGCGCTCCCTAGCTGGACAGTGTGTATCCATAGACACACACAGCCCAGCTCAGCCACACCCCCTGCTCCCACCTCACTGGATTTGACGGACAACAGCCAATGGATCCTGCTGATCTCAGTCTGTTCTGTGAAACCAGGAGTAGAGAGAGCAGAGCGCTGCTGCAGACAGGCACAGTACTGGATTGACAGAGGACTCAGGTAGGTATTTAGGTAGTGGGGGGAGGGGGGGATAAACAAATAGAAGTTTTTTTTACCTTAATGCAGATAATGCATTAAAGTGTTACTAAACCCACAGCAGTAAAACCAGTCTGTATATGCAGTAAAGCATGCTTGTTAAACTCACTGTGGAACCTCTAGGGAGGTTAAGGTAAAAAACCTTTTGACTTTAGAACCACTTTGGGGTAGCTATACATGGCTCTATTTTCTCTCTCCAGGTTGAACAAGTGAGAAATCAATTAATTCCCCCATCCACGCAAAACAGTGCTGGTGGAGGAATCTCCACTGCTGTATATTGTATTCAGGCAGCTGCTGCACCCAAGGCTACCTGAATACAATGGTGCTGCCAAATAGTCACTACATGGGATAAGATGCACTTATGGTTCCGAATGTAAATTTTCCATCCAATTCGATTTTTAATTGTTCGTGTGGTGCTTGCAGGGCAAAATCCCGATAAAACCCAGACAAAATTTATACCACCTATAGCCAACTTTACAGGAAGTCAGCTTTGTGCAAGAAAGTATCCCCCCCCCCCCTAAAAAGCTTATCTCAACCAGAATCAGCTCAATAAAAAGATCCAGAGAAGATTTCATCCGCATCTGTGAATGTCATTGATGGTTCTTTCACATCCACCAAGTTATAATTAGATTTACTATGCTCTTCTCCCAAGTAGCCCTCGTGCAAACTTTCCATTTAATGTCAGTGATCTGATTTATTACATAAGGAAACATGTCTTGTCTGGTGACAGCAGCATTGCTCATCACATGAACATGAGAACTGCCTTCAGCCGTGCTGTGACAATGATCCTCTGTCTCCGCATAGCTCTCAATTCTTCCACTGGTTATCTGAACCAGAAGCAGCAGACATGCAGGAGACGCCAATCAGAGTGTACAGCCAGGGAGGAATAGCCACACACAGCTCTGAGAGACACACTGCAGGAGACTGTGTCCAGGACATTCACACAAACACCTGCTCAAAGTCTAAAATAGAAGACGCTTTGGTCTAGAGCACAAACTTAAAGTGGTGTTCCAACGAAAAAAAAAAAAAAAAGCATGAATGTTCCTAAAAAAAAAAAAAAAAAAAAATTTGGAAAAATTTTTTTTTTTTTACTCACCTCTAAATTGCTGTTGCTAGGGGGTCCCTCGTCAGCAGCTGCAGTATTTGTAGCTGACTTTTAATTTTGGTTTTTAAAACGGGAACTCCTCTTAAAGGGTATGTAAAAAAAAAAATAAATACATGTCATACTTACCTTCGCTGTGCAGTTGGTTTTACACAGAGTGGCCCCGATCCTCCTCTTCTGGGGTCCCTCAGCGGCGCGCCTGGCTCCTCCTCTTCTCGAGTGCCCCGTTGGAGAGCCGCTCTCTCTCTGGGCACTCGTGCGGGCGCGCCCGTGTCCTGCTGCTGCGTCCATTGACACAGGCAGCAGGACTCGGCCCCGCCCCCCCCCCCCCGCTCCCGCGTCATTGGATTTGATTGACAGCAGCGAGAGCTATTGGCTGTCAGAGGAGTGCTACCCTGGTACCTCTCTTTTTAAAGCGGAACTCTCCATTAAAAAAAAACTGCAAGGCAGGCTCATTACATGCAAAATCAACAACTCCTGCAGCACTCACACACAAATACTTTGTGCAAAAATGAACAAAAAGTCTCTTCTGCAATAAAATAAAGGTACCTGCCTGCTCACAGCCTTCTTTAGAATGTACACTGAGCTGCACAAGCACAACTCAGTTTACATTTCGGCACAGATCCTGTGTACAGGGATGACAGAACTCCTGCATTTGCACACAAATGTGGTTATCCCAAATCAACCAGTAAAAACTCACACCCAGAGGAAGCTAGGTACAAGATACCATCGCTGGCGGGGGACCTTGGACCACTGCGGACTTTAGTTCCACTGTTAAATATTCAGATTCCCCCATCCTCGTTAAACCACATAGATGAATAAATCTGCTGCCAGGCTGGCACTTGCCATTGATGAGATGCAGGCACTGTTCAACTGAGAATTTTCCACACAGTTCCTTCGAAAAAAAAAGTTGACTGAAAATTTCACTTTTGCAGAACCTGGTGGTGTCAACAGGGCCACCCATGGAATGAATTTCGGATGATTCTGCAGGTATCTGCCAAAATTTTATATATCCAGCTTAAGCCTGTCCCTCCTACTATTCCTCCCCCCCGCACAACTAGAGCCCCTTATTGATGCTCTCACCATAGACTTGGGATCTGGAGCAGAAGAAAAGGATCAAAATACCACATGGTGGGTCCTGGTTCTCAGATGACCCATAGGCTTCCATGCATGTCTAGGAAAACAAAACACTGCTGTTAGAAAAGTCGGACTTTCCCCTTCTGTACTGCCAGTCACTGGTACTTTATCCTGAAATCTAACATTTTCCTTCAGTGTGGCTAGAAGGATATCTACAAAGAGTTTAATCTCCTCCTCCACAGCAAATCTGTACTCTTCTTTAGTCTTTGCTTTTGGCCTAAACAGGTCGTCCTCGTCACCAACACATAAATATATGTCACTGCCCGAGTGGCAGATCCCAGAGAACACAGAGCCAACCTGACCTCAATTTCCTTCACCCACTATTCCTGTTTCTCCCAATAGGTTCCGAATGAACAAGGTTTAACTTCTCGACATCAACATGAAAGTATTTACATGACACAAAGTAAATGTCTTACCACAAAGGAAAAAGCAGTTTCCAAAAAAAAAAATTAAACCTCTTTCATACCGTAATACTCAATAAACCCAACACATTTTTTTTTAAAGCTGAGCTTACAAACATCTAAATACACACATAAAATACATACAGTGGGGACGGAAAGTATTCAGACGCCCTTAAATTTTTCACTCTTTGTTATATTGCAGCCATTTGCTAAAATCATTAAGGTTCATTTTTTTTCCTCAATTATGTACACACAGCACCCCATATTGACTGAAAAACACAGAATTGTTGACATTTTTGAACATTTATTAAAAAAGAAAAACTGAAATATCACATGGTCCTAAGTATTCAGACCCTTTGCTCAGTATTTAGTAGAAGCACCCTTTTGATCTAATACAGCCATGAGTCTTTTTGGGAAAGATGCAACAAATTTTTCACACCTGGATTTGGGGATCCTCTGCCATTCCTCCTTGCAGGTCCTCTCCAGTTCTGTCAGGTTGGATGGTAAACGTTGGTGGACAGCCATTTTTAGGTCTCTTCAGAGATGCTCAATTGGGTTTAAGTCATGGCTCTGGCTGGGCCATTCAAGAACAGTCACAGAGTTGTTGTGAAGCCACTTCTTTATTATTTTAGCTGTGTGCTTAGGGTTATTGTCTTGTTGGAAGGTAAACCTTCGGCCCAGCCTGAGGTCCTGGGCACTCTGGAGAAGGTTTTAGTCCAGGATATCCCTGTACTTGGCCGCATTCATCTTTCCCTCCATTGCAACCAGTTGTCCTGTCCGTGCAGCTGAAAAACACCCCCACAGCATGATGCTGCCACCACCATGCTTTACTGTTGGTACTGTATTGGACAGGTGATGAGCAGTGCCTGGTTTTCTCCACACATAGCGCTTAGAATTAAGGCCAAAAAGTTCTATCTTGGTCTAATCAGACCAGAGAATCTTATTTCTCACCATCTTGGAGTCCTTCAGGTGTTTTTTTTAGCAAACTCCATCCGGGCTTTCATGTGTCTTGCACTGAGGAGAGGCTTCCGTCGGGTCACTCTGCCATAAAGCCCCGACCGGTGGAGGGCTGCAGTGATGGTTGACTTTCTACAACTTTCTCCCACCTCCCAAACTGCATCTCTGGAGCTCAGCCACAGTGATCTTTGGGTTCTTCCTTACCTCTCTCACCAAGGCTCTTCTCCCCGAATAGCTCAGTTTGGCCGGACGGCCAGCTCTAGGAAGGGTTCTGGTCGTCCCAAGCGTCTTCCATTTAAGGATTATGGAGGCCACTGTGCTCTTAGGAACCTTAAGTGCAGCAGAATTTTTTTTGTAACCTTGGCCAGATCTGTGCCTTGCCACAATTCTGTCTCTGAGCTCTTCAGGCAGTTCCTTTGATCTCATGATTCTCATTTGCTCTGACATGCACTATGAGCTGTAAGGTCTTATATAGACAGGTATGTGGCTTTCCTAATCAAGTCCAATCAGTATAATCAAACACAGCTGGACTCAAATGAAGGTGTAGAACCATCTCAAGGATGATCAGAAGAAATGGACAGCACCTGAGTTAAATATATGTGTGTGTCACAGCAAAGGGTCTGAATACTTAGGAGCATGTGATATTTCAGTTTTTCTTTTTTAATAAATCTGCAAAAATGTCAACAATTCTGTGTTTTTCTGTCAATATGGGGTGCTGTGTGTACATTAATGAGGAAAAAAAATGAACTTAAATGATTTTAGCAAATGGCTGCAATATAACAAAGAGTGAAAAATTTAAGGGGGTCTGAATACTTTCCGTCCTCACTGTATATGGCGACGGATTCCCTTACTAAAGGATTTGTATTTCTATCCATCCAGTCTTGAGATATACACAGCTCTGCATACAGCCTTGCCTTTTCTCTTATGCAGAGAACTTACAGGTCTTGTCCCTCCTGATGGGCTAGTCACTCTGTCTGCTCCTATCAGCATGCTCTTTGCAATAGTTCCTGTTTTTCCCTCCCCCTCTCTGAACCCTGATACTAAGTCAAATTAGGTACCTACCCGTTTTGTTGTTGTGTCTTTTACATCGCCCTAAAGTTCAGCTTTAAAGTTGGTCGTACACTACACAATCTAGGTACAGTCTCCTTTATACAGTATCTCACAAAAGTGAGTACACCCCTAACATTTTTGTAAATATTTTATTATATCTTTTCATGTGACAACACTGAAGAAATGACACTTCGCTACAATGTAAAGTAGAGAGTGTACAGCTTGTATAACAGTGTAAATTTGCTGTCCTCTCAAAATAACTCAACACAGCCATTAATGTCTAAACCGCTGGCAACAAAAGTGAGTACACTCCTAAGTTAAAATGTCCAAATTGGGCCCAAAGTGTCACCATTATTTTTCAGCACTGCCTTAACCCTCTTGGGCATAGAATTCACCAGAGATTCACAAGTTTCCACTGGAGTCCTCTTCCACTCCTCTGACGACATCACGGAGCTGGTGGATGTTAGAGACCTTGCGCACCTCCACCTTCCATTTGAGGATGCCCCACAGATGCTCAATAGGGTTTAGGTCTGGAGACATGCTTGACCAGTCCATCACCTTTACCCTCAGCTTCTTTAGCAAGGCAGTAGTGGTCTTGAAGGTGTGTTTGGGGTCGTTATCATGTTGGAAAACTGCCCTGCAGCCCAGCCTCTGAAGGGAGAGGATCATGCTCTGCTTCAGTATGTCACAGTACATGTTGGCATTCATGGATTCAATGAACTGTAGCTCCCCAGTTCTGGCAGCACTCATGCAGCCCCAGACCATGACACTCCCACTGCCATGCTTGACTGTAGACAAGACACACTTGTCTTTGTACTGCTCACCTGGTTGCCGCCACACATGCTTCACACCATCTGAACCAAATAGGTTTATCTTGGTCTCATCAGACCACAAAACATGGTTCCAGTAATCCATGTCCTTAGTCTGCTTGTCTTCAGCAAAGGGTTTGCGGGCTTTCTTATGCATCATCTTCAGAAGAGGCTTCCTTCTGGGATGACAGCCATGCAGACCAATTTGGTGTAGTGTGTGGCATATGGTCTGAGCACTGACAGGCTGACCCCCATCCCTTCAACCTCTGCAGCAATGGTGGCAGCACTCGTATGTCTATTTCCCAAAGACAACCTCTGGATATGGCGCTGAGCACGTGCACTCAACTTCTTTGGTCGACCATGGCAAGGCCTGTTCTGTGTGGAACCTGTCCTGTTAAACCGCTGTATGGTCTACTCACTCTATTGCAACTGCCTTGACCTCATATTCTCCTACCTATGAACTCCATGCAACCTCTCCAGCATTCCTTTTCCCTTCTCTGATCACCACCTTATTAGTTTCACTCTATCCTTATCTTCCTCCTACTTGCCTTCCAACTACCAAACAATTACCTGTAGAAAACTTTGCCATCTTAACCCTTCTCTTCTTTTTTCTCCTACAGATTGTCTCTATGACATCCTTGTCCTGCCCCAACCGGGCCACTTCTATCTACAACAGTTCACTGTGACTCACCCTGGATACCTTGCCCCCCTCACTATGCACAGAATCAGGCCCTGACCACTACAACCCTGGCAGACAGACAAGACCAGAAGCCTCAAAAAACAGAGCCATGCTCTTGAGCGTCTGTGGCGTAAGACTAAGTTGCAGCAAGAGTTCAGCCAACATAAATCTGCCCACCAAAAATACCATTCCTGCCTCCACACTGCCAAACAGACCTACTTTATCACTCATTAACACCCTCTCACGCAGTCCCCGTCAACTCTTTTTTACCTTTAACACTGTACTTCGTCCTCCATTACCTCCACCCACTAACTTACTCACTGCCCAGGAGATTGCTAATCACTTCAAAAATAAGACTGAGACAATTTGTCTCGAGATCTCCACTCTACAGATATCTCCCTCACTTTACACTCTTTGTCCTCCTGTACAATCAATACTCTTTTTTAACCTAGCTACTACAGAGGAAGTCAAATTTTTTTTAACGCCCACCTAACCTCCTGCCTGCTGGACCCTGTTCCTTCTCAAATACTATGGTCACCCTCTGACTCTATCCTACACTCTATAACTCATAACTTCAACCTCTCCCTCTCTACTGGCATCTTCCCCAACTCTCTGAAACATGCACTAGTCACTCCCATAGCAAAAAAGGCCTCACTGGACCCCACCAATCTTAACAACCCAAGACCTATTCTCCTTACTCCCTTTGGCTTCCAAACTTCTTAAATGTTTAGTCTACAAGCGACTGAGTGACGACCTCATTGAGAATAATCTTCTTGATCCCCTTCAGTATGGATTTCGTCCTCAGCACTCCACAGAAACTGTTCTCCTAAAACTCACAAACATCTTACTAACAGCTAAAACCAATGGTCATTATTCCGTACTCCTACTCTTGGACCTCACCGCTGCCTTTGATACAGTTGATCACCCCCTCCTCCTCAAAAAACGCAATTTGCTTGGTATGCATTGCTGTGTTCTCCATTGGTTCAAATCTTATCTATCTCACTGCACCTTCACTGTCACTTACAGCTCCACTTCCTCCTCTCCAAACCCTCTTACCGTTGAAGTCCCCTAAGGTTCTGTCCTTGGACCTCTACTATTCTCGATCTACACGTCCTCCCTGGGTCAGCTGATAGCCTGCCATGGCTTCCACTACCATTTAGATGCCGATGACACCCAAAGCTATCTATCTCTCTACCCCTCAGCTCACCCCATCAGTCTTCTCACACATCACTAATTTACTAACAATCATATAAGCCTGGATATCACACCACTTCCTCAAACTGAATCTATCTAAAACCGAGCTCATAATATTTCCTCCCCCACGTGCCCCTTCCCCTGACTTCTCTGTCAAGATCAATGGCACAACTATCAGTCCTTCCCCACATGCCAGGATGCTAGGGGTAACCCTAGACTCTGAACTGTCCTTTCAGGCCCACATCCAATCCCTGTCCAAATCATGCCGCCTTAGCCTCCGCAACATCTCTAGAATACGCCCCTTTTTAAGCAATGACACCACCAAGCTTCTAATTCATTTCCTGGTTATCTCTGGCCTCGACTACTGCAACTCACTCCTCATCGGATTACCTTTACATACACTATCCCCCGTTCATTCCATAATGAATGCTGCCGCAAGACTCATCCACCTTACCAACCGTTCAGTGTCCACCACCCCTCTCTGCCAATCACTGCACTGGCTTCCACTCACCCAACGAATAAAACTCAAAGTACTAACCATAATTTACAAAGCCATCCACAACTCTGCCCCCAGCTACATCACTAACCTAGTCTCAAAATACTAACCAAGCTACTCTCTTCGGTCCTCCCTAGACCTCCTGCTCTCTAGCTCCCTTGTCACCTCCTCCCAGGCTGGCCTCCAGGATTTCTCCAGCTTCTCCCCTCCTTTGACGATCCCTGATAACCCTTCTCTTTAAAGAAGCTTATCCTGCTTCTAACTAATACACTGTTTTACTTTCTCCATCAGCTCATCTTACCTTTTGTATCAATTGACCCTCCCGCCCAGATTCTAAGCTCTAACGAGCAGGGCCCTCTGATTCCTCTTGTACCAAATTGTAATGTAACTGTAATGTCTGCCTTCATTTTGTTAAGTGCTGCGGAAACTGTTGGCGCTATATAAATCCTGTATAATAATAATAATAATCTGTCCCGTTAAACTGCCACCTTGGCCACCATGCTGCAGCTCAGTTTCAGGGTCTTGGCAATCTTCTTATAGCCTAGGCCATCTTTATGTAGAGCAGAAATTCTTTTCTTCAGATCCTCAGAAAGTTATTTGCCATGAGATGCCATGTTAAACTTCCAGTGACCAGTATGAGAGAGTGAGAGCGATAAAATCAAATTTAACACACCTGCTCCTCATTCTCACCTGAGACCTTGTAACACTAATGAGTCACATGACACTGGGAGGGAAAATGGCTAATTGGGCCCAATTTGGACATTTTCAATTAGGGGTGTACTCACTTTTGTTGCCAGCGGTTTAGATATTAATGGCTGTGTGTTGAGTTATTTTGAGGGGACAGAAAATTTACACTGTTGTACAAGCTGTACATTTACTACTTTACATTGCAGCAAAGTGTCATTTCTTCAGTGTTGTCACATGAAAAGATATAATAAAATATTTACAAAAATGTGAGGGGTGCACTCACTTTTGTGAGATACTGTAGTTACCAAAAATGTGTACTAGAAGGACACACCCAATAATTTATTCAATTTGTATCAAATCAGGCAGGCCCTTGCACAAATTGTATAGTGTATAGTCATGTTTAGGGAAGTTGGGTACACATATATTTAATTTTAGTACAGAAAAGGGAATGGTTCAAACTCCTGCAGATCTGTGTCCCATTAAGGCCCCTTTCATATGGGGATAATTCTATTTGGATCAGTAGGGGATCCGCTCACAGATCCCCTGCTGATTGGAGCCCACACTGCTCTATGGACTGCTAGGAGTAAATCAACTCCACTGTCCGTTTACACCAAACTACTCTCTGATCCGATCCATCTAAATAAAAGAGGACAAATTCCCCTCTGTTTTTTTAGCAGACTGTATCAGATTCAGAGATAGTCAATCCATTTACACCCATCTGTCCATAGGGGTGAATGGATCATCAGATCAGGTCTACTGATCGGACCCGCCGTCTGAAAGGGTCCCAAGAGGTTTGCCTGCACTTCTTGTCTTTTGAGTACAACATGAAGTAGAAAGAAACATCTCAAAAGTGAGGAAAATCCCCTCTTAAAGAGAATTTCCAGGCTCCTCCCCCCCCCAAAAAAAAGTCAGCAGCTACAAATACATCGCATCACGGCATCTGAACTAAGGGAAGCGGGAAGTAAAGCCTTGCAGCTTCACAGCCAGTTTCCTACTGCACATGCGTGAGTCGTGCTGCGCCTTGTGAATGGTCCCATAGTCTTCTGGGAACTGTGATGTTTCCCAGGAGACTGTGGGGGAAGGAGGGGGGGGGCCGAACTTCTGGCTCTGTTCACCGCGCAATCTGAGCCAGAAGTGGGAGCGAGTATCTGTCAAAACCAGGTAGTTGCCCACCCCCTCCCCCAAAAAATTGCCAAATGTGGAAGTGGAGGGGCAGTGGGTGCAAACAAGCAGAGCTTCCCCTTTTGGGTGGAGCTCAACTTTACGCTGTCCATACACTGTCATTAGGCGAAACAAAAGAAAAGTAACCGATTTCTCCATCCACACTAAAGTCGCAAACGGTCAAATCTCCCATGCTGATTGTTGTATTCTGACGGCCAGTGCTGCCAGCTGTCAGAATACTGATACAGTGCCTTAATCTGATTGGACGCAGGCACTGTTCAGATAACAATTTTCAACTTGGCTGAATAAGAGAAGATCAACTGACTCCCCCATCCATGTTAACAGCATGGATGGAGGAATCTCCACTGCCGCCCATCGTTTTCAGGCAGTCGTGCCATCTGCAGCTGCCTGAATACAATTACCCTTTCAAACAGTGAATGCATCTAATAGTATTCAGTGATGGTTCTGGCAATAATTTTCCATTTGGCTCAGCCAATTTTTAAAACTGCTTTTGTCGAGTTGGGTGGTGCTTAAAGTGTTTGTTAAACCCCCCCCCAAAAAAAAAAACTGATTCTGTGCCCTTAAAGCATGTTATACAGCACAGCACTTGTACTGTGTCATTTGGCCCCATGTATCACCTGAACTACCTGTCTGATCCTGCCTGGCTATGCCCTTCCCCCTGTACGCTGACCACAATATATCAGGGCTGCTGAGCCCCAACACAGTTGTCAGCGTATGTGCCTTAGTCAGCCCCAGCCTGCTCTCTGTCTCCTGTGTCCTCTCCTCCATCCTCTCCCACCTCCCCTCTCTGACTGTCTGCTAGTGTCAGCGCCCGCATACCCCCCACTCCTGCTGCTCTCATACTCAAGATTAAAATGCTTATTAGAACAATAAGTTCCCCTGTGTCTGCATTATATCATAAATATGCTTATCTGTACTGAGAACAGAGTCTTCCTGCGATCATGAGACTCCTCGGCTCGCTCTCTCCTCTCCTCCCTGGCTGACATCAGTGGCAGTGCTCGGCCCCACCTGCTGGAACTGTCAGCCGGACAGAGGAGAGGAGGCAACTGATCGCAGATGCTGTGTTTTCAGTGCAGATAAGCATATTTATGATTTAACACAGACACAGGGAAACATATTGTTCTAATACAAGTGGCTTAACAACCACTTTAAAGGACCACCTGATGAATCAGCCAAAATTCGAGCCATCTGTGAGCAGCCTAATGCCCTGTACACATGACCGGTTTTGCCGTCGGAATAAACTCTGAAGGTTTTTCCGACGGAATTCCGCTCAAGCTGTCTTGCTTACACACGGTCACACCAAATTCCGACCGTCCAGAACGCGGTGACGTACAACACGTACAATAGGTCTAGAAAACGGACGTTCAATAGTCAGTAGCCAATGGCTTCCCTCCGTACTTACTTCAGAGCATGCGTCGTTTTTGGTGCGTCAGAACAGCATACAGAGCGGTTTTTCTGATAGTAATTTGTTCCGTTGGAAAAATATAGAACATGTTCTCTATCTAAGTCCGTCTGAATTTTCGACAGAAAAAGTCCGATGGGGCATACACACGGTCGGAATATACGATGGAAAGCTCCCATCGGACTCTTTCTCTCGGAAATTCTGCTCGTGTGTACGTGGCATTAGGCCAGCGATACACAGCAAATTTCCTTCCTGCAACCTGTTTACTTGATTCCCCACATCAACACAGACAGTGTCGAAGCAGGAATCCTTCCTGGGCCACTGCCTTCCCCCGCCCACCATCGACCCCTGCTGAGAGAAGACCGTAATCATTGCTAGCGACTATAGCAGCCGCTAGTGATTATCAAGGATGAAATCCAGCATGCTGGTTGTATCCAAGTTGTTCGAGCGATCAACTTGGTACATTCAGCCTGCCCACGCGCAGTTCAAATCTCGGCCAGTTACTGTTGAACCAGACAAGATTTGAACTGTGCATGGTTATTTGAGTTATTGTATTCTAACAGCGGTCAGAATACACCAATCAGTGCTGCCAGCTATAGCCAGCTGCAATGATCGCTTGGGTAAAAAAATCTGACAGGGTGATTGTAAAGAAGTCAATCAGTAGGTTGACTGACTTTTGTACAACCAGCCTGCCCATACATGAGTCGAAATCTGTCTGGTCCCTGCTAAACTGGCTAAAATTTTGATCCATGTATGACTGCCTTTAGGCTTAGTAAAGCAATGCGTAAAATTGACAGCACTATACAAGTACCTGTAATAATAATACTACTACTACTAATAGTAATACACATATCAATTCCTCCACAATGATCACCCCTGCCAGCTATTGTATTTGACAGCTTCAGTTTACCTGAACAGTGACAGAAAATGATTTTATGCAGTCACAATTTTCCATCTGGTTCCTTTGACAAAAGTCGATTAAAACTCAACTTTTGTCAAGCCAGGTGGTGACAACAGGACCAACTGCATTGCAAATTGCTGCTGAATCGGCTGAAACCCCAGCTGTCTATAACAGATTTAGAATGTGAGCAATATTCGTTCTAGGATAAGGCTGCACAGACAGTAGGTCTTGATTGCACTGGATTCCTTATCATCCTTGTCTACATACTACAGCCATTACAACTGGGTCTCAGTCACGTGAATAGAGAAACAAGAAAATGACAGACGTGTACTGTGGTAATGAGTGTTATACCCCATGTTGCCATAACAAAGCACTTTGGGCGGTATGGTACCATTCATTTTACATACCAACCCAACGCACAAGTACAATAGGTGCCAACAACTCTACACTACAGCGGAACAACATGTGCGTTGTGGTTCCCTGCCTAAAAAAAAACAAAAAAGATGCAGCTTTGTATTTTGTTCAGCTGCAGTTCGTTGACTATTTAAAGTGATTTACAAATCATCAACGCCAAAAAATGTGCACCAAAATGAAATAATCAGTTCACTCTGTACGCTTAGGAGAACACTAGGCAGTGCCGTGAAACATTGTTCAACCAATAAAAAGCAGAAGCATCGTAATAGAAATTGACAGAGAGAAACATCTTTGGACATCGTGTTCCCAAAGAAGTGCAGCGTGATACAAGCAGGCATGAAAGGAACTGGGTGGTGTCAACACAGATTGGTAAAAACTAATTACTGCCCTTCACTGGCAACACAAAACGTGTCAACAGAACCCTTCAATGAATGCGTGGTGAGCATGTTTGATTAGGAAAGAGTGGCCGGGCCAGAGCTCTGTTTTCTTCAGGAGTGTTTCGTCAGCCCTCATTCCGCTGGTACAGCTACTCTGTAGGAGTTCATCTCATTTCAGCCGTGGAAGAATAAGGGGCTTTTCTTCCTGCCAAGTACCGAGACGCTCTGTTGCCTCACAATCCCAACTCATGGACCCCTTTCTCTTCTGCCTTGAAAGACCTTAATGGGACTGGCACTGTATATTCCCGGACTTAACAAGTGTACAAGCCTTGCTCACAAGTGCTTTGATTCTCATGGTGCGTGCTCACATGTGTGGTGTTGGCAGGAAACGGCCAATGCCCTCTCTCAGGCCACAATTAAAGAAAATCGCGGCGCTTTACAACACGGCAGATGAATGGGCTTTGTGATGTTCCAAAGGCTTGTTTCAACAAATCTCTTTTTTTATTTTATTTTAAATGGAAATCTGAGTTGTCCATAAAGACATAAATAGGATATACTACTGATTTATTCTAGGGGGTACTCTAATGGAGAGTATTATTTACCCTACTGCACAGGTTCTTCAGGCAACCACTGGTCCTACATTAAAAGGGATGAGGTTGAAGGACCCTCCACATTCCAGGGCAGGAGAAGGCAAATGTGTTGACTGCTGTAGGATTGAGGAATAAGGTAAGTATTAAGCTGGCTATACACTAGTAGAATTTCACTTGAATTATTTTGCTTTAAAGTGGAGCTCAAGTCGCCCCGCCCCAGCAAAAAATTAAAAGTCATCAGCTACAAATGCTGTAGCTGCTGACTTTTACCAATTAGGGCACTTACCTGTCCAGGGATCCCTCTGTGTCCTTGCCAAAGCCGATTCTTGAATCGGCTCTCGGGTGCTGGCGCCACCATCTTGGGTAAGGGAAACTGGCAGTGAAGCCTTGTGGCTTCAAAGCGGGTTTCCTACTGCACATGCGCAAATCGTGCTGTGCTTTCTCAATTGGCCGGCTGCGGCAAGGGCCGAACTTCTGGCAGCAGCAAACTCAACAGGAAGTGGGAGCGGGTACCTGTCAAAACCAGGAACCCCCCCCCCCCCCGGATAGGTGCCAAATGTGGCACCGGAGGGAGGAGACAGACCAGCGGAGCTTCCCCTTTTGTGTGGAGCTCCACTTTAAGAACGTTTTAGTGATTGTTAATGGGGTCAAATCAACATTCAATTTTGACCACAGTGACAAGAGAGTTGGAAAGAGCAGGATGGAAATTTTTTTCTTGTATGAATAAATTTCTAACGGTTTATGTGGTTTTCGTTCGGGATATTACAGTCATTTAAAAATGATGTTAAAGCTGTTGTAAAGGCTCAAAGTTTTTTTTTTGTTTTCATACATTCTCTGTGCAGTAGCCCCCCTAATACTTACCTGAGCCCTATCATGATCCAGCAATGTGCACAAAAGCCCCTGCTCTCTGGGGCCTCTCCCTCCTCAATCACAGCCAGTGAACCAATGAGGCTAGAAAGGGGGCGGGCCGAGTCACAGCTGTGTATGTGAATGGACACGCAAAGCAGCTGCTCAGGAGCGAACCTGCTCGGCAGGAGGGAGGAGGATCAGGGCTACTCTGTGCAAAACCATTGCATAGAGCAGGTAAGTGTAGTATGTTTGTTATTTCAAAAAAATAAACAAAAAAAAAATTAACAAATTACCTTTGGGCCTCATGCACACTGGATGTTTTTGGACGTTTTTACAGCAACTGTTTTTGGCTTCAGACATTTTTTTATACAGTCAATAAACTCCCCATCATGTTATCCTATGTGTCCATGCACACATAGGCTGTTATCAGCAGTTTTTAGCTGGGGCGTTTCTTGGCTTTAAAAAAAACCCAAAACTAGTGGCTTCTGAGAGGAGTTTTTTTAGCTGTAAAAACGCTCTAACATCCATAAACGCATATAAACGCAGATAAACGATCAAAAATACAGCTCACTAGTGTTTAACGTTTTTGATACATTGAAAAAAAAAAAACGCTATTGCAGAAACTTTGAAAAACTCACTGCAAAGCTACTGGTGTTTTTATAAAGTTTTTTTAACGTTCAGTAAGCATGAGGCCTTAAAAGCGGAGTTAAAAGTATAGCTGCTGACTTTCAATAAACACACACTCACCTGTCCCATGGTCCAGCAATGCGGGCGCCCGCAGCCTCGCTCCTCTTCCCCTCCTCTCCGCGGCGCCGTCAAAGCAACTGTGGGCACCCGGCCGTGACAGCCTATGGCTTCACGGCCGGGCGCGAGACACGCTACACTCTGCTATTGGCCAGGAAATCTTCTGGGACCTGTGACATGTCCCAGAAGATCACTAGCAGAGAGGGGCCACCTAGGGCGAGAGGAGGAGTTGCCTAGGCGGCTAAGAAGAGGAAGGAGGAAGTGGGACAGGAAGTCCCACTAAATAGAAGGTACACACTCCCTCCCCCAAAATATGACATGCCAATTGTGGCATGTCAGGGGGCGAGTGCTTAAAGCAGAAGTTCCACTTTTGGGTGGACCTCCGCTTTAATATCACTTTAACAACAAACAACATTTTGAAATGGTTTTGAACGACATTTGTCCAGTCATCAATTGTACAAAAAAAAATTTTGTAGAGATGTTCATTAACAAATCTAGTACTGTATAGCCAGATTTACTTTCCATTACATCTTCCCAGAAAAAAAATATTGATTATCCATTAGTTTATAAATACATACAAACACCCCCAGGGCTCAGGGTATTTCAACACAATCTCTACGCAATAATTTCAAGTCAATAATAAGTCTTCCACTGGAATGGTCAGCCGATGCAGCCCTCCTGAATCTAACAAAAAGCCGTAGGAAAAAACAAGTAGGAGGGTGCAAACTGCTAGTAAATTACCAAAAGATTTACTGATAAATAGGCAGTAAAACCAAATGTATACTCACAAAAAGAAAAACATGTAAGCATTGTATCACACCAATGACAAATCCAGTGTTGGTGAAGTGCCAGCCGATCCAATGCACCCCAATGTCAACACGCGGTTCGGGGGGCGCCCCCTACCTCAGAGCTAACCAAACTCAAATCCTCAGATATATGCACACAATAAGTTAACCCTCAAGAACTGTAGGGGCGGTATCTCAGCAACAGACTAGGTCAAAGGTTACATTTGACTTTTTTTCTTTTTTTTTTTTTAGTTTTTTAGGCTGTAACCTTTGACATGGTCTATTGCTCCTAAAGCGCTGCAAAGATGCTGCTTGCAGGACTTTTTTTGATGTCCTGCCAGCGCACCGCTCCAGTGTGAAAGCCCTCGGGCTTTCACATTGGAGTGAGAAAAGAGGCGCTTTACAGGCGCTATTTTTAGCAATATAGCGCCTGTACAGCGCCTCAGTGTGAAAGGGGTCTAAAAGAAAAGTATGGGGTTTAAAAAAAAATAATAATGTATACTCACCTAGGTGGTTGCAGCATTGATCTAATGCTGCATCTGCCCCCCGCCGCCTCTGCACTGAGAACTGAGTGATCAAACACCGTTGTCGGCTGAAAACAGGAGTGAAGAGGTTACTCACCATATGAAAATTCTCGTACGACAGAATTCAAACTTCAGAAGTGATGTAATGTGTTGAATAGTTTTGAATGTATTCTTTAGTTTCTGAGCACGAGTAGTCTTGCTCTTACGATTTTTTTCAGACGAAAACCGTACAAATTAAACGATAATCGGACGTTGTGTTCACGTACAATTAAAATTTTATTGGCTACACGTCCAGCTTTTGTCGCACGAAAAATTGGTATCGGCTGTCAAAAGCACCATACAAACGATCCGAAAATCAACAGATTGCTCATCGGATGAAATTTTACTTCCGGTTTTCGTATCGTGTGTATGGGCCTTTAGGAGCAAAGCTAAATTTTAGACAACAAAATCCTAATTAAAAAGAATTCAACTACAGGTGAGTCAAATTATTCATTAATCAGATATTCAGCTGACAGTTGATTATAAAAAGGGTGTTACTTAAAGAAAACCCCTTGCAATTTCATGCTGTCAACAATGGCACCACATGGAATAGAAATGTCACAAGGCCTGAGAAACAAAACCATTTCTTTACACAAAGGAAAGTTGAAGGCTAAAAGAAGATCAGCAAAGCTTTACTCATCAGTCAGAATACTGAAGCAAAAGTGATACAAAAATGTAACAAAGATGGAACTGCAGCCATCTCACAGAGACGTCCAGGCAATCGACGGAAGTTAACACCTCAACAGGAGTGTCTTTTGATGAGAAGGATTGAAGAAAATCGCCATGCAAGTTCACTGCAGTTAGCTAAAGTAGAAGAAAGCCAAACTGGGGTGATTGTTTCCCGTGACACAATGCGGCGTACACTGCAGAGGAATGGCATGCATGGGTGTCGGTCACGAAAAAAGCCTATCCTAAAGCTCATGCACAAAAAAGGCCTGACCTAGAATTTGCCAGGGCCCATGCTGAAAAAGAAGATTACTGGGACTCTGTACTGATGAGACCAAGATAAATGTTTTTGGAGCTGATGGCTTCAAAATTGTATGGCGTCTCAAAGGTGAGGAGTACAAAAAAAAATGCATTGTGCCTACAGTGAAACATGGTGGTGGAAGTGTCCTTTTGTGGGGTTGCATGAGTGCTGCTGGTGTCGAGGAGCTGCATTTCATTGATGGTATCATAAATTCAGATGTACTGCTCTATATTGAAAGACAAGATGCTACCATCACTCCGTGTCCTTGGTCGCTGTGCACTTTTCCAACATGATAATGATCCAAAACACACATCCAAGACACCTGATGCATTTCTGAAGAAGAACGGGGTGAAAGTGATTCAGCGGCCAAGTTTGTCTCCTGACCTGAACCCAATCGGAGAACAATTATTCTGAAGAGACAAATTGAGCATCACTCTCCATCCAGCATCCAGGTTCTAAAAGAGGTCATTCTTGAAGAATGGAAAAAGATAGATGTTGCAATATGTCGCCAAATTGTTCATTCCATGCCTAGAAGACTTGGTGCTGTCCTTACAAATTATGGAGGTCATACAAAATACTAGCTGTAGTAGTTTTTGTTGTGGGGTGTATTCATTTTGCATCAACTAGTTTGAGTAAAACTGAAGATTTTGTAACCTAAGGGTCCTTCCACACAGGCTCCATGCGTTTTTCAGGCAGACCTGATCAGACGCTCCATTCACTTCTGTGGAGCGGCAGATGTCAGCGTTGACATGTCTGCTGATGTCCGACCCGGTCCGTGAAATCCAGATGGATGGAAACGCCATTTTGCATCTCTCTGGAGGATCGGATGAAAAGGAACATTGCGGCCTGTTTTCATCCGATCTCCCATTGGGCTCTGACATGTTCGTCTCTGCACAGTGAGCGAAGATGGACCTGTCATCAGTGGAGCGATCCCCCCGCTGAGCAAAACTGAGTCCGCCGGGCGGAAAGCCTGTGTGAAAGGACCCTTAGTTATATTATTATCCTTACTTTATGTAATGAGCTATAATGTTCTATAAAACTCAGTTGTGTCAAAACTTTGGAAATTGTTCTCGTGTTCATTGAGATATTGATTAAAATCTTACTTTTCAAAAGGGGTGTACTCATTTATGCTGATATGCATCCATGGGGACTGAGGTTTCTGTGCTGAGAGCACGCTCCCAACACAATGACCGAGTAGTTTATGATCAGGAGGTGGCAGGACAGGCGCCTAATTATGTGGCTAATCACAGTGATTACATGATTGGGAAGTCTATCCTGCCTCCTAGCAATCCTTTACCTGGCTCCTAATGCAGTGAGGTGGGACTGGCAACGATCTCTGTGATTGGCTGGGATGGAGTTAAAGGACTCGCCACTTTTGCTAAGCAGAAGTATGTAAAATGTCAGAACTGGATAGATATACACATCCTATGCAGGTATAACAGCTCTCTTTTATATGTATTTTAATTGTGTATTTCTCGGTTTCTGTTCTCGTTTAAGATGACCTTCAATGAACACCTGTGGCCAAACAAACCAGCACAACTGAGCAAAAAGGATTAATAGGGGTTGTTAAATAGAACCTTATTATGTAACTACTCTTTTAAAGTGCTTCTGGGAAAAAGAAAAAACAAACTTCTCAAAGTTCCAAGACTTGTTCTTTTTTTTTGTGTCATATCTTTTTTTCTTCTACTGAAGTTCAGATTCATTAGATGGCCCTTTTGTGAGCGAGATACAAGGGCACATCAAACCCTGCAGGGTGCATGGGGCCCTCTCTGTTTGTTTAGCATGGTCACTGCCAATCCGAACAGCAAAAAAAAAAAAAAAACTGCATATAAAACTGTCAGAACAAAACTGCAGATGCTGAGCCCCCACCCTTATGTACCTGCTTGTTTTACCTCTAAACCCAAAGCCCCAGGTGTAGCTTTTAAGATCACAGAGAACATAAGGAGAGAGCAAACTCACTTCTGAGACTTTCTGTACATCTGATAGGATCGCCCGGGGCAGCCCAGAGTCTTCTCAATGTGATTACAGAAATGTAGTATTGTTGCTTTATCACAATTACCTGTAATCTTTCTGCCAGATAATGGTGTTAACAAGACCTCTTTCTGTACAATAGGACAGCTGGGGACAGGGTCCCTTTGCTTAGGATGAAAATGTTGCTTTGATGAAGAAAAAAAAAAAAAAAAAAGCTTAAAAGAATACAAGAAAAAAAAAAAATTAAAAATCTCTTGGCAAACAGATTTGTTTTTTTCTTTCTTTCTGCAAAGTAAACTTTTGCAGGGAGATTTGCAAGAGATGATGACAGGGATTGGTCTAAACTGTGTGTTATGACAATAATGTTATTTAATGATGACAAATGTGGTTTAGTTGAAAGCACGTTAAATGATAGTGGCAGAGGCTGGGAGGACTTCAGAGGAGAGGGCCTGTCTGAGACATGTTAACAGCAGTACAAAGATGATGAAAGGGGCAGATAAGAGTGTTTACCAGTAGTGGAGGGATGGAAGCAGCCAGAAATGCCCACTAAGCAACAAAGAGGCAAGAAAACATTCTACCTTCAACGACTTTCATGCCAGATGCTCACCATTAGATGTTATAAGCTCAGTTACCCTTATTTTGAACCCTACCTACTAGCCTTATGTTCCCATGTCCTTAATTCAGCAAAGATACGGCTGTGCAGTCCACCCAGCACCGTACCCAGCTGCTTGTCTACTGAGCCGCTACAACCTCCATTCAGTCCTAAAGAGAGTCCCTACATGGAGAGTCCAGGCAAAGCCGAGTCGGAGGAAGAGTCCAGAGTCCAGGCAAAGCCAAGTCGGAGGAAGAGCCCAGAGTCCTGGCAAAGCCGAGTCGGAGGAAGAGTCCCAAATCCAGGCAAAGCCGAGTCGGAGGAAGAGTCCCGAGTCCAGGCAAAGCCGAGTCGGAGGAAGAGTCCCGAGTCCAGGCAAAGCCGAGTCGGAGGAAGAGTCCCGAGTCCAGGCAAAGCCGAGTCGGAGGAAGAGCCCAGAGTCCAGGCAAAGCCGAGTCGGAGGAAGAGTCCAGAGCCCAGGCAAAGCCGAGTCGGAGGAAGAGTCCAGGCAAAGCTGAGTTGGAGGAAGAGTCCAGGCAAAGCCGAGTCGGAGGAAGAGTCCAGGCAAAGCCGAGTCGGAGGAAGAGTCCAGAGTCCAGGCAAAGCCGAGTCGGAGGAAGAGTCCAGAGTCCAGGCAAAGCCGAGTCGGAGGAAGAGTCCAGACTCCAGGCAAAGCCGAGTCGGAGGAAGAGTCCAGAGTCCAGGCAAAGCCGAGTCGAAGGAAGAGTCCAGAGCCCAGGCAAAGCCGAGTCGGAGGAAGAGTCCAGGCAAAGCTGAGTTGGAGGAAGAGTCCAGGCAAAGCCGAGTCGGAGGAAGAGTCCAGGCAAAGCCGAGTCGGAGGAAAGTCCAGGCAAAGCCGAGTCGGAGGAAGAGTCCAGGCAAAGCCGAGTCGGAGGAAGAGTCCAGACTCCAGGCAAAGCCGAGTCGGAGGAAGAGTCCAGACTCCAGGCAAAGCCGAGTCGGAGGAAGAGTCCAGACTCCAGGCAAAGCCGAGTCGGAGGAAGAGTCCAGACTCCAGGCAAAGCCGAGTCGGAGGAAGAGTCCAGACTCCAGGCAAAGCCGAGTCGGAGGAAGAGTCCAGACTCCAGGCAAAGCCGAGTCGGAGGAAGAGTCCAGACTCCAGGCAAAGCCGAGTCGGAGGAGGAGTCCAGACTCCAGGCAAAGCCGAGTCGGAGGAAGAGTCCAGACTCCAGGCAAAGCCGAGGGAAAGTCCAGACTCCAGGCAAAGCAGAGTCCGAGGGAGAGTCCAGACTCCAGGCAAAGCCAAGTCCGAGGGAGAGTCCAGACTCCAGGCAAAGCCGAGTCGGAGGAAGGGTCCAGACTCCAGGCAAAGCCGAGTCGGAGGGAGAGTCCAGACTCCAGGCAAAGCCGAGTCGGAGGAAGAGTCCAGACTCCAGGCAAAGCCGAGTCGGAGGGAGAGTCCAGACTCCAGGCAAAGCCGAGTCGGAGGGAGAGTCCAGACTCCAGGCAAAGCCGAGTCGGAGGGAGAGTCCAGACTCCAGGCAAAGCCGAGTCGGAGGGAGAGTCCAGACTCCAGGCAAAGCCGAGTCGGAGGGAGAGTCCAGACTCCAGGCAAAGCCGAGTCGGAGGGAGAGTCCAGACTCCAGGCAAAGCCGAGTCGGAGGGAGAATCCAGACTCCAGATAAATCCATGTTGGAGGGAGAGTCCGGACTCCAGATAAATCCATGTTGGAGTGAGAGTCCAGACTCCAGAATCAAAAATATCGCAGATGCTTCATAAATTTGGCGAAATACATTACCAAGTGGGATTAACGCCAGGAAAGTGGCGCAGCAGCTTTATTGAATTTCCCCCATTGTATTCTGACAGTCAGTACCCAAGGCTTTCAGAATACCCACACAGTGGCTGCATCTGACTGGATGCAGCTGCTTTTCACTCAACAATTTTCCGCCTCATTCCTTCAATATTCAGAATGAAGACTGTTGGACGGGAGGGTGTCAAGCTTGAATTTTTCTCTGCTTTACCTTGTTTTGCACTATGTATGCAGGTAGCCATCTTGGCAGAGGCAGGGCTTTGCTTCCTCATGTCAGGACCTCCAGGAAGGGGAACAGTGAGCAGCACTGTATTGGCCACACCAAATCTCACTTAAATCCATGAGACAAGCAGTCAGAGGGGGCAGACATTGAGCTATAAGGCTCAAGGCAAAGGAGTGCCGAGTGCATTTAGATACCAGGAAATGCACTGCTCTTTTTAGGAGGAATATCAGAAAAAATAGTACATTTTTCAAAAAGTACTGCTTAGCCACAATTAACATTTCTAAATTGTCCTTATAGCAGATCTCCACTTTCTGCAGGAAGGTGGACTCTGCGTCTAAGAAATCAGAAAGTCCTGGCAAACCTTAGGCCGCCCATAGCCTGTGCGATTTTCACACAATTCCCCCATCAACACAGATAGTGCTGACAGGGTAATCCCTCCTGCCGAGCAATTGTCTCCCTGCGGGATAAACGCTAGCGATAATGGCAAGTGAATCCAACAGTCTGGTTGTACCCAAATTGATACACCAACCTGGTACAATCAACCGACCAACACACGATTTGAACCGTCAATGGCTGGCCTTACATCAATATCTCCAGAAGGAGGAAATGGCCCAAAAAAACGATTGCCAAAACCGTTTTAATGGCCCCATAAAATGTCAGGGTTTATTTCTATGTTTCCTCAACAGAATTGGAGTTCCACTTTAATAGCATCCCTCGGAGGGTCAGAGCCAGCAGCTATATGTTGCTTATAAGCCATCTAATCTGTGTCTGAGGCCAGCGTGACCAGCATGAATTATGTCATCAGAACAAGGAAACTCAGAAATCTCAGCAGAATTCCATGATTAAAGGTTAATTTGATGAAATAAGCAATCACCCGAAAAAATTCAAACCAGCTGCATTAGATCAGCTCAGGTTTCAGAGCATAATAAATTGGGTAAGGAGAAGGAAAGCCCTTCTGTATCCACAGGGTCTGCCTCTAGAGAGGAAGTGTGATGTAAGGCTCTAGAATTAGGGACATTTTAAGGTTTTTTTTTGGTATCGCTGGGGGAACGTCATAATGCTCAGTGAGTAGATTTTAATGATGTATAATGGGGCGTTTATAATGGCGAAGATGAAGTTAGGATTACCATGACCTGCTTATGTTCTCTCCATTTCCAGTGTCTGTTTTTTGACTGTGGCATTAAAGAATATGTAAACCTAACATTTGATATTCCTAATACACTATATTACCAAAAGTATTGTGACGTCTGCCTTGACATGAACATGAAGTTTAATGTCATCCCAGTCTAAAGCTGGCCATACACTATTCAATTTTCCTGTTCAACTTTCCTTTAGATTTACCAAAACCATATAATAGGAGGTCAAACCTAAACACTTTCACTTTGGATGCAATCAGGCAGGCCCTTTTACTACATAGTTGAAGGTAAATCTAAAGAAAATTGAACAGGAAAATTGTATGGTGTATGGCCAGCTTTAGTCCCTAGGGTTCAATATTGAGTTGGCCCACCCTTTGCTTCTATAACAGCTTCAACTCTTCTGGGAAGGCTGTCCACAAGGTTTAGGAGTGTGTCTATGGGAATGTTTTACCATTCTTCCAGAAGCGCATTTGTGAGGTCAGGCTCTGATGTTGGATGAGAAGTCCTGGCTTGCAGTCTCCACTCTAATATCATCCCAAAGGTGTTCTATCAGGTGCAGGCCAGTCAAGTTTCTCCACCCCAAACTCGCCCATCCATGTCTTTATGGACCTTGCTTTGTGCTCTGGTGCGCAGTCATGTTGGAACAAGAAGGGGCCATCCCCAAACTGTTCCCATAAAGTTGGCAGCATGAAATTGTCCAAAATGTCTTGGTATGCTGATGCCTTAAGAGTTCCCACTGGAACTGACCTGCACCTCAACCCGACAGAACACCTTTGGGATGAATTTGAGCGGAGACTGTGAGCCAGGCCTTCCTCGTCCACATCAGTGCCTGACCTCACAAATGCGCTTCCGGAAGAATGGTCAAACATTCCCATAGACACACTCCTAACCTTGTGGACAGCCTTCCCAGAAGAGTTGAAGCGAATATAGCTGCAAAGGGTGGGCCAACTCAATATTGAACCCTACGGTCTAAGACTGGGATGCTATCAAAGTTCATGTAAAAGCAAGCGTCCCAATACTTTTGGTAATATAGTGTATGTGCCTGCTGAACCATGCACTTGTATGAAAAATTATCCTGTTCTCATTGTATTGCTTCCATTGAGTGAAAGCCCTGGTATTCCTGCCAGTCCCTCTGCTTTCGGCTACATTCGCACCTGAGCGATTTTCTGCTGGAAGCTTGTAGTTGTAATATGCTGAACAAACAAAATCACATTCATTTCAATGGTTCTTGTTCACATCTGAACATTTTGTCACATGTAGAAAAACACCTGTCACTCAAAAAAGTAAATGAGCTTCTTTTAGGCAGATTGGCCCCATAGACTTTAATGCGAATGCCTGAAAAATGCTCAACAGGAGTGTTTTCCAATCGTTCTGTTGCATGTTTTATGGCAAAACAGGAGCTCTCCACCCCTAATCTCCGCTCCCTAGTGCTTCCAATGGCTAATATACCAGAAGCCTGAATACACATGTAAAATGCTTGTAATACGCTTCTAAAACTCTCAAACAAAAACGCCCAAAAATCGCTCTGTTTGGGTGAAAACAGGGCCTTCCTATTAAAAACTGACCACACTAAGAATGAGAAAACAGCATGGTCCATTCTCCAATTGTGCTGGGAACTCAGTCTGCTCTCTCCTCCAATGATCAGACTTCTACTGACACCTCCACCCCCCTGCACAGCCTTTCACTGGGAAGCTCAGTGTGCTGCTGTTTCTCCTCCCCCAGCTCTTATGCAGCTGAGAACAGATGGAATGTAATCAATTATTAAAATTAAAAAAAGGGGGGGGGGGGACGTATATATAATGTCTTTTTAGATCTATACACAAATAATTGCCTTTCATTTCTATTTTAAACTGCGCCTAAAGGGGTTAAAAGCACCCATGGTCCGGCGCTTCCGAAGCGCTGCCCATTCATTCCAATGGGCAGGGGTGGTGTAGGAGCACTGTGTACAGTGCTCCTACACCGCCCCAAAGATGCTGCTTGCAGGACGTTTTTCCCCGTCCCGCAAGCGCACCGCCCCAGTGTAAACTCGGGCTTTCACATTGGGGAGGCAGTTTTCAAGTGCTTTAAAGGCGCTATTTTTAGCGCTAAAACACCTGAAACCTGCCTCAGTCTGAAAGGGTTCTAAAGGCACAGTCCAACTTTGGGACCATGTTTTATGTTACACTCATATTTAGGGTGTAACATGAAACATGGTTGCATTCCCCAACCCCTACCCCCAAACTGCCCTTCCACTTACCGTACCTAAATCACTGGGGCTTCTTGCAGAAATCTGTTGATATTTGAATTTAGCACTATATATTCTCAGGGATCTGTGAATGGGAAAACTAAAAGTACCATCTGTCACCGCAGCAAATCGACTTACAGATCGCGCCGACACCACATTTATAGTCCACTGGGTACTGGTAGGCTGCATTGATGGGCGCTTCATTAAAAATGTGGGGTATACATGGGCAGGGCAAAGGGGGTGGAGCCAATGGGAGGGGGGCGGCAAAATGAGGTTTTGCCTAGGGTGTCAAAAATGCTTGCATCAGCCCTGACTGCAGTCTATGAAATCTGCATCTCTCACAGACCGCAACGATGACACACCTCCCACGCAAAGCTCTCCAATCAGCAGGGTGCATCAACTTTGCCGATTGCGGAGCTGAAGGCCTGACCGAGCAGGGACAGAGTTGAACCTCTGCAGAGAGACCACGGCTTCCACAAAAAAGCCCAACGGTCTCACTTTGCAGCAATGCTGGCAGGGTACAAGCTTTTCTACTCAGGCTGTGGTTGCTTTCTGAAGAAAACTGTAGAATTGTGCACCCCCTTTGCTTCACCTGGGATGGATTTAGCAGATTTAAACTCAAAGTTTAAATCTTTTTATTGATATAACTGCCTTATTTTGTATTTTTTTTTTACCTTTTATACCTGACTGGGTTTTTATAAGTAATACATTGAATTAATTAAATCTTCAAAAAAATTGCATTGCTGCCTGTATATCATTAGCAGGTCCTTTATTATTTTGCTTAACCCCTTGTCACCAGCTGCATACAATTTGCAGCCTCTTGGTGGGTGGGCCTTGGCGCTGAGCGGCCGCATATTTGTGTGATTTGGTGTAAATACAGCTGTGCCGAGAGTGCGCGCCCTGCACGCTCCTGGTACAGTCACCGGCGGCTAATGGAAAGCTCCACATTGCTACTTGCCTTCGGGAGCTTTCCGATCATGGCGGTCACATGATCATAAACCCCGCCCTGCCTTCTGGCATCCTAAACCACTTATAGGGCCGGGAGGCGCCGGATCCAAGGGGTTAAAGTGGATTCTGCATCAGATACTGCATCTGAGCACTACAAACCAAAAACACTATTTAATTCATTTTTTTGTATTAACCACTTCAGCCCTGGAAGAATTTACCCCCTTCCTGACCAGTGCGTTTTTTGCGATTCGGCACTGCGTCGATTTAACTGACAATTGCGCGGTCGCGCGACGTGGCTCCCAAACAAAATTGACGTCCTTTTTTTCCCACAAATAGAGCTTTCTTTTAGTGGTATTTGATCACCTCTGCGGTTTTTATTTTTTGCGCTATAAACAAAAAAATAGAGACAATTTTGAAAAAAACGCATTATTTTTTACTTTTTGCTATAATAAATATCCCCCAAAAATATATAAAAAAACCAATTTTTTTCCTCAGTTTAGGGCGATACGTATTCTTCTACATATGTTTGGTAAAAAAAACGCAATAAGCGATTATTGATCGGTTTGCGCAAAAGTTATAGCGTTTACAAAATAGGGGATAGTTTTATGGCATTTTTATTAATATTTTTTTTTTTTTTAAATGGCGGCAATCAGCGATTTATATTGTGACTGCGACATTATGGCGGACACATCGGACATTTTTGACACATTTTTGGGACCCTTGTCATTTATACAGCAATCAGTGCTATACAAATGCACTGATTCCTGTGTAAATGACGGTGGCAGTGAAGGGGTTAACCACTAGGTGGCAGTGTGGGGGTTAAGTGGTCCTGGGGGCGTGTTTCTAACTGTGAGGGGCACGGCTGTGTGTGACACGTCACTGATCTCTGCTCTGACGACAGGGAGCAGAGATCAGTGACACTGTCACTAGGCAGAACGGGGAGATGCTCGTTTACATCAGCATCTCCCCGTTCTTCCTCCCCATGAGGCGATCGCGGGTATCCCCGCGGCGATCGAGTCCGTGGGACCCACGACCCTACTCACGGAGCTTGCCGGGGGTGCCTCTTAAAGGGGAACGTACAGGTACGTGATTCTGCCTGTACGAGCCCTTCTGCTGACGTATATCGTCGTGAGGCGGTCGGCAAGCGGTTAAAAGCAAACGCCACCATCCATCCATTGTCTCCAAACTTTATTTTGATGAGAAATTACTTTAAAAAACAACCCCATAGCATTTCTGGCTGTGGCCATCTTGAGTAAGGGCAAATGATTCATATCGCATTTATTTCCTGGAATACATCTGCCCTTAGCTCAAGCATGCATGCAGGAGAGTGTGCTTACCTGATAAAAAACATACCTCCTAACTTTCTGAGATGGGAAATGAGGGGCACCTATTAGCAAAAGTATGTAGGCATCGAACACACACCTCTACCACGCCCCCCTTAAAAGAGAATTATACAAAAAAAAATGATTAGTTAAACCCACAAGTGCCTTTTTTACAACTACTATTCCTTTTGACTGGCTTTTGAAATCTGTCAAAAAAGTTTTTATTGAATTTTACAAATGAACAAGTAGTGTATAACATACATCTCAATAGTCAAGGGTACAAGAATGTAATAGGCAAACATGTTCCATTGTTACAAGCCAACAAAACGTGAAAGGAGTACAAGTCTCAGTGGAAGAAGTGAAGAAATGCGTAGAGAGAGACATGCATATTAGCATTTATGTATGGTCAGTTGCTGTGAGATGTTAGGGGTTTTCTATATAAAACTTTGTCAAAACTGGTTAAAAATGTTGAACCTAGCAATTAATATTGCAGATATGGTCTAGTGAGACGAGAGACAATAATAGCGAAAATCGGGATGAGTATGGAGATTACATCCACACCGTCGAAGGCCAACCCCGGTTCCATTCACCCCTAAAGGGACCTCACTGTGAATGGGATGGGGTGCAGGAAAAGTAAGTAAATCAAAAGTGCCGCTGCCTTAATTCCAGTGTGAAAGCCCCGAGGGCTTTCACACTGGAGCGGTGCGCTAGCAGGACAAGAAAAAAAGTCCTGCTAGCAGCATCTTCGGAGCGGTGAAGGAGCGGAGTGTATACCGCTCCTTCACCGCTCCTGCCCATTGAAATCAATGGGACGGCACGGCAGAGGCGCTTTGCGTGGTATTTAACCCTTTCTCGGCTGCTAGCGGGTGGTAAAACCGCCCGCTAGCGGCCGAATACCGATGGTAAAACGCCGCTAATAATAGCGGCATTTTACCGCCGACGCCGCCCCCCGCCTCAGTGTGAAAGGGCCCTTACCTGTAAAGTAAAAGTGTGTTGTGGGGTTAAGTGTGGCTTTTGAAATTTACAAATGCAGCAATTTAAAAATTGGATTAAAGGTTTCACACTGGGAAATACTTTTTGAAAGAGAAAAAATGTGCATTTTATATTCAACTATATAGATCGGACCAAAATGAGGGACAAATGATGGCAAATCAGGGACAGTTGGGAGCTATGAAAACCCCTCCTCTCCTGAAGACTCCTGGGATGTATGACTGTTGTGGAAATTTTATGTAGATGTATTTAATATGTGTTGTCATAGTGTCTCCCAGTGTTAGTTCTGGGGGTTAGTTGCGGATGTACGCTCGTGTCACGCTCGTGTCACCCCTGTGTGCCTGATCAACACATTTGGGGGGGCCGTGGCGTGCACCTGCAGAAAATCTCCCATCCACACTGGACGGTAGTATAATCCGGGTATGCGTTGTTCTCTGAACAACGCAGAATAAGGATTCACGCCAATGGTAAAAACGGGAGTCTTTGGGTGCGTTATGGTCGGACAGCGTCCATGATTTAGACTAGCCAATGCGGCTTCCATTGTCTAGCTGAGGATGATAGATAACAGAGACAGGGGGGCGGGAAATCATACATGCTGCCCATGCCCAGACACGCCCATAAGACTCCCTTAGTCATTGTTCATTGGTTGCTGTATAAGCCCTCCTGTTTGAAGGAATGCCTGTGTTGATTGGTCGATTGTGAAACCATGAGGCTCCATTTGTTATTAGAATAAAGATTGCTCCGAGGTTCAGGTCAGTTGGTCGAGCTGATGGAGCTAAGAAGGGGACTATGTCTGTTTATATGTGGAAATGCGGGAGACACGGGTTGTTTAAAGATGCATTATACCAAAAGGCGCTTAATAGCGCAAGCGTATTGTGGTTTTTCCACGACAATGACATCATTTGCCTAGGCAAGAAGTAAAGAAGTAAATATGATATACTTTCCCAATTACTAATGCTGGCAGCATGAGAATTAAAAATTTTCCATTTTGATTGGGAGAGTAAAGTTCTTTTTCTTCTTCTTCAACACCTAGAGTCTCTTTTGGAGGAGAACTAGGTGGAGGTTTCCCATAAAAAAACACAACTACAAACTTTCATGGTAGGAAGAACAGGATAGAGACTTTCAAATGTGACTGTCTACAGTAAACCTCAGCAGCTGGCACGGCCCTGCCATAATGAAAGTCTTTACCACTAGTTTCTTCTCTGTCTCCAGCCGATGTTTTCATCCCGTAAAAGGACAGCAGAGGCATAACCTCAAAAAATTCCAGCCACCAAAAGACAGATGTGGGAAGATCCAAAACATGCTATGACAATCCAAACCACACGCACACAACTCATTTAGAAAAAGTAGAAACCGCTCTAGCTTAGGCTCTCCACAAGAACGATAACAATCTGGAACGCATTACTCATGTCTATAGAATTTTACTATGCTACGTTTCAAATGATAAAGTATGGCACAATTCAACGACTACATTGAAGAGCAACGCATCAGCTTCATGTATAAAGTATTCATGTTGTCAATGACCACCAATCGCATTCAAGCTTTCAGACTTGTACAGACAGTTTTTGCACAGGAGAGAAAAGGTGTCAGGCAAAACTGAGTCTTCATTCACCAAGGAGCTATCCCAAGCTTGATTGTCTGCTCCATTTATGATCATGATGGACACAGCCTATCACATGTATTAGTTTGGATATCTGTATTGGTTCTTTCCGACTCTGCACTGATAGGTGGCATTGATGAGCACCGTTAGGCAGCACTGATAGGTGACACTGATGATGAGGCACTGATTGGCATCACTGGTGGGCACCGATTGGCTGCATTGATGGGCACCGAAAGGTGGAACTGATGGGCACTGATGAGGAGGTACTGATACGTGGAACTGATGGGCACTGATGAGGAGGTACTGATGAGGCTGCACTGATAGGTGACATTGATGGGCAGTGATAGGTGGAACTGATGGGCACTGATGAGGAGGTACTGATAGGTGACACTGATGATGAGGCACTGATTGGCATCACTGGTGGGCACCGATTGGCTGCATTGATGGGCACCGAAAGGTGGAACTGATGGGCACTGATGAGGAGGTACTGATACGTGGAACTGATGGGCACTGATGAGGAGGTACTGATGAGGCTGCACTGATAGGTGACATTGATGGGCAGTGATAGGTGGAACTGATGGGCACTGATGAGGCTGCACTGATAGGTGACACTGATGATGAGGCACTGATTGGCATCACTGGTGGGCACCGATTGGCTGCATTGATGGGCACCGAAAGGTGGAACTGATGGGCACTGATGAGGAGGTACTGATACGTGGAACTGATGGGCACTGATGAGGAGGTACTGATGAGGCTGCACTGATAGGTGACATTGATGGGCAGTGATAGGTGGAACTGATGGGCACTGATGAGGAGGTACTGATGAGGCTGCACTGATAGGTGGCATTGATGGGCACTGGTAGGCAGCACTGATAGGTGACACTGATGATGGGCACTGATTGGCAGCACTGGTGGGCATTGTTGGGACTGCACTGATAATCAGAACACTTAAACACAAGCCGGTTATTGGCTCTCTCCTCCCCTCCTCACACTGCCATGCCGACAACCAGCTTCTGTTTACACCGTGATCAGCTGTCATTGGACAGCAGAAAGTTTTTAAAGTATAACTATAGGCAAAACTTTCTTGGGGTTTTGGATAGAGAGGAGATGGATTAGAACCCATCAGTCTTTATTGCTGTCTGTGCCCCTGTTAAAGTGGAGTTAAACTGCACTTTTGAACTTGTACCTATAGGTAAGCCTATAATAAAGGCTTACCTGGAGGTATAGTGAATATCTCCTAAACTTGCACCATTTAAAAGATATTACCACAACATGCAACCAGTGACGTCACCAGCGCATGCACTCTGAAGGGACGGCATTCCGTGCCTGACCTTCAGAGCTCCAAGCCAGAGCCGAGGGTTCCTGTGCACATAAATGGGTGGGACATCATTGTAGCCCCGGCCACTCCTACAGCCAGAGCCCGCAAACCTGGAAGGAAGACTGGGTGGAGATGGCAGCATCGGTAAGCAATGACAGCGCTGTGCTGGAGGGTAAGTCTGCCACAATGTGATATATAGAGATATATATATATATATATATATATATACATACATACATACATACATATATACACACACACACATATTATGACTAAAAGCTGCAGGGGGGCCCATTGCTTCTTATTTTTCTGTTGGTTTACTACCGCTTTAAGGGGATCACACTCTCTTTATTTGTCCTGTTTACTATAATCATTCAAAGTAATAGTATAGAGAAACCTCAAACTTTGGATTGTGCCCAGAAAGGTAATAGGGGGAAAAGTATCCAATGCGGACACTACTTCTGGTGACCTGGATGTCCCCAAGGGATTACCCTAATTTGCAGGGACTTTCCCTGACTTCCTGTTTTGGCTATGGGACAGGAAGTGAAAGGAAATATCCAAAATGGGACACAGATGGTTAAAAAAAAAAATTAAAAAAAAAAATCTGAAAGGGGGTTATAACCCTCCTTTACTGTATCCAAAAAGGAAAAAAAAAAGTTTTGCCTATAGTTCTACTTTAATATGTGGGAAGGGGGAGGAAGTTTGGATTTTACAAGGGATGTCAAGCTGCATACAGTCTCAGGCTAGGTTCACAGTAGCTGCGTCCGCGGCTCACAGCATGGGATCCGGTGCGTCCCTGTTCTCCATTTGAGGTGTGAATCAGGTCCAAATTTTTTGCCTGAATTCGGACCTGAAACGGAGCCAAAGGCGCACAGGACCCTTTTCCAATGTGCCCCATGGACACCCCGGAGGTGTGTGAATCGGTTCCATTGAGAGCCGGCCACACTGGGTGTCACCCTTCCCAGCGGGCATGCCCAGGTCAGCCTGGGCTCAGAGAAAGCGGGTTGAATAACAGCCAGCATCATTTAACGTAGACTGGCAGGAGTACTGCAGCAAAAGATGTTTTTTTTTATTCTTTTTCAGCTCTATTAATTTTATGATTTTCTTTTCCTGGTGTTGTAATTTAGGTTGTAATCTAATTGCTTGGAGGAAACACTAGCAGCTCTTACTTCAGAAACGTTTCAGAACTTCAGTCCACTGTACATCTTTTTCCCACATGACTCGTGGTTGTATCTGTTCTTCTTAAAGAATATGTTAACCCAACATTTCATATTCCTGATATATGTATTTTGTACAAGGTACTTGTATAATAAAGTATCCTGTTCTCTTTGAATTTGTTTTCTTTGTGTGAAATACCTGGTGATCCTGCCAGTCCCTCTGCTTTCCTATGAAAAACTGACCACACTGAGCATGAGAGCACAGCGTGGTCAGTTCAGTAGCTGTGCTGGGAACTCGGCCTGCTTTCCTCCAATGATCAGACTGGTGCTGAAACCCCACCCCTTCACAACCATTTACTGGGAAGACCAGTGTACTGCCGTTTCTCCTCCCCTAGTTCTTATTAAGCTAAGAACAGTGAGTAATCACTTATAAAAAAAAAAAAAAAAAAAAAAAAGGGGGGGGGGGGGGGGAAGCCATATTTATAATTTTGTTTTATCTATATAGGACACATTTTTGCCTTTCATTTCTATTTTTTTTTTAATGTGTTTTACAAGGTGAGGATTTACATATACTTTAACATGCCAGCTGCTAGATAGAGCGGTCACATTGCTGGAGTGCTGTATCAATGCATCTGTTGGCAATGAGCAAAAATCCATGCCCGCTCTTAGGACCCTTTCACACTTGTGGATCTCTCTACACAGACACAGCCCACTGTTCTCTATGGGGCTGTCGGAAGGAAATGGACCGCCTAGTCATTTCCATCTGACTGTCATCTGATCCAATAGATAGGGAACAGATCCCCATCTGTTTTTAGCGGACAGGTTCGGATGTCGACGGGTGTCCGCTAACATCCACCGCTCCAAAGAGAGCAATGGATGGTCCAATCAGGTCCGCCTGAAAAGCTGACAGGCTGACATGATCGGTCCTCAGTGTTAAAGGGGACTTACAGAGAAAGAAAGTACTTTGATGACATCCTGGTCTCTGGGGGGGGGGGGGAGGGGGACAGAAAAAGCTTGGCCAATAGCATGCTGGCTAAGGACTACAGACATACAAATACCCCCCTGATCTGATCATATATGGCCAGATTGGGTGGACTTTCTTTAAAGTCCATCAGCACCCTAAGTGAAGTCTTATGCCAGCTCAAGATTCAAATCAGGAAATTTTGAAGATGAAACCCACAAGCACCGTAGAAAGAATGCAAACATTTACTTTACTGTGGCTTTAAATTGTCCTTAAAATCCTCCTTTAGATGGAGAAGAAGACCTAAGGAAACTGTGCTGCTCCAGGGAAAACCTGTAATTAGCCTCTAATTGACTCAAGGGAGAGGCGGCAGGCTGTCACTGTAATCACTAGGCTATTAAAGATGATCACGTCTGAAGTTCACCGTACCTGCGTTGTTTTCTATGCTGCCAGAAGACGAATATATCCCCCCATGATCAGGGAGGTGGAAGAAGTGATGTACATGGGCATCAGGTTCTAAGACCCGCAATACTCACTTTTGAGTATGTGTGATTCGGTGGGCAATTAGGAAAAAATGGATCACAAGATGGACATTTCAAGTATCTGTGTCTGATGGGAGTGGTAGTTATGAACTTGCTTGTTTTTTTTTTTCTAGGCAAACAGTGACCATTCTTGTGCATTGCCCTTTCTACCTGCCAAAAGCTTTGTTCAGCCAGTCTCCTCATTGAGACATTCCGGTCATACTGCATAGCCAGACAGCTGACACCCCTATTTCCTAGTTCACTTTGCATGTTCCCTTGTCATCTCTTTATCTTTGGATAAGTAGCAAATGTATCTAGCAGTTTATATTAGTTAAAGCCCAGCTCCAGGTAACCTGAAAACTCTCCTTTGCTGTGGCACTGCGACTGCACTGCAAGTTTTAACTGCTCCATTCAGGTCTAGGAGATTTGGTAAAGTAGGTTTACTTACCCAAGCCTCGGCTCTGCTAGACCTGTCCCTGCAGCGTCTTCTTCCCCATGCTAAAGCAGTCCAAGGTCCTGACATCCTAAGGACCGGTGAAAGGACTGCAACCTTGGATTGGACATGAGGATGCTGAAGGACAGTCCACCGCTGGAGCATGGGGGAGTGCTGGACCAGGTAAGTAAAAGTACTTTTACTCTCACCAATACCTAAATGAGCAGATAAAGTGAAAGTAAGCCCAACTCAAAGGCTTACCAGTAGGTACTATAAATCTCTACCTGCATGGTTCAGGACAGGGATCTTCAAACTACGGCCCTCCAGCTGTTGCAGAACTACATGTCCCATGAGGCATTGTAAAACTTTGACATTCACAGAGATGACTAGGCATGATGGGAATTGTAGTTCCTGAACAACTGGAGGGCCAGTTTGAAGGCCCCTGGTTTAGGAGATAATCACACTGCATGCTGCCGGTGATGTCACCGGCGCATGCGTTCAGAAGGGGTGGTATACCCACACTGTCCCTTCCGCGGTCCACGACTCCCATGCACATCACTTCCATGCACTTCATCACAGCACAGCCAATCAGATGGCTAGAGGATGCGAACCCGGAAGGAAGACCGGGTGAAGATAGAAGCGCTTGTCAGCGCAGTACTGCAGGGCTTCATTCTAAAGGTAAGTATTTCATACTTAGCTTTCAAAGCATACAAGCACATTATGCCTTTACTTTGCAGGGTTTAAAAAAAATTAAATATTGGTGCGGTTTACTAACACTTTACAGTGGTTCTAAAGGCTGAAAGATTTTTACCTTCATGCATTCTAAGGTAAAAAACCTTCTGTGTACAGCAGGCCTCCTAATAATTGCCTGAGCTCCCTCTCGATCCAGCGATGTGCGCAAGAGCAGCGGCTCTCCGGGGACTCTCCCTTCTCATTGGCTGAGACAGCAGAGGGAGCCATTGGCTCCTGCTGTCGATCACAGCCAGACAGCCAATGGAGAGAGAGGGCGCAGGAAGTGCAGCTCTGTGTCTGAATGGACACGCAGAGCAGTGGCTCAGAAACACGCCTGCTCAGGTGCCCCCATTGCAAGCTTCTTGCTCTAGGAGCACTCAACAGGAGGGATGGAGCCAGGGGCGCCGGCGACCCGAGAAGAGGAGGATAGGAGCTGCTCTGTGTAAAACCACTGCACAAAGCAGGTAAATATAATATGTTTGTTATTTAACCACTTTAAGACCAGCCTCGTTTTGGATTTTAGGTGTTTACAAGTTTAAAACAGGTTTTTTTGCTAGAAAATTACTTAGAACCCCCAAACATTATATATTGTTTTTTTTCTAACATCCTAGAGAATACAATGGCGGTCATTGCAATACTTTTTTTTGCACCGTATTTGCGCAGCGGTCTTCTAAGCGCACTTTTTTTGGAAAAAATTCACTTTTTGGAAAAAAAAAATAAGACAACAGTAAAGTTAGCCCAATTTTTTTTTATATTGTGAAATATAATGTTACGCCAAGTAAATTGATACCCAACATGTCACGCTTCAAAATTGCGCCCGCTCGTGGAATAGCGTCAAACTTTTACCCTTAAAAATCTCCATAGGCGACGTTTAAAAAATTCTACAGATTGCATGTTTTGCGTTACAGAGGAGGTCTAGGGCTAGAATTATTGCTCTCACTCTACCGGTCGCGGCGATACCTCACATGTGTGGTTTGACTACCGTGTTCATATGCGGGCGCTACTCACGTATGCGTTCGCTTCTGCGTGCGAGCTCGTCGGGACAGGGCGCTTTAAAAATTTTTTTTTTTTTTATTATTATTTATTTTATTTTATTTTATTTATTTTTTCACTGTTTTAAAAAAAAAAAAAATTTGGATCACTTTTATTCCTATTACAAGGAATGTAAACATCCCTTGTAATAGAAAAAAGCATGACAGGTCCTCTTAAATATGAGATCTGAGGTCAAAAAGTCCTCAGATCTCATATTTAGACTAAAATGCAAAAAAAAAAAAAAAAAAAAAAAAAAGTCGTTTAAAAAAATGACATTTAAAAAATTTGTGCCTTTAAGAGAGTGGGCGGAGCCATCGTTATGACGCCGCTCCGGCCGTCACATGGTATGGAGACGGGTGGGCGCCATCTTGGCCTCACTCGTCTCTATACCGAAGCACTGACAGGACCCGATCTCCTCCGCCGTTACCGACGGCTCCGGTAAGCGGCGGAGGGTGCGGGAGAGCGGCGGGAGGGGGGGTGGCACCTCTCCCGCCGCCGATAATGGTGATCTCGCGGCGAACCCGCCGCTGAGACCACCATTATCTTGTAGAGAATCGCTCACTGTAAAGATGGATATCTCGGTTGTGGCAGCAGCTGCTGCCGTTACCGAGATATCCATCTTCAAAAAAAGGACGTATATATACAGTGAGCGGTCGGGAAGTGGTTAAAAAAAAAAAAAAAACTTTTTATAATAAACTATATACAGTAGATCAGACCAAAATTAGGGACAAATCAGGAGGACAGAGGGACTTTGTTCCAAATCAGGGACAGTCCCTCAGAATCAGGGACAATTGGGAGTTATGCAGAAAGCAAGCTCAGTCTATGGCTGCTTTGTAAAAGAAACAAACTGTAAGGTTTTGCAAATGTTTTGTTTTAATACATCTGAAATGTACTTCGTTCATTTAAAGAGGATGTAAAGTCTTGCTTTTTAATTCTACCTATAGGTAAGGCCTATAATAAGACTTACCTGTAGGTACTGTAAATATCTCCTAAACTTGCACAGTTTAGAAGTTATTTACTACATACGCCGCCACCGGCGCATGCGCTCTGAAGGAACGGCTGCCCATGCCGTCTCTTCAGGGCCCTGTGCTGTGAACGGCAGCTCCCGTGCACATGCGCGGGAGTTACGTCATCGTGTCTCCGGCCAATAACAGCACCGGAGCCTGCGAACCCGGAAGAAACACTAGGGAAATGTCAGCCGTCTCAGCGGTGTGCGGGCGCCACTGCAGGGCCTCGTTCTATTGGAAGTATTTTATAATGACCTGGAATGCGACGCATACTAGCTCATTATGCCTTTGTCTTACAGGTTGTCAACCTCTTTAATGTAAAAGTTCAGTTGGGCTTTAGGGAAAAAAACATACAATACAATAATCCCCTTTGATTTTAGCACATTTTTCCCTGAAGTATGAAATACCGTATTTAACTGTGTGGTCCAGAATGACAGGTAAATGTCATTTTAAAGATCTTTACACTTTATCCCAACATGTCAGATTAGTGGGAAAGAGGCAGAGCCCCATCAGAGTTTTGCCTTGACATCACCACATAATAATATTAAGCTTTAAAGGCAGAAAGCTGACAGAAGGTAAGACGTGGTCTCAACAAGCCTTTCAAATGGCCCGCATGGATTTACCCTGCTTAATGTATTCTCTAATCAAATGTGAATCTTCTTTTTATTAAGAAAACCACTAGAGTAAACATCATCTTATACATCATCTTGTCACTCTACATCAGCCTTTCTCAACCTTTTTAACATAGTGGAACCCCTTGAAACAATTTTTGGCTTCAGGGAACCCCTATATTTTCAGATTATGGTATATTAGCGTGGTGTTCAGTGGGAACAATGAGGCATAAACTGCTCATTGCTCAAGGGACCCCTAGCAACCAAGGGGTCGTGGGTAATGGCCCCATTATCCTGTTTGTAAATGGACAGAATGCTTCTTACATTGGGGGTCACTAGGAGGAATGCTCCTTACACTGACAGTCCATGTGAAGAATGTCCCTTACATTGGGGGTCAGCGGCAAGAATGTCCCTTACATTGGGGGTCACTAGGAGGAATGCTCCTTACACTGATAGTCCATGGGAAGAATGTTCCTTACATCGGTGGGCGATTGGAAAATTACTCCTTACATTGGCGGTCAGTGGCAACAATGCGTCTTACATTGGTGGTCAGTGGGAGGAATGCTCCTTGTATTGCCAGTCAATGGAAGAATGCTTCTTACATTGATGGTTACTGGAAAAAAATGTTCCTTACATTGGGGGTCAGTGGCAAGAATGCCCCTTACATTGGGGGTCAGTGGCAAGAATGCCCCTTACATTGGGGGTCAGTGGCAAGAATGCCCCTTACATTGGGGGTCAGTGGCAAAAATGCCCCTTACATTGGGGGTCAGTGGCAAGAATGCCCCTTACATTGGGGGTCAGTGGCAAGAATGCCCCTTACATTGGGGGTCAGTGGCAAGAATGCCCCTTACATTGGGGGTCAGTGGCAAGAATGCCCCTTACATTGGGGGTCAGTGGCAGGAATGCCCCTTACATTGGGGGTCAGTGGCAAGAATGCCCCTTACATTGGGGGTCAGTGGCAAGAATGCCCCTTACATTGGGGGTCAGTGGCAAGAATGCCCCTTACATTGGGGGTCAGTGGCAAGAATGCCCCTTACATTGGGGGTCAAGAAAAACAACTAAATGCACTGAAGAAATACAGGAAGCAGATTTACCGCTTTAGGCAGCTTTTTATATGCTGACAACCGCTGGGAGTGCAGGCAGGGAAAGAGCTCTTCTTCCGATCCGACTTTGTCTTGTAAGGTTTCCCCTCAAAATCAAAAGACCACCACGCCATTTTTTTTTGGCATAGGGTTCCCCTTCAAGATCCTCAGAGCACATGTCGCATACCACAAGTCGGATCAGTTAAAATGATTATCTGACTTACTGTACATTCAAATCAATGAGCTGAAATCGTGCCCAAGTCAAACCAAAGTAGTGCAGGAACCTTTTTCAAAGTAGGACTGACACAATTCGGACCAGTTAAGACAACTCTCATAGGGAATGATTGATTTTGACATGTCATGCGACTTATACTCTCGAAGTCGGAGCGTATGTCAGACCAGCGTGAACCGGCCCTTACAGAAGGTTGAAAAGATAATCGATTTCAGTGGTTATTTAGTCGAGAGGCATAAAATTGCTCACTGTCCAAAGAACCCCAAGAAACCTCTGGAAAAACCCAAAGGGGTTGGTGAACAAGGGCCCCTTTACATTGGTGGTCCGTGGGAAGAAGGATCCTTACATTTGTGGTCAGTGGAAAGAAGAATCCTTACATTGGTGGTCAGTGGGAAGAAGAATCCTTACATTGGTGGTCAGTGGGAAGAAGAATCCTTACATTTGTGGTCAGTGGAAAGAAGAATCCTTACATTGGTGGAGAGTGGGAAGAAGGATCCTTACATTGGTGGTCATTAGGAAGAAGGATCCTTACATTGGTCAGTGGGAAGAATGCCACCCTTACATTGGTGGTCAGTGAGAAGAATGCCACCCTTACATTGGTGGTCAGTGGGAAGAAGACCACCCTTACATTGGTGGTCAGTGGGAAGAAGGCCACCTTTACATTGGTGGTCAGTGGGAAGAAGGCCACCCTTACATTGGTGGTCAGTGGGAAGAAGGCCACCCTTACAATTGGCTGAAAAGATGTGTTAGACTTTTAACAAATGCACGTTATTGCACAAGCTATTGTTGTTAATGACACTAGTTCATATTTGTGTGGTGATGTGGATTGACTGAAAAAAAACCAAGATTAAAATACTAGAGATGCACCGCAAAACATTTCGGACGAAAATGGTGTTATCGGCATTTGGCCGATAAAAGAAAAAGATGACGATAATGGCACTGAAAACACACGCGATTTTACCGCGAATTCGCTGGGATTTTTCCACAATTTTACTACGAATTTGCAGCAATTTTGTGCTGAAAATGTAGCAAGCAGGATTTTTTTGGCGGTGTAGGCCATGTCTAAGTTGCGAAACGCGACCATACAGCGTTAATCGCGGTGGAGCATGGTTCCGATTCATCTCCCAAGGGTCTACTGTCCGCATCCAGCATGGAGGCTGGGCAGAGAGGGTGCCCTTGGGTAAAGCAGGATTTTTAACACCACAATGGAAGCGCAACGAACCAGTATGTAGACAAACATAGAATTTAAAAGGGATACATTTTTCTTGAGCTTTTCTTGCATTAAGGGTGTTAATAATGGCCGACGATTATTTCATATTCATTTAAATTGATGATATTAATTAAGCAATCAAATATAATACAATTATACTGTATATATAAAATAGAAATATTTTTTAAAAACTGTCATTTTGCGGTTTTGGTTTTCAGCCAAGTGCATTCTGCATTTTTCAAAAATATCCACTTAGTTAAAAATATACTCTATAAAAAGAATACAAGAAATATACAAAAGAAACACCAAAAAGCAGATTTAATATGGTCAGTCCATTCCAGTATAGACAGTAACGATATAAAATTCCATTATATAGTAATGCAAGGGATGATTTTGCTTTGGAGATGCACATCTGTATAGACCACCGCCTTTGATAAGTACCATCCTATTAAAACAACAATGGGCGAACTATTACTGGTACCCTGTTGAATGTTTCTTTCTGTGATTTTAGGGACACATACTGTATATACTATATATTTTATACATATTTTTTCACTTGAGGTTCATTTTTTTTTATTATATGGTCGCATAATAAGGATAGTATTTTTACTATATGGCCACATGTATTAATTGATGTCTTTTGTAGGCATTAGTGACATCTTTTTGAGCCATAGTGGACCATTCTTGTTGGTTTTCCCTTGTCTGTCTGGACCGGTTGGGTCCCCACTTTCCCACACCTCCTGGGACAGACATCCTCTGGCAGTTACCATCCACATGGCTTTCTAGTTTTAATTTCTTTTTGCATTTGGTTTGTAAGTGCATGATATTATATATGTAAAAGAAATATGAGACTGACGTGGTTCAGTTTATGTGGGCATGTGTATGCTGATTTCTAATAAATTGTTCATCCCCTTCTCATAGACAACCTGTCAGTAGCATCCACTCCTGAGGAAGTGAATGAATGTTCACGAAACACGTTGAGATTGATGATGTAACTCGTCCATTTATTTTGCAAGTTTATGGAACCCAATTTTGAGCATGTTGGAAGATTGTGGAATATGTCATTTACAGTATATAGCTACTGTCTATACTGGCATAGAATGACAGTACTAAATCAGCTTTTTGGAGTTTTTTGTTATTTTTGTATAGAGTATATTTTAAGTAAGTGGAAAGTTAATAAGACAAAAAAATTGTATATATGTTTGCTGAGCAGATGCGCCCCTTTAAAAGTCCCATGGGCATTTAATGGTGTTTTTTTGCTCTTTCACAAGGGATGGAAGCACATCTGCCTATGCACCAGACCTCAAAAGTTTGAGATTGTGTATTGACTGAAAGAGTTCATGTCTGTTTTTTAGTGCACTGAAGCACGTTAAAGCAGACCTTCCATGAAAATGAAAGGCCAGCTTTACTCACAGCCCCCACCCTGGTACAAATAGTTAAAAATCTCAGTGGAAAATAAAGCTATGTGAAAAAAAAAAAAAAAAGAAGACCTTTACACCAGCATCCAAAACTTCTGGGAGGTGCGAGTGATGTCACCATGCATGACCACTGCCTCACAGGACAGGAGGGTTCTCAAAATACCAAGAGAATGAGCTCCTGCGATGTGGAAGGAGGCTGTGAGAACAGCGGACCTTCTTTTTAATGCAATTTTATAGGGCCCATTGAAGGGAGAGGAAGTCAATGCATGAAAATTAACCCACCCAACGCAATTAACAATATGTGGCAGTCTCAAGGTTGACGGAAGGGTTAAGATTGTTCCGATATTACCATTAGTACTATGAAGGGCATTCAAGTCAAACTGGGACTTTTAATTTTACAGGTATAAAAGGGATGCTAGCTTGGTGGTACTACATGCAGTAGTAAGTGGCAAGTGTGTCCTATTACTGATAGGCAGCACACGTCGTGGCCCAGTCCAGAGACCGTTAATCAAGATGTCAGACACCAGTGTTAGTGTGTGCATGGTACAGCGTGTGGTGATGAGGTTTCTTGTGAACGAAAAATTTTGAACAATTGCGTCGGCAGGTAGAGTGATGGCAAGTGTTTTCTGGAACAAACATGGTGTTATTCATGTGGATTTTCTACCCCGTGGTGCCACTATCAACAGTGAATGAATTGTCCTGTTCTGAGTGATGTGCATACGTGTCTGCAGAAAAAAACGGCCTGGTTTGATCACTAAAGGCGTCATGTTTCCCAAGGACAACGCACAAGCTCATACTGCTCACTGCACTATGTGCACATTACAGCAACTCGTCTGGGAGGTATTGCCTCATTCACCTTACAGCCCGGACCTCGCTTCCACTGATTTCTACCTGTTTGGACCCCTAAAAAGTTCCTCGGAGGTTGGCATTTCGGCACTGATGACAAAGTGAAGCAGCCCGTCCTAGGATCTTTTTATAACAAAGTTTTCCAAGTATTAAATGCTGGAATAGGTGTATAAATGTAGCAGGGTAGTGTGTCGAAAAAATAAATGCAGTTCCCACTGCTTTTATTATATAAACTAAGAAGTCCCGGATTGACGTGAACGCCTCTCATTTTTAGGTCCCCAGTGTTGGAAGGCTCACGTGGAGGTCCCTGAAGCCTAAAAACTATAGACTGAAAGATGGAGCCATCTGAATATATGGAGCAGGTAGGAGCTGGCATGATTACATGACAATAGACACATAAAAGTGGGGAAAATATTTATTTGAACCCCTGCAGATTTTGTAAGTTTGTCCACATACAAAAAAATTAGGAGTCTATCATTTTTATCATAGGTGTATTTTAAATGATAGAGACAGGATATCAACCAAAAATCCAGAAACAACACGCTACAAATAGTATAGATTGAATTACAGTTCAGTGAGTAAAATAAGTATTTGATCCCCAAGCAAAACATGACTTAGTACTTGGTGGAGAAACCCTTGTTGGCAAGCACAGAGGTACGACATTTCTTGCAGTTGGTGACCAGGTATGTAAACATCTCAGGTGGGATTTTAAGCCACTCTTCTTTACAAATCTTCTCTAAACCCTTAAAACCCTTTCTCACTGGGGCGGCCCGTGCGTTCGTAGTAACACGCCGCTCAATTTGGGTACATTCAGCCTGCCAATACATAGTTTGAATCTCGGCCAGTCCGGCTGAACCAGCCAAGATCGAACCGTCTATGGCCAGCTTTAGCCTCCATCTAATCCACAATGGCGGTGAAAGGTTTGATCCACTATCAGAGTCATTCAATGTTCATCAGGACACAACATGGGTTAAGATCACTCCTCTGCAGAATGTTGGTGTCACTGGTGTTGTCACTATATCTGTGGGGAGTTCCCTGATGTGTGCAGTAACCAATTGAACTCCTCTGCAGTGGATTCATGGAAAGTGGATAAGGATCATAAGGGTGAGTAATGATTCGGTTTGTTAATAGCTAACAGACCTGAACTAGTTATATCTGGACCATTTAAAGCTGAACTCAAGAAAAACAACTAAATGCACTGAAGAAATACAGGAAGCAGATTTACCGCTTTAGGCAGCTTTTTATATGCTGACAACCGCTGGGAGTGCAGGCAGGGAAAGAGCTCTTCTCAGCTCCATAGAAGTCAATGAGGAAGGAAAAGAAGTCCCAGCAGCCGCACATCACACAAACCCTCATGTATAGAGTGGAAGCAGCCTTAGCCATGCCCTGGACATGTTTTACCCCGCCCATGACTAAGCTCCCTGGGCGAAACGAAATATGTCAGGTGCATGGCTTGGACAGAGTCTAGGCCAGTGATGGCGAACCTTGGCAATGTAGTTCCAAAACATCTGGGGTGCCAAGGTACGCCATCACTGGTCTAGGCTGAGGCTGCTTCCACTCTTTACATGAGGGTTTTGTGTGATGTTCAGCGCCATCTTTCCCTCCTTCAGCAGATTTACAGTTGTGCACATAAGTTTACATACCCTGGCAGAATTTATTAATTCTTAGCCATTTTTCAGAGAATATGAATGATAACACAACATTTTTTCTTTCACTCATGGTTAATGTTTGGTTGAAGGCATTTATTATCAATCAACTGTGTTTACTCTTTTTAAATCATAATCACAACGGAAACTACCCAAATGACCCTGATCAAAAGTTTACATACCCCAGGTCTTAATACCGTGTATTGCCCTCTTTAACATCAATGACAGCTTGAAGTCTTTTGTGGTATTTGTGGATAAGGTTCTTTCTTCTCAGATGGTAAAGCTGCCCATTCCTCCTGGCAAAAAGCCTCCAGTTCCTGTAAATTCTTGGGCTGTCTTGCATGAACTGCATGTTTGAGATCTCCCCAGAGTTGCTCAATGATATTGAGGTCAGGAGACTGAGATGGCCACTCCAGAACCTTCAATGTATTCTGCTGTAGCCAATGACAGGTCGACTTGGCCTTGTGTTATGGATCATTGTCATGTTGGAATGTCCAAGTACATCCCATGCGCAGCTTCCTGGCTGATGAATGCAAATGTTCTTCCAGTATTTTTTGATAACATACTGCATTTATCTTGTCATCAATTTTTACCAAATTTCCTGTGTCTTTGTAGCTCACACATCCCTAAAACATCAACGATCCATCTCCGTGTTTCATAGTAGGAATGGTGTACTTTTCATCATAGGCCTTGTTGACTCCTCTCCAAATGTAGCGTTTATGGTTGTGGCCAAAAAGCTCAATTTTGGTCTCATCACTCCAAATGACTTTGTGCCAGAAGGTTTGAGGCCTGTCTCTGTGCTGTTTGGCATATTGTAAGTGGGATAATTTGTGGAATTTGCATAGTAATGGATTTCTTCTGGTGACTCGACCATCTTTTTTCAAGTGCCTCCTTATTGTGCATCTTGAAACAGCCACACCACATGTTTTCAGAGAGTCCTGTATTTCACCTGAAGTTATTTGTGGGTTTTTCTTTGCATCCTGAACAATTTTCCTAGTAGTTGTGGCTGAAATTTTAGTTGGTCTACCTGACCATGGTATGGTTTTAACAGAACCCCTCATTTTCAACTTCTTGATTAGAGTTTGAACACTGCTGATTTGCATTCTCAATTCCTTGGATATCTTTTTATATCCCTTTCCTGTTTTATACAGTTCAACTACCTTTTCCCGCGGATCCTTTGACCATTCTTTTGCTTTCCCCATGACTCAGAATCCAGAAACGTCAGTGCAACCCTGGATGAAAGATGCAAGGGTCTGTCAGGAGTCCAAAAACTCATTGACCTTTTATACATACACACACACACACACACACTAATTACAAGCAAACACATCGCAGGTGAGGATGGTTACCTTTAATAGCCATTCAAACCCCTTTGTGTCAAATTGTGTGCATGTTATCGGGCCAAAATCATCAGGGTATGTAAACTTTTGATCAGGCTAATTTGGGTAGTTTCTGTTATCATTATGATTTAAAATGAGTAAACGCAGTTGATTGATAATAAATGGCTTCAGCCAAACACTAACCATGAACCATGAGTGAAAGAAAAGTTTTTGAGTTTTGTCTTTTTGTCATAAATTCCGCCAGGGCATGTAAATGATGAGCACAACTGTACCTGCCAAAGGGTTTGTATTTCTACCCATCCAGTTCTAAGCTTTACAAATCTTTGCCACAAACCACAGCCACGTCTTACAGGACAGGAGACCAGATTATCCTCTGCTGCAGTTAAGCAACACCAACAGGTCTTGTCCCTCCCCCTGCCTGTGACTACTGAGAAAGAAAAAAAAGTTTTGGGAATTTAAATGAGGCATAAGACCAGTATAGTCAATTGTCCTCTCCCTACATAATAGATATAGATATATATTGTACCTCTTTATTTTGACAGTGTTCATTTATCTACATTTTTTAGACATTCTCTTTGCATCTGCTCCTGATGAATCGCTATAATTCCCTGAAACACGTCAAGATTTTAGATGCTACATTCAGATTTTTACAATGAGCTTTCATATGCTACATTCATATGTGTAGAACATGGATTCTTAATCTACTCTTACCAATGTTTGGACGGTTTCTGCCTACATTAATCACGTTGGGTTCTATTTTATATGAGAATATGGATTGATGAATTTTGAATATTGCAAGCCCTGTACCATTAACATGTTTGTTCACTTGTAAATATAGAAACTTATTTGTTATTATTCATTTTATACTTGCATGTGTGCCATGAGTATGTGCATTGTTACATGGAATAAATACATTGTTATCAGTACATAGCATCCTTGTTGTTTTCCTGCTGCATGCTTCATTAAAGTCCCAACCTTTCTCTTTTTGCCTGCCTGTGACTGGACAGTGCAAGCAGAAGCAGCAAACCGATGAGCTCCTCTCTCTGTCTTTCTGTATACTCCTCTGCTGCAGATAAGCAACACTGACAGGTCGTTTCCATCCCCCTGCCTGTGACTGGACAGTGCAAGAAGAAGCAGCAAACCGATGAGCTCCTCCCTCTGTCATACTGCTCTGACTGTCTTTCTGTATACTCCTCTGCTGCAGATAAGCAACACTGACAGGTCGTTTCCATCCCCCTGCCTGTGACTGGACAGTGCAAGAAGAAGCAGCAAACCGATGAGCTCCTCCCTCTGTCATACTGCTTTGACTGTCTTCCTGTATACTCCTCTGCTGCAGATAAGCAACATTGACAGGTCGTTTCCATCCCCCTGCCTGTGAATGGACAGTGAAAGAAGAAGCAGAAAATTGATAAGCTCCGCCTTCTGTCATTCAACTCTGACTGTCTTTCTGTACACTCTTTGCAATGCAGCACAACTGATCATCTCCTTGTGCTGCTTCTCCTTCCCACTCTCTGAGCTCTGCTGTATAGGGGGTTGCAAGAGGATGAAACCAAATCCAAATTTACGTACTTCCACTGCTTGCATTTACGAAATACATTTAAGAATTTATTAATGAGAACAGATCTGCATTCATTTGTGTGTTCCATATTTGCCTGGAGGTCATCTTTACAATGTAAACAAATGACGGTCAATCTCCGGAGGCAGAGCATGGTCAGTTGAAGGAACAGTACTCTCAATTGTAGAGCGTGGCTCCTGACTCGGAGTGACATCATGTATATGGTATTCACAGGGCCTCACGCTGGATGTGTACATTCTTGCCAAGCATGCTTACTTAAGCAAGCGCCACTAACAACTTGTTAATCTAATATCACATTGAAGTCATTTGCTTCACTAAATGTCACAGCACACTTGGCTTTCTGCTGGGATTTTGCTTTGAGCGTTCTCGGTTTATAAAAGCTGCGTTAAAACGCGAAGGGATTTTTTTATGTTTATAGATAAGCTGGAAAAAAATGCCAATGTATAACATTCTATACATAACAAAGCATTCTAGCTGGACATCAGCAGAGAAACATGTTATGGGGGAATTTAAAGCAGAGAAAAAAATAAAATGAGTAATATTACAGTCTATGTAAACCAAAATAAATACATATATTTTACAGTATATTTGACATCAAGTCTGACTGCATACACTGTATATACTATATACAATTCCAGGCAGACAACTACAGTAAATACACGATAGAAAACATCCACGAGAGACGTTTTATCTAACAAAGAATTTCTATTTCTGTCCATCCAGTCCTGAGATTTAACAACTTCAATACCCGGGCACAATTTTCAGCTTTCAGCGCTGTCATACTTTGAATGACAATTGCGCGGTCATGGAACACTGTACCCAAACTACATTTTTATAATTTTCTTCCCACAAATAGAGCTTATTTTTGGTTGTATTTGATCACCACTTGGATTTTTATTTTTTGCTGAACAAACTAAAAAAGACCGAAATTTCGGGGAAAAAACATGTTTTTCTTTTTTTCTGTTATAACATTTTGTTTTCGCCATCACTGACAGGCACTGATACGGCTGCACTAATGGGCACTGATGAGGCGGCACTGACGGGCACTGATGAGGCGGCACTGACGGGCACTGATGAGGTGGCACTGAAGAGGCGGCACTGACGGGCACTGATGAGGCGGCACTGACGGGCACTGATGAGGGGGCACTGACGAGGCGGCACTGATGAGGTGGCACTGACAGGCACTGATAGGCACTGATGAGGCGGCACTAATGAGGCGGCACTGATGGGTACTGATGAGGCGGCACTGACGGGCACTGATGAGGAGGCACCGATGAGGAGGCATCAATCAGTAGGATTGATGGGCACTGATAAGCAGCACTAATGGGCACTGACAGGCGGCACTGATGATGAGGTACTGACAGTCATTACTTATGGGCACTGACAGGCGGCACTGATGATGAGGTACTGACAGGCGGCACTGATGATGAGGTACTGACAGTCATTACTGATGGGCACTGATTGGCATCTGTGAAGGGCACTGACAGGCATTACTGATGGGCACTGAGTGATTGGCAGATTTGGTGGCACCTCTGATGGGGGCTGAGCTATTATCAATGCGCTGATTATCAGCACAGACCCCCCCTCTGACAGGAGAGCCGCCGATCGGCTCTCCTGTCAGCGCAAACCAAGGAAAGCCATTTACCGTCACTTACACGCTGCAAACAGCTGTGATTGGTCGCAGCTGATCACGAGTTAAAGAGCCTACGTCATAGGGTCTTTATCACGTCAGACTGACACACCACACAACCGATCGCTGCACCACGTGCCCCCGCGATGGCCGCTTATCCTGCTGGATTGAACGTCCAGTCAGGATAACTTAACCACGTTGCGCACGTTATTCTGTTATATGGCGGGCGTGAAGTGGTTAAACAGCTCTGCCCCACAAGTGAAGGGAATCTGGTCTGCTGCAGTTTCACTTTGATGCCCCCCTTCCATCCCCCACCTTTTGACTTGACACTGAAAGCAGTAACCTGATGAGCTCACCTCTCTGCTCTTCCCTCCTATCAGCATGCTCCTAAAGCCTAGTACACGCAATGAAAAAAAATCGGATGAAAAATACCGCTTTTGGAGCGATCATATGATAATCATTAGTGCACAGCTTTCGAGAGCCGATCACGATTGTTCATGAAAAATTAGCCGAAGGGACAAACACGAACATTTTTTTCGTCCAATAACAAAAAGATTGTACTATTTTTTATTTAGGGCCAGTTCACACCATAGAAACGCAGTCCGGATGCATTCCAGATGCTTTTCTGCATGCACGTTTTTGATGTCTTTTGATGCGTTCCAGTGCATTGTTTTCCCCTCTTTTTTCTTAAAGCGGTAGTAAACCGCTGAAAAAAAAAAACCTGTAAGACAATTATTTATTTTACCTATATAGCGCCGTCAATTTACGCAGCGCTTTACATATACATTGTACATTCACATCAGTCCCTACCCTTAAGGAGCTTACAATCTAAGGTCCCTAACTCACATTCATACATACTAGGGACAATTTAGACAGGATCCAAATAACCTACCAGCATGTCTTTGGAGTGTGGGAGGAAACCGGAGTACCCGGAGGAAACCCACGCAGGCACAGGGAGAACATGCAAACTCCAGACAGGTAGTGTCGTGGTTGGGATTAGAACCAGCGACCCTTCTTACTGCTAGGCGAGAGTGCTACCCACTACACCACTGTGCCGCCCAAGACAATGGCATAATGTGCTAGTATGCATCACATACTAGCACATTATGAAATACTTCCCTCAGAACGAAGCCCCAGCAGTGGCGCCCTGTCACCGCTGAGACGGCTGACATGTTCCCCCTGTGTTTCTTACGAGTTCTGCCGCTGTGAGTGCCCAGAGCTGCGATGACGTCACTCCTGCACATGCGCACTAACAAAAATTAAAGCCAAACTCCAACTCCAATCAGTTCCAGCAAAAGTTGTTTTGGGGGGGGGGGGAGAAAAGTTTTACATGAATAAATAAAAGTAAAGATAAGATAAATACATATCATTTAACCACTTCCAGACCGCCGCACGCCAATGTACGTCCTTAATTTGAGGACGGATATCGTTGTTATGGCAGCAGCCAGCTGCCATAACCCCGGTATCTCCGTGTTCGGCCAGCGGTACGGTACCAGTTAAAAGTGGTCTCTGCAGCGGATTTGCCACAAAATCACTTTTATCGGCGGCGGGAGGGGGCCCCCCCTCCCGCTGCAATCCGGTGCCCCCTGTCGCTTACCGGAGCCGTCGGCAGCGGTGGAGGCAATCGGATCCTTCCCGTGGCTGTGCATGGAGACGAGTGAGGGGAAGATGGCCCCCACCCGTCTCCATGACACTGCAGGGCGGAAGCGACGCCAAAACGTCACTTCCGCACATAGGTCTTAAAGGGCCATTTTTTTTTTTTTTAAATGACAATTTTTTTTTTTATTGCATTTTAGTGTAAATATGAGATCTGAGGTCTTTTTGACCCTAGATCTCATATTTAAAGTGGAGTTCCACCCAAAAAAAAAAATCATTAATGTGCATGAAGGGAGACTAGCTCTCCCCCCTCCCTCTAGGCAATCATCTGGGACACGTGACAGGTCCTAGATGATTACACGGACAGTCGCTGCGTGGCTCGCGCATGCGCAGTGGGTGCCCGGCTATGAAGCCACAGCCGGGCGCCTGCAGTTACAATGCCGGCGCCACCGAGCAGAGGGGGAGATGAGCAGGGCTTCGTTCCCCCGCATCCCCGGACCCAGGGACAGGTAAGTGTCCTATTATTAAAAGTCAGCAGCTGCAGTATTTGTAGCTGCTGACTTTAATTTTTTTTTTTTAAGCAGAACTCCGCTTTAAGAGGTCCTTTCGTGCTTTTTTCTATTCCAACAAAAACATTTTTAAACGCGGCCCGTCCCACCAAGCTCGCGTGCAGAAGCGAACGTATACGTGAGTAGCGCCCGTATAAGAAAACGGTGTCCAAACCACACATGTGAGGTATCCCCGCGATCCGTAGAGCGAGATCAATAATTCTAGCCCTAGACCTCCTCTGTAACGCAAAACATGCAACCTGTAGAATTTTTTTAATTTTTAAGAGTAAATGTTTGTCGCCATTCCACAAGCAGGCGCAATTTTGAAGCGTGACATGTTGGGTATCAATTTACTCGGCGTAACATTATCTTTCACAGTATAAAAAAAATTGGGCTAACTTTACTGTTGTCTTATTTTTTAATTCAAAAAAGTGTATTTTTTTTTTTTTTAAAAGTGCGCTTGTAAGACTGCTGCGCAACTACGGTGTGACATAAAGTATTGCAACGACCACCATTTTATTTTCTAGGGTGTTAGAAAAAAAAATGTATAATGTTTGGGGGTTCTAAGTAATTTTTTAGCAAAAAAAAACAGTTTTTAACTTGTAAACAACACATCTAAAAAAGAGGCCCGGTCCTTAAAGAGGTTGTAAAGGTTAGCGTTTTTTCACCTTAATGCATCCTATGCATTAAGGTGAAAAAACATCCGACGATACCGGCCCCCCCAGTCCCCCCCCCCCATTTTTCGTACCTGAGCCCGTTCACCTGCTGCGCTCGCCCCCGATTTCCTCTTTGCCCCTCAGCCTGGCTATTGATTGGCTAGAGTGGATGGATTAAAAGTAGCGCAGCCGTTGGCTCGCACTGCTGTCAATCACATCAAATGACGCTGGGGGGCGGGGCCAAGTGATACAGTCGGCGGCCACAGCCGCCGGCTGTATCACGGGAGCGCGCCCCCAAGAACTAAACACCATGTGAGAGAGCTTGCATGAAGGTGTTTAGTTCTAGCGGGGAGGAGCCGAGACAGCAGCCGGGGGACCCCAGAAGAGCAGGTTCGGGGCCACTCTGTGCAAAACGAGCTGCACAGTGGAGGAAAGTATAACATGTTTGTTATTTAAAAAAACAAATAAATACCTTTACAACCCCTTTAAGTGGTTCAATCACTCCTGCCAGTATTAAATGGTCTTTCTCATCCATGTAAACGGATACATTTTGCCGCAGAGATTGTGCTTCTGAAAAGCAACAGACTTGCTGGCTGGATTACCAGATGAAAATAACACCTAAAATAAAGAAAACTAATACAGCCTACACATATACGAATTGATAAGCTGCAATATAATAAAATGCTTGCTTTTGGGTTTAACCAATTAAGGACCAGAAGATTTTCCCCCCTTAATGACCGGGCCATTTTTTGCAATACGGCACTGCGTCGCTTTAACTGACAATTGTGCAGCCATGCAACGTTGCACCTTTTGTCACCTGATGTCCTTTTTTTCCCCACAAATAGAGCTTTCTTTTGGTGGTATTTGATCACCTCTGCGGTTTTTTGATTTTTTTGCACTATAAACAAAAAAAGAGCAACAATTTTGAAAAAAAAAACAATATTTTTTACTTTTTGCTATAATGAATATCCCCCCCAAAAAAAAAAAAAAAACACATTTCTTCATCAGTTTAGGCCAATATGTATTCTTCTACATATTTTTGGTAAAAAAAAAAAAAAAAATCGCAATAAGGGTATGTTGGGTATTTCGCACAAAAGTTATCACGTCTACAAAATAGGGGATAAATTTATGTCATTTTTATTATTTATTTTTTACTAGTAATGGCGGCGATCAGTGATTTTTAGCGGGACTGTGACATTGCGATGGACAGATCGGACACCCAGCTGACATTTTTTACACTTTTTTGGGAACCAGTGACATTATTAAAGCGATCGGTGCTAAAAATATGCACTGTTATTGTACTAATGACACTGGCAGGGAAGGGGTTAACATCAGGGGCGATCAACAGATTAAATGTGTTCCCTCAGTGTGTTTACTAACTGTATGGGGGACGGTGTGACTGGGGAAACACACAGATCCGTCTTTCTGCATAGCAGTAAAACAGGATCTGTATGATCTACCCTGTCAGAACGTAGATCTGCCTTGTTTACACAGGCAGATCCCCGTTCTGTCACTGCGGGGAATGATCGCAGGTGGCCGGCAGACATCGAGTCCGCCCCACCCGCTGATTGGCTCCCGCACCCACAAATCGCCGCGCACGAGCCAACGTACAATGACGGCGATTTGCGGGAAGCAGCCACATTGCCGCAGTACAACGGCGCCGGCTGGTCCTTAAGCGGTTAATACCGCTATAAAAGGGTTTGTTCACCTTTCCCAAACAATATGAAAAAATTTTGCAGCTTTGATTAAAACCAAAAATGTAATTGGACTTTACTGGTACAGGGAGGACAAACACTTAAATACCGGTAGGTAAAATAGTTCATGTATTATGATGCTTATGGTATGTAACGTCTTTCATGTGTGAAGACTGGGGACGGGGGGGACGGGGGAGGGTATTAAACTTCCCTGGGGGTGAGTGTGGGCCTATGTACTATTTATATGGGTCTATTGATTTATTTCATGACATTGGATATGCAACAGGTATGTGGAGCCATTATCTGTCATTATGTAAGGACTTACATTTAATATATGTATGCAGTGGAACTTACTATTCCTACTATCATGTTCCAGCCTTGGAGTTATACTGAGGGCCTAGTGCTAAGGTTTTTTTTTTGTTATGTTTGTAGTGAGAGGCCAACTGTCAGACTGTCATTTATTTGTTTTATGTGGTTTTTTTTTTTGTTTGCTACTTTAAAACTCAATAACCCTTTCATGACTAAGCCTATTTTTGAAATGTCGTGTTTACAAGTTAAAATCCGTATTTTTTCTTAGAAAATTACTTAGAGTTCCCAAAGATTATATATATTTTTTTAGTAGAGAATCTAGAGAATAAAATGGAGATTGTTGCAATATTTTATATCACACGGTATTTGTGTAACGGTGTTTTAAACGCAAATTTTTGGAAAAGGGACACTTTCATGAATTTAAAAAAATCCAAACAGTAAAGTTACCCCAATTTTTTTGTATAATGTGAAAGATGATGTTACGCCGAGTAAATAGATACCAAACATGTCACCCTTTATAATTGCACGCAGTCGTGGAATAGCGACAAACTACGGTACCTATGAATTTCCATAGGCGACGCTTTAAATATTTTTTACGGTTACCAGGTTAGAGTTACAGAGGAGGTCTAGGGCTAGAATTATTGCTCTCGCTCTGACGATCGCGGCGATACCTCACATGTGTGATTTGAACATCTTTTACATATGCGTGCGCAACTTCCGTATGCATTTTCTTCGCTGTGCGAAGCTGTGCGAGCTCGCGGGGACGGGGGCGCTTTTTTTTATTTTATTGATGTCACAAGGAATGTAAACATCCCTTGTGACAGTAATAGGTGGTGACAGGTACTCTTTATGGAGGGATCGGGGGGTCTAAAAGACCCCCCGATCCCTCCTTTGCACTTCACAGTATTCAGATCGCCGAAAACGACGATTCTGAACACTATATATTTATTTAAAACCGGCGCCATTGACAGCCGAGTAAACAGGAAGTGACGTCATGACGTCGCTTCCGCGTTTACATTGAGAAGGCTGGAACGAAGCCGCCCACAGCTTTGTTCCAGCCCGCCCCCAGCCGCCGAAGGCGGCCGATTGGACACCGGGTTTCCCGATCGCACGGGAGGCCTGGTAAGAGCGGCGGGAGGCGGCGGGAGGGGGGGGACGTCCCCTGCCAATCCTCTGGTATAACAGCCGAGCGGCTTTTAGCCGCATCGGTTGTTATACTCAGATAGCCGATCACGCGCTCTCAACAAGGGTACCAGGATGATGCCTGCAACTGCAGGCATCATCCCAGTATAACCCCGGAAAGCCGAGTACGCAGATGTGCGTACGGTCGGCGGGAAGGGGATAAAAAAAAAAAAAAATAGGTAAAATAGTTTACATGAAGTTTTTTACAAATTTAAAAATCACAAATATTGTAAAAAAGCCACATCTATGTCCAATGAGTATCAGACGCTCAAAAAAGCCAAATATGCTACTCAGTTACTATTTTTGCTTAGAAATTATCCAAGAGATCAAAAGTGGATGCATTTCGCAATATTCGCTTCCTCAGGACCTTGCATTCTTGGAGGTAAGGAAGAGTAGCCTGACTAAGAGAATACATACATAGCAAGAATATTTTGTAAGTAATGCGAAACGCATAGACCTTTGATCGAAACGCGTAGACCTTTGATTGAAACACGTAGACCTTTGATCTCTTGAATAATTTCTGGGCAATAGATAGTAACTGAGTAGCATATTTGGCTCTTTGAAGGTTTAATACTTGTAGGACATAGATGTGGATTTTAAATTTATAATAAAGTACATGTAAACCTTTTTACCTATTTTAAAGGGTAACACCACTTTTGTGGGGAAAAAAAAAAATCAAATAAAGAAAAAATAATATAGCACATATAATTGTGACACTAATCATATTGTAATTGAATGTTATTAAAAATGACCTTTCCTTTTCAATCTGCAGCCACTGTAATTTTCTGACAATGCAATATGGCTACCTGGAGTTCTGTACACAGAATGTGTACTGACCAATCCCCAGAAACATCATTTCCTGCTTGTGTGATTGGCTCACCAATTTTCCCAGAAGTCTGCCTAAGATACAAGTCAGATTTCAGGCATCCCCTGCAACAAAAAATGTCATTTTTGGAGAGATACTGTCAATAGGAGCACGTCTAAAGGGATGCAGGCCCAGCAGATTAACTCATTAGTGCCCTGCAGCTGCACACCTGACAGTTAATTAAGAAACCCCTCCCATTAGACCCACTCATCACAGAGGCACAGACAAACACACAGGGATTTCTTCAGAATAACAAAAAGGTAGGAATCTGCAACAGAGGTTGTTATAATCCTTGCAATGTACATAGATCATCCAGAGGGAATGTTTTTTTCTCAACAAAAGTGGAGTTACGTTCCTAAGTTTTTGTCCTCTGTGTACCAGTAAAGTCCAAATACATTTTTGGTTTTTGCTGAATTTATGGATGTGGTACGTTATCATCAGCTTTAGTTTTCTGGTATCAGGTCTCAGCTTTGATTAAGGTTGAATAATGTCCCTGCTGTAGGTGTAGACCACTACCGTACCTCCCAAAACCTGGCCAAATAACTCTCAGCCTTGGCGCAATCGGTGGGATGGCTCTTGAAGAGTAATGCAAATACCAAAATGCCTTGATGAGTGGATGCAATCTGTGGGAGGGTGTATTTGCATGCAGTGCATCCTAAATAGCACTCACACGTGATACTGAACTTCCACAATTGTAATGAACTAAAACTCAAGGAATAAAAAGGACAGGCCAGAGACAGTAAGGATGGGGGTCGGGGGTCTATCAGACATGTTGAAGCTTCTAATGCACACTGTGAAAAGCTCACAGCATACAATAAAGTCAGTGTAAGCAAATTAATACAGCAGAGGATCCGGTACAACTAAGACTGAAGGGAAGGCTGGAGTTCAGCTTTAATGTTTTGTGACCGTAGTAACTTTGTTTTGTTACTAAGATCGTACTCTTCATTACAATGACTCACTTTGGGGGATCTCAAACCTACGTCACAGAGCAATTTAAAGCCATTTGTATCCCTCTGTAGGATGACAATTTTGCTAGCGCTGTAATGTATTTCCTCTGTTTTCTCTTTTTATATTCCCACTGCACCTTGTCTGCAAATCCTCATTTTACCCGACCAGTACAAGGACAACCTTTACATCTCATACACCGCCGGAAGAAGAACTGCACAAGAAATAGTTTCAGATGTCTCGCCAAGTCTCGGAACGCCTTCTCAGTGCAGCGGGAGGTGGTCACTCAGATGGTTGTAAATCAGGCGTTCAAGGAGTTTAGAGGAAAAGGGGAGCAGGGAGATAGGGCGTAGATTAAGATTGGTAGGGTCCAAGGATGGCTAGGTATGGGGGTGACCAATGCGTGTTTTAGAACCCTCTGGAGGAAGATGACTCGCTTGGTTGCCACTACCAATCTCAAAGAAGGGATTTCACTGTGATTGAGAAAACCACAATCAGGTGACGGTTTGTGGAATTACTGTTGAGCTTCTGAGAACTTTGTTAAAATTATTCCGGAACCTTTGCGTAACTTACTACTAAACCTCGGCACTCTGTGTCCCTTCAAGCCACAGCCAGTATTCAGCGCAATGAAAATCACACCCAACCACTTTCTCTCAGCTGTAGGGGGCCCAACTTATGATCCTGCACACAGGCCCACTGCTTGCAGAAAATGCCCCTGACCTCAGCTCATCATTGCACATCCATTCCATATGCTTGTATGTGACATCCCATACATCACATACAAGCATGTGGGCTGGAGTCGAGAAGTGGATCAGCAGGATGAATGTGCCACGACAGGTAGATGTGTCTCATCTCTGCTTCCTTTCACCACTCTGCATATCACCCATATTATAGATGAGAAGAAGGTACAGTGGTGGGGAAAATGAGCAGGAGGGGTTCAGTAGTGGAACAGAAGAGCAAGGGAGTACAGCGGTGGGGCAGATGTGCAGGGAGGTACAGTGGTGGAAGAGATGAGAAGGGGGTTCAGCAGTGGGACAGAAGAGCAGGGGGGTTACAGTGATGGGACAGATGAGAAGGGGGTTCGGTGTTGCGGGGTAGAGCAGTTGGGCAGATGTGAAAGGAGGTGTATTGGTGGGGCAGATGAGCAGGGGGTTACAGTAGTGGGGCAGGAGTGCAGATAAGTTCAGTGTTGGGACAGATGAGAGGATGGTTCAGTGGTGGAGCAGATGTGCATGGAGGTACAGTGGTGGGGCAAATGAGAAAGGGGGGGGGACATTGGTGGGGCAGATGTACAGGGGGTTACAGTGGTGGGACAGATGAGCAGGGGCAACAGTGGTGGGAGGGATGAGAGGGGAGTTCAGTGGTGGGACAGAAAAGCAGGGGGGTACAGTGATGGGGCAGATGAGCGGGGGGGGGGGGGTTTCAGTGTTGGGCCAGATGAGAAGGGGGTTACAGTGGTGGGAAAGATAAGCAGGGGGGTCTGTGTTTTGTGCAGAGGAGAAAGGAGGTACATTCGTGGAACACAGGAGCAGGGGGTTACAGTGGTGAGGCGGGTGTGTAGGAGGTACAGTCGTGGAGCAGATGAGGAAGAGGGTTACAGTGGTGAGGCAAATAAGTTCAGTGTTGGGACAGATGAGAAGATGGTTCAGTGGTGCAGCAGATGTGCATGGAGGTACAATGGTGGGGCAGATGAGAAAGGGGGAACATTGGTGGGGCAGATGTACAGGGGGTTACAGTGGTGGGACAGATGAGCAGGGGGGTACAGTGGTGGGGCAGATGAGCAGGGGGGTACAGTGGTGGGGCAGATGTACAGGGGGGTACAGTGGTGGGGCAGATGTACAGGGGGGGTACAGTGGTGGGGCAGATGTACAGGGGGGGTACAGTGGTGGGGCAGATGAGCAGGGGGATACAGAGGTGGGGCAGATGTACAGGGGGGTACAGTGGTGGGGCAGATGAGCAGGGGGGGTATAGTGGTGGGGCAGATTGCAGGGGGGACAGTGATCTGAGGTGTGGAGTTGCAGGAATTGGGGTTGATCTGAGGCGTGAGAGGGCAGGATGTTAATCTCTCGCTACTAAAGTAGTTTACAGCATTTACATTATAAAAAATCCTTTTCATGCTTGAGAGTGTGAAGTTAACATATTTTAGTTATAAAATCGGCACGCTCAGTTTCTTTGAAAAGAAATTTCGGCACAGTGTGCTCAAAAAGGTTGCCTACCCCTGCTGTAGAGTGAAGATTTCATCACAAATTGTATCAATCTTGTATATATATTTTTTTTTTAGCAGAGGCCCTATAGAATAAAATGTTGAGTTTTACAAATTTTTATTTCACAGTATTTGCGCAGTGGTTATTCAAACGCAATATTTTTGGAAAAAATACGCTTTAATGAATTTTATTGCATGCAAATACAATATAATACCCAATTTTTTGGACAAAATGTAAAAGATGATTATACGCCGAGTACATAGATACCAAACATGTCACGCTATAAAATTGTATATGCCTGTGGAGTGGCACCAAACTACAGTACTTAAAAATCCCCACTTTAAAAATGTTTGCAGATGACCTGTTTAGAGTTACAGAGGAGGTCTGACACTGGAATAATTGCACTCGCTCTGACGTTCACAACGATACCTCACGGTGGGTGGTGCGATCACCATTTACATATGTACACTGGGCAGTAACGCTGCCAAATACAATAGAAGTAATTTTTGCCAGAATGCAAAACATTGCAGCATGTGTACACCCCCATATGGCTGCCTTTTCAACTTCAAGGGAAAGAGAAAACAAGGCTCAACTGCCTATTTTTACTCATCCCCAAAGTATAAACTAGTCCAATCACACATTGTTTTGTGCTGAATAAAAATCCAGTATGTCTGCACTGCTCCTCATTGCACTTTTATGATGGGAATGATTGCACTGGGCTGCAGTAAGACTTTATCTCCTGTAAAGAAAAGGGAAGGGAAGGACCTGCCTGCTCAGTCTGGCAGGGGGGGGGTCAATCATAAGACTGGCTGGAGAGAATGACACATGCAGTTCACCTGTGTGTGATATAAGTCATACTCTGAGATATTTGTATCGATGCTTTAACATTTAGCTTTAATAATAGCATTTCGATGGATGGACATGGTGACAGGTGCCCACCGGAAGTCTATGATCCCTACAAGAAACGAGCACTATGCATGCAGCAAAGGTCTGCTCACCCAGATACTCCGGGCCGGACTGCAGCAACCTCTCCGGGCTCATTCTTCTCCCTTCTACTGACACCATTCTTCACCAAACACGACGTCATTCATCACAGCGCCGCTTCCGGCCCGGTAATTAGGCCGCGTCTGTAGTTACCATAGCAACCCAGGCCTCCTGTGCCTCATTAATGTGTCTCGGCTGCAAACAGGAGCCTCGCATTATGGTTCCCCCCTGCCTGTCCCCTCTATAGAGGAAGGATAGGGACATGTGAGAGAGGATCTGAGTGCAGCAGCACCAGGGCTTCCATATGGCATTGCTATCTCTCTGCAGATTCGTTTATTTCATGGATTTTTAGGTTAGAATAGTGCAGCTGAACTCAATAAAAAAGGTTTTCAGATTTGTGGGGAACACTTATTCATGGTGCATCAGCAGTGCCCAGAGAACAAGCACCTTTGTCTTAAAGTAGTAATAAACCCTCAGCATACTTTTTTTAAATATTTATCATATTGAGTGCAATAAAATAATCATTGTATAGTAAACTATTTGTTGAAATTCCCCAGCACTTGTAGTTTTTATCTCTAAGACCCCTTTCGGGCAGTTTTCAGGCATTTTAGCGCTAGAAATAGAGCCAGAAGACTGCCTCCTGTGAGATCCTGAGTGCTTCCATACTGGGGCGGTGCTTCCATACTGGGGCGGTGCTTCCATACTCTGGGGTGGTGCTTCCATACTGGGGCGGTGCTTCCATACTGGGGCAGTGCCTCCATACTGGGGCAGTGCTTCCATACTGGGGCGGTGCCTCCATACTGGGGCGGTGCTTCCATACTGGGGCGGTGCTTCCATACTCTGGGGCGGTGCTTCCATACTGGGGCGGTGCTTCCATACTCTGGGGCGGTGCTTCCATACTGGGGCGGTGCTTCCATACTCTGGGGCGGTGCTTCCATACTGGGGCGGTGCCTCCATACTGGGGCGGTGCTTCCATACTGGGGCGGTGCTTCCATACTGGGGCGGTGCCTCCATACTAGGGCGGTGCTTCCATACTCTGGGGCGGTGCTTCCACACTGGGGCGGTGCGCTTACGGGACGGGAAAAAAATCCTGCAAGCGGCATCTTTGGGGCGGTTTGGGAGTGCTGTATACTGTGCTCCCAAAACACCCCTACCCATTGCAATGAATGGGCAGCACTTTGAATGCGCGGCAACACGGGTGTTTTTAACCCCTTCTTCGGCCACTAGTGGAGGTTAAAAGCGCCCTGCTAGCGGCCGAAAAGTGCTGCTTTAACAGAGCTAAAGCACCCCTAAAACGCCCCTAAAACGAGGGTTGCCACCTTAGGCACTATTCCTCCCATTGACACTAATGATGGGCACTAATCCTCCCACCGATACCAATGATGGGGCACTATTTCTCTGACTGACACCAATGATGGGGCCCTATTCCTCTGACTGACACCAATGATGGGGCACTATTCCTCCCATTGGCACCAATGATGGGGCACTATTCCTCCCACTGACACCAATGATGGGGCACTATTCCTCCCATTGGCACCAATGATGGGGCACTATTCCTCCCACTGACACCAGTGATGGGGCACTATTCCTCCCATTGGCACCAATGATGGGGCACTAATCCTCCCACTGACACCAGTGATGGGGCACTAATCCTCCCCTTGACACCAATGATGGGGCACTATTCCTCTCATTGACACCAATGATGGGGCACTAATCCTCCCACTAACACCAATGATGGGGCTCTAATCCTCCCACTGACAAAATTGATGGGGCACTAATCCTCCCACTGACACCAATGATAGGGCACTAATCCTCCCATTGACACCAATGATGGGGCACTAATCCTTCTACTGACAATAATGATGGGGCACTAATCCTCCCACTGACACCAATGATGGGGCACTAATCCTTCCATTGACACCAATGATGGGGCACCAATCCTCCCACTTACAATAATGATGGGGCACTAATCCTCCCACTGACACCAATGATGGGGCACTAATCTCCCATTGACACCAATGATGGGGCACTAATCCTCCCACTGACAATAATGATGGGGCACTAATCCTCCCACTGACACCAATGATGGGGCACTAATCCTCCCACTGACACCAATGATGGGGCACTAATCCTCCCACTGACACCAGTGATGGGGCACTAATCCTCCCACTGTCACCAATGATGGGGCACTAATCCTCCCACTGACACCAGTGATGGCATACTATTCATCCCATTGACACCAATGATGGGGCACTAATCTCCCATTGACACCAATGATGGGGCACTAATCCTCCCACTGACAATAATGATGGGGCACTAATCCTCCCACTGACACCAATGATGGGGCACTAATCCTCCCACTGACACCAATGATGGGGCACTAATCCTCCCACTGACACCAGTGATGGGGCACTAATCCTCCCACTGTCACCAATGATGGGGCACTAATCCTCCCACTGACACCAGTGATGGCATACTATTCATCCCATTGACACCAATGATGGGGCACTAATCCTCCCACTGACACCAGTGATGGGGCACTAATCCTCCCACTGTCACCAATGATGGGGCACTAATCCTCCCACTGACACCAATGATGGGGCACTAATCCTCCCACTGACACCAGTGATGGGGCACTAATCCTCCCACTGTCACCAATGATGGGGCACTAATCCTCCCACTGACACCAATGATGGGGCACTAATCCTCCCACTTACAATAATGATGGGGTACTAATCCTCCCACTGACTCCAATGATGGGGCACTAATCCTCCCACTGACAATAATGATGGGGTACTAATTCTCCCACTGACACCAACGATGGGGCACTAATCCTCCCATTGACACCAATGATGGGGCACAATTACTGCCCCCAATACCAATAAGGAAGCATTGTTTACTCCTACTGATGCCAGGACATTTTCTCCTACTGGTCACAGTGCGGCCCCCTAAAGTTTGAAGGACAGTAAACTGGTCCTTTGTTTAGAAAATGTGGACCAAATACACCGAGGGATTAATACTGCTTTCGTGTTCTGATCTGCTGGGTGAATGCTTTGGCTGTAAACTTTGAGAATGCATTGCTCCACAGTGCCTGCAGCTACAGAGATTAGTGAGAGCTTGTTAAAAATTGCATTTGCTGTTTGTTGAGAATACTACTTACTACTAAGTATTTGTACTGGATAGTGTATAGCCTAGCCATAGGTTGACTCTACCTTTCCAAAAATTGCTGAAAGTTCCCTCCAGAAAAGGCAAGGCTCCCAAATATATTAGCTGGCCTTCTATGAAATGAATAAAACAGAGCATTTCCCTCCAGAGTTGTCAGAGACAGGATTTAATCCATCATTTCTCTCTCTCCAGCTGCGCTTCCTTCTGCCCCATCACAAGAAAATCCTATCAGCTCTGGACGGCTTGTCTTTGTCATTCTAGCCTGGCAAATGTCTGGGGTCTCCTCCCCGGCTCAGCCCCTGGCATGCTAATAATATTTTCTTAGGAATTAAGGATAAAACCTGCTGTTTTTGGACTCTCCTCCTGCGGTTCTAATAATGAGATGTTTTTTGTTTCACTGGCGCCAGACGTAGAGGCTGAAGAAGAATAAGGAGATACCCCCAGGATTACCATCCCTCTGCGTGGATCATTATGCACATCTAATGTGTAAAGTTTATATATGATATGTGCTCTATGTTTGCTTGTTTTCCCCTGACACACTATATTCTCTCTCCGGTTTCCCCGCTATACAATTATCTGTTTGTCTGTAGGAAAACATACATACTGTCATTTTCTGACTTATTTCATATGGAACTCCAATTCTGTGCACTTTTGGTGTGTAGTACAACATAAAGTCATTATTGTTATCATAAGTCTTATTTATGTCCTTTTTTCTGTCTCTGATAGCGTCTCCTACAGTGGCGGCTGGTGCTCAACATTTTTTGGGGGGGCACAAACAGACTGAAAAAAAAAATCAAATGCAGCCACTGTGCCTATCAAACACAGCCACTGTGCCCATCAAACGCAGCCACTGTGCCCATCAAACGCAGCCACTGTGCCCATCAAACGCAGCCACTGTGCCTATCAAACGCAGCCACTGTGCCCATCAAACGCAGCCACTGTGCCTATTAAACGCAGCCACTGTGCCCATCAAACGCAGCCACTGTGCCCATCAAACGCAGCCACTGTGTCCATCAAGCGCAGCCACTGTGCCATCAAACGCAGTCACTGTGCCCATCAAACGCAGCCACTGTGCCCATCAAACGCAGTCACTGTGCCCATCAAACGCAGCCACTGTGCCCATCAAACGCAGCCACTGTGCCCATCAAACGCAGCCACTGTGCCTATCAAACGCATCCACTGTGCCTATCAAACGCAGTCACTGTTGCCCATGAAACGCAGCCACTGTGCCCATCAAACGCAGCCACTGTGCCTATCAAACACAGCCACTGTGCCCATCAAATGCAACCACTGTGTCCATCAAGCGCAGCCACTGTGCCCATCAAACGCAGCCACTGTGCCTATCAAACGCAGTCACTGTTGCCCATGAAACGCAGTCACTGTGCCTATCAAACGCAGCCACTGTGCCTATCAAACGCAGCCACTGTGCCTATTAAACGCAGCCACTGTGCCTATTAAACGCAGCCACTGTGCCCATCAAAGGCAGCCACTGTGCCTATTAAACGCAGCCACTGTGCCCATCAAACGCAGCCATTGTGCCTATCAAACACAGCCACTGAGCCTATCAAACACAGCCACTGAGCCTATCAAACACAGCCACTGTGCCCATCAAACGCAGTCACTGTTGCCCATCAAACGCAGCCACTATGCCCATCAAGCGCAGCCACTGTGCCCATCAAAGGCAGTCACTGTTGCCCATCAAACGCAGCCACTGTGCCCATCAAGCGCAGCCACTGTGCCCATCAAACGCAGCCACTGTGCCCATCAAACGCAGCCACTGTGCCATCAAATGCAGCCACTGTGCCCATCAAACGCAGCCACTGTGCCCATCAAGCGCAGCCACTGTGCCATCAAACGCAGCTACTGTACCCATAAATTGCCGCCACTGTGCCATCAAATGCAGCTACTGTACCCATCAATTGCTGCCACTGTGCCCATCAATTGCCGCTACTGTGCCCCATAAATTGCTGCCAGTGTGCCCCATCAATTGCCGCTACTGTGCCCCATCAATTGCCGCTACTGTGCCCCATCAATTGCCGCTACTGTGCCCCATCAAATGCTGCCAGTGTGCATCGCCCGGCAGTCGGGACTTACCTGTCTCGCAGCGGGTCACGGTGGCGTCCTCCACGTCCACGCTCCTCGATGTCTCCAGTCCTCTCTAATAGGTGTCCAATCACAGCGCCTGTTGTTTCAGCCAGTCAGGTGACAGGTAACCAGACCCGAGCACCTAATTGGCTGAGAGGCGGGTCAGTGTTAGGAAAGCGATTTATTCGCTTTCCTAACACAACATTGAGTAAACAGTGAACGCACAGCATTGCGCCCGCTGTTTACCACTTTGGAAGCCTATTAGAGCCTACGACTCTAATCAGGCGCATCCAAAAAATACCCAGCGGCTGTAGTTCAGGTGCCTGGTGCCCGACAAGGGGCTGGACACCTGAATAGGGGGCGGCAGCGGCAACCATAGATAGATTCATGCAATGAGGGGGCGGCGCTCCTGCGCCCTTTATAGACGCACCACCACTGCTTGTTTGCTTTGAGCTGTAAGGGCTTGTGCAGCAGGGAGTGCCACTTCTCACAGAAGCGATCTATGCTCGGATCGCTTTACAGAGGTGTTTGATAGGCAGTGATTAGGTATTGTATCATCTTCTCACCCCCTGCTTTAATTCCTTGGACCCCGCTCTAATGCACCACCACTGCGTGTAATGCAGGCGTTGGTGAAAAGGCCCCATTCCCATTAATGGGTCGCAGGCGGCAGCGCCCACTAAACGTAACGGGAGGTATAATTCCTGCCACAGCGTGTGTACGACCCCGGCTGCTGCCTCTGCATTTAAAAGGGGAAGGGTTGGGAGGGCCAATGCCCCCTCCTAGCACATCCACCCCCCCCAAAAAAAACCCCATAAGCACAAATAATCCTCCTAAGCACAAATCCCTCTAATTATTGCTACTAGCACCCCCCCCCCCCAATTCCCCTCCCTAAAACAAATCCCCCCCTCCCCAAAAAATTGGCTTTTCTAGCACAAAGCGACCTACCCAGCATAAATCCCTTCTCCTAGTTCAAATCACCCTTCCCAAATTTCCCCTCATAGTACAGATCAACCTCCCCAAACTTTAACTCCAAACACAACCCCCCCCCCCCCAAATTCCCCCTCCTAGCACAAATCCCCCCACCTACTGCCCCTTCCTACCCACTCCAAAAATTTCCTTACCAGAACAAATCTCCCACCCCCTCCCCCTCAAATCCTACCAAATCCTCCCCATCACCCCTCCCGCACAAATCTCATCCATGCCCCTCTCTTAGCACATATTCACCCCCCCACACACACACAGTGGCAGGAGGAGGAGCTGGAAGGGAAAGGGAGAGCACACCTCTTCCCGGCTCTCTTCTGTCCATCGGATTCGGCTTGTGACTTGTCTTGCTGAGCTGACAGGAGTAGTGATGCTGCTGTCACTACTCCTGTCAGCTTATAGTGGCAGGAGCTCTCCATGCAATGCCCCCTGCACCCCACATGATACCAGTGCCTGGGGCAGCCGCCCCTCCTGCCCCCCCCCCCCTTGTATCGGCCCTGCTCCCTCTTCCAGAGACTTCTGGACTCCCTCCAGCTAACATGGTCAGAGCCCTGAAAACCTGTGTACTCACGTAGGCTGCAGACCTCCAGCAAAAGCAGAACACAGGAGTGAAGGTTCTGTCCCACCCAAGACACCTTGGAACTTTCAAACTGCAGTCCCCAATTCTGAATTCCAAAACTCAGAAAAAGCTTAAAACAGCTTACTCCACACATACCAAATCCTCTGCAGGTTCTCAAACTGTAACTTTGAGAATCTTGTATCATTTTCTAAACTCACATTGTGGCAGAGACTCGCACTGTCACAATATATATATATATATTAGTACATACATATACATACCTCCCAACTTTTTGAGATGGGAATGAGGGACACCTATCAGCAAAAGTATGTAGGCATAGGACACACCCCTGGCCACGCCCCCTTCAAAGAGAATTGTACAAAAAAACAGGATTGGTTGAAGCCACAAGTGCTTTTTTTACCACTACTATTCCTTTATATTGGATTTTGGAATTTACAAATGCAGCAATTTAGAAATCAGATGAAAGGTTTAGCGCTGCAAAACACTTTTTGATAGATAAAAAGTGCATTTTATATACATCTATATAGATCAGATCAAAATGAGGGACAAATGAAGAGGAATGAGGGACAGAGGGACATTGCTCTAAATCAGGGACAGTCCCTTGAAAGCAGGGACAGTTGGGAGCTATGCATATATATACTGTATACCAAGGATCTTCAAACTATGGCCCTCCAGTTGTTCAAGAACTACAATTCCCATCATGCCTAGCCATGTCTGTGAATGCCAGAGTTTTACAATGCCTTATGGGATGTGTAGTTCCGCAACAGCTGGAGGGCTGTAGTTTGAGGATCCCTGCTGTATACTGTACATAGGTATGTGCAGGGGGGGGGGGGGTGAAATTTATGGAATTTACCGACCCCTTCCTTTTCTAAATTAACACAGTGAACACACTTGCTCACTGTGTTCATTCATAACTTTAGCATAGTAAACTGTGTTTACTATGCTTCAGTTTGTGAATGAACAGGAAGCCGCTCAGCACAGAGCACTTCCCATTCATTCACTGTCATTCATGTGTGTTTGAGATTTTTGGGGTGCACATCCTAATGCAATAGGCTGCACACCCCTATGATACTGTATATATTATGTGTGCAGTTTGTAGCATTGGTGGTACAGAGCTGTACCCAAGCTGTGCTACAGAGGTCATTGCCAATACTTTTGCTTGAAAGCTATGCAGACATATTTCTAAGTATGTGTGACGTATATATCAGTATCTGGGTGACCTATTTTATATATGCCTGGAAGGTACACCTCACCCTGTCATCTTTACATGTGTAAACTGAGTGTTTAGATGTTTTATATGTCACAGAAACAGTGTATACAACATTGTATAAAGTCGTGTCATGCAAAAATGTGAACATTTATGGAAAGTATAGTGGAGACATCGGACTGTTCATATCCCAATGGGCACATCAATGTAACTTCAATAAGCGGAGCCCAATAGAGAGGAGATGAGGAACCTAAGTGCAGACAGCAAATATTACTTTATCTCTGTGCCTCCATTTCTTTTCCAATTACATATCTGGAAGTAATCATTTCTGGTGTTATCTCCACAATCCCCCTGTGTAAGGCCTGTAGAGGTCTATAGGACAGTACACTATATTGTCAAAAGTATTGTGACACCTGCCTTTACACGCACATGAACTTTATTGACATCCCAGTCTTAGTCCGTAGGGTTTAATATTGAGTTGGCCCACCCTTTTCAGCTATACCAGCTTCAACTCTTCTGGGAAGGCTGTCCACAAGGTTTAGACCTCTTTTTTACTATGGCGATGCGGGCGTTAGTGGTAAAGCGCCACTAGTTTTAGCTGCACTTTACCACTGTTATAGCGGCGCTTTTCGGGCGCTAGCAGGGTGCTTTTAACCCCCGCTAGCCGCCGAAAAAAGGGTTAATAGCACCCGTGTTGCATTGCTGCTGAAGCGCTTTGCAGGCGCTTCAGCAGCACTGCCCATTCATTTCAATGGGCAGGGGCGGTGGAGGAGCGGTGTATACAGCGCTCCCACGCCGCCCCAAAGATGCTGCTTGCAGGACTTTTTTCCATCCTGCAAGCGCACAAATGGCGTTGTCCCACCAAATGCATACAGACTACAACTTCTGCAAACCAATAATGCTTTAATAATCATGTTGGCATCTTTAATATACATTGATGAACTTGTGCTTTTATCATGACATAATCTATGTTGTATAGTTGTATTTGTCTTTTGTGTAAATTGAAATACATTTTTTGTATGATTGAAGCGTTAACACGAGGTGTTTGGAATTTCTTTATCTGGTGATTGTTAAACTTTCTGGATCACACATATTTCTATTGTGGTGTAGTATCTGGGCCTGCTGTCCCTCCATCCCTCTTTCCTTCTTTCTTCATCCGTCCTTCATCTCACACTCAAACCACACCCCTTTGAGCCATGCCCCTTTAAGCCACACCCAAAAGTTAGTTTAAACCACGTACATTTTTTTGCTACGACACGCTTTGCGTGCCACATTTTTCTTCCCCCACTACAGCACGCCTAGAAATGAATGCCCCGTCCCCTAATTATAGTAAGACTCCGCCTACAGACAAAAAAGTGTCCCTATAAATTTTTTGACAATGTTGGTAACTATGCTATTAGCATGTCAAAATCAGGTACCTGTAGCACTCAAGTAACACTGTAACAAATTTTTAGTTAGTAAACTAAAGTGTCACCTAAGCCAATTACATTTTTTTGTTTTTATATATCTGCCTGGAGTTAGTTTTTAAATCCTATAAAAAAACAAGACAACCACCCCAATCTATAACTAGCCCTGGCAGTAAGGTACACAAGGAAGGGCAATGCAGATCTCAGACAAAAAATTTGCCCCACTTACGAGCTAGTCTGCAAAAAAAAAAACAAACCCAAAAAAACACATTAACCATGTCTAACAATTCATATTAAAAAGAGAGGGTTTCGTTGCACACATTTGCAAAAATACGTGGAAGCTGCAGTGCCTACGCCAAGGCTCCTCTGTATACTGCCATCTTAACTGTAAAGTTCTGAGAGTCTCCAAGTTGGAGCATATATAGCTAAATGGAGCTGGATAAATTAACCACTTCATGACCACTCTATATCAGTTTTACTGCTACAGGGTGGCTGCTGTGCACCGGATCATGTTTATATATATATGCGATCCTGTACTTCTGGGTAGCAGGCACGAGTGCGTGCTGCCGCTGGCTCGCTTCTGCTGTGATTATACACAGTGGGAGCCAATCAGCGGGTACCATGGACTCAATGTCCGCCGGGACCTGCCAATCATTTGTTACAGAGGCAGAATGACAGTCTGCCTACGTAAACAAGGCAGATTGCCGTTCTCTCAGTAGGGAAGGTATGGATCCTGTGATCCTGAAAAGTAGGGACAAGGATCCATGTCTTCCCTTAGTAAAAGCATCTCCCACACAGTACACAAACACTGGCTAGGCACACAGTTAACCCTTTGATCGCCCCTAATGTTAACCCCTTCCCAGCTAGGGTTGCCACCTCATCAGTGGCAGCCCATCCATTAGGGACACCCGGGTGCCACCTCCTCTCTCCTCGCCACCCCCTATATGCATAATGGATAGATTCATGCATAGCATGAATCTATCCATGGCCGCCGCGGGCAGCCCCTATTCATGCGTCCGGCCCTTTTCAGGGCACCAGGCGCATGAGTTACAGCGGCCAAGGTTTTTTTTAAGCACCTGATTAGAGCCAGAGGCTCTAATAGGCTTCAAAATAGGGTGGGCTTGAGTCGCAGAGGATGCGTCCGGAGCCCACCCAGGTGTGTTACAGCAGCGAATTAATATTTGCTGTTGAAACACTGATCCTCAATCCAGCCAATCAGAAGCAGGTGTGAGACCCATTTTCCTGATTGGTCAAAAGAGAAGACACCCGATTGGCCACGGAGAAGGAGGGAGGAAACAGAAGCCGTCGCCGCCGCCGTGGTGATCAGGAGAACGGGAGGCCACCGCTGAGCAGGGGAAGCTGCCGGTAATGGGGTAACTGCTACCTACCTACCAATCAACCGACGGGGGGTGGGTGGTATACTGTTTGCTGCCCCCCAAAAAATGTTTCCACCGGCCGCCACTGCACCTCATCCCTTTAAACCCGAACACGTATTAATTACACAGGTTCTGTGGCTGATTAAGGTGGTAAATAAACTCACTTGGTGCCTTATCTGCAATAAGTTAGCCTCAGAACCTGTGTCATTCATATGTACTCGGGTTTAAAGGGATGAGGTGGCAACCCTATTCCCAGACAGTGTCATTAGTACAGTGACAGTGCATATTTTTAGCACTGATCCCTGTATTGGTATCACCGGTTCCCAAAAAAGTGTCAGTTAGGTGTCCGATTTGTCAGCTGCAATATTGCAGTCCCGCTATAAGTCGCTGATCGCTGCCATTACTAGTAAAATAAATAAATAAATAAAAATTCCATAAATATATCCCATAGTTTGTAGATGCTATAAGTGGTTAAGGGCAGGTTTGCCTGGAGGGAGCCCACTCTTTAAAGGCACAGGGACATGTTGTACGCCCAGCAAGAGCACAAAGGCAGCTGATGGCATCCAATGTGTCCCCACACCACACATATATTTGCAAATGTGTGCAATGAAACACTCGGTTTTTAACGTGATTTGTTAGACAGGTCAATTTTCTTTTTTGCAGGCTAGCTGGTAAGTGTGCTGGGAAATTTTTGTCTTTTGTGAGGTTTTAAATCCTCCATAACAAGCAGAAGATAACCACTATCTATCCTACAGAACTAGGCTACAGAAATGTCCATTAAACATCTCTAAATTCTTTTTTGCAACCTTTAATCTGTTAAACCCCATAGATGGCCTGTTTAACAGCTGTGTTTCACAAGCAAAACGTAAATGACGTTGGTAGGTTTGGAATCCACTCATCTGAGAGTGGAATGGGCAGCTGTGGGCATTGCATGGGCAAGTGTATGTGTATGAGTTGGGGGGGAGGGGGATACTGAGCCAGGGAGAAAAGATAAGAACTGACCATATGTGAGTGCCAACGCTGCAATATGTACAGAAGGTGGCACCAGTAATAATCTCATACATATAGCCATGAACACCAAGAACTTTATTATTTTTTTTTTGTAATTGTATTTTTATTGAATTTTACAAGTTTTAACAAAAATACAGATATACAATGTCATTCCACTCTACAAACATTAAAGAGCACAAAAGGCCAACATAAAAGTCCAATACGTGTTGAACAATGTAAAAGTATAGAGGTATCAGGTAAGTAGCAGTTGAAATAACCTATGGTAATATAACAGATGAACAATGTGGACCTTAAGGTATTCCAGTTTAAGGTTCCTAAAGTATTGTGCATACTACATTTCCCTTAAGCTGTCCATACACTAATAAAATTTAAATTTGAAATTTCATGTATTAAGAACATTGTACTATTTTCTAATCATTGGTGGGATCAAATCGAAGTTCACTTTTGACCACAGTGATGGGAACATTTTTCTCAAACAAATTCCTAATAATGTATGTGGTCCCAGTGGCGGCTGATGCTCACATTTTTTTGGGGGGGCGCAAACAAACTGAAAAATTCAGAAAAAAAAACATAAATTGCAGCCTCACTGTGCCCATCAATTGCAGCCACTGTGCCCATCAAACGCAGCCACTGTGCCCATCCAACTCAGCCACTGTGCCATTAAACGTGGCCACTGTGCCTATCAATCGCAGCCACTGTGCCCATCAAACGCAGCCACTGTGCCCATCAAACGCAGCCACTGTGCCATTAAACGTGGCCACTGTGCCTATCAATCGCAGCCACTGTGCCATCAAATGCAGCCACTGTGCCATTAAACGCAGCCACTGTGCCTATCAATCGCAGCCACTGTGCCCATCAAACGCAGCCACTGTGCCCATCAAAAGCAGCCACTGTGCTCATCAATCGCAGCCACTGTGCCATCAAACGCAGCCACTGTGCCCATCAAACGCAGCCACTGTGCCCATCAAACGCAGCCACTGTGCCATGAAACGCAGCCACTGTGCCATCAATTGCTGCCACTGTGCCCATCAAACGCTGCCACTGTGCCCCATCAAATGCTTACTGTGCCCATCAAATGCAGCCACTGCGTCCACCAAATGCTGCCACTGTGCCCCATCTAATGCTGCCACTGTGCCCATCAAATGCCGCCACTGTGCCCCATCAAATGCTGCCACTGTGCCCCATCAATTGCCACCACCGTGCCCATCAAATTTTCATGTGCCCATGAAAAGTTGCCACTGTGACTCCCCCCTCGCCCACTTGCCATCTGCCCGCCACTTACCCTATCTCGGTGGTGGGTCAGGCAGCAGGTGGCGGCGTCAAGCTGTGGGACCTTGCAGCGGGTCAGACAGCGGCGAGCTGTGTCCTCCATGCGTCTCCTCCCCTCCTCCTGTGTCCAATCGCAGCGCCTGTCCTTTCAATCAGGTGATGGGTATCAGACCCTCGCTACCTGATTGGTGGAGAGGCGGTTCAGTGTTAGAAAAGTGAATATTCATCATTCATTCTTTTCTAACACACCTGGGTGGGCTCCGAGCGCAATGCTTTGTGCTCCGAGTTCACCTTTTTTGAAACCTATTAGAGCCTATGGCTCTAATCAGGTGCTTCAAAAATACATCCCCGCCGCTGTAATTCAGGCGCTCGGCATCCGAAAAGGGACCGGAAGCCCGAATAGGGGGTGGATGTGGCGGCCATCGATAGAATTATGCTATGCATGAGTCTATCCATTAGTCATAGAGGGGTGTGGCTGGAGAGAAGGTGCATGTGATCAGCGCCGGGCCAATCAGCACTGTCCAGACAGAAAGTCAGGGGTCATGCAGCCTTATAGGACAGCCAGAGGAGAGCAAAAATTCCTCCCACAAGCTTTAACCAGTGCTTGGCCAGACACTGATAGAAGTCACAAGACTGTTATATACTGCTGATGAGAATAAGTATTTAGCAGTTTATATTTACTAAATGTATTGCATTTCCATGTTCTGTGTACTGTGGGAGACCAGATATAGTGAATGCAGGCTCCTGGGTTTAGTAACACTTTAAAGTTCTTTCGAAGGACATTCATCAAGTCAACAAATTTACTGGAAATTTTCATACAAATGTTCATGCAGATGTTTGTTACATATTTGGATAATAACATGTAATCAGGAGGGGAAAAAAGGAAGTATGGAGGGTGAGGGAGGTAAGGGGGAAAGAGCAAGGAATGAGACAAGAGAAGCTCATAGAGGGATACAGAATATTTCAAGCTATGAGTCATTGGAGTATATATCACATCAAGTTCTACATTTGATGCACAGCAGCAAAAATGGGAGGAAAGACCATATGATGATTGGTCCCTCACTGCACATATTGGTAAGAATTTATCTGACCTATCCCCAATCCTAGCCTTAAAGTGCTCCATCCTTCTAAACTCTGTAACAGCATCCAATAAATATGTCTAGAATAAGTCTCCTTTCACACGGGCTTTCCGATCAGGTCAGTTTTCCAGGCGGACCTGATCGGACGCTCTATTCGGCCCTATGACATGTCTGCTGACACCCGCTGCTATCCGATCCGATCGTGTCCTGGCGGATCGGATGAGATCGGATGAAAACGGACAGGCGCGGTCCGCGTTTTCATCCGATCTCCCCATAGAGGAGAGCGGGGCTCTGACAGGTCCATCTCAGCACAGTGAGCGGAGACGGACCTGTCATCTGCCTGATCAGTGGGGATCAGTGGAGGGATCCTCCACTGAGCAAAACGGAGTCCCGGATCGGAAAGGACTCTAAGTCTCCCGGCAGCTGTTAACCACTTCAGCCAGGGATGGATTTACCCCTTACTGACCGGGCCAGTTTTTGCGATACGGCACTGCGTCGCTTTTAAGAGGAAGTAAACCTTGATGGGTTTTACTTCCTCTTTTTCTCGCTGCTGCAGCCTGCAAAGGAAAAGCATAAGGGGCTAGTATGCATCGCATACTAGCCCATTATATGCCACTTACCTGCAAAAGAATCCAGCGATGTCCCCTGTGTGGGCAGCGTCCATCTTCTGGCCCTCTTCCTTCCGGGCCGTGGACTCCGGCGATTCGCCAGAGCCGGGTGACATCACTCCCGCTCATGCACACGGCTATTGAAGAAACGGCACTTAGTATTTGTTTCTTCCCCGCGCATGCACCATTGGAATTTCCGGAGGACTACAAGTGAAATATCTCCTAAACGGCGGACATTTAGGAGATATTCTACTACCTATAGGTAAGCGTTATTCTAGGCTTACCTATAGGTAAAAGTCCAAAAAGTGGGTTTACAACCACTTTAACTGACAATTGTGCGGTCGTGCGACGTTGTACCCAAACAAAATTGACGTCCTTTTTTCCCCACAGATAGAGCTTTCTGTTGGTGGTATTTGATCACCTCTGTGGTTTTTATTTTTTGTGCTATAAACAAAAAAAGAGCGACAATTTTGAAAAAAAACCCCTATTTTTTACTTTTTTGCTATAATAAATTTCCTCAAATTAAAAAAAAGCCACACCTTTTTTCCTCAGTTTAAGCCGATATGTATTCTTCTACATATTTTTGTTAAAAAAAAAAATCGCAATAAGCGTATATTGATTGGTTTGCGTAAAAGTTATAGCGTCTACAAAATAGGGGATAGATTTATGGCATTTTTATTATTATTTTATTTTTTTTACTAGTAATGGCGGCGATCTGCTATTTTTATTGGGACTACGACATCGCAGCTGATAGATCAGACACTTTTGACACTTTTTTGGGACCATTGACATTTATACAGCGATCAGAGCTAAAAATAGCCACTGATTACTGTATAAATGTCACTGGCAGGGAAGGAGTTAGCACTAGAGGGCAATCAAGGGGTTAACTGTGTTCCCTCAGTGTGTTCTAACTGTGAGGGGGGGGTACTGCCTAGGGGAGGAGACTGATCAGTGTTCCTATATACTAGGAATACACAACCTGTCTCCTCTCCTCTGTCAGAACGTGAGATCCTCGTTCTGGCTCTGTCAGGAGCGATCGCATGTGCCCGGCGGACATTGCGCACACGACCCCTATACCCCTTAAAGTGGCCGCTGTAGAGCTACGGCAATTTGCGCAGGGGAGCCATTCTGCCGGCATCACACGACGATGGGCAATCAGCAAGCGGTTAAAATATGAATGCTCAGTTTCTTAGGAGATTTAGGTATAACAGGGAATGAGAGAACTAGAACTAGAGCAGCCTTCCTTAACACTTTTACCCTGGAGGAACCCTTGCAAACATTTTCAGTTCTTCAGGAATCCCAATATACAGTATATATACACAGTATAAAAAAAAACTCCCAGTACATTATTGTAATCAGAAGTATTGGAGCAACATGGAGAAGGCAGTGCTCTGGGGATCCTTTGTCATGTTTTAAAGGATAGCTAATGGAAAACATGTTTGTTCTGGATAGAACAGTGAATGGTTAATGGCCCTGTTAGTTTTTTTTCTTTACTTTACTTCCTCTCAGAAAGTAAGAAAAAAATCTCTCCATAGTAAGGCGAAATGATCTATTATTAAAAAATAAATGTCCCCATTAGAAAATGGTCACTAGAACATAGAAAGGAAATGAGGCAATACATATCCACAAGTGTTAAAGCGGATATAAAAGATATCAGTTAATGCAACTCTGTAATCATTAAAGACTAAGTAAACTTGATTTTTCTTCAAATGGCTGACAGGTGGGGTATTTATGACAGAAGAGACCCTATTGGAACGAATTAATAATAATAATATTATTATTTATTTATTTATTATTTGTTACGTTCCATTCGTTTAGATACAACATTCGTTATTTCGGATAATTCGTAACTTTGAAAAAATTTGTATTCGTTACATTCTCTAACAGCCCAATTTGAAAGGAAATTCCAATACCTAAAATTTAATAGTTAGCATTAGTTAAGTTATTATTAGTTAGTTATTTCAGATTTTCGAATTTTGGGGTTTTCAAATTTTTGGGATTTTCATTCTTATTTTTGGATTTTTGTTCTTTTGAATTTTCGTTCTTATTTTCAAATTTTCGGATTTACGAATTTACGAATATTCAGAAAAAAACAGCCCAATTTGAAAGGAATTTAATAGTTAGTAATAGTTAAGTTATTATTAGTTAGTTATTTCAGATTTTCAAATTTTTGGGTTTTTCTCATTTTTGGACTTTCGTTCTTATTTTTGGAATTTCGTTCTTTGGAATTTTCGTTCTTATTTTCGGATTTTAAAATTTACGGATATTTGAATTTCCAAAATCCGGATTTTCGAATTTTGAATTTCCGAAATTCCAAATTTTCGAATATTTGAATTTATGAATTTATGAATATTCAAATTTATGAATTTACAAACTTTAGAATATTCAAATTTACGGAAATATTTGGAAAAATATGTTAAACGGGTTTTCGTTAATACGGATATTAACGTATTTGTGAAAAATTCATTAAAAAACGAATTCGGAACTAAACGAATTGCACATGTCTAGAATATGGTAGCAAAAGCTGGTTTTGTTTATCTTTAACAGGCTATTTATTTTTATCTTGTTATTTTTAACTTGCAAAAATATATCTAATTATAGGTCCATTTTTCTTACAAAAAGTGGAGCTTTTTTAAATTATAATGATATTGTTTATTGTCACAAGTCAAAAATGTATCCATGCAGACTTGTAAAATTATCTAACGCTCCACTTAAAGAATGATTACACACCTTGATTATTTTTATGATGTTTTACCTGTCGGCACCTCTATTATTCTCTTCAATCGTTTTTCTGGCTTGAGATAAACTGATCCTTCCGCATGGCTGATCTTGAGGATGAGTAACAAATCATGTCGGTATCATCAAACTAGCTAGTTAAACATTGTATTATATGAGGATATTTTTATGTTGAAGTTGTTTTGTATTTTTACACTAGAGAGCTCTTTAGTTGTAAAAAAAAAAAAAGCCAACAATATTCCAAACTAGAATAATAAAACTCAGACCTGGAAAGATTTAAAATAGATTCCAGCGCTTGAATCTTCTGATCTGTAACCGGTCGGCTTTATTCATTGTAATAAACCAATAGAAAAGTACAGTCAATAAAATTAGTTATTTTGATAAAATACCATTTAATAACAGTTTTACCAATAAAACTGAAGGTGGGTAGAGAAGGTGGAAAAGGCGAGATGGGGAGGGGGAGAGCGGAAAGGTCGGGAGGGAAGGGTTCCAGTCATTCTGCCTACCCTCCAGGACCAGGGTTCCCACCGGTATGGCCTTCAATGTGATCAAATTCGTTCAGCAATGTCTTGTTCTTCTCAGAATATACAAATTTGTGCCAATAGAACCATTTTTTTTTAGGAATTTATCCCGAAGGCCCCTTTACGTAGCCACCAGGTCTTCCAGCTCATTGATTTCAGCTACCTTTTTAAACCAGGCAGCTATGGACAGTTATTGTGCCTGCTTCCAGAGGAGCAGAATACAGCTCTTTGCCGCAGTGAACAGTAGAGGCATAATAGAGCGTCTGTAAGCCTTACTGGAGAAGGTTCCTCGGTAGCTCGTGGTCAGTAAATTTCTGGGTTATACGGTGAACTTCTGTCCAGTATGACTGCAATAAACTGCAGGACCAGAAAATATGGAGAAGAAAACCAGTCTTCTCTCCACACCTCCAACAGGTATCTGGGCATTGGGGGAACATCTTGTGGATCTTAACATGTGTGTAATACCACCGAGTCAACAATTTGAAACCAGATTCCTGATGTTTGGATCAAATAGAGGTTTTATAAGAGAACAAGAGAATTCTCTCCACCTGTTCATCCCCAACCCCAACAAGGCGCTGATCAGTTTATGAGCTGAAATAAAGCATATTGATGGGGGGAGAATGCACAGGTGAACTCATCATTATGCTGCTTCACTGTCCACTCACAGGCTGGAGGTGGGTCCAGGATTACCTGGGCCTAAAGGAAGTGGGTTGAATGATGCTAGTCATAAGACTGAGTGCATCTAGTGGCAGAAAAAAAGGGAAATCTTTGAATTGAAGGTGAATATGGTAGCAAAAGCTGGTTTTGTTAATTTTATCTTTAATAGGCTATTTTTTTTTTACCTTGTTATTTTTAACATGCAAAAATATATCTAATAATAGGTCAATTTTTCTTACAAAAAGTGGAGCATTTTTCTTAAAATATAAAAATATCAGTAGCACCAAAGTGACACTGATCCCAGTGCTCCAATGGAAAATTAAAAACAATGCACTTAAGGCTGCTGTTATATGATTAAAAGAAAAAATAAAATTATGCTAAGATGAAACGAAGTAGAAAATTATCCCAGCATTAATAGCGCTAAGCAATATACCTGAAAATATACAGTGCAATATATATACAGGATAGATGAATCATACACAAAACATAAGTCCGTGTGTAAAAATATCCATAAACAGTCTTTAAACAAGAAGAGTTGCTTCGTGACCCATCAGAACCAAGAGAAATCCTTGAAAGCCTGAATACCATCACCGAAAAAAACACCTTGTGTACCAAAGAGCCCCATTGGTAATGCACTCACCGAAAACCGGCGATAAATTAGCCTTATATCTCCATACACGATTCTGAACATTTCTAAGCTGGGATCCGATCCTTCATAGGTCAGCACAGGTGAAAAAACACTAAAGCCTAGTGTTTCCTTAGAATGAGGGATGGACTCCCATGCTTGGGTTATAGAGGTTCAACATGCAAAAGGGGAACTTGTTTATATTTGGAATTAACCCCACACACACCATAGAAAATATGCTTGCAAGTAAAAGGAGTAAAATCAGCAATACAAGTATTCAGCCTGTATGGCACAGCGCTTGTCACTCTCACCGCTCCTGATGTTACTGGCCGCGATAAGACCCGGGATGACCGGCGCTAAGACTGACAGACAGGGGAGCCGCATGGTCACGAACTAACGCGTTTCGTCATCACGTCTTCTTCGGAGGGCATGGCCACGCAGCATGGCTCACTCATTATATATGCCAGGAGTCAGTCAAATTAACCCTCCAAGTAACCTAATGGGAAACGCCGTCCCGGATATCATCACGGATGGCAACTGACTGCATCGCTCTGTAACTCGCAACCACTAGCAAATCAGCAAAGCAAAGTAACACACTCACCGCATGCCATACTCCGCAAGACCACCACGGCCCATACTGCACCAGATCCTGCAGAGAAAGCATACAACGGCGATAGCCCCTCTAAAACTTAGAAAATTTCTTTTATTAAAAAGGGCCATGCAAAGTAAAAATGTAAAATATCAAAAATATATAAAAACGACACTCCATCCTACACATGCCAACGCATATGTGAGACAATGCCGTCTACCCCTAAATATACCTACAACCCTCAAATAACCCGTCCAGTACATACAACTGCACAGGTGAGGGATAAGGGGAGGGGGAAATATTATAATACATTATACAATCTCTGTAGCATAATATATGTGTACATCAAAAATAACATTCACTGTGCAAATTGCATCAAATATTGCATTAACAATGCATATACCATTAAAACCCAAGAACACTATTAGCAATGACAAAAAAGCTGCGAGAGACACCAATGTAGAATTATCTAATAGATCAATCATTTTCTCAGAATAAACAGGACAGTAAAAATCAGGACAATGAAAAAGCCGCAAAAAATCGATTGCATCAAAATAATGATAAGAAAAGATCACCATATAATGTATAAAAGATCTTACTCATATACTGTACAAATAACCTAGCAAATCAAAATAATAAAAGCCAGCAACATGACTAATAATTACTGATAAAACAATTTAAGTCCAGTTCAATATTCATTCCGTTAGGACTGAGTGTATTGGTTAGAAAGATCCACTGGTGTTGTTTATTGTCACAAGTCAATGCAATGTAATGTAATGTATCCATGCAGACTTGTATAATTATCGAAAGCTCCACTCAAAGAATGATTGCACACGTTGATTATTTTTATGATGTTTTATTCGTCGGCACGGCTATTATTCTCTTCAATGTAATAGTTTTCCTGGCTTAAGATAAACTGATCCTTCCGCATAACTGATCTTGAAGATGAGTAACGAATCATGTCGGTATCATCAAACTAGCTAGTTAAACATTCTATTACATGAGGATATTCTTGTGTCAAAGTTGTTTTGTATTTTTACACTAGAGAGCTCTTACGGTGTAACAATCAAAGATAACACGAGTTGTAAAAAAAAAAAAAAAAAGCCAACAATATTCCAAACTAGAATAATAAAACTCAGACCTGGAAAGATTAAAAATAGATTCCAGGAGCTTGAATCTTCTGATCTGTAACCGGCCGGCTTTTTTCATTGTAATAAACCAATATAAAAGTACAGTCAATAAAATTAGTCATTTTGATAAAATACCATTTAATAACAGTTTTACCAATAAAATTGAAAATGTGTGGTGTGATAACTCTACAACCTTAGATCTTCATGGTGATATATAGCAATTTCTCCAGAAGTCATCAGATTTTACTGAATATATGTAAACAGTACACATAAACAATTTAAAGTATAAATAAAGGCAATTTTTTTCTTAGCTTTGAACAAAATGGAGAGGAATTAGTGTCAGTCAAAAAGACGATAGAGAGCAGAAAAGAGAAACAGGGAAAAAAAAAGAATAAGAAACCAAAAAAAAAAAGGGGAGGTGGGTAGAAAAGGTGGAAAAGGCAAGATGGGGCAGGGGGAGAGAAGAAATACGGGAGGTAAGGGAAGGGTGTCCAGTCATTCCGCCTACCCTCCAGGACCAGGGGTCTCCAATGTGATTGAATTAGTTCAGCAAAGCCTTGTACTCCTCAGAATGTACAAATTTGTGCCAGTAGAACCATTTTTTGAGGAATTTATCCCGAAGGCCCCTCTCCGTGGCCACCAGGTCTTCCAGCTCATTGATTTCAGATACCTTTTTAAACCAGGCGGCTATGGACGGTGATTGTGCCTGCTTCCAGAGGAGCAGAATACAGCTCTTTGCCGCAGTGAACAGTAGAGGCATAATAGAGCGTCTGTAAGCCCTAATGGAGAAATGGTGGTGATGCAGGAGGAATGGTGCATGGTTCCTTGGTAACTCATGGTCAGTAAATTTCTGGGTTATACAGTGAACTTCTGTCCAGTATGACTGCAATAAATGGCAAGACCAGAAAATATGGAGAAGAGAACCAGTCTCCTCTCCACACCTCCAACAGGTATCTGGGCATTGGGGGAACATCTTGTGGATCTTAACATGTGTGTAATACCACAGAGTCAACAATTTGAAACCAGATTCTTGATGTTTGGACCAAATAGGGGTTTTATAAAAGAACAAGAGAATTCTCTCCATCTGTTTATCTGTAAAGTTCAACCCCAAGTCTCGCTCTCATTTGGAAATATATGGAAGTCAAAAAGTTGGCGGAGGGGTACCTGTCAGGTTTTTTTGCTGTCTGTGTCCTTGTTAGGGATATTCACCTTCTCTATAGCAATAGAAGGTAATCTTCCAACAGGGACAATAATTTCAGTGACAACCAGGGATTCAACCATTTTTGAGAGATTTCCTCTCATTTCTTGTGTTGGCTATGGGACAGAAAGTGAAGGGAAATCTCCCTAATGGGATACAGAGGGCAAATAAAATCTGAGAGGGGTTACAACCATCCCTTACCCTATCCAAAATGAAAAAAATAAAACGGAAAATTGTATCATACTTACCGTAATTTTCCTTTCCTGGTGCCTATCCATGGCAGCATACCTGTGATAAGCTCCACCCTGGACTCCTCCCCTCAGGATAGTGATTATATTATAAAAAAAGATCAATACCCCCCCCATAGCATTCTCTTGTCATATCGAATACCAAGAGAGGGCATGTATGCTGCCATGGATAGGCACCAGGAAAGGAAAATTATGGTAAGTATAATTCAATTTTCCATTTTCCTGGTGCCTCCATGGCAGCATACCTGTGAAAAAATAAATAGCTGAAAAACTTGGTGGGTAATGCTCATAAAGAAATTTATTCCGAACTCCATTGAAGTGAGTGCTCCTGGATCAATTCTATAATGTTGCATGCACGTGTTTGGAGACAACCAAGTAGCCTCTCAGCAAATTGTCTCCAAGACATTAGCCCTTGCTGCCCAAGATGAAGAAACTGCCTTTGTTGATTGGATTTTAACAGCGGAGGATCCATCCCTCTATCCCTATATGCCCTTTGGATCAGCCTACAAATCCAGGAGGCAAATGTTCTTGAGGCTGCTTCCTTCCCTTTATTCTTACCCCAAGGGAGTATGAACAACTCATTTGATGTTCTGAAGGGCACTGTAGCTGGATCTGGAAATGTAGGTAGTGCCCAAGCTTCCAAGAAAGTGGGTCTTCTGCCCTCAACGCTTGAAGTTCCGGGGCTCTTTTACCTGAAGTAACCGCAATCAGAAAGGCAATTTTGAGTGTCAGGTTCCATAGAGAGGAGGATTCCAACGGGGCAAAAGGATGAGTGATCAGTCAGACAGTCCAAGACAAAAGACAGATCCCAAGCAGGAAAAGATCGCTTAACTGGCGGCCGAATCTTCTTAAATGCTCTGAATTTGAAAAGAATTGGATGATAAGCATGTCTTCCTCCCATCTCTTTTGTGTAGCTGCTGAAATAGTTGCCACCTGAACCTTCAGAGAACTTAGTCTGAGACCGAGGTTTAGGCCTGCTTGAAGAAACTGCTTGAAGAAACTCTAAGAGGAGCGAGGAAGAAGGGACCATAGGGTCTGAACACCTGCCGGTTGCAAATTTGAATTTGTTCCAGATTTTTGTGTATACACAATTCGTGTAAGGTTTTCTAGCCTTTAACAGTGTTGAAATTACTTCCGATGAGCACCTAGGGATTGCCTCTCAGCATCCAAACATGAAGATTTAGCTTGTGTGGTGCTGGATGTACAAATCTCCCTTGAGAGAGAAGACGAGGTAAGATTGGAATCTTGATGGGGCGACAGGTACTGAGGTACATTGCCCAGGGAAACCACGGCCTCCTCGGCCATTATGGAAGTATTGCCACAACTCTGACTGACTCTTTCAGCAATCTAAGGAGAAACCTCAAGATTAGAGGTTTGGGGGGAAACGCGTAAGCTATCCTGCATTGCCAAGAACTCGAAAGAGCATCCACCAGGGGGATGAGGCAGGCGTGAGAGGAATCTCGGTAATTTGGCACTCACTGATGAGGCGAAGAAATTGATTTCTGGGGATCTTGGAAACTCATGATTCAGCTGAATATCGAGGGGGGAAGGGACCACTCGTTGCTATCTTGAAAGTTCTGGGACAGATGATCTGCCTCCTCGTTCAGGTGACCTGGAAGGTAGACTGCCTTCAGATCCAGCAGGTTCCTTTCTGCCCAAAGCATAATGGGCTCCACCTCCCTCAATAAAGGGATGCTGTGAGTTCATCCCTGCCGTTGGATATATAAAACCTCAGGTGCCAATGAGCCCAAGGCAGCATCGGGATACAGGATGACATGGTCCCTATTAAACTCAAGACAACCTGACGTAGAGAGGTGGGATAGCAACCTGACATGAGTCATCTTCTGGGAAATAGCTGTTACTTTCTGGGGAAGGAGACACACTGTTCCAAGTAAAGTGTTGAATAGAGCTCCTAGGTAGATCATTGACTGGGGTGGGGTGAGAAGACTCTTCTTCCAATTCACTAGCCACCCGAAATCCGCAAGGGTGGACAGCAAGATTTCTCTGTGCTTCAGAGGCTGCTCCAGATTGGGAGCTAGCAACAGGATGTTGTCCAGGTAGTAAAAAAACTCTGTCCTCTCTCCCTGAGAGGGGCTAGAACTGAAATCAGGACCTTTGAAAACACCCTCGGGGAGGTGCAGAGACCGAAGGAGAGACACTGTAACTGGAGATGCCTGTGACCGACTGCCACCCTTAGATATTTTTGGAAGGTGGGAAGAATGGGCACGTGGAAATAGGCATCTTGGAGATCCACTGAAATCATGCAGTCTCCCGGCTGCACCATCTGGAGGATCGTTTGCAAGGATTCCATCTTGAAGGTATCTAAATGGATGAAGCGATTTAGTCATTTTAAATCCACTACCGGTCTCCCTTCCCCATTTTTTTGGAGGACAAGAAAAAGGGTTGAATAGAACCCTGTGAACTTCTTGGAGGGAGGGACAGGTACTACTGCTTGCTGAACTTGCAACAGGAGTAGAAACTTCTGCAGTGCTTCTGCCTTCTGCGGGGAGACTGGAATTTTCGCTAGGGCAAATTAATCTTGCGGGGGATGATCTAAGAATGTCCAGAAATGCCCAAAATGTACAGTGGATACCACCCAAGGATTCTTGCAGCGGCTGGACCAGACCCCGGAGAAGCGACTTAACCTGGCCCCGACAGGAAACACTTGGGGTGGCCTCGCTTCAAAAAGGTTTCGCCCCATCCTGGGGATTGGGAAGACTCCTCTGTTTATTTGATTTTAGAAAAGTGGCTTGAGTGCTTCTCCAGTTCTCTTTAGGTTCTCTGTTTTGACAGAACTGTGAGAAATTCCTGTTCCTAGAAGATTGAAACTTGGAAGAGAAAACTCATGAACGTCTCATCCTTTTGTCTTGAGGAAGTAATCCTGACTTCCCTCCAGTCACCTGGAGATGGCCTTCTCAAGCCTGTCTGCAAATAATGCCTTCCCGTCAAAGGGGATCTTGCACCAGTTCTGCTTAGAGGCTGCATCTGCAGCCCATGGTTTTAGCCACAAGGCCCGTTTGGCCATAATTGTATGCAGCATAGCCCTGGCTGAATATTTTATTGAATCGATCGCTGCTTCCCCCACAAAGTCCCCTGATATCTTGAGCTCCTCCAGTGCCTTTATATCTTTTGGTACAGCTTTCCGAATGGCCACCTCTATGTTTTCAGTCCAGACTCTAATGGCGTTTGAGACTGACGTTAATGCCACTGCTGGCCTGCAGGTGCCTCCAGCCGACTGGTAGGCCTTGTTAAGGTCTGAATCAATGCGCCTATCTAAAGGATCCTTAAAGGAGGCTGAGTCCTCCATTGGCAAGGTGATGTTCTTGGCTAGGCAAACCACCAGCATCAACCACCGGAGAGGTGGTCGGCTAAGAGTTAAAGCTTATTCAAACGATTCAGAGAAAATTGTTTTTCCGTCTCTTTCCATTCATCCTCTATAAGGTCCTTCACCTCCTCCATTAAAGGAAAAAAGTCTCTTCTTCAGAAATGGAAAATAGGACCTCGCCTTCCTAGGAGGTTCCTCGATTTCCTCCCAGCCTATTGCCTGCTTCACTGCTGAGAAAAACAGTTGAACTAAGGTAAACTGAATCCTGACGGGTCAGTCTCATCAGCTGAATCTTCGGACCCATCTTTATATCCTGCAGATGTAGGCAGAGGTAATGATGAGGGTGTTACAGGACTGGTGGCAGAAGGACCTGGGAGAACTACATCCGCAGTTATATCCTGTCCACTAGTCGCAGCCTGTTGGGAAGGTGTTGATCCTTGATCAAATCAGTCACTTGTTGAGCTTCAGCCTCCCCTTGAGCTGCATAGCTTCGGAAACAGTCCTTGCAGACCAACTTATCTGTCATAGGGATGGCTCCACAAGCCCGAAACCTTCTAGAGCTTTCTCGTCTGGAAGAATTTGCCGATCGATGTCTCTTAGATGACGTCATGACCTATACAATCGGCTGTGTTTAGGGCTTGGATGGGACTGATCTCCATGTCGGCCAGAAGTCTTCTTAGACTTATTTTGGCATATAGGGCTGAAACAAAAGTAACAACACAAAAGTACTCTTTTAAGTACTCTTTAATTACGGTTTTCTTTTTTTTTTGGGAACGAGGAATGGAAGTTCTTGTCCTTACCTTAATAAGCGAGAGTCTTACTAAAGGCGGCTGACTCATTGCTGCGGGGTGGGCAGTAGCAGTTTAGGAAGCAGAAATAATTACTGAAAAGAAAATAAAGAGAGAGAGAAAGAGAAAGAGAGAGAGAGAAAAGACAGATTTCATAAAATAACATTCCAAAGGTACAATGCCCCGAAACCGCAAGTCCTATATTTCCCCTCCTGTTTTAATCTTTTCTACTTTATATATATATATATATATATATATTGTAACATCGGGGGTTGGTTTAGCTTAAAGGTAGAGCTTACCAGTGAGCCGAGTCCACGCCAGATACGCAGTTTTAAGGGCTTGTCGGCCCACTTTTATTAAAGAAAGAAAATGTCCGATAACAGAAGTGTTGCCCACACAGGGGTTTCAGCTTTCCACAGCAACAATGTAAGTTCAATCAGAAATACCAAGCCACCTGTCTCTCTTTAGCAGCACTGCTGCTCAAACTTATGCTTCAGCCCTCTCGGCTCTATAACAGAGTTCCTGTACACCCAGTACATCAGCACTGTTTTCCAGCTTCCTTTTCCAGCCCACAGGCTTGGACCCTCTGTCTACTCTGACAGACCTGTGCAGACATGCACACTTCTCCCTTGCTTGCCTGGACTCCTCGGGAGGGTGGAGCCCAGAACTATGGTCAGGTGTCTACAAATAGCCCAACACACACCTGACCAGTCAATCTGCTGGTGGATCTCAAAATCTGGAGAAAGCTGCATAAGCAGTTTTCTCCAGTCCACATTTATGCTCTGAAGCCTTGCCCCAAGCAAATGTGCATACCCTATGTCCAATTTAACCCCATTTTCATAGTGACAGGGACTCTCACTATTACTATATATATATATATATATATATATATATATATATATATATATTTTTTTTTTTTTTTTTTTTTCTTTTTGTAAAAACAAAAAGTCACCCACCAGAGCACCAGCGATCTGAGGGTGGACAGGAGCACTCAGCACTGACAACCTGCTGTTCCAATGCAGGCTGCCATACTAACCTCCCCTCATCCTTAAATAGGATAAGGGGAGGAGAATGGGGGGGCGCGGAATGACCTAAAACCAACCACGTCCTCCTATCCCTCCTACTGTGAGGGCAAAAGCTAAGCCTTTTTCCCTCAAGGAAGATGACGTTGAAGCCGCCCGCGCATCGTGCATGCGCCATACGCCATACAGCAGAAAACGTCGCTCAAGACCCACCCCCCAGTCTCCTATTCACGGCAACCATGTTTGTTGCGATGATGGCGCACTCCCATGCATGCGCTCGCCGCAGCATGAGGGACGCCAATGGACCTGAGGAATATCAAAGGGAAAGCAAAAAAAAAAAAAGGAAAAAGGAAAATTATAAAGTTTGAATCAACCAAAGATAGGAGAGCTGCCTTACCTGCCCACGCAACACGGTACCAGCCATTCCCAAAAATGCAGAACTGATGCTCCAGGTTAGGAGACTGCTGCTTCCCCAAAAGACCCTCAGAAGGGGCTCCCCACCTTATCAGCGCTTTTAGCAGCCCAAGAATGAGGACCGCATCTGGGAGAGGCTTGAACCCAGACAGAACCTCCGGTATGAGGAAAAAAAGGAGAATGCTATAGGGGGGGGGGGTATTGGTCTTTCTTTTATAATATATTCACTATCCTGAGGGGAGGAGTCCGGGGCGGAGCTTATCACAGGTATGCTGCCATGGAGGCACCAGGAAAAAGTTTTTCCTTTAGTACTTTAACAGTGTAATATTATTTTTAATGGACTTCAAATAAAGTATAATACTTGTCATTCTTTTTGAAACTTAAACTTGTTGCCCTTTTTGTACTTTTACGAACAAAACTTTATTCTACTGCAGTCTTTAACCACCTCAATACAAGGCCCCCCCCCCATCCTGCCCAGGCCATTTTTCAGCTTTCAGCGCTGTCACACTTTGAATGATAATTGCGCGGTCATGCTACACTGTAATCACGTGAAATGTTTATCATTTTCTTCACACAAATAGAGCTTTTCTTTTGGTGGTATTTAATCACTTCTGGGTTTTTTATTTTTTCCTTAAAAAAAAAAGACCGAAAATGTTGAAAAAAAAAGTTTTTCTTAGTTTCTGTCAGTACATTTTTTAAATAAGTAATATTTCTCCTTCACTGATGGGCACTGATAGGCTTCACTTATGGGCACTGATGAGGTGGCACTTATGGGCACTGATGAGGCGGCACTTATGGGCAGTGATAGGCAGCACGAATAGGTGACACTGATGGGCACTAATGGGCGGCACTGATAGGCATTGATTGGTGGCATTGATGGGCGGCAGTGATGGGCATTGTTGGATAGCAGTGATGGACATTGATGGGCAGCACTGATAGCCAGCACTGACTGGCATCACTAATGGCCACTAATTGCTGGCACTTGTGGGCACTGATTGCTGGCACTTGTGGGCACTGATTGCTGACACTTGTGGGCACTTGTGGGCACTGATTGCTGGCAGTGGGGTGCACTCATTGCTGGCACTGTTGGGCACTTAATTGTAATCAGGGCACTGATGATCAGTGCTCTGATTACATACCTAGATGTCCCCCTGTGAGGAGATGCTACTGACTCTGTCAGTGTGAGGCGAGGAGTGCCGATTACCGGCATCTCCATGTTTACATGTGACCGGCTGTGATTGGACACAGCCGATCACATGGTTAAAGAGATCATGCTCGTGCCGTGTCCTAGCAACTGCGTGCCCCGGCGGGCGCGCAAGAGCGGTCGTTCTGGGAAGCCGTCATATAACGTTCAACCAGATGTGCCTTCTGCTCACACCTAAATGTCAGAGTCTAATGCAATGATGATAAAGGCCCAGTGTGCATGAGTCCAAATGGTTTATATTGCTCTACACAGTTGTGCCTGTAGGCAGGTGCAGTCTACTTTCTCCACTGTAGGTGGTGCTCTCCCGCACCAGCACCACAGTTGTAGAGGAAGCCAAGGGGAAAACAGTTCCTCTATGGTTTAGGAGAAGCACCTGATTGGATGTCGATGCCCCATCTGACTCCAGCAGCCATCTTGGGTCAAGTAGAGCAGTGGTTCTCAACATCAGTCCTCAAGTACCCCCAACTGTCCATGTTTTCAGGTTTTTCTTTACTTTGCACAGCTGCTTTAGATCAATATCAATGACATGGTATTGATAAGAGCTATTTTATCTAAGAGAACTTCCGAAAACATGGCCTGTTGGGGGTACTTGAGGACTGAAGTTGAGAACCACTGAGGTAGAGCATACTCAAGGTCCTGGCTCCCAGGCTTGGCACGCTTTTGCGAGTTGGTAGAAGAGTGACAGGTACCCCACCTGTTGGGGACAGTGCTAGAGATAGGGAAAGGTTTCTGACGAGGAGGGAAAGCGTAGGGTCACAACTCCTTTGGACATCTTTCTGTTTGGAGCACTGGACAGCCGGGCCACATTTCGCTCTCTTAACAGATGCTGTCAACCCGACTGATACCTGTCATCTTCACATCGTTGGAATTCATGAGTGTATCGGTTGGGCAGGTGTCCCTCCGGGTTGTTGTGAACTGTTGTTGCTTTACTTCAATACAAGTTTTCCATCGCACTTGTCTGTGTGAGGTACAGCTGCCGCAGATGCTGTACTTCACCTACATGCCAGTCAAGTAAGGTTGGTTCAGGACCAGGCTGTATTACCTAACTGTGGTCTGTTGGGAGATCCAAGACCTGGCCATGCATATACATTATACATTTCAGTTGTCTATTTTGTATATTTGCCTGGAATTCTAGGGACATTTTGCTACTGGTTGCACCATTCATAATACCATCACAGAGGATCACAAAGTGCTGGAAATTGGAATACAAACTGTATATTTTAAAGAGTATCTGGATGAAAGCCAGTCAGAAAACTGAGCTGAAATACATTTATGGAGCTGTTTTACGTGCCAAAGGACTATTACGGTAACGCATACACTCTTGTAATCCACCCACCACCATTGCGGTAGAGGATTGCAAAAGCCAAAAACAGAAAGGTAATGTTTCTTAGGGCATTAAAGAGTAACTTCACTAAGTTCATATTAAAAGTTAGCAGTTACATATACTGCAGACTTTTAAAAATCAGTACTTACTAGTCCATAGATTCCAGCTCTGTCTTCCTGAAGACGATTCTTTTCACTGCTGCAGGTCCCTGGTGCCTGGGGACTTGCTTTAGTAAGCAAGACATCAACTTCTAGATGATAGGGTGCTTGTCCTCACACTCAAAACATCCCTCTGACTCTCAGTTGTTCAGAGGCTGAGAATAAACACTTTACCATCTAGGACAGAGGTGGTCAACCTTTTGAGTGAGGGCCACTTACGTGATTTGCTAACAACCACAATGAATTTTTGGGTCTTACTGCCACAATGACCACAATGAATTTTTGGGTCTTACTGCCCCCCAAACCAAAAATGTAAACTAGCCTTTACTGTCCTGAGCCCCCTATAAGGCTACTTTCACACAGACGCGCTGCGGTTTATCCATATGGTGGGTGCAGCGCAGTGCACCTGTGGCTTTCCTGCGCGTTAGCCGCACTAAGCCATAGACTTCCATAATATCTTGCGGGTGTGGTGCACTTTCTGAAAGTGCACCAAAATTTTGCTTTTTTGCTTTTGCTTTCAGACAGCACACCAAACCCACAGGATACAGTATAATAGAAGTCTATGGCTTAATTTAGCTAACCCACAAGAAAGACGCAGGTGCACTGCGATGCACCCGCAGATCAGTGTGAAAGTGCTAATATGCCCATTGCAAAAATGCAGTGTATGTGATATTTAATACACTGACCTTTATCTCTTCCTCCAGTTTCTGCTGATCTCCAGGTTGCAAGAAAGGTCCCAGGTGAAGTGCACTTGGTATCCCTCTGCCTGGGACAGGAGCCGGCACTACAGAGGAAGCTCCAGCTTCCTCCGCGATGGCCTGCTTCTTTCACTGGCACCCTCGCGATGCACTTTGATGCTGTGGGATGGAGGGTTGGCAACTGGTTGATCAAAATCTAAGCCTGCTGACCCACCATTCCAGAGCACGGGCATGTGTTTGAGGTCGCAAGCCACAACAGAGGACTCTGCAGGCCAAAATTGCCTCGTGAGCCATGGGTTGAGCACCCCTGATCTAGGAGTTAATGTCTTGCTTCCTAAAGCTGGTCATACACAGATCAAATTTTAGCCGGTTCCTGCTGCATTGGAGGAAATTTGTTCCATAGGCGGTCTTGTCGGCACCATCTAGCTTGACAAAAGTCAGTTTAAAAATATAAACGCATATGGCCAGTATTTTACTGTAAATGACTGGCAGTTACTGGATCATTTTTGCCAGATATATTGACCAGTTTGTACCAGAACTCAATAATATCCTCCTTGATGTATGTTCCACTACAATTCCCTATAGCTTTCCCTCACTTCTTGATGGCAAGGGGATGGTTGAAATTTATTTTACAATGTTTAATTAAAATATTTCAACATGGATCTAACTATGAAAAAATATTGTGAGCCATTATAAGAGTTGAATAGGGATTCATACTTGGTGATTAGGAATATATTAAATCTTTGATTATTGTATCTGAGAAAAAAATTTGAAATCCAAAGAGTGTAAAGATATTTTCACCCAAGATTCATAAAACTTTCAAATAGGATTCACGCCTTTCTCAACTGAAGCCACTTAGAATAATCTTTGATGAGCTATATTCCATATTCTTGTGTCTTAGGGATTCACACTTTGGAGTGCAACTTTGGTGCAACTTTGACGCAACTTTGGATGGGTGCAACTTGGATGTGACTTGTTGTACCTCTGCAAAGTCAAACCCACTGTTGCATTTAAAGCATTCAGGTATAACTTTCATGCAACTTTTGAGGGTTTTTAAATGCTTCCAACTTCGTACAGCCTGTAACATCCAGCTCCATTTATGCATAACCCGTGGTACAAGTTCTTCAAATGCAGGAGAGGATGGCAGGATATACACCGGCTGTACACTCCAACATTCTAATATTTCTCTCAGCATATCTGTCATACAAAGGCAGCGTGATTCCACACCTAAGACCTTCCTGGGGTCCTTCATGTCCCTGTGGATATGGAAAGACTCATTTACTGATGCCTTAGAGGCGGTGCTTCTTAAAGGGGCTTCCTCCCCGCTGGAGATATCCAATGCAATAACCTGGTGCTCTCCTAGAGCACAGCCAGATGCAGGAGTCACCACAAAACTCTCAGGCTCAATGTCAGTGATCTGTTCCTGGTCTTCTCTATGGATAACATTAGTTTGGTATGCCACACTAATAACTCCTTTATGGGTTGTGGGCACAACTTCTGCTATGTGCTCAATCTCTCTTGGCCCTTCCATCTCCTGAGGAATATCCTCTGCAACAGCAGCAAGCGAGCCCTTGTCCAGAAGCTGCATTGCAGTCCCTCCATTTAGCACAGCAGAAATGGTGTCCGCTCTACTGTTACACACTGAAACTTCTTTCAATAAAGACAACAGACTTGTTGCCCATCTGTCCCAGTCTACTTTCTCTGTGCTCCCATCAGAGGAACTACGCAGTACCGCTCCAACTGCCAAAGGAGACACAGGACAGAGTAGCTCCACAGCAGACACATTACACATATGAATTTTATTTAAACTAACCTGTGGCAAAACATTTTTAAACACAGCAGGCTGCAATACCATAAGTTCGCCAGTTTGCTCCGGTGGCGCTTCAATACACTCATGAACACTTTTGCTGTCAGCAGTGACAGACCGCAATAACCCAATATCATCACGAGTAATTTCAGACATTTTAGTTTTACCATTTAACATATTCTCATCATCAAGGTCAAGTACCCTCTTATCCATCAGAGCGGCACCATAGTTGTCCCGGGCAACCTCCAGCTCTAACATACAGAGCTCCCTGGAGGTTTATAGGGACACCTCTGCAGCCTTATATTCTGTTGCTAGGGAGAATAGCATATCCTGCTTAGCAACCACCCCTACCTCATTAAGCATCACATTATCAACATTAGTTAACTCAATACCAGTATGATCATACTCCTTAGTAAGTTTCACATCATCACATAAAATTTTGACACTTGCCTCCCACACTGGACAGGGCATTGCAGTGAGGCAAGTCCTTTTTGGAGCCAGAAAGAATGTCAGCCAGTCTTTAAGAGGAGCGCTGGAGAAAGTCTTTGTGATGTTGACCAAGGCGAAGGCAGAGATCATCTGGGCTGGATGGCTTAAGTAAGCAGGACTGATGAGCAGGATATCATCAACAGGTGAGTCATTGTGGAGAGATAGGAGCTATCAATCAGAGTGGCCAATTTAGAGAAGGAAGGGCTGAGCCCAGCCCCCACAAGCAACAATTTGGAGCACTGTCTCTTTAAGGCTAGTTACCTTTCTCTTGCAGGTTCTCCTCACCTGCACACACAGATTATGCAGTCTCCTGCACCAAAACACAGTTCATATAACAGATGAACTTAATTAATTTCAGGGATCTCGGATTGTGCCTGCATTCTCCATCACATGTAAAGGACTAGCATCAAATATAGGGCTTTAAGGACAACGCCACTCGCTGGTTCTTCTTTTTAAGAACTTTGTTTGCCCATTTTTATTAAAAGAAAGTTCAGCAAACAAATATAGGTTTCCCTTGCAGGGGTTTTCAGCATTCCTTTTGTCAGAGAACTCACAGTACTAGCTTCCGTCTCTGTGCAGCAGTGACTAACGGCCATGCGCGGTGTCCCCGACAGAGGCGATCGAGTTCTGGATCGAACATGCACACCCACGCACCCATACGAACGTGTACACGCACCCGCACACCCATACGAGCGGGTGTACGTCCTTACGTACGCACGTGTACGTCCACCAGTCCTGGCGCTCAGCACCATATATAAACAAGGTCCTTGCTTGACACTAGTGCTGGATCGTCTTCAGCTAGTTCCTGAGTTCTTGATTCCTGTGTGACCTGTTACCTTGCTCCTGACTACCCGGCTTCCTGACTACTCTCTTGGATCTCCCTTGTCTGCTACCTACCTTTGCTGATCATACCGACCCCGACTTGGACTCTTTACTACGGCTCTGCTTCCTGACTTTGTACCTCGCTGCCCGCCCGTTGCCAACCTCTGCCTGACCTTGACTACGAACTTGCCTGCTGTGTGGATACCTTGCTGCCAACCAGTTGCCAACCCTTGCCTGTCCTGATGTTGCAATTGTCCTTGAAGCCATACCTACCTGCCTGGCTTCTACTGAGCAGTTCTGGTGATCAGTCTTCTCATCTTCTCCTAGAGGATCCGGAATGTCCACGTTCCAGCTTCCAGCCGCAGGCACCTGCACCCTTCCGTGCCCAAGCACTCCCTGTCCTCACTACCAGGGGTGTTGGGACCGGGACCGTGCGAGAGGCCTCCCTCAGCATTGAGACTCCGCTGTAAGGTACGTGACACCTTTTTCCATCAACGAAATGACATTCAGCCTAGTTGGCTCTCACTTGCAACATTGCTGCTCTGGCCTTACACTCCAGGCCCTTGTCTGTCTCGTACAGACTGTTCCCCCGACCACCTTGGTACATATAGCTAGCAGCCTCTTGCTGCACTGGCTTCCACGTGGAGCCCTCTTGACTCCTGGTACTCAGACTTCCTATTTGCCGGGGTGGAGCCCAGAACTATTGTCAGGTTACTACTAAAAGCCCAGCACACCTGAACAATCACAATGCTTGATGTTTTCAAAATCAGGACCCAGGACTGGGGATTTCATCCCACCCGGATCTCTCAGAAATCTCCGGGTTCCAGGTCCCAAAATGGACTTCTCTAAGAAAGGAGGAAACTGAAAAGGCAGTTTCCTCTTCGTGTTACAAGCTCCCTGGAGCCCCTCAACCCGTTCGGTTGAGAATTCTGTGTCACAACCTCCTTCTGGACCCTGGCAGGGCAACGCTCTGCCACAGGGGCTTAAAGTAATGTTCAGGCCTAAAATTATTTTTAAAAACATGTAAACAAAAAGTCAAAATGCACCTTCACCTAAGTAGTCAAAAATTCTTGCACCGGCCCCGCCTAGATATCTATTACTGAATTCTATGTTCTTTTTTATTCAATAATTTTACAACAACATCACTTACTGCAACTAGTTATAAGAGATAGATGCATGCATAAGATCTAAATGTTATATTTTAAATTTACTAAACCTGATATCTGTGCAGATCTTTGTGCGTTATATAAGGCTTACAGATGGAGGTGGGAGGCACTACAAACATTTGGGAATCAGATAAAACTCAGCATGGTCCAAGTTCTAGTCAAAGGGAACCTGAACCAAAACTACATTGCCCCAGGCAGAAGGATCACAGCATGTGTCATCGCCTTAAGTTTTTATGTAAGTAGGTCTTTGGGATTACTCAAGAGGACGGCATAATCTTTTGATGTGTCGTAAAATCCACAGTAATAAGATATTGCATTTAATTTTTAACTAACACATACTATATAACAGTGTATATACTCGCAATTCATACAGGTATTATGTAACGTATTTTACAACCATGTTTTTATCGGAGAGGATTTATGCTTTAGACAGGAGTGTTCCTTTTTCATGAGGCATTACTTACCTTATAACCACAAAAAAATAAAACAGGACTCACTAGACCTTTGAACAGTCTTTCACACAAAATGTTTCTAAATAAACAATTGACACTACGTGCTGGTTCACACTACCGCGACTTGGGATCCGACTTGTCAGACCTCAAGTCGCCCCAAGTCGCTTGACATCAGAAATTCCATTCAAGTGAATGAGAGCCGTCTTAATGTACGCTACTGAAGTCGCTCCGACTTCAGAAAAGGTCCCTGTACTACTTCAAGGCGACTTCTAGGCGACTTGTACCCATTGATTTCAATGGAAGTCGCCTACAAGTCGGATCGTGGTCCATAGTGAAGTGACTTCACAGGAAGAGAAGATGTTTTTTTCAAGCAAACCCCTCCCCCAGAGCTGATTGTAGTTTGATTGCCCACTGGAAAGTCGCCTGTCCTGGAGGCGACTTGAAGTCGCCTTGTAAGTCGCCCCAAGTCGCGCTGTGGTGTCGCCCTCAGGTCGTGTCCAGGTTGCCTCGCAAAGTCGCGGCCAGAGTCGTGTTGCCCCTGTGTGAACCGAGCCTACCTATACCCTTTTGAACATCCAATGAACACTGGGGGGTTGTAAGGTTGTTGATGTGTCACAAGATTCTCTGCAGCTCAAGTCAAACGCAGTCATCAGTTCTACTATGCAAACTATTGACTAGATCAGCCTTTTTCAACCAGGGTGCCTTGAGGTTTCTTCAGGGGTGCCTTGGCAAAATGCCTAAAAAGTTATCAAAAATTGTATACAAGGCAGTAGATGGATCAAGCCTGCCTTTTCAAAGCCACGAGTTTTCACTATGCACCATTATGACTTTCTAGACACTCGCATCCTAACAACCAATGACATCATCGGTTAATAAGAAGGATGTCTGTTGCCTCCACAGCATCCTTGTTTGACCCTCCTGTGCCCCTCTCCCTCAGCACTGGGGTGACATTAGCGGACTGATGGAGAGAAATCGAGGGAGAAGAGAAACATTAGAATACTAGTCAGTACCAGTGTGCAAAAGTGTATTTGCTTTGGAAGAATAAATCACCTCTAATGTTGGGTGTCCTACGTGTGGATGTTGCTGCATTGTGTAAAACTATTAGAATAGTTTTTACATTTTAGAGTGGGGTGCCTCGAGACTGTCCATAATTTAAAGGGTTCCTTGAGATTGTCTATAATTTTAAAGGGTGCCTTGACTGAAAAAGGGTTGGGAAACATTGGTCTAGATCAGTGTTTCTCAACCTTTTTTCATCCACGGCGCTCTTTAAAAGAATGCAAAATGTTGAGGCACCCCTGTCGTAAATGTTACTTACCATCAATGGAAAACCTGAGCCTGGAACGATGCACACAACCTTCTTGATCAAATTAACTTCAAATCAGAAGCCCCCCTTCACATCAGAGTCCTCCCCCATCATGTCAAATTCCCCCATCACGTCAGAATCTCCCCACCATGATATCAGCAGTGTGTCCCCCTTGATAGAATCTTCTCATCACATCAGAAACCCCACTCTTCCCATCAGAGTCCCTCTTCATTTATCAGAGTCTCCCCTATACATCAGGGTCTGCCCATCACAGAGGTCCCTCCTCCCTTCAGAGCCCTATCTTACTCCAGCAGCCTAGCAGAGGAAGGGAGGTGAAGCAAGTCTAGAAGGCAGTGCACCCCATACTCTCCTGAATGCTGGCAGCAGCCCTGCATGCCACATGCCCTGGATCAGCCTCATGTGTTGCCATGTTGTGGATGGGACACCGTGTATCCTGGCCCTAGACCTTAATTGGTTGTTATAGTGCTTATGGCTGGCCCGAAATATGGCAGCACATGATGCTAATCTGGAGCAGACAAGAAAGCACAGGATGTTTTTAGCTCACAAAATTTCTGGAACAGCCATTTTCTGACCTTAAAAAACATATATAACAAAACACTTTTAATGGTCAAGTTCATTGTTGCAGTGTACATATAGGGTTCACACAATTAAAAGAGAAGTAAAACCAAACTTTTTTTGGCTATACTACTGTTTTTGGTGACAGGAGTACATTTACTAATACTATTGTACATTAATGGCTCACATAGCACAGTAAATCACAGTTAAAAAGGGTTCAACAATATTGTCAGGATCCAGCCAGCTGTCTGATTGACAGCTGGCTCTGCCTTTCAGCATGTGGCTGAGAGTCAGCTGGGTCTGCCCCCTCCCCTATCTATTTCTCCAATCAGCACTAGAGCAACAGAGAGGAAAAAGGGAAAATTCCAGCAGAGGTGCCAATGGAAGCAGAGACCAAAAGATCAGAAGTCATGTGATCAGTCAGCTGATGGTCTTTGAGCCACCGCGGGAAGCTGTAGCAGAAAGACGAGTATGTCTGTTTATTTTTATAAGACCTCCAACTTTTCCTTTTAGTGACTCCTAAAAGAAAATGTGAAAAAATCTCTTTGCAGTAGGACCCTTCCCAGTGAGTGGTGAGCCTGAACTTCCATGTCTTCAAGTGCTAAAGAATATTTGCATCTGATGCAATTCGAGGAGTGTCGAATGTCTGGTCCCCTGCTGCACTCCATGGTTCCCCCATCAGCCCCTACACCACTACTGTATACTATAGTGAAGTAGTGGCTGACAGATGGAACCACACCTTGTGGTGGGGGATGCAGGTTTCTGAAACTTCTGAAAGTGCTGAATGCAAAAAGAGAGTTTTTGTTAGAATTTATCACACTTTTTTTGTGATAAGGTTAAAATTTGTTCTCCCCAAGAAACTCAATACAGTTATTATAACATTTATTGATGTACAAAAATACATACGTAAATTAAATATACAGAGACACTTCATCACAAATCCCATAAGACAACCATCAGCGGTTATGTCAGGAGGCACTGTGCATACAGACCTGTCCAGTCCGTCTCTTTCCATTCCCCCCTGGCCCTTTTGCTCCTTCGATCAATGTCTTTTGTGACTTGGTATTGAAGGATTTGGATCAGTTGCCTAATGAAAGAATACACAAATGTTCAAATATTAAGGTAAGTCTTCAACAGCTACAGTATGTGAATGGAAAGATTTAACCATTCGTCCCGCTGATAAAGGAGGGGGCAATGTAGTACTGGACAAAACATATTATTACAAGGAGATGTTTAGGATTCTCAATGATGAAAATACCTACAGCCCCATTACCTAAAGATCCTACCTTTGGCTACAAGAAAGCACTGGTTGAGCTTGTTGATAAGGGTTTGGGGTTGGGGATTTTGGACAAAAAAGAGAGAAGCTTTTTGGTGCCCCCTGTATCCCTGTGATGTACTATCTCCCTAAAGTACATAAAGACCCTGTACACCCCCCTGGATGCCCTACAGTTAGTGGGATTAATTCTGTTACATCCTGTATAGGGAGGTATATAGATTTTCAAATACAACTTCTTGTCAGACTAGTCCCTTCGTATTTAAAAGACACAAAGGACACTATTAGACTATTAGAGAAGGTCAACTATTGTGATGACTATTTGCTTGTAACAGCAGATACTTGCATTCCCCACAATCTTGGTTTTGCAGCTGTAAGGCATTATTTGTCCAAAAGTGAAACCCTTCCCCCAGTCCAACAGGATTATACTATGGAACTTTTGAAGTTAGCGACTAAACATAATTATTTTTGGTTTAACAACCCTTTTTATTTGCAACAGAGAGTATCCACCATGGGGTCCAAGTTCGCCCCCAGCTTGGTGAATATATTTATGGCCCAGTGGGAGGAGGATGTCGTCTATGCCCTTAAGAGGTCAGAATTGGTTCCCTGGGCTAGATATATAGACGACATCCTCCTCCTTTGGAAGGGTGATCTAGATTCTTTACATGTGTTCATGGCACTACTTAACAACAACAATAGAGGTATCTCATTAAATTACGAGGCGATTTATAAAACTGTACACTTTTTGACCTTGAAATTACGATTATCAACCACCAGCTGGAAATTAAGACCTATTCCAAACCTACCGACCGGAATGGGTACATTCCGGTCGATAGTTGTCATCATAGCTCATCGTTAAATTCAGTTCAGTGGAGTAAATCTTTACAACTACGTGGCAACTGTACGAACATATCTGACTTCAAGTACCAGTCTCAAATCTTGAAGCATAGATTTGTAAAGAAGGGCTACTGATCAGCTGACATAGATGATGAAATAAACAAGGTGTCTTTGGTAGATAGGAATACATTATTGGTAGATCTTCCTAGATGTACAGAGAACAATGAGTTCAAGTGGGCATTTTTTACGTCATTTTCTATCCAACACAAACAAATCAAGGACATTTTCAACAGACACTGGAAGGTCCTTAAAAATTATAGGCTTTTGGGTCCCGTACTTCCTGCACATCCAGGGATCATTTACAGGGGAGCACCATCTTTGAGAGGACAAATTGCCCTTCATGTCATTGATCCCCCCCCTGAGAATATCTTTCGTTCACGATTTAAAGGGGTATTATCCCTGCCGCAGGCGTAATGTATGTTTACACAACACCTGTGGCAGGAGAAAGTCAGAATCATTCGAGTCCGCTATTACCACTTGTAGGTACCAGATAAACCATTTCACCACTTGTGCCACTCGATATATAGTGTGTTAGCTGATTTGTCCATGCAAGAAACAATACGTGGAACGCACCATACGATCATTTTCAGTGAGGGTTAAAGTGGAGTTCCACCCAAAAGTGCTGCTCAAAAAAGTGACCCGCGGGAAAAAGTGACCCATGTCCCCTCTGATGTTCCTGCACTCACCGGAAGGGATGGAGCCCCTGCACATAGCATGCGAGTTAAACGTGATTTTTCACATGGGGTGGTGTTCCACTTTGCTCTCCTAACTCCTCAAAACTCCTTCAGACTCCTTCTTTCCTCCTGACTGTCTAAAATGTCATGGTATACTGATGCCTTAAGAGTTCCCTTCACTGGAACTAAGAGGCCAAGGCGGCCCGCTCTAGGAAGAGTCCTGGTGGTTCCAAACTTCTTCCATATATAGATGATGGAGGCCACTGTGCTCATTGGGACCTTCACTGCTGCAGACATTTTTCTGTACCCTTCCCCAGATCTGTGTCTCGATACAATCCTATCTCGGAGGTCTGTGGAAAAAATGATGTGCACTCTGGTTGTTGCTCTTAAAATTTCTAAATTTTATTGAATAGCCACAGTGAACAAACACAAATGTCTTGGAAGTCTAAAGCCAATTCCTTGGACTTCATGGCTTGGTTTGTGCTCTGACATGCACTGTTAACTGTGGGACCATTTATAGACAGGTGCGTGCCTTTCCAAATCATGTCCAATCAACTGAATTTACCACAGGTGGACTCCAATCAAGTTGTAGAAACATCTCAAGGATGACCAGTGGAAACAGGATGCACCTGAACTCAATTTTGAGAGTCATGGCAAAGGCTGCAAAAACGTATGTACATGTGATTTTTTTGTTTTTTATTTTTAATAAATTTTTACAGATTTCAAACAAACTTCTTTCACGTTGTCATTATGGGTTATTGTTTGTAGAATTTTGAGGAAAATAATGAATTTAATCCATTTTATATATATATATATATATATATATATATATATATATATATATATATATATACACACACACACACACATACAAACATATATATATAGAAATATATATATATATATATATATATATATATATATACACTCACCGGCCACTTTATTAGGTACACTTGTTCAATTGCTTGGTTGGTAAAACAAATTGCTAATCAGCCACTCACATGGCAGCAACTCAATACATTTAGCCATCTAGACGTGGTGGAGATGCCTTGCTGAAGTTCAAACCGAACATCAGAATGGGGAAGAATGGGGATTTAACCACCTCAGCCCCGGAAGGTTTTACCCCCTTAATGACCAGAGCATTTTTTGCGATTCGGTACTGCGTTGATTTAACTGACAATTGGGCGGTCGTGCGACGTTGTACCCAAACAAAATTTACGTCCTTTTTCTCCACAAATAGAGCTTTCTTTTGGTGGTATTTTATCACCTCTGCGTTTTTTATTTTTTTGCGCTATAAACAAAAAAAGACTGACAATTTTGAAAAAAAATATATATATATCCCCAAAAATATGTAAAAAAACAAATTTCTTCCTCAGTTTAGGCCGATATGTATTCTTATACATATTTTTGGTAATGGCAGTGAACCTGTGATTTTTATTGGGACTGCGACATTGTGGCGGACAGATCGGACACTTCTGACACTATTTTGGGACCATTGACATTTTTACAGCGATCAGTGCTAAAAATAGCCACTGATTACGGGCTGTTCTGAGTATTTCATAAACTGCTGATCTACTGGGTTTTAATATACAACCATCTCTCGGGTTTACAGAGAATGCTCCGAAAAGAGAAAATATCCAGTGAGCGGCAGTTGTGTGGATGAAAATGCCTTGTTGTCAGAGGTCAGAGGAGAATGGGCAGACTGGTTTGAGATGATGGGAAAAATGGGGAGGGTACTACTAGAGTAACCAAATGTCAGACTTTGAAGGCAAGGAAACAATGGAGAGATGACCAAGATTAATGTTCATCACATTTATTGAAAAAAGTACAAAATATAAAAATAGTGTTCAAAAAAAAAAAAGCGCAAAATACATGTATATGATAAAGTTTGTACAGTGAGCCCTTGTGCGTCTACGCGTTTCACGTAAGTCTTCTTCAGGACACTACCAAGGTTCAAAGACGTAACAAAGAGAGAAAAAAAAAAACAAATCTCAATATCTTAGATTGAAATACGTCCTATGTACAGAGCCCAGATAGGTGGGGAGTTTTCAAAACTATGGATGATAAATAAATTTCAAATAACAAGGACAGGGGCGAATGTAGACCTTCACTCAAAGTATACACGGAACCAGCAGAGCACCCGGCTGTCTCCCAGGGGCACGTCTACACTTTTTTACTCTCCATGCACAGCATACTAGTCCAGGCTTTATGGTTGCCACTAGCATTACTTAACCCCACTAAGGGTCTGCTCCTCTTGTGAATATTGGACCGCTCGAGAATATTATTGCTCTGCTGGTTCCGTGTATACTTGATGTATTTCAATCTAAGATAGTGAGATTTGCTTTCTCGTCTCTCTATGTTACATCTTTGAACCTTGGTCATGTCCTGAAGAAGCCTAACAGCGAAACGCGTAGACGTACAAGGACTCACTGTACAAACTGTAACATATGCATGTATTTTGCGCTTTTTATCTTTTTTGAACACTATGTTTATATTTTGTACTTTTTTCAATAAATGTGATGAACATTAATCTTGGTCATCTCTCCATTGTTTCCTTGCCTTCAAAGTCCGACATTTGGTTATTCTAGTAGTACCCTCCCCATTTTTCCCTGAATCTACGGATGTAGCAATTTAAGTGCTCCCCCCCCTCTTTTCCATTGGTTTGAGATGTTAGAAAGGCAACAGTAACTCAAATAACCACTCGTTACAACCAAGGTATGCAGAATACCATCTCTGAACACATAACAGATCGAACCTTGAAGCAGATGGGCTACAGCAGCAGAAGACCACACCGGGTGCCACTCTTGTCAGCAAAGAATGGGAAACTGAGGCTACAATTTGCACAGGCCCACCAAAATTGGACAATAGAAGGTTGGAAAAAGCTGCCTGGTCTGATGAGTCTCCATTTCAGCTGCAACATTCAGATGGTAGGGTCAGAATTTATTTATTTATTTATTTTTTTAAACTCGAAAGACGAATTTTTTTTTTTTTTTAAAAAGAGCCTTGGCATTTTAAACACCTGGAAAAGTGAGAGTGCCACCCAAAAGTGGATAAAAGGTTATTAAAAAAGAACTCCGGCATAATAAGCTAATAAACTTTATTATTTAGTATGCACTATTCACTTGTTTGTATTATTGCACAGTAAGAATTTTGTTGATCCATAGTATGTATACATTGTACTTATATATACAGTAATCTATTGCTCAGAAAGAGAATTTAGTAACAGTGTGAAGCGCGGCACAAATTTGATTCATTTAGAACTAGAAAATTGATAAACTGAAAATACATCGGAAAGACGCTAAGAAAGTAAATATTTTATGCGCAATCTTGCTTTCTAAACAGTAGGAACAGATATGAGAAGCCACCCAAAAAAAATGCAAAAGCAGTGTAAAAAAAAAATGAACACTGGCTTTATAAACAACTTAAAAATTGATGGAAAAGTAACCTGGAGATGCAAAAACAGGGTTAAAAAATGTTGTTTTTTTTTAAAGAAATGTTGCCTTATAAATAACTGAACCAGATAGAAAAGTCACCCAAAGGTACAAAAAAAGGACATAAAATAACAAAAAGAAAAAAAACTCTGATTTTATAAAGAACTGAAAAATAGATGGAAAAAGTAATCAGAAAGTGCAGAAAAAATGGGCATTAAAAAAAAAATATTTTTTTACAGAATTCTTGCTTAGCGAAAACTGGGCTAGATATGGAAAAATCACCCAAAGGTGCAAAAAAGGGACATAAAATAACGAAAAGGAAAAAAAAAACTCTGATTTTATAAAGAACTGAAAAATAGATAGAAAAAGTAATCTGAAAGTGCAAAAAAAAAGGGCAATAAAAAAAATAGAAAATAGATGGAAAAGTGCAAAAAGAGGGTAAACAAAAATGTACAAAAAAACTAGCTTTAATAACAATGGAAAAATAGATGGAAAAATCACCCAAAAGTGCAAAATGAGAATAAAAACAATAAAAAAGAAGAACTCTGGCTTTATAAGCAACTGCAAAATAGATGGAAAAAATCACCCAAAAGTGCAAAAAGAGGGTAAACAAAATTAAAAAAAAAAAAACACCTGGCTTTATAAACAATGGGAAAATAGATGAACAAAGTAACCAAAGAGGCTGTGAATTGGATGCGGGTTTCCGTTCGGCTCTCAATGGAACCAACCTGGCGCAACCACCACCACCAACATGGGGGGCACATGGTGCAGCTACTACCAACATGGGGAGCACATGGCACAACCAACAACACCTTTTTGCACTTTTTGAGTGACTTTTCCATCCCTTGTCCAGAAATGTACAATGCCAAAAAGCAATCTCTGGCTTTAGAAACTGGAAAAGAGGTGGAAATGTTACCCAAAGAGATTTATTTTTACCCTATTTCTACACTTTTGAGGGACCTTTCCATTCCTGGTCCAGTTTGTATCAAGCCAGAGTTATTATTTATATATTTTACGTGTGTATATATATCATTTTTTTTATCCTCCTTTTACACTTAGGCCGTGTTCACATATGTGTGGCCGTGGGTCACAGCATGGGGTCCGGAGTGTTTCTGTACACCGATTCAGGTACGATTCTGGTCCAAATTTTTGCCTAAATTCGCACCTGAACCGGACCCAAAGACGCACAAGACCCTTCTGCAATCCGAACTGCCCCGGACCTGTGTGAACCAGAACCAGCTCCATTGAGAGCCAAATGGAATCCCGCATCCAATTCACAGCCTTAATGGTTACTTTGTTCATCTATTTTCCCGTTGATTATAAAGCCAGGTGTTTTTTGTTTTTTTTATTTTATACACTCACACACATAAAATATATAAATAATAACTCTGGCTTGATAAAAACTGGACCAGGAATGGAAAAGTCCCTCAAAAGTGTAGAAATAGGGTAACAATAAATCTCTTTGGGTGACATTTCCACCTCTTTTCCAGTTTCTAAAGCCAGAGGAGATTGTTTTTTGGCTTTATACATCTCTGGACAAGGGATGGAAAAGTCACTCAAAAAGTGCAAAAAGGTGTCAGTGGTGCAGGGACGTAACTAGAAATCACAGCGCCCCATAGCAAAATGTTGTATGCCCCCCCCCCAAAAAAATGGCAGGGCTTAAATGGCTTGGTTCGAGTCTGAGAAGGAAGGAAGGAAGGAAGGAAGGAAGGAAGGAAGGAAGGAAGGAAGGAAGGAAGGAAGGAAGGAAGGAAGGAAGGAAGGAAGGAAGGGAGGGAGGGAGGGAGGGAGGGAGGGAGGGAGGGAGGGAGGAAAGAAAGAAAGAAAGAAAGAAAGAAAGAAAGAAAGAAAGAAAGAAAGAAAGAAAGAAAGAAAGAAAGAAAGAAAGAAAGAAAGAAAGAAAGAAAGAAAGAAAGAAAGAAAGAAAGAAAGAAAGAAAGAAAGAAAGAAAGAAAGATGTTGGTGCTTTAATCATCCTCACCTGTGCCCAATGCAGCGTGACCAGTGCCCTATGTGTTCCCAATGCAGCGTGGCCTGCCCGTGCCCAATACAGCCTCACCTGTGCCCAATACTGCCTCACCTGTGCCCGATACAGCCTCCCCTGTGCCCAATTCAGCCTCACCTGTGCCCAATACAGCCTCACCTGTGCCCAATGCAGCGTGTCCAGTGCCCAATGCAGCGTGTTTAGTGCCCAATGCAGCGTGACCTGCCTGTGCCCAATGCAGCATGTCCAGTGCCCAATGCAGCTTCACCTGTGCCCAATGTGGCCTGCCTGTTCCCAATGCAGCGTGGCCTGCCCGTGCCCACTACAGCCTCACCTGTGCCCAATACTGCCTCACCTGTGCCCAATGCAGCCTCACCTGTGCCCAATGCAGCCTCACCTGTGCCCAACACTGCCTCACCTGTGCCCAATACTGCCTCACCTGTTCCCAATGCAGCCTCACCTGTGCCCAATGCAGCGTGACCCGTGCCCAATACAGCCTCACCTGTGTCCAATACAGCCTCACCAGTGCCCAATGCAGCCTCACCTGTGCCCAATACTGCCTCACCTGTGCCCAATGTAGCGTGACCCGTGCACAATGCAGACTCACCTGTGCAGAGAAAGAGGCGAGCCAGTGGCGGAACTACCGGGGAGGATGAGGAATGCATACTGTAGCCCTCAAATGGATGTTGGCGAGCGTGGGGTTGCCTCAGAGTGGGGGGGCGAGCACTGCCCGCATGGTCCCCCAGCCAGGGGAAGTGAGGAGAGGAAGAGGCAAGCTATCTACAAGCAGAGAGCGAGATGGTCCGCTGTAATAGCTTTCATTAGAATTTCCTGTGTTCCCGGGGCTCACCGTCACATAGCCCCACCTCTTGGCCCGGTGCCTTTGATGACGTTACATGTCCCACATTGGACCGGTGTTCTGTCTATCATAGACAGTTTGCCTCTTCCTCTCCTCACTTCCCCTGGCTGGGGGACTGTGCAGGCGGTGCTTGTCCCCCTGCAGTATGCATTCCTCATCCTCCCCACAGGCCCCTCTCGGCTGTGGGCCCCATAGCGCCCGTGTGGCTTGCTATGGCGGTAGTTCCGCCACTGTAGTGGTGGTTGTGCTATGTGCTCCCCATGTTTGTGGTGGTTGCACCATGTGCCCCCCATGTTGGTGGGGGTTATGCCATGTGCTCCCCATGTTGGTGGTGGTTATGCCATGTGCTCCCAATGTTGGTGGTGGTTATTCCATGTGCTCCCCATGTTGGTGGTGGTTATGCCATGTGCTCCCCATGTTGGTGGTGGTTATGCCATGTGCCCCCCATGTTGTTGGTGGTTATGGTATGTGCTCCACATGTTGGTGGTGGTTATGCCATGTGCCCCCCATGTTGGTGGTGGTTATGCCATGTGCCCCCCATGTTGGTGGTGGTTATGCCGTGTGCCCCCCATGTTGGTGGTGGTTATGCCATGTGCTCCCCATGTTGGTGATGGTTATGCCATGTGCCCATGTTGGTGGTGGTTATGCCGTGTGCCCCCCATGTTGGTGGTGGTTATGCCATGTGCCCCCCATGTTGGTGGTGGTTATGCCATGTGCCCCCCGTGTTGGTGCTGGTTATGCCATGTGCCCCCCATGTTGGTGCTGGTTATGCCATGTGCCCCCCATGTTGGTGATGGTTATGCCATGTGCCCATGTTGGTGGGGGTTATGCCGTGTGCCCCCCATGTTGGTGGTGGTTATGCCATGTGCCCCCCATGTTGGTGGTGGTTATGCCATGTGCTCCCCATGTTGGTGGTGGTTATGCCAATGTGCCGCCCATGTTGGTGGTGGTTATGCCATGTGCCCTCCATGTTGGTGGTGGTTATGCCATGTGCCCCCCATGTTGGTGGTGGTTATGCCATGTGCCCCCATGTTGGTGGTGGTTATGCCATGTGCTCCCCATGTTGGTGGTGGTTATGCCAATGTGCCCCCCATGTTGGTGGTGGTTATGCCATGTGCCCTCCATGTTGGTGGTGGTTATGCCATGTGCCCCCCATGTTGGTGGTGGTTATGCCATGTGCCCTCCATGTTGGTGGTGGTTATGCCATGTGCCCCCCATGTTGGTGGTGGTTATGCCATGTGCTCCCCATGTTGGTGGTGGTTATGCCAATGTGCCCCCCATGTTGGTGGTGGGTATGCCATGTGCCCTCCATGTTGGTGGTGGTTATGCCATGTGCCCCCCATGTTGGTGGTGGTTATGCCATGTGCTCCCCATGTTGGTGGTGGTTATGCCAATGTGCTCCCCATGTTGGTGGTGGTTATGCCATGTGCTCCCCATGTTGGTGGTGGTTATGCCATGTGCCCCCCATGTTGTTGGTGGTTATGCCATGTGCTCCCCATGTTGGTGGTGGTTATGCCATGTGCCCCCATGTTGGTGGTGGTTATGCCGTGTGCCCCCCATGTTGGTGGTGGTTATGCCATGTGCCCCCCATGTTGGTGGTGGTTATGCCATGTGCCCCTCATGTTGGTGGCGGTTATGCCATGTGCCCCCCATGTTGGAGGTGGTTATGCCATGTGCCCCCCGTGTTGGTGCTGGTTATGCCATGTGCCCCCCATGTTGGTGGTGGTTATGCCATGTGCCCCCCATGTTGGTGATGGTTATGCCATGTGCCCATGTTGGTGGGGGTTATGCCGTGTGCCCCCCATGTTGGTGGTGGTTATGCCATGTGCTCCCCATGTTGGTGGTGGTTATGCCATGTGCTCCCCATGTTGGTGGTGGTTATGCCATGTGCTCCCCATGTTGGTGGTGGTTATGCCATGTGCTCCCCATGTTGGTGGTGGTTATGCCATGTGCCCCCCATGTTGGTGGTGGTTATGCCATGTGCTCCCCATGTTGGTGGTGGTTATGCCAATGTGCCCCCCATGTTGGTGGTGGTTATGCCATGTGCCCCCCATGTTGGTGGTGGTTATGCCATGTGCCCCCCATGTTGGTGGTGGTTATGCCGTGTGCCCTCCATGTTGGTGGTGGTTATGCCGTGTGCCCCCCATGTTGGTGGTGGTTATGCCATGTCCCCCCCCATGTTGGTGGTGGTTATGCCGTGTGCCCCCCATGTTGGTGGTGGTTATGCCGTGTCCCCCCCATGTTGGTGGTGGTTATGCCATGTGCCCCCCCATGTTGGTGGTGGTTATGCCATGTGCCCCCCATGTTGGAGGTGGTTATGCCATGTGCTTCCCCTTTGTATGCACATCTGGCATGCAGAGTTTGTGTATAAACAAACACTGACAGCTCCTCAGCCTCTGATATGATTCCATAGTGCAGGACAGGCTTTGATGCTGCCTCCTCCCCCAGCATGTTGTTTTCATTATGACATACTATTGTGTCCCATTCACCTAGTCTTTACAAGTTTGTAAAAGGATCCAACAGGCGGCTGCGGGACTCCGCGGGAAGGTGTGCTCCCTTCCTGATTGCAGGCTGAAAAACAATCAGGACCTCCAGGGTGACCCCACTTCCCCCTTCCCCGGCCCTGGGTGTCACCCCCGCCCCTCTGGAAGCCTGCCTGTGGAGGGACTGCTGTGTGTGGGGTCAGGGAGGGAAATCGTCCGGGGGCGTCCCCCCCCCTTGCGGCTGTCTCAGTTGGATTATTCCACAAGAGGCTTGGGAGGCAGAGAGGGGAGAAAGAGCAGAATAAAGTGCGGCGCGGAGGGGTGTGCAGAGCCGAGTAATGATAGGGAAGGCGGACAGGGGGAGAAGACTGTAAATCAGAGAAGGGGGAGAGGAGACACCGAGCCCACACCGACAACGAGCCCACACCCACACCGAGCCCGGGAGCGGAGGACAGCAGAGGACGGGCGCCGGGGACACACACCGGGCTTGCTGCATGCGCACACGGCGGAGGGCACCGGGACTCCTGTGTATTGCAATGAGAAGATCCTGATCGGAATGAGAAGATCCTGATCGGAATGAGAAGATCCTGATCGGAATGAGAAGATCCTGATCGGACACTGAGGATCAGAATGAGAAGATCCTGATCGGACACTGAGGATCGGAATGAGAAGATCCTGATCTGGGGGATCCACCTGCTTTGGAGGGGATCGCAGTGTTGATGAGACCTCGGTGGAGAGCTGAGTCTGGGGGGATGAGGCTGCCGCAGTGCTCCTGTCTGACACTACTGCTCCTCCTGTGTCTGCCAGGTGAGTGCAAGCTCCATGACTCATCCATGCCAACTGGCCTTCCCTTCCACCCACCTGGCCACCAGGATGGCTCCATACAGATGTGGTTCCTGATCGACTGCGCTGACCCAACCGTACCACGACCGACTGTTTTATTCTGTGTCTGTACATGGTTAACTGGCTGGTGACTGTCTTGTATTTAAAGTCCATGACTCATCCATGCCAACTGCCTTTTCCTTCTACCTGGTTACCAGATTTTTTTTGGTTGGCCTTGAACGTCTTCCTGATCGACAGCGCTGACCCAACCGTGCCATGACTGACCGTTTTATTCCGTCCATTCAGCACCTGTGCATGGTTAACTAGTGGTTGACTGTCTTGCGTTTTAAAGTCCATGGCAACTGGCCTTCCCATGCACCCACCTGGCCACCAGGATAGGTCCTTAGACATTTTTTGGTTCGTGATCTACCGTGCTCACCCAACCGTACCACAACTGACCCTTTTTTTTTTTTTTTTTTTTCCGTCCATTCTTCGCCTGTCAATGGTTAACTGGCTATTGACTGTCTTGTATTTAAAGTTCATGCCAGCTGGCCACCAGAATTGACCCAAAAATTAGCATGGGAAGTCTTCCTGATTGACAGTGCTGCCCAAAGCCATACCACCACTGACCATTTTTATACTGTCCGTTCAGTGCCTGTTCATGGTTAACAGGCTGTACACTGTCTTGTATTTAAAGTCCATGACAACTAGCCTTCTCTTCCAGGGACAGTCTCTTGCCACCAGGATTGACACCATGCAGATTTTTGGAAGACTTCCTGATTGACAGCGCTAACCCAACAACACCATAACTGACAATTTTTTTTTTATTCTGTCCATTCCGTGCTTGTCCATGGTCCAATTATGGTTAACCATCTCGCCTTTGAAGTGCAATGGAAATAGGTGGCCCTCTCAACTGGCGGTTGACCATCTTGTATTTAAAATCCATGATTAATCCATGCCAACTGGCTTCTTCCAGAGTCAGTTCCTGGCCACCAAGATTGACCCTGTGCAGATTTTTAGAAATCTTCCTGATTTGTTTGGTTGACCATGAAGGTCAACGGAGCTGACCTGACTATACTGTGATTGACTATTTTACTCTCTCCATTCATCACCTGACCATAGTTAACTGGCTGTTGTCCATCTTGTATTTAAAGCCAATGACTCATCCTTGCCAACTGGCCTTCCCTTCCACCTGGCCACCAGAATTGACCCCATGCATATTTTGGAAGTCTTCCTGATTGACAGCACTGACTTAAACTGTGCCACCACTGACCATTTTATTTTGTCCCATCAGCGCCTGTCCATGGTTAACTGGCTGTTGACCGTCTTGTATTTAAAGCTTGTGACGCATCCATGCCAATTGGCCTTCCCTTCCAAGGTCGGTCCCTGGCCACTAGGATTGACCATATGCAGAGTTTTTTGGAGGTCTTCCTGACTTTCTTTTTTATTTGGTGAGCCTTAGAGGTCAGTGGCGCTGTCCCAACCATACTGTGATTGACCATTTTATTCTGTCCACTCAGCACCTGTTCATGTTTAGCTGGCTGTTGACCGTCTTGTATTTAAAGCCCATGACACATCCATGCCAACTGGCCCTCCCTTCCAGGGTCAGTCCCTGGCCTCCAGAATTGGCCCCATGCAAATTTTTGGTAGTCTTTCTGATTTTTAGGTTGACCTTGGAAGTCAACAGCGCTGATCCAACCATACTGTGACAATTTTATTCTGTCCATTCAGCACCTGTTCATGTTTAGCTGGCTGTTGACCATCTTGTATTTAAAGTTCATAACTCATCCATGCCAACTGGCCTTCCCTTCCAGGGTCAGTCCCTAGCCACCAGGATTGACCCCATGTAGATTTTTGGAAGTCTTCCTGATTGAAAGCGCTGACCCAGTCGTACCATGATTCATCTTTTGTTTTTATTCTGTCCATTTAGCGCCTGTCCATGGTCAGATTGCTGTTAACCGTCTCATATTTAAAGTTAAATGGAAATAGGTGGCTCTCTTGATGATGCTTGAAATTATGATTTGGAATGGATGGCTTTAACAGCCATGGACCAGCGTTTGCTATTAAATTGAATCCCTCCTGATTGACAGCACTGACCCAACCATATCATGATTAAACGTTTTATTCTTTCGATAACCATTTTGCTGTTTGTTTGTCTTGTATTTAAGATCCAATAGAAACATGAGGCCCTCTCACACCACATTTAAAGATGTTGTTGGCTCAGTGACGTTGCATCCCTGGGCCCGTTTATGTGAGTGCATAGATGTGGCATTAGGCAGGGGGTTGTCTTGCAACAGTTGGTGCAAGACAACCCACCTGCCTAATGCTAGAAAATGCATCTGATCTACGCACTATGTGCATGGATGTGCATTGTTATTAAAATTAGGGTTTTGGGTGGATGCCATTACTGATTGACAGCACTGATCCAACTGTACCATAAGTGACCATTTTTATTCGGTCTATGGTCAGCTTGCTGTTGACCGTCTTGTATTTAAAGTCAAATGGAAATAGGTGGCCTTCTTGACGTTATTGATGCTTGTAACTAGGATTTGGAGTAGATGGAGTTAACAGCCATTGACCAACACTTGTTAATAAATGGGAAGTCTTCCTGAAATACAGTACTGACCAACCTTACCATGATTGACCATTTTCCTCTGTTGATGGTCAGCTTACTGTTGACCATCTTGTATTTATGGTCTAGTGGAAATAGGTGGCCCTCTTGGACAGCATATGAAGATGTTGGGTCGGTGACCTTGCGTCCCTATGTCAATTCAGATCTATGCAAGTGCATTGAGGTGTAGCGTTTTGTATAGTTACGCAGGTGGTTTTTCGGGCATCAATGTGTGATTTTTATTTATCTATTTTTGTGCATTGTCAAGCATTATTGACCCTTGAAATTAGAATTTGGAGTGGATGGAGTTAACAGCCAATGGCTAACACTTGTTAAGAAATGGAAGTCTTCCTTAAAGACAGCACTGACCCAACCGTACCTTGATTTACTATTTTATTCTGTTGATGGTCATCTTATTTGTTGATCGTCTTGTATTTATCAGTCAATGAAAATGTGTTCCTCTCAGACAGCGTTTAGGATGTTGTTGGCTCAGTGACGTTGCAATTTCTGTAGCATTACAGGTGGGTTGTCATGCATCAATGTGCATTTCCTTTGAACGTTGACATACTGACATATGTTTCTATTGCGTTTTTTGAAATTTAGGATTTAAAGGACTGGATGGAGTTATGAACCATTAAATAAGGCTTGACAGTAAATGAAAGTCTACTTGATACCTGTGGTCCTTTTGGACAGAATTTAAAAAGATGTTGATTCGGTGACCTTGAGTCCCTGGAAAATATTAAGGACCCATTTGGAGCTATTAGTATATTGTCTTTTCGTACTGTTTTGACATGCGTTGCCAGTACATTTTTAAAGTTAAGATTTAGAGTGCATAGGGTTAGCAGCCATTGACAAGGACTTGGTAATACCTGTTGCCAACTTATCTAAACACTTGTAACATGCATTGCCATTGACCTCTATGGTCTTCCCGATACAACACGCCTTTTTTTTTTTTTTTCTGCATTTTAGTGTATTTTTCAAGGGCAATGAGATAGGAATGGACAGTATTTTTATCATGGAGAAGCTGGACACATCTGTTTTAGCATGTTGCAACACATAAATAGTGTAAATACCTAAAAAAGCTGTTGGCAGCTATGTTGACTGACTTAAGAGGCTTTTGTCACTGTTGAGCTTGTCTGTCTCTGCTTATCTTCATGTCCTCAGAGGGGACTGTGGTCCCAGTCTTGCCTATTGAACTGGTCAATAACACAATTTTGCACAATTACATTTGACCAATAGTCAGGGGCGGACTGATAACTCATGGGGCCCCCGGGCTATAGGAGATTATGGGGCCCCCAGGCAATTAGAGATTATGGGGCCACACAGTATACACACACACAGTATACAATCACACAGTATACACATACATGTACACACAGTATACACAGACAGACGTAAAAAAAACACAGATTTATACATACTGCCCCTGGTTTTACTGAGGCTGGTGACCCTGATGGGGCCCCCGGGCAGTGCCCGAGTGGCTCAATGGTCAGTCCGCCCCTGCCAATAGTAAATCAGCAAACATTGCCACAGGGATATTTCTAGGTACAAATCTTCAGATCCCAGGACTGTCCCTGGTATCTGAGGCTGCAGTCTAGTATACCATCTTCTTGCGTCATGTACATGTTATTATCCTCATATGATTGGCAACCCAAGTAGACAAGGACCCTCTGAGATACAAACATTGAAAACCTGTATTCCATGGAAATCCAGAACAGTTGTCAGCTATGTCTTATTGCACATTTGGGAATTCCCTTTTCCTAGTTATGCAGATTCTTCTACATGTAGTAGTATATTTATTTCTGATTCTATGTTAAGTGCCATCATACTATAGGTACGACATGAACCTTGCGTATAAATCTTTCCCCTTTTTAAATAAGACCATACAGGTCACTTTACTGATAAGTCACATGCGCAAAACCGCTTTTATTTTAGAATGTTTTATACACGCGTCAGTGTGTAGGAATCCTAGGAAAAGGACTCCTTCACATTTTAAAATGCCATTCATGCCTGGTTCACAACTATGCAGTGCAGCTCTCTGGGTTATTGTATTAGGACTTGTTGCTTTCTGTGTGTTAAAGGCCCACTAAAATAAATATTAAATGCGCAAACAGAATCTTGAGAATCCATTTACATTTGTTCGATGACTTAATGCATTAATTATGTGTTTTAAGGCCACCCGTTAAAATCAATAGACGCTGGATGCACTAAAACGTTCCAAAATGTTTGCTGCTATACACTAAAACTTATTGTCATGCATTGCAATGCCTTAATGTGTTGGGGTGCTAGTCAAAATGTATGGCATGACCGCACATCAATTTATGTAATGTGCGTTACATTGCATACAGCACATAGATGTAAATCAGCCCTTAACTTTTCTTACTTATCAAATCTGCTTAAATTTATGCAATATGCAGTCGTGTGTAGATACAAAAGCAGATCTAAGGTCTCGGTAGCCGCCAAGAATGACTGGCTTTTTGGCAGAGGACCCTTCTCGAGCGTCATTGTAATGTGCCATGCGATTCAGCTGATGATCACCCTGAGCCCTGCATGGACCAATCCTCATCTGATCGCAGGTGATGATCGCGTTGGTATAGGATCTGGCCTCTTGCAGCCGTCCCCAACTGCACAGGCCTTTTTTTTTTTTTTTTGCTCTGTAGTTTGAGATTAACTGCATTGGCAATGCTGTGACATTTGTCAGCAAGGGGTTAATATTAAGCACTGAGTGATGAGAAGAAAACTGGCGTATTTCAGTCCTTACTGCACATTATCAATGACGGCTCCATGCTATTGACTGATAGATGGCCATTTTTTTTTTTACAGTGCTGTATATGTAATGTGATAGTCTGCTCGGTGTGTTTTGTAGGATCGTACTTGTTGCTTTGTGTGTAATGCGGCCTTTATGTTCTTTCTACCATGACTTTGTCCCTGTTGCATCCACTTACATGTTGTAAACCTTGTAGCATTCACTAAGCTAGAGGACAGTATGACCTTGTGTTATCTGCTGCGGTTAGGACCGTATGTCCATGCCCAAGCCACTAAAATGAATCTCTGGTATAAGCATGGAAAGGACTGTATGCCCTGAACTGTCCTTGCTGTGGATGAGGACTGTATGACCTTGTGTTATCTGTTGTGGTTAGGACTGTACGTCTATGTTCTAGCCACCAAAAAGATCCTCTGGTGTAAGCATGGAAAGGGCTGTGTGCCATCAGTCTCTGTTGTGGATGAGTACTTTATGACTTTACATTATCTATTGTGGTTAGAAATGTACATTCTTGTACTATCCACTACAAAGAATAAGGACTGTGTGCCATGAACTGTCCATGCAGTGGGTGAGGACTCTATGACCTGCTTTAACCTCAACAGATAATGTAAGAACTTGACTCTCAATCAACATTGCCTATTTTTAATCATTATGCTGCTAAAATTAATAGATAGGAAAGCATATCCTATTTATTTGTTTTCAATCCTTTTATATTGTTTATTTATTTTTTTTTAACATTTCTTTAGTGACCTCCTAGTTTCCATGCCTAGGCCAACAATGTTGTACATCCCAGGAGTCTTCGGGAGGGGAGGAGGGGTTTTCTCAGCTAAGCACACCCTCCTGCATACAGGCCTGAGCTAAGGCCAGATGGATTTCGGGAGGTAATTGCTACATGAACTATTTTCCCTTACTCAAGATGGCCAAAGCCAGGGTGTTTTTCAGAGTGATTTTGCAGCAAAATAAAGCATGGAGACTCATCGCTGGATGAGTTTGCTTTGAATATTCAAAAACAAATATTCAAAACAAATGAAATGGTATTTTTGGTTTGCAGTGCTCATATACAGTGTTGTTCCACTTTAAGACTGTACATCCATGCAAACCTTTCTCAACCTTCAGTAACCCTTGACGTAATTTTCTGATCTTGGGGAACTAATTTTAAAGCCAATTTTATCAGGGGTCAGTGAGAAAAAATCCCCATAGTGATGTTCAGAGTTCTATTCTATCCAAAAAGATCATTGGGGTCATGATGTTGGCGCTGCTAAGTGATCTTGGACCTAAAACTTTTCAGGCACCATCAGATAGGAGGTCATTTGACCACAGCTCAGGGAACCCCTAGCAACCTCCAGGAGGAACCCTGGTTGAGGATAGCTGGTCTGTGCACTCAGGGCCGATGCTACCACTAGGCAGCCGCCTATGGTGCACTGCTGCCTAGGGCACCCAGTCGGGGCCCCCCCTCCCCCTTGTAGGCTGCATTTGATGGGCGCTGGTGAGGCTGCATTTGATGGGTGCTGGTGAGGCTGCATTTGATGGGCACTTCATTAAAAAGGTGCGGTATACATGGGCAGGGCAAAGGGGGTGAATTCAGGGGTGGGACCAAGAGGGGCGGCAAAATGAGGTTTCGCCTGGGGTGTCAAAAATCCTTGTGCAAGCCCTGTGTGCACTCTCCACTAGAAAGAATAAGGACTGTATTTTGTGGAAGAGGACTCTGTGACCTTACATTATCTGTTGTGGTTGGGCATTTTCTATTAGGAGTCTCTCTTGTAAGGACCGTATCCCATGTACTGTCCCTGCTGTTGTATCCAGTGCTGGATTAGAATTGAGCTTTGATACTTGTTTGTTAGGACTAAACTTTGATTTCCTCCAGTGGTTACTAGGTGTCCATTGTATATTAAAATTGTGACTTTGTAGTGTGTTCTTGGTTTGCGCTCTCTTCAGTACATTATTCAGTCTTCTGATGTTAATATTGTATCTAATGCAGCTGAAGCTAAAGACTGATACTGTATGTATTATGAGTAGATTATCTTTTCCCTTGCATGGTCACTTAGCAGCTGTTCTTCTTCAGTCCTGACGTCATTATGCATTTAAAGGAAATCTGTACAGAGAACAATATGGAGGACACCATTGTTGCCGTACTGAGGATCAGAATTGTCTGGCTGTCTCTTGCTTCGCTAATTTGAGTCAACGACTGAAAACCGAGCGTGTAGTATGAGAAGTCTGGGTGAGGTTAGGACTCCTGACTTGCATACTTGTACTGGGTCCCTGATTTAGAACCTGTTCTCATACCATTTGTTAAAGAGCAACTCCAGCCTAAAAAGCCAAATGTTTGAAAAAAAAAAGTCCTTAATTATTGCAGTTAATGGCAAGAGAGCCCATTGGACTTCATTTGAGTGGATAATTCAAGCAGCTAGCTGTGTCTGAGTAGAGACCCCCTTCTTTAAACAAATACATTTTTATTTTTTGTGTCTATAAAGGAGAACCCCTTTCAAGGCTAGATATAGTGTTCAGTAAGTTTGTGGACCTTTCCTAAACTATGTGCCAATCATCATCGTGGTCATGTTTTTCATTCTTGGAGGACCTACAGGTTGGGTACAAATTCACATTACAGAATGGCTACAATTGTATTTGTAACAGGCTCACTTTAATTTTTAGAGCATTGTGGATTGATCATGAAGGCCTTGCTGTGAGTCGATTAAGAAAACGCTTGTTGTCAGGTCAATAAGCTGCACACTGATAAGGAAATGGCCAGCAGGATGTTTGCTGCATGTTGAATTGACTGCCCTTTGACAACCTTGAAAATTCACTAGCTTGTATTCACAGATCATATGAAATGGACAGCTATAGTCTGTGGAATTGGTGACATTGATCAGCGTGGCACCTCCCACATCACCCAGGCGTAAAAGAAACACATTGGGGTGGATTGACTAAAGGCAAATTAGAATGGTCACTTTACAAGGGAAGTTGCACTTTGGAAGGGTATTATACCCGAAGCTTAGTGACTGAGGTGAAGCTCAACTGACTTCCATCATCCAACTATGTGCAAGCAAAAAGACTCTAGATATTAGCTGCATTGCCTATTCAAAAGAGAAGAGGTGCAGTGCATAGTGATGGATATGAACTTTAATTTAAATTTTTTTTGGAGGGGTAGCTGATTGGACGGCACTTAGAGTTCTGGTAGAATTTAGATATGTGCCCATTGGAGTGTTTGTGGTCTTTATAATTGCTTGAAAATATTTAGCTTTTTTTTTAAATAAAATGTTTCCTGTTAAAGCTAAACTTCAGTTGACAGCTAAACCACACAAACAAGTTGGTGACCCCATGTTTCTGTACTGCATTAAGCAGCCTTGTCATCAACATAATACCACCTTTTACAGACAGATACAAATATACACAATATAGCACCCCCTGTGACGAAGAATGAAACGCGTTGGACGTGGCTACACGGCAGCCGGAAGTGACATCAGATGCCGATCCATAAGTGATGCACTGGATGTGATGTGTTAGAGGAGTGGGATGAAGTGCCATTTGCTCAGCCTGTATAGTGTTTCTTACAGCACTTTGGATTATTGAAGTGGGGCACTTTGGATGATTTTTTTTTTTTTTTTTAATGTTGCTTGTAAGTAGTTTTTATTGGTTTTAAATAAAGTGTTTATACAGCAATACGCTATGGGAGTTCCTTCTTTTCCTCTCTCCTCCTTTTTGGAGTGTTATAAGAAGAAGAAATTGAAGCTTGGTGTATGAGAAGAGTGGTGAGGGATCCTACATTTAGAAAAGAGCTATATGCCGATCAGTAATATGAGGAGCATATGAGTTTGGTGAGTGCCTTGCCTGAGGGGAGTGGTGTGTTCACTTTATTCACATGGTAGTCGGAAGGTGCACTTGGTGGATGTTCAGAAGAAAAATTTTATTTTTGTGGATGTTTTATTTTGGACTCCCAAATTGCCTTCACAATTTGGGAGTTAAAAAATAAAATCTCATATATATAAGTATTAAGGTGGCAGCAGTTGACTTTATTTTATCTCATAGGTAGTATTTTATTTTTGTGGCACAGAGTTTGGTGATCTTCTCTTCCTTCCCTTCTTCCCTTTTTTTTATTTATTTTTTTATTTTAGATAAAAAATATATACTGGTCTGGCATTGGCTTGGAACTATGCAGGCACCATCAAACTGGAGGTCATTTTGCCACAGTTCAAGGAACCCCTAGCCACCTCCTGGAGGAGCCCTAGGGTTCCACAGAACCCTGGTTGAGAATTGCTGCTTGACATGCTATGTTATTACTATATTAGCAAAGCTGCTAATGGTTAATTATGGTTTACTTTATGGTAACACAATTGCCGACGTATTTTCAGCATCAACCTTTTTAATATAGTGGCCAATTGTATTTTTATGGGTTTGTTCAAGTTTGAATGACTTCTGGACCATTTCTCTACCAGTGATGCTGTCCTGTATCTGGTAGTATGGGAGCCTTTTTCCATAGCAGCTGGATTGCATTAAAGAAATGAAACCATCTGTGATGGCTGTAGGCAACAGCTTAACTTCTTCTTCTTTTAGGTTATCGTATAGATCTGCTTTAGAGTCTGTAGCTCTACAGCAAAGCTGAACACCTTTGCTTGACCATGAAATATACATGATGAAAACTCCTAACGATAACTGGAGAGATAAAGGGAAGCTAAAACTCAATTTAGTGAGAGTTACAAGAGGGGATGTGAAAAAATAAAGGCATTTAAGCATGGAAACCTGCTTTTAAATGCAGGTTTAAGACTGTGGGGCTGAGCACCAAGTACATATAAAGCCAAAAACTCTTCCCTCGAAACGCGTCAGCCATCTGAAAGGTTCTCCGGCTTGCTTGGAATGGTCTCATGACCTGGTTGCTTTGTGGTTTCTATGGACCCTGATATGCTTTTTATCATTCATTTGTTTGAGTATATTTCTATTTACTTTAAAAACCCTACTTGGGTAATGTGCAAGGCTGGTGCTCCTTCTCTCTCCAGCTGTTAAAAGCTGGGCTCATACTGTTAGAATTTTGGTAGGTTCAGAGGATTGAGCCAAAATTCCAATAGTGGATGGCCCTGCTAGCTTGACGGACGTTGATTACTGTGTCGACTTTTGTTGATGGGGCCGGGCTGAAGATTGTCGGCCAAACAGCACCTGCAGCCAGTGTTCAGGTACACTGATGCTAATGGCTGTCAGAATACATTAGGCTGGCGGGGGAGATTCATCCATCCACTATTTGTGTGAAGGGAGAAATCTGTTTGTTTTATTTCGCTGAGAAGGCTGCATGAAAGATCTATTGTACAGTATGCGAAGACTTCTGGGAAGATCAGTGAGCCAAACATACAAACAGGAAATTACCTTTCTGGAGGTGTTCTGTGCACCAACAGTGTACAGTGTGCCTCTAGATTGCCATATTACATTGAATTTTACAGAAAATTACAGCACTGCCTACTCCTATATTGCCAAAAGTATCGAGACGCCTGCCTTTACACGCACATGAACTTTAATAGCATCCCAGCCTTAGTCCGTAGGGTTCAATATTGAGTTGGCCCACCCTTTGCAGCTTTAGCAGCTTCAACTCTTCTGGGAAGGCTGTCCACCAGGTTTAGGAGTGTGTCTATGGGAATGTTTGACCATTCTTCCAGAAGTGCTTTTGTGAGGTTAGGCACTGATGTGGACTAGAAGGCCCCTCTTACAGTCTCTGCTCAAATTTATCCCAAAGGTATTCTTTAGGGTTAAGGTCAGGACTCTGTGCAGGCCAGTCAAGTTCCTCCACCCCAAACCCGCTCATCCATGTCTTTATGGACCTTGCTTTGTGCACTGGTGCGCAATCATGTTGGAACAGGAAGGAGCCATCCCCAAACTGTTCCAACAAAAATGTGAGCATGAAATTGTCCAAAATTTAGTGGTATGCTGACGCCTTAAGTGTTCCCTTCACTGGAACTAAGGGGACAAGCCCAACCCCTGAAAAAACAAGCCCCACACCATAATCCCCCCCCCCCCCCCCCTCTACCGAATGATTTGGACCAGTGCACAAAGCAAGGTCCAAAAAAATAAAAGATGAGCAAGTTTAGGGTGGAGGAACCTGACTGGCTTGCACAGAGCCCTGACCTCAACCCGATAGAACACATTTGGGATGAATTAGAGCGGAGACTGCGAGCCAGGCCTTCTTGTCCACATCAGTGCCTGACCTCACAAATGCGCTTCTGGAAGAATGGTCAAACATTCCCATAGACACACTCCTAAACCTTGTGGACAGCCTTCCCAGAAGAGTTGAAGCTGTTATAGCTGCAAAGGGTGGGCCAACTCCATATTGAACCCTACGGACTAAGACTGGGATGCCATTAAAGTTCATGTGCGTGTAGAGGCAGATGTGCCAATACTTTTAGTAATATAGTGTATGTGCAAGCTGAAGAGGATTCAGTGGTGATGTTTTGTGAGCAAACATGGCACAGAGAAGATCACTGGATCATGGCCGAATGGGAGTATTAAGCTGGCCATAGATTATACAGTTGTCTTGGATTTACCTTGAACTATGTAATGCAAGCCCCTGTCTGATTGCATACAAATTGAAAGTGAGTTGAGTTTGACATCCTATGGATTGGTAAATTGAGGGGAAAATTGTACAAGCAAAATTGTTTACTGTATGGTAAGCCTTAGACCAGGTGGGCTGGACTCAGAAAGATTAGGGGCGGCATGTACTGTTGTCTATAAATACAAGCCCCCCACATCTCCCAGCTGGTCTAATACTCTAGATCAGCATTTCTTAACTCCGGTCCTCAAGGCGCCCCAACAGGTCGTGTTTTCAGGCTTCCCTTTATTTTGCACAGGTGATTTGATCAGTTTTCACTGCCTTAGTAATTACCACAGCCATTTCATCTGTGGGAAATCCTGAAAACATGACCTGTTGGGGCGCCTTGAGGACTGGAGTTGAGAAACACTGCTTTAGATAGATCTATCTATATATTAGTGTCTGTCACAAAATATCCTCACTGGGTCCTGTTCAGCCTGGGCATGCGTGCAGAAGGTCCTGTTCATTTCTATGGAGAACCATATTCATGGTGGCCTCCAGTGGTCCTGCAGAGTTTTGCTCTCCCAACAAAATTTGAATGGGGTCACAAAACACCTTTACAGTCTGAAGAACAACCCAGCAAGGATGTCTTTCCACCATACTGGAGCTGAATGGTGAGCTTCAACAAAGCTGTTTTTTTTTGCAAACATTTGATGTACCCTATTGCTCTTGTATAGGTTGAAGCCTGTGTGAGCAAGACCATATGGTTAGTGTCAGTGCGCCAATTTGGCACGCGTTTTCAAGAAATGTATCTTCTGTGGTACAAATTTTTTCTCAGCATCTTCATAACAGAAGTAGCACAGAATCTGTGATATGTTTTGCAAAAAATCTTTGCAAAGCAGCATTGTTAAAATGATCTGTTTTTTAGTGCTGGGGTTTTCACGTCAACACTTCTTTATACGCAGAACAGATTACCAATGGAAGAAAGAGCTAAGAGTTTGTTAATGTGATGGGTGTATAGATAACCACATTAAATGTCCATGATCCATGTGAGCTGGCTAATTACCCTGTTTTATAATTGATGTGAAGATTTGGAAGGCGCTTTAGTCTTGGTGAGCTGTGAAAACCTCTCTAATTGACCAGATTTGGCCGCAAAGTTCAGTACGATCCCTGGGGAAGCTTGGCAAAGCTAGCATTTGGGAATACCCCGAACCAATATATTCCATTCATATGCAAACCAGGCACATTCTCATGTGTACTAATTGGTTATTCCTCAAATCTGGATGCCCCGAGGGTTGGGAACTGGTGATGCTGTGCTGTTTTTAGGAGAGCCGAGGCTGTTTTTAATCCATTCAGTGCCCGAGGGGAGGTATGCTGTAAATCCAACTTGAGGAACAACGGGTTAAAGGACCACAGCCTTTTCTCTGTGTGACAGGAGGGCGCAGTCCCTGTCTGCGAAAACTGTCGCATAGCAAAAACTTAAAGGGTTTACAAGAGCTCAGATGGTTGAGTTGGTTCGATTGACAGCCATATTCTGACAAGAGAGCTATAGAAAGCTGACTGACACAGTGGAAAATCAGGGATGAGATTTAAAGGACAAGTATACCCATGGGGGGGGGTCATGATGCACATTATGAGAAAAAGGCAGCTATGCGTTCAAAAGTCCCCAGCAGCACCATAGGCAAGTCTTTCAGCAAAATCCCTAGATGTAGTTTCCACTACCTTACGTTGCATTTTGCATGTGGCATCCTGTGCAGTCCTATACAAAAGTGTGTCTGATCAGGAGCTTTGAGTGATGCATTGCAAGCCAGTACCTGTGATTTACATTTCATGTAACTTTGCTGAGCACCCTATATTGCTTAAAGCAGAGTTCCAGTCATACATTTTTTTTTTTTCCAGTATTCAGCCGCATTAAATACAAGGAACAACCTGTGGGGAAAAAAAAAAATATATATATATATATATATATATATTTTTTACTCCCCTTTTCAGGCCTGTTGCTAGGGGGTCTCTCGTAATCTGCCTCTTCCTCTCCAAGGCGCCTGACGTCACTTCCCTCGGCACCCGTGCTCGCTAGTGCTCCTGGGAGATGTCTGTCATCATTTCCCAGGAGTCACTGGGCAGCGCTGAGGGATTCATTGCCATCACAACGGGGGCGGGCACTTCCGCTGCTGCCCGTTGTGATGGCAACGTCTGAAGTGTAGGGCGCTGCGCCGTACATACGGCGCATGCGCGAGAACGGGCGGTGCATGCTGGTCGCTCAGCTGCACCAGAGCCCGGAAGATAGTGCTTGTGGGCTTCACATGATGCCCACAAGCACTATGCAAACTGCCTGGAAAGAAGAATACAAAATATATTCCTGTACGAAATCCTCAATCCAGGGCCAATTCTGCGAGTTCTTTAAATTGGCCTTCTTAACAAAAGATATGGTTACAAAATTATCAGTGGGAACTCCGCTTTAAGCTCGGTTCACACAGGGGCGACTTGTCAGGCGACCTAGCCGCCTGACAAGTCGCCTCCCGTTCTGTACAATGGAACCGTTCTAATAGGAGCGACGCAAGTCGCTCTGACTTAGAAAAAGGTTTCCTGTACTACTTTGGGGGCGACTTGAGGCGACTTGCATAGACTTCTATACAGAAGTCGTTTTGCAAGTCGCCGTGGAAGTCGTGTGCAGGTCGCCTCGGTGAGGCGACCTGCAAGTTATGCCGCCCCTGTGTGAACCGGGGCTAAATGTTCGTTGTCATTGGAGACAAATGCCAAGCAAAAAAAAATGTTTTTTTTCCGGGGTTACAGGACAGGAAGACGGCTGTGAGTTGAAAATGTATCCTTTTGCTTCTGTATTTACTGTGTGTGTGTGTGTTGTGGAGTGTGTGGGATGTGTGTGGTGGTGGTTTATTTTAATTTTTTTGTCAGCAGCTCTCCGTTCGGGGAGGTTGGTGTCCTTGCTGGGGAGATTCATCCATGTGGGCATGCTCCTGAGCTTTCCTGTGTGTATCCATAGACCCATACACAACATGACTAGGCCCAGACCCTGTTCTCTGCTCATAGGATTTGATTGAAAGGAGTAACTAGGAGCCAATGGCTCCTGCTGCTGCCTCTGGGTCCTGTGAGGAGAGAGTGGAGAGAGCCGCTTCAGACGGCACACCCCTGGATCGAGTGAATGGGTATGTATTATGGGGGGTGACCTACTACTGCTACTACTTTTTTTTTTTTTTTTTTTTTTTTATCTTAATACAGGAAATGCATTAAGGTAAATGTTTTCCCTTTTTAGAACCACTTTAGCCAGTGGAAACAAACAAATCCCTCCATCCACACAAGCAAGGTGGATGAAAGAATTCCTTTTCGGCCTCATGTACTCTGCTGCTGGTAAAAGGACATTCAGAGGCAGTTGGATGCTTTTTTCAACTGCCCCTGAACTCATCGAATTATATCTTATGTGTACATGTACACAGGTTTGTTTAATGTCTTATTTATGGCAGTTGCATTTTATAGGCTTTTCTTTGAAGGCAAAAAAAGTGTTCAGACGCTAAGCGCGGCTAAATGTTGTAACTTGCGTTTAGCCGCGTTTCGTTTACAGGCGTTTTTCATTTTTGGCTATTTTGAGTAAAAAAAGTTTTCTTCTCAAATGCTTCTAAATGTAAACGTGGCAAAACGGGCGTTTTAAACGTGTGTTATTATCTGTCAAGTTAAATGGTTTAGGAGAGGTTGTAAAAACGTCCCGTGTACATTAAGCCTTATTGTCATCTGTGTCCCCAGTGACTGCACCTGCTAATCAATTAATTTTTTTTTTTTTCAACTTGTCCATTCAACAAAGGTTGATTAAACTATTGAGCAGGGGAGTCCACACACTGGTTAAAATGTGTCCAGTCCCTACTGTACTGACCGAGTTTCAATCCATGTACAGCCAGCTTTTGCCGTCTCCTTTAAGAGGGAACTCTGCTTTATGTGCTGACAAGGACCCTTTAATTTTGCTGGAAAGCTTGCCTTTTTATAATAAAGTCTGTCAAAATCTCCATGGATCGCAAGCCATTTATAAAAAAAAATTGTACGATTTGGATATAGAAACAGAATAACAGGCCAACAGGCAGAATTCATAAGGAAAATGGCAAGTGCAAATACCGTAAGCCACAGCAGTAATTTAGAACATCTGCTACTGGTCTCTATGTAGTAATCGGGGATTAGGTTCTTGATGGTTGCACGTTGTTATAACACTTCGCTTTTGGAGAATGACTTTATGTTGGCTTTATGCATCAGGGTTAGGTGACTGTGATGATGTGCTTTATGTTGACCTTTTTGTGTTCCTGATTTAGAGATCTTTCTACTGAAATATTTGGTAGCCCTGAGTAGGGGACATGAAGGTCAATGTAATGTACATCATTCTACTCACCAAGATGCAATCATGTGCCATTTCTGAAGTCCTCCTTTAGGCTACGTTCACACGATGTGTGCATTAGTGTGCTGTGGTGCCAATCATTCTCACTTTTTTTCACCTCACCAACGCACGTGTGTTTTAGAGCACCACTGCCACTACCTTGCATTGCGATGCCCTGCCTTTCAATAAGAAGCACATGCATCTCTCTGGGTGCGTTAAAGAGCACATGCAAAGGGTTCAAAAACAACCTTTGTCTGTTTTTCGTTAAATACGTTTATTTAAATCGTTTTCAATTTCTTACATTCAGAAATGTATATGATTGCAATACCATGAGAAGAAACTCTTACACTACATACAGATACTTCGTATTAGTATCTAGGATTAAAACCATATCAAAAAATATACAATAACCCTGCAACAAGCGGGGTGCTAGAAAACCAGTAAATGGAAATCTGGCATTTGGGAGGAAAAACCAAGTGTAATGCCGCGCACACACGAGCGGACTTTACGGCAGACTTTACGACGGACTTTCCGAATGAACGGACTTGCCTACACACGATCAACCAAAGTCCGACGGATTCGTACACGATGACATACGACCGGACTAAAACAAGGAAGTTCATAGCCAGTAACCAATAGCTGCCCTAGCTTCGGTTTTTGTCCGTCGGACTAGCATACAGATGAACGGACTTTTCGACGGGACTCGAGCCCGTCGGAAAGATTTGAAACATGTTTAATTTCTAGGCCCGTCAAACTTTTGGGGACAAAAAGTACGCTGGAGCCCACACACGATCGAATTTCCGACGGACTCCGGTCCGCCGGACCAAGTATGCCGTAAAGTCCAGTCGTGTGTACGCGGCATTATAGTACGTGGGAAGAAGTGGGTGACTAAAAGGGGGAGGAAGAATCCAAAAAAATGCTTGAGGAAACGGCAAAGAGAATAAACTAATATTAATTAAAAGTGTGTATGTATGTATGTGTGTATATATATATATATATATATATATATATATATATATATATATATATATATATATATATATATATATATATATATATATATATATATATATATATATATATATATATATAATTTTTTATATATTTTTTTTTTTAATTCCTTTTTTAAAAAAAACCAAGGCATGGGTAAAGCAAGGTACAATTTACGTAAGTATGCTGATAACGTAAACTTAATCAGAACTACAAAGGCAGCCCAACAAATCAGAGTGTACATAATACAAGAAGTCAGGCAGGTGTAAGCTTAACAGAGGGTGCAGTGGTACACATCTCCTCCAAAGTTCCCAATTTGTCTAGTAGAGCCCTAACTTTAGCAATGCAACCTTGTAAGATATGAAGTGACAGATACCGGGGTCAAGAGAGATTACCCCGGTGGCCAGTATAACACACAATAAGGGAAGGAAGTCTAAAAGACTTGATCATGTACATTACTGCAAAGGAGACGTTTCCAAGCTAAACGTGAAAATACATAAAGGGAGAACAACAGAAGGAGGGAGGAATGGGAAGGAATGCACGGAGAAAGAAGGGAAGCGCGCACAGATGAGCAAGACAAAAAGCCATTGAGAGAAGAATCTAAGAATCCGAAAAGCAGATTCTCTTACCCAGAGCCTCGTAACAAGTCCCCGGAAAAATCAGCCAGGTTGTGAGACCTCCTGTAAAATAGGCATCCATGAAAACCAAATAGTGCCATGGTCTCCAAGTGTCACGAAAGGACTCTGCCCTATTATAGGGAGTAGCCATAAGTTCTTCCATGTTCGAATTCATTGATTTTTAGAGAACCAGAGATACTTCGAGGGCAGGTTCACAGGCCTCCAACACAGGGGAATGCACGATGAACCAATTATTTTTCCACTAGGGCTCGGAAAGTGGAAGAATCACTAAAAGCCTGACAGCACCTCCATGTGGTGCCCACCTGATCAGGGCCACCTGTTTTATTTATTTTTTTTTTTCCTATGGCTCCACTGATGAGATTCCCCTTCACTATTGGTCCTGTAGACCAGAAAGTGACAGTCCAAATTTTTGAGTTTTCACAATAACAGGAAATCTTCCAATTTTGAATAGTCATAGACCCATTGTAAGAATTCCTTTTTCTTGAATACGCAAAACCATCAGATATGTTGAAAAAAATATATATACATATATACATTTGATTAGATGTGGTAATCTAATGTAAAATTAAAACATTGAGAAGATTGACCGGGGGAATCTTCATGCTTTTGGAGAGATGTCCTGCTTTGTCTTTGGGACAGGATGTAAAGGGATATCCCCTGTAAGGACCATATTTGGAATGGCTAAAATTCTGTAAGATTATTTCTATCTATCCCAAAAAAATGTACTTGCATACACTTGAGAGGTATTACAGGTCTCTTGTTGGCATGGAAAACTAAGAGGAATCACTAAGCAAGAACTATCGTGTTTGTGTTTTTTTTGTTTTTTTGCCATGCTGAAATTTTGCTATGTAGGTGGCAATATCTACCCCATCCCGCTTGATATCCTTCAATTGAAAATTCCAAGGAACTGGGATAATTCCAGGGTCAGCACCACTTAGCAGAGCCAATAGCAACTCCAATACTCCATTTTTTTTTCTAACTGTCTGTAAGGGTGGTTTTCTGACCACCACTATGGTTGCATTCTTCCTACTGACCACCAATGTAGAGGGGCATTTTTTCCACTGAAACCCAGTTGATTCGTTTGAGGAGTTCCCCAAGACCTGACATATTGGTTTAGATGTTCCTCTGGGGTAAATAGGTTGAGAAAAGCTGCCATAGAGTGTAATTCCATATTAAAGTTGGATTTTAAATAAGTTGCATCGACTGTTGTCTGAAACTGTTTTTGCTACACTGAAATCCCCAAGCAGTGTTGGCTGCTCTGGTTTAGTTTCCCTATGCTGGACTACAAAGCACCTCCATCTCTATAATTTTAAAGGTAGGTGTTCTGTAGTTCAGCATTGAAGCACTCAGACAGGACTGACAACACTGCTTGGGATTTCTGTGCAGCATTATCAGTAGACAACCAAGTTAAGGAGCTCACTTGATTTTTGGTCAACAGGTATTGTACGTGCAACATTTTTAAATGGGATAACACATGGGGAATTTGCTCATGTACTGTAATGTAATACATACGTTTTTGTTGTTTTTCCACCAGACATATATTTTTATTTACTGAAATATTTTTGGTTCAAAACACAGAATTGTTCTAATAAGTTTTTTACTGCCAGTATTCTAGACCCTGGCACAGTCATTAGTTGTGCTGCCTTTTGTTTGCTTAGTAATTATAGTGCCATTGTTATTCAAACAGGAATATAATTAGCTGAATGCTTGCAGCGACTTCTTCCAACACAAATTGGCGTACATGTCCGATGCATCAATGTTGTGTTTAAAGATTTTCCTCCTCCACTCCAAAAATACACAAGTTCCCCATGGCATGTTTTCAACAGGAGAATTAGGCTTAGAGCATCTCCAAACCCAAAAGCTAATCTATTGTAATCTAGTGCAGTTTACCATCTTCTCTCCTTTTTTATCTCTTATTTCTTCCCCTTATTGCAGTAGCCACAATAGCCAGCTGGAACCAAAGTTGTACTATCAAAGTTGCTTTACTTTACACTTAAGATAGTCGTACACTACTTGCATTTCGAACGATTCCTGCTGGCAAGGACAAAATTTGAAGCCGTGTATGTTCCTGCCAGCACCAGTTCCAAAAAAGTAAATTGCTCAGCCGACTTTTGTCCAAGGAACTTGTTGGAAAATTGTCGGCTGAACAGCCCCTGCATTCAAACAAATGCATGTACTGTTTGGGCATTATGACCGCTAGGGGTGCCAGCTGTCAAAATACAATAGCCTGGCGGAGGGGATGTGTTCATCTGCATTTCTGCACTGTTAAGCTGGTCAAAGATTGGGGGGGGGTCGAATGGTCGATTAAAGAAGCAAATATCAGTTTCTTCCATGCACATAAATTAGGTAGATGAAGTAATCTTGTATTCTGACAGCTGGACCGGTTGCTGTCAGAGTACACTGATCAGCGGCTGCAGCCAGTTGCCTGCAGTAGCTGATCAACAAACGTCCAGCATGCCTGTTCAGTCAGTCTATGGCCAGCTTTAGTGTATGTATAAGTGGATTTTGTTCAGTAGCTTTAAAGCAGATTTTCAGCCCTCCATAACACTCTCCTCCTATCTACCCCCCCCCCCCCCCCAATTCTCAGAAATTAGCCTAGTCGGTGGATAACCCCACACTTTACCTTTACCTGGGCGCTCAAACTGTTTTGTATGAAGACCATGGTTGTAATACCCTCCATGGTTGTACCCCTGAAATTAACATTTGACCAGGCACTGGCCTGTGGATGTTGCTTTAAAGTTTTTGTTAACCCAAAAAAAAAATTAGATTCTGGTCCCTTAAAGCAGATTACAGTGCTTGTGCTGTGTAATCTACCCCCCTCTAAACTGAAGAAAACCTCCCTAAATTTGCCACTTCCTGTATGCCCTCTCTCTATACTGACCACGATAACCAGGGCTGCTCAGCCCTGACCACCGTGGTCAGACTACGTCCCTCCGTCACACGTATCTGTCCTCTCTCCCCCCTCAACCCCCTCCTTCCTGCCTGTCAGCTGTGTCTCTGTCACTGCCCTGCCCCCCCCCCCTGCTATTATTAAAAGTAAAACCCTGTCACTGCTAGCCCGTCTATTAGAGGCATGCCACATTATCCAAGTCTTTTGTAAAAATGAGGGCTCTAAATACCTCTTTTGAGCTGTCTTCAGGCCGGTCACGTGACTTGGGCCGCTTTACAGCTCAGACATTGCTTCTGTGGGAGGTCACGTGATCTCCCCGGGTGACGTCAGAGGGAGATCACGTCCCCCAATGTCTTGGAGTTTTTAAAGCTGCCGTGAGTCACATGACCGGCCTAAAGACAGCTCAAAAGAGGTATTTAGAGCGCTCTTTTTTACAAAGGACTTGTATAGTGTGGTATGCCAGCCTCTAATAGAGGGGCTGACAGTGAATAAAATAGTTGAGTTAACAAACACTGGGCTTTTTCCATGCATGATACTGCTTCTTTCTATGAAAATATATGAACTTAGTTATTACATAGGTCACTGAATGATATGTGTCAGTTTATATTTTCATATATTCCATACAGAGTATGCCATAAGTACTGTAACTGTTCCATGTTTAGTGAACTTAATTTAGACTCTGTATGTTGTCTATGTACTCAAATTTTGTATATTATCTTGTTTCTTCACAACCTACCCTTATGTGTTGTACTATGTTTCTTTTGTGAAGAAAACTAATACGATATTAAACTTAAGTTCATCTGTAGCTACTGCAGAACTAAGGCTATGTGGCTACTTTTATACTACTTTAGGCCCGGTTCACACTGGTGCGACATGGGATCAGACTTGTTAGAGCAAAAGTCACATGACATGTCAAATTCTGTGTTTCCCTATGAGAGCCATCTTAAAGCGGAGTTCCACCCAAAAGGGGAACTTCCGCTTTAAGCACTCCTCGCCCCCTTACATGCCACATTTGGCATGTAATTTTTATTTTTTTTGGGGGGGGGGGGAGGGGCGCGAGTGGGTGCTTAGTTTTGAAGGGGACTTCCTGTCCCACTTCCTAGTTCCAGCTACAGACCGCCTAGGCGGCGACTCCTCTCCCCCTAGGCGATCTTCTGGGACACGTGACAGGTCCCAGAAGATTGCCTGTCCACTGGGAGAGCGCGACTCATGCATGCGCAGTGTGTGCCCAGCTGTGAAGCCGCAAGCTGTCACGGCTGGGTGCCCACAGTATCAACGGATACACGGAGGAGAGGAGGGGGAGAAAGGCGAGGCTCCGTGCGGCCGCATTGCTGGACCGTGGAACAGGTAAGTGTCTGTTTATTAAAAGTCAGCAGCTAAACTTTTTGTAGCTGCTGATTCTTTAATTAAAAAAAAAAAAGCCTGGAACTCCACAAGTCGCTCTGCTTTAGAAAAGGTTAATATACTACTTCAAATTTAATACAACTTCAATGCCATAGTGTCAAAATTCACATTAAGTCGGATCAAAGTTGGACTGAAGTTGCAGGGCAAAGTCAGATGGGAAGTCCTGCGACTGTCCTATCGTTGAACCTGGGCTAAGCATCTGAAGAAGGAAAAAAATGTCACAACCAGCAGTAAGACCTCATCTGTAAAGTAAAAAAAAAAAAAATGTTCTCGCTAACATTCAAAATAATGGATATAGTTGGGTTTGACGTGAACCCGTTGCCAGTCATAATGTAATACACTAATTAGAGCCCTGCAAACTGGCATGGAGCCCTGAAGGTACTCTTAGGTCAGGTCCGTGTTCCTCTTGGTGTGCTCGGGAAGCCCCTCTGTACTAAACGGGGCTTCTTGCCAATGTTAATAATAGGAAAGTGATCATAAGGCAGTTATTATTTATTTATTTTTTTTTCCCAGAAAAGAATGTCGGTCTTCCCTAAAGCCAGGTGAACCTTTCTAGTTTTCTTGACTTCTCTACAGCTTTAAAGAGGTTGTAAACCTCAGAAGAAAAAAAATGAAATAAAGAAAAATAAAATAAACCCTGCAAGACAAAGGCATAATGAGCTTGTATGCACCGCATACTAGCTCATTATGAAATGCTTACCTTAAAACAAAGCTGTTGCAGCGGTCCCCGCATACCTCTAAGACAGCTGACATTTTCCCCGGAGTTTATTCTTGGTTTGCATGCGCCGGCGCTGTGATTGGCCTGGAGCCGCGTTGACGGAACGGCACTCGTGGGCCGTTCCTTCAGAGCGCATGTGCCAGTGATGTCACTGACCTCATGCAATGTAAATATTTTTTTTTTTTTTTAACAAAGAAGTTTATTTAAATTTTCACAACAGAAACAATTCACTTCATGTTAGATTTGATTACAGATGGCATGCATAGAACAGTTACATGACTTGGTATGAGTAAGATTCAATTATCACAGTAGTTATCCATTTCAGAAGATACTAATACACTCATTAAGGATATTAACATAAGGTGTAAGTGTAAGGGATCCCGCCTTTCAACTTGGAACATTCTAACCCACTCGTATATAGTTTTGAGGAGTCCTGGGGGCACTCAACACCAATCCCAATGGACCCGGACCCAACATTTCATTCAATAGACAGGTGTTTTGCCTTCACCCACGCTGCCCAGATTTTTTTCTAATTTTTTTGGACAATTTCTTCCCATATATGTCATTTTATATAATGGTAGCGCCTTATTTACCAGAGATTGCCAGAGTTGTTTGGTGGGCGGTTGGGACTGATTCCACTGCAGTAGGATTGCTTTTCTAGCATATAATGTGGTGTAGAAGATGAACAGTTTCTTCCCCCATGTGACTTCTAGAAAGTCACAAATACCTAGTAGTCATGCAATGTAAATATTTCCTCAACTGTACAGGTTTAGGAGATCTTTTCACGACCTATAGGTAAATGTAAGCAGAGGCAGTTTTTCTTCCCCCTCGCCATCCCATAATACAACAGGACACCTCTGATGGGTGCAGAGGCGCTTTTGTTCAGTTGTGAGATATCAGAATGGAAGGGCCTGGGTAAAAAGTTGGAAGAAAACCTAAATGTATCCACACAGGGTGGCGATTTAAAGTGGTTGTAAACCCTTCCATATACCCACTGGCCCCAGGTGATAAACGGAGATGAAACAAATCATCTTACATAAGTTGTACCTGTTTATCTGCAGTTTTCTCTTCTCTACATCCCTTCAAAGTCCATAATTAAAGCTTGTCAGAGCGTTTAGAAAAAAAAAGGACGGAGAGCTGAAGTTACACCCTGCAGCATTCAGTGAGGTGTGCGCTGAGAGCTGATTGGAGGGAAGGGGCACACTACCAACACACAGGAACAGAGCTGAGGCTATCACTCTGTACACACTATAGAGCAGGGATATGCATTTAGCGGACCTCCAGATGTTGCAAAACTACAAGTCCCGTCATGCCTGTGGCTGTCAGTCTTGCTATGCCAGCTGGAGGTCCGCTAATTGCATATCCCTGCTATAGAGGATTATGCATTGCTCATGTCTGAGGTTTACAACCACTTTAATGCCGATGTGAAGCTATGAAAAGTTACGTTGTAGCTTTCTAGGAGCACAAAATGATACTGAGCCAATGGGGAGTTTCAATGGCTCCTGCTGCTAAAAGCCAATTAGCAGTGCTAGTCCCCAGGGGGGCAAGGCTCTTGTGGACAATGCTGGATTGAGATGGGGCTCAGGTAAGTATTAGGGGGGCTGCTGCACACAGGTGTTTTACCTTCATGCATAGAATGCATGTGAATGTAAAAACCTTGTGCCTTTTTATAACCACTTTAAAGTCCAACTCCAGGAAAAATGTAGGCCTGCAGTGGGCCTTCCTACTGCAGGGGTTACATTCTGAATATGTTTAAGGGTAGTAGAACGGAATACTTTCCCATATTCCCAGCTCTGGCTATGCCCTCTTTTTGCCTGACGCTCCAGTCTGTGGGTGGTCCATTGGCATTAGTAACCCTGCATTGAGTGTGATGGGGGATGACCATTTAAGCGCAGATTGGAAAGGAGGCTGTGGGAGACTGCCCACTGGGGTTGCCACCTCATCCCTTTAATCCAGGACACGCATTAATTACACCGATTCTGTGGCTGATTAAGGTGGTAATTAAACTCACTTGGTGCCTTATCTGCATTAGATCAGCCTAGGAACCTGTGGAATTCATATGTGTGTCCTGGATTAAAGGGATTATGTGGCAACCCTACTGGCCACACAGCTAGAGCGAAGCTGAAGGAGAGCAGAATAAGGTAAGGTAGCCCATAGATGATACAATTTTATTTTTTTTTTGATCAACCATTAGGTTTAACAAAAAAACTGTTTCCCCATCCACACATTCGAGGTGGATGGCGGAATCAATCCTCCACGATGAGTCTTTGTATTTTCACAGCAATGAGACTCCCCTGCCATCAGAATATTACTGATCAGCATTGCAGCTATAGCCTGCAGTGCTAATTAAGCAGGGAAAATCCTACAGGGTGGTTGTACAGAAGGCAATTGGTAGATCGACATCTCTACGACCACAGTGCCCATACATGGATTGAAATTCATCAGTTCCCTGTTGAACCGGTCGAATTCCGCTCCATGTTTGGGCAGCTTTTGTATTTCACTGTATCCTGGCACTGCTAAACATAATGAGCACTGCAAAGGTAGATTTTTTTTTTTTTTTCTCTAAATTTTTATGCCCCGTACACACGGTCGGATTTTCCGACGGAAAATGTGTGATAGGACATTGTTGTCGGAAATTCCGACCGTGTGTAGGCTCCATCACACATTTTCCATCGGATTTTCCGACACACAAAGTTTGAGAGCAGGATATAAAATTTTCCGACAAAAAAATCTGTTGTCGGAAATTCCGATCGTGTGTACACAAATCCGACGGACAAAGTGCCACGCATGCTCAGAATAAATAAAGAGATGAAAGCTATTGGCCACTTCCCCGTTTATAGTCCAGACGTACGTGTTTTACGTCACCGCGTTCAGAACGATCGGATTTTCCGACAACTTTGTGTGACCGTGTGTATGCAAGACAAGTTGGAGCCAACATCCGTCAGAAAAAATCCTAGGATTTTGTTGTCGGAATGTCCGAACGAAGTCCGACCGTGTGTACGGGGCATTAGAGTTTGGCTTAAATAACGCACATTTAAAACACTGCAGTAATTTGATTGGGCCCTCCAGGAAAATGGGGGGGGGGGGGGGATTTGATTTTACTGAATGAAATTAATCTCCCTGCTAAATCTACAATTTGTTGTACTACATCTGGTTGGTGTCTTTAAAAGTGCAAAGCAGACTGTATGATCTTCTGTTACCCCCTGGTGACCAACCAGCTTTCCGTTCACATTTTTATGGCAACTAAACAAGAATCTGGTTGCTGTGGGCAACAGAATAGTCATTTTAATACATGAAGCCCCCTCCCCCCTATGACTTAGGCGCCATGCACACTGGATGTTAAAATAACTTTATACAAACTGCAGTAGCTTTGCAGTGAGTCTTTCAACATTTTCGCAATAGCGTTTATTAGCTTTTATATATTTTTTTTCAATGGATCAAAAATGTTAACCGCTGGTGAGCCACGTTTTTGAGCGTTTATCGACGTTTATCAGCATTTGGCGTTTTTTGTGGTCAGAAAACACAACTCCTGAATGCAATTTTATGGCGTTCAGAAAACAGCCCATAAACTCCACTGCTGATAAACATCCAAAAATGTTCATGTGTGCATGGACACATAGGATAACATAGAGGGGAATTTAGGGGCTGTTAAAAAAAAAAAAAACTAAAAAAACGCCCAAATTCCCAAAAAACGACCGTTCAGGAGCCTTATGCCGTGTGCACACGATCGGACATTCCGACAACAAAATCCTGGATTTATTTCCGAAGGATGTTGGCTCAAGCTTGTCTTGCATACACACGGTCGCACAAATGTTGTCGGAAATTCCGAACGCCAAGAACGCGGTGACATACAACACGTATGACGAGCCGAGAAAAATGAAGTTCAATAGCCAGTGCAGCTCTTCTGCTTGATTCCGAGCATGCGTGGAATTTTGTGCATTGAAATTGTATACACACGATCGGAATTTCCAACAATGGATTTTGTTGTTGGAAAATTTGAGAACCAGCGCTCAAATTTTTGTTGTTGGAAATTCCGACAAATGTCCGATGGAGCCTACACACGGTCGGAATTTCCGACGGCAAACTCGCATCGAACATTTGTTGTCAAATTCCGACCGTGTGTGCGGGGCATTAGGCCTTGTTAACACCATGGTGCAGAGACATCAGTTTTTCTGCAAGGGCTCCAAGAAAACAATGGTTCTCTATGTGCCCTGTTCACACAACATGCAGATTTTTTTTTTTTTTTTCTGCACAGATCTGCAACATGTGTGCAGTTTTCTACACAGAGAAAAAAAAAAACGGACATGAAATCAACATTGGTTAGGGCAGGGCTCATAAACGATACACCTGAAAACTGATGTCAGCGTGTATAAAAATCTCACTGAAACGCGCATGTAAACTTTATGTCTCCGCAAGCGCAATCCGCGTGGTTTTCCCATCGGTTTTCATGCAGGTATGGTGTGAACGAGCCCTGTAGGAGCTGCACTTCTGATCTTTAGATCTGGAAAAGGATCTAAATTGAGAATTCAAGCAAAAACTTTTTTTTTTTTTTTTAAATCATTGTAGCTTTTCCAATGCTTTAGAAGTGCTCCTTGATATAATGATTTAATTAAATGTGAAGCCCCAGGATATACCGTTGATCTCATTAAAACAAGTGCTGGCTTCTTGTGCCCCCTTGATTGGGCCTTTTAGCTTTTTGGATATGTTGAGTGTCTTGCTGAGATTAGAGCAGGCGTCAGATCTGCAGATCGAGGATAGCACACGCCTGATTTATAAGGCATGCAGAAGTTGACACCAGGCCACCCCTGCAAGGCATGAACTCCACATCGCACTTTTGGAAAAACTTCAGTGGCTGATGATTTTCACATTAATCCTTTTTACTTGGCAGCTACCTGCTTGCCGAATGTAGCAATTTAAATTTATTTCACTATGACTGTTTTTTTTTTTTTAATGAATATAGTTAGAACCAAGTTGTCAAACGCAAGATTGACTTCCTGTTGAGACTTTGTTGCCTCATTTGCCACCAGTGGAAGCTTGCCTAGAGTAACAATCTGGAATGCCACCTAGAGTTGCCACCTCATCCCTTTTAAAACTGAACGCATAATAATTACACAGGTTCTGTGGCTGATTAAGGTGGTAATTAAACTCACTTGGTGCCTTATCTGCATTAAATTAGCCTCAGAACCTGTGTACCGTATATACTCGAATATAAGCCAAGTTTTTCAGCACATTTTTTTTGTGCTGAAGGTGCTCCCCTCGGCTTATACTCGAGTCAAGCACTTTTCTGGCGCAAAGAATTACATTTTCCGAACCGAATTTGGGGCCCCGTATCGCGGAGCCACTTGGCGCTAGGAACCCCAGTGGAACTAGCACTATAACATATCCAAAGCTGGGGTTCCTAGCACCAAGTGGTCTTGAGATATGGGGGCCCAAATTCGGTTCGGAAAATGTCATTCTCTGCTGCAGAAAAGTGCTTGACATTTTCCAAACTGATTTTGGGGACCCGTATCTCAGGGCTATTTGGTGCTAGGAACCCCAAATTTGGATATGTTGTAGTGCTAGTTCCACTGGGTTTGCACATTAAATTTGGGGTTTTTAGCACCAAGTGGCCCCGGGATATGGGGCCCCAAACTCAGTCAACTGTGTCCATTTGCAGCAATGTCATTTCGGGACCCTTTGGGTTCAGAGACCCCAAATTTTGGCTGCAGCTAGGGGGCATCTAGGAACTCTTGACTACTGAGTTTGACGTTCAGGGGACCTATGGCTGCAAATGGGCACAGTGAGGCTGCAAATGGGCATTGTTGACCCTCTTTTCCACTTACAGTAGCTGCACATGTCTCACCCTAGGCTTATGCTCGAGTCAATACCTTTTTTCCCAGTTTTTTGTGATAAAATTAGGTTCCTCGGCTTATATTCGGGTCGACTTATACTCGAGTATATACGGTAATTCATATGTGTTGGGGTTTAAAGGGATGAGGTGGCAACTCTGATGCCACCATTTAAAGTGTACTACCAATGTAAGACCCCTTTCACACTGAGGTGCTTTACAGGCGCTATATCGCTAAAAATGCCGCCTGTAAAGCGCCTCTCCTGTCTCTCCAGTGTGAAAGCCAGAGTGTTTTCACACTGGAGCGGTGCGCTTGCAGGACTGTAAAAAAGTCCTGCAAGCCACATCTTTGCAGCGATGTAGGAGTGGTGTATACACCGCTCTTGAAGCACCCCTGCCCATTGAAAACAATGGGGCAGCGACGCCAAACCGCCGCTGCAGCGGCACTTTGCAGGCGGTTTTAACCTTTTTCCAGCCACTAGTGGGGGTTAAAACCGCCCCGCTAGCGGCCAAATAGCGCCGCTAAATCTCACCTGTCACAGCATCACTTAGCTTGGAGCTACTGCGACAGGAGAGAGAACACATGTAAGGGGGTTTTGAATCAGCTGGTAGTGTTTAAGCAATATCCTAGCAGCAAGGCACCACAGGGTGATACTATCTTTTTGGCCAGGCTTTAGGAGGTATGTAAAAATGGCCAATCCTGTGAGATGTTGATTAATGGATATCAATCACTTTACTTACCTGCTTAGAGGGTCCCTTTTACAATGTTTTGTTTGCAGGTATGGTTATATGACATAGACCTCCTGACTAATGTTACATAGTTACATAGTTACATAGTTAGTAAGGTTGAATAAAGACACCAGTCCATCCAGTTCAACCTGAGTGAGTGTGGGTCTACAACCCTGACCCTTGTCCCTAACCCTGAACATCGCACACTCACATCAATCCCTACCCTCAATCCAAGGTCCCCATTCATATACTAGGGCCAATTTTGGACAGAAGCCAATTAACCTACCAGCATGTCTTTGGAGTGTGGGAGGAAACCAGAGTACCCGGAGGAAACCCACGCAGGCACAGGGAGAACATGCAAACTCCAGGCAGGTAGTGTCGTGGTTGGGATTCGAACCAGCGACCCTTTTTTACTGCTAGGCGAGAGTGCTAACCACTGCACCACTGTGCCGCCCATAATGTTCTTTTGTGACATGTATAACTATGTAAGATTGTATATCCTACATCAGGGATCTGCAAACTACGGCCCTCCCGTTGTTGCGGAACTACACGTTCCATGAGGCATTGTAAAACTCTAGCATTCACAGGCATGACTAGGCATGATGGGAATTGTAGTTCCTGAACAACTGGAGGGCTGTAGTTTGGAGACCCCTGTCCTACATAATGTATACACAATGTGTTATGTCTTTCTTTTCCCTGTCTTGACCTTTTTAATAACAATAATAAGAGTTTGGATTTAAGAAATCAAAAAATTGTCCGCTTCTACAGCAAGGGCAATGAACCACTTCAGCACCAGTAGGTTTTACCCCCTTCAGGACATTTTTTGCTATGCGGCACTGCGCTACTTTAACAATTGCGTGGTCATGCAATGCTGTACCCAAATTAAATTTTATTTTTTTATTTTTTATTTTTTTTCATACGCCTCTACCTGGATCTGTACTTCCACTGAAAAATCAACAGAACCGAGCGGAAAATTGTTGGCTTTTCAGGTGCTTGTCGATCCTTACTGAACAACCATAATCTGTTGATAGCCCAGCTTTATTCTTGCATTTATCCATTTTGGCCCTGTGTATGAATAATGTCTTTTAGGCAAGCCAATTTTATTTTTGATCATGGTACAAAATACTTTACTATTACAAAATAGACAACCCAGGTCACATGGGAGCAAAGTAAAATTGTTTTTGTAACTGGTGTCAAGCAGTCTTTTTTTTTTTTTTTTTTGCTACTTAAAACATTCCTTTGAGTTGATTACAACAGCGAGGCTTTTGTTCTTTGATCTGTAGAGTACGGTTCCTTATTCTTCCGGTCTGTAAACTGCTCCGTCTGTGATGTCACTTCCCCCTCCTGAGACAACCTTTGTTCTCTGGGGTCCATTAGAAGTCAATTAGAGCTTGTGTGTAAACACTAACAGGAGTTCAATATGTACCTGTCAGTCTAGTGCTAATACCCTGTTTATAGTCCATTATGTCTTTTTTGGCCAAAATGGAACTGTTCATTGTGCATCCCCCTGTTTTTTTGTTTTGTTTTGTTTTTGTTTTTTTATTTTTCCCCCTACCTATGGCCTTCCTATATTTTAATACCCAAAGTTGTTTTGTGGGTTGTTTGTTTTTTTGTTTGTTTGTTTGTTTGTTTGTTTTTTTTAATTCCAAAATTACTTTTTTTATTTTTATTATTATTTTTTATTTTTATTTTTTTATTTTGTAATTTTACTAATTTATTTAAATTCCTCGATGGGAAACCTCGACTCGGGATGTCTTTTGAAAAGTGTTTTGTAACATTAATTGAATTTTATGCAAACTAGAGTTATTCACCGTCTTTCTCTCCAGCACAATAAACATTTTTTTATGTCTCTTGATTGCCGGAACACCCGGGGGTCTGCCAACAATGAGGCTGGGGCCAGTTAGAAGATAAAGGGTACTCGGTTACAGGAAGAGCAAGGGAACGAGGGACCCGTCGCTCTTTTAGATGGAGTTAAAATTAGATTTTCGGACGACAAGAGCGGAGAATGGCCTGGCACAGGTGGTGGCTACATGGGAAATAAAGGGGATTTCACGCCTATGGAAGTTAAGGAGGACTGTGACTAAGGTGGGGGAGGGGAGTCAGGAATGTTGTGATGCTGGGAAAGGGGGCAGCGGTGACACCTAATTTAGATGGAAGAAAATTCCTACTGTGAAGGGAAAGTTGGTAATTTACTAGCTGAAACAGTTGCTGAAAATGGGTGTTTTTTTTCCCCTTGGAGACCGCCTGCAAACTTGTTCAAGTTTTTTTTTAACCAACAGGAAGGCTGGCCAGAGATGGTGAGGCATCTCAACAAGAGTGTCTGTCCATCTATGGTTGTAGTCTGAGGACCTGCCTCAATATTTTACCCAACTGGTGATACCAATGCAAGTTCAATAAAATACTTGTTCCCTTTTCTGTGTAGATTATGGAGAGAGTTCCCGCTTGACATAAAAAAAATCCAACTTGTTGGAAAATCTTTTTTTTTTTATTTTTTTTTGTGTGTAAATCAAAGCTTCCCTGGGCTAGAAACAATTGGCATGTAAAAGCAAAAACTTTATTCAACTTCAGATTGGGTGCGAAAGAGTTAAAGCCCCAGTCAAGTTTTCTTATTATGGTTTGTGTTCCCACTGGGGAGATTCGCCCTCTTTTTGTGTCCTAGTGATCATGGTCTCTTGTACAGAAGGGGATGGAAAATCCAAAAGTTTAGTTTTGGAACAGGAGGTGAGGGGTTATCCCCTTGGTTAAGCAGGGACCAGCTGAATTTCGATCATGTATGCTTAGGTTGGTTGTACAGAAATCCATCTACCCATCTTGGAAATATTGCGCTCAATTAGTGCAGTTTACTGGGAAAGCTTCCCCACTGTTAGAATACAAAGGCTTAGCAGGGAGGGTTCTTCCATCCACCTTGAAGGTGGTATATCTTTTTTTTTTTTTTTTTGGGGAAGAACAAAAAGATGAATCATCTGCGGGCTGCCTTAGTTGTTAACAGAATTTCCATTAAAAGACTTCTTCTTTCTTCTTCTTTCTTCTTCCTCTTTCTTCTTCTTTCTTCTTCTTTCTTCTTCTTTCTTCTTCTTATTCCTCCTCCTTCCTTCCTTCCTTCCTTCCTCCTCCTTCCTTCTTCTTCTTTCCTCCTCCTTCCTTCTTCTTCTTTCCTCCTCCTTTCTTCTTCTTTCCTCCTCCTTCCTTCTTCTTTCCTCCTCCTTCCTTCTTCTTTCCTCCTCCTTCCTTCTTCTTTCCTCCTCCTTCCTTCTTCTTTCCTCCTCCTTCCTTCTTCCTTCTTCTTTACTCCTCCTTTCTTCTTTACTCTGCCTTCCTTCTTCTTTACTCCTCCTTCCTTCTTCTTTACTCCGCCTTCCTTCTTCTTTACTCCGCCTTCCTTCTTCTTTCCTCCGCCTTCCTTCTTCTTATTCCTCCTCCCTTAATTCTTCTTATTCCTCCTCCCTTCCTTCTTCTTATTCCTCCTCCCTTCCTTCTTCTTATTCCTCCTCCTTTCCTTCTTCTTATTCCTCCTCTTTTCCTTCTTCTTATTCCTCCTCCTTTCCTTCTTCTTATTCCTCCTCCTTTCCTTCTTCTTATTCCTCCTCCTTTCCTTCTTCTTATTCCTCCTCTTTTCCTTCTTCTTATTCCTCCTCCTTTCCTTCTTCTTATTCCTCCTCCTTTCCTTCTTCTTATTCCTCCTCCTTCCCCCCGCAGACTTCTGAGACATACACAGGTCCCAGAAGACTGCGGGACCATTCAAAAGCACAGTGTGACTCGCTAATGTGAACTAGAAAACTGTCTGTGAAGCCGAAAAGGCTTCACTACTGGTTTCCCTTACTGAAGATGCTGGCACCTGAAGCCAATTGAAGAATAGGCTCAGGTGAGGACATCACTGGATCCCTAGACAGGCAAGTGTTCTTATATTAAAAGTCTGCATCTACAGTATTTGTCGCTGCTGACTTTAAAAAAATTGGGGAGACTGGCGCTCCTCTTTAAGCGATTTTGATGGGACACAGCCAGCAAACAAAAAGACAAGGATATTCATTGTCCAACGACTCTATCCAAAACCAAAAAAAAAAAAGGAAGCTTTAAGCTGGCCATAGATGAGGCGATTTTCCTTTCCGGCAACTGGAAAGAAAATTGCTAGATTCCCCGATCAACACAGTCAGTGTTGTGGGGGAATACCTCCCGTGGAGCTATTCTGTTCTCCCGGAGGGGGGGGGGGGGGAGTACGGGGAGCTGTCACAGCCGGGAGAACACAGTGATTATTGCTAGAGGCTTTAGACACTGACAATATTCATGTGACAAATCCGACAGACTGGTTGTACCCAAGTTGATCGATTAAACTTGGGTACAATCAGCCTGTCCATGCATGGTTCCAATCCTGGCTGGTCCCTGCTGACCAGCCGAGCTTCGAAACCATCTATAGCTGGCTTTCCAGGCCCCTTTCACACGGACGGATAGAATTGTGCTTTTAGCTACGGATTTTCTAGTTTTCTACCGCAGCTAAAAGCACACAATGCTTTCCTATGGCCCCATTCACACACTGCGTTTAGCTGCGATTTAGTTGCATGCGGTTTGGTTTGGATAGAAAAAATAGAATTGACTGCGTCCATGAGCGATTTAGCGCAGCTATCTGCACATAACTGCAGGTAATCGCAGTGTACTATTCCTCCTGCGGATAGCAGCGGCAGCAAGGAAAGAAAAACAACAGGAAGCACATCAGAAAAAATGCAAGAATGTTCTAAACGCAGCCGCATGTAAACGGACGTAAACGCAGGTAATCTCGCTGTACAAATGCAGCTGATCGCAGTGCCTGGAGTCTTGAATTTCATAGAACATGCTTTTAACTGCAGCAGAACAGCCGTCCGTGTGAAAGGCGCCTTAAAGCCTTGTTCACGCTACATGTAAGGGGCTGATTTGTTCTGAGTCTGTTCACACCAACGTGCTGCTTTGGAGTATGCAGAAAAAATAAAGGCAGGCAGCATTTTATTGCATGGCAGCGCACACAGTATGGGGGTTGATTTACTAAAACTGGAGAGTGCAAAATCTGGTGCAGCTCTGCATAGAAACCAATCTGCTTCCAGGATTTTTGGCAAAGCTTAATTGAGCAATCTGAAGTTAGAAGCAGAGCGACTCCCATTCAGAGCTGCGCCAGATTTTGCACTCTCCAGTTTTAGTAAATTAACCCCCTAATTGTCGCAGTATGCGTTGTGTAAAAACATATTGCAGAGCATGCACTAATGCATTACAATGCGCGTTGTTTTGACATGTGCTCACGTGCGCGATGTGGTGTGAGCCTCCCCTACATTGTATGAAAAGCCAAAATGAAAGCTAGCCATAGACGTTGGGCTCTTTTGTGTTGGTGGCCAGGCAGCAGTAAAAACAGGCAGCTGATTTACCACCCCTCTGCTGCCCACCAGATTTCTAACATTACAGCCTGAGAGGGCTGTATACATGCTGCACTGCAATGCACTTTTAATTTGGGCCGTAGCCAGACTGCTGTAGCTATGAGTCAATTGCTTGCATTAAAAGAAGGCATCAGGGGGCGGCAGCACCTCCTGAACGCTTGACAGATGCTGCCAGGGTGGATTTGATTTAAATCAAGTCGCTTTACATCGCTAAAAAGGCTTGATTTTAAATCGTGATTTTTAAAGAGCAACTGTCATCATCTCTGTCCCGCAGTGGCTCCTTCTCTGACCTGCTGTTGACTCACCGAAGTCCCATTCACTTTAATGGGACGGCTGGTGATGCGGCAGTGATACAACAAGGTGAGGGACGTGGCAGCAGCAGGTGAGTGGATGCCCGCTAACAGGCGCTGCCATGATGGATCTGAAATGACAGGTGCTCTTTAAATGTAAGGATCTATTCTTGCTGGTAGTTAGAATCTTTAATATTTTCAAACAAAATTAAGGTTTCCTATTTAGAATAATAAGCTGTCAGGTTAGTAAAACAGTGTGAATCAGTTCAGATGTGACATTTTGTAGTATACATAGATTTGCAAAAGAATGTGATAAAGGAATATTCCTGAACTTTGTTTTATCCCATGGTTACTGTGAAATTGTGTGAATGCATCAATGCAGTGCATGTTATCTCTGCTTGCAGAGCTTGGATTCATTGAATGAGTTTACCAAAAAGTATTGCAGAATATACAGCCTCGTGCTACATAACTAAGCTCAATTTCATGCTGAATAAACTAAATTAATAATTTTATCTTAAATAGAAAGCTATCTTTAGATAGATTTTTACTCCAAAAGCATTCTATTAAAAAAAATTGATAAAAATCAGATTAACCACTTCCCGCCCGGCCGTCATCTGCTATGGGCCGGGCGGGAAGTGGTTAATCTGATTTTTATCAATTTCAGTTATCCTGACTGGGCGTCATATGACGTCCAGCAGGATAACATGCCGCCGCGCACCCGCGGGGGGCACGCATCGCGGCGATCGGTGTGTCAGTCTGACACACCGCTCCACCGATCTTGGTAAAGAGCCTCCGTCGGAGGTTATTTACCACGTGATCAGCCATTTCCAATCACGGCTGATCACAATGTCAATAGGAAGAGCCATTGATCGGCTTTTCCTCACTCGCGTCTGATAGACGCGAGTAGAGGAGAGCCAATCGGCGGCTCTCCTGGCAGGGGGGGGGGGGTCTGCGCTGATTGTTTATCAGCGTAGACCCCCCTCAGATCACCACACTGGACCACCAGGGATCGCCACCAGGGAAGGGGCAACATGTGGATGGTCAGGTATGTACCCCATGGCCATCCACATGTGCCAGTGTGCCCAGTCAGTGCCCAATCTGTGCCCACAAATGGGCACTGATTGGCACCATTATGTTGCCGTGATGCCCAGCAATGCCACCCTTAGGGGCATCAGTGCAAACAATCAGTGTCCATCGGTGCCACCTATCAGTGCCCATCTGCCAACTATCAGTGCCGCCTATGAGTGCCCATCAGTGCCACCTATGAGTGCCCATCAGTGCCACTTATGAGTGCCCATCAGTGCCGCATACCAGTGCCACCTGTCAGTGCCCATCCGTGCCCATCTGCCAACCATCAGTGCCGCCTATGAGTGCCCATCAATGCCGCCTATGAGTGCCCATCAGTGCCCGTCAGTGCAGCCATATCAGTGCCCGTCAGTGCAGCCATATCAGTGCCCGTCAGTGCAGCCATATCAGTGCCCGTCATTGAAGAAGAAAACGTACTTATATACAAAAAATTTTAACAGAAACAAAGAAAACCTGTTTTTTTTTTTCAAAATTTTCAGTTTTTTTAGTTTGTTGCGCAAAAAATAAAAACCACAGAGGTGATCAAATACCACCAAAAGAAAGCTCTATTTGTGGGAACAAAATGTTAAAAAATGTGTTTGCGTACAGTGTAGCATGATCGCGCAATTGTCATTCAAATTGCAACAGCGCTGAAAGCTGAAAATTGGCCTGGGTGGGAAGGTGTCTAAGTGCCTGGTATTGAAGTGGTTAAGAAAAAAATCCAGATTTTTTTTCTTCCAAAAAATCATTTATATCCACCCTGAATGCTGCTATACTGCCCACTGAAAAGCAATTCAGTGCATATTACTTTTCAGAAGGCGGTAAGCATTTATCACCTGTCTGAAAGAGCCCTTGTTCAGAACAAGGGAATCAATAGATTTCTCCATCCAGAATCAATAGATTCCTCCATCCATGCTGAACTATGTGGATGGCGGAATCTGTACTGCCTTCTATTGTATTCTTCTGACAGCTGGCACCCTCATCAATCTGAATGCCTGAACAGTGACTGCACCTGATATTGTTTGGCTGAGAATTTTCCACCTGGTTCTGCTTTTGTAAGTTGCTGGGACATTATGCTGACCCACTGATGTCAGTGCTTTTGGTCACTGACCTGGAATAAGTGGTCTCCCTTGGGCTTCCTTCTTCTATGGGCAAACAGAAATTCCATACTTGTGCTGTAAAGAATGAAGTAGTGAAACAAATGGTGGAAGGCATTGGTAACCACCTTCTAACGATACTTGTCACCTGGCTGCCCTTTTAATCCAGTTACTCCAAATCTGAGTCTTTGAACATTGAAATCTAGCAGATTGCTTCAGTCAGTGATTGCTTGGCTGGATCCTATTTTCATGCTCGTAAAGTCTACTTGGCCATGGTGGGTCTAATGATTAGTTATGAATCGCCTGAATGTACTCCAGCCAATCTTGGTTGTGCTCACACTATGGTGCCCCTTTTTGACATGGTCAGATAAGCAAAATGTATATCTAAGCCACTGTGATCGTTTCTAAAAGCAGTGGTTCATGTCAGGTCCTTTTGATATGACACAGCACGCGGTGTGTGTTGAAGCAGGGCCGGTGTCCGATCCCGTCAGTGGCAGGGTTATATTTGGAAATGGCTGTATCTCTGCAGACATGTGAAGGTCTATTAGCCTGGTCCTGGCAGACTGCCATTTAGGGGACATTCCTGTACTGAAGAGCATTGTCAACAGGCCCCTGTGTTCTGTCCTTCAATCTTTCATTGCTTTGTGTGCTTAAAAAACAAATGATTGAGCTAGAAAGCGGCCCCGACTGATAGTCCTGAACATGTGAGGAGGGGAACGATTTGGAGGAATACCAAGAATGTAGTGAGGGTATCGTAATGTGGAGCTTTGCCGGGCCCCTCAACCCACAGATGTTACTTAACAGGTAGAAGGGTATGTCTCCATCCTGTAGAGCAGGGGTCTCCAAACTTTCTGAACAAAGGGCCAGTTAACTGCCCTTCAGACTGTGACAAGTGGGAGTAGAAAATGCCTCAGGTTTGGTCAGTGGGAGTAAAGCTGGGAGTAACGCCCCATCGTTTGGTGTCAGTGGAAGGAAGAATGCCTTGTATCAGCTGGAAGAATAATGACTTATCAGTTGGTGCCCCAAGTGCCGGATAAGAGTAGTCAAAGTGCCTCATTCTGCCCATGGACCAGTTTGGAGACCACTGCCATGGAGCAAGCTGAAAAAAAACCAAACTAGGAACCAGCAACCATGTTGCCTTGATCTGACGTTTGGCATTTCAGAGGCCATATACAGTACAGTATACGCTTCCCACACAGTAATCGTAAATGTAGCATAGCACCCAACTGTCCCTTACTTGAAAGTAGTGTTCCTCTTTTGCAGCCAAATCCCTCAGTCCCTTTACCTCTCAATTGTCCTTAATTTTGGCCTGATGTATAGATCACTATAAAAATGTACGATTTAACTAACAAAGGTGTTACAATAATTTTTAGGCTTGTGTGGCCATGCAGCTAGCCTCCCACACCACATAGGAAGATGGGACAAAATACTACATGGACTTAGTCCCCTTGGGCACAGAGCACAGCAAAAAAAAAAATGAAATTAGACATCTTTATTAGGCCACCAACAACGTCTGTGTCATGGGCCCAAATTTTCAATGTATCAATGTCTGTGGGTTAGGCATCCTGGTCACTAAAGAACGTTTATCAGTCCTTATGGTGACCATAACATCTCCAGCCCTGGAGACTTGTGGTTATCAACAGTCTGTGTCAAAGATCTTGCTTGACTCTGGAATATATCTACCAGTGACCGTAGTCCAGGACCAGGCCCAAGAGTAGGATCCCATGAGTTGGGTGAAGATGAAGAAGTTGATGTATGTTGACTAGCATTCACATTCTAATTCAAGAAGACTTTTACTTTATACCTAATATAGTTACTGTACTCTGTACCCAGGGCTAGTTTCATTTCCTAATGTATAGTAGGTTTGGCATGCATCTTTTTATGCATGTTTCACCTTAGAGTAGACATATCTTTAGTCACAGTCCTATAGAGTAGTGGTGTATTATGTCACATACATTGTTTTTACTTATAGGGACATGCCAGGACCCTAAAGAGACCATATAATTAGATGTAAAAATGGAGCTATTTTATTACATTAATTCTATATAATTATCCCCAAGAAGGCAAAGCTGGATGTTGGAATAGAAAAATACTGTCATAAATGGGGAGCAGACCTCCCTATACCGTTTGACAGTCCACTCTGCTTACTTTTTAGCAATTTTAAATCGCCTTTTCTAGGTCTAGCGTTCACATTCAATGCAAGGCGCATTGCAGTGCGTGAAAACACACATTAGTGAATGTTGACTAGCATGGTTTCCACAGATTTCAATTGTTGAGGAAAAACCTATAGGTGTAAATCCAAATTGTTAAGGCCTTTTTTTAGGGCCAATTCATACTTGTGGTATGAGGGGGCGGAGTGAAACGTTTTGGGGACATGGCCCTTCACTGCCCCCGAAATTCATAGCTGTTGAGCGTTCTCTCCTTTCCCCTGCAGCCGCCGCTGACTTCTTTGTTACGCCATTTAGTCCGCATAGGTGTTAAGACTATTTAGGTTTAGGCTGGGATTTTACTTCAATGCACATTAACACATGACCTAACCCAAGTTAACAAGTGTGCATTAACACACCACAAAGTAACACTTACAAAGCCCCAGAAAACAGCTTGCCATTTGCATGGCCTTCTTTTCCAAAATCAGCCATGATATATAATAGACAAATGCAGAGAAACATCTTTCAATGTCTAATATAATCTGGATTCATTTGTTATGACTGAATTTTTTTTTCTTCTAAATTTATGCAGGAAATATCTAATAAGAGAGCGTCATTTTTTTTATAACTTGGTTTGAGATTGTGCATCTGAATTTAAATGAGGTGCGTATGGCTTCTCCTGAGGCGATAGGAACATTAGTGAAAATTAGAAATGTACAAAGGGGAAAAAAGAACGGAAGCAAGCCAAGGAACGGGTAAGGGTGTAGCCTCCTCCAGGGGGTTGGGCTGGGGCCATCTGGAACAACCATCCATAATGTGTAGACCTTGCGGGTGTTGATTTAGGCAATTTTGAGCTTATCCAAGATTCCCAAATCGTATTATGGTTTTCTAAAGTGTCATATATTCCATCAATTGGATTTGTAATATATTTATAAAGCTCAAGTCTGGACAGTTGGTTGGGTTGTTGCCATTTCAAAGTAAGATGTTGAGCAGTACTGAAATAATAAGTCGGTAGACACTTGTGATATGTGTTCAGCACAAAAATGTCCTACCCAATGGGCCGGCCTTGCACATACGGGCTTTGGCTTCTTCATCCACTGAAGACATTTCTTATACCATAACCAAACCATGCTTCTTGAGTTTTGGTCCACTTTAAAGTGGCAGTAAAGTCCCCCCCCCCCCCCAACCCTATAATAACGCTATAAGCGTGCACCATTAAGGAACATTGTGTCTCAACTGCGGCCGGGGGGCCAAATGTGGCTCTTTGCTTGTCTTTATCTGGCCCTTGGGGCACACTTGCTCTTACTGATACTAGGCACTATTCCTCCCACTGACACCAACAATAGGACAATAGTTCCTGTACTTACATCAATAATGGGAAAACTATTCGTCCCACTGGCACCAATAATGGGAAAACTATTCGTCCCACTGGCACCAATAATGGGAAAACGATTCCTCCCACTGGCACCAATAATGGGAAAACGATTCCTCCCACTGGCACCAATAATGGGAAAACGATTCCTCCCACTGGCACCAATAATGGGAAAACTATTCGTCCCACTGGCACCAATAATGGGAAAACGATTCCTCCCACTGGCACCAATAATGGGAAAACGATTCCTCCCACTGGCACCAATAATGGGAAAACGATTCCTCCCACTGGCACCAATAATGGGAAAATGATTCCTCCCACTGGCACCAATGATGTGGCACTAATTCCCCCTAATGCCAAAGATGGGACATTTTCTACTCCCAGTAGCCACGGTCCATCAACCTCCCCCCTAAAATCTGAAGCACAGTAAACTGGCCCTTTTTGTTTAGAAAGTTTTGAGACTCCTGGTTTAGGGGATATTTACAATAGTAGCAGCCGGTAACGTCACTGGCGCATGCGCACTGTGCCCTCATTGGTTGGCATGCATTCCATTGAGAGAAAGCCATGCCGCTGCCATGACTCCCGCACGCATGCACAGAGTGACATCATCGCGGCTCAGTCATTGAAACAGCCGAAGCCTACAAACCCTGAAGGGAGACCAGGGGAAGATGGAAACCCTGTCAGCAAGAACAGCGCACCGCTGGAGGGTTATGTTTTACTGTGCTAGTATGGGATGCATATGTATATGCCATACCTGTTGCATCATGGAAGCTGGAAATCACCACTACAGTGATTGCAGCTGGCTTCCAGGTCCTGTACTGAGCAGCTGCCCTGGTTCTTGGTGAACACAAGAAGTTGTTTGCTTGGCATTTGACACCATTCAGGGAACTCTTTTTGTATTTTCTCAATGACTGCAAAGTTCTCTTTTAATTGGACAAGGTGTTGTCTGTGCTGATTGAGTGCCTCCTGTGTTCAGCAAGTAGCAGTATGAGACCTGGAAGCCAATAGCAATCACTGTAGTAACGGTTCCTTCTTCCACGAGAATCCCACAGGTGTGGTACATACTTACCGTATATTGGTCCAAGCTGGACCAATGTAACTAAATATTGCCATAACTAAACTTCAGCTTTAGAGTGAAGTAAGAAAAAGACAGAGGGCTAAATGACCTCTGCTGAGAGCCACTGCTTCCACACAGGGTCCAAATCTTCATGCTACAGTAATGCGTGTTTGTGCAATGTGATGCCATTTAGTCTGAATAATGCATGGCACAATACACTTGGCTGCCTTTTATAAAGTATATAACACGTTGACTTTGAAAACCTTTTTGTTTTTATGTACTTTGGATATATTTAGCTGATTTGAAAGCTCAGTTGGACTTGAAGGTGCACTGCCAAGTTGGGTGAATGGGTGCCAGTGGTAGAAAATTTTAGAATCATCTTTTTGCTGTGTATAGTGTAAGGCCCCACCCACACCTGTGCGTTTTTATGTGTGTAGCCTGCAGGAAAATGCACACATGTTGGGGGGGACATCAGCCTGGTCATTTGAATGGGGAAATACACTTTTTTTTTTTTTTTTTTTTTTTTTTTAATCGAGCTGTACCTAACTGCCCGGTGCTGCAGCACTATGCAATTTGGCGCCGCAGGTGCTGATGCGTGGGGATGCCATTAAGAATCATTGCCCTGCTCATCTGCTAAAGTGCAGTGCCGGTCAGGATTGCATGCTGAATTTTTGCACGTCACAGAGCCAGTTTAGGCTGTGGAAAGATTGTGGCAATATAGTCCGGATCACACAACCCTGGACCCGCACCTAGCTCTGCCTCATTGAGCCGCTGAGAGCCAGCCGCTCCTGTTCCCTCCAGTGAGTGTGGAGGCAGAGTAGACAGCAGTGACTGACAGCCCCCGGCTCTCTGCTCACGGAGCTCTGAGAACCGAGCAATCAGCGGTGTTTGATCACTCAGTTCTCAGCCTTAGAGCTGGTGGGGGACAAATGTGGCATCGGTCCAATGCTGCAACAACCACCTATGATTCTTGAAGAAAAAAAATCCCATATTTCTCTTTTTAAGGCAGTCCATAGAGGAGTCTTATTATTCTTCTTATAATAATAATTATTATTATTATTATTATTATTATTATTTTATTTTTTTTAACTGGTGAATTGAATAAAAAAAAAACAACTTTACTCCCCCATCCACACATTGGATGGATGGGAGAGTCCTCCCCACTGAGGTATTTTACTCTGACTGCGGGGAGACTCCCCCCACCATAAGAATACACTGATCACCGTTGCAGACTAAAGCCAATGGCGCTGATTGAGTAGAGAAAATCCGACTGGGTCGTTGTACAGAAGTCGATTGGCAGATCAACTCTCAATATGGATTGACATTCCATCGGTCCTTGCTGAACCAGCTAAATTTCGATGAATGAATGGCCAGCCTAGGACAGGGAGCGTGCAAGGCGTACAAACCCCCTTTTGCTCTCCTCGTCTAGATTGTGTAGAGGGGAAGTGTTCTGTAGTCCACAGAGAGAAATGGGATCCATGTTAAAGGATAACAGTTAGCACAGGCGGAATACAGGAAGTCATCAGCTTGCTTAGATTTTTGGCAGGATCACCGGGTTTTCTGGGCACTTATTGAACAGATCTAACAAAGCCTCTTTCAATATATATATTTAACACACTAAAAGAAAGCAAATAAGAGAAGTTCATTGTTAGGTCTCACTTACATAGGCGTTGATACCCTTTGTTTGTAAATGGGCTGTGTGTTTATCCGGATTAAGCTGCCAGTTGCTGGCAGCTCATTCAAGTCTATGGGGAAGCATTAGCTGTACAGACGCAGCAGCTCATCCCACCTTTTACAGGTGTGCGTCTGAGTGATCCTGAACCCACACTGTCTGCGCTTGGGGCCACTCGCTCACACCCGCACACCTGTCAATGCTACAAGCGGCTGTGTCTGTGTCCCCATAGACTTGAATAGGCTGCCTGCATGCCACACCTGGCAGGTCAAGCCACATAAAAAAAAAAAAATGGCCCATTCAAGGACTATGGGTCTCTGCACCTGTGTGAATTCGTTTTTTTCCCAGCATATAATGCTGACGTCATTGCACTGAACTTGTGGGTGGCTTCAAGGCCTAGCCTTTACCTGTGTTTACTAAGGAAGGTTAACAGGGGCCAAGTCATTTTATTCTTTGCAGATCTCGCATGTGTAAATCTCTGACTGCTCATAAAGTTAGAAAACAATAGGTGGGCAGATGGCTCCGGCAGTATCGGGTTGGCACTGATCATAATCCAATCCATAGTTTGACAGGGGATTGGCGTGTCTCTTTAATAGCTGAAGACAGCCCGGTCAGCTGCTGATATTGAGTGGAGGACAAAGAGGTGGTTAAATGAGAACCGAGTTCATGCTCCAATGATCTGACATTCTACATTTTTTTTCTTTTTCTTTTTTGTTTTCTCTCTTTCTTTTTTTTTTTTTTTAGAAAGCAAAGGTCAATTGTTTAGACTTAACGGTGAGGGGGGTGTTAAATGTGTGGCAGCTTTTCTCAACCTTAGCGCCCTTTAAAATAGTAAAGTCCCGGGCCACTTTAGGCCTATTGGTTACCTCCAGAGTTAAGGAAAGCTGACATCCTTCTGTGTAGAGCGGGTTACAGGGCATGGTGGGTGTAATGCAAGATGAACAGGTGGGCGCCAGAATGCAAAGAGATTTATTGTCTCTTAAACAGATCTGTGGGAGAGAGGGTTAGGGCCAGGAAACCCTTCAGTAGATGCAAAGATAATTAGCAGACTCCGCCTTTTTCTATAGGTAGACTGCTATACAGGTGAAGACCTCCAGCCGGACCCCACTTCTGTATAGGTAGTACCACTGTCTCCTATGGCAACAATCTTGTAGCTATTACTAATGACAATGGTATTCAACTATTTGCAACACGAACAGTTCCCAGTTGACCCCACACTCACTGTGGGTTTTCACTCAACAAGCTCCCAGTCTCTCAATAGACTTCAGATCCACTAGCCACTGGATCCCCTGAGCTCTTCCACTTTAATACTCTGTATCTTCCCCGCTGTCTTGCTGGGTCCCTGGCTTGGAACTCGCAGATACTCCTCAAGCTTCACCCCCCACTGAAACATTAGGTCCCTGGCTTGGCACTCACTGATGCTCCACAGGCGTCACCTTTGCTGTCCCGCTGGGTCACTGACTTGGCACTTGCTGAAGTTTTCCCACTTCTTCGTCCCTGGCTGGCGAGAAGTCTGCTCTGGTACTGGCTTCAGCTTACGCACAGTGGTCTCAAGGTGGATGGTCCCTTAATGGCGACAGCTTCCCCTCTACCTCCAACCACCACTGGTTCCCCGGCCAGCAGAAACGTTACATCTGGTTGGACTACAAGCCCACAGTCCCAACCCTACGCTGCTTTTCCTGCTTCTGGATAGGCCCTCAGACAGCCTAGCAACCAGATGTCCCCAGGATAGGCCTTAGGTTTCTGGCCTAGCAGCCCGAGGCACTACAACATGTGTCCACCCAGATTGCCACCCAGGTGGGCACAGAACCCCGATCACCTGACTCCACCCAAATAAATAGGCTCTCCCAGCAGGCCAAGGGGCTGAAGAAAATCCCTACCCATGGGCTGAGATACCCCATATATTCCTAATCTGTCCTTGCTATGCAATTTTCTTATCTAATGTCACCAGCTACAATGCCACCTGGTGACATTAGAGAAAAGTGCAGCAATTCCAGAATTGGGGCGAAATCAGTTGATCTCCTAACAATTGGCCAAGGCAACTTGCACCTGGCAACTAAATTTGATAGCAACCCTGCCTAAACTTCAGGGTGCTACATACAGTATCTCACAAAAGTGAGTACACCCCTCACATTTTTGTAAATATTTATTTTATTATCTTTTGATGTGACAAAACTAAAGAAATAACACTTTGCTACAATGTAAAGTAGTGTGTGTACAGCTTGTATAAGTGTAAATTTGCTGTCAACTCAAAACACAGCCATTAATGTGTAAACCACTGGTAACAAGTGAGTACACCCCTAAAGTGAAAATGTCCAAATTGGACCCAATTAGCCATTTTCCCTCCCAAGTGTCATGTGACTCGTTAGTGTTACAAGGTCTCAGGTGTGAATGGGGGGAGCAGGTGTGTTAAATTTGGTGTTATTGCTCTCACTCTCTCATACTGGTCACTGGAAGTTCAACATGGCACCTCATGGCAAAGGAAAAAAGAATTGTTGCTCTACAATAAAGATGGCCTAGGTTTTAAGAGGATTGCCAAGACCCTGAAATGGAGCTGCAGCACGGTGGCCAAGACCATACAGCGGTTTAACAGGACAGGTTCCACTCAGAACAGGCCTCGCCATAGTCGACCAAACAAGTTGAGTGCACGTGCTCAGCATCGTATCCAGAGGTTGTCTTTGGCAAATAGATGTATGAGTGCTGCCAGCATTGCTGCAGAGGTTGAAGGGATGAGGTGGGGGGTCAGCCTGTCAGTACTCAGACCATACGCCGCACACTGCATCAAATTGGTCTGCGTGACATTTTCACTTGGGGGCGTACTCACTTTTGCTGCCAGCGGTTTAGACTTTTAATGGCTGTGTGTTGAGTTATTTTGAGGGGACAGCAAATTTAAACTGTTATACAAGCTGTACACTCACTACTTTACATTGTAGCAAAGTGTCATTTCTTCAGTGTTGTCACATGAAAAGATAGAATAAAATATTTACAAAAATGTGAGGGGTGTACTCACTTCTGAGACGTACCATCAATAGGAAACCTGAGCCTGGGGTGATGCACAGAAGCACCTAGATAAAAATTGACTTCATAATAGAGGTCCCCTCCATCGCAGAATCCTCTCTAAGTCAGAAGCACCGCCCTTCCCATCAGGATTCCCCTATATAGTGAATTTACCCCCCATCAGGGTCCTCTCTTCCCATCCAAGCTTTTGCCATAACCCTACAGAGGGTAAAAGGCAGAACAGGTCTGGGTGGAGGTGCAATCCGTCTTGTCCTAAATGCTGGGGGATGGCCCTGCATGCCGCTTGCCCTAGCTCAGCATCACACATTGCCATGTTGTGGGTGGGACACCATGTGCCCCTGGTCCTAGACTGTCATTGATGTGGTGCTTGTGGCCAGTCTGTACCATGGCAACTCATGATGCTGACTCAGGGCAAACTGCATCCTTTGTTTGCTGCACCACAAACGGCAGTTGAGAAACTGGGATCTAAACGATCCAAGAGAGAAAATGCAATCCGTACACCTAAAACCATCAAGAGTAAATCCACAACAATTGATTTTTCTTTTCGATGCAATCGAACTATAAAATGCTCTGTCAGGTCATACAGTTTGATTAAAACATGCTTGGGTGTCCTTTACTCCGATGTGCAAAACTACTACCCTCTTTCTTCTTCTAAATTCTAGATTTTTGTCTTTGTCGCAGGTTTTGGAGTGTTCTGGTGGATCGCATAAAAGTGATCAATGTGTGTTTTGAGATGGTGAGTGCAGCAATGTGGCTTTGTAGGATGAAACGTACTTGTAAATACTTGTTTCACATAGACAATAAGCCTGCTCCCCCCACCCATACATAGCTCACAGGGAGGGAACGTAGACACATCTGGAAAACTCTATTATTTTTTAAGATGTTATGAGGAACAATGCAAGCCGATCAATACTGACGATCCCAGGAGAGATGATGAGCAGAGATTACGCCCTCTTATCTGGGAAGAAGAGCCGTATGGTTGTTAGGATCTACAAGGGCGTATTTTTGTAGAAGGCAATAGGAGGATTCTAAACAGTCATTTTAATTTCTGAGAATTTTACAATAGGAGGGTAAGACTTAATGGACAAAAAACATGGCCTACCTGCCCAGGGGGTCTGGTTTCCATGCAGGTGTAGCACACCAGGCCCACTTTTTTATTGCCTTGTTCCTTATTTACTCTGGGAACACCAGTTGCTGAGCTATGTGAATGCACAAGCATGAAGAACAAAGAGGGGCGATAGTGCATGATTCTGTGCAGCTTGGGGCTGCAGGCCTGCTGAGAAGCACGTAGACTAATGCCGCGTACACACGAGCGGACTTTACGGCAGACTTTGCCCCGGACTTTTTCGACGGACTTTATGACAGACTTTCCGAATGAACGGACTTGCCTACTCACAATCCACCAAAGTCCGTCAAATTCGTGCGTGATGAGAGCGTGGCTTTTTGTCCGTCGAACTAGCATACAGACGAGCGGACTTTTCGACCAGAGTTCGACGGATTGATTTAAAACATGTTTCAAACCTAAGTCCGTCCAACTTTTGAGAAAACAAAGTCAGCTGGAGCCCACACAAGATTGAATTGTCAGACGAAATCCCGTCCGCCGGGCAAAGTCTGCTGTAAACTCTGCTCGTGTGTACGTGGCAAAAGACTGATCTTAATGTAAAACGCCTTGCCATTGTGGCCTTCCCTCACTATGAGGGACCAATAGTAAAGTGTGTAAGATGGGCTGGAGTTCCTATGTGTTCTTGTCAGCTTGTATTGATGGGCAAATGCTACTTGCTTTCAGTTGCATTCTACTTCCATATACAATCAGTTTGAGATGCTTCTGAGATCAGTTGCAGTTGTTTGACAGTTGGGTTTGACTTGCAGTTGACAGGCTCGAATGCAGCTTTTTTTTGGTTTGTGGGCTACTGGGGCCTTCAAAGAGGAACGTCACTCCCTCTTGTGTCCCCTTGTGTTGACGTGTTTAAGTTTAATCTTTTTTATCCTGAATTCACAGCCAGTCCAGCGTTGTCCTGCTGTGATCCACCCATCAACCATCACACACCACCGGGTACCACGCGCCTTTTTCTTGGATGTCATTGGCAGTTGTCTTTCCAATCCTGGGTTTACCCAGTTGGTCCACTGGTAACATGCGCCAGGTCCACCCTGCTCCAGTGACCTGCATATCTGAGAAGGTTTCAAGTGCCACACAGAACCTCTTGGTCAGGCATGTGATAAGGTGCACCTTATCACAAGCCTGACGGAGAAGGCTCTGCTCAGCTCTGAAACATTGCACTTGGTCCTTTTTTTTTTTTTTTTTTTTTTTTCTGCAATAAAAGTTTTTTGAACATTATCTGATGATCCACGGTGTGCTGGCGAATATGTGCATTTCATGACAAGCCCAGTTTCCAGCTGGTAGTTTCTATAGCGCCCGCTACAGATGAGCCTATGCGTAGGAACATGTGCAATGATATGGACAATGTCAGCTGTATGGTACACAGATAATCATTCTATAAATACAAAGCATTCTCTGATAAGATGAGGTGAGGTTGTGATGTCACACTCTACCTCGTCCAATCGCAGAACGCTCTTCATTCATTCAAAAAATGCAAAGTATTCTCTGAATGGCGCTCGGGCACAGAAGCCGACCTCCGGTGTGCAGAAGGCACCAGGGTAGCCACTCGGCGCAGAACCCAGGAGCAAGTGGAGATCACTGGAGAAGTGGTGTCTACTTCACTTATTTCCAGCTTCCAGAGGCATCAGCCAGGTATGGTATATACAGTACCTTTGAAAGAGTATTCATACCCCTTGAAATTTTGCACATTTTGTCATGTTACAACCAAAAACATAAATTTTTATTTTATTGGGATTTTATGTGATAGACCAACAGGCACATAATTGAAGTGGATGGAAAATGCTAAATGGGTTTTCAATTATTATTTTTTTTTATACAAATATGTGAAAAGTGTTGCGTGCATTTGTATTCAGCCCCCTTTTACTCTGATACCCCTAACTAAAATCTAGTGGAACCAATTGCCTTCAGAAGTCACCTAATTAGTAAAAGGAGTCCACCTGTGTGTAATTTAATCTCCGTATAAATACAGCTGTTCTGTGAAGCCCTCAGTTTTGTAAGAACCTCAGTGAGCAAACAGCATCATGAAGGCAAAGCAACACACCAGACAGGTCAGGGATAAAGTTGTGGAGAAGTTTAAAGCAGGGTTAGGTTACAAAAATAAGAAAAACCCCAAGCTTTGAACATCTCACGGAGCACTGTTCAATCCATCATCCAAAAATGGAAAGAGTATGACACAACTGCAAACCTACCAAGACATGGCCGTCCATCTAAACTGACAGGCCGGGCAGGGAGAGCATTAATTGGAGAAGCAGCCAAGAGGCCCATGGTAACTCTGGGGGGAGCTGCAGAGATCCACAGCTCAGGTAGAAGAATCTGTCCACAAATCTGGCCTTTTACGGAAGAGGGGCAAGAAGAAAGCCATTGTTGAAAGAAAGCCATAAATCCCATTTGCATTTTGCACAAAGCCATGCGGAGGACACAGCAAACATGTGGAAGCAGGTGCTCTGGTCAGAATCGATGAGACCAAAATTGAACTTTTTGGCCTAAAAGCAAAACGCTATGTGTGGCAGAAAACTAACACTGCACATCACCCTGAACACACCACCCCAACTGTGAAACATGGTGGTGGCAGTATCATGTTGTAGGGATGTTTTTTCTTCAGCAGGGACAGGGAAGCTGGTCAGCGTTCATTGGAAAGATGGATGGAGCCAAAAACAGGGCAATCTTAGAAGAAAACCTGTTAGTCTGAAAAAACTTGAGACTGGGGCGGAGTTTCGCCTTCCAGCAGGACAACAAACCTAAACATACAGCCAGAGCTAAAATGGAATGGTTTAGATCAAAGAATATTCACGTGTTAGAATGGCCCAGTCAAAGTCCAGACCTAAATCCAATTTCTGTTCAGACACTCCATCCAATCTGACAGAGCTTGAACTATTTTATAAAGAAGAATGGGCAAAAATGTCACTCTAGATGTGTAAAGCTGGTAGAGACATCCCCAAAAAGACTCACAGCTGTAATTGCAGTGAAAGGTGGTTCTACAAAGTATTGACTCTGAATACAAATGCCCCCCACACTTTTCACATATTTATTTGTAAAAAAAGTTTGAAAACCATTTATCATTTTCCTTCCACTTCACAATTATGTGCCACTTTGTGTTGTCTATCACATAAAATCCCAATAAAATACATTTACATTTTTTGGTTGTAACATGACAAAATGTGGAAAATTTTTAAGGGGTGTGAATACTTTTTCAAGGCACTGTAGATAGTTGCGTTTGGTCCAAGTAAGACCGATATACCAAATATCCATACCTGGAATTCATCTTTAAAAGGTAATTTTGTTTGAAAAGATTTTAATAGACAGCTGAATATTAATGCAATATTTTTTTTACTTTTTAAAACTGAAATCTTATTCTGCATGTCTGATGAGAAAGAGCCACGACTTATCAGAGCTAGGCATCCGGGATTGTGTGAAGCACGGGGTTAATTGATTGTACAGATTACTGTGATGTGGGTAGCTTGACTATCTTGTGGCTTGGGAATGTCACGCTACAATGTCTCCATTTCTACTCTTGAGACTAATACTGGCACTGGAGGTTTATTAAAGTGACAGGAGGCATAAGTTATGCATTGGTGTTTATAAAAGGGCAATAACCAACATACAGATCCATATTGGAGGTGAAGCTATTTTAGATAGTGGTCTGATACTGGGGAGACCTACGATATATTACCAAAAGTATTGGGACGTCTGCCTTTACACGCACATGAACTTTAATGGCATTCCAGTCTTCGTCCGTAGGGTTTAGTATTGAGTTGGCCCACCCTTTTGCAGATATAACGGCTTCAACTCTTCTGGGAAGGTTTTTTTTTTTAAATTTTTTCTATCCACCCTGATATATACATATACTGTATATGTGCCTGCTCCTTGGGTGGTGCAGACTTTTTTTTTTTTTTTTGTTTTGAGACTTTGCATGCGATCATGTGCTGTTTTTAGGAATGCTGCAGATCATTTTGGTGTTTGCGGATTGTGTGTAATTAGACTCTACCTTTTTTTGAGATGGTTAGGCCCCTTTCACATGATCGGACCGTTCAGGTCCGCCTGTCAGTTTTGACGACGGACCTGAGACGGGCGCTCAATGTTAGTCTATGGAGCGTCGGATGTCAGCGGAAACATGTCGGATGGCTCTACGTCCAGATCCGTCGCTATCGGATCGGGTGAGATCTGATGAAAACGGACATGCTGTCTGTTTTTCATCCGATCCCTCCATAGGTGGCAGCGGCGCCTGACAAGCCCCTCCCTGCTCAGTGAGCAGAGAAGGACCTGTCATCCGCCGGCTCAGCGGAGATCAACGGACTGATCTCTCGCTGAGCCGGCGGACCGAGGCGGGCTCCGTCCGCCTCGTGTGAAAGGGGCCTTAGGCCTTGTTTACGTGGATGTACTATAGTGTTTGCCTGTGTGATGCCTTTGTTTGCCGACATAGGTGTTCTGTGCATTCCCTGTGCAGGCAGTCCTATTCATTTCAAATGGCGCACAGTTTGACAGCCATGTGGGTGCATGGCCCCCCACCCCCCCAACACACGCTGGCTGGGTTCGGGGCTGCACACTGGCACGGCTGTCAAATTAGGAGCAATGGCTGTGTCTGCACAGCCCCTATGTCCCAATTGAAGTGAATGGGACTGCCTGCACAGGGAGGGACAAAACATCTGTGCATCCCCGTATGGGCAAACACAACCCTTGCACTATGCTATAATCTCGTGGGAAAGAGGCCTAATGGTGTGGGTTGAATATGGGTTTTTTTTATTTTTTTTTTTATTTCTTCGGGTTACAAGGTGTAGTGCCTTTTTAGAAGGGTCTGGTTGCAGCCATTTGTGTTTCTTCCATGTTTCTGATATAAACCTTAGCATGGATTTGTGTATTTGAAGGCATATTGATAAAGTGCCAAATCGCAGGTTCACACTGGAGAACGCAGCGCCTCACAGCAGGAGTCCGGTGCGTCTCCGTTCACCGTTACAGGTCCAAATGCAGCCTGAATTTTTGACCGAATTCGGACCTGTAATGGACCAGAAGATGCACAGGACTCCTGTGCAATTCACACCGGAGACGCGTGAACCGGCCCCATAGAGAGCTGGTCACAATCTCCTGCTATGCGAATTGGATGCGGAGAAACTCGCATCCAATTTGAATAGGTGTGAACCCAGCCTCAAGTAATATGCTACCTAATCTATAGTAAATGTTTGCGGTAATATTTGCTACCGTAGGAAGTTTTGTTAACTGGATTTTAGAACTCTGTAGCCTCCCTGGCGATATGATTATGTCACATTTTTGCGTCTCAATCGGTACAATTATTTTGCATAGAAATTGGGTTTTTTATATTGTAGGACTGTAATTCTTCTTAGCAATAACACACTTAAATCTGTCCAAACAGGAGTCTAGTAGACATCCCGGGTATGATGAAGTTTGAAACATAAAATCATAAATTATAATATAATAAATATAAATAATTGTAAATTATAATAATAAAATGAATTTCCCCACGATTCATTATCGCTCAATTCTGCAAGTGTTCTAATTTACTATCGCTGTTTTCTAGCTGGTCTAAAACCAATTTTGACGTAAAGGGACACTTTTTGGTTGCTATGGACAATCTCAAGTTTCCAGGCAGAAAGAACAGTATATATAATATAAAACTGCATGCTGGGCATGGGCCAAAGCACTGGGGACAAAAGGGATGTGAAATAATTTCATACAGTACTTTAATCTGTAAGATTACTGTACTGTATGTGTTATGATTTTTTTTAAATTTTTTAAATTTGCCGATGGGCTCCGCCCCCGTGCGTCACAACGAGGCTTTGGGCGAAGGACAGAGCCTACAGACACAGCCTACAGGGGGACATCACAGGATCCTGGGGACAAGGTAAGTAACCTGCACCAGGATCCTGCAATGCAATCCCGAGTGTGGCTCAGGGTTACCGCTAATGGTACTGAAATTTAACCCCGAGCCACACTCGGGAAAACCGCCAGGGAGGTTAATAGGGAGAAACAATTTTATCTGTGACACTTGCTGTTTTAATATAGTAGCACACTTTAAAAGCTGGTCTTTCTAAGCTAAGAGCTCATGCACCCTGCAGCTCAAAAAAAAAAAAGCTGCTCTTTTTTTTTGCACGTTTTTTTATTGAGCTTCTTTAAGCTTTTTTGAGCATAAGCGTTTTGTTTTTTTTGTTTTTTTTTCACAAACCCAAACCCTTGATAGTCGGTAAGATGTCACTCCCATCATTGGCGATCTAGATTCAGCAGGGTTCAGGCCAGTTACAGAGCTGCATCTGGCTACAGAGGGAGCGATTCTATAGGGACAGACAGGTGGCGTCTTTATCAATCTTACCATTGGAGATTTGTCTCCAGCAGCAGAATTGCCCATCTGACATCAGCCTATCTTTTACCACTCTGAATTGACAAATCTAATTTTCTGCATTTGCTCCATGTTTTATAAATAAGCCCCTTGGTGTGAAAACCTTTGCTATAATTTGCATGGTGAAGGTAGTACTGGAAATATATTTTATAAATGTTAAACCACTACCCCCTAGAGGTGAAGCACGTCTGCTATCGTTTACTTTGTTCCTGGGAAGAGCATACAGGTAACTTGCTGATCAGTGCCTGGGTTTTGGTCTCATGTACTTAAAACGGCTATGTGTTTTGACTTTGACAACCAATCGGATCTCATTTTTAATTGTTACCTGTGCTAGATGATTGGCCAATAGACTGCATTATTGACTGATTTTATGCAACCCTTGCTGTATGGTCCTGCTCATTTCATATGACCGAATCTTGGAAGTTGCATATCAAATCAGAAAAGTGAAGGTGTTACAGCAGCCAGACAGATTTATACAAGGACCCCGATTCCCCCCAAAAAGAAAAAAAAACAAAAAACATCATTTTAAAAATATGTAAGCAAAATGATTAATTTGCTAAGCTGCAATGATCATCATTTGACATACTATAATTTTTAGTAGTGGGAACCAATAAGAGCTGGAAGACTGTTGTATAGGTTGAAAAAAGACACACGTCCAACCAATAAAGAGAAAAAAAAAAGGAAAACTTTACCCATAGGGAAAATCCCCACTAAAGCATGGTCCACTTTGTTCCAGCAGGGGAGAAAAAAATCCTTCCTGATCCTGGAGGAGGCAATCGGATATTCCCTTGATTAAATACTAGGGTTGCACCGATACTATAGTATCAGTATCAATTATCGATGCCGATAACGAGTATTTGCACAAGTATCGGTACTCGTGCAAATGCACCGATACCTGAAACCGATACTTTCAGGCTCGGCTCATTGAGCTGTCAGCGGGTCTCCCCTGTGTTAACAAAGTCCGGTAATTGGAGCTGTCAAAAAAAAAAAAAAAAAAAAGCAGCTGGCAATGTTTATTACCAACATTGCTCAGCCCCGAAACACTAAAATAAAAAGAAACATTTCTTTTTGTATATTTCTGTTTCTTCATCTGCAGATCAACTGAACAAATGTTCCTTTGTTTAACCCCCTTAACCCTTAAAGCGGGGTTCCACACAAAAATGGAACTTCCGTTTTTCGGAACCCTCCCCCCCCTCCGGTGTCACATTTGGCACCTTTCAGGGGGGAGGGGGGTGCAGATACCTGTCAAAGACAGGTATTTGCACCCACTTCCGGCATAGACTCCCATGGGAGTCTATGCCTCTTCCCGTCCCGACCGCGCTGTCTGCTGGGAACACACAGCTCCCAGGAGAGAGCGGGGACCACTAGGGACGCGCATCGCGACTCGCGCATGCGCAGTAGGGAACCGGGAAGTGAAGCCGCAACGCTTCACTTCCTGATTCCCTCACCTAGGATAGCGGCGGCAGCTGCCGAGAACCGAGCGGGTTCTCGGCGTCCCCTGCCGACATCGCTGGACCCCGGGACAGGTAAGTGGGCATGTATTATAAGTCAGCAGCTGCAGTATTTGTAGCTGCTGGCTTTTAATATTCTTTTTTTTTTTTGGCAGTGTGGGTGAACCCCTGCTTTAATTTACTCTAATCAGCCTTAATTAACTCCCTATTCTCCTTCATTTAATTATTATTTTCCTGCATTTTTTTTTTCTTCACGTCTATTTTATAAACGATAAACAATTAAAACTTTTTTTTGTTTGCTTTGTTAGTGAATATTTTTACACATGTATATTACCATATATTTACACATTTCACATTGAAAAGCGTTAAATTAAAAAAAAATATATATTTAATTTGTAAATAACTTTTCAATGCTTTGTACCATTTGCTGACAGCTGAAGTTAAAACAAAACAGTTGCAGTAGGTATCGGTAATTGGTATCGGCGAGTACTAAAAAAAAAAGTATCGGTACTTGTACTCGTAAAAAAAAAAAATGGTATTGGTGCATCCCTATTAAATACCCCTGGTGGTTTTACCCATAAAATGTTGGCATCCAGTTATGTTTTGGAATAAAATACAATCAGCGCAAATATGTCTAAAATAAAGTGCAAGAATAAACAATAAGACCCTTATCACACTCAGCCCCAGCCGCGTTAGCGGTAAAGCACCGCCAGTTTTAGCAGCGCTTTACCATTATTTTAGCTGCGCTTTTCGGCCGCTAGCGGGGCGCTTTTTAACCCCCCCAGCGGCCAAGTAAAGGGTTAAAAGCTCCCGTGTTGCGGCGCTGCTGAAGCGCTTTGCAGGCACTTCAGCACCGCTGTCCATTCGTTTCAATGGGCAGGGCGTTTTGGGCTCCGTGCATACACCGCTCCCGAACCGCCCCAAAGATGCTGCTTGCTGGACTTTTTCTAATGTCCTGCAAGAACACCGCCCCAGTGTGAAAGCCCAAGGCATGGGAGGTGTTTTTCAGGCGCTACTTTTAGCGCTAAAACTAATGGAAAAACGCCTTCAGTGTGAAAGGGTTCTAATATTAACCAGTGGCCTATATCACAGGCCTAATTTGATTGCTGCCAACACTAGTTAGAACATGTCCAACAGTGGCTCTCTATAAACTCAGATTATTAACACAATGTAAGTGTAGCACAACGTGAAATTAAATTTGTGAAATCAAAACATATTGATAATAATTCTAAACGTAAGTCCAATGTACATCCGTTTTTAACAGTCACTGCTGTGAATGACTGACTATTCCTCCTATGTGGTTAACTCCACGTGACAGTTCAAAATCCAGTGCGTTCAGTGAGCACCACCAATAGACAGAATGCCTGCTCACCTCCCAGCTATGACCCTATTACAGAGTCCATAATCGCTTGATACGAGGTCTTTTGGGATGATGCTGGAACACTCCTGCAGAGAACGCCTTTGGACCACGTTATTCCACTTCTAAAAGCTTGATCATCCATGCATGACCATTAAAACAAAATGGAGAGCCATCTTGCTCTCTGCTACAAATCATTTATTAAAAACCAAACACGAGGATTAAAAACGCTCATAGATAGATGAATACCAAGAATATCATCACGTTGGAAAATTTCTGCTCGATCAGCGCTGTAGATTATAGCGCTGATCAGTGTATTCTGACAGTGGGGAGGTCTCCCTACTGTCATAATAAAAAGATACAGCAGGGAGGATTCCCCAATCCGCATAGAATGTGTGGCTATGGGAATTTTCTTTCTTTCTTTCTTTCCTTCTTTCCTTCTTTCCTTCTTTCCTTCTTTCCTTCTTTCCTTCTTTCCTTCTTTCCTTCTTTCCTTTCTTTCTTTCTTTCTTTTCTTCTTTCTTTCGTTCTCTTTCTTCTTTCTTTCGTTCTCTTTCTTCTTTCTTTCGTTCTCTTTCTTTCTTTCGTTTCTTTCTTTCTTTCTTCTTCTTTCTTTTTCTTTCGTTTTCTTTCTTTCTTTCTTTCTTTCTTTCTTTCTTTCTTTCTTTCTTTCTTTCTTTCTTTCTCTCTTTCTCTTCTTTCTCTCTTTCTCTCTTTCTCTCTTTCTCTCTTTCTCTCTTTCTCTCTTTCTCTTTCTCTCTTTCTTCTCTTTCTCTCTTTCTCTCTTTCTCTCTTTCTTTCTTTCTCTCTTTCTTTCTTTCTTTCTTTCTTTCTTTCTTTCTTTCTTTCTTTCTTTCTTTCTTTCTTTCTTTCTTTCTTTCTTTCTTTCTTTCTTTCTCTCTTTCTTCTTTCTCTCTTTCTTTCTTTCTCTTTCTTTCTTTCTCTCTTTCTTTCTTTCTCTCTTTCTTTCTCCTTTCTCTCTTTCTCCCTTAAATACTCCTGTATAGCCAGCATAAATGCTTTTTCTGAGCTGTGTGTTTTTTTTTTTTTTTTCCTGTAGCGGACTCAACCATTTACTGCTTCTGTGTATGAGCTTTACAGATGCCCAAATATGTTTTAATAGTTGTTTGACTATCCAGCTTTTTTTTGGCATTTTGAAAAAATTATTTGCTGTTTTTATTCACTTTTAAATCGATTTTCTTAAGAGCCCTTTCACGCTGCCAGCGCCCGGGCATCGGCGGTAAAGCGCCGCTAGTTTTAGCGGTGCTTTACCGTAGTTTTTCGGGAGCTAGCGGGGTGCTTTTAACCCCCTGCTAGCGGCCGAATAAAGGGTTCAAAGCACAGCTGCCGAGGCGCTTCGGTGGCGCTGCCCATTGATATCATCTATGGGCAGAGGCGCTTTAGGAGCAGTGTATACACCACTCCTAAAGCGCCTCAAAGCTTCTTGCAGGACTTTTTTTTTTTGACGTCCTGCCAGCACAGCGCCCCAGTGTAAAAGCGCTTGGGCTTTCACACTGGGATTGGAGATGAGGCTTTTTACAGGCACTATTTTTTTTTAGTTCTAAAGTGCCTGAAAAACGCCTCCAGTGTGAAAGGGGTCTTAACCTGAATTGAAAGTGAAGCAATTGGACTGGTTGGAATTTTTAAATGACATTTGATACAGTTCTAGCATGTGATTTTAAGGGGAGGGGGAAATTTAATTGAATAATGTACAATATTTGTAAGTTTCATCAGATTGAGAAAAGCAGCAAATGTGTGAAACAGCAAATGTGTGAAACAAATTGAAGCGTTTCAAACAAGATAGAATTATTAGCATCTAAAAATCTGTGCAAAACTGGTGTGTGCATGTGCCAAGTTTGTTTGTTTGTATTTTCATGTTTTCGACAGTTACATTGTTACGACACTCTTTTTCATAGCATGTCGCCACTTTTTTTGAGTTTGTGTCTGAAACGGGAAGAAAAGCTCAGTTCCCATCATCCAGAGGGAGAATGGGATGTTATCTGTGCTATCAGTCTGTATGATGGGGGTGGTGGGGACACAGACCTCATCTTCATGTGTGTCAGGTAGAGCTGCACGATTAATCAGTAAAAAATTGCAATCTCGATTCAACCACCCTCACAATCTTCACGCAGAATTTCCCGATTTCATTCATGTAACAAGTGTAGAGAGTTCTCTGCTCACTCAGCTGTCAAAAGAAAAAAAACGGGCAGCCTGCCAAGTTTTTCACAACATTGTGCTAGAAGGTATAGATGAATGGGATTATATTCACGGTGGTCTCACCTTATCCCCTGAGGAAGCCATCATTGGCGAAACATGTTGGGATTTAACATCTGTTCATGACCACCTTTTCTCTCTTGGGACACCAGCAACCCAATACATGTCATGTATATGCTCCACGTTGATTTTAATTGTTTTTTTTTCCTTCTTTTGTATTAATAAAGATAGTGTGTGTGTGTGTGTGTGTGTATATATGTGTGTGTGTATATATATATATATATATATATATATATATATATATATATATTAATTAATAATTTTTTTTTATTACTTCTTATTTATGTACTATTTGTTTTAGCACCGTTCTAATCCATTCCTCTATACCTATTTCTGCTACACAGGTTGAGGTGCATGATATTATAGAGCCACTCGGATTATATCCAATTGTCTGTGCTAGTAGATAACTATAAACATTGTAACTTTTCGTTCTTAGATCAAAGGAATGAACACTCTGTAAATAATGAAAGTTTAACCACTTAAAGACTAAACCTTTTTTCTGACACTTGTTTCTTACAAAGTTAAAATCAGTATTTTTTGCTAGAAAATTTCTTGGAACCCCCAAACATTTATATATTTTTTAGCAGAGACCCTAGGGAATAATATGACGATTGTTGGAATATTTTATGTCGCACTGTATTTGCGCAGCGGTCTTTCAAACACATTTTATTTGGAAAAAATACACTACAATGAATTAAAAAAAAACAAAAAAACTAAACAGTAAAGTTAGCCCAATTTTTTTGTATACTGTAAAAGATGTTAGGCCGTGAGAATCGTGATCTTTATTCTAAGCACAAAAATCGTGATTCTCATTTTAGCCAGAATCGTGCAGCTCTAGTGTCAGGTACTGGACTGCAAGTTAGGCAAATGATCCCTCAGCAAGAAAAAGAGATAAAAGTGTTAATTGGTTGTACTTTGGGATCTCAATAGTTCCTCCTTTTTAAAACTGTTACCCTGGCCTTTTCATGACTCTGGAATGCTTTTTGAAGAAACGGGTCTGTGAAAAGCTCCGGACTGCCAAATTCCTCTTTGAGGTCTCATGTACGGATCTGTAGAAGTTAAATTGCTCATTCGCTATCATTGCTGTTAAATTTCCAAGAATCCATCCAATTATTACCTTATTTCCAAGCATTGGTGTTACCCATAACCACTTAATAAAAAATAATGTTCTTTTAGCGAGGGACATACATTCCACATTAATGATTACGCTACCAAAATTATTGTGCGCTGTAAGCTGCCTCTAGCATTGCTCCTGTTTCTTCTTGCTGGAGGCTGCCATTTTGCTGAAGCCTGTGAGCAGCAGTAAATATTTTAGACCGTCAGCAGATTGGCATAGAATGCATTAAGGTGAGAAAACTTTTACCTTTACAACCCCTTTAATGCAACTAGTGTTAATATCCGAATTTGACAGAACATACTGACAGGAGAAGAGAGCAGAGAGGTGACCTTTTCAGTCTGTTGCCGCTTTACAGGCTGAGGTCTGGGAGGAGATTTCGCTGTGGTGCTTAAATACACTAGAGCTCCTTGGAACACTAGGGCTTCTTCAGAGGTTGCTAGGAGGAATTCCTTCAGTAATAAGGGAATTCTGCCTGTCAGATAAGTGAACACTCGCACTGACACCATTGTTTTTTCCAGCTATCTGTAAGGGGTAACTAGTGGTTGTACCTGAACTCCCATCTGACAACACTTTGGCGCTATGGATGTCATCAGGATGATGTCATTGCTCTATAGAATTCAGCAGGTTGTTTGGTAGTTTTCCAGTCACATGCCTGCATAAAAAAGAAAAAGAAATTCCCCCTTCAAGTCAATGGCATAATGAGATAGTATGCACCGCACATTATGAAAGACTTGCCTTGAAATGAACCCTTCTGATAGCACGCTGTCACCGATGACCGTGCTTCATATTTCACCCAGTCGTCCTTCCGGGTTCATGGGCTCCGGCCATTCGAATGGCAGAGCTGTGATGACGTCACTCCCGCATAGGCTCACAGGAGCCACTGCTCTGAATATATGGAATACTCGGTATGCCGTCCATTCAGGGCACAGTGCGCAGAAATGGTGACTATCTCCTAAATGGTGCACATTTAGGAGGTCTTCCTTGTACCCAGAGGTAATTTTTATTATAATATAATAAAAAATACCGCGCTGGAGCAATAAAATAGAGCAGCAGTAAACAGTGCGACAACACAAATTAACAATAATAAAAATAAACTGCGCTAAATGTCCTTTAGTGGATATTGACATAAATATGGAGTATAAATGGTATAGTCCAAATATCGCTTAGAGTGAGAGAAAACTCCCCAGATATGTGGTACAACATACGTGGGAATAATTAATAATCCAAAAAGATTCGACCATAAATTGCCCTTACCAGAGCGCAAAATATATTGAGCAGACGGCTTAAACCCAGCCAGGTCTGGCTGGGTTTAAGCCGTCTGTCAATATATTTTGCGCTCTGGTAAGGGCAATTTATGGTCGTGATCTTTTTGGATTATTAATTATTCCCACGCATGTTGTACCACTTGGAGGATCTGGGGAGTTTTCTCTCACTCTAAGCGATATTTGGACTATACCATTTATACTCCATATTTATGTCAATATCCACTAAAGGACATTTAGCGCAGTTTATTTTTATTATTGTTAATTTTTATTATAAACTTATTTGTAGGCACCAAGTAGTATTTCCTCCTGCTTTGAAAGAAAATGAAATAATGTTATAAAATTAGAATTTATCTCTATTCTCTGTTTAGAAAATATAAAAAAATAACCTAATAGAAAGAAATTAAAATATTTTATATATTAATAAAACAATGTTTGTGTGTGTGTGTGTGTGTGTGTGTATGTATGTGTAAATATATATATATATATATATATATATATATATATATATATATATATATATATGTATGTGTGTATATATATATATATATGTATGTATGTGTGTATATGTGTATATATATATATATATATATATATATATATATATATATATATATATATATATATATATATATATATATATATACATATATACACATATATATACATATATATATATATATATATACACACACATATATTTATATATATATACACACACATATACATATATATATATATATATATATATATATATATATATATATATATATACACACACACACACACAAACATTGTTTTATTAATATATAAAATATTTTAATTTCTTTCTATTAGGTTATTTTTTTATATTTTCTAAACAGAGAATAGAGATAAATTCTAATTTTATAACATTATTTCATTTTCTTTCAAAGCAGGAGGAAATACTACTTGGTGCCTACAAATAAGTTTATAATAAAAATTAACAATAATAAAAATAAACTGCGCTATATATATACATACATACATACATACATACATACATACATACATACATTATTATAATATCAAAATTAGTGTGCGTGCGCAATGGGCCATCAGTGTTTACATATGCAACGATGAATGTGTTTTTGTTGAGCCCAGTTTGCTCCATTGCAGTGCAAAAAAAGTGAATGCATTGCAACTCTAGTTAATGACTGCATAAAAAAAAAAAAAAAAAAGCTTTATAAATAATGTTACAAATGTATGCAAATGCAAGGGAAAATATATCGCAATGTATAGGAATCCCAGTGAAATAGCGTGTGCGTTAAACCACAAAGCATGTGTTTTTGGCACATTACTTAACAAGCCTTTTTCTTCAAGAAATTCAACAAAAATCACATTACTAAGTATTGTATGTGTCTACAAAAACCTGAAAATGTGTATCGGACTGTGAACTATCCGGAATAATGGAAATAAGTCTGTTATGGAAGCGCGGAAAGGTAACCTTCTTTCATATCTCCGCCTATTTCGACCATATTTCATCCTCCATAGATAACAACAAACTGGCTGTATAGAATGCCCATACATTCCAGTACCAAGAATTTGGCTGCACAGAAGAGCTTGCAGTCTAATTGCTGCGGCTTGAACTAAAAGGTCACGCTATTGTGTTTTTTGTTTTTGGGACTTCAGGATTGCGTTTTTTTTTTTTTTTTTTTTTCTTTTTCTTTTACAACACTCCATTTTAAAACTTCTGGGCAGCCTCTAATTTATTTGTGTCCTTTTTTTAAAGACATTAACCCTCCTGAGAGGGGGTGAAAATGTTATATGGGTGACCGCTTTGCCTTTTGTTTGAACTCTTCCGAAAAAAAAAAAAAATTCCCTGCGGACAAACCTGTCTATAAAGTAAGTCTATTATTTCTTTTTTGATGCACAAACATGCTGCCCCCTTTGCCTCTCCCCCTCCTGCAGCCATGTAATCCCCCCCCCCCCCCCCCCCCGCTGTGTATCGGGGCGAATCTTCCCCTGCAGGGGATTGTGGGAATGTTTCAGTCCTGGCTCACCCCTGGAGCCAGATAATAAGCGGCTTCAGAAAGCAGACCCCAGGAGCTTGGCTATGCAGGGCCAGGAACAGTAGGGAACCCCTTGTCTTTGTAAAGGGGCCTTGCACAATCCTTCCTTATTTCCCTCCACTTGAAAGATTTCTCCCCCCTCCCTTCCCATCGCTACATCCAGAGATGAAAACAAGCAACACTTTTCACTTGGTGCGTGTTGTATGTTTGTGTCTGTGGGGTTGCGTTGTCCATATAGTGAGCCTCATTGCACAATGGCCTTTCAGTACCTGCAGTGCATGCTGACAAAGGCCGCTCTTCTAGCCCCGGCTTCTCACTGCGGCCCCCTGCTGGTCTTTGAGAACGCCACAATCATTCATCCCAAGGACTGGCACTGCTTTTGGGCAAATATTTCTGGGTTCTCTTTTCACTAATCATTCTTTTTAAGCCAGGATGAGGCCCAGACTTTTCTGCTGTGTTTGGGCAACTGTGTATTTATTTATTTTTTTTTTACTTCAATACGAGTCGAATTGAAATGCATGGGAGGTTTGCGTGCAGTTCCATTCCATAAAACGGTTTTCATTTTTATTGGTGTTGTCCTGTACCTAAAGAATAACTCAAGCCGTTTTTTTTTTTTTTTTTTTTTTAGGGCTGGGAAAATTTAAAGATTAATTCCTCGATTTAATCGTTAAATTTTTTTGATCGATCAATTTTTTTTTGATCGGTACTCGCCTCTCCGCCGGCTTCCGGGTCTTCAGGGAGTTCCATCGGAGATCCGGTGACGTCACAGACATCGACGTCACCGGACTCCTCCCCCCTTCCCCAAGTGCCTCCGTCTGCTAACGAAGGGAAGGGGGAGGAGTCCAGGGACATCACGGACATCGACGTCACCGGACTCCTCCCCCCCTTTCTCAAGTGCCTCTGTCTGCTAACGAAGGGAAGGGGGGAGGAGTCCGGTGACGTCACGGACATCGACGTCACCGGACTCCTCCCCCCTTCCCCAAGTGCCTCCGTCTGCTAACGAAGGGGAGGGGGAGGAGTCCAGGGACATCATGGACATCGACGTCACCGGACTCCGACGTCACCGGACTCCTCCCCCCTTCCCCAAGTGCCTCCGTCTGCTAACGAAGGGAAGGGGGGAGGAGTCCGGTGACGTCTATGTCATAAATTGAGGAAGACGGATTCTAACGATTTGATTGATCTCACTGGTCAAAGTATTCAGATAAACATCTATGTAAATCCTTGACTTATCTATGAAAATCAACATATCTGAGGGCTTTCCTGGCTGTTAGTTTGACGATGAACTGACATTGATTGGTTATCCAGCAATCAAGAAACATTTATGATGAGGGCACTTTTTTTTCCAAAGAGCTGACACTTTGCTGTCTCAGCAGGTGATGGATGTCTCTGGCTCTCCATCGGTCCCCTTGATGCACAACGGTGCTATTTAAATAGACTGTAGGGTGACGCCGTAGCCCCGCCCCGCTGAGGAAGTTCTGATTGAACGTAACGCGTACGGGGGAGGAGCTATGCATGACGTCAGCTAAAAGTAGTTGGATCTGTATGTGCATTATAATTAATCCAAATCGATTAATCGAACACGAAAATTTTAATCGGTAACAGCCCTACTTTTTTTTTTTTTTAATACACTATATTGTCAGAAGTGTTGGATCTCCTGCCTTTAAGCCTCGTATACACGGTACGATTGTTGGCAGGGGATTGTCTGTTGACAGACTGTTGTCCTAAAATCTTACCGTTAGTACGCTCCTTTTGACAATTGTTCAACTTTTGGCCAACGAATGTTGGATGACAGGCTAGTAAATTTTCGTCGGAAAGCGTTTTGACGTCACATTTTCGGATGGTCAGTACACAAATCCGTCACACAGAAGTTGAAAGTACAAACACACATGCTGGGAATCAATGCTCACCAAACACGAAATTAGCAGAAGGGGCCCAAACGGTGGCGCTCAAGAGCTGAAAATTCCTTGTGGTACGTCACAACGTTCGTGTTTGTGGCACGACAATTGTGTAATGTTGGCATGCAAGACAAGATCCTGGCACACGCCCCTTTTGACAAAAATCAGACGCTCGGTTGGCCAACAATCGTACCGTGTGTACGAGGCTTTATGCCGCATACACACGAGCAGAATGTGCGACAGAAAAAGCCTGGAAACTTTTCATCGTATATACTGATCGTGTGTAGGCCTCATCGGACTTTTTTTTTCGAAAAATCTGACGGACCTAGAAATAGAACATGTTCTAAATATTTCTAACGGACCCAATTTCGATCGGGAAAACCGCTCGTCTGTATGCTGGTCCGACGGACCAAAAAAGACGCATGCTCTGCAGCAAGTACAAGACGGAAGCTACTGGCTATTGCACTTCCTTTTTCTAGTCCCGTTGTACGTGTTGTACGTCACCTCGTTCTGGACGGTCGGACTTTGGGTTGACCGTGTGTAGGCAAGACTGATTGAATGGAATTCCATTGGAGAAACTGTCTGAGCTTATTATGATGGCTAATCCGGTCGTGTGTACACGTCATTAGACACACATGAACTTTAATGGCATCCCAGTCTTAGTCTGTAGGGTTCAATATTGAGTTGGCCCACCCTTTGCAGCTATAACAGTTTCATCTCTTCTGGGAAGGCTGTCCACAAGGTTTAGACCACTTTCTCATTGGGGCGTTTTTCAGGCGCATTTGGGCTCAAAATAGTGTCTGTAAAGCGCCTGAAAAACGCCTTCCCTGCAGCCCCAGTGTGAGAGCCCGAGTGCTTAACGCTGGGGCGGTGCGTTTGCAGAACATTAGAAAAAGTCCTGCAAGCAGCATTTTTCGGGCGGTGCGGGAGCAATGTGTTCACCGCTCCTCCACCACCCCTGCCATTGAAATCAATGGACACTACTGCCGAAGCGCCTGCAAATCGCCGCTTAAGCGGTGATTTACAGGCGTTTTTAACCCTTTGCCCACTAGTGGCAGAAAAATGCTGCTTTACCGCTAACGCCCCCCCCCCCCCCCCACACACACACACACCCCCAGTGTGAAAGTAGCCTTATGAGTGTGTCTATGGGAATGTTTGACCATTCCTCCAGAAGTGCATTTGTGAGATCCGGTACTGATGTTGGACAAGAAGGCCTGGCTCACAGTCTCTGCTCTAATTCATCCCAAAGGTGTTGAGTTCAGGACTCTGTGCAGGCCAGTCAAGTTCCTCCAACCCAAACTCTTATCCATGTTTTTATGGACCTTGCTTTGTGCTCTGGTGCGCAGTCATGTTGAAACAGGAAGAGACCATCCAAAAACTGTTCCCACAAAGTTGGGAGCATGAAATTGTCCAAAATGTCTTGGTATGCTGACACCATAAGAGTTCCCTTCACTGGAACGAAGGGGCCGAGCCAAACCGCTGACAAACAACCCCACACCATAATCCCCCCTCCACCAAATGGTTTGGGCCAGTGAACAAAGCAAAGTCCATAAAGACATGGATGAGCGAGTTTGGGGTTGAGGAACTTGACTGGCCTACACAGAGTCCTGACCTCAACCTAACTCGCTCATCCATGTCTTTTATGGACCTTACTTTGTGCTTGGTGTGGGGTTGTTTTTCAGGGGTTGGGCTTGGCCCCTTAGTTCCAGAAAAGGGAACACTTACCAGGACATTTTGGACAATTTCATGCTCCCAACTTTGTGGGAACAGTTTGAGGATGGCCTCTTTCTGTTCCAACATGACTACGGACCAGAGCACAAAGCAAGATCCATAAAGACGTGGATGAGAGATTGGGGTGGAGGAACTTGACTGGCCTGCACAGAGTCCTGACCTCAACCTGATAGAACACCTTTTGGATGAATTGGAGTGGAGACTGAGCCAGGCCTTCTTGTCCAACATAAGTGCCTGACCTCACAAATGCGTTTTCTGGACTTCGCATAGACACAGTCCTAAACCTTGTGGACAGCCTTCTCAGGAGAGCTTTTATAGCTGCAAAGGACTAAGACTGGAATGCCATTAAAGTTCATGTGCGTGTAAAGGCAGGTGTCCCAATATTTTTGGTAATATAGTATATATCAAAACCAAAAATGTATTGCAGCTTACTAGTCCTTGGCATGGCGGCTGCATTCCTGTTTTTGTGGTAATTTTTTTTTTTTTTTGTCAAACTTTTTGTTTGCTTTACCTTCTGATAATCCTGCAAATAACAGACTTTCTGAGTGACTGTCACTCCTTCACTGTATCTATGGATGGACCCATGGTTGTCACCCTGTACTGCTTCCAATATGGACTACAAACATGTCTGTATCTCTTCATCTCCGTTACATGGGAGGCCGGGGGTTATTGGTAGTTTACAGAAGAGAGCTATTAACCATTTCCCATCCCAACCATCGTCAAATGACGTCCGCAGGAGGGACCTCCCATCCTGGGGGGCATCATATGACGTCCTCGGCTTCCTGGCCGTCTAGGGGGCTCACTCGGGGGCTGATGCGTTTTCCTGGTGGCCGCGATGTCCGCCGGGCACTCGTGATTGCCTGATAACAGAGCAGGACCGTAGATCTGTGTGTATGTAAACACACAGATCCACGTCCTGCCAGGGGAGAGGAGACAGATCTGTGTTCCCAGTACAGAGGAACACAGATTGGTCTCCTCCCCTTGGGAGTCCCCTCCCCCTACGGTTAGAATCACGCCCTAGGTAACACAACTCCTTGATCGCCCCCTAGTGTTAACCCCTTCCCTGCCAGTGACATTTATACAGTAATCAGTGCATTTTTATAGCACTGATCGCTGTATAAATGTGAATGGTCCCAAAATAGTGTCAAAAGTGTCCGATATGTCCGCCGCAATGTCACAGCCATGATAAAAATCGCAGATTACCGCTATTACCAGTTAAAAAAAAATAAAAATGCCATAAATCTATCCCCTATTTTGTAGACGCTATAACTTTTGCGCAAACCAATCAATATACGCTTATTGAAATTTTTTTTTACCAAAAATATGTAGAAGAATACATATCGGCCTAAACTGAGGAAAAATTAGTTTTTAAAAAAAGAAAATTGGGATATTTATTATAGCAAAAAGTAGAAAATATTGTGTGTGGGTTTTTTTTTTTTTTTTTTTTTTACTTGTCACTCTTCTTTTGTTTATAGCGCAAGAAATAAAAACCGCAGAGGTGATCAAATGCCACCAAAAGAAAGCTCTATTTGTGGGGGACAAAAATGATAAAAATGTAATTTGGGTACAGTGTTCCATGGCCGCGCAATTTTCATTCAAAGTTTTACAGTGCTGAAAACTGAAAATTTGGCCTTGGCAGGAATGGGGTGAAAATGCCCGTTATTGAAGTGGTTAAAGCCTAACTCTAGGTTTGATATCTGATTTTGGCTGGATCAACAAGGGGGGGGGGGGGCTCTGTGCACCTCATTTGTGTGAATGGAGGATTCGGATTGTATTTTTTTTTTTTTTTCTTTGTTTGTTTTTTTTGTTGTTTTTGTTTTTGTTTTGGCCAGTCATCTAAATATTTTTTTCCTGGCATTCCCCTTTAACTGGCAGGTTACGGACAATTGAGGATTGATTTCATTATCCATTCATGTGATTAGATTTATGAAGACAAATTTGTGTGTGTGTGTGGTTTGTTTTGTTTTTTGTTTTTTAATCCTTAAAACCCAACTCTAGCCCCTTTTTTTTTTTTTTTTTTTTTTTTTTTTTTTCCCCTAAACTTTTATTTATTTATTTATTTTTGCTAGTTTTGTATATAATGTAGAAGAGTGGCCTTGGTTTCTGCATACAGCCCAGTGACTTGCACAGTAAGCTGGGACTTGTAGTGAATGTCTGCAGGTTGTCGATCCATCATCCGTGTGTACATGGGAGAAGTGTGGGCAGGCCGGAGAGACGTCCTGTCCTAATGATGAGCCTTTAATCTGATCAGCTAGTGAGGAGACAGAGCGGCTCCATATCCATTACATCCCCTGATTGGTGAGAATTAGAGCAATCTGCACATTAGCAAATTGAATCCATCATGGCTCAAATAATGGCGCTTTGTGTGCGTTTACATATATTATTGCTGTTATGGATGGGTGATGGATCAGGCTGGCTTGTCCTGCGTGTGCTTCCTTTTCAGACATGGCTAAGAAAATATTTTTATTTGGTTATAATTGTGTTTTGTGAGATGAGAAGAGCTTGCAATCTGCATCATGTAATAATTAGGTTATGTGCCCGTACCCAGGACAGCTAACTGCTACATTAGGCTGGCGCTGGGCCAAGCGTGACTTCAGCAGCTGAAGCCGCTGTTTACTTATTAGGAGTTACCGGGAGCTCTACAGCGTCTCTAGGTGCCTGTTGTCTGCAGCTTAGGAAAGTAAAAGCCAATCTGAAATATATAATCTATATTCTATATAATTTTATACTTCTACACCATACTGAATGCTTTCGGAAAAAGAAGGGTTAATGGAAAGTAAATGAACAGAAGAGAAATCCAAATCAATATTTGGTGTGACCGCCCTTTGCGATCAATTCTTCTCGGTACGCTTGCATGCAGTTTTTGAAGGAACTCGGCAGGTAGGTTGTTCCAAACATCTTGGAGAACTAACCAGATCTACTGTGGATGTAGGCTGCCTCAAATCCTTCTGTCATTTCATGTAATCCCAGACAGACTGAATGATGAGATCAGGGCTCTGTGGGGGCCACACCATCACTTCCTTGATCTTCTTTACACTGAAGATCGTTCTTAAATCGGTAGTAAACTCAGTGAAGAAAATGGCACGTAATGTGAAGCTTGCGTTCAAACCAAGCCCTCCAGTGGCACTGTCACCGCTGACAGAGCTTCCTTCTGGGTTGGCGGGCTCTGGTCCTTTGGATGAGCCACAACGTCAGCCCCGTGCATGCGCGTGGGAGCTGCTGTTCACAGCACAGGGCTCTGTGACATCACTGGGGGCTTCACAATTAAATATCTCCTATACGGTGCAAGTTTAGGAGATATTTACTGTACCTATAGGTAAGCCTTACCTATAGGTGAAAATCAACCAAGGGAGTTTACTCCCAATTTAAAGCGTATGTAAATCCTCACCTTGTAAAACAATTTATCCAGTTTAAAATTAGAAATGAAAGGCAAAACATTTGTGTCTACATATAAACAAAAATTATAAATGCCTACCCCCCCCCCTCCTTTTTAGAAGTGATCACATATTCTCTGTTCTCAGCTGCGTAAGAGCTGGGGGAAGGAGAAACAGCATTACACTGAGCTTCCCAGTGAAAGGCTGTGTAGGGGGAGGCTGTGTCGGGACAAATTTGATCATTGGAGGAGAGTAGCCTGAGTTCCCAGCATGCCAAAAACTTGCAAGGAACCTTGCAAATGAGTGAAGCATGGTGGAGGTTCCTTGCAAGTTTGAGGCTGCATGTCTGCAAATGGAGTTGGAGATTTGGTCAGGATCAATGGCTAGATTGTCCCCAATACTGAGAAATACAGGCAGATATTTATCCATGTCATACCATCAGGGAGGCGTGTGATTGTCCCCAAATATATTCTGTAGCAGGACAACGTCCCCAAACATACAGTCAATGTCATTAAGAACGATCTTCAGTGTAAAGAAGATCTGTGGTTAGTTCTCTAAGATGTTTTGAACAACCTACCTGCGGAGTTCCTTCAAAAACTGTGTACAACTGTACCTAAAGGAATTGAATTGAAAAATTATTACTGTTTTGAAGACAAAGGGTGGTCACACCAAATATTGACTTGATATTTGGATTTCTCTTCTGTGTGTTTTTTTTTTTTTTTTTTTCTGGAGGCCTTTAGACTGGATCTCTAACCTGGGGCTTGGTGGTCATCAAAGTAGACTGCCACTAATGTGGTGATATTGAGATTGCCATTCTCGGCATCAATATAATGTAAATGCAGGACAATGTGGCGATTCCTCCCCCCAGGGGACAGGCCCATGACACCAAGCACTCCTGGATATGGTCTGAATCTCACTAGGTGTCAATCAACCTATTAGAAGACTGATGCTGGACCATGTAGCAGATGAGTCTGAGTGGGACATCATCGGCATGTGAGCACAAATGCATTTTAAACAAAATAAAAAAATGTAATTGCATAAATATTTACCATTGGGTACAAATGTTTTAAATACCTTGTTGCTAAATTTTAGTTTGAAAATATAGAAGTACATGAGAGCAACCATTTTTATTTCCAACTAAATACAAAAGGGCAGTGACTGTTTTACTGCTCCCCTCCCTCTCTCAAGCCTACTAGTTGGGTTCTTTTTAAACCCCATCTAGATATCTTCTCTTCTACAGAACAGTCAAAAAATAGACTAGATCCTTGCTTGAACTAGCTGAAAACGGACAGATCTGATTTGGTATTACTGTCTACGTTTGTATGTTGTAACCAAGCGCCATGATCTCGCCTACAGAGGCCAGTGAATGGTTTAACGCTTCTGTCTACCAAATAGTGAAATATCAGTTTTTGGTGGAACGGCCTTCTGTTTATCAACTATTCACTTTTTTCTAAATAAAAAAACCGTAGTTCACCTTTTTAGCAGTAGCTTTATTCAGATCAGTATTTCTGCATATGCGCTTGTGGCTCCCTACAAAAGATGTGATCAAGTGATTTATCCTCAGAAGTTTAGGTTGAAAGCCTAGAGCATAAAATCTCGCTATCACAAAGCTGAGATCTCAACTTTCATCCAGTGCGCACTGTTGTGTCTATATTGTCTGTCAGTGGAAATAATTAACCCCGTATAATATAGAACGGCTGCTTCTCTTCCCTTCCTTGTCAGCGCGGGACAGGCCGGATGAAGGCAATAGTATAAAGGGGTCATTGTCCTTGGGGAACAATACATGAGTGTACAGGCTGTAGGGGGGGAAGGGGGCACTCCTACATGATATAGGCTGAGGGTGCGGGGACCGTTGGGTGGCTCTTCAAGCTGGTATGGGCTGAGAGAATCGCACGAACTATAGGGATATTGATGGGTACAGGAGTGGGTGTGTGGTAGAACTAGAGTTGGAGGAAATGTAGGTCAAATCTTGGCTGGTTATTGGTTTCCTATTTTACTTTTGCCAAACTATCTTGGTTTAAAATGCAGCTATAAACTATACTAAACTATACCTTATTTCTTAGTTTTGAGTACAGTGGAGTTTTTTTTTTTTGAATACCTATATTACCTGTAGCGACTTGTACCTACATTGAGTTGACTTTACACTTCTCAGTATCTGTAGGCAGGCTTATGTACCCATAGATGTCAGAATATTGTCTTCCTTACCAAGCCTGTTAATGGACAGCAGAAGACACCACCTGCCCATGATCATGGACCATGTTGGACATTGTTCCCCATTTCCTTTAAGGGCTGTGGGTAAGTGGTGTCTTCTGCTGTCCATTACCAAACAGAGGGAACAATGCCCAACATTGCCTATGCTAGTGTCTGTTAATGGACAAGCAGAAGACACCACCTGCTCCTAGTCCTTAATAAATGGGCATTTGCCATGTTGGACATTGTTCCTTGTGTCTGTTAATGGACATCAGAAGATGCCACCTACCCATAGTCCTTAAGTAATGTTGGGTAGGGTGGCAGCTCCTAGTCCTTAATAAATGGGCATTGGCCATGTTGGACATTGTTCCTTGTGTCTGTTAATGGACATCAGAAGATGCCACCTACCCATAGTCCTTAAAGCGGAGTTCCACCCAAATTTTTAACTTAATCTTACCTCCTTCAGTTAATTGCATAGATGTTCAAATGCCACACAGAATTTTTTTTTTATTGCTGTAATTACCTTTATATTGTACTTTATTGTGGCACTTCCTGTCTCTCCTCCCATGGGAGTAGGCGTGTTTATTACCTTTCCCTGGCGCCGCACTGTCTCCTGGGAGCTTAGTGTCAGGCTTCCCAAGATTCAGTGTGGAAACAATGATCATGCACGTGAACAAGCTGTGAATGAACAGCATTCACCGCATCCAGGAAATCGATGCTTGTGGGCTTCACATGCCCACAAGCAAGATGGAAACAGCCAGCATCACATTTTTTAAGTTATTCTTCAGTACGAAAACAGACAGAGGCGGAAATATTACACCCAAACTGTGAGTATTCTTTTGGGATTAGCAAAGTGTCTCAATGACCTAAAAAAAAAAAAAAAAAAAAAAAAAAAAAAAGATTGGTCGCCCGACTCCCGCTTTAAGTAATGTTGGGTAGGGTTGGCAACAAGAGTGTATCCATTGATCTCAAGACTGTCATTCATGTGTTTGGCCAGATTATAGCAAGTGCTCTGATGAGGCTCTGATGAGGAGATTAAGGCAACAGGCCAGATCTCTTGTCATCTTCAATGCTTGTGCTTCTGTCACCCCATTAATCCTGTTAGTGATGACAACTCTTATGGCCGTTTTTCAATGCTGCCTTAATCTGCAAGATGTTGCTTCCTATTTAGTGATCAAGATTCATCGACCAGCTAAGGCACAACTTCTATTAGGGAAGCAGTGGATTGGCTAGTATGATGTGGCCCTCTAAAAGCACAATTCCAGCATTACTTTCTCTTCCTAAATTTCACTGTCCAGCATTTTTTTTTACAAAGAAATGCATTACTCGCCCTATTCCTGATGTTGTCCCCCGCAGACTTGTCGCACCGCAATTCAGTGCCCGCCCTCTTCTGGGTTAAATTACACCCTGGGGTGTCAATAACACGCCCTCCCGGGGCTACATCATCCCCATGACTAAGCTCTGAGGGGTGTAGTGAAACGCATTGGGGACATGGCCTGGTTGGAGTCCAGGCTGAGGTTGCCACACAAACACCTCAGGGATGTCATGGAGTATAGGAGGACTTCCTCTTCACTCTGAGCCATTGCAAGAGCGGGGACGAGCTCCCTCCCGAACCGGCACTCCCAACGGTGGATGTCAAAGGACTTGCACCTCTACCGATAGAGCCTGAGCAACACACAATGGGTCACATATCGAAATACCCTGCCATACTTAGGGTTAAATGAATGGACCGAATTGAAATACATCTTTCTACATACGTTGTAACTTTATCTGCGGTCTTTTGTCTTTTCTAAATCTATTCAAAGTGAATTTATAATGCTTGTCTAAGAGATCAGAAAAAAAGGGGGCAGAGGGCTGAAATTACACTTTGCAGAGCTCAGTGAGGAGAGCCCTGAGAGCTGATTGGAGGGAAGGGACACGCCTCCCTTCACACAGGAACAGAGCTGAGACAAGTGCACACTATAGAGGGATAGGCTTTGCTCATATTTCATGTTTGAGGTTTACAACCACTTAAAGCTGGTCGTGCACTTGAAGATTTCTCGGGTTGATATATTCCATGTATTCCCCCATCTACATTAACCTGATTGGACAATTCTCACGCTGCTGGCTATTTTTCTCACAGCGGACATCGCTGGCTGCCGTATACCTGAACAGTGACTGCAGCTGATTTGGGTGCAATCACTCTTCGGCTGATTTATTTATTTTTTTTCAACCTGATCTTACAATTGAAGCTTGTCAAGCAGGGTGGTGTCAGTATAGCCATTCATGAGCCCATTTATACTATGGGGTTGATTTACTGAAAGAGTCCTTTTTACATGGGGATCAGGTTTTTCAGGTGGACTCGATCGGACTCTCCATTCACCCCTATGGAGCGGCAGATGTCAGTGGTGAAATGCACGATGACATCCGCTGCTATCTGCTCAGATCCTGTCCGCCCAATCCAGACGGATGGTGATCCTATTTTCCATCCGACTGGCGGATCGGATAATCATCTGATTTCCATATAAAGGAGAGCAAGACTCTGTCCGTCTCCGCTCTGCACAGTGAGCGGAGACGGGCCTGTCATCCGCCTGCTCAGCGGGGATCAGCAGAGCGATCCCCCGCTGAGCAGAGTGGAGTCCACCGAGCGGACCGCCCGTGTGAAAGGACCCAAACTGGAGAGTGGCTACCATGCACAGCTGCACCAGATTTGCAATCTGCTTCTAACTTTAACTTGTTTTAATTAAAGTGTTACTAAACCCACTACAGTAAAATCACTCTGTACATGCAGTAAAGCATGCTTGGTATACTCACTGTGGAACCTAAGGGGTTAATCCTCTGCATTGTCTAAAAAGGCTGTTTGATCCTGTCTTCTCTCATTCTTCCTCCTTCCACTGTCCCCAAACCATCTTCCTATAGAAGACTTGCCAGCACTCTGCACATGCTCAGTTTGATGTGTATAACTAGAGTTCCGTTTTTTTTCTCTTGTGAGGGTACATGTGATCAGCACAGGGCCAATCGGCACTGTCCAGACAGAGGGTCAGGGGTCTTGCCTCATAGGACGGTCAGAGGAGAATGAAAACTCCTCCTACAAGAATTAACCAGATACTGATAGATGTTATAAGACTGCTATATACTGCCTCCCCGAATACGGCAAAAGATACTGCTAACCAACCTGTCGGGGGAACAGAAAGACCTATCTCACCCATAGCTCTTGCCTCCCTAGTAAGCCATTCATCCTTCCTCTCCATTGACATAAACTTGTGCGTTCAGCAGAAAAGGTTTACAGGATCAGGGCTCTCTGGGGGGTTTTTTTGCCTGACGGGAGAGGGATGATCTCTGCAGGTCTGACCTCCTTCTAAAATCTATGGCCAGCTTTACATAACACACCAGAATTATGTGTCAGCAACTTGCAGTTCACCAACAGCTGGAGAACCACGTTGGCCCAGCCTGGTGCGGAAATCCGAGTGTGATCTAAGCCCGGCCGTCTCCAGTTCTGTGCGTTTTTACACAGTGTTTATGGCACAAGCGTGATGTCATGTATTTCAGAGGCATTGATCCTCTGGCTCTGGGATTGTATTACATAGCACGATTTGCCACCTCTTGTAAATTTCAGAGGCCTTTGAAGATGGCTGGAGGAAAGATCCGGCATGACTATTTAGCAAATGTGTTCCCTAGCATTTTTAGAGTTTGGCCTAAAGAGACCCTGTCACCAACATAAAAAGATTGCATGCTAAGCACAGGGTAATCCTATTTTCATTGCAGCTTTTTTTTTTTCTTGACATCAACAATAATTTTTTCATTCCCTTGCAGTGTGCCCCTGAACTTGCTAGAGAAATTCTACTCCAGAACATTCCATAGCACAGCTTCCTTGCTCCTTGCACATCATAGCCCTCTTCTTCTTCTGCTGGCCTAGCTCTTTTGTCCCTCACTTACCTATGTAACCTTTATATAGCAGACGAGGAAGCACTGATGGTAAATACTATAGAGCAGGGGTGTCCAACACCAATTTCATCTCAGGCCGCATCAGCATTGTGGTTGCCCTCAAAGGGCCGGTTGTATCTGAGACTAGATGTCCAGAGCATCCCACCCCCTCCTTACATCTAGAGTTGCCACCTCATCCCTTTAAACCCGAACACCTTTGAATTACACAGGTTCTGAGGCTAATTAAATGCAGATAAGGCACCGAGTGAGTTTAATTACCACCTTAATCAGCCACAGAACCTGTGTAATTAATATGTGTTCGGGTTTAAAGGGATGAGGTGGCAACCATACTTGCGTCACATGCCAAGAGCATCCCCACCATCAGCATTCAAGAATCCCCCACCCTCCCTTCCATCACAGTGCACCCCTATTTACCTTGTGCTGCTGCTGGGAAGAAGCTGGGGGATTTGCTGGGAAGCAGAAAGTGCAGGGTCTTCAGGAGGACTAGAGAAGGGCTGGAGCTCTCCTGCAGCTGCAGGAGAGATGCAAGGACCACATGAGATGACCTAGAGGGCCTGATTTGGCCCACGGGCCTTGTGTTTGACACCTGTGCTATAGAGTGTCACATGAGTGACCGCTCTGATTCTGCTGGAGCTGTGGATATCACATCCAAGATGGTGGCACCCAACAGAAGCCTAATGCCGGAATTTGTTGGCGGAAATTCCAACCGTGTGTAGGCTCCATCGGACACTTTCCGTCGGAATTTCCGACAACAAAAATTTTAGAGCTGGATCTCAAATTTTCCGACAACAAAATCCGTTGTCGAAAATTCTGATCGTATGTACGCAACTCCGACGCACAAGATTCCACGCATGCTTGCAATCAAACAGAAGAGCCGCACTGGCTATTGAAGTTCATTTTTCTCGGCTCGTCGTACGTGTTGTACATCACCGCGTTCTTGACGTTCGGAATTTCCGACAACATTTGTGTGACCGTGTGTATGCAAGACAAGTTTGAGCCAACATCTGTCGGAAATAAATCCACGGTTTTGTCGGAATGTCCGATCGTGTGTACGCGGCATAAGAGCTTTTTGATGTCCAGTCAAAACACAGGCTTTTACAGGTGAAGAACAAGAATAAAATGCAATAAATACACTTAAAAGGGAAAGTTGTAGTTAAAATGAATGGACTGTTGACAGGGTCTTCTTAAAGAGGAATTTCAGGTATGGCATTTTTTACATAGTAACTATGCATATACAATAAATGGCCAATGCTGCTGAAAGCTGGAAATCACGAAGTAGATACCGCAACCCAAGTAATCTCCACTTGCTTCTGGGTCCTGTGCTGATCGGCTGACCTGATGTATTCTGAACATAGGAGGTCAGGCACTTGACGCGGGTGCCATCCAGAGAATGCGTTGCATCTTCTGAATAAATGCAAAGCATTTTCTGATTGCATGAGGTGTATAGGCAGGGTGGTGACGTCATACTCTCGACCTTGTCCAATCAGAGAACACTTTGCATTCTATTCAACAAAATGCAAAGCGTTCCCTGACGGGGGCCCCTGCTCAGCGCTCGACCTGTGTTAGGAATGCAGAAGGCTGACCGCTCAGCACAGGACCCAGAAGCCTGTGAAGATCACTGTAGTAGCTGTGTCCACTTTGGTTATTACCGGCTTCCAGGGGCATTGAACAGGTGTGGTGTATATACATGGTTACATTGGTTTAAGCTAGGCAAATGTAACTCTGTATAAAATATCCATACCTGGAATTTGTCTTTAAAGGTAAATGAGGCAATACATTGTCTATTGTCCTTGTATGGGCAGGCTTCTTCTGTAGGAAATTGACTTTGTGGTTAAAGGGGGAATATGATTACACTGCACAAGTATACACACAAATTATTATAGTAAAGTTATTTATCCTATAAATATAAATAGAATGCATGAAGATGAAAAACCTTCTGCCTTTACAACTCCATTAAGTCCAAGGAGGTGCATGACATCTCCTGATCCCATCTCTTTTAGTTATATCTGACAGCTTTTATGGCTCTTCCGTAGCATACACTGACCATCAGGGTTGAGGTAGGAGAGGGATGTACCTCCTCTTTGATGCCCATTCAAAGCAGCCTTTGTATTTTGTGAATTAGTTTAAATAATACAAAGGCTTCTGTGAATGGCCAGGAGGATGGGAAGGGGCAGGCATAGCAGCTGCACTGACTCTAATGTTGAAGATGCTTAGACCCGAGGCATCAGCCTTGGGCTTCCAGAAATATAGCAACGGCCGTCTTCCAGGAGTGCAATAAAACTGTCAGACGTAAAACGAAATAAGTCCAGGAGACGTCATTCACCCCCTCGAACTTAACTCATAGGGTGTCTTCGGTTTTTACAAAGGAGCTGAATTCCCAGAAATCGGCTTTAATGCAAAACTAGACACCAAAGCTACACTGTTCCAAGTCTCTTGCAGTGTATTTCAGTGGTCACGGGCTGCAGAGGAAGGGAGGGTTACAGGAGGCTTTATGGTCTTGGTGCTGTAACAAAGAGGGTAACATTTTTTTTGATGGTTGATTTGATTGTGTGATTTGGATGTTTGACTTCTGTTTTAAGAATGAATTACTCCACAGTGCCTGAAACTACGGAGAACTCAGCGAGGGCTTGTTTTTAAAATTCATTTTTTGTGTGTAAGGCTCCATTACCAGCTGGGTGTTTTGGGATTGTAGCAGAATCGCTGTGATTCTGCCTGCATTCTCAAAACGCACTACAATAGCAAAACGTAGATGCCATTATTTTCAATTGGAACTTAAAACGCGGTGCGGTTTTGCCGCAATTGAATCATGCGGCAATTGTGGCAAATTGCATCGCGTGAAGCATGTCGCCCAATAAAGCGCCTGCTCCTTTTTGGGCGTCAAGCTTCACGCAATGCAATGCGCCGCTACAATTGCAGCAAAACTGCACCGTGTTTTTAGATGCCATTGAATATAATGGAACCTGCGTTTTGTGATTGTAGTGCATTTTGAGATCACACGCAGAATTGCAGGGATTCTGCTGCGATCCCAAAATTCCCAGGTGTGAATGGAGCTTTAAGAATGTGAAAGTATTAATGTTCATAGCTTAGCCCCAGTTCTGTGATCAGTTCTATCAACTCGGTCACCAAATCTTAGAGGTTCACATTTACTGCTCTTCCCTTATTAAACCCTCAGCATTTTTAACTTAACAGATTGAGCACAAAAAATCATTCTGCAGTAAAATTCTTACCGCCTCCCTTGCAATTTCAACGTTAAATGCTGCTTCCCTGAACTTCTGGTCTTCATAGGGGAGATATAACATGACAGTGCAGTGTACAGCCAGTCTGTTTGTTTGGAGAAGGGATGGGGGAGGAGGAGTGGGGATCAGTGTGTTTCTATTGATGCGCACACTGTAGGGAGAGACAACAGTCACACGACCAACATTGTGGGGAGTCTAGGGCAGTGTATTCTCCAGGACATGTAAGTTTTATATATAGGTCTGCTTTTGAATTTCAGTTTGAATTTCTAAATGCATCCAAAAAAAAAAATTCAATTTAGCTTGTTTGTCTAATTAGTCTGGATACTACTATTATAGTGTAATAATAAATAAACGACCATTCATTTCATTCTGACCAACTAGGCCTTCCTTCTCTCTTCTCAGGTTTATCTAGAGCTTCAGAGTGTGCCTGCGGGCGTAACCACTTTACGTGTGCGGTCAGTGCGTTTGGAGAATGTACGTGTATACCTGCGCAGTGGCAATGTGACGGAGATAATGACTGCGGGGACCATAGCGATGAAGATGGTTGCAGTAAGTTTTCTAAACGTGTGATATTTCCAACATTCACAAACATTTCTGCAGAAAATGTAGACCACTTTTGTCTGTGTTTGTCTTTCTCTTACCTTTCGCTGCCAGTGCCACCATTTGCTTTTTTTTTTTTGCACATGTTTAAAAAAAATAATTTTACACCTGAAAATTACACAAAACCCCCAAACATTATATATTTTCTGAAAGTAGACACCCTAGAGCAGTGACGGCGAATCTGGGCACCCCAGATGTTTTGGAACTACATTTCCCATGATGCTCATGCACTCCACAGTGTAGTTGAGCATCATGGGAAATGTAGTTCCAAAACATCTGGGGTGCCAAGGTTCACCATCACTGCCCTAGAGAATAAAATAGTGGTAGTTCCATTTATTTTATTATGTCCTATGTTATTACTACAAAGGTCTAGGAAACGCAAGATTTCAGCTAAAAATACACTAATTGAATTTTAGGGCAAACAAACGCAGTACACTACTCCAATTTTTGGTAGGTTGCACCGAGTAAATCCGATATGCAAAATGTCAAATCTTAAATTTGCATGCACCCGTGAAATGGCTACAAATTTCAGTACCCTATATTGGTATATTCGTGTGCGGCAATACATAATGTGTATGGCAATCAGCGTTTTCACATGTAGGCGCCCCCAACGCATGTGTCTATGTTCGTACAAGCGTATATTTGGGGGGTTTTTTTGAAGGGGGGGGGGGGGGTTATGTGCTTGGGTGTATTCTTCTTCTTCTTCTTCTTCTTCTTCTTATTTATTATTTTATTATTTTATTATTATTTTATTTTTATTTTTTTTAAACTTTTATTACATAATGTGTATGGCAATCAACGTTTTCACATGTAGGCGCCCCCAACGCATGTGTTTATGTTCGTACAAGTGTATATTTGGGGGATGGGGGGGGCTTCAGTTTTTTTCAGTTTTTTTTTTTTTTTGAAGGGGGGGGGGGATTTTATGTGCTTGGGATTATTATTATTATTATTATTATTATATTTTTTTTTTTTTTTTTTTTTTTTTTTACTTTTATTATTATTATTTTTTTCATTACATACAGGACTTTTTGTCTCCTAAGTGATGATCTTTAGGTGACAGGTTCTCTTTAATGAGACATGCAGGGTCAGCTTTGGGCTCCGCTAAATGTTTTGGCTGGGGGCCTTTGTCTGTTGAACTGATGTGAAGTATGCATTTTGATGGTGGGTCCACTTGAAGTGGTGACCCTGATATGTGGAACATAAACATCATATACTCATTAATTATTACACAATTTAATTTTTTTTTTCTTATTTAGTGCTACCTACCTGCTCACCACTGGACTTTCACTGCGATAACGGGAAGTGCATTCGGCGCTCTTGGGTGTGCGATGGGGACAATGACTGTGAGGACGATTCTGATGAGCATGACTGTCGTGAGTGTTCTTTTTTTTGACCAGTTTTGGGAAACAAAAAAAAAAAAAAGATGTGGCCTATAGGAACGTCTAGGGGGTTGTTTGGTGGTCCTTGGCTTACGAAGTTGCACAGCGGAGCTTTAGGCTTTGTAAACCCTGAAATTAAACTGGCTGAGTTGAGATAGTAGCTGCCAGGGAAGGTGATACTCGCCTATTTAGCTTGATTATCTACTGTAGGTCTTCACCTTCCCCAGATTAATAAGATACAAACATTGTGGAGCCCAAATCCACAATTGTATACTGTGTATATATAAAGAATTTAATTTCCACTCCCTGGAATTCCCTCACTGCCTATGAACCCGTTTCCACCAAGAAGGAAAGTCCTATGGACACCACATCATCCTCCCTAGAAGGCTTTAACCAGCCCTCATCTCTTTGATGGAAGTTAATGAGCTGAGGGTTGTAAGTCAACAAATGGCCTGCTTCATAAATAACTGGAGATTAGAAAATCTGTTAAATTAAAAACCCAAACCTATTCTCTATTCCATACTAAGTACTCTCTAGTGCCTAAATTTACCGCTTGCTGTCCCCTCTACTGCCCTGGAAAGTCCCAGAAAACTCCGATAGAAACATGTAGTGTTGGCATCTGCATGTACAAGTACTGCAAGTATTTCTATCCCTCTATTGCTATCAGATTCCAAGAGCAGTTGGCTCTCTTGTAATGGCAATCAGAGCGGCTAACTAGCTGCTCATATTTGCTATTACAAGCAGCAGGATCTGCTGGTCGGACAGCCAAAGTCGGGATCAGTTTTGACCAGCTTTCCGCTATGGTAACCTGGAAGCGATGACCTGCCATCACTTCCAGTTTACCTGGATGTAAATGGCACCATTTTTAAAACCTCAAAAGTATTCAAAAACACGGATCTTGGTGTTTTGAATTCAAGTGCAGAGGAAAGATTTGGGGTCTTATTGACCCCAGATCCCTCCATAAAGACCGCATGCAAACTTTGATCCCTGGGAGAGGGTAGCTACGTTTTTTGTTCTCCATGGTCCACTGTGTGTGGGAACGTAGCCACCCTCTCTGGCTGTCTCCAGATATGGACTATGGGAGATGTACTGTGCACAGAGCAGGGCACATGACCGCAACTAACATGCACTGAATTTTACATCTGAATTTATTTCTGAATAATGACTAAATGAATGGAATCTAGGTTAGTTGGGGATAAGGAATATGCTGTGATGTATTTTTTTTATTTTTTTCTTCTTCTTACTTTTATGTGGCATGTTTGGAATTGTAGCTCCTCGAGAGTGTGAGGAAGACGAGTTCTCCTGTCAGAATGGATATTGTATCCGCAGCCTGTGGCACTGTGATGGTGACAACGATTGTGGGGACAACAGCGATGAACAATGTGGTAAGTTGCTGTTAAATGTGCAATTCCTGCCTGAACTATAGAGACTCCTGCAGCTGTGGAACCAATGAAAAAATAAATAAATAAAAAAACCTCACCAAATAATGAGAACCAAATGAGAATTATGAACGACCATCATAAAGAAGCTGCAATGTGATTGGATACCTTCCATTTGGACCTGTTTCAGTGTCAGCTTTACTGCATCCCTCAGTCAGTCCTTTGCAAATTCAGCATCTACAGGATGCCTGGACAAAGGAAGAGGGGATGTAGATAGTGGCTAGACATGTGTGGTTTATTTTATATATTTACATATATATATATATATATATATATATATATATATATATATATAATATATTCGGACAAATTTTTGGTGATTCAGGTGTTTGAATGAAATAGTAATGAATTCAGTTGACATTCATAATTTTCGTTTCGTATATTCGCTTTATTACTAATTAAACATTTTTGGAACGATTTGAATTCAGATCGGTTAAAAAAATGATCGAACGCTTTGAATCCTGTATGAAGAAGCCGGCAGCTGCGTCCTTAACAACCAATGACTCATCAGTTGTCAGCGGGCTTCCAGATTCCGATACCCACCCGCAGACCCCCACAACCACCACCCATCAACGTGGGGACAAGATGCTTTGGGGGGGGTTTAAGGGCATGTGGCCTAGTATGGTTCAAGAAGGTGGGGCCACCCGCCCCCCCCCCTCTTTTCCTGGCCTGCCTTTCTGGCCCACTCCTTAACAATTGCACCGCAAAGTATCAGTTTCAGGATCGGGAGCAATTGGGGCGAGTACCAATACTTGCTCAAATGCTTGGTATTGGCACTGATACTGGTATCGGTGCACCCCTAGTTTTTATTTCTCTGTGTCCTCAGTGGAGAGATTCTCCCCTCTATTTGATGACCATTTTAACTGGGACAGAAAGTGAAAGAAAATCCAAACGTATTGCAGTTGTCACCAGAACAGCAGTAGAGTGAAATATCCTCAAATGGGGTCACCTGTCTGAGGCGTAACTGTCAATCACTTTCTGTGGCACAGAAAGTAAAGGTAAGTCTTTCTGTTGGGGACAATGACAGTAATAAAACCTTAATTGGTTTTTATCCCTTTCCAACACTATCCAAAGCAAAGGAAAGTTGCAATGCAGACGGCAGATCACGGCTGGTGGGAGGGGCCAGCAAAGTCTGTACTTCCTTAAAAAAAAAAAAATTCTGCTTTACAGCTTAATCTGACGATCGTCTCATTATTCTGTGCATTTTCCATGACAGATGTACCTTGTTACACTTTTTTTTTGTATAATGCTGCTTAAGATTGCCAGTGGTTACCACTGCCTTTTGTATACTCTACCCTGCTATGTATTACTGCGGTTATTTTGGAAGTCCTTTGAAAACTCAATAAAAACTAATAAACAAGAAAAAAACAAAAAACGCTCCCTGCTGCAGTTCTTCTCTCAAGGTTAAGCAACTGGCATTTGGGGCAGCCTGGGCAGACTGTATTTGCATGTAGACCACCCTAAATAATCTTTATCTGTGCTAATTGCTATGCAAATTGTTGATGCTGTATAATAGTAATAATAAATGTAATGCTGAGCTACCGCGATTAAATAAAATCCAGTGGATGTAAGGGATGGGTAAGGGACAGGCTGGAAAGGAAAGGGGTAGATGATGCTGGATGTCCAACTACTCCATGTGATTTGCTGCATCTTCTAATGCACACTGTAAGTAACTCGGTGTACAGTGGAATCAGACTGCACATTTTTTTTTTGTACAGGAGAGGAGCCTGTACTGTGCAAGACTGAAGAGAACCTGGAGTTTAGCTTTAATACAGAACATATAGGGAGCTTACTTACTAATAGAAAACAGCATTATACAAAAGGTATACAGCAGACATCAGTAAATGGCAGACCGCGGTCTGTACCCGGACCGAGTGCCAGTTGTGTCCAGACCGCCACGGCCTCACTATTTGGCTGCCTTTGTTTCCTTTCTTCATCCCGCTGTTGTCATCCTCTTTGCAGCAGGACAGAGGGCGGGAGGTGCGATCTGTCTGGATGGAGGGCAGGAGCTGCCCCGCTTTCTACTTACCAAGTGGCCAGTTGATTGCTATGACACGAGGCGGACCTAGCAACCAATCACCCGCTTGTTAACAGGAGAAGTTGGGAAGCGTCCACCCTTCATCCAGACCGATCACACCTCCCATCCTCTGCTATGAAAGGTAGGAGGGGGAGGGGAGATGAGCACATGGATTTACAGGAAAGGCGTGCTGGGTGCTTTGCAAACAGTGGGCGGCCATATAAAGGGAGGGCACTGAGATGTAACAGGGGGTGCTATAATATAAAAGTGGGGGGCCATATAAAGGGAGGGCACTGAGATGTAACAGGGGGTGCTATAAAAGTGGGGGGGCTTTGATGTAAAGGGGGGGGGGGCAATTATGTAAAGGAATGCTATTATGTAAAGGGCACTGCATTGTTAAAGGGGAATACTTTTATGTGAAAGGGGACTGCAATGTAAAGGGGGGGGGGGGCTGTGATGTAAAGAAGGTGGGGCTGTGCTGCAAAAGTGGGGGACTGTGATATAAAGATAGGGGAGTGCAATGTAAAAGTGGGGAATGGGGTTGCAAAGGGGAGGACTGTTCTGTGAAAATGGGGGTTTGCAGTGTAAAGTGGGGGCTGTGATGTAAATGAGGGGTATGTGATGTAAAGAGGGGACTGCAATGCAAAGATGGGGTCTGCAATGCAAGGGGGGGGGGGGACTGTATTGTAAAGAGGGGCTGTGATTGGGGGGGGGGGGGGGGGGCAGTGATGTAGAAAGGATTGTGCTGTGATTTAAATGGGGACGCAATGTGAATGGGGGGCTGTGATGCTTATTCCTTCTGTATTGAATTGTATTGTAACTGTACTGTCTGGCCTCATGTTGTAAAGTTCTGCATAAACTGTTGGCGCTATATAAATGCTATATAATAAGAATATGTGATGTAAAGAAGGAACTATTGTGAAGGGGGGTGTGATGTATAAAGATTGCACTGTGATGTGTTCCCCCAGATCTAAATCTCCTGCTTCTGTTCTTCCGCTGTTTCTCGCTGAGAGCAGATAGAATAAATGAATAATTTGTCACCTTTGGCCGCATTCCCGGCTTGTATAATATAGTTTTATTTACCAGAAATGTACAGGAGGAAGTAGTGGCTGCCCGACCAAATATTTGATCTGGAGAGTAGAAGGTCATGTAAGGTGGTTAAGGTTTCCTGTTTTTTTTGCTGTTTCTGTACTTTGTCTTCAAGGACTGAATAAGAGGGAAACCCGGGGCAGATGTCTGCATATTGGCACAAATCATAGTGCCAACCCAACAGATGCTATGTCTCATTCACCCATCTGGGTGTAGAGAATGAATGGGAAGGGAATATTCCTATCAATATATTGGGGGGGGGTGAATTCCAGTTAGCAACTATTTACAGTATCTCACAAAAGTGAGTACACCCCTCACATCTTTGTAAATATTTTATTATATCTTTTCATGTGACAACACTTTGACACTTTGATACTTTGCTACAATGTAAAGTAGTGAGTGTACAGCTTGTATAACAGTGTAAATTTGATGTCCCCTCAAAAAAAACTCAACACACAGCCATTAATGTCTAAACCGCTGGCAACAAAAGTGAGTACACCCCTAAGTGAAAATGTCTAAATTGGGCCCAAAGTATCAATATTTTGTGTGACCACCATTATTTTCCAGCACTGCCTTAACCCTCTTGGGCATGGAGTTCACCAGAGCTTCACAGGTTGCCACTGGAGTCCTCTTCCACTCCTCCATGACTAAATCTCGGAGCTGGTAGATGTAAGAGACCTTGCGATCCTCCTTCCGTCTGAGGATGCCCCACAGATGCTCAATAGGGTTTAGGTCTGGAGACATGCTTGGCCAGTCCATCACCTTTACCCTCAGCTTCTTTAGCAAGGCAAATCTTGTCTTGGAGGTGTGTTTGGGGTCGTTATCATGTTGGAATACTGCCCTGCGGCCCAGTCTCCGAAGGGAGGGGATCATGCTCTGCTTCAGTATGTCACAGTACATGTTGGCATTCATGGTTCCCTCAATGAACTGTAGTTCCCCAGTGCCGGCAGCACTCATGCAGCCCCAGACCATGACACTCCCACCACCATGCTTGACTGTAGGTAAGACACACTTGGCTTTGTACTCCTCACCTGGCTGCCGCCACACACGCTTGACTCCATCTGAACCAAATAAGTTTATCTTGGTCTCAGCAGACCACTGGACATGGTTCCAGTAATCCACGTCCTTAGACTGCTTGGCTTTAACAAACTGTTTGCAGACTTTCTTGTGCATCATCTTTAGAAGAGGCTTCTTTCTGGGAAGACAACCATGCAGACCAATTTGATGCAGTGTGTGGCGTATGGTCTGAGCCCTGACAGGATGATCCACCACCTCTTCAACCACTGCAGCAATGCTGGAAGTCCATTTCCCAAAGACAACCTCAGGATATGACGATGAACACGTGCACTCAACTTCTTTGGTCGACCATGGCGAGGCCTATTCTACCGCTGTATAGTTTTGGCCATCGTGCTGCAGCTCAGTTTCAGGGTCTTGGCAATCTTCTTATAGCCTAGGCCATCTTTATGTAGAGCAACAATTTTTTTATTATTTTTATTATTTTTTATATTATTATTATTTTATTGCTCCTTCCCACAATGCAGGCCTAGGAGTCAAGCAACTTTTTTTTTTTTTTTTTTTGAAGGAGGTACATGAAAATGTCAGTTATCAAATGCGCTCAACATGAGCGAACAAAACAGTGCAGTCAAGCCACCTTTTTATTAAAAGAAATTGTAGGAATCGGCATCAAACCGAGCATTTGTAAAGATCGAAACCATAGGTTGGGTGGCATTATAGGGCTTTTTCTGTTGCATCACAGTAATGTGTATTGGTGCAATGCGATGGCTTGCATTCTGGATGGCACCCCAGCAAACCCTGCTGACAGGCGTGCGTTAATGCATCATGCAACAACGCATGAATATGCTGTGAAAAATGCTACATGCACTCTTTTGGTGCTTTAGGTAGACTATTCCAATGAGTGGGCTGCCTTAAAGGGGAAGACCAATTATAACCATTCTTAAAACTGTTCCCTCCCCCCTACCTATCCTACATAGCCTGTATAAAAAGACCTACTGTATGTACTTACTTTTTTTTTTGTTCAGTCACGTGATCCAGCAGCTCCGGCTTCCCTGTGTTAGAGAGCAGCTCCTGCAGGGGAGAGGAGGGAGCACCAACAATGGAAAGGGCATGGGAGCTTATGGGTGATACAAGATGAGAGAGAGAGAGAGACTGCCTACCTGACAGTGCTCCCCCCATCCCCCCTGAAAATATCAAGATATTTATACTAAAAATACACTAAAGTCATTATTAGCGGACACAAATATTACATAACATAACCTACTATACTTCAGTTCTGAATAAGCTTGTGGGGGATTGTGACCGATCACTCACTGTGTCTATTCAGGAAAGGAAGGGGCTGGTAAATTCTGAATTCAAAATACTTTATTACCGTATATACTCGAGTATAAGTCGTTCCGAGTATAAGTCGAGGCCCTAATTTACCACAAAAAAATGGGAAAAACTTATTGACCCGAGTATAAGACGAGGGTGAGAAATGCACAGCTACTGTAAGTGGAAAAGAGGGTCAACAATGCCCATTTGCAGCATCACTGTGTCCATTTGCAGCCATAGGTCCCCTGAACTTCAAACTCGGTAGTTAAGGGTTCCTAGATGCCCCCTAGCTGCAGCCAAAATTTGGGGTCTCTGAACCCAAAGGGTCCCAAAATGACATTGCTGCAGATGGACACAGTTGACCGAATTTGGGGCCCTGTATCTCAGGGCCACTTAGTGCTAAGAACCCCAAATTTGGTGTGCAAACCCAGTGGAACTAGCACCATAAAATTTCCAAAGCTGGAGTTTCTAGCACCAAGTGGCCACGAGATACAGGGCCCCAAAAATCAGTTCAGAAAATGTCAAGCACTTTTCTGCAGCAGAGAATGACATTTTCCGAACCCATTTTGGGGCCCTGTATTTCAGCGCCACTTAGAGCTAGGAACTTCAGCTGTATATGTTGTGGTACCAGTTCCACTGGGTTTGCACACCAAATTTGGGGTTCCTAGCATCAAGTGGCCCTGAGATATGAGGCCCCAAATTCGGTTCAGAAAATGTCAAGCACTTTTCTGCAGCAGAGAATGACATTTTCCGAACCGATTTTGGGGCCCCGTATCTCGGGGCCACTTAGTGCTAGGAACTTCAGCTTTGGATATGTTGTGGTACCAGGTCCGCTGGGTTTGCAAACCAAATTTGGAGTTCCTAGCACCAAGTAACCCTGAGATACGGGGCCCCAAAGTCGGTTCGGAAAAATGAAATTTTTTGCTGCAGAAAAGTGCTTGACTCGAGTATAAGTCGAGGGGGGCACTTTCAGCACTAAAAAATGTGCTGAAAAATTCGACTTATACTCGAGTATATACGGTAATCCCAAATGAAAATGTTTTGCCATATTTACCGGCCCCTTACCCCACTCTCCATCCTGAAACATCCCCCACAGCAGCTGGCTGGAGAGGAGAGGGAAGCTGGCAGTGCTGTGTGGGGGGCACACAGTGGCCTGGGGCAGAAGAAGGAATAGGAAGCTGTACAGGAGAGAGAGAGAGAACGAGAGAGAGAGAGAACGAGAGAGAGAGAGAACGAGAGAGAGAGAGAACGAGAGAGAGAGAGAGAGAACGAGAGAGAGAGAGAGAGAACGAGAGAGAGAGAACGAGAGAGAGAGAGAGAGAGAGAGAACGAGAGAGAGAGAGAGGGAACGAGAGAGAGAGAGAGGGAACGAGAGAGAGAGAGAGAGAACGAGAGAGAGAGAGAGAGAACGAGAGAGAGAGAGAGAGAACGAGAGAGAGAGAGAGAGAGAGAGAACGAGAGAGAGAGAGAGAGAACGAGAGAGAGAGAGAACGAGAGAGAGAGAGAACGAGAGAGAGAGAGAACGAGAGAGAGAGAGAACGAGAGAGAGAGAGAACGAGAGAGAGAGGGGGGGAGAGAGAGAGGGGGGGAGAGAGAACGAGAGAGAGAGGGGGGGAGAGAGAACGAGAGAGAGAGAGGGGGGGAGAGAGAGTGAGAGAGAACGAGAGTGAGAGAGAACGAGAGTGAGAGAGAACACACACTACATTCAGCTGCTGCAGGAGGAAAATACAACCAATTGGTTCTAGTAAATTCTGCCCCTCCTCTCCAGGTGTGACAGGTAAGCTGCATCGCCCCCCCTGAAGGTACGCCCTTGGTCTGATCTGAATAATGTGTCCGAGTTTCAGGCAGACTTAAAACCTGGATTGTCCGGGTGATTCCCAGACCGGTGACAACCCCAGAAGAAGGACAAGTCCCTGGCGGAAGCTGTCGGATCTTGGTGTTGAAGGCACAATACTGTACAAGTTCTATATATAATATATACAGGATATAATGGCTCTATAGAAGGTCAGCAGAAGTCAGGACATGCTGGGACTTGTGGTTCTAAAACATTTGTGACATGACAGGTGCTCCTCACTATCCTTACACATGATGAATGGAGGTTTATCGGGTCTCTCCAGCTCCTGTGGATGTAGAAGTCCAGCAGAAGCTGTCAGGGCACGCTGGGAGTTCTGGTTCCACAACAGCTGACAGGTCCACTTTGAAGCTCACTGTCAGCCCCCATCCTCCACTCACCACATCCTGGGCTCTGGCACTGAAGGTCCCCAGGGAACAGGTCTGGCAGGGACACCTTCACACTGTGTGCAGAGGAGGAACATGTCACCGGGAACAAGGCACGGCCATTAGAGTTCCCAGTCAGCCGCTGCCTGGGAAGAGAAGAGAGGGGGAGTGCCCTGAACACTAAACCAGCACACCTTGTTATTTCAGTGGAAGAATTACTTTAAAATGGAACCTCACTCTCTTCATCAACATTGACTATTTTTAATCCTTATGCTGCTTGCATTCACATATTGAGTTTACATTTCTTCAGTTACTTCCTGGTTTCCAGGCCTAGGCAAATGATGTCATACATCCCAGGAAGGGAAGGAGGGGCTTTCTAAGAGCCCTTTCATACTGGGGACGCCCATGTGTTAGCGGTAAAGCACTGCTCGTTTTAGCAGCGCTTTTCGGCCGCTAGTGGGGTGCTTTTAACCCCCGCTAGCGGCCGAAGAAGGGGTTAAAAATGCCTGTGTGTTCCGTAGCGCTTTTCAGGCATTTTGGAAGTGCTGCCCATTCATAGCAATGGGAAGGGGCACTTTGGGAGCGGTTGCAGGACTTTTTCTAACGTCCCACAAGCACACCGCCCCAGTGGGAAAGCACTCAGGCTTTCACATTCGGGCGGCTTGGGAGGCAGTTTTACAGGTGCTATTTCTAGCACTAAAACGCCTGAAAACTGCCTCAGTGTGAAAGGGGTCCAAGCTAAGCATACTCTCCTGCCTGCTTGCCTGAGCTAAGGGCAGATAGGCCATTTGTGTACAGAACTCCTTCAGGCAGATTGAAAATGAAAGGTAATTAACCTTCAATTTACAATATGACTTGTGAGGCAATTGTGTGTGCCATTTTTCTTTTCTCTTTATTTTTTATTTTATTTTATTTTTTTTAATTGCTGTTTTTTTGCCCATGAAAGTGACGTTGCCCTTTAGGCAGGGAGGTTGAATTCGACCAGATCACATCAGAGCGCCCTCTAGTGGATGATCTACGAGTTGCTATATTTAAAGCCGAACTTCAGGCAGACGGTTAAAGTTGAGATCCATAAATTAGAGCTGTAATTATGTCCATTTGCCGTTGCACTTGATTCTGTGCTTGCCTCAGTTTAGAAAGTCATATTGTTACAAAGACTGGATCATTTCTATCTCTCTCCCCCAATAGATATGAGGAAATGCTCAGAGAAGGAGTTTGGGTGCTCTGATGGTAGCTGTATTGCAGAACACTGGTTTTGTGATGGGGACACAGACTGCAAGGACGGATCGGATGAAGAAAATTGTCGTAAGTAAATCCAAACATTCCAGCGGTCAAATGGAAATCCAGTTCCTGAAATCTTCTGAAACCATAGAGAATGAATTCTGTTATCACTAATAATAATACTATTAAAGAATTTGTTACCCCAACACTTTATAGTCCTGATAAGTGCCTGCTGTACCATGTACTTGTTTGAGAAAGTATCCTGTTCTCTTTGTATTGCTTCCTTTATGTGAAATCCCTGGCGTTCCTGCTAGTTCCCTTGCTTTCCTATTATAAACTGACCACACTAAGCAGGAGAACACATTGTGGTCAGTTCTCTAGCTATGGTGGGAAATCAGTGTGCTCTCCTCCAATGATAAGACCTATCCTGACACGCCCCCTCTGCACAGCCATTCACTGGAAAGCTCAGTGTGCTGCTGCTTCTCCTCCCCCAGCTCTTATGCAGCTGAGAACAGAGGGAATGTGATCACTTATAAAAAAAAAGGGATATATATATATATATATATATATATATATATATATATATATATATATATATATATATATATATATATATATATATATATATATATATATATATATATATATATATATATTGAACTAAATGCCAAAATGAAGAATGCTCACTGTTGGGCTGAGCTTAAGCAGCCCATAGATTAAGCAATTTTTCTTTTCTTCCACCTCAGGTGGAAGGAAAGAAAATCACTTGATTTTCCCATTTAACCCAGCCAGTGTTGATTGGGCACTATTATGTTCTTTCGGCAGGGAACCGTCCCGGTTGGCGGAACACAATGGTTACTGCTAGTGGCAATAGCCGCCAGCAGTAATCGCATGCAAAAAAAAAAAAAGACAGGCTAGTTGTACCCAAGTAGATCGCTCAACTTTTTTAGAACCAGCCTGCCAATAAATGGATCGAATCTCGGCTGGTCCCTGCTAAACCAGCCAGAATTTGATCCATCTAAGGCCAGCTTGGAGGTGACTCTCCTGGCTGTGATATCGACTCTCCGAAGGTTTCTGTGTAGGCTGTGAATCATTGGTGAGCTTGTGGTTTTATGCGCAGGTACTGCGCGGTTTAAAGGTTGCCAAGGTATCTGTGAGTGCAGATAGGTTACCGGCACTATCACTGGCTATCAGCAATACAATTGGCAGCAGGGTATCAGCACTACTATTGGCAATAGGTTATTACCAATGGCAACATTACAGTGGAGACCAGAGTTCCACTTCTACTCCCCTTATAGGAAAGCTGTACACACAAGACTTATTTACCTAGATTACTGCACAGATCTGGAAGAAATACACAAAGTATACCAAGACACTATCTGGCCCCCACCTAACAACAACTGTACACCTATTTTCTCCAGCAGCACATTCCCCACAGTTATTACCTCTTGTATCTCTTGACCTTCCCCCTTAGAGTGTAAGCTCTAAGGAGCAGGGCCCTCTGATTCCTACTGTATTAAAGTTGTAAAGCGCCACGTAAACTGTTGGCGCTATATAAATCCTGTATAATAATAATACCAAGAAGAGTTTGGCTTTAAGTAAACTGAATTCTTATTGGTCGATGTGAGTTCCAGCACCTGACTGCTCCTAGTAATGCTTTTAAACGTTTGGTTTCTCCTTTTAGCTTCTGACGTTCCAGCCCCAAGCTGCAGTGCGGAGGAGTTCCAGTGCGCCTACGGCCGCTGCATCCTGGATATCTATCATTGCGATGGTGACGATGATTGCGGAGACTGGTCTGATGAATCCGATTGCTGTAAGTGCCACTGATACATTTTGTCGCCTCCAGTTATCGGAGATCGTTCCTGTTTCCTCCGGGATCTTTGTACCTCTGATCTGGTCCTCAGTCAAACAGTTACCTGCTGCTGCTGTCTATCACCGGGGCCTGGATTTTCTCCACTGTTTGTTATTCCTCAATTACACAAATTTCCTGTTTTTCAGTTCTTCTTAATGACCTCAAACCAACACTTATCAGCCTTGTTATTTTTTATCTTAGCATCCCATCAGCCATGTCGTTCTGGAGAGTTTATGTGCAATAGCGGCCTGTGTATAAATTCTGGATGGCGCTGTGACGGAGATGCGGACTGTGATGACCAGTCGGATGAAAGGAACTGCAGTGAGTACCATACAGGAGACTTCTCCACAGTAATGCAAAGCCAATTTCTTGGGTCTCTTTTACAAAAAAGTGTTGAGGTGTATTAAAAAAAAAATAAAAAAAAATTGCTTAGCTATTTGTCAAGTGAAATTGCTGGTACATTTGTTCTGTATAAGTAGATCATAAACGGCCTACATAAGAGAGATCTGTGTTTTTTTTATGTCATTATTTAATAGAAGATTGTTTTTTCTATTTTATCCCCACAGCAACTTCAGTGTGCACAGCAGACCAGTTCCGCTGCGGCACAGGGCGTTGTGTGCGCCTCTCCTGGAGGTGTGATGGAGAGGACGATTGCTCTGATAACAGTGATGAGAAGGGATGTGAGAAGACTGGTGAGTAGGAAATGCCTGAGTAGGGGGAAAAAATAGACGAGGAAGTAACAGAGAAGAGTACACAAGGTCAGGTCCTACCAAGAATGTAAGGGATCAGGTTATACAGCACTGTAGAAAAGAATGTACAAGGCCAGGTTATATTAAGAATGTCAGGAATTGGTTATAACTGAGCATGTAATAAGGCCAAATCCTACTGAGAATATGGAGAACTGGGTAAAGAAAATCTGTAGTGTAGCTCTGTAGGCTGCCACCACCGACACGTCCTCTTGAAAATGCTAATTGCCAATTTTTATTGCACCCAAAATCTGTTCCTGAAACATATATGCAATTGGAACAAACTATAAAGTGCTACTTGGATTACACCTAGTGCCATTACTCCTGGTCACTCCCCAAGTTTCTTTTAAGGCTTTTCAGAGCTTGATACTTGTTTGTACACCTGGTGGACTTGGCCAAAAGTACAAGAACTATAGACGAAGGTCTTCTGCTTACTCCATAGTTTGCTGAAAAACCCGATTCGCAAAAATCCCAGTGAGGTGTTTCTCAACCTAAAACCTTTGGGTATCACAAAATACCAATTTTCTCTTATGACACTTGACCTGCCTGTAACAAAATACGCAGTTGCCAAAGCATGGCGAGAACCCTCAGGCGATCTGTGGTCAAATCCAGACTTCACTGGACTTTCATAAAGAAAAGATGACTACAAAACTCAGATTCTGTGGTTAAAATTGAAGAAAATCGGGGATATGTCGATCGTTTATTTTCATAGGCTTTGACCAACACTTAGTTGACCTATAGGTCTTTAACCCATTGTCTCTGGCCTTATGCATATATGCGGCAGCACAGTGGTGGTCTTTGATGGTACAGCTTCTGATCACATGACCACTGTGACCGCAAATCAGTTGATGGGGGGGATCCATCCCGAGGAGCCATTGTGTTCTCCTAGGGGGGGCGACGACAGTAGAAGCCGCACCTGCTGGGAGAACACCATGATTATTGCTAGCAGCTATAACAGCCGCTAGCAATAATCACATCTAAAATCCGACAGGCTGGTTGTACCCAAATTGATCCATCAACTTTGTTACATTCAGCCTGCCCATACATGATTTGAATCGGATGAACTAGCCTAGATTCAAACCATCTATGGCTGGTTTAACGCTGAATTTTGCACCCGAATAGAGCTTAATCATAGAGATCAGGAGAGTTAGGCTTTCCCTGGGCAGACTCTTCTAAGATCTACTCCTGAACTACTAAAGCTTTGTGAAGGCTTTTGGATCAGTCGTTGAAATGTGCCTGGCTTGTTCATTTCATGTTGTCAGCTATGACAAGCTCCATTGGCTGGCACCCTAAACAAGGTAATGGCCAGATTATGGCCTTTGAGCAGTATGTTCTCTTAGGTAAGGTGGTACAGACCTTGTAAGTGGTCTGCTGTATTATAGCACAGCAAATGCTAAGTGCCTGGATGTGTTTCTGCTTCTTTAGCTTTACTGCTTGATCATCCAAAACAAGTATGCAGATCAGTTGGCTCTAACTTCACTGGTTGCATGATTGTTTGTTTTAGTTGGTGACTCAGAAAATGCCCCAACCAGAGACCGCTAGGCAACTAGCATTTTCAGGAGGTGGTTATCTCTGTACTGGTTTCCTTTAAACTGAAGTGGATAAATGTACAGGACCGGGTCATATTAAGAATGTAAGCAATTGGGTTTAACCCAAGAGGACAATACACAACAGGATGGCCATACAAAGAATGTAAGAGATTGGGTTAAACTGAAGAGGCTGTACATGGTTAGGTCATTCTGAGAATGTATGGGATCGGGTTAAACTCTAAAATAGAATGTATAGGCCTTGTAATATGGAAAATAGAAAGGAGCCGTTTCAGCGTAGGAGGAGAATGTACGAGGCCAGGGCATACTGAAACTCAGGGATTAGGTTATACTCAGAAGGAAAGTATTCAAGGTCAGCTTATAGTAAGAATGTAAGGGATAATATCTTTTATGCGCACTTTTCTTTTCAATAAACTTTGATTAAAAAAAATTTTGTAAAGGATCCGGGTAAACAGAGGGATTGCATATACTAGGTCCATCATACTGACAAAGGGGGAGAATAGGGAAAAAACTGAGATGGACAGTGTTAGCGAATCATAAGTTAGTACCACAGTAAAGGCTTCCTAGTACACAGAACTAGGTCTCATTACATCACATATCGCAAAAATAAGAGGTTTATCTTTCAGGACAGATGATGGAGGCATGCAAATCATTTCTTTGAACCCCAATGGCCAAATGCACATCCAGAACCGTGGCACAATGCTAATATAGCTTAATATTATAGCGCCATTTACTCCAAACTGCATGCAGCTGTTTCAGGCTTTTTGGCCTTCATTGGTGCATTGCATGGAAACCATGGCTTCTCTGGAGTGGTTTTTGGGTGTAATAGAAGGGTGTGCTGTTAAAGGTCAATGAGAGAGGTCCCATCAGCTCAAATGGATGGGACCTGGTTAGAAATAGAAGGAAAAGATGAAAGGTCAAATCAAACGGAGAAAGCTAATGTGAGCAGGTTTTAGAAGCAACAGTTGTTGGCAAAGGTCAGACCAAACCCAACTAAGCTGGCCTTACACTGAACTGATTTCCCCATCCACAGAATCCAGTTGGACTGGGGGAATCTTCCCTGGTGTGCTGTTGTATTCTGGCAGTGGGGGGGATTCCCCGCTGTCAGACTACATAAATCAGCGCTGCATCATATTGCTTGTGGTGCTGAACAAGCTGCTTTTATCAGACCGGGTAGTTGAACAGAGGTCCATCAGTAGATCCACTTCTGTGGTCAAACACTGACATTGGTCCCTGTTGAACCATCCGATTAATTATTGCATCTATGGCCCCTTTAAAGTGATTTGTAAAGGTTCCTGTTTTTTTTAAAATAACAAACATATTATACTTACCTGCTCAGTGCAAGGGATTTGTTCTGCTTTTCTCGGGTCTCCCGGCAGCGCCTCCTCTTTTCCAGTGCCCCCATGAAGAGCCACTTTCCATGGGGGCACCCGCGCGGGTGCGCTCCTGAGTCCCACTGCTGCGTCCTTAGACACAGACAGCAGGACTCGGCCCCACCCTCCCAGCACCCACGTCATTGGATTCGATTGACAGCAGTGGGAGCCAATGGCCCCTGCTCCTATCAATCTACCCAATGAGAACCCGAGACAGCAGCTGGAGCTGCTGTGCTTGTCCCTGGGACTCTGGGGGGGTTGCAGCACTGCAGGAGGTTTTTCAACTTAATGCATAGAATGCATTAAGGTGTAAAACCTTGAGCATTTACAACTCCTTTAAGAACCGATATGTGAATATGAAGTTTTTAGGCTGATGAACAAGTTCAGAGTTGCTGTGTAAGTGTTAAATGGGAGCATGAAAAATGAGAGTTGGTATATAAGAGGTTGCTATTTGGGTTGTTTTTCCTTTTACATATCACTCTGTTTGTCATCTATCACAGGGACCCCGCAGTGTGCTCAGGACCAGTTCTTGTGCAGTAACGGCCGCTGCATCGGGCAGAGGAAACTGTGCAATGGAGTAAATGATTGCGATGACGGAAGTGACGAGAGCCCACATCAAAACTGCCGTTAGTATTGATGTACTATGCTGTATAAAGCTCCTCCCTGATTTTGACAAAGGAGTCGAATAATATTGTGGCATAATGACCTTCTCACATTCATATGGCTATAAAGTGCTGTGCCTGTATGAATGGCTTGGCTTGGGATCTTAATGCTTACAAATTCCCATTCGTTAAAATTGAAAAGTATCAGGAGAAGATGGTCACATTATTTTGATAGGTCATGTGACCACTGGTCCTATGATATGTAGAGAATGCCCTGAAACTCCACACCAGATTCTTCATTTGGCCTCAAGTTCGTTACTATGGGTATAGCGTACTGTGCATTGCATTGTTGTGTTTTTTTTTTGTTTTTTTTTTCAAAAACTTTTCGAGATCTAGATATGGAATATGTGTGTATGTGCATTGTGTACATATATATGTCTGTGTGTGTGTGTATGTGCGTTGTGTACATATATATATGTGTGTGTGTGTGTGTGTGTGTGTGTGTGTATGTGCATTGTGTACATATATATGTCTGTGTGTGTGTGTATGTGCATTGTGTACATATATATGTCTGTGTGTGTGTGTATGTGCGTTGTGTACATACCTGCCCACCTCTTTGCCGTTGGCAAACAGACGGAGGTAGGAAAGTAGTTAAAGAACAAATCTTGTGTCCAAATCCTGTATAAGCTCAGGATTGATGACTTTCCCTCCTCCCCAAACATGGCAGTGTTCTAGTCTGGCTATTGGGTGGAAAGATCTGAGCACTGTATCTTGGGTGGATTGGTAGGAGGTCACATGTTTTCCCATACCCTGAAGTACCAGCCATTTTCTGAAGACTTGGTTGGAGCAGCAGTGAAGTGTGCTGAAAATGAATACCAGGATGAGGTGACAGTTTCGCTTAAAGGAACAACCCTCCACTCACCAACTGGGCAAAGTGACGGTCTCTTTACTTCGTAGGGGTAAAAACACATCCATTAAGTAACCCTTAGCAGCCAATCAGATCTTGGCTTTCAACAGTGAAGACGCAGGCTGATATGGAATCTACACAGTGTCACTGTTTCTTGTATTGTCTTGTCATTAAGCCAACCTTGTTATGTTTTCTCTCTGCAGGACCACGGACCGGAGAAGAGAACTGCAACCACAACAATGGAGGCTGTGCCCAAAAATGCCAGACAGTGCGTGGCCTGGTACAGTGCACCTGTCAGACAGGATACAGGCTCATGGAAGACGGACGATCATGCCAAGGTGAAGAAAATTGGGCTGGGGTGCCAATAATAAAAAATCTTCCCATAATCTGAATTAATATTAAAGTGGAACTTTAGACTATAAAATAAAATTGGTGGGCAGGCAGTATTTTTAATGCAGAAGAGACATGCTTTGTCTCTTCTGCATTTAAAGCTACTTACCTGCCTGTGTGCCCTACTACAGTGAGCAGCGCATGCGTCGGTCACTATACAAATTCGGTAGTGTTGAATCTGACTGAACTTCTGCATGCGCGGGAGTGATGTCACCCCGGCCCGGCCAGTGACAGTGGCTGGTGATTGAGACCTGGAAGCTGGCCACCCATTGGAACTGAGATGAGTATTGTTTCATTTTAAGGAAACTTGTCATAGAAGGAAATGCTGCTGTTGCTGACCTCTTCTAAAAATTGTAAAATCTTTGATGCCTGGCTTCTGGCCTAGGGCAAAATAATGGCATACATCCGAGGTGTTTTCATGGGCATTTTTTTTTTATCAGCCGGAGAAGGGGCTTGGCTAGAGTAATATTGGTGCTCCGATACAGTGAAGTTCCGTTTTACGCCTTTAACAAGTATCCAGTATAACCGTTTACCTTTAACTCCTTTCTGCCTGCACTATAGCCGAAAGACGGCTACAGCACAGGCTTACTTTGCCGGGAGGACGTCTATTGACATCCTCCTGTGATCGCGCTGCCCGTGTGCCCCCCTCCAGCAGGTGGACTCAGCTGATCACAGATCGGGGTAAAGGGCCAATCAGAGCGGCCCTTTACCACGTGATCACAGATGTACACACAAGCCGGTTATCGGCTTTTCTTTCCTCATGCTGACAGGACGAGGCGAGAAGAGAGCCAATAACCAACTTGTGTTAAAGGGACATCGACACCGATAATCAGGGCACTAATTGGCAGTATCCTAATTATCAATGCAGTCCGAACAGTGTTCACCAGTGCTGCCAATCAGTTCCCTTCAGTGCTGCCTATTAGAGCCCTTCAGTGCCCATCAGTGAAGGAGAAAAATTACCCGTTTTGCAAAATTTTATAACAAACTATGACAAAATGTTTGTTTTTATTATTTATTTATTAATTTTCACAATTTTTCGGTCTTTTTTCATTTGTTTAGCAAAAAATAACCTCAGTGGTGATTAAATGCCACCAAAAGAAAGCTCTATTTGTGTGAAAAAAACCCAAAAAACATATTCATTTGGGTACAGCGTTGCATGACTGCGCAATTGTCATTCAAAGTGCTGAAAACTGGTCTGGACAGGAAGGGGGTAAAAGTGCCCAGTAGGCAAGTGGTTACCGTAAATGATACTATCTTCGGTGAATGTGTTATAGTAAGCAAGGAAATGGTTGAGCTGGGCACTGTACTTGGTACTTCAAGTGTTGAAAGTCTTCATTTACTTTAAGCTGGCCATACATTGAACGACAAAAACTGAGTAGCCAGTCAACTGAACGAAAAAACTGAGCCAGTTTCCCCCTCCACACATTCGAGGTGGATGTGGAAATCCTCCCAGCTGTGTCCTTGTATTCTGACAACACGACTCTTCACTGAATCAGAATACTGATTTAGTCCCTATTGGCTGAGTGCGCTGATCGAGCAGAGGTTTTCCAGCAAGAACGTTCATGAAAATTCGAACGATAAATTGACGTCTCATGAACGGAAAACGCCATTCATAAATTGAAATTCGGCTGGTTTCTGCTGAACCGGCTGAATTTTGTTCCATTTATGGTTGGCGTTCTTTACGATTGAACGTTTAATGTGAAAATGTATCTAAAGCCTAGGGTAAAAAATGAATGTATTGCAGCTTACCAGCTCTTTTAATTGGGTGGCTGCATTAAAAGCTGACTGCACCTTTCAGAACTTGCCCAACCCCCCCCCCCCCCAGATTCTGTTATATTTGAAATTGATGTGGCTGTGCGTGGCTCATTTTATTCACTTGTTTATTATGGACCAACACCAGCAGATGACATGGTTCCCCAAATCATCACGGACTGTGGAAAATTTTGCATTTCATTTGGAAATCAAGGTCCCAGAGTCTGGAGGAAGAGTAGAGAGGTACAGACGTTGCATGAGCTCCAGTGTGACGTTTCCACAGTCAGTGATGATTTGGGGAGTCATGTCATGTGCTGGTGTTAGTCCACTGTGTTTTATCAAGTCCAAAGTCAGCGCAGCCCTCTACCAGGAAATTCTAGAGCACTTCATACTTCCCTCTGCTGACCAGCTTTATGGAGATGCCGATTTAATTTTCCAGCAGGACTTGGCACCTGCCCACACTGCCAAAAGTACCAATACCTGGTTTGATCATGGTATCACTGTGCTCGATTGGCCAGCAAACTTGCCTGACCTAAACCCCATAGAGAATCTGTGGGGTATTGTCAAGAGGAAGATGAGACAGCAGACCCAACAATGCAGACGAGCTGAAGGCCGCTATCAAAGCAACCTGAGCTTCCATAACATCTCAGCAGTGCCACAGGCTGATCGCCTCCATACCACGCCGCATTATGCAGTAATTCATACAAAAGGAGCCCCGACCAAGTATTGAGTGTATACTATACCATACATAGACATGCTTTTCAGTAAGCCAACATTTCTGTATTAAAAATCCTTTTTTTTTTTTTTTTGGTCTTATGTATTATTCTAATTTTGGGTTTTCTCTAGCTGTAAGCCATAATCCTCAAAATAAAAAGTAATGCTTCGAATATATCACACGGTGTGGAACACATCTATATAAAACGAGTATCGAGTTTCACTTTTTGAATTGAATTACTGAAATAAATAAACTTTTGATGATATTCTAATTGTTTGAGATGCACGTGTATATCACCGAGAGGGGATTTTTTTTTTTTCTCAGCAACAGTGGAGTTCCTCTCTAAGAGAATATCATACAGTGTTTTTGTAGTGTAATGTGGGGTCCAGTGAGTTGTCTGACAGAAGTAGTAAATGTCTTTTTTTTGTGACTGTCCTTCTCCTTCGCCCAGATATCATTGAGTGCGCAGAGGAGGGATATTGCAGTCAGGGATGCAGCAACACAGAAGGAGGCTTCCAGTGCTTTTGTGAGAGCGGATACCAACTGCGACCGGACAAACGCAGCTGCAAGGCCTTGGGTAAGGCTCAGATTTTGCATTCTTTCATTCTGCATTTCCATGCTAGTAGTGAATCCTACCATACTTATTATGGTCCTTCTAATATGTTTTCTTTCCTTAGGACCAGAACCGGTTCTGTTGTTTGCCAATAGGATTGATATTCGCCAGGTTCTGCCTCATCGCTCAGAGTACACGCTGCTTCTCAACAACTTGGAAAACGCCATCGCTTTGGATTTTCACCACCGCCACGAGCTGGTGTTCTGGTCAGACGTTACCCTGGACCGTATTATGAGCGCGAACTTGAACGGCAGCAATGTGCAAGAGGTGGTCTCTACGGGTTTGGAGAGTCCAGGTGTGTTGGGTGAACATCAGCACAAATGAGCGTATTAGGATGATGCTGTATAGATTATACCTTGAGCTGTCAGTGCACTGAGGAACCAGAAAGCATTATATGCCTATATTCTTGAGGAGCACAGATAGTTGCCACCTCCATCTGTCCCGCTAAGAGGGAGAATGCATGCTTGAGTCTTCGTATCTTTCCTTAGGTCTGTTGGAGGTTTTCTATGACTAGTGTCCCTGACATCCACAGCATGATAGGAATGATCTTCAATGTTTTCTGTCTGCTCTTGCTGTAAAGGTCCCTCTTCTCTGCAGATGAAGGTCACACTACTTTGCAGACAAGTAATGCTTTAGGCCCTGTAATGCTTTACCTTGGGAGGTGGGTGTTGGCAGGCAGGTTGACTTGCCTTCCAACCAGGCACTCCATGTAGGCAGAGAAAGCCATACATAGATACTTTCTGATGTGTCTGTTCAATGGAGAGGGGGGCATGGTGCATCTTTGCCATTTGCAGTGACAATGTCTTACTTATTGAGCTATTATGAAGCAGGTTGCTTCTCTAGGTTTACCTAGCAAACAAAATCGCTTGCCTAGCATTAAAAAAGCTTCCTTGTTTTTTAGTTTCACACTGAGCACAATAAAATTAAACATTCCCTGATCAACTATTTTGTTAACATTCTTACCCCAGCACTTGCTGTTTACTTTCATTGCAGCTTTCATTGCAGCTAGCTCCTGCTCTCTGTGCTGCTTTCCTAAACTTCTGGTCTCCATAGGAAAGAGTTAACAGGTGTACAGCCAAGTTCGTCTGTTAATTTGGAGCGGGAAGGAACAGGGAGCAGCAGGGGAGTGTTTTGCCATCCTAAGCTAAAGGGCCATGTGTTTCTGTTGCACACAGTGTAGGGGCGACACAACTCTAGTTCCTGTATACAAGGGTGGCTCCATAGGACACTGCAAGAGAAAGGAGCCACCCTGAGACTGGGTAAGTTGGGACTGTGATTATGGCACCGGTTTAAACAAACATAGGCAAGGATTAAAAGATAAAGAAGCTGCTGCATATTCAATAAGTGAAATAATCAGCTGCTGAAAGTGCTTGAAGAACTGAGGGTTTAACCACTTTCAGACCGCTGTCCGCAATGTACTGTGGACGGGTGACCCATACAGGCACATACCTGTACGCCGCTGGCCTCTTCCGGGTACAGGGCGCATATGCACCCCCGCCGACTCCTGCTATGATTTTACACAGTGGGAGTTTGTCAGCAGGTCCCAGCCAATGATTCGTGCTGGGACCTGCTGATCGGTTGTGTCCAATCCCAACCCAGAGCCCTGTGTTGTCAATCAACACGGGGCTTTGTACCGAGGCAATGATATCTTTCTTCTCCCTGCAAAGCAGCACATTACACAAATTAATACTTGTTAGGCACACTTTTAACCCGTCATTAGTACAGTGACAGTGTATAGTATTATCATCGATTACTATATTAGTGTCACTGGTGATGTCTGTGGCAGTTAGTAAGTTCCCACTCAGTGTTAGATTGCCTGCAACACTATTGCAGTCCCATTGTAAGTCGCTGATCACTGCCACTAGTGGTGTAAAAAAAAAAACCCCAACAATTCCAGTGTATATACCATAGTTTGTAGACGCTATAACTTTCATGTAAACCAATAAATATACACTTATTGGGATTTTTTTGGGGGGCAAAGTTATGTAGCAGAATAGATTTTGACCAAAATGTATTGAAGAAATTTTATATATATATATATATATATATATATATATATATATATATATATATATATATATATATATATATATATATATATATATATATATATATATATATATATATATATGAGGAAATGCTCAGAGAAGGAGTTTGGGTGCTCTGATGGTAGCTGTATTGCAGAACACTGGTTTTGTGATGGGGACACAGACTGCAAGGACGGATCAGATGAAGAAAATTGTCGTAAGTAAATCCAAACATTCCAGCGGTCAAATGGAAATCCAGTTCCTGAAATCTTCTGAAACCATAGAGAATGAATTCTGTTATCACTAGTAATAACACTATTAAAGAATGTGTTACCCCAACACTTTATATTCCTGATAAGTGCCTGCTGTACCATGTACTTGTTTGAGGAAGTATCCTGTTCTCTTTGTATTGCTTCCTTTATGTGAAATCCCTGGCGTTCCTGCTAGTTCCCTTGCTTTCCTATTATAAACTGACCACACTAAGCAGGAGAACACATTGTGGTCAGTTCTCTAGCTATGGTGGGAAATCAGTGTGCTCTCCTCCAATGATGATCCTCCCCCAGCTCTTATGCAGCTGAGAACAGAGGGAATGCGATCACTTATAAAAAAAAGGGAAATATATATATATATATATATATATATAAAAAAATTATATATTTTAAAATTAAAACCCCAGTGGTGATCAAATGCCACCAAAAGAAAGCTCTATATGTGTGAAAGAAAAAATATAAATTTTATAAATGAATTTTGTTTGAATCCAGCATTACATGAACATACATTTGCCAGTTAAAGTAGTGCAGTGCTGAATAGCAAAAAATGGCCTGGTCATGAGGGGGGTAAAACCTTCCAGAGCTAAGGTGGTTAATATTAATTTAAGGCCTAATTTATAACTGTTACGTACAACAATACAAGCTGAAAAAGTCACCAGATTGTAATAATACATGTATTACAGCTTTGTGAATTAAGCGTTTAGTCCTAAGAAAAATATTGATGCATATTTGAGAACTTCTATTGATCTTCCTTTTCTTGTCCAGGTGGTCTGGCTATTGATTGGATCCATGATAAGCTCTTCTGGACAGACTCTGGCACCTCTCGTGTTGAAGTATCAAATCTAGACGGGTCCCATCGCAGAGTAATTCTGTGGGAAAACCTGGAGAAGCCGCGAGCCATAGCTCTGAACCCAATGGAAGGGTATGTATGTATTGCTTGAAGGAATGTGAAAGAGGAGCACGTTGGACATCCAGGGTACAGAGGCCCATATTGCCACAGAGGCTGTTTGTTAATAGCTACAGTTATGGCTTTTTGTCTTGATGGCTTGTATTGAAGTATTAGAACAATCTAAAAATCAGCAGTGAGGGTCCCTTTTGTAAAGGTTACATAGACATCCCTACCTGAAGTGTAAGGGTGGGCATAAACTGTCACTTACTGATGATGTTCCAAGTTGTTGGGTCATTCCTGAGCACTAGGTGGCAATACCCATGTTGGCAAATCTTCCTGTGGATGAACATGATTTAAAGTGGTTGTAAAGGCAGAAGTTTTTTTTATCCTAACTCATTCTATGCATGAAAATAAAAGCCTTCTGTGTGCAGCAGCCCCCCTAATACTTACCTGAGGTCCCTCTAGATCCAGCGATGCTGCAGGAGTGTCTCAGTCATCTGGGACTTCCCTCCTTTTTTGGCTGAGACAGCAGCGTGGCGCCATTGGCTTCTGCTGCTGTCAATTAAAGTCAGTTAGCCAATGAGGAGAGAAAAGGGGCGGGGCCGGGTCACGGCTGCGTGCCTGAATGGACACAGGGAGCTGTGGCTCTGCTTGGGTGCCCCCATAGCAAGCTGCTTGCTGTGGGGGCACTGCACAGGAGGGAGGGGCCAGGATCACAGAAGAGGCACCCGAGAAGAGGAGGATCTGGGCTGCTCTGTGCAAAACCACTACACAGTGCAGGTAAGTATACAGTGAGGGGAAAAAAGTATTCGACCCCCTGCTGATTTTGTACGTTTGCCCACTGACAAAGAAATGATAGGTCTCTAATTTTAATGGTAGGTTTATTTTAACAGTGAGAGACAGAATAACAACAAAAATATCCAGAAAAACGCATTTCAGAAAAGTTATAAATTTTTTTGCATTTTAATGAGTGAAATAAGTATTTGACCCCTTCGCAAAACATGACTTAGTACTTGGTGGCAAAACCCTTATTGGCAATCAGAGGTCAGACGTTTCTTGTAGTTAGCCACCAGGTTTGCACACATCTCAGGAGGGATTTTGTCCCACTCCTCTTTGCAGATCCTCTCGAAGTCATTAAGGTTTTAGAGGCTGACGTTTGGTTACTCGAACCTTCAGCTCCCTCCACATATTTTCTATGGGCTTAAGGTCTGGAGACTGGCTTGTCCTTAATGTGTTTCTTCTTGAGCCAGTCCTTTGTTGCCTTGGCCGTGTGTTTTGGGTCATTATCATGATGGACTACCCATTCACCACCCATTTTTAATGCCCTGGCCCCATCCATCGTCACTTTGATGCGGTGAAGTTGTCCTGTCCCCTTAGCAGAGAAACACCCCCAAAGCATAATGTTTCCACCTCCATGTTTGACGGTGGGGATGGTGTTCTTGGGGTCATAGGCAACATTCCTCCACCTCCAAACAAGACGAGTTGAGTTGATGCCAAAGACCTTGATTTTGGTCACATCTGACCAAAACACTTTCTCCTCTGAATCATTGAGAGGTTGATTAGAAAGCTTCAAACGGGGGCCTGTATATGTGCTTTTTTTTTTTTTTTTTTTCTAAGCTTGGAGACCTTGCGGGCACTGCAGGATTTCAGTCCTTATCAGCATGGTGTGTTACCAATTGTTTTCTTGGTCCCAGCTGCCTTGAGATCATTGACAAGATTCTCCTGTGTAGTTCTGGGCTGATTCCTCACCGTTCTCATGATCATTGAAACTCCACAAGGTGAGATCCTTCATGGAGCCCCAGACTGAGGGAGAATGACAGTTATTTTGTGTTCCTTCCATTTGCGAATAATCGCACCAACTGTTGTCACCCTCTCACCAAGCTGCTTGGCGATGGTCTTGTAGCCCATTCCAGCCTTGTGTAGGTCTACAATCTTGTCCCTGACATCCTTGGACAGCTCTTTGGTCTTGGCCATGGTGCAGAGATTGGAATCTGATTGCTTCTGTGGACAGGTGTCTTCTTATATGTGTAACAAGCTGAGATTAGGAGCACTCCCTTTAAGCGAGTGCTCCTAATCTCAGCTTGTTACCTATATAGAAAACACCTGGGAGCCAGAAATATTGCTGATTGATAGGGGATCTAATGCTTATTTCACTCACTAAAATGCAAATCAATTTATAACTTTTTTGAAATGGATTTTTCTGGATTTTTGTTGTTATTCTGTCTCTAACTGTTAAAATAAACCTACCAATAAAATTATAGACTGATCATTTTGTTGTCAGTGGGCAAACATACAAAATCAGCAGAAATCAAATACTTTTTTCCCTCACTGCAATATAATGTTTAAAAAAAAAAAACTCCACAATCTCTTTAATTCCACCAATATTGAGCTTAAAAAAGAGTAAGGTGCAACGGTTTTGAAATTATAACTCTGATTCTCTCTTTGAGCGACTGATATCTCCAAGCTACCATTTTTAGGAGTAATACCTGCCAGGCTTCAGCCAGCCTAAAGCTGCCAATACACTATATAATCTGATTGTACAAGTTATGTACAAATAAATATTTTTCATTTATTTGATTTTGCTTTTTTCTTTAATGTGACACTAACACAATAAATGTTTTAAAGGTAATGAAACAGAACTAGAAAAACATTATTAAAAAAAGCAGGAAAATAATAATAGTTAAAGGAAGAGGGCCAAGAAGGAGGTATAGTAATAACTAAATGCAAAACTTTTTTTTTTTTTTTTTTTAGTTTTGGATAGAGTGGAGAGGGGTTAGAACACCTGTCAGCTTTTATTGCATTCTGTGCCCCCAATAGGGAGATTGCCCCTCTCTTTGTTCTGTTTACCGTTATAATTGAAAGTGAACGTAAAAGGAAAATCCCAACTTTTGGGTTGTCCTCAGAAAAGTAACAGAGGGGAAATCTGCCAATGGGGACACTGGTTTCCAGTGACTTGGGGGTCCCCAAGGAATTTCCTTAATTTGCAGGGATTTGCTCTCACTTTCTGATTTGGCTATGGGACAGGAAGTGAAGGGAAATCTCTACAATGGGACACAGATGGCAAAAAAAAAAATTGACGGGTTATAACCCTCTTTCTCTATCCAAAATGGAAAAAAAAAAAAAGAGTTCTACTTTAGGGTAAAGTAATGGGTTAAAACAAGAAATCTTATTTAATAAAGGAAGTCCGGTTTCTTTACCTGACATCCTATACAGATTGAAGCCCATCTCTTTTGATCTGCAGATAATTGATACAGAATAGGTACAAAGCACCAGTGTTCCTTTGTATCTCTCGATCTCTGGTCTAAACTGTGCTAGAAGCACTGGGGGAGATTTACTAAAACTGGTGCTGCTGTACATTGTAACTAATCAGCTTCTAACTTCAGCTTTTCAGGTAAGCTTTGAAAATAAAACCTAGAAGCTGATTGGTTACTATGCACAGCTGCACCAGATTCTGTGTACACCAGTTTTAGTAAATCTCCCCCACTGTGTCAAATCTGCTTTTTGACTGCAGCAGCAGCTTCTTCAGGGCTTTAGTTCTATAGAAACTTCTAGCTTTCACATCACTTTCTCAAACATAGTCTTGCTAAAACTGAGCTTGTAATATTTCCTCCTTCCCAGTCCCCCCCACCATGACTTTACCATTAAGATCAACAGCACAACCATTGGTCCCTCCACACATGCCAGGGTGCTGGGTGTAATCCTTGACGCTGACCTCTCCTTCAGCCCCCACATCCAATCACTGACTAAATCCTGCCGCCTTAACCTCCGCAACATCTCCAGAATTCGACCCTTCCTGACTAATGACACCACAAAGCAACTTATTCACTCCTTGATTATTTCCTGCCTTGACTATTGCAACTCTCTCCTTAATGGCCTACCCTTAAGCAGGCTATCCCCCCTTCAGTCTATTATGAATGCTGCTGCTAGACTAATACACCTCACTAATCGATCCGTGACTGCTACTCCTCTCTGCCAATCCCTTCACTGGCTTCCCCTACCCCACCGTGTAAAATTCAAAATACTAACCACAACATACAAGGCCATTCACAACATCGCCCCCATCTACATCACCAACCTCATCTGCAGATATCATCCAAATCGTCCCCTCCGCTCCTCCCAGGACCTCCTGCTCTCTAGCTCCCTTGTTACCTCCTCTCATGCTCGCCTTCAGGACTTCTCCAGAGCCTCTCCTATTCTCTGGAACTCCCTTCCCCCGGTATGTCCAATCAGCCCCTACCCTGTCCACCTTTAGGAGATCCCTGAAAACTCACTTATTCAGGGAAGCCTATCCCACACCCACATAACTGTCCCTGAGCCACCCCCCATCAAATCATTCTCTGCATCTATTACCTTTTGTACCACCACCCCCTCCCTTTAGAATGTAAGCTCTAAGAGCCGGGCCCTCCTGTACCTTTTTGTATTGAACTGTACTGTAATTGTGCTGTCTCCCTCTACATTGTAAAACGCTGTGTAACTGTTGGCGCTATATAAAGCGTGTGTAAGTATAATAATAATGTGTGAGACCTGGGAATTTCCTGCAAATGCAAAAGGGGGAGAGCGGCAGCAGCATAGAAGGACCACCCATGCCCTGTGTTCATCACTTATTTTTATTTATTTTTGTGTTGTGCGTCCAGTGTCCAACTGCTAAATATGCTCCTATAAGGACTGTGAAATATCGTTTATAATATAAATGATTGAATATGGATAGCACAGTGGCTAAATGATTAGCACTTCTACCTGGCAGCACTAGGGTCATTGGTTTAAATTCCAACCACGACACTACCTGCATGGAGTTTGCATGTTCTCCCTGTGCCTGTGCGGGTTTCCTCCGGGTACTCCGGTTTTCTCCCACACTCCAAAGACTTGCTGGTAGGTCAATTGGCTCTTTTCTAATTTGGCCATAGTATGTATATGTGTGTTAGAGATCTTTGATTGTAAGCTCCTTGAGAGCAGGGACTGATGTGAAGGTACAAAGTATATTTAAGTACTGTGCTACTAGTCAGCACTATATAAATACTACTAATAATATAATAATAGTACTTTTGTGTCTTATTCTCTAGCACCATCTACTGGACAGATTGGGGTAATACACCACGTATTGAATATTCTAGCATGGATGGTTCCAACAGACGTGTCATTGCAGATACACATCTCTTCTGGCCCAATGGACTGACTATTGACTATGCTGGAAGACGTATGTACTGGGTGGATGCTAAACACCACGTTATTGAGAGAGCCAATCTGGACGGATCCAATCGCAAAGCTGTGATCAGCCAAGGTAAGCTAAATTCACAAAACCACAATCGGCCTCAAGTAGTGAAACCTGTAGTTATTCAGAAACTTGTTTATTTTTCCATCTTTCAGTAGAAAATTAACTGACAGTAGCTTGTTGGTTGCTCAAGGAAAAAAATAGCGACCCCCTTTTTTTCTATTATGGGTTTCAGCAAAGATGACAGGGTTTTTTATTTTATTTTTTTTAATGTTTTGTGCATGTTACATCCTCTACATGACTCGCTCTCCTCACTTTTCTGTCCTTGCAGGTCTCCCGCACCCATTTGCAATCACTGTGTTTGAAGATAGTCTGTATTGGACTGACTGGCATACCAAAAGCATAAACAGCGCTAACAAATTCACCGGAAAGAACCAAGAGGTGATACGGAGCAAACTGCATTTTCCTATGGATATCCACACCCTGCATCCACAGAGGCAACCAGCAGGTGAGGTGGCACCATAACAATCAACTTATTTTTTCCTGTATACATATTGTGGGGTCCATTAGCTAAACAAAGGGGTGGTATATATGAAAATATCTATATACGTTCAGATTGACTTTGTGGCTTGTTGCTGTTATCCCATGTAGTGTTACAGGTGGGGTAGCTGTTAAATGGACTCGCCCCACAGATATTTCAGTCTCTTCCATTATATGACTACTCTATGGGCTGGCTGTAGAAAGCCAAATCTTTTTATAGGCATTTATGTCTAGGTTGTGAGTGCATAGTCGGTTTCATTGCATAAAATGTACCTATGGGGGGCGATTTACTAAAAGCAAATGGGCTATTCACTTTGCAAGGTCATTTTCACTTCGCTTACTGAACTTGGTTAAAATTCATTTTGCAAAAAATATCCAATCAGGGAAAAAGTCAAAAAAAAAAAAAAGTGTTCTTGCTTGCACATGATTGGATGATGGAAGTCAGCAAAGCTGCATAAGAGCTGTGGAGAAGGAGAAGCAGTGAACTGAGCTTCCCAGTGAATGGCTGTGTAGCAGTTTTTGGTGTCTACTGTAAATATTGAGGATTTCTGAGGATGAATTACTTTATAATACATGCTACTAGGGGGGTCTGTGATGGTTTGTCCATACTTGGGGCACAGGTAAAAATACAAATAAGGACATTGAACATAATCTAATGAGAATTATGTATTTGCCAGCTACTAGTGTTTATACATATTTTTTTATGTTAATTTTTCTATCAGGTAAAAATAGATGCGGCTCTGATAATGGGGGCTGTTCCCACCTCTGCCTTCCCAGTGGTAACACATTTACTTGCGCTTGCCCCACTGGTTTCCGTAAGAACGGGCCCAAGACCTGTGCCTTAAGTAAGTGCCTTTTTTATTTTATTAAAAAAAAAAAACATTTTAAGGGGGATTCTGATGTTTATGTAATAAGTTGGCATAGTAATAAAGCATTATTTCTCTATGTGCCTTGCCAACACATTTTTAATCAGTGTATGAATCATTACAAACGTGAATTTGTTAGGGGTTTAAACCGGTTGTTTAAAGGCATAGTTCACCTTTACCAAAAAATTGCCTATGCAGATAAAAGACGTCTCTGGATAAAAACAAGCTGTGCAGCTTTGACCAAAATGGAATAATGCCCTTTCTTTAGGTGTAGGTCATTTTTACATACCTCCATGAAGCCTGACTGGAAAACCCCCAGGATGTTTCTAAGGACAATGTTAAGAAAGGGCCAGCTGTTACCGTTCATCACAGGAGTGAGCTCTTTCTCTGATTCAAACCCCTTCACATACTCTTTCTCTCCCCTGATGCACAGGGGGATTAACCACATCCCGTCCGGCCAAAAGCAGAATGTTGGCTGCAGCTGGTATCCGTTATCCTGACTGAACATCAGATGACGTCCAGCAGGATAAGCCGCTCGTGCGTGCTCCCAGGTCCGACACACTGCACCTCCAATCTAGGTAAAGAGCCGCTGACGTAGGCTGTGTTCAATCACAGCTGATCACATGGTAACCATGAAGTGTTCTTTATCGACTTTCCTCAGTTCCTCAGGGTAGAGGAGAACCAATCAGCGGCTCTCCTGATGGGGGGGGGGGTAATCAGCGCATTGATCATCAGTGCAGTGCCATCAGCAATACCCATCAATGACCCACCAGTAATGTCAATCAGTGCCCACCTGTACCCACATGTGATGCCAGTCAGTGCCCATCAGTAATGCCTGTCAATGCCTCCTCATCAGTGCCGCATATTAGTGCCTCCCCATCAGTGCCTATCAGTGAAGGAGAAATTTTACTTATTTACAAAATTCTATAACCGAAACAAAGAAATTTTATAATTTTTTTTTTTTTTTTTTCAAAATTTTCAGTCTTATTTTATTTGTAGCAGAAAAAATAAACACAGTGGTAATCAAATACCACTAAAGAAAAGATAATGTCATATGGGTACAGAGTCGCATGACCGCGCAATTGTCATTCAAAGCGCGACAGCGCTAAAAGCTGAAAATTGGCCTGGGCAGGAAGGGGGTAAAAGTGGCCAGTATTGAGGTGGTTAATAGTGAAGGTGAACAGTAATGGATGGGCCTCACTTGGCAACGTCCTAGAAGTTCTCCAGTCGTGCTTCATTAGTACCTTAATGGTATACACCCTATAGCAAGGGCTTTATTCAACTTTAGATGTTTTTATCTACAGACACCACTTATCTGCATAGGCAGTTTTTTGGTAAAGGTGAAGTAACTCTTTCCTTGCCTACAGCAGCCAGTTGGGATTCTACTTGTCAAGTGTAAGTTTGAAATGGAAGATTTTTTTATCTTCTATGTGGGCTGCATAAATAATTACAAAATAATGACTTGTGCTAACTAAAAGCAACCAGTCAGATTCACATTCAGTTTGGAGGATGACAGTTGTAGAATAAAACACTGAATGTAATTTGCTAGAGGGCAAAAACAACTAGTTATTTAAAACTATTTGCTAAATGATACTTACTGTTTTAGCTCCATAATATAAAGATTAAGATGGCAAGCACCCAGCAATCATTGTAATGACCCCCTTCCCCTTAAAGAAAAAAAAAAAAAAAGAACTCCTGCAATTACTCTTTGTGCCATTTTGAACCTGAAAGAATTAAGATGATGACCTTTGACCTTCGATCAGGTCTTGACAAGTTCCTGCTTTTTGCTCGAAGGACGGACATCCGAAGGATTAGCTTTGACACCAGTGACCTCTCCGATTTTGTCATCCCATTGTCCAATGTGCGCAGTGCTGTTGCGCTGGATTGGGATTCTTCTGATGACTATATGTATTGGAGCGACACCACAGCAGACTCCATCAACCGCGCAAAATCAGATGGCAGTGGACAGGAGGTAAGAGACTGGCTGAAAACTGAAATGGTCTCCCTACATAAACCATTTCAGAGCCTAATGATATTTAACCTGACCTTTCTTTAGAGTCATTACTCTAATTTCTACCTTTGCAAGGGCAGTTCTTTAGATTATGCCCTGTTTTGTCTGTTATTAACTAGCTAAAAGAAAAGATAAGATTGCTTGCACACCACTAATCTATTTTGGATCAGATTTCTACTCCACATTTTTGCCATGAGCCAAAAAGGGAGGCACACTGCTCTTAGGCCTATAACTGGGTGACCATCCGAAAACTCTGGGTGCCGGATGCCAGACTTGGACTCTGACCCACATGCCAACAACATTCAATAAAGAGAGCTGGTGGCACTCTGGTATGATTCACTGCTGACAATTTTGTTACTCCAGACAAATGGAGAAGGAGTCTCCGCCTAGGTCCTCCTAATGCATTTCATCTACAAGACTGGGATTAATCGAATATATACCCAAACTTGTGGATGAAATGCATCAGAGGAGCAGGCACTCCTTGTTTGTCTGTCCGGAGTAAGGGCCCTTTCACACTGGGGCGGTTTGCAGTCGCTATTGCGCTAATAATAGCGCCTGCAAACCGACTCGAAACAGCCGCTGCTGTCTCTATAGTGAGAAAGCCCCGAGGGTTTTCACACTGGAGCGGTGCGCTAGCAGGACAGGAAAAAAAGTCCTGCTAGCAGCATCTTCGGAGCAGTGAAGGAGCGGAGTATACACCTCTCCTTCACCGCTCCTGCCCATTGAAATCAATGGGACAGCGCAGCTATACCGGCAGCAAAGCGCCTCTGCAGAGGCGCTTTGCGGTGGTTTTTAACCCTTTGTCGTGCGCTAGCGGGGGGTAAAACTGCCCCGCTAGTGGCCGAATACCCACGGTAAAGTGCCGCTTACAATAGCAGCGATTTAACGCCGACCCCGCCCCAGTGTGAAAGGGGCCTAATAGTTGTCAGTGTTCTGAATCTTAAGGAGCCGCTAGTTTTCTTTTCAATTTTTTTTTTCCCCCACATCATACATCTCTCCAACAAGGTTAGATGTTCTAAAGATTACTGTACTATACTGTAGTAGATAAACTACTGGTCTGTGAGATCTCATAGACCAATAACCAAAAGCTAGATGTGGTTTTTGCACTTTTGATTGATGAGAGCTGCAACAGCTATAACAGGCTGGGCCTAGTGGTTCTATGGGCTCAAGGTTTATGATTTTCACTCATTCTGCCGTGCAGCAGTCCCCCTAGCCCCCCCCCCCCCCCCCCCCAATACCTACCTTCACCCCATCTCAATCCAGCAATGTGTACAAGAGCCTCGGCGGTTCTCTGGGGATTCTTCTTTCTCATTGGCTGAGAAAGAGGTAAGAGCCATTGGCTCCCGCTGCTGTTAATCACATCCAGTAAGCCAATGAGAGGAGAGAGGGGCAGGGCCAAGCCACGGCTGTGTGTAAATTGGACACACGGAGCCATGGTTTTGGGAATCGACCTGCTTGGGTGCCCCAAATGCAAGGGCACTCGACGAGAGGGGGGCCAGGCGTGACAGCGGGGGACTGGAGAAGATGAGGATAAGTTAAGTATGACATGATGATTATTTTTTTTTAAAGAAGGCCTTTTATTATCACTTAAATCTGGTTAGGAGACAGACTTATTTATAGGGCTCAATCAAACTGATTGTATGAAAGCTTGCAGAAGTTATTTTTCACTTTTGAGACATGTAAAAAAAATCAAGGAAGAGATGATAGTGAAGTAGTAAAGCTATGCATGGCTATAAGTAATTAAATTACATTTTTTTTGTTTCTTATATTGTCACCAGGTCATCATTGAAACCAGCTTGGAGAGCCCTGCAGGACTGGCTATAGACTGGGTTACAAAGAAACTATACTGGACAGATGCAGGTAATGTACTTGGAGCTCAATAGTTTTGAAAACTGCATATGTGATAGTAATAGCTATAGTGTAGCTCATAAAATAGTCTGCCACCATTAGCAACAAATGTAAAAAATGAATAATAAAAGCCCAGAAACATCATGCACTTAAATGCTTGCAGCGTTTTTTCCTATACATAAACCATCTTTATTTACTTGCAACATACTTCTGAACCTGCTAGCAAATTTGGTTCAGAAGATTCAAATCCCTAGCTCAGTCCCCTTCCCTCTCAGCATATGATTCTGGTTTCCTCTTCTGGGAGTGTCTAATTACTGTCTCTGCTGGCCCAGCACCTCCTTCCCTCCCTCACCACCCTATATGACTCTCTATTTTGCATTTTTGGAGAGTGAAAGGTAACATTATAGACCAGTGGTCTCCAGGCTGCAGCCTTTTCTTTGCCTTTATCCAGCCCTTTAGGACACTATTCCTGCCACTGACACCAACAATGGGGCATAATTCCTTCCACTGATACCAACTATTTCTCCCCCTAATACCAAAGATGGGGTGTTTATGCCTACTGGGCACAGTCCGCCCCCCCCTTAAGTCTGAAGGTCTGGCTCTTCCTTTAGAAGGTTCTGAGACCCCTGCTATAGACAGTCACTTGAGTGACATCTGTGAGTTTGCTGGGGCTGCTGACATTGCGGCACCCAATAGCAGTATCAGGGTTTTTGGATATTATTATTATACAGAAATTATATAGCGCCAACAGTTTGCGCAGCGCTTTACAACATGAGGGCAGACATTACACTTACAATACAAATCCATACAGGAGGGAGCAGAGGGCCCTGCTCGTTAGAGCTTACAATCTAGAAGGGAGGGTCAAGTGGAAACAAAAGGGTAATAACTGTGGGGGATGAGCTGATGGGAAAAATGAAAATACAGTTGTTAGATGTGGGTAGGGTAGGCTTCTCTGCAGAGAAGGGTTTTCAGGGATCGTCTAAAATCTAATAAAGTAGGAGATAAGCGGACAGATTGGGGTAGGGCATTCCATAGGATTGGAGAGGCTTTGGAAAAGTCCTGGAGGCGAGCATGGGAGGAGGTGACGAGGGAGCTAGAGAGCAGGAGGTCTTGAGAGATATCTACCAAAGGAGGCATTTACAAGTAAAGAGAATGCATAACGGTTGTTAAATGCCCATATAAGCTTACGGAAAGCTTATAGAACTAAGGGTCAATGATCTCTTGAAGACTGATTTATGACCATTCGGCAGAAGCGTTACTGAAAGAGACTAGCAAGATTCTAGCAGTCCATTTTCAAAATACTATTCAAGAGGTCATTTGAATATAAAGGATGGATTACTACAAACTATATACTTCTACAGTTATATACGGTACTTTCAGACACATACAGGCTTAGCAAGTCTGAGAACAAGGGTCAAGGCTCTAAAGGGCACATTGCCCTTCATTGGTGCTCTCTGGTTATTAAAGCCCCACTTTGGGATACCTGCTTTACAAACACCTCCCCCTTCTTATCTGCATAACATAAGGGGGGGGGTGTTCTATAGTACAGAAGAGAACTGGGAAGGCTGATGATATTGATAGTGGATTTCTTCACAAGGTCAGCCTGTTTTCTTTACTTGCAGAAAATGTATTAAGACTGAAAAAGTTCTGCCAGTAGAAAATGGTTATGTTTTGTGTAGTTATGTAAAATAATTGGAATGCTGATCAACTGCCAATATCTTCTATACTTTCTATTTTTATAATTTGTTGCTCTGTATTTTCTTTTAGGGACTGATCGGATTGAAGTGTCCAACACTGATGGTTCCATGCGCAGTGTGCTTATTTGGGAGAACCTGGACCGGCCTAGGGACATTGTGGTGGATCCCGTAGGAGGGTAAGGACAGTTTGGGTTTTCTGCTCCCATCTCAGTTGCCTATCAAACCAAAGAGTTGTGTTTTTCCTTCTTTGTGAATTTTAATATACAAGCTCTTTTCCAGATTCATGTACTGGACAGACTGGGGTGCCAATCCAAAGATAGAACGTGCCGGCATGGATGCCTCTGGAAGGATGGTCATCATCTCCTCCAATCTCACTTGGCCAAACGGCTTAGCTATTGATTATGAATTGGAGAGGCTGTACTGGGCTGATGCTGGCATGAAAACCATAGAAACTGCCAAGCTTGATGGCGCTGACCGAATGGTAAGATGCCACTGCTCAACATTGTTCTTCAGTTCTATGTACAAATCAGGGGCAAGACCAAACAATAATCACTAGTTATTGGGATCTTCTAGGTGCTAATAGGTACAGATCTACCCCACCCCTTTGGTCTGACCTTGTATGAAGATCGTATTTACTGGACAGACTGGCAGTCAAAAAGCATTGAGAGTGCAGATCGGAAGACGGGACTTGACCGCAAGCCTGTGCGGGAGAACTTGGAAAACCTGATGGACCTTCATGTCTTTCATAGACGACGAATGCAAGGTATGGAACATCTGCAAACTCTACATGTGCTGCCTGGGTTGAACCCAAAATGAAAATGAAAGTTTGTTTTTCTACAAATAGTATAGTTAGGCACTTCTCCATCATATGATCACTTCTTGGTTGAACAGACATTTATTTTCTAGTACTCCTCGGTAGTTAGGGATGGGCTTCATTCAGCCAGTAGTTGAATAAAGCTCATGCTGTTATTTCCTCTGGAATGATGGTTCCCTTTAGTGCCATCTAGAATTTTTTGCATTAACTGCTATCTGTATATAAATTTGAAGGTAGAACAAGTGACTATTTTGTTTGCTTGTTGATAACAGTGTGAGTTCAGTTCAGCTTGCTGCTGGGTGATGCTCATGTGTAACTTTGGTGTGTCCACTTAAGGGTGCACAGCTATGTAATTACATTACATATCCACTTTTGTGCAGCATCAGAAGGTAATTCTTTTCTTCTTTCCACAGTTCGCTCAGCTTGTTCCGTCAATAATGGGGGCTGTAGCCATGTTTGTCTTCTTTCTCCCCATCCAAAAGGCCATAGCTGTGCTTGCCCTACTGGTGTCAATCTGCTTGGCGATGGCAGGACCTGTTCTTCAGGTATGTTCAGTCCATTGATCATATTATATATGTATTTTATCACCTCTTCAGGACTATGACCCTTCTTCTCTGTCTTGTCCTCCACACCCAGGAATGGACCGCTTCCTTATTTTTGCCCGAAGGACTGATATCCGCTCGGTGTCTTTGGATATCCCATACTTTGCAGATGTTGTTGTCCCCATCAATATGACCATGAAGAACACCATAGCAGTCAGTGTGGATCCCTTAGAGGGTGAGTAAGGCTGAATGGAACTGGCTACATGTTTCTGAGTAGGCATAATAAAAAAACAACCTCTGCGATCAAGATGAATGTTTCAGCAGTGATGGACCATTACTCTTCCACAGTCTGAAATAATATATTTTTGCAAGACCTTGCAGCCCTCTTGGGATTAGGGAAGCCCAAACGAAATGCTGAAAAAACAAGAGAAGAGGATGCGCCAGCCTTGCGCATTACCTTTTTGTAGATCTTTTATTGAAGTAATAAAACAGAATTCTACTCACAAACGGCAAAGAATTTCCAGCTCCCCAATATTCAATGTTTCAGTCTGGGGAAGAAGACCCTTCAAAGACTTAAAATGGCTGACACATTTCACTGGGGATCTCCTCTTCCTCTGATCCCTCGAAACGCATCACACATTTTAAGTCTAGGAAGTGTCTTCCCGAGACTGAAATCGGTGTAGTGGACCAGGGGATATGGATCATTGGATATTGAGGAGCTTGAAAGTCTTTGCTGTTTGTGAGTATACATTGTTATTACTTCAATGAAAGGATCTATAAAGGTAATGCGCAAGATCCAGCATTCCCTAACCCATGGCCAATTGCTCATTTAGTTAAATACTTATGTATTCCTCACTCCCCTGGCAGCCGTCGCTCTTCTTTGCTCTCTGATGCTCCTAGGATATGGACAGGCTCTCGGTGTCCTCACATACAATGCATTGTATGTGATGACTTTGGAGAGCTTTGGCTTGTTGAGCAGCAAATAAAAGGTTTTGGAGGATACAGCATGGAGGGAGTCTGCTAGAGAGAGGCTTAAAGTAGGTATAAGAGGGGAGGGGGGTACGACAAGGTGAATTTCCTAACACGGCATAACTACAGTTCAACCTAAAAGTCTTAATCGTCCAAGGACTTCAACAATTGATGGATATATTGGGAATAATTTCCACCTCTCACGTTTGCTTCTTCTTCTTCTTCTTTTTTACTTTCAGGTCTGGTGTATTGGGCTGACAGTACCCTTCGCAAAATTAGCAGAGCAGGTCTGGATGGCTCTAATTATCAGGATGTACTAACCACAGGTGATTAATCAACCACTTGAAAATACTATATCTGCACAGCTATGCAGCTTTCTTATGTCATAGGACTATAAGAACAATTTTTTGCTTATGTTGTGTTATAATAGGCTTGGTGACCACCGATGGTCTGGCAGTGGATGCAATTGGCCGTAAGATATATTGGACAGACACTGGGTCTAATCGAATTGAAGCAGGGAATCTGGATGGCTCCATGAGGAAGGTTCTGGTGTGGCAGAACTTAGGAAGTCCGCGAGCGATCGCTCTTTATCATGAGATGGGGTAAGCAAGATTTACTGATGTAGATGAAAGGGTATCATAGTTAGTAAGGTTGAATAAAGACACCAGTCCATCCAGTTCAACCTGAGTGAGCATGGGTGTGTGTCTACAATTGCCCCTAACCCTGTACATTGCACACTCACATCAGTCACTACCCTCAATCAAAGGTCCCCATTCATATACTAAGGCCAATTTTGGACAGAAGCCAATTAACCTACCAGCATGTCTTTTGGAGTGTGGGAGGAAACCGGAGTACCCAGGGGAAACCCACAAGGCACAAGGAGAACATGTAAACTCCAGGCAGGTAGTGTCATGGTTGGGATTCGAACCAGCAACCTTTTTACTGCTAGGCGAGAGTGCTACCCTATAATGAGGCTTGCCTGTAGGTACTATGAAAAGCTCCTAAACTTGCACAGTTAAGGAGATATTCAGAGTGCATGCAGCCGGTGACATTACGGGCAGATGTGCTCTGAAGGTCCGGCTTACAGTGCCCGACCTTCAGAGCCTGTGCCATAAACGGCGGTTCCCTTTGGGAGTGATGTCCCCATGCCCCCGGCCACTTATGTACCCAGAGGCCACGAACCTGGAATGAAGGCTGGGGAAGATGTCAGCCCTCTCAGCAGTGACATTGCGGCCCTGGAGAGCTTCGTTCTAAGGTAAGTTTCTCATTTTGTGCTAGTATGTGATGCATACTAGCACATTATGACATTGCCTTGCAGGGAATTTTTTTTTGTTTTCCAGCAGCTGCGGGTTTACTACCGCTTTAAAGGATAGGTTTACCTTTTTTACAAAAAATAATAAATGGGCATCTTTTTGCATGTAACAAAATGTGCATTGATTATTTTTTTTCTAAGGAGCCTGCAGAGCATTGCACCCACGATCAGAAGGTCGCAGGTGCAATCCTACTCCTGCAGACTCTAAGCATAGCACTCTGTGCATACCTTGTACAGGCAGACAGTTGGCTGAGAGCAGGAAGATCAATGGACAACGAGGATGCTCACCAGCACCCCTGCAGCTCATTGAAAACTTGTAGGCATTCATTCACGGGAAACGGTTGCTGTTTTTGAATGGTGAAAGCGGGTGCAGGGAGAAGATCCACGACCCGCTGTCACAGGGAGGGGGGGCAGCGGGGAGAGAGCTGCAGATATTAGAACATGTTACATGTTCCACCCAAAAACAGGGGGAACATGGTAGTTGTTACAAAAGTGAACTGACCCTTTAATCTTCTAAGGGCACCTGTCATGTTAGTACTGACCATATACTGCAAAGGAAGAGGATATGGAAGGAAGGTATTGACCTTAAAAGAGAAGTATGGGTTTGGGAGTTTTTCCCCCATCATACTTACCTAGGTGGATGCTGCATCTGTCCCCTGGCGCCTCTACACTAAGAACCGAGCGATCGAACATCGCCGATGGCTCAGTTCTCGAAGATCCCAGAGCAGAGAGCTGCTTACTGTCAATCAGCATCTCTGCACTCTGCTCCTCCACGCTCACTGGAGTGCTGAGCTGTGGAGGGGCGGGGAACGACCGTCTCAGCCTCTCAGCGAGCCGCTGAGAGGCCGAGACGAGTGTCAGTCCAGGCACCTGGCGGATCCCGACTTCCAATGTCGTGATGACGCGGTGCCTGGACTGATTCCTGTGATGTCAGCAGAGAGCGGACTTCAGTCAACTCTCTGCTGAAAACGGGTCACAGGAGTGCAAAACGAACTGCACTCCTATGACCCATAGGAGAAGCCCAGCCAAAGAGCTTAGGCTGGACTTCTTCTCCTTTAATTGTTAGAAGTTATGAATGTATGTATATTTGGAAAGTGTGATAAGCTCAGTGGATCGGTACTTTTTAAGTCTTCTGTAGTTTTCATCTCCACCCTTACCATGATGGCTCTTAGAGGTGCTTATTGGGTTGTGGCTGTAAGGATCATGGCAGCAGGGAAAGATTCAGAGAGAAAACTATTAGAAAATCTAGTGTTGGGAGACACAACTGACACTTTCTTTTAGTTTTCTCTCTTTCCAAGATCAAAGGTGGTCTTCGGTCTCTTCTAAGGCTCCCACAACCCAAACTAGATATGCTGCTATGGTAATATGTTGGCCAGGTGGGACTTCAATAGAACATGGATAGATCTTAAACACAACCTACAAAAACCTTAGTTACTGAAATAACCGAGTACTTTTATTTAGCTGCTTTTTTCACTATTGAATGACCGGTGCTCCCACCAGGTATAATGAGGAAACATTCGCACATAAACTATTCCTCTCTTTAGGTACATGTACTGGTCAGACTGGGGAGAGAATGCCAAGCTGGAAAGGGCGGGAATGGATGGCTCTGACCGAAAAGTTCTGATAAACATGAACCTTGGATGGCCGAACGGATTGGCTGTGGATAAAGCAGGTTCTCAGCTCTTGTGGGCAGATGCGCATACAGAGGTAATGTCGGCATTAAATGAACACTTTATGCCTTCAGTTTATGGGAGGGTTTTTTTGGCTTATGAATAGGAATTAGCCTTTTACCTTTTGTGGGAGCTCTTCAGATGAGTAGGTACCATTCTGCCCCCGTGTCAGGCTTATTACCTGTTTTTTTTTCTGCCTGGTCATATTTAACCCCTTCATGTCAACGTAACGCAAATGTGGCGCCATGGCTTGAAGGGGTTATACTGAGATAATATGCAGGCATCACCCCTGGGAACCATTTTTTAGAGCCGAGGGTCAGCTTTCTTGTGATAACTAATGAGGCTAAAAATGCCGCTCAGCTGTTACTCCAAGCAGCAGGAGGGGACGTCCGTAGCCCCCCCCCATCCCCCGCCTTTCGCAGGACTCTCCCGTCCCACGGGGAGGCCCGAGCGACCAGCCGGCACGTCCGCTGGCTGGCCGGAGACCCAAGCGAAGTCGGAATCTGCTTCAATTGGTCATTCAATCGGTCACTAGTAACCTGCAAGCAATGTGATGACTTCCGGTTTACTAAAGACTTTGGCAAATTTTTAAAAATGACCGCATTCAAAACGGCCAGACTTGGGGTTTTGATTGCTTTTATGTGCAAAGGAGGGATTTACGGTCTTGTGGACCCCAGATCTCTCCATAAAGAGTACCTGTCCCTGCCTATTACTGTCACAAAGGATGTTTACATTGCTTGTGATGGTAATAAAAGTGATCAGAATATATTTTTTTAAAGTGTAAAAAAAAAATCTAGAAAATGTAAAACACCCATCCCTCAATGCTCGCGCGCAGAAGCGATCGCATATGTAAGTCGCGCCCGCAAATGTAAACAGTGTTCAATCCACACATGTGAGTTATTGCCGCAATCGTTTGAGCGAGCCCAAGACCTGTTCTATAACTCTAAACTGGTAACCTGTAGAAGCGTTTAAACATCGCCTATGGAGGTTTTTAAGTGCCATAGTTTGTCGCCATTCCACGAGTGTGCGCAGTTTTAAAGCGTGACATGTTGGGTATCTATTTACTCGCCATAACATCATCTTTTACATTATACAAAAAAATTGGGCTAACTTTACTGTTTTTGTTTTTTTTTGTTCATAAAAGTGTCTTTCTTCCAAAAACAATTGTATTTGAAAGACCGCTGCGTGAATATGGTGTGACATAAAATATTGCAACAATTGCCATTTTAATCTCTAGGGTCTCTGCTTAAAAAAAAAAAATATATATATATATGTATATAATGCTTGGGAGTTCTAAGTAATTTTTCCAGCTTAAAATACAGATTCTAACTTGTAAGCAACAAACGTCAGTAAAAAAAGGCATAGGCTTGAAGGGGTTAATGTCCTTTTGTATATGATTTTCCTATGTCTTAGTGCATTTTTTTCCTTCTCTGCTTTGTGCATGGAGGCACCTAATACATACCATCTCCATATCTGATGTGCTTCTATATGTTCTTTTCTCTCTTTCTGTCTTTTGATGCATTTGTCCTTTCCTCCTTAGAGAATAGAGGCTTCTGATCTTATGGGAAGAAACCGGCGGATCTTGGTGTCTCCTGTGCAGCATCCATATGGTCTGACCCTTCTCGGTGCACATATATATTGGACTGACTGGCAAACACGCAAAATCCAGAGGGCTGACAAAGACACGGGTGCAAATATCATAGTGGTCAGAGACAACCTGCCTGGCCTTATGGACATTCAGGCTGTGGATAGGACTCATGCTCTTGGTAGGTACTACTTGTGCAGCCTAGAATCACTTCTTAACATTCAATTTTACATGTCCATTTAAAGGTGGTCACATTATCACTTTATGATCTGACATATCAAAAACTTACCAACAACTGTGTTTAAAATTTTACCCATATACATTTCAAGTGTGTGTGCAGGTAGAAAATATAGCAACTGATTACCATCTATGTTAGGTGAATACAGTATTTTAATTCCCTATTGTTCATTGTTCACTGCTCACAGCAAATAGACATTTGCAGCACCACTAGTCAAAGAACCTGCTTCTTTCATTTAATATATATTCATACTAGTAGACACGATCAAAGGTACTGTCTTTGCTTGAGTTTTCTCATTATCTAACCAACCAGGTAGTCAGTATGAGCTACAAAATAGAGAAATGGGAATGATGAAGTATAGAATAAGGGCCAGGGAGGGAGGGAGTAGGATAAGAAATAAAGGAGGGAAGCAAAGACTAGATAGGGAAGATCAGAGACTTGAATGTTCTGGGTTGGGAGGATATAAGCTCTCAGTTGGGGGACCCTCTTCATTAGCTTTTTATTTTTTTATTTTTTAAAGCTTCAGGAACTTAACCCCTAGAAAGAACTGTCTATATTCCTGAGAACCTGTGAACTCTATCCAGTAAAATCGTATTTGTATCAGTTTTTTTTTGGTGTTTGAGAGGCTGTCAGAGCTTTCATACGTCTAATTTTGTTAAATTTATGCCGCGTATACACAAGCGGACTTTACAGCAGACCGGAGTCCGGCGGATAATTCGATCGTGTGTGGGCTCAAGCGGACTTTTTTTTTTTTTTTTTCCCCAAAAGTTCAACGGCCCTAGACAGGGCTGGACTGGGACAAAATGGTGGCCCTGGACTTCATCCAGACCGGCCCAGGGCACAACACATCAGGGCATGGTACATCAGGCCACATCAGGGTACAGAGCCCAGCACATCAGGGCACAAGGCACATCAGGGCACAGCACATCAGGGTACAGGGCACAGAACATAAGGTACAGAGCCCTGTACATCAGCGTACAGTGCACAACATATCAGGGTACAGTGCCCAGTACATCAGCGTACAGGGCACAACATATCAGGGTACAGTGCCCAGTACATCAGCGTACAGGGCACAACATATCAGGGTACAGTGCCCAGTACATCAGCGTACAGGCACAACATATCAGGGTACAGTGCACAGCACATCAGGGTACAGAGCCCAGCACATCAGCTAATAGGGCACAACACATCAGGGCACAGTACATCAGGGTATAGCACATCAGGACACAGCACATCAGGGCACAGAACATCAGAGCACACGTCATTGAGGCACAGCACACCGGGGCACAGGACATCAGGGCAAAGCACATCGGGGCACGTGGCACATCAGGGCACGTGGCACATCAGGGCACGTGGCACATCAGGGCACGTGGCACATCAGGGCACGTGGCACATCAGGGCACAGGGCACATTATGGCACATCAGGGCACGGGGCACATCGGGGCACATCAGGGCACATCAGGGCACATTAGGGCACATGATGGGGCACATGGCACATTATGGTGCACATCGCACATCAGGGCATGGGGCACATCAGGCCACATGGTACATCAGGGCACGGGGCACATGGCACATCAGGGCACATGATGGGGCACATTATGGGGCACATCAGGCCACATGGCACATTAGGGCACGGGGCACATGGCACATCAGGGCACATTATGGCACATCAGGGCACATTATGGCACATCAGGGCACATTATGGCACATCAGGGCACATTATGGCACATCAGGGCACATTATGGCACATCAGGGCACATTATGGCACATCAGGGCACATCAGGGCACATTATGGCACATCAGGGCACATTATGGCACATCAGGGCACATTATGGCACATCAGGGCACATTATGGCACATCAGGGCACATTATGGCACATGATGGGGCACATCAGGGCACATGATGGGGCACATCAGGGCACATCAGGCTACATGGCACATTAGGGCATGTGGCACATCGGGGCACATCAGGGCATGGGGCACATCAGGGCTCGGGGCACATGATGGGGCACATAGCACATCAGGGCACATGATGGGGCACATAGCACATCGGGGCACATAGCACATCGGGGCACATGATGGGGCACATGATGGGGTGATGGGGCACATAGCACATCGGGGCACATGATGGGGCACATAGCGGGGCACATAGCACATCATCAGGGCACATTGTGGGGTCTTACTAGCCAGCATGCAGAGTAGCGCAGGGAGCTTCTGTAGTAATAAGTTCTCTCTCGTGTCATCACGTTGTTCTCCGGCGGCCCCGCCCCCTCCTCTCTTCTTGTCTATACCAAATGATCCTACAAGCCAATTGGTATAGACGAGAAGAGAGGAGGGGGCGGGGCCGCCGGAGAACAGCGTGATGACACGAGAGAGAACTTATTACTACAGAAGCTCCCTGCGCTACTCTGCATGCTGGCTAATCTCGAGCTACCCGTCAGGCGCCAGCTGTTGGCGGTTGATGGGTAGATCGCCGCGCAACGCAGATGCGCCTGAAAGTGAAAGTGGCCCAGACTGAGCCATCGGCCCACCGGGAATCTCCCGGTAGTCCCGATGGCCAGTCCATCTCTGGCCCTAGAAATGAAACCTGTTTCAAATCTTTCCGACGGACTCGAGACTCAGAAAAGTCCGCTCGTCTGTATGCTAGTCCGACGGACAAAAAACGACGCTAGGGCAGCTATTGGCTACTGGCTATCAACTTCCTTATTTTAGTCCGGTCGTACGTTATCACGTACGAATCCATCGGACTTTGGTTGATCGTGTGTAGGCAAGTCCGTTCATTCGGAAAGTCCGTCAAAGTCCGCCGCACCAAGTCTGCCGTAAAGTCCGCTCGTGTGTACGTGGCGTTAGAAAGCCCTAGGCTGATGAGGAAGATTCCTGCCTCCAAAGGATAGGTATACATATCCTGGCTGTGTTTTGTTAGGTCCCACTGTAATTCTTATAATTTAATTACAGCTGCATTTTTTTGGCTCCATTATCCTTTTATTGAAGGGTTTATATGGGTTTACAGAGCAGCAAAATCCTTCCTATGATGATCTCCTAGAGTGCAGATTAATATACAGTGGGGTTAATTTACTAAAACCTGGAAAGTGCAAAATCTGGTGCAGCTCTCCATAGAAACCAATACGCTTCCAGGTTTATTTGTCAAAGTTTAATTGAACAAACTGAAGTTAGAAGCTGATTGGCTACCATGCACAGCTGCATCAGATTTTAGTAAATCGACTCCAGTGTCATCTGCCTAGGTGACTCGCAATGTTTTTTTTCTTTAAAAATGTATTGAGATAGGTAGGCACAGCTTGTATATAAAAGTTTGGGGTATTGTAAATATTCAAGTGATTTTTCAACCAGGGTGCCTTGAGGTCTCTTTAGGGGTGCCTTGGCAAAATGCCTAAAAATTGCCAAAAAAAATGTATACAGGGTGGTGTGTGGATGAAGCCTGCCTTTTTAGTTACACAAATCCACAGGTTTTTGTGCACCATTACAACCTTCTAGCTGCTGGCGTCCTAACAGCCAATGGCGTCATCAGTTGACAAGGAGAATGTCGGTCGCCTGCACAGCATCCTTGTTTGACCCTCCCCTGCCCCTCTCCATCATCATTGGGGTCACATTAGCTGAGTAATGGAGAAAAACCTGAGGGAGAAGAGAAACATTGGCATACTAGTCAGTACCAGTTTTGAAAAGTGCATTTGCTTTGGAAGAATAAATCACCTCTAACATTGGGTGTCCTACTTGTGTGGATGTTGCTGCATTATGTAAAACTATTAGAATAGTGTTTACGTTTTAGAATGGGGTGCCTCAAGATTGCCCATTTTTAAAGGGTCCCTTGACAGAATGGGGTGCTTCAAGATTGCCCATTTTTAAAGGGTCCCTTGACAGAATGGGGTGCCTCAAGATTGCCCATTTTTAAAGGGTCCCTTGACAGAAAAAAGGTTGAGAAACGCTGATCTATAGTAGTTTTGTTAGGTTGCATATAAAATAAGCAATAAAAGGAGCAACATGAGAAAAGGAAGGAAACCTTGGGTAATTGCCAGTCTTCTCTCTTTAGAGGGAGGCTATAATCTTTGCATTATAGGTTTCTTTTAATAGCTATACCTTTTATGTATGAATGGAGTCATGTGAAAATACACTGTACTTCCTTTCTTCTGCCCTTTAGGATTCAACAAGTGTGGTAACAACAATGGTGGCTGCTCCCATCTGTGTCTGCCGAACCCCACCAGTTACTCCTGCGCCTGCCCTACCGGCATTCTCCTGAAAGAAGATGGCAGGACTTGTGACCCATCACCCGACACCTATCTTCTGTTCTCCAGTCGTGACTCCATCCGCAGGATATCACTGGACACGGATGACTACACAGATGTCTACGTGCCCATTAAGGAGCTCAACAATGTCATCTCTTTGGACTTTGACAGTGTAGAAAGCCAAATCTACTACACTGATGTTTTCCTGGATGTGATCAGGTGGGTAGCAAGAAAGGGGTTAAAAAAAAATTCAATTATGAAATTTATTCCTAAATACAACTATATTTAAGTACCTGAATATGTCATATTAGATTGTAAGCTCTTCTGAGCAGGGCCCTCTTAATCCTCTTGTATTTTATTGTATTATAACTGTATTGTCTCCCTTTTATATTGTAAAGCGCCGCGTAAACTGTTGTCACTATATAAATCCTGTATAATAATAATAATAATAATAATAATAATAATAATAATTCCTGTATTCCTCTAACCGTAATCAGACTGGTAGAAGTGCCAGCACTCTTGGCACACTATATAGCTTTGCTGGGTGTTGTCATTCTAACACTGGAAGCATACACACAGGAAGGGGAGCACTAGGATGACCTCCTCCAATAACCAATCAGCAGGCTGGGATGGCTCATTAAACAGGCAGCATTGCTTAACTGTATTGTAGTCTGCTGTGCTTTGTAGTAGGGATGCCGGCATGAGGGAAAACAGTTGCCCTAAATGGTATTTCTTAAGCTGTTCAGTTTTAAAACTGAACTTCGGTTTTAAAGGATTTTAATAACCTTCACAGATGTTTATGTGCATGTTTGGGATCCAGTGAGATCTTAAAATCAAAGCTGAACTTCAAGCAAAAGCAAAACCTCTTTAAAAAAAATAAAAAAAAAATAATAAAATGCTTGTATGGGAGCTTTTTTTTACCTACAAAAGGATTTGGAAATTCAGTCCTGATATTTCTACAGCCCCACAAGCCTGTACAGCCAGAAAGTTGGTGCCACTTTCTCTGTTACAGTTTAATACATTGCTGACATCTCTCAATCCCTGGCTTATTGATACAGGGTTGAAGGAGTAGCAGCAGACTGATGAAGTCTTCCCTCTGCTCCCTCCATCTATCAGCTTGTCCCTCTTAAAGGAGGAGTTCACTTATGCACTTTTTTTGCAGGTAAAAAAATTTGCATTTATTATTATTTTTTTCTGGAGCCTGTGAAGCATTGCACCAGCGATCAGCAGGTCTCCAGCAGAGCCAGTGTCTGTACGGGTAAGAGGATACAATCTGACACGAAGCATGAATGAACTACCATGGAGCTCCACAGCCCTGTAGTAGTTCATTGAACACTACAAGCTGCTAAGGAGCTGGGCTTTGTAGTTTTCCATGCCCAGAGCCCTGTGAATCAGCAACCCGACCGGGCGGAGCCCTCTCGGCTCCTTCCTTTTTATTTGACATCTAGCGAGGAGAGAGAAGAACACTGCTAGCTGTCACAGCAGAGGCCGGTCTGTTGGTAACATGTTGCACCCTGAATATGATGTAACCTGTTATGAAAGGTGAACTTATCCTTTAGAGGTTAAGTTCACCTTTATGAAAAAAGAAATAAATGCACATATTTTGCAGGGAAAAAAAGTGCTATTTTTTTTTTTTCCTTTTCACAGGAGCCTGCAGAACATCCCACCCGCAAACAGTGGATCAAGGGTGCAGGGCCAGGCTCTTGCAGACATTGCCTACAGCTTTGTTCCTGTGCCTCTGTATGGGTTGAGTTTCAGAGCTGTAGGAAGTGGACTACAATCGTGCTGAATAAGCATGCTTTCAGTCCATTTAAAGTACAAATCCGTTTGCTGTGGTGACAATCAGGACTTGTATTTTTATTCACAGATCCCTGTGAGTGAATGACGTGGTTGTTCCAACATGTTCCAAACGTGAACTTTTATTTAAGCATATTTTACATTCAGCACACCTGACTGGCCCCCAGTGCTGCCCTTCCATCTCCCAGTCTTATAAAAAGGATACACAACCGACTCAGGGGATTAAACTGACATCAAGTCAGATTCATGATATAACAAGGAATATAGAGTGTCGGTTGTGTATCCTTTTTATATCTGCCTGGAGTTCAGTTTTCTAAAAAATAGGAATGGGAGGGATGGCCCTGCACACGGCCAGCCACCCTTCCATCACATAATACCAGGGAAAGTACCAGCTGGCACTGGTGAGCCTCCTTTAGGCTAAAATCTAATTTCTGTACTTTTGTATAGATATTTGTGAATGTTTCAGCAGATCCTTTTATAGCACTTTGTTGGAGGTTTAGCCTTTTTTCCTCTAAAATGTATCAGAAAACAGGTTTTCTGTTTACTGAAAATCTATGATGTCTTTTAGGAGGGTAAACCTCGACGGCACTGGTATGGAGACCATCATTGGTGAAGGACTGAAGACCACAGATGGGCTGTCAGTGGACTGGATAGCCAGGAATCTGTACTGGACAGACACTGGGGCGAACACTATTGAGGTGTCCCGGTTGGATGGGAGACATCGGAAGGTGCTTATTAATAACAGTCTGGACGAGCCTCGGGCCATTGCGGTGTTTCCAAGGAAAGGGTAAGAGCAAAATTCCTGAATTGACCATTTCTGATCTTGAATTTCCTGATGCTTGTGCCATTTATGACAAACTTATCTGGTTTTGGTGTTTTATTGGTTCTCAATCAAAGATATTAGTATTGTGTTGATACCTCTGGTTCTTCTAACTCCAATCAACTTTTTTTTTCTTTTTAGTTGTGGATAGGCTTGGTAGAAATAATTACTTTTTCAACTTTTATTGTTGTCTATTACCTTGTTGGTGTCCCCATGACCGGCTGTGACAAGGGCAAGAAAGGAAATGTTTATCACACAGTGAGAAAGTTACAGGCAGTGAAAATAACCTGACAGAGGTTCTATCCCTTCCCCAATGTACTCAGGGGGAATTAGCAAAGCTTAATGTGGCACACGCCACCATCACCAGCTTCCTGTGGCATTATAAGGGTGCAGGAAACTGGTAAGAGTAGGTTGCATCGCACAACAAAGCGGATAGACCTGTTTCAGGTCCATCTGCACCACTCTCACGAGTTTCTATTTCAGAGGAGCGTCAGAGGGAGCTCCAGTTCCCTTTATTGCACAGACTGGGTATAGAAAATGAAGCAGATTGCTCCTAATTAGCAAAAAGGCTTGTATCGCTTTTGCTAATTTGGAGCAAGTCTGCTCTGTTTTCTCAGTTCAGAAGAAAGCCTGCACCATCCTTTCATTGCCCCCAGAAGAAAGCTTGCACTATCCTTTCATTGCCCCCAGAAGAAAGCCTGCACCATCCTTTCATTGCCCCCAGAAGAAAGCTTGCACTATCCTTTCATTGCCCCCAGAAGAAAGCCTGCACCATCCTTTCATTGCCCCCAGAAGAAAGCCTGCACCATCCTTTCATTGCCCCCAGAAGAAAGCCTGCACTATCCTTTCATTGCCCCCAGAAGAAAGCCTGCACCATCCTTTTATTGCCCCCAGAAGAAAGCCTGCACTATCCTTTCATTGCCCCATTGTGTTTTTTTTTTTTTTTTGCAATCTCTGTTCCAGCTGAAAAAATTTCCTAACGTATCCCATCCTGACTGCAGGTAAGGGGAAATCTCCCCAATGAGGACACAGACTGCAATTTGTTGAGGAGTTCCAGGTGTTCCCCACCCTGCCCAAAACGAAGCAGTATTTTGGCCGGAGTGGGGCTTTCCAGAAATTTATGTTAACGCTCTGGAAGTAGGGGGGACACAACAAATATTTTTATTCACAACTGAAAACTAGAATAACTTAGCATGGGAAAGTCTCCCCCAGTGGGGGGTTTTTTCGCAGCAGAGATCAAAACATTGAATTGTTTAAAAGAATTTTATCAGAAATTGTAACAATAAGTCACGAACACACATAAACACTTAAAATATGATCTCCGGTCAAAGATGTGCATGAATATTCAATTACCGTATTTATCGGCGTATAACACGCACCCCTAGTTTAGGAGGGAATTTTAAGGAAAAAACTTTTTAAGGAAAAAAACTTACATTTAAATGCCCATCAATGCAGCCTTGTCGGTGTCCATTTGCAGCCTTGTCGGTGTCCATCTGCAGCCTTGTCAGTGTCCATTTGCAGCCTTGTCAGTGTCATTTGCAGCCTTGTCAGTGTCATTTGCAGACTTGTCAGTGTCATTTGCAGCCTTGTCAGTGTCATTTGCAGCCTTGTCAGTGTCATTTGCAGCCTTGTCAGTGTCATTTGCAGACTTGTCAGTGTCATTTGCAGCCTTGTCGGTGTCCATTTGCAGCCTTGTCGGTGTCCATTTGCAGCCTTGTCGGTGTCCATTTGCAGCCTTGTCGGTGTCCATTTGCAGCCTTGTCGGTGTCCATTTGCAGCCTTGTCGGTGTCCATTTGCAGCCTTGTCGGTGTCCATTTGCAGCCTTGTCGGTGTCCATTTGCAGCCTTGTCGGTGTCCATTTGCAGCCTTGTCGGTGTCCATTTGCAGCCTTGTCGGTGTCCATTTGCAGCCTTGTCGGTGTCCATTTGCAGCCTTGTCGGTGTCCATTTGCAGCCTTGTCGGTGTCCATTTGCAGCCTTGTCGGTGTCCATTTGCAGCCTTGTCGGTGTCCATTTGCAGCCTTGTCGGTGTCCATTTGCAGCCTTGTCGGTGTCCATTTGCAGCCTTGTCGGTGTCCATTTGCAGCCTTGTCGGTGTCCATTTGCAGCCTTGTCGGTGTCCATTTGCAGCCTTGTCGGTGTCCATTTGCAGCCTTGTCGGTGTCCATTTGCAGCCTTGTCGGTGTCCATTTGCAGCCTTGTCGGTGTCATTTGCAGCCTTGTCGGTGTCATTTGCAGCCTTGTCGGTGTCATTTGCAGCCTTGTCGGTGTCATTTGCAGCCTTGTCGGTGTCATTTGCAGCCTTGTCGGTGTCATTTGCAGCCTTGCCCAGTGATACTGCAGTTTTTAAATATGGTGCCGTCGAGAGACACAGAGCCGGTCCTGTGTCTCTCGGCTGCTTTCGGCTCCTCTCGTAGTGATGTGGGCGGAGCCGAGCGCCGCCGATATACATACATAGCCAAGTGTACTCGTCTAGGTTGGGCTAGCTCCGCTCAGTCATGCCAAGTCCCTGTGTTATGTCGATCGTAGGGCGTGACTGAGCGGAGCTAGCCGAACCTAGCCGAGTACACTCGGCTATGTATGTATGTCGGCGGCGCTCACTCCTCCGCTCACAGTCAGCGGGGGATCGGCACCCGTGATTTTCCCCTGATTTTAAGGGGAAAAAAGTGTTTGTTATACACCGATAAATACGGTATACACTATTAAACTCATGCAACAATATTCATCAGTATTTAAAATGCAAATTCCTAACGCGTTTCAACATGCATGGTCAAAAGTCTTCCTCAGGGGATTAATTTGCTGTCAAAAGACATATATGCAATCATTATTCATATATCGACTTTCATAATACAAATCCCTATCATGTTGACTGTAGCACTTTGAAATGCTTTGGGAATTTGCATTTTAAATACTGTTAAATATTGTTGCATGATGGTAATAGTTTAAAATTGAATATTCACGCATATCTTTGACCGGAGCTCATATTTTAAGTGTTTATGTGTGTTCAGGACAATTCCTGTGTTTGTGTGTTATTTTAAACAAATCAATATTTTGATCTCTGCTGTGAAAAAACCCCATTAGGGGAGACTTTCCCATGTTATGACCCGTTCGGGGTGGCAGCAATAAATATCACTCATATTCATGCGTTTTTTCTATGATACTAGAATAACATCGTACTTGATAGAAAATGCTTGCACACAGTTGGACAGTACCGGTAAGGTAGGAATTGCGTACATACTGGTATGTACTTGGGAAGTACTCGAGAATAGCCGACCCATACTTGGGGGGGGGGGGGGGGGGATGGGGGGGGGGGGTTCTTGATTTAAACACTGGCTTCTACAAAGCTGTAAACTTTCAAGACCAGAAATGTTCTATATTTTTCCCGGCTTCCACTGAACTGACCTGGGTAGTTGAAGGGTCTGTGTTAATGGACTTTTGTTTGCATCACAACGGCTTCTCTCCCCCATAAAATCCAATGAGAATGCAGGAGCAGCTTAGGTCGTGAATGACAAGTCAGCAGGAGATCATATGCAGATCAGGTGTACCTGTCAGTAAATCTTCTCAGAAGCATCACAAACTGAACTCAAATGCAGGCCTAGTAGCCACAAACCCTAATTGTATTCTCCTTACAGTTACATGTTCTGGACAGACTGGGGCCACGTTGCTAAAATTGAGAGGGCACACTTGGATGGCTCTGATCGCAAGGTCATCATTAATACAGATCTTGGGTGGCCCAACGGATTGACGTTAGACTATGACACCCGCAGGTCAGTGAGCATACGTTAGAACGGTTTGTGTGTTCTGTGCAACTTTCATTTATGTCTACAGCTCGCCAGTGTTGTCTTCTGCTCCCCCAGGATCTACTGGGTAGATGCTCACCTGGATCGTATAGAGAATGCAGATCTGAATGGTAGGACCCGTCAAATACTCGTTAGTCAAGTCTCCCACCCCTTCGCTCTCACACAGGTGAGAATTCTGAGTAATTGTTTTATTAATACATATATATATGAAAGAGGAACAGTCTCCTTTTCTTTTCTTTCTTTCTTTCTTTCTTTCTTTCTTTCTTTCTTTCTTTCTTTCTTTCTTTCTTTCTCTCTTTCTTTCTCTCTTTCTCTCTTTCTCTCTTTCTCTCTTTCTCTCTTTCTCTCTTTCTTTCTTTCTTTCTTTCTCTCTTTCTTTCTCTCTTTCTTTCTCTCTTTCTCTCTTTCTTTCTTTCTTCTTCTTTCTCTCTTTCTTTCTCTCTTTCTCTCTTTCTTTCTTTCTCTCTTTCTTTCTTTCTCTCTTTCTTTCTCTCTTTCTTTCTCTCTTTCTTTCTTTCTTTCTCTCTTTCTTTCTTTCTTTCTCTCTTTCTCTCTTTCTTCTTCTTTCTTTCTTTCTTTCTTTCTTTCTTTCTTTCTTTCTTTCTTTCTCTCTTTCTCTCTTTTCTTTCTCTCTTTCTTTCTTTCTTTCTCTCTTTCTTTCTTTCTTTTTCTCTCTTTCTTTCTTTCTTTCTTTCTTTCTTTCTTTCTTTCTTTCTTTCTTTCTTTCTTTCTTTCTCTCTTTCTTTCTTTCTTTCTTTCTTTCTTTCTCTCTTTCTTTCTTTCTTTCTTTCTTTCTTTCTCTCTTTCTCTCTTTTCTTTCTCTCTTTCTTTCTTTCTTTCTCTCTTTCTTTCTTTCTCTCTTTCTCTCTTTCTTTCTTTCTTTCTTTCTTTCTCTCTTTCTTTCTTTCTTTCTTTCTTTCTTTCTTTCTTTCTTTCTTTCTTTCTTTCTTTCTTTCTTTCTTTCTTTCTTTCTTTCTTTCTCTCTTTCTTTCTTTCTTCTTTCTTTCTTTCTTTCTTTCTTTCTTTCTTTCTCTCTTTCTTTCTCTCTTTCTTTCTCTCTTTCTTTCTCTCTTTCTTTCTCTCTTTCTTTCTCTCTTTCTTTCTCTCTTTCTTTCTCTCTTTCTTTCTTTCTCTCTTTCTCTCTTTTCTTTCTCTGAACTTCAGAAAAACACTTGAGCAAAAATGTCAGCCTCCTCCTCCCCCGCCACTGGGCCATTCAGAAAGCGCTACGCGCATGCACAGTAGGGAACCAGCTGTGAACCCGAAAGGCTTTACTGCCGGGTTCCCTTACTATGAATGGTGGCGGCAGCACCGAGAGCCGATGAAAACATCGGCTGGGGTGCCGACATCGCTGGATTCCAGGACATGTAAGTGTCCTAATATTAAAAATCTTTTACATTTTTCCGTGAGGGAACACCACTTTTATGTTGTACATAAATGCACATGTATTCATTTGTATTTTTTAATGTCTACCTGGAGTTCAGCTTTAAGGAGTTGTGATTTGATGATGGTCAATAGATTGTTGAACCAAATCCTGGTTCATTTACATTACTGCACCAATTAAGTTCAGCTTATTGAAGTGCCATTGTGATCATATTTATGGCAGCACAGTGTAGAAGAAATATTTATTTGCCAACTGAATTTTGTTGAGCCAATGATTATTTTACTTTTATTTTTTAACAGGAAGGCCGCTGGATATATTGGACTGATTGGCAAACCAAGTCTATTCAGAGGGTGGACAAATACTCTGGGAGGAGCCAGGAAACCATATTGGGCAACATGGAGGGGCTGATGGACATCATTGTTGTATCTCCTATGCGGCAGTCAGGTATAAATAGTAATCATAATAAAGAATATTCATTTTTTTGTCTTTGTTTTTTTTTCTATCTGGTATATTGGGTTATTTCCTGAGCTTTCCATCATGACAATTTAGAGAACATCCCTTGCTTTATCTGGAACTCTCTGCCTACTTTGCAGGTAGCAATCCTTGCGGGGTTAATAATGGCGGCTGTTCCCACCTGTGCTTTGCCCGAAGTAATGATTTTGTGTGTGCCTGTCCGGATGACCTGGAAACAGAACTCTGCTCTACAAGTGAGTGCTTATTCTCTGCTCCTCTTATGTTTTGGGTTTAAGTTTAGAAATTTTAAACTGATATTTTATATAAAATTTTGATTTCACAAATAAACATTTTAAGACCCGTGATATTGGTGTCCCAGAGGATTATAAAGTTTCTGAGGAGAGCACAGAAGAAGCTGGTTGCCTTCAGATGATCTCCAAATGAAAAGTCTTTAGGGCCATCCAAACCTAGTAGGCAGGGTCATCCTGTGCATTGCATTGACCATGCAGAGATCGCTGTTGCAATGCTCCTTGTGCCTTTTTTTTTTTTTTTCAGAACGGGTGCTTTTATTAAAAAAAAAAAAATCAAATGAGTGAACTATGGCTTCATAGCGGAACTTTCGTGAATAAAATAATTGCTAGGAGATAGTTTTTGGGGTGTGTGTGTTTTATTTATTTATTAATTTATTTTATTTATGTACACACATACACAGTGCAGTGTTCATTTCCTGCCCATTCCTGGTGTCTGTAAGATCCATGAGAATGGATCCGGATGCTGGGACGATGCAACTACCGCTGGCATGCCCAGAAGTTCCGTTATCAGTGGCCACCCAATACAGAAGAGGAGTGACAGGAACCTGGAAGAAGGTCAGGAAATGATGGCAGGGGTGAACAGAACAGCAAGGGACAGCTCTGATATACAGTATCTCACAAAAGTACACTCACTACTTTACATTGTAGCAAAGTTTCATTTCTTCAGTGTTGTCACATGAAAAGATAAAATAAAATATTTACAAAAATGTGAGGTGTGTACTCACTTTTGTGAGATACTGTATTCGCACTAGATGGGGACAAACCGCCAGAAGAGTCTTCATAATGTGAGCGCTTGCCAAGTATGCTTTCATATTTTGGCAAGAGCAGCGGAGCTACAATTTCACTTTTAATTAACCTTCTGATGTAGCAGGCAGGTTACATAGAGAGGGGTGAATCTCCCTAGTGGGGGATACAGGCAGCAATAAAAACCCAACAGAGGTTCTAACCATTCCCTACTCTAGCCACCATTTTAGAAGCTATTTTGCATATTTGGCAAAAGATTGAAAAGGGATGTTTTTGTTGTCTATAGCAGTCAATGAATTTCCCCCATGCATTCTCTCCTTGCAGTATTAGGAAATAAAAAAGCAGAATCTGCCTCTATAAAAATCTCTCCTTCCCTTTTATGAACCTCACCCAAAAATGTTGTTCTCATCTTTATAGGCTGGACATATACATTACATCCATGATTGTACAAAGTTTATACAACCTCCATTATATCTACCAAAACTATTGAATAAAGGGGCCTATCTTAACAGTGCAGTTATGCAATGCTATTCCACAGAGCAGCCCCAAACCACCTCTCCTGGGGGCCCCACAGGTGTTCCTGGCTCCTCCTTTCAGCGTGCACCCGTAGCAAGCCACTTGCAATTGGGGTACTTGTGCGGGCTTGACCCTGAGTCGCACTGCCTGTGTCCATAGACGCACACCTTGCAGGACAGCCCTGCGTCCTGCTCCCTCACAGGATTTGAATGCCTCAGCAAAGCTTGTGAGAGAAGAGGAGATAGCTGCTACAGACGGGGCACAGAGCTGCTACAGACGGGGCACAGAGCTGCTACAGACGGGGCACAGAGCTGCTACAGACGGGGCACAGAGCTGCTACAGACGGGGCACAGAGCTGCTACAGACGGGGCACAGAGCTGCTACAGACGGGGCACAGAGCTGCTACAGACGGGGCACAGAGCTGCTACAGACGGGGCACAGTGCTGCTACAGACGGGGCACAGAGCTGGACCGCATGAGAGCTTAGGTAAGTATAAGTGGGGGTGAGAGGGCAATACTGCTACCTAAATGCATTCCTTGTATTAAGGCAAGAAATGTTTAGGTAAAAAAAGGTTTAGGCTTTGGAACCGCTGTAAGTCCCCTTTGCAGAAGTGAAGACGGTATGACTGCTTTTGCAATTCCCACCTTTAAGAAATCTTGTTTTTTTCCCTAACAACCCTTCCTTCACTTCCTACCAATTCAGTTCCTGGATTTTTACCTTCAGCTCCTATTCCAACAAACAATAGTGAAAAGATTCCTGGCCCCTTCAATCCCGACAACGAGATCGAGCGAGGGGAAAGCACTCCTGGAGTGACCGCAGGAAGGTAGGTGTAAGCCGCGACTGGCTGGGATTTGCTGCTTCTCAAGTAAATGTGTATTGATGTATCCTAACTTTTATCATCATTTCCTTTGTAGCTGCTCAGATGAAGAGGCATCAAGGGGACTCTGTACTCCTTTCGGGGCTGTGCCAGCCAGTGCAGGTAAAGGAGCACACTGTAGATATATTTATGAATATATTTTAATATTTTGACATCCTTTTTATATATCCGAGGAGGATTCAAAATGAAGAGCAGGATATTGGAGTTGTAGAAACCATTAAAGACCTAAAAAAAAATCAGTTTCAATCCATTTAAAAATGTATTTACTTTTACATAAAACTAATGGAAGTACCAAAATATGTCTTTATAAATCAACCTGCTGTGTGCAGTAGGTCAGCACTCTACTGCATTGTACAGTGTTGTCACTTTTCCTTCCAGAACATGAAGGGGAGAGCAGAGGGATCACCTCATCATTGTCCTGCTGCTCCTCTCTGTCCAGTCAGTAGACAGTTGACCAAGCTATATTGCTTAAAGTGTAAGTTCACTATTTGACAAAAAAATGAAAAGGTGATCAAATGCACTATACCACCCACCCCCGCGGTTCTCTCTGCATTTACCACTGAGGATGATTGGCTTGCACTGCCCACCCAAGTGATGCAGCAGTCTGGGGATTTGAAAGCTGCAGTCTTCTTCCCCTTCTTTACTTAGGGATGCCGGGATGGATCAGAACAATTCAGAGTAAACAAAGTGACAGCACTGACATATAAGACTTATCTCTGATCTGTCCCAGCATCCCTTATGCCCCGTACACACGATCGGAATTTCGGCCAGCAAAAGACCGATGAGAGCTTTTGGTCGGAAAATGCGACCGTGTGTATGCTCCATTGGACTTTTGCTGGCGGAATTCCCGCTAGCAAAAGATTGAGAGCGTGTTCTCAATTTTTCGGTCGGAAAAACTTCCTATCCAAAAATGCGATCCTCTTGACAACTTCCGACGCCCAAAATTCCTACGCATGCTCGGAAGCATTGAACTTCATTTTCTCGGCTCGTCGTAGTGTTGTCCGTCACTGCGTTCTTGACGGTCAAAAGTGCAGAGGACTTTTGTGTGACCGTGTGTATGCAAGGCAAGCTTGAGCGGAATTCCGTCGGAAAAACAATCCAAGTTTTTTCTGACGGATAATCCTCTCGTGTGTACGGGGCATAAGGAAAGAAGGTGATGAAAACTACAGCTTGTAGCATCGGCTGCGTGGGCAGTGGAAGCTGATCATCCACAGAGGTAAGTGCAGTGGGCAATTGGGGTGGGTGTATTGTGTTTAGTTCACCTTTTTGTTTTTGGTAAAAAGGTGCTACTTTTAAAATGTAAGTTCATATCTACCTTACTTTGCTATCTGACAAACTTGTCTATATCACAAGAGTGGCCAAACAAGAATTGCATATTTTGTCCAGTAGTTCTAAAGTTAGTCATGGATGTTTCCATCAATTTCCACTGAAAGGCCTCATTCACGCGAGTGTAATTAAATGTACGTCCATGCAAGGGCCGTGTCTGCCTATACAGGCATAGCCGTACAATTAGGTACACCGTGTGAAGCAGGCCTTATCAGACCTATAAGATCACCCGAAGTGCAAATTCAGTACCTGACATGTTTTCTCAGCTTTGTTTGTTTTTGCACTTTGCCTTCATCATGCTGACAGCACACCTCTCTGGCACGACCAGAATAAAAAGTCATACCATGGGGTCATATCATATATGCTGGGAGGGTGTGGGAGGGTGGAGTGGTCACACACAGAACATGAAAGCTTATGCAGATATCCACTCACCGGCCACTTTATTAGGTACACATGTTCAATTGCTTGGTGACCAATTGCTAATCGGCCAATCACATGGCAGCAACTCAATGCATTTAGGCATCTAGACGTGGTGAAGAGGACTTGCTGAAGTTCAAACCGAGCCTCGGAATGGGGAAGAAAAGGGATTTAAGTGACTTTGAATGCGGCATGGTTGTTGGTTGTTGGTGCAGACGAGTTGGTCTGAGTATTTCAAAAACTGCTGATCTACTGGGCTTTTCACACACAACCATCTCTAGGGTTTACAGAGAATGGTCCGAAAAAGAGAAAATATCCAGTGAGTGGCAGTTGTGTTGATGAAAATGCCTTGTTGAGGTCAACAAGGGCAGAATGGGCAGACTGGTTTGAGATGATAGAAAGGCAACAGTAACTCAAATACCCACTCGTTACAACCAAGGTATGTAGAATACCATCTCTGAACGCATAACACATGGAATCTTGAAGAATATTGGCTACAGCAGCAGAAGACCACACCGGGTGCCACTCCTGTTCGCTAAGGAAACTGAGGCTACAATTTGCACAGGCTCACCAATATTGGACAATAGAAGATTGGAAAAATGTTGCCTGGTTTGATGAGTCTCGATTTCAGCTGTGACATTCAGATGGTAGGGTCAGAATTTGGCATAAACAACATGAAAGCATGGATCCAATCTGCCTTGTATCAATGGTTCAGACTGGTGGTGGTGTAATGGTGTGGGGGGTATTTTCTTGGCATACTGTTGACCCCTTAGTACCAATTGAGCATCGTTTAAACACCACGGCCTACCTGAGTATTGTTGCTGATCATGTCCATCAATTTATGACTACAGTATACAGTGCCATCTTCTGATGGCTCCTTCCAGGATAATTCACCATGTCACAAAGCTCAAATTATCTCATCTCTGGTTTCTTGAACATGACAATGAGGTCACTGTACTCCAATGGCCTCCACATTCACCAGATCGCCATCCAATAGGATGTAGTGGAACGGGAGATTCACATCATGGATGTGCAGCCGACAAATCTGCAGCGACTGTGTGATGCTATCATGTCAATATGGACCAAAATCTCTAAGGAATGTTTCCAACTCCTTGCTGAATCTACGCCACAAAGAATGAAGGCAGTTCTGAAGGCAAAAGGGGGTCCAACTTGGTACTAGAAAGGTGTACCTAAATAAAGGGGTTGGTGAGTTTATATTTGGCACTGATGGGCATGCAGATACTGTAATACAAACACCAAGGGTTTTTTTTTTTTTTTTTACAATGGAACAATTTTTTGTTTTTCTGAACCAGTCTAGAAACAGTGAAAAGAAGAGTTTTTACATATTTACCTGTCCTGCCACCCATGCTCCGGATCTTCGTTCAATTGAAGAGGTGCTAAACGATCTTTAGCGGAGGTGTGGCCACCTGGTCCCCCAATGTGTGTTGGGGTTCCACCTGCTGGTTACTATGTTGTGACATAGCGGAATATCAGCTGACCTATCTTTTCAAGAAAGCAAAGATCTGAAACATAGGTGGTGTGACAAGCCTGTATTAAAGCTGAACTCCAGGCAGGTAAAAGACAAAAATTCAAGACAGCTCTGTATTCATCAACACCACATGTCATGTATTTAAATGCAGGTATTTCAATTTGACATGGTGTGAGTGAGCTTCTTACAGACCCTATAGAGCAGAGCTCAGACTGGGAGAAGTAAGAGCAGCACGAGGAGCCAATCGGTTGTGCTGCACTGCTCCTTTGCTAACAAGGAACATCCTGACAAGGACAGGTAGAGAAGTGAGCTCTTCAGTCCGCTGCTTCTCCTTTCACTGTCTTGTCACAGGCTGGGAGTGGGACAAGACCTGTAAGTGTTTAACTGCAGCAGAGAAATATCAGATCTCCTACTCTGCTTGACAGGGCTGTGATGTGGCAGAGCTGTGTAAATCTCAGAACTGAATGGGCACACTTCAAAACCATTGTGGGGTAAAGCGGCTCCCTTATATTTCACAGATGTATTTATCAGTTTGCCTCCAGTTCATCCCTATTACTCTTCTTTTGGTGTGTTTTTTCTTTAATTTTTGTTTCTTAGTTATTATTATTATTCAGGTTTTACATAGCGCCAACAGTTTGCGCAGCGCTTTACATGACATGAGGGCAGACATTACAGTTACATTACAATTTGGTACAAGAGGAATCTGAGGGCCCTACTCGTTAGAACTTACAATTTAATAGTTGAGTCGCTTTGAGGGAGTTTCTTTAATAATGGTCTTTTTTTTTTTTTTTTTCTCCATAATCTTTTTGCTTAGGGGACAGACTACGTGTGGCACACATTATTGCTGGATCTCTATCTCTTCTCTGCTTGCTGCTTCTCATCTGTGCTCTGTTAATCTACAGGTGAGTAGAAAGAAGTTATCGGGCGATGGCAGAAGTGTGATTGGTGGAACATTAAACCTTGTGGGAACTATGAGGGTGTCCATCATTGGCAAAATCCCACTCCTGATTGATGGCCTAATGCCGTGTACACACGGTCGGACTTTTTAGCAACAAAAGTCAGACGGCCTGTCCGACAGACTTTCGGCGGACTTTTGGCGGACATTTCCGACAGACTTTCTAACGAACTGACTTGCCTACACACAATCACACCAAAGTCCGACAGATTCGTACGTGATGACGTACACCGGACTAAAATAAGGAAGTTGATAGCCAGTAGCCAATAGCTGCCCTAGCATCGGTTTTTGTCCGTCGGACTAGCATACAGACGAGCGGATTTCTGGGTCCGGCGGAGTTACGACGTAAAAATTTGAAGCATGTTCCAAATCTAAAGACCGTCAGATTTTCGACTGGAAAAGTCTGCTGAAGGTCCGATGAAGCCCACACACCATCGGATTGTCCGTCGGACTAGTCCGGTCGAAAAGTCCGACCGTGTGTACGCTGCATAACCCGAAGTGGGGTTATATTGAGAGCTTACAATCACTAGAATTGTCTGTTAATACACACAAACATTTTTTGGAATCTGTGTGACGGGCTCTTGTGTTAAGATATCCACAATCTGTACAATCTCTTTTAAATCTACCTATAAGTATGTAGTGCCAGGGCTTGTCTGAGTGGATACAAACTGATTGGGTAATTCAAGTAGGTCCTCATCCTACATAGTTTTGGTAGATGTAAAATTGTACAGAGATGGTATGGTCAGACTGTAGCCTAAGTACCCATTTGAACCAGGTGCAGTAGGACAGTTTCACTGTAAGGCAAGGTGAAAAGCCTTGCCTCATATCTAGCCAGGGGACAGTACTGTGTTGCAGTGGTGTGTGCTGAAATTAAAGAGGATCTCCAGTCTGGAAAAAAAATTTACAAGTCAGCAGCTACAAATACTGTAGCTGCTGACTTTTAATATAAGGACACTTACCTGTCCAGGGATCCAGCGATGTCGGTACCACAAGTCGATTCACTGGCATTGTAAGTAGGGGAAACTGCTTCACAGCCGGACTCTTACTGTGTATGCGTGAGTCGTGCTGCGCTTTCTGAATGGTCCCGCCATCTTATGGGATCTGTGTGCATCCCAGAAGACAGCGGGGAAAGGAGGAAGGGCCAGAAATGGACGTAGAGCGGCAATCTTACCTGGAAGTGGGAGCCGATACCTGTCAAACTAGGTACCCGCTCAAACCAACCCCCCCCCTCCAAATGTGGCAGGGGAGGGGGCGAACTAGCAGAGCTTCCCCTTTTGGGTTGGTGCTCCACTTTAAGTACAGCATGCACCACTTTTTTCAGTGCAGCACAGTGCAATGCAATCCTCTTCCATTAACCGCTTCAATAAACCGGGCCAATTCTGACACTTTGCTCCTACATGTAAAAATCATCATTTTTTTGCAAGAAAATTACATAGAACCCCCAAACATTATATATGTTTTTTTAGCAAAGACCCTAGAGAATACAATGGCGGTTGTTGCAACTTTTTATCTCACACAGTATTTGCGCAGGGATTTTTCAAACGCGTTTTTTTGGGGGAAAAAAACTGTTTTGTGTTTAAAAAAAAAACAAAACAGTAAAGTTAGCCCAATGTTTTTGCATTTTGTGAAAGATGAAGTTACGCCGAGTAAATAGATACCTAACATGTCATGCTTCAAAATTGCACACGCTCGTGGAATGGCGCCAATATTCGGTACTTAAAAATCCCCATAGGCAACGCTTGAAATTTTTTTACTGGTTACATGTTTTGAGTTAGAGGAGGTCTAGGGCCAAAATTATTGCTCTCGCTCCAACGTTTGTGGCGATACCTCACATGTATGGTTTGAACACCGTTTTCATATGTGGGCGGGACTTACGTATGCGTTCGCTTCTGCGTGCGAGCACACGGGGACAGTGGCGCTTTAAATTTTTTTTTTTTTTTTTATTGTTAATTATATTTTATTTTTTTTATTTTGACACTTTTTTGAAGAAAAAAAAAATTGATCACTTTTATTCCTATTTACAAGGAATGTAAACATCCCTTGTAATAGCAATATGACATGTCAGGTGCTCTTAATAGTGAGATATGGGGTCAATAAGACCCCATATCTCACCACTAGGCTGGGAAGCCTGAAATAAAAAATATAAATAAAACGATTGCCGCTTCCCAGGCGAAGCGGCGCCGTTTTTTTGAATGGAGAGGCCGGGCATGACGTCATAACATTGCGCCCGGCCTCCGACGATCATAGAGACTCCGGGGACCATCTGGTCCGCCAGAAATCTCTATGATCTACATCCGGCGCTGGCGGATCCACTCTCCGCCTCACCGATCGTAATGGTGAGTCGGAGCAAGCACCGGAGGGCAGCAGGGGGGGGGGGGGGGGGGGGGACGTCCCCTCTCGCCTCCCATAGGAATGATCAAGCGGCGGAAAGGCCGATATATGATCGTTCCTATGGTGTAGAGATTCGCCGGCTGAAACCGGCAATATCTGAATGATGTCTGTAACTACAGGCATCATTCAGATATACCCGCTCAAAGCCAAGGACGTCATATGACGCCCTTGGTATTGAAGTGGTTAAACATGCTGTGGCCATTAGAACTTAATGGTCACTGTGTAACATTTCAAAATGTTTGTCAAAAAGGAAATGGTGATCAGCACAGCTTTCATCCTACTGCACTTCTAAAATTCCATAAATAAAATTTAAAGACCCCTGGTAGCTGTTGTAGATCATAGAAGTGCCTATCGCTGTAGAGAGAAGCTTGTTGTGGTGGCATATTGGACCTCCCAAATGGTGGAGGTGCATGGTATGGTATGATTCCAGAGACTTGGGCTTAGAGAGAGGTGACCGTACAGAAGAGTTATGGGCAGTTCTATACGTAGAAAATCAAAGGCTGCCTCTTTGGAGGCTGGTGATATACTCAATGGAGACCCTGATCTAGTGACATAAACTATGATGGCGGTGTATTGTTTACTAAAGGCTGGGAAACGTCAACATAACCTATACATTTTATTTGGTTATATGGGTGTCTTTGGTTGTTTGTGTAGGAATACCCATGCTGAATTATAGCGGATAAAACCAACTTCAGTCAATCGGTTACCAAATTTCACATCAACATTAGTGTAAAACTATAGTAGAACCAACAACCCAAAGTAAATGTTCAGAGTTCAATATATCCAGTTAATGTATCTTCGTATGTTCACAGACATCGCCGTGCAAAGCTGTCAGATCCAGCACTGGGGACCCTGACTTACAGCAACCCGTCCTACCGCACGTCCACCCAAGAGGTGAAAATTGAAGCAGTGCACAGACCTTCCATTTGTCACCTACAGCGACATCGTAAAGAGGTGAGGACTGGGTGTTGGGTTTGCAGTAGTGGTTGGATGTTGGGTTTGCTACCGATGAAAGATTTGTCAAGCTGTAAGTCTGAATTAATGAACTTTGAGTATGAAAGGAATTAGTACTATGTATGTTCACCATATAGGGCATCATTATGGGTGTTTTTTTAGGAAAATCTGCACTGGCTGTTAAAGCTGAACTCCAGGCGCAAAAGACATAGTCATAAATGACACATTCACAAAGGGCAGCACGCGCATGTGCAGCAGGAAACCGGCTGTGAAGTTGCAAGGCTTCACTGCTGGCTTCTCTTACTTAAGATCCCGGCACCTGAACCTGAAGCTGATTAAAGAATCGGCTCGGGTGCTGACATTGCTGAATCCTGGTCCTTATATTACAAGTCAGCAAGCTACAGTATTTGTAGCTGCTGACTTTTTTAAAAAAAATTTGGGGGGGGGGGGAGACTGGAGCTCCTCTTTAATTTTCATACATTTGCTGTTCCTAGTTGAAAATATTAAAGGACAGAATACATGTGTTGTTACTGCACAGAGCAACCAATCCAGGATCCTAATTCTCTAGTTTAAAAGAACCGTTTCTGATTGGTTTTCCTAACCAGCCCCAAATATTTGCTGCATTTACACTGTATAGGCGCTCCCCAGTTGATGTTTGCTGTATTTGAAGCTTCTTAGTGTCAGTAGCATACACGTAGGACAAGGAGTGAGCATCATCAGTGTTGTTTGACCGTTACAATAAAAATGTAAAGGTGAACTAACACCATACATCAGGGGTAAGCAACCTCGGCCCTCCCACTGATGAAACTACAAGTCCCATGAAACATTGCAAGACCCTGGCAATCACAGGCATGACTCGCAGAGGCATGATGGGATTTGTAGTTTCATCACAGCTGGAGGGCCGAGGTTGCCTACCCCTGCCATACATGCTCCCCACCTCTCTGATCCCCGCTGCACTTACCTTTTGACAATACTGAGTGGTCAGGACTCCCTCAGCCGCTCCAGCAGTCCCAAGATTTGAAATCCTGTTCTTCTCCCTCTACTCTGTGCAGCGCTTCTGGGACAGACCAGATTGATTGTGATTGCTTACCACTGTCGCAGTGAATAGTTCAGGTCCATCCCAGAAGTGCTGCACAAAGAAGGAAAAGAGCAGGAATTTGAAATCCCTGGACCAATGGATCGGCTGCAGGAGCGCTGACAGCTTAGGAATAGCTTGGGGTGGGGGTTGGCAGGGGGTACAGTGTACACCTTTTACAGTTTTTCAGAAAAGGTGAACTAAGCATTTAAAATCCTTCTGTGATTGTAAACTGTATTCACACCCCCTCTTGCCCCCAGCTTCCAATGCCTGAAAACAAGTAAGCTTGACAGCATTGTAAAATTTAATCAAGCTGGATTGGCTCAGAGCGCACAACCTACCTTTAATTTCTGCTGTGCAGGGTTTTGTAGGAAGAGGATATAAAGACAAATTTAAGCAATTATGCTAGTAAAATACTAGTAAACAGTTGGAAGAGTCCAAAATAATTTTAATAGTTAGGAATGAAGTCCTATAAAAACATGTTTCGGGGGCCACACCTCCATCTTTTGTCAGGGCTGAACACTCTAATAAAACTCGAATGAACTCTGAGAAATGGCGACCTCACAGATCTGTTAAAACCAATAATAATCCCTCCTCATGGAGTAATAATGGTACAGTTGCTAAACAGCCCAGACCTTTCCTCTAGTTTCTATGAAGTTCGGGGTCTTCAGCCATCTTGATTGGCTGGCTGGAAAAATACAACTTGCATTCATGTAGGGAGTTCACCCTGGCATCAAGGAAAGCCAAGAATGTACACTGAGCTGCGCATGCACAGCATACATGCTAAGGCACCTTGCAAGGAGAAAGTTAAGAAGCCTTTGCTGCAGAGAAGGTACTGGTATATCTCTTCTAATATAAAAATCCTTCCAGCCTTCAAGTTTTTCAAAATCAGAGCTAAGTTCTGCTTTAATAGGTTTTTAAACCATGTATTACTGGAGGGAGAGGAGTTTTGTTTGTCTGGAGTTCCATTTTATCTGGCACAACAAATGCATATTAAAGGGTTATTTCACCTTTTTCACTACAAAACTGCCTATGCAGGTAAGGAGCATCTGCAGATAACCCTAAAAATACACAGGTGGACGCAAACACCAAGTGCATTACCACCATATGCAAAAAACATACTCAATAAAAAGTGGTGGGAATGCACTAGGCGCTTGCACCCTCCTGTGTGTTTTTCGAGTTACTTTTGAGATTTCCCTGTCTGAGGAAGGCTGATTGTACATAGCATTATGCATTGTGACCCCCTTCAGATATATCACTGTCTGAGCGCTGGAGGGTTTGGTTATTTGCATCTGTAGATAAAAACAAACTGCAGCCTTGACCAACGCAATGTTAAATAATGCCCTTGCTATTGGTATAGACCTGAAACCTGACCAAAAAACACTCAGATGTGGTGACGCCAACCCCCCCCCCCCCCCCGCGCCTTGTTGCTATGACCTGGCTAAGACCCTCCTAGCTGATTTAGACCCCTCACATGCACCCCCTCTCCCCTGTCACTGTAGTTCTGTATGCCACAAAGGAGGGGATATTGGACCATACATGTGCAGGGGTTTGAGAGCTTGCTCCTGTGTTTGTGTAGGACAGTGATGGCAAACGTTGGCACCCCAGATGTTTTGGAACTACATTTCCCATGATGCTCAACTACACTGCAGAGTGCAAGTGCATTGTGGGAAATGTAGTTCCAAAACATCTGGGGTGCCAAGGTTCGCCATTACTGGTGTAGGAAATGGCTGGGAGTGTCTTGGCAATGACCTAGCAATGAGGCATGACCGCATTATTCTGTCTCTGGATGTATATAAATGGCCTACACCTATAGCAAGGCCATTCTCCAACTTCAGTCAGAGCCGCAAAGTTTGTTTTCATCTATAAGAGCCCCTTACTTGCATAGTCAGTTTACTGGTAAAGGTGAATATGCCATTAAAGCCTCTGATGCAAGTGCAAAGGCTAGAGGCAGGTGCAAAGATGAAGTAGATGTGTATATTTGCCTTTGTCATGATGTCAGCCGTTCAGCATGTGTGAAGTAATGAGAGAATGTGTTGTTGTAGATTACTGCGCACTGTTGCCCTTTGCACCATGTTATGTGTATTGCTTTGTTTGAAACCACTGACTCACTGACTTTTCTGGCATCTTTCGAGTGTTGTCACCTGACCGATTCTTGTCACACTGTCTCATCCACTGCAGCACTCTGTCCCTTCTGACAGTCTCTCTCCTTTCCTGTTCTGAGTCCTCTCCCCACCTGCAGGTATTGGTTGTTGCTGCATGTGAGTGACTGCCCTTTAAGTTCCACTCCCATTTGCTTTTGAAATGTGTGTCCCCCATTTCTCCCTTTTGGGTATGTTTTCCAGATGCAACAAGCCCTTGTGTATGAAGTTTCTATCCAGATAACATGGCCGACTTACCATTTACTGCAGTCAGCCTCTCATAGCCTCTCATAGCTGATGCATGGCGCAAAAGGACACACAACACTTGTAATGCACAGGTGTCTGGTTCTTTGTAGGCAACAAATAGCATAGCTTAAAGTGACTCTCAGGGGCTTCAAAACACGTAAAGGTGGAGGTGGATCTTATATTCTTCCGTCATGGAGCATTGCTTAGGTTTGTTTCCTGAACTTCAGCAACTCTGCCACATAGATGGGTCCCCCAAGAAGGAGCGTGACCTTCCCTGAATGAAATCTACAAAGAGTGCCAGTCATCTTAGAAGTCCATGAGCGTTTATTTTGTCTTGTTTCAGCCCCTGAAACGCATTAGCCGCCTTTCATGTTCTTGATGTTTTAATTTTATTAGCAGTAAATGATCATGGAGTCTTCATCCACTTTATCTGGCACTTTTTTTGTTGATTTTCATCAGGGGTGAAAAACAAACAGCAATTTTCTTTGATGGTAGAAGCTGTCTACTATACTCTCCAACGAAACGCCACTCTCTGGGTGCTGCAGCCATCCAATACTTCTGGTTGTGCCATATAGCATATTCCCTGCTGGCTGCTGTGGTTCCATCCTCCAACCCCCTACATCACTACAGGACTCGGCAGTGTTGTAAGGGTTGGAGGAAGGCACCAGCTTGTGGATGGAATCTTGGGCATCTCACTCTTTTGGAAAGGTCTTAGGGTGGCTACGACACTAGAATAGGAGAGTGGTAGAAGACACAGGCCACCGAAATGGTGAGAATAATACCTCTTCTGTCGCATGGGACCTCCTGTTGGCTTTTGTTACAAAACTGATTGGGTCGCTTTAAATTTAGGGGTTAATCTGGTCATACATGGCTCATATTTTGCCCAATTCCTGGGAATTGGCCGAAATTCAAGCAACAAGTCACCCTGCTGACGCCACCCAGTTTGACAAATCTCAAAGTCAGATGATCAGTGACTGCAGCCAACCAACTGTATTGGGTATACTATCGCAGGAGATTCATCCATCAAGGCTATTTAGAATGGACGGGGGGAGGAATCAGTAGATTTTTATCTGTGTATGGCCAGCTTTAGGATCAATAACAGGTTCAAGTATTGGGTTAGGTAAAGGGGTAAGCTTGGATCAGCTAAGTGTGATAAATGTTTTTTGGATGTGCCAGGTGTGGTAAATTTCTTGCCATTAAAGGTACCACACCAGTTTATTTTATGGCGAAAAATGTATGTAGGATAGGCCATTGAATCTACTGCCCTATGAAATGAGTTTATGCACAAGTGTCTAAAGGCCTTGTGAATGTTCAATTTTCTATTTATTCTTCCATTGGCCTTTCCATGGTTCAAGCATAAGATGAACATATACCTATAAAGATTGATTGCCCTGGGGGGAACCCATACCCATAGGGGTAGAACTTCTTCTAAGGAGTTGATTTACTAAAACTGGAGAGTGCAAAATCTGGAGCAGCTCTGCATGGTAGACAATCGGCTTCTGTTTCTATGTTTTTATTAAAGTTTACATGAAAGAGAAGACAAAAATGTTTACAAAAAATATATAAATTACATACTAAATATGTGGATATCTAAATATGCATGAAAATACGACAATCAGCTTCTAACTTCAGCTTGTTCAATTAAGCTTTTACAATAATATCTGGAACCCGATTGGTTTCTTTGCAGAGATGCACCAGATTTTGCACGCTCCAGTTTTAGTTAATCAACCCGATAGTGGCCTTCATATGGCACACCAAGCTTGTATGAAAAATTACCAAATGTAAATAGGGAAAGAGTACAAGGTTAGTGAATGCAAGCAATACACTCTGCAAGGAGAATCTTTAGGACCGGTGTAAAAAAAAAAAAAAAAAAAAAAAAAAATCTAGTCCTACATGAATCAATTCATTGACTTTTTACAAAGACTAAAGACACAAACCAATTTGGGGCATTAAAAGTCTGGATCATTTTCCTCGTATGTTTTATCTCATACGAGGGTCTGTGAGGCATCTGGAAAACATATCCTGATGAGCTGCCAAGGATATCCCTTTTGGAGTCTGGGTCATCTTTTCTAACTGTGTGAGCATGTGGTGTACTTACCAAACATAAGTTGGATTTGCTATTGATTTTCTGTAGACTCGATCGTCTTGTGTATCACTTGTCTCTGTGCTATTATATCCCTTCTTGACCATTTAGTGTAAAAATAACTGGAGACCAGTAATTGAGGTTCTTAATATTCACATATGTCTCCCATTGTGGAAAGACCATCAGGCTTATGTAACCAGGTGAGATAAAGGGCAGCGGTGATGTGCAACATATAGCAACCAATAATCATCAGTTTATCTGAAATGGAATGCATATGGGTTGCTTTTGGTTAGCGCAGTATGCACTACTTGGAAATAGCAACCACATTTTGTCTAAAATTAAAACAAAGTTTTGTTTTCACATTTTGCACATTACCAGCGCCCTTTTCTCTACTTTAATAAAACTGCTTGCATCACTAAAATTCGATATGGAGGTGTTAACGCCTTTTGCATCTTAATAGACTTAGTTATTCTGAAAGCAACATTTATATTTATGCTGCTTGCAATAGGAGCACTTGTGTGTGTGCTTACTCCCAAGCTGGTTGTGTGTGTCCATTGACACATAGGGCTCAGCCCCGCCTCCCTGATGTGTCCTTATTGGCTGTGATTGACAGCAGCAGGAACCAATGACTCCTGCTGCTGCCTCTATGTCCAATGCAACGAGAAGGCCTCTGCTTATGTGCACATCGCTGGATGGAGATTGGGTTCAGGTAAGTGTTTAGAGGTAAGCTGCATGCAGATGTTTACCTTAATGCATAGAGTACATTAAAGCAGGGCTCGACAAACCCCGGGCGCCAGGTCGCATTTGCGACTAGAATTAGCGACCTGGCGCCTGGGGCGGCACAGCTGGGGTATCCTGTGTCCGTTCGACACACCCCCCCTCCCGCCGCGATCGCGCTGGGCCGCGCCGGTAATTGAGGCCCCGGCTTTGCGGCCTACTGCAGTCCTATGGTTCCTGGTTCCTTCTGCAATCGGGCGCCCTCTGGTGGTGGCCGTTGGTATGACAAGACATCCACCAATGCTAATGGAGCTTTCCCTACCTGTTTTCACTGCCTGCTCATCTCCTTCCCTTTACTTAGAACCCCCAAACATTATATATATTTTTTATTCTAACACCCTAGAGAATAAAATGGCGGTCATTGCAATACTTTCTGTCACACCGTATTTGCGCAGCGGACTTACAAGCGCACTTTTTTGGGAAAAAAATACTTTTTTTAATTAAAAAATAAGAAAACAGTAAAGTTAGCCCAATTTTTTTTATATTGTGAAAGATAATGTTACGCCGAGTGAATTGATTCCCAACATGTCACGCTTCAAAATTTCATCCGCTCGTGGAATGGCGACAAACTTTTACCCTTTAAAATCTCCATAGGCGTCGTTTAAAAAATTCTACAGGTTGCATGTTTTGAGTTACAGAGGAGGTCTAAGGCTAGAATTATTGCTCTTGCTCTAACGATCGTGGCGATACCTCATGTGTGGTTTGAACACCGCTTTCATATGCGGGCGCTACTCGCATATGCGTTCGCTTCTGCAAGCGAGCTCGGCGGGACGGGGCGCATTTAAAAAAATTATTATTTTTTCTTATATATTTTACTTTTTATTTTTTATTTTTACACTGTTTTTAAAAAAAAATAAAAATTGTGTCACTTTTATTTCTATTACAGGGGATGGGGCACATTTAAATTTTTTTTTTTTTCTTATTTATTTTAACTTTTATTTTTTCACTGTTCTTTAAAAAAAAAAAAAAAAAAAAAGTTACTTTTATTCCTATTACAAGGAATGTAAAAATCCCTTGTAATAGAAAAATAGCATGACAGGTCCTCTTAAATATGAGATCTGGGGTCAAAAAGACCTCAGATCTCATATTTACACTAAAATGCATTAAAAAAAAAATTGTCATTTGAAAAAAAAAAAAAAATGTCCCTTTTAAGAACTATGGGTGGAAGTGACGATTTGACGTCGCTTCCGCCCTGCAATGACTTGGAGATGGGCGGGGGGGGGGGGGGCCCATCTTCCTCTCACTCGTCTCCATGTCAGGCCAGGGACAGATCCGGATCGCCTCCGCCGTTACCGACGGCCACGGTAAGCGGTAAAGGGCACCGGAGAGCGGCGGTAGGGGGGGCCCCTCTCCTGCCGCCGAGAAAAGTGATCTCGCTGCTAATCTGCTGCAGAGACCACTTTTATCTGAAAGAGAACCACCGGCTCTTGAAGAAGATACCGGGGTTATGGTAGCTAGCTGCTACCATAACAACGGTATTTCTCTTCAAAGACAGGACGTATATAGTCCTCCTGCGGGAAGGTAGCGGTTAATTAAAATGAATTTATTATTTGTCATCTCCCTGCTTGGCCCCTTTCACACGGGCTGTCTGATCAGGTTCCCCTGTCAGTTTTTCAGGCGGACCTGATTGGATCCTTAGCGAGAATATGGTGGTCTTGTGTACCTGCATGGCAGGAAATAAAAGCAGTCACATTAGTTCTAGTCATCTCTGTGTAAATTTAAGATTGGTTAATTTTTATATTGAAAATAAAGCTTTGTCGGTCGTTTAAAAAAAAAAAAAAAAAACCTGGCTCCTAACTTTTTTAGCTGGCTCCTAGATTCCAAGCAAATTTGTCAAGCCCTGCATTAAAGCATAAAAAAAAATGGATCCTGTTCCCTTAAAACATGAATAATGGCACAGTGCATGCGCTGTCATTTGGCCCCCTGTAAGCTCTAAAATACCTGGCTGATCCTGCCTGGTTCTGCCCTCACCTCTGTAAACTTACCTCTATAAACTTAGCACAGTATATCATGGCTGCAGGGCCCTGACAGTGGTCAGTTTATGTGCCTTCATCATTAGCAGCTCTCCTCTGTCCTTCTCTCCCCCTCCTCCCTGCCTGTCAGCTGTGTCAGTGCCCGCCCCTTTCCTCCTCTCCTACAGAAATAACTGTTATTTCCAGGCACTCACCTGTCTTCCTTAATGTAATGTCTCCAGTGTATCTGTTTTATAAAAAAAACAGCCTCGTCTCGTTGAATGTAAAAGGACTTAACGTCCCTGAAAAACGCCGAATGTTGCAGAATGACATGAAACGTATGAAAGCGGACATCGTGTTACTGCAAGAGACACATTTTAGGGAAAATGCTTTCCCTATTTTAAAAAATAGATTTTACCCGACAGTGTATCACTCCACATACTCAGAAACCAAGTCTAGAGGAGTTTCCATCCAAATTTCAGCTAGAGTCCCATGGTCTCTACTTGACATACGAACAGACCCGATGGGAAGGTACCTCTTCCTTAAAGGCATGATAGGAGAGGTGAAAGTAACCATAGCCAATCTCTATGCTCCAAACTGCCAACAAGATGTTTTCACCAGGAAACACCTTAAACTACTCCAAACTTTCTCAGAAGGCCAGCTCATTATGGGTGGCGATCTTAATACTGCCCTGATCCCATCAGAAGATACTTCGGCGGGGATTTCCTCCACGCCCAGAGGTACACGTAAAATGATACATGCAGCTTTACACGCAGCACAATTGATAGATGTCTGGCGCCTCTGGCACCCAGGAGAAAGGGATTATACATTCTATTCCCAACCACACCATTCCTACTCACGCATAGACTACCTCTTTGTGCCTCATGGACAGTTACAGGCAGTCAGGGGCGCCACTATAGGGTCAATCACGTGGTCTGATCATGCCCCAGTCATGATGAGATATGCTTTGACGGACTTCCACAGGGGACAAAGGAAACCTTGGAGACTTAATGAGAGCCTCCTACAAGACCCGGAGACACTGGCTGACATAACGAGAGAAATCACACATTATTTTCAAGCTAACACATCTTCAGACGGTGACACGGGACTAGTTTGGGAGGCCCACAAGGCAGTGATCCGGGGTGTTCTCATAAAACATGGGGCGAGACTTAAAAAGATGAGGACTGAACAAATGACCTTACTAATCAACAAACTACAGACACTCGAAACCTCACATAAGCAGAATCAGACTAGACTAATAGGAGCCGAACTTGACACGATTCGTATGCAAATCAAAGACTTACTCCACTTCAAAGCTAAAGCGGCATTACAGATTTCCCGGAAAAAAGTGTATGAGTCAGGAAACAAATGTGGCAGACTGTTAGCACAATCCCTTCGAACACAAAAGTTAGCATCTTATATACCACACGTAACTTCCCCCGAAGGTCAGAAAAGGAGTCTACCCCAACAAATTACAAATGAATTCAAATCTTATTACGAGAAATTATATAACCTACCCACGACACCACAGACACCGGAACGGATGACAGAATACTTAACTAAATCGCTAATGCCCACATTACAGACTGAAACACGAGACATCTTAGAGGAACCTATTACACTGCCAGAGATACAACTAGCAATACGTAACACAAAACCAGGGAAAGCTCCAGGCCCAGACGGCCTGACGACTCAATATTACAAAACATTACTACCATCTCTGGGAAATCACCTATTAAAACTGTTCAATAATCATAGTGAGGGGGACATCTTTCATAGTTCTACACTACAGGCCCAGATATCGGTCATTCCCAAGGAAGGGAAGGACCAGACACAATGTGGGAATTACCGCCCAATTTCCTTACTCAATACAGACCTCAAATTGTTCACCAAAATATTAGCAACCAGATTACAGCTACACTTACCCCAGCTAATACACTTAGACCAAGTGGGATTTGTCCCAACCAGGGAAGCAAGGGACAACACCATTAAAGTCTTGAACCTACTCCACACGGCCAACAACACAAACACTCCAAGCGTCTTTATCAGCACCGACGCCGAAAAGGCGTTTGACCGCGTAAATTGGGCGTTTATGTTTGCAACACTTCGACATGTAGGGATCGGCAATACCATGATGAGATGGATAAAAGCAGTCTACACGACACCGACGGCTAGAGTCAGGGCAAATGGAGTACTATCAGACACGTTCCCGATCACCAATGGGACGAGACAGGGGTGCCCTCTCTCTCCCCTTCTTTTTGCACTATCAATCGAACCCTTCTTGTGCCACATTAGACTAAACCCCAATATCTCGGGAGTAATGATAAACCAGGCACAATATAAGGTGTCCGCTTACGCGGACGACCTTATGTTTTCTATCACAAACCCAATAACATCACTCCCGAACCTACTCAAGGAATTTGACATATACGGTTCCCTCTCCAATCTGAGGATTAATCTCACCAAATCAGAAGCCATGGGGGTGGGAATACCACACTCAGGGCTTACACTTCTACAATCTAACTTCCACCTAAAATGGACCAACACAGCACTGAAATACCTGGGTACAAGGATCCCCCAAACACTTTCGAAGCTTTACACACTAAACTTCCCGCCACTACTAAAAACAGTCAAATCACTTTTAAATAACTGGAGCAAGGGACTACACTCCTGGTTGGGAAGGTGTAACATACTAAAAATGTCCATACTCCCAAAGTTCCTCTACCTCATGCAGGCCCTGCCAGTAAACATACCCTCATCCTACCTCAAGCAAATACAGTCGACATTCACCGAATTCGTATGGGCCAAACAAAGACCACGACTTTCAAACAAAATACTTGTCCTCCCCAAACAATATGGGGGTCTGGCATTGCCGGATGCCCGTTCTTACTATCAGGCAACTCATTTGGGAAGAATGGTGGATTGGTGTCGTCACCGAGAAACCAAACTATGGGTCCAAATGGAACAAGATCAAAGTACAGTGCCTCTCCAGAGGGTCCCATGGTGTTACTCAAACTTGCCATCGGAGACCAGGAGACACCCTCTAATAGGTACGACTGCACAAATCTGTGCCAGGCATATCGCACGGGCAACACTAACTTCGCCGAATTCCCCTCTATACCCAATACTAGGAAACCCATTATTTACACCGGGCTTGAAGGACACGGTCTTTAGAAACATGGCAGAGTCAGGCCTACACCAAGCGTCCCACTTCAGCTCTGGAAGTCGGTGGAAAACAGCCACAGAACTCTCTGATCCCATGGGCATATTCCGCCTAGACTTTTTAAGGGCATCTCAGTTAAGCCATTTTCTGAAAACACTCCAACCTCCCACGAACGCCCAAATTCTTACCACATTAGAAGAACTTTGTTCCGCCTCGGGGGTAGTACCACACACGCTCTCTCTGATGTACAACCTGTTAAATACACCACCGACAGACTTCGTACCACCGGGCCTACTTAAATGGGAAAGAGACCTAGACTGCAATTTCACCACACCCAAGAGACAACAAATCCTCCGATTCACGCACAAGTCCTCTATCTGCGCCAAAACCCAAGAGACAAACTACAAAATTCTCACTCAGTGGTACAGAACCCCAGCACTGCTACATAAGTTTTTCCCGACGACATCCGACCTCTGCTGGCGATGCCAGACAGAACCAGGGACATTATTGCACATCTTCTGGTCATGTCCCAGACTAGCGAACTTTTGGCAAACAATACGGGAGATAGTAGGTAAATTTACAGATTACAACATCAGTGACGACCCAGCCTTTTTCCTCCTACATGCATCAGACATCCCGATAAAGACTTACAAAAACTCAGTGACCCGACACCTCTTAGACGCAGCTAAAGCCTGCATCCCACTACATTGGAAGTCCACAATACCACCAACCATAGACCTTTGGATGACCAAGGTGGAGGAAATTAAGAGTATGGAGGACCTTATCCACACTGCACAAAACAAACAGGAAAAGTTCTCCAAAACATGGCAGCTGTGGAACATGTTTATATACTCCAGTGAAGGCCAAGCTATGAGAGAAACCTCACAGACTAATTGACCTCTTACTAGGCAATTTTATCTTAACTTCTAAACTTTTGCATAGAGAACAGATAATGACGCTACAGTTACATTTTTGTTACACCTTATTAACACACTCCATGATCGCTGCGAATGCTTCCCGTTACCCCTTTCTCTCCCCTTTCCCTACCCTATCCCCTAGCCCCTCAACCACCCCCCCTTCCTTATCCTTTTCTTTCCTTCTCTTAGTAGGATACTCCTACAATTAAATTGTGGGTAAAAAAAAAAAAAAATAGAGGGGAAGGAGCTCATGGGACTGTACTAACCTAACATGACACATAGTAAGACGCATATAGGTTCCTTTCCAGGGTGGAGAGAAGCCTACACCTATTTTTAGTGACTAATGCATATTGATGTGTTATATAATTGTTATGTTCGCTGTCAATTCTATGTACATTGTACTGTATCGGTCCATGGGGGCCTCCTTTTCTGTTATAAATAAAAAATTTAAAAAAAAAAAAAAAAAAATAAAAAAAACAGCCATTCAATACTGTATTTCCGAGTGCCGCTCAGCACTAACAGGTGACGTCAGCGGGGTATTCTCGGCCCCTCACGATGCAGCTGTCAGAACGGGAGAGGGAACAGCGGCCGGTCACGTGAGCGTTGTTTGGAAATGCAGTATAGAATGGCATTTTTTAAAATAAAAAGTATACACTGGAGACATTGCATTAAGGAAGACAGGTGAGTGCCTGAAAATAACCAAGTGGGGTTACAACCACTTTAAGGTAAAAAGAAAACTTCTGTGTTTAGAACCATTTTAATAACACCCCTTTGTTTGAGATCTGTAGCTAAACCGAAGTATCTAAAGTCAAAAAACAAACATTTAAAGTGTATGTATTGGCAAAACTTTTTTTTTTCAGTCCTGGATTGGGTAGGGAAGTGTAAATCCCCACCAATTAATTTTGTTGCTGTCTGTGTACCATTAAGGAAATTTCCCCTCACTTCCTGTCCTAGAGATGCAACCGAATGTCAGAGGAAATCTTCCAAAATGAGGGCAATTCCTCACTCTGAGAATTGTCTCCAGAACAGGTATCCACATTGCAAGATTTCTGCTGGTCTCATGTTCTGGGGACAGCTCTCAAATTTTGAATTATTTTCTTTTTGAATGCTTTTTTTCGGTGCCAGTGGTCACCAGGGCAATGGGGGCACAGACAGCAATAAAAGTTTCACAGCCCTTCCCCAAACTAAAGATTTGAAAGTAGAATTCCAGCTTTCATTTCACTTTAAATAGCTGGCCCAAACCAACTATTTCCATTACAGAACGATGTGGCCGCTGTGCGTTCTGCAGTATACTGTAGTAGCATTAGCTACGTACACCAAATGGCAACTTTCCCTCTGTTGCTGGAACTAAATTGTCAGGCTGAATGCTTTTCCATTATTTAGGGGAAGAATTGTATTTTTATCAGTGATCACAAGGCTTCCTGTGATTGGTTGAGGTGGAGAAGTGGGCAGATGAAGGTCCAATTTCTACTACAATCAGAGAAAGCCTTGTATTCATTGATATAAATACAAGGCTTCCCATGAATGGTGGAGAAGCCTTCAGCCCGACCATTTCATTCCATACTGCTGTAGGAACACAGCACTGCTTACTATATGTAGCTAATGGTACAACAGTGTTTTATATCACATATATCAACCACATAGATATGTAATGAAAATAGTTTGGGCCAACTTTGGTCTAAAGTGAAATAAAAGCCTAGAGGTACACTTTTGAGAGGTTGTGTTGTTTTTTTTGTTTTTTTTTCTCCTCTTTATTTATCTTTTTTTCACCTTATGATTCTGTAAGTAAGAGACTTGGGCTTCATGCACACTGGACATTTTTTCAATCAGGAACAGCAGTGTTTTGGCAGACAAAATGCTCGACATGCCTAAACGCATGTAAACACGTATAAATGCGCCTAAGTGCTTAGGCGTGTTTAGTGCTTGAGTGTTAATTCATTTCAATGAGCAGAATAAATTAGCTAGAATGCTAATGAAATGAAATTAATTAATGCGCAAGTGCTTGAAGTGCCTCAACGCATTACACAAGTTTACAAATGTCAAGCCGTTTTCTGCCAAAACGCTACAACCAGGTGGACAGGAGTCTAGGAGGACAAAGGGAGCTGTGGCTCGGCTCGGGTGCCCTCATAGCAAGCTGCTTGCTGTGGGGGCACTCAATGGGAGAGAGGGGCCAAGAGCACAGAAGGGGGACCCGAGAAGAGGAGGATCTGGGCTGCTCTGTGCAAATCCACTACAACAGAGCAGGTAAGTATAACATGTTTGTTATTTTTATAGAAAAAAAACGAGACTTTACATTCACTTCAATATATACTTTAACCACTTCAGCCCCGGAAGGATTTACCCCCTTCCTGACCAGAGCACTTTTTACAATTTGGCACTGCGTCGCTTTAACTGCTAATTGCGCGGTCATGCAATGCTGTACCCAAACGAAATTTGCGTCCTTTTCTTCCCACAACTAGAGCTTTCTTTTGATGGTATTTGATCACCTCTGCCGTTTTTTATTTTTTGCGCTATAAACGGAAAAAGACCGAAAATTTTGAAAAAAAATGATATTTTCTACTTTTTGTTATAAAAAAAATCCAATAAACTGAATTTTAGTCATACATTTAGGCCAAAATGTATTTGGCCACATGTCTTTGGTAAAAAAAAAATGTCAAGCGTATATTTATTGGTTTGCGCAAAAGTTATAGCGTCTACAAACTAGGGAACATTTTCTGGAATTTACACAGCTTTTAGTTTATGACTGCCTATGTCATTTCTTGAGGTACTAAAATGGCAGGGCAGTACAAAACCCCCCCCCCCAAATGACCCCATTTTGGAAAGTAGACACCCCAAGGAAATTTCTGAGAGGAATGTTGAGCCCCTTGAATATTTATTTTTTTTGTCCCAAGTGATTGAATAATGACAAAAAAATAAAAAATTTACAAAAAGTTGTCACTAAATGATATATTTCTCACACAGGCCATGGGCATATGTGGAATTGCACCCAAAAATACATTCTGCTGATTCTCCTGAGTACGGGGATACCACATGTGTGGGACTTTTTGGGAGCCTAGCCGCGTACCGGGCACCGAAAACCAAGCACCGCCTTCAGGATTTCTAAGGGCATACATTTTTGATTTCACTCCTCACTACCTATCACAGTTTTGAATGCCAAAAAAAGCCAAGATGGTATAAACACCCCCCCCCCCCAAATGACCCCATTTTGGAAAGTAGACACCCCAAGCTATTTGCTGAGAGGCATGTTGCGTCCATGGAATGTTTTATGTTTTGACACAAGTTGCGGGAAAGTGACAAAATTTTTTTTTTTTTTTTTGCACATAGTTGTCACTAAATGATATATTGCTCAAACATGCCATGGGCATATGTGGAATTACACCCCAAAATACATTCTGCTGCTTCTCCTGAGTACGGGGATACCACATGTGTGGGACTTTTTGGGAGCCTAGCCGCGTACGGGGCCCCAAAATCCAATCACCGCCTTCAGGATTTCTAAGGGCGTAAATTTTTGATTTCACTCCTCACTGCCTATCACAGTTTCAGAGGCCATGGAATGCCCAGGTGGCACAAAACCCCCCAAAATGACCCCATTTTGGAAAGAAGACACCCCAAGCTATTTGCTGAGAGGCATGGTGAGTATTTTGCAGCTCTCATTTGTTTTTGAAAATGAAGAAAGACAAGAAAAATGTATTTTTTTTTTTCTTTTGTCAATTTTCAAAAGTTTGTGACAAAAAGTGAGGTCTGCAAAATACTCACTATACCTCTCAGCAAATAGCTTTGGGTGTCTATTTTCCAAAATGGGGTCATTTGGGGGGGGGGGGGGGGGGTTGTGCCATCTGGGCATTCCATGGCCTCTGAAACTGTGATAGGCAGTGAAAAGTGAAATCAAAAATTTACGCCCTTAGAAAGCCTGAAGGCGGAGCTTGGTTTTCAGGGTCCCGTACGTGGCTAGGCTCCCAAAAAGTCCCACACATGTGGTATCCCCGTACTCAGGAGAAGCAACAGAATTTATTTTGGGGTGTAATTTCACATATTCCCATGGCATGTTTGAGCAATATATCATTTAGTGACAACTTTGTGCAAAAAAAAAAAAATAATGTGTCTTTTTTCCCCACAACTTGTGTCACAATATAAAATATTCCATGGACTCGACATGGGGTCATTTGGGGGGGTTTTGAACTGTCCTGGCATTTTATGCACAACATCTAGAAGCTTATGTCACTCATCACCCACTCTTCTAACCACTTGAAGACAAAGCCCCTTCTGACACTTTTTGTTTACATGAAAACATTTTTTTTTGCAATAAAATTACTTTGAACCCCCAAACATTATATATTTTTTTTTAAAGCAAATGCCCTACAGATTAAAATGGTGGGTGTTTAATTTTTTTTTTCACACAGTATTTGCACAGCGGTTTTTCAAACGCATTTTTTGGGGAAAAAAACACACTTTTTTAAATTTTAATGCACTAAAACACACTATATTGCCCAAATGTTTGATGACATAAAAAGGATGATCTTAGGCCGAGTACATGGATACCAAACATGACATGCTTTAAAATTGCGCACAAATATGCAGTGGCGACAAACTAAATACATTTTAAAGGAAAAAGGGCTTTAGGCATGAAGCCTTGGGACTTTACAGGTGTCAGTGTTCAAGAAAATATTTAAACCGTATATAGATAAAAAAGACTTTATTACAATTTATTTAAAAGAAACCTATTTAAAGGTCATACATGACATAGTAATTTCAAAGGGTATTTAATAAGACAACGACAATTGATGACACATATACCACTTGTTTTCTCAACATGTTTCGCTCTGTGGAGCTTCTTCAGGAAATCATGTGGTACTATTAATAAAACTGAAATTTACATGAAAAGAAGAAAAATAATCAGTATAAAAATAAGATGATTACTTAATACAGTATTAATAATGAAAAACTCCTTTGTGAGTCATATATCAAATTTAAGAGTGTTTTTAGAAAACTTTTTACAATATTACATGAAATCAATATGAATCCATATTTGTATGTAAATGTATTGCAATTATTCAAGATGAATTAATTGTTTGGTTACATAAATAAAGCAGAATACTAAACCTTACCTAAGATTTTATAACAATAATCGCATATTGAAGCTGAAGATCACCAAATAATGAAAAAGATTAATCCATGAAAGAGCCCTCTCTCATTGTGAACCTGAGTTGCCAAAAGACTTGCAGAGGTAATACTTATAAAATCAAAATTGATGGTATCCTGGCTGGAAAGGACAGGACAAACATAATTGAAAAAATCTATGTATTGTATTAGTATGTGAAGAAATCTGATTAGGTGAATTCCCAATCAGGAAATCATTCAATTAAGGATATTTAATTTAATTAATTTTACCTTAGGTATGCTTGAAATGATAGAATCAATGGATAGCATAAGACATCCTGGGTGTTGAAGTAAGACAGAAGCATACATTTTTAAAAGCCTTTAAAAGCCTTTACAGGTTACCACTTTAAATTTACAGAGGAGGTCTACTGCTAAAATGACTGCCCTCGATCTGACCTTCACGGTGATACCTCACATGCATGGTGCAATTGCTGTTTACATTTGACGCCAGACCCACGCTTGCGTTCGCCTTTGCGCGAGAGCAGGGGGGGGACAGGGGTGCTTTTTTTTTTTTTTTTTTCTTTATTAATTTTTTGATTTTTTTTTATCTTATTTTTAAACTGTTCCTTTCATTTTTATTTTTTTTAATCATTTTTATTGTTATCTCAGGGAATGTAAATATCCCCTATGATAGCAATAGGTAGTGACAGGTACTCTTTTTTTGAAAAAATTGGGGTCTATTAGACCCTAGATCTCTCCTCTGCCCTCAAAGCATCTGACCACACCAAGATCAGTGTGTGGTTTTCACAATTTCCCAATGGCGCTGTTTACATCCGGCGAAAGTCATGAAATGCTCGTAGCTTCCGGTTTCTTAGGCCATAGAGATGTTTGGAGCCATTCTGGTCTCTGATCAGCTGTCGGAATCACCAGCTGCATTCTCAGATTCCCTGTTGGGACAGGAGAGCCAGAGAAAAACATGGAAGACGGTGGGGGGGGGGCATTCCCTTACACTGCTTGTAAAAGCAGTCTAGAGGCTAATTAGCCGCTAGGATTGCTTCTACATGAAAGCCGACCGCTGGTTGAAATTAATGATACCAAGATGATACCTAAACCTGCAGGCATAATTCTGGTATATCCACTTAATGTCTAGCAACATACCAGTACGTTGCTGGTCCTTGTTGGGCATATATTGTAAACTTTTTTCATGCAGCCTGTGGGCTGAACGAAAAAAAGAGATCGGTGGGTATGCCCACCATTAGAATACCTCCCTTCATCCACCCACTTCTAATGATGGGCATACATGCACCGTGTGTATGTATATATATATATATGTATGTGTGTATATATATATATATATATATATATATATATATATATATATATATATATATATATATATATATATATATATATATATATATATATATATATATATATATATAATGTGTGTGTGTGTGTGTGTGTGTGTGTGTATATATATATACACCGAAGCATGGGGGCATCCTCCCGCAAAAGGTAGGAGCAAATCGCTCCTCCACCCACTGCTGCCCCCACGCTTCGGCATATATGCTGAAGTATGTAACTGTGGTGGTGAAATCACCTCCGACAGCGCTGGAGTCACGGCTTTATGTATCGTGGGAGCAAACGCTGTTGCTGTCAAGATAAATAAATCCGCTCTGCAGCTGAATGGCGTACCTGAAAACAAAAAAGTGGTTAACAATAAAAAAAACAAAGTTTAAAAAAATTGCATACCTATAAAGCAAACATGATAAAAACATAACAATAAAACATTGCAGTATAGAATGCAGAACAATAGAGAGAGAACAATAAAACAACTATTTTTGTTTTTTTTATTTTATATTTTTTTTGTATTTTTATTTTTTTTATTTTTTTTTATTTTTTTTATTTTTATTTTTTTATTTTTTACACTTTTTTTAGTAACTTTAACTTTTTTAACTGGTACCAGGTTTGGGTCTCTCAAAATGCGATGGCATCTTGGGAGACCCTGTGAAAGTGTGTCCTAGTCTGTGCAGTGCTGTACCCTACGCTAATACTCAACTAGTGTATGGTAGCGTTCAAAACATTCACCAATGCATAGACCAGGATTGTCAGGACAGGAGGGACAACAATACCGGGTGTCACGTCTAAATCCGCGCTTGCTGCAGACACTACATCTTTTTTGGGGGGCTCGTTGGGTAGGGGTACTCTGGAGGACATAAGGAAAATGCCTCTCATGCAGCCGGCTTCCTGTCACAAACTGACACCAATGCAAAAAAAAAAAAAACTGCTATTGGTGTCAGTGTGACAGGGGGGTAATGGGGGGTGAAAAGTGTGCCTAGTGTGTTCTACTGTTAGTGTAGTGTTGGTGCAACTTACTTGGATGTCTTCTCTCCTCGGCGCCGGAACGAAAAGACCGGCTCGAGGAGGGATGACATCACTTCCTCTCCCTCTGTTTACATTACAGAGGGAGAGGAAGCATTTTCATTCGCCGGGAGGGGGTGGCCAACAATGGATGGCCTCCCCCTCACCTCTCATTGCCCGCGAAGAAATGCCAGCCGCCTCTGGCACCTGGGGGGGGTCCGACCCCCCCCACCCGCGGGAGGCAGATCACGTATGGGTACGTGATTCTGCCTGCCCATGCCATTCTGCTGACGTCTATCAGCGTGAGGCGGTCGGCAAGTGGTTAAAGTGGTGTTCCACCCAAAAAAAAAAAAATGCCTAAATGTGCATTAAAAAAAAAAAAAAATTTGGGAAAAAAGTTTATTTTTTTTTACTCCCCTCTAAATGCCTGTTGCTAGGGGGTCCCTCGTAGTCTGCCTCCTTCAGTGCCTGGGCTGGTCACATCACTTCCTCTCGGCACAGGAAGGGCTCAGCTTTACCCCCTCCCTCTTGTTAATCATATGGGACACGTGACAGGTCCCATATGATTGCTCGGCCAATCATGGCCACAGCCGAGCACCCACAGTTGCAATGCCAGCACCGCCGAACGGAGGGGGAGACGAGTGGGGCTTCTAATCCCCCGCATTGCTGGACCCTGGGACAGGTAAGTGTCCGATTATTAAAACTCAGCAGCTGCAGTATTTTGTAGCTGCTGACTTTTAATATTTTTTTTTTTTTTAGTGGGAACTCCTCTTTAAGTACACATAGAAGAATGTTGTTAAGTCTGAAAATAGTGATTGGAGTAGAAAATGTGAAATGCATACATCTGATCCGTTTTACTTGACAAAGGCTTTCATTCTGTTCAGCTGGTTTAACAGACTCCAATGATACAATTAGATATTTAAAGTCCAACTCTAGAAATTTGACATCTACCCTTACAGTAGGGCTCCCCCGCGCTGCTCTTTAGGTCTAGGGGAGCACTGAAGAGACTGCATGACTTGCCTTACAATCAGTGCTGTCCTCTACTTACTCTGGGCTGTGAGCAGTCCCTCATTGTCATGTGCAAAGCAGGACTTTTGGCCTTGCGTTGTACATGGAGGAGGCAGGCATGCGATTGCGGACAGGAGCACCTTCAAGGTAACAGTCACATGGACGGAGAGAGCCTACAGGAGCGAGGAGTAAGGCAATATTACTCCTTATTCCTGCACCCTTGACTTAACAAGCAGTTGACTCTTGCACTGTGTCGGGGGGGGGGGGGGGGCACTGTAAGGGTATAATTTGTATTAAATTTTTGGAGTTTGATTTTTAATCTGAAAACTGCTCACCACCTCACTGCAATATTTAGGCTATTTTCGCACTGAGGAGCTATAGTGCTAAAAATAGCGCCTGCAAAGCACCCTGAAAGAGCCGCTCAGTTCAATCCAATGTGAGGGCGTTCACACTGGAGCGGTGCACTTGCACAACGGTCAAAAAAGTCCTGCAGGCCGCATCTTTGCAGCGCTATAGGAGTGGTGTATTCACCGCCCCTAAAACGCCCCTTCCCATTGAAAACAATGGAACAGTGCTGCAGCAGTTTTAACCCTTTTTCAGCCGCTAGTGGGGGTTAAATCCACCCCACTAGCGGCCGATTAGCCCCGCTTTACCGCCGGCGCCTGCCCGCCCCAGTGTGAAAATAGCCGTAATGTAAGCAATGACAGCTTCTATAATTGTCAAGCTTCACACAATGATGATCCCTCATCTCAGTAAGTGATCAGGTGTCGGTAGAAATCTCCTAGTCTGCAGACTATGGCTGGCCATGCATTATACAATTTTCTTGTACAATTTTCCTTCCGATTTTACCAAAACCCATATAATATGAGGTCAAATCTAAACCCTTTGGATGTGTATGCAATGAGCCAGGCCCTTGAACTATATAGTTGAAGGTAAATCTAAAGGAATTAAATAAGAAAATTGAGTAATGTATGGCCAGCTTTATTCTAAATGACTGATCTGCAAGTTGTCATGCTTCACTGTGATCATTACACACACATACGCAGGTGTCAGACGTGATCATTTGAAACCTTTGTATGGGTAGCTTCACATCTGTGGCTTTCTCCTGTTAAGCTCCCAGCACATTACCCTTTGTGTCTATTTTCTGCAGTTTGGTTGTGATTTTTCTTTTCTTTACTGCTGACCAAGAATAAAATTGTCTTCATTTGTCACACTCTTCTTCGGCTTCAGCATTGCTATACTCTTTAAAGCTGAACTCTGGGAATTATACCAAATCTACCCTTGCATTGCCCCAACCCCACCCAAAAAGTGAAGCTCCACTTGTCTGCCTCCTCTGCCCCCCCAGTACCATATTTTTGTGTGTGGGGGGGGGGGGGAGCAGGGTACCTGGTTTTGATAGGTATCCACTCCCACTTCCTGTGAGTTTGCAATGGCAAACTGAGCTGGAAGTTCGTCCCTCATGGCAGCCAGCCCATTAGGAAGGCGCAGAGCGATTCGCACATGCGCAGTAGGAAACCTGCTGTGAAGCTGCAAGGCTTCACTGTTGGTTTCCCTTACCAAGATGGCGGCTCCAGCACTTGAGAGCCAATTCAAGAATTGGCTTGGATGAGGACACCACGGGCTCCCTGGACAGGTAAGTGCCCTAATTGTAAAAGTCAGCCGCTACAGTATTTGTAGCTGTTGACTTTTAATTTTTTGGTGGGGGAGGCCTGGAGCTCCGCTTTAAATGGGGTGCATGGATAAGGTGTAGTACTAAAGCTGGCCATACACCAATTGAATTCCATAAAAATGTTTCACTCGTTTGATCTCCTAACCGTTGGTGGGGGTCAAATCGGCATTTGATTTTGACCTCGGTGATGGGAAAATTCGAAGGAACAGGATGGAAGATTTTTCTTGAAAAAAGTGGATTTCGAACGGCGTATGGGGTTTTCATTCAGTAAAGTCCATTCATTCCAAAATGCAATCCTAAAAGCAAACAAAATTTTGACGTACTTTTGATTCAAGTACAGGCGTCAAGTCCTAAGAATTTTTACAAGAATATTCATACAAATATTCATTAAAATTCTCTATCAGTGTATGGTTAGCTTTACCTTATCCCTCGGTTTGGCAATCTCTAGCACTGTTTTATTCTGCCTAAAGCTCCAGGCTATAGGCAGTTCCTTGGTATCATTGCATACAGTTCAGAGCTATTAACCCTATATTGTACATGGAGGAGGCAAGTATGTGATTGTGGCCCAAAATGCCTTTTGAGAGGCGAAAGTGCTTGACCAGTCTAATGGATGGAGGAAGCCTGCCAGACCCAGCAGTGGGGTAAGTATTACACCTTATCCCTGCACTTTAAGCCAGGGTTCTGTAAACTGCGGACTGCAGGCCGGATGTGGGCCTTTGTTAGCCTTTATCCAGCTCTTGGGGCACTTTTCCTTCACTGATAAAAGGCATTATTCCTCCCACTGACACCAATGATGGGGGAATAATTCCTCCCACTAACACCAATGATGGGGCACTATTCCTCCCACTGACCCCAATAAAGGAGAGCTAATTCTCCCACTGACCCCAATAATGGAGAACTAATTTTCCCACTGAAGCCAATGACGGGGCACTATTCCTCCCACTAACACCCATGATGTAATTCTTTTTTACTCCCACTGACAACCAAACCTATGGCATTGTTTGCTCCTACCAATGCTGGGGCATTTTCTACTCCCACTGGCCAGAGTTTGGCCCCCCCCTAAAATTTTAATAGTAGTAAACTCGCCCTTTGTTTAGAAAGTTAGGAGACTCCCACTCTAGACTAAACAAGCATTTAACTTGCGGGGGGGTGGCACTGCAAGGGTAGACTGTCTCATTCCCAGAGTTCAGATTTCACATTTCTCTCCAAACTTCACTAAATCAAGTATTAACAATTGCTTAATATCTTCTTCCCATTCTAGGCTGTTCCCGACAATGGCTTCACCAAGGAGAAGATCAGAATCTTGGAAGGTTTCGGCTTACTGTCTGGGGATGAAAGCGAATGGGATGACCTCAAGCAGGTGAAGCCATCCCGAGCCAGCATCCTTCGGGACCACGTGTGCATCAAGACGGACACTGTGTCTTTACAAGCCAGCACTGCCTCACTCGACCTGACTGAAACACAACAGCTGCTACAGGAAGAGCAGTCAGAGACTGGCAGCGTCGCACTGCCACCAAGCCCCGAACGTCGGGTCTCCTTACCAGATACTGGCTGGAGAGGGAAGCACATGCCTGCCACCGAGAGTGAGGTGTGAGGGACAAGAGGACATATAAGAGGTGCGGGATGGTGTACCTCCTGCCCAGTATTACTAATAAGGAGTCTCTATATCTTCCTTGAGAATCTGGCTTCCTTACCCTTGGACAAAAGTGGACGTTTCAAAGGTTGCTGATCATTTATGCCCAGTTGGGTTCTCTGGGGTTTTTTTTTTTTTTTTGGTACACGTTCTGCTGTGTGTCACCATTTAGCTGCTGTTGTCATCTCATGGAGCAGAGAGAAGTGTCCCCCTTTTGGAAAAACCCTATAAGCTGACCTTGTTCACGTATCGGTGGTATACTATACTCTTCAGCTACATACATTTCCTAGGTACGGGCTAAGAACATTCAGTGTTCAGCACACAAGCATTGATACCGAATGACTTACAAGCCCCAACGGAACTGCCTTGTGTTACCGATGTGGATGTTCATTTGGAGTGGATACATAATGACTGATGTATACCAGCCTTCAGTATCTGTGCCAAGACATCAAAGAATAATAACTAACTCAAAGCTCACACTCCTTTCATGTTACCCTATCGATGTCCATAGCCCTGCAGGCCCTGGATGGGTTCAGCACTGATTCCTAAGGTGTTTTAAAAAAATTCTAATTTTTATACTAAGCCGGAGCAAAAAAAAAAAAAACTGTCCGCAGCGAGTTGTTTATTTTGTAATTTTTTTTTTTTTTTTTTAACAAGGATTTCTGGATATGTTTTTTTTTTCTATTTTATTTAACCAATGTATTTTAGACTTGTTGTGATAACTTAATATAAAAATAGATTTTCGTATTTAGTCTAATTTTTTTTTTGAGATTGGACAACTGGAATGAATGCGGTCTCTGCTTTTACATACATATTTGGGTTATTTATCTATAATGCAAGTCTGATGCTGAAAAAAAAATTAAAGCCAAACTCCATCATACTGTCACTTTAAAATCGTTTGTTTGGACCAAACTACATGAAAAGGTGCGTCGGCTGTAAGCTCTGTATTGACTGTATGTAGCCTCACCTATATTATGTATACAGCACTGTGTTCTGACAGCTGGACAGGGACTTCATATCCTGCTCTTAGAGAAAAATAGGGTTGGGATAAGCGCTGCTTAGCAATTAACAGGAAGCTTTGTATTATCTGCATGAGTAGGCTTCCTCTGATTGGCTGGTGCTGGGTGGATAAATCCTAAACTCCACCTCAGCGAATCAGAAAAACCCTCGACCCTTGTACTCGCTCATAAAAAAAAAAAAAAAAAATACAATTCTTGATTTTATTCCGGGTGTGGGAGCTGATACAGTTTATACAGAGCTCACAGCAGGCGCAGTTGTTAGTGACGATAATAGTTTGTTTGGACCAGCTTGATCCAAATGAACTATCTTAAAGGGACAGAAAGCTGGAGTTGGGCCTTAAAGTGTTAGTAAACCGCAGTTGGAGAAAAAAAAAATTCCCTGCAAGTCAATGTCATAATATGCTAGTATGCATCGCATACTAGCACATTATGAGGGGCTTGCCTTAAAACAAAGCCCTCCAGTGCCGCACTGTCACCGCTGAGAGGACTTCTATTTTCACCCGGTCTTCCTTCCAGCTTTGTGGCCGGGGGCGCGATGACATCACTCATGGCGCGGCTCTGAAGGTCCGGCGCTGTATGCTGGACCTTATTATAGGCTTACCTGTAGGTATAAGTGGTGTGACAGTATACTACCACTTTAATACTAAGGTTTAACACGCATGGGTATATTGTATGGCATATGGCTTTACAGCCAAAAAGCCAAAAAATGTTTGTATCCGCGGAGCACGGGAGCCACATCTATCCTGCCAATCTGCATATAGAAATGTATTCCAGAATAGGCTGTACATGGGTATATGCACATAAATGCCGCTACTTGCGCTTTCATGCATATGGATAGATTTTCGCAAGCGCAGCACATTCTGTAATACATTTCTTTGGGCAGAATTACGTGGTAGATGTGGTTCCTGGGCGCTGATAATACAGGCATAATTTACACTGTACACAGCCATACGTCTTACAATACGCCCATGTGCTGGAGCCCTAAGAAGAAAAGTGTTTCACTACTATGTAGAATCTGATATGTAAAACCACAGTGCCCAAACCCACATTTATTATATGATTTCAGTTTATGTATGCAAAATTTATATACACATGTCCTGACCTAGTAGCACCTTTTAGGCTGGGTTCGCACATATGCGAATTGGAATGCGAGTTTCCCCGCATCCAATACGCATGACAGGAGAGTGTGACCGGCCCTCAATGGTGCCGATTCTCACAGCTCTGGGGCGACCATGGTCCGCATTGAAGAAGGGTCCTGTGCGTCTTTTGGTCCAATTCAGGTGCAAATTCAGGCAAAAATTTTGACCTGAATCAGTGAACAGGGATGCATCGGGAACCCATGCTGTGAGCTGCAGTCGTGCATATGTAAAGTGGAACTTTACTCAAAACCTGAAAAAAAAAAAGGCCATAAGTACTTGGTGGTGCCATTCCAGGCTGAGGCGTAGAGCCCCAGTAGCACTAGTAGGGATGACCACGAAAAAACTCATCCAATGAGCAATGAGCAATGAACATTTAAACTTAAAACCCCTGCTCACCTTAGCTGATCCTAGTATAGATGTGTACATGTGAAAGCCTCAGTTAATGCCGCTCCTTAGGCCATGCCCTCTGACATGTTTCACCCCACACACCGGGGCTTAATTATAGAGGTGACCTCAATGATTAAGCCCCGGTGGGTGGGACGAAACATGTCAGAGGGCATGGCCTGAGGAATGGCATTGACTGAGGCAGTGAGTGAGGGAAGGTAGGGGGGCATGACTGCAAGGGGCACTGTGATTGCTAGGGGAACTGTAATGTAAAGGGGCACGGTTATATAAATCCTTACAGTGCCCCTAGTTCTCAGTGTTTCCCCTTAAATCAGGGTTCCCAGAGCATCCCTTACATCAGAGTCTGCAGAGTTGTCCCTTCAGTGAAAGGGAACTATGTGAGTTCAGATGTAAAAGGGGAAGTCTGTGGACTCTGATGTAAAGGGGAACTCTTGTTATTAACTTCATATGATTAGAAAAGTTATTTACTAGCAAAATATATGTATAAAAAAAATTGCTGTGCGTTGCTAAAGTGTTCGGGTTTGACTTGAAGAAAAGGTGCCAACCCTAATCAAAAGTGGCGTCTGTCATCGCACTAGTGTGAACTGAGCCTTACACTTTACATGGAGGTACTAAAGTTGCCCATAGAGTCATGTGAAACTTCTATGTAAAATGATTATTTTTATTGGTGTGAACCCAAGGAGAGCAGTTTGGTGGACATCTGTCATCTGAACCAGCAGCCCTTCCTCCTCTCTGCCCTTACTGCCACACACAGATTATCGTATATACTCGAGTATAAGCCGAGATTTTCAGCCCTTTTTTTTTAGGTTGAAAGTGCCAACCTCGGCTTATACTCGAGTCATCGCCGTCTGCCTACATGATCAGCGTGTCATGCAGACAGACGGCGGCCATTCCACTGTTCAAAAGCCGCGCCGCCTCCTCGTCTATGATAGGCAGAACACTCCATTTCCCAGCGTTCAGCCTATCATGGACACCCTCTCATCCTCGTCTGTGGTATGAGGATGAGCGGATGTCCGTGATAGGCTGACTGCTGGGAAATTAAGTGTTCTGCCTATCACAGATGAGGAGGCGGCGCGGCTTTTGAACACTGGAATGGCCGCCGAATGTTATTATCACGTGCTGTTCGGTGGATGTAGAGCTGCACAGGATGCAGATCGCTACAGGGACACATGCACAGGACACAGGTAGGTGACACATGCACAGGACACAGGTAGGTTGCACAGGATACAGGGAGGCATGCAGCTGCAGATGGGCATTGTTGACCCTCTTTTTCCACTTACAGTAGCTGCTGCATTTCTCACCCTTGGCTTATACTCGGGTCAATACGTTTTTCCCTTCTTTTTTTTTGTGGTAATTTAGGGGCCTCGGCTTATATTCTGATCGACCTATACTCGAGTATATACGGGTAATTGGAATCTATTGCTCCTCGCCAGCACTTAAGATGGCGTTCTAGAAAACCAACACCACACCCCCTGGTCACATGGTACTCCGGGAACAGCGCCATTCGCCACTGGTCACATGGTATGCTGAACTTCCTGTCTTCAGCTTCCTTTCAACAAAGAGGGGGGGGAAGAGTTTTCAGAGCACAACGGAAGTTGGTTTGTTGTACTAATCTGCTGTTTCTGGTATTGGAATGGAGCGCTCTGCCTGCCTATGCACAGGAGAAAAGATGCGGTCAGTGTGGTATGAAGTTGCGGGGAGCTGGTGGAGGATGGGGAGAGGGGACACTGTCCTGCCCGGGACTGGAGAAAGGCTGAATGGCCATGGGGGAACTACCCTGTTTCCCCAAAAATAAGACCTAGCGTGATTGTTGGTGATGGCTGCAATATAAGCCCTACCCCCCAAATAAGCCCTACCTTGTTCCCCTGAAAATAAGCCCTACCCTGAAAAGAAGACCTACAAGGACTTTAACTAGGGCTTATTGGGCGTGTAGGGCTTTTATTGCAGCCATCACCGACAATCACGCTAGGTCTTATTATGGGGAAACAGGGTACAAACAGCAGCCAGGGTGTGCTGGGACTATTAGTTCCCCACGGAGGACAGGTTGTCCCCAGGTCCTCTCCCAGGTTCAGGGCTTACACCGGCTTCTTCTACACACAGGAGGAAGAATCCTGCAGACTGATTGGAGGTTGACCCCAACCTCTCCTCCATTGTAATGTATGGAGTGTGGAGAATTCAGGTCAGGTGTCCCCATTGGGGTGGTTTGCATCCCACAGGCCATTGCCAGATATAGAGGGTACTCGGCCATCATTACATCAGCACGCTACAATGCACAACATCAAGCAAAGACATTTATTGATGCCCAAATTGACTAATAATAAGGTGAGAGTTCTGAGAGCCTGCTTAGACCGGCAGTTTCTATTTATGAAGACCACCATAACCTCCCCTTGTGTCTGACCCCAGTGGATACAACACCATATTTATGAACTTTATTTTTTTTATTTTTATAACAGTTTCATTCACTTGGATTTTTTGAGTGTAATTCACGTTATTTGTTACAAACATATACACAGTTTATTTATGTAATTTTGTATGTGATAGATTTGATGCGCGAGATCTCGTATATTTAATTTCACCATTCTTATTGTCCCTCCACTTCATAGCGAGCAAATTATTACACTGCAAGCAGGCTCTCTCCCCCAGCCTAAGACGGGACTCTACAAGCCGCTGGGGAAAGCCCCGGCGATTAGGTCACACGGTGCCACATGCTCCAATCTGATGATCAAAAAGGTGACTAAAAAGTGGCACGCTCGTGTAATAATTGTCCACGTACAAGTGGTACCCCTTTCCGAATAAGGGTGACACCAAGTCCCACACTATCTTGCCAGCACTTCCTATGTAGTCAGGGCAGTTTGTCAGCTCTACGTGGCTATCTTTGCCCTCGTAAACCATAAAACTACATGTATAGCCTGTGGCCCTGTCACAGAGCTTATACATCTTGACCCCGTATCTGGCACGCTTGCTGGGAAGGTACTGTTTGAATGACAAGCAGCCAGAAAACTTAATCAGGGACTCATCAATGCAGACAACTTGATGGGGAGTAAACAAGTCTGCAAAACGCTGTTTGAAGTGGTTTACGAGGGGCTGAATTTTGTAGAGCCGATCGTATTCAGGGTCTCCACGAGGACGACAGAGTTCATTGTTGTTGAAGTGCATGAACCGCAAAATCTGCTCATATCGTGCCCTGGCCGTGGAGGCAGAGAACACGGGCATATGGTAAATTGGGTCAGTGGACCAATATGACCGCAACTCACTCTTTTTTATTCATGCCCATGTTGAGGGAAAGGCCCAGAAAGATCTTAAATTCAGAAACCGTAATTGGTTTCCAATCTCTGGCAAGGGAGGACTGGGGAATAGTGGCGATGTGTTGACCAGCGTACAAATTGCTTTGATCCACAATAGATCTATAGAGATCTTCGGTGAAAAACAGCGAATAAAAGTCTAGTGACGTAAAATCAACTGTTTCCACCTGAATGCCGGGTTGGCTGCAGAAGTGGTGGGTTCCCAATTCGGATTGGCGAATGCAGCAGGAAGGGCACTATGGGCACGACGGGCCTGTGTTCATCTTCTTGGTGGCAGCGGGACAATACTTGTGCTTGCCACCTCACCAGCTTGAACTGCACTTATGGGACTCGCCACGTCACCAAGTGTTACTGCAGTGCTGGATGTACGACCAGGGTGTACTAGGCCGCTGGTGCTTGCCAGTTCACCAGAAGGAATAGCGGCGCTAGTACTTCTCTGCTTCATACGAGGGACCTGTGGTTCTTGCATATCAAGGACAGATGAAGAAGTTCGGGGTCTGGTACGCCTGACCTTGGCAGGGACCACAACTCCATTGTCAGAACTATCTGTCATGGAGCCGCTGTCCTCTACAGGATCGTATTCTGAGCCTGACAGATGAGTGACTTCCTCTTCATTATCTGTCATGCTCAGAAACGTGTAGGCCTCTTCGCTAGTGTACCTTCGATTTGCCATTTTGGGCTCTAAATTTAGTGGTACACTAGTGAGACTCACAGGCAAAAAAGCTCCTGACTGTTAGCGACTGTATCAAAACGCTACCAACAAAAACTGTTAGCGATCGCAGGGATCAGGTCTGACTCTGCGAATGCTGCAGTTATGTGTGTTTAGTGTTTTGTAAGTGACAGTGATCGATTGATACTGCACTTGGGTGGGCTGGGCAGGGCTGGACCGAGGGGCAAAACACAGGTGCTAGCGTTTTTGGGAACCCTAAACTGCTGGGGATGCTAGTATAGATCTGATCGGATCAGATATTGATCCGTTCAGATACTATACCACTAAGGGAGGTGTATGCTGCATGCGTGGATGTTAGCAGTACTGGCGCTAACCTGACGCTGCCTGGGGCGACGCAGACCTTATATGACCCTAAAACTTAACTTATATTACCGCCGGGTGATTAGGGGGTTAAACCTTTATAAGGTAATAAACGGCGGGTGCCCTGAAACTATAATTAACTAACCAGCGTCACCCGTAACAGTTATACGGTGATCACTGGTGAAAGGGTTAACGAGGGGGCAATTGGGGGGGTTAAAACCTTTATTAGGTAGTATATGGGGGTCCCTGTCACTATAAAACACTGACGGCGAACCTATATACTTACATCCCTAACTAGCGTCACCTGTGTCACTAATACAGCGATCAGAAAAACGATCGCTTAGTGACACTGGCGATGGGGGGGGGTGATCAAGGGGTTAACCTTTATTGGGGGGGTTAGGGGGGTATCCTAGACCTAAAGGGGGCTACCACTAACTGCCCTACCACTTATAACTGTCACAAACTGACACCAATGCAAAAAAAAAAAACTGCTATTGGTGTCACTGTGACAGGGGGTACAGGGGGGTGATCGGGGGGGTGAAATGTGTGTCTAGAGTGTTCTACTGTTAATGTAGTGTTTGGTGCACTTACTTGATGTCTTCTCTCCTTGGCACCGGAACGAAAAGACTGGCTCGAGGAGAGATGACATCACTTCCTCTGCCGCTGTTTACATTACAGCAGCAGAGGAAGAATGTCATTGGCTGGGAGCGATCGTGAGGGGGTGGCCACGAATGGATGGCCTCCCCCTCAACTCTGATCGCTCCAGGACAGAAGCCGACCGCCTCGGGCACCGGGGGGGTCCAATCGGACCCCCCGCCTGCGGGAGGCAAGTAACGTACCCATACGTTACTTTGCCTACCCATGCCATGTTACTTTGCCTACCCATGCCATTCTGCCACAGTATATCTGCGTGAGGTGGTCGGCAAGTGGTTAAGCATCATTAATATCACTGCTCCTGAAAAAACGGGCGTTTTTAAAAGTTTTTTGCATTGATACATGTCCCCTGGGGCAAGTCCCCAGACCCTTTTTAGGACAATACCATGCAAATTAGCCTTTAAAATGAGCACTTTTGATTTCGAACATTCGAGTCCCATAGACGTCAATGGGGTTCTAACGTTCGTGCGAATTTTCGGTCCATTCGCAGGTTCTGGTGCGAACCGAACAGGGGGGTGTTCGGCTCATCCCTAGTCTGGGGCGCTCACCTGGAAGCTAGAAGCTACATCAGGATGAAGCGACTCCTTTTCGGATATTGTTTAGTGTCAAAATAAATCTGGCCTCCTTCATCCCCGTAGCTGGCCAATGCCTCTCCTTCTTTGTAAGATGTTATTGAAGTGACAGTAAACTCTGGTGTATTTTGAGTTTGTAGCTACATTTTGTAGTTTGGTCTGGAGCGCTCACCTGGCAGCTAGAAGCTACATCAGGATGAAGCGACTCCTTTTCGGTGGTAATTGTCTGGAGCGCTCACCTGGAAGCTAGAAGCTCCATCAGGATGAAGCGACCCCTTTTCGGTGGTAATTGTCTGGGGCGCTCACCTGAGAGCTAGAAGCTATATCAGGATGAAGCGACTCCTTTTCGGTAGTAATTGTCTGGAGCGCTCACCTGGAAGCTAGAAGCTCCATCAGGATGAAGCGACCCCTTTTCGGTGGTAATTGTCTGGGGCGCTCACCTGAGAGCTAGAAGCTCCATCAGGATGAAGCGACCCCTTTTTGGTGGTAATTGTCTGGGGCGCTCACCTGAGAGCTAGAAGCTATATCAGGATGAAGCGACTCCTTTTCGGTAGTAATTGTCTGGAGCGCTCACCTGGAAGCTAGAAGCTATATCAGGATGAAGTGACTCCTTTTCGGTAGTAATTGCCTGGAGCACTCACCTGGAAGCTAGAAGCTCCATCAGGATGAAGCGACCCCTTTTTGGTGGTAATTGTCTGGGGCGCTTACCTGAGAGCTAGAAGCTATATCAGGATGAAGCGACTCCTTTTCGGTAGTAATTGTCTGGAGCGCTCACCTGGAAGCTAGAAGCTATATCAGGATTAGGGATGAGCCGAACACCCCCCGGTTCGGTTCGCACCAGAACCTGCGAACGGACCGACAGTTCGCACGAACGTTAGAACCCCATTGACGTCTATGGGACTCGAACGTTCGAAATCAAAAGTGCTCATTTTAAAGACTAATTTGCATGGTATTGTCCTAAAAAGGGTTTGGGGACCCGGGTCCTACCCCAGGGGACATGTATCAATGCAAAAAAAACTTTTAAAAACGGCCGTTTTTTCGGGAGCAGTGATTTTAATGATGCTTAAAGTAAAATAAAAAAAAAGTGAAATATTCCTTTAAATATCGTACCTGAGGGGTGTCTATAGTATGCCTGTAAAGTGACGCGTGTTTCCCGTGTTTAGAACAGTCCCTGCACCAAATGTCATTTTTAAAGGAAAAATCTCATTTAAAACTGCTTGCGGGTTTAATGTAATGTCGGGTCCTGGCAATATGGATGAAAATCAGTGAGACAAACGGCATGGGTACCCCCCAGTCCATTACCAGGCCCTTTAGGTTTTGTATGGATATTAAGGGGAACCCCGCACCCAAATTAAAATAAGGAAAGGTGTGGGGCCACCAGGCCCTATATACTCTGAACAGCAGTATACAGGCGGTACAAACAAGACAGGGACTGTAGGTTTGTTGTTAAGTAGAATCTCTTTGTAATTTTGAACGGGTACATTTTTAACGTGTTTAGCTCCAGCCAAAAAATCTTTTTTAAGCTTTTTGGAAAACATAGGGAAGGGTTATCACCCCTGTGACATTTGTTTTGCTGTCTTTCCTCCTCTTCAGAAGATTTCACCTCACTTTTTGTCCCAATGAAAAATGTTTTTTGAAAATTTGGGTTTTTTTGTGGAACAAGGATTGGAAAGCATTAGTGGAAAGGAGAAATGTTTTTCCCATATTAACTCTTACAGGAGAAAATTTCCCTTCCTAGGGGTAGATTTCATCTCACTTCCTGTTGTCTCCTTCCGTTTGCAAGTAGGAGTCCTTTGTAAGTTAGTTGTTTGAAAGTAGGGTCCTGCCCTATATACTCAGCAGAAATTTGGGCCTTAGGTGTTGCTGTGGCCACAACACTGTAAGCCCTCACAGGGCCCTGCTGTGAAATATTAGATCAAGAATTGTAATTACACGCCCCTGTTGAACAGGAGCTGAAAAATTAGGCCTTAGGCACTGGTGCTGGTGCCACAACACTGCAACCCCTCACAGACACTCTAGTTGGAATGCAGGAACGAGCCCTGCTGCAAAGTATTACATCAAAAATTGTAATTACACGCCCCTGTTAGACAGGAGCAGAAAAATTGGGCCTTGGGCACTGGTGCTGGTGCCACAACACTGCAACCCCTAACAGACACTCTAGTTGGAATGCAGGAAGGAGCCCTGCTGCAAAGTATTACATCAAAAATTGTAATTACACGCCCCTGTTAAACAGGGGCTGAAAAATTGTGCCTTAGGCACTGGTGGTGGCGCCCAGAACCAAAAATGTTCTTACAAGCTATCAGCGTGATGATTGAGGAGGAAGAGGATAATTACTCAGGGATAGTCACTCAGCATCAGCATAGGCAGTCTTTGAAGGGATCTGAGATTTCCAAAAAAATTATTCGGTTACATCAGCATCAGGTGCTTGGTAGCTGGTGGTGATCCAAGACTGATTCATTTTTATGAAGGTCAGTCGATCGACCGAGTCAGTGGACAGATGCACCGTGTGATCGGTTACCACGCCTCCAGCAGCACTGAATGTGCGTTCCGAAAGAACGCTGGATGCAGGACAGGCCAGTAGCTCAATCGCATACTGTGCAAGCTCTGGCCAGTGATCCATCCTCAAGACCCAGTAACCCAGAGGATTTTCGGTGGGAAAGGTGTCCAAGTCTGATCTTGCCCCTAGGTATTCCTGCACCATTTAAAACAGACGCTGGCGATGGTTGCTGGAACCGATCATACCTTGGGGCTGCGGACCAAAAAATTGTCTGAACGCATCGGTCAGACGGCCACCTTCTCCACCGCTCCTTCTTTGACTGACCGAAGCCTCAGCAACACGTTGTCCAGAAACAGGAGTTTGTAACCTCCCAGTCTCTGGGAACTCGTTGCACAGACCTTTCTGCAAGGCCTCCCGAAGATGTTTCATCCTCTGCTCCCTCTGCGATGGCAAGATAAGGTCCGCAACCTTACCCTTGTAACGTGGATCAAGGAGGGTTGCCAGCCAGTATTGGTCCTTCTCCTTGATACCACGAATACGAGGATCCTTACGCAGGCTTTGCAGGATCAGGGAGGCCATGCAGCGTAGGTTTGCTGAGGCATTCGGTCCGGAGTCCTCTGGGTCACTAAGGACGACATGGTCCGCAGCCACCTCCTCCCAGCCACGTACAAGTCCATGTGTTTCTTGGGACTGATCCCTTAAAGACTGCTGCTGATGCTGAGTGCCAAGCTCCACCTCCATACTGACACAATCTTCCTCCTCCTCCTCCTCCTCCTCGTCCTCTTCCTGTGTGATCGGCGGGCACGCAGGAACACTGTCTGGATAAAGGGGGCCTTGAGAGCTAAGGAAGTCCTCCTCTTCCTGCCTCTGTTCTGCCTCAAGTGCCCTGTCCATTATTCCACGCAGCGTGTGCTCCAACAGGTGGACAAGGGGGACAGTGTCACTGATGCATGCACTGTCACTGCTCACCATCCTCGTGGCCTCCTCAAATGGTGACAGGACAGTGCATGCATCCCTGATCATGGCCCACTGGCGTGGGGAAAAAAAACCAAGCTCCCCTGACCCTGTCCTGGTGCCATAGTCGCACAGGTACTCATTGATGGCCCTCTGCTGCGTGTGCAGCCGCTGCAGCATGGCCAACGTTGAGTTCCACCTGGTGGGCATGTCACAGATTAGGCGGTTCTTGGGCAGGTTAAACTCATTTTGGAGGGCCGTCAGCCGAGCACTGGCATTATATGACCGGCGGAAATGCACACAGACTTTCCTCCCCCCCCTCTCTTCCTCATCCCCCCCCCCCTCTCTTCCTCATCTCCCCCCCCCTCTCTTCCTCATCCTCCCCCTCTCTTTCTCATCTCCCCCCTCTTTCTCATCTCCCCCCCTCTCTCTCTTTCTCATCCCCCCTCTCTTTCTCACCCCCCCCCCTCTCTTCCTCATCTCCCCTCCTCACAGCTAAGGAGCTGCTCGATTGTTTTCACAAGCAGCTGGAGCGGACGTCCCCCCCCCCCCCAATTTAAGTACTAAGTACTAACAGTTACTAACAGTACTAACTCCACTAACAGTTGAAATGTACAGAAAAAATGCTGGCAATTATTGGTTGTTAAGGAACGGGGCCGTCACATCCTTAACAACCAATCACATGTCCTCGCGATTTCCCTCCCTGCCTCCTCCTCCCCTCTCTCCAGCTGTCATCAGGCTCGGGGCCGCATGTCAGCTGTATGTTAGCAAAACGAAGGAATTCGCTTTGCTAACATTAACCCCCTTTCAGCCAATCAGTTGAGCCAGGTCTGTGTTACCTGTCACCTGATTGGCTGAAAGGACAGGCGCCGTGATTGGACACCTATCAGACGTCCAATCATAGCAGAGGAGGAGCGGGCGGGAGAAGACGTCGGGGAAGAAATGGAGGACACCGCTCGCCGCCTGCAGCCGTCACCCACTGCTTACCTGAGACAAGGTAAGTGCCGGGCAGATGGGGGGCACAGTGGCTGCGTTTGATGGGCACAGTGAGGCTGCAATTGATGGGTGTTTTTTTTTCAGAATTTTTCAGTTTGTTTCTGCCCCCCCCCCAAAAAATTTTGAGCACCAGCCGCCACTGCATGGCACGTGGCCCAAGAAAATGTATGCCTAGGGTCCAATCAATATTAAAGACAGCCCTGGGTAAGGTGCAGGATAGTTGTGTGAATCAAGTGTTAGCTTTGCAGGAGGGACCACCATACCCAGGAACCCCTCTTGTGCTGCCACTGAATGACTGTGTCAGTGCTTGTACCCAGCTGCTCATCACCAGGCTTCCCTGTATCCCTAACTTTGCAGCTCTGTAATCAATACATCATTAATGTGTATGTATAGCCAGTACTTTATTATAAACTCCTTGTTCCGTTTGGAGATTTATTCTCCGTATTTGTCCTGTTGGCTAATGATACTGATGTGAAAAAGACAATCAAAAGTATTGGGACGACTGCCTTTACAGGCACATGAACTGCAATGGCATCCCAGTCTTAGTCCGTAGGGTTCAATATTGAGTTGGTCCACCCTTTGCAGCTATAACAGCTTCAACTCTTCTGGGAATGTTGTCCACAAGGTTTAGGTTGCATTTATGGGAATGTTTGACCATTCTTCAAGAAGCGCATTTGTGAGGTCAGGCACTAATGTTGGACGAGAAGGCCTGGCTCGCAGTCTCCGCTCTAATTCATCCCAAAGGTGGTCTATCGAGTTGAGTTCAGGACTCTGTGCAGGCCAGTCAAGTTCCTCCACCCCAAACTCGCTTATCCATGTCTTTATGGACCTTGCTATGCACTGGTCCAAATCATTTGGTGGAGGGGGGATTATGGTGCGGGGTTGTTTTTCAGGGGTTGGGCTTGGCCCCTTAGTTCCAGTGAGGGGAACACTTAGGGCACTTTCACACTGCCAGCGCCCAGGCGTCGGCGGTAAAGCGCCACTATTTTTAGCGACTCTTTACCGTCATTTTAGCGTCGCTATTCGGCTGCTAGCGGGCCCCTTTTAACCCCCGCTAGCGGCCGAAAAAGGTTAAAACAGCCCACAGCGGCGGTTTGCCCGATGGTACAGCGGCGCTGCCCATTGATTTTAATGCTCCTACAGCGCTGCAGAGAAGCCGCCTGCAGGACTTTTTGTGACGCCCTGCCAGCGCAGCGCCCCAGTGTGAAAGCACTCAGGCTTTCACACTGGCATTGCAGCTGAGGCTTTTTTCAGGCACTATGTTTAGCGCTAAAGTGCCTGAAAAACGCCTCCAGTGTGAAAGGGGTTTTAAGGCGTCAGTATACCAAGACATTTTGGACAATTTCATGCTCCCAACTTTGTGGGAACAGTTTGGGGACGGCCCCTTCCTGTTCTAACATGACTGCACACCAGAGCACAAAGCAAGGTCCATAAAGACATGGACTTAGCAGGGGTGGGAGAAATGAACTTCAAGTACAATAATTCACATTATAATTGTTACACTTAATTTTATATGTTTTAGTTACTATCTAAAAAAATGTAAATTACAAAGTGCTATAATGAAGGAAACCTCCCAACTAAAAAGTTGCAATTAGATAGTTTGTATTGCAATTATCTGTAGAGGGGTTTCCACCATCCCTGCTAAGTTTAATTTGTTATGTCTTGTTTTCAGTGTGATGTGTATTATATGTGACGTTACAATAAATATCACAGAGATCGGTATTGTGGTAATATTGAAGTTTATTGAGATTTCCATACATTGGAGGTTCCACCATTATTGTTAAGTTATTGATTAGTAAGTTAGTGCTGCACTTTTTTTCTGATGTGGGAACACATAACAGTGCTTAGCGGCAAACCTTTTACTGACACTTTTTTATTTTACCTCCAGTAGTTTATTGTAAATAGTAGTGTGGTGATTACCTATTATACTAAAGATCGGCATGTGGCATTAATAACATCAACGGATTTCAGTTGTAGCCGCCCCTCCCCCCCTGGATAATGTGCCTGGCTGCTGAGTTCATCTCCCCATCCCTGCACTCAGTGTACTGATGGGCACTAATAGCTGCCCCTGATTGACACTGATAAGTGGCAGTGATTGGCAGCACTGATAGGCACTGATAGGCAGCACTGATTGGTGGCACTGTTGGGCAGCACGGATTGCCACTAATTGGCAGCACTGATAGGCCGCACTGTTGGGCACTGATTGGCAGCACTGATGGGCACTAATAGGCTGCACTGATTGGCTGTGTTAATGGGCAATAATTGGTAGCACTGATAGGCAGCACTGATGGGCTCTTTTTGGCAGCATTGATTGGCACAGGTTGTCACTGATAGGCAGCATTGATTGGCACTGGCAGGGCAGAGGGGGGATTTCACACACAGCAGACAGTGAGACTTGTCAGATCCGCTCTGTGTGTGAAACTGTCTGCAGATCATGGAACTACTTGCAGGAGAGATCACAACTCAGCCGGTGTTCTGATGAGAAGTGTCCGCCCCGTACTGCGCAGGCACAGCGCTTGCGCAGTACGGAGAACAAGGAAAGTCTCTGAAGTTGACCATTAGCTGTACACGGCGCTTGGGCACTTAATAGTCAACGCTTTGTAACAGGGCCCCTCGCTTCGCTCGGCAAATTTTATATTCTACCTCTATGTCTACTTGGATAGTGGGGCATAAACCTGGACTCAGGGCAGAATAAGTGCGCAGGCACCGTGTAGAGCTGACGATCAGCTGTTCAACTTCGGAGACTTTCGGCGTCTGGTTTGTCCTCCGTACTGCGCCTGTGCAGTACAGGGCGGACACTCCGATGGGGGACAGTATTCGACAAGACACCTGGATGCCGGGGATGGGCGGGACTAAGCAGCTATCAACACCAGCCAATGATTGGGCTGCTTTAGAAAGGGGGCGGGGCTCCCTTTCCCTCCCTTTCCTCCCTCCCTCCCTTTCCTCCCTCCCTTCCCTCCCTTTCCTTCCTCCCTCCCTCCCTCCCCTCCCTCCCTTACCTCCTTTCCTCCCTCCCTCCCTCCCTCCCTCCCTCCCCCCCCCTCCCTTTCCTCCCTCCCCCCCCCTCCCTTTCCTCCCTCCCCCCCCCCCTCCCTTCCTCCCTTTCCTCCCTCCCTCCCCCCTCCCTTCCTCCCTTTCCTCCCTCCCTCCCTTTCCTCCCTCCCTTTCCCCCCTCCCTTCCTCCCTCCCTTTCCCCCCTTCCTCCCTCCCTTTCCCCCCTTCCTCCCTTCCCCCCTTTCCCCCCTTCCTCCCTTCCCCCCTCCCTTTTCCCCTCCCTTTCCTCCTCCTCCCTCCCCCCTCCTTCTTTTTTTTTTTCCCCATTTAGCACATCTTCACCCCAGCCTCACCCAACTCCCCTACATCCCAAACCACCCCTTTACCTACTCTTCTCTAGGTATCGGCAAGTACTTAAAAAAAAAAAAAAAGTATCGTACTTGTACTCGGTGTCAAAAAATGGTATCGGTGGATCCCTATTTTCTAGCAAAAAATACTGATTTTAACTTGTAAGCACCAAGTGTCAGAAAAAGGCCTGGTCTTGAAGTGGTTAAATCCATGTTGTGTTTTTTGAATACATAAGTGCTTTTGCAGCCTGGGCAGTGGTGCTGCTTTGTCCCTCTGCATGATGGGTCATCACACAGCTTACCCTGCAGACTCTCTACTTCTCCCTACCAGAAATGGTGGACTAGAGAAGAGGAGAAAGAGGACTCTGCGGGTGCTGGACAGGGGTCCCACCTACCACTCAGACAGCAGGAGGGCAAGGATTGGCTGCAGAATATCCTGGGAAGGGAAAGCCCACCCAGGGAGCTGCGTAGGGCTGCTGGGAACTGTAAGGATTTGTGGGGGATGTAGTCCCCATCTGGAGACTTTAACTGAGAGACTTGGTGGTACTACAAGTCCCAGAAGAAAATTGTGCCAGATGGAGGAGGAAAAAGGAGAAGCCTGGGCTTGGGGGCGTGTCCCTAATACAAAGCGTGACCCCGATCTCTGTAACGAGCCAATGACTTGGCTCTTTAAACATGTGATCGGCTGTGTCTAATCACAGACGATCACATGTAAATACGGAAGTTCTGTTTATTGGTTCTCCTCGCCTCATATTGACAGAGTGTGAGGAGAGGAGAGCCAATCAGCGGCATTTCCTCGCAGGGGAGACCTGTACAGATAAATCAGGGCAATGATTATCAGTGCTGCATATCGGTGCCACCTAATCAGTGCCCATAAGTGTCGCCTCCTGAGCGCACATTATTCTTTGTCTGTATGTACACTGCACAGTAGCACTTCTCTTGTCCCCTGTGGGTATAATTCTCAGTATCTGTTCTTATTCTGTATGTAAGGAATCAGCAGAGTAGCACTTCTCTTGTCCTGTATGTTGGGTGTAATTCTCTATAATGCTGTAATTCTTTCTGAACTCTACAAACATTGGTGTGGCACTTACTGCTTTCTTATGTTTTTGGATTTCTTCCAGGACCCTCATGGAAGGAGGATTGCTGTGCCATATGAGACCACCTCTGAAGCTAGTTGGCATGATTATCTGAATGGGTCATCTGCTCTATTTGATATTAAAAACAGAAGATCTACTACATCTTACACAAGTACATAGATTGTGAGCTGTCTGGTATCGGGAAATGGTGGGTCACATTACAGGGTCATCAGTATGGTGGTGGGGTACATATATTGTGGGGTGTCCCTTATGATGGGAATAGATGGGGAATCATACATTGCAGGTTGTTGAGTACAGGTGAGGATGGAAGAGGGAGTCCCAGTTTGCAGGGTGATCCTTAAGAAAGGTAAGGGGGGGGGGGGTTGATCATCACAGATTAGGGGGTGCTCATTACTAGCTGCATAACAAAAGTGAAGGCAGACCTATACCGTTATTGATAGCCTCAGTAATGTAAAAATGTTTTCTAAATTGTATTACTGTCTTTTGTAAAATGAATAAAAACGATTGAAACAGAAATAGTGATGGCAGAAAAAGACCAATCCTTTTTTTTTTTGTTTTTGTTTTGTTGCCTGAGTATAGATCTAGGTGTGTCCCAAGCATGTTTGAAGCCATTTACTGTTGACTGTCTCACTACCTCTGCTGGCACATTGCACCCCTGGATGAGAACTCGCTCATTGCCAATGCTTACTAGCCCACAACATTGCAGTAAGCAAATGTATCACTCTTATGCAGGAACAATCACTGACCTTTCCATACAGTGACGCTGGAGAAATCAGCAATGACAGGGGAGGTCTCCACTCTTCTGTCACCTCTCACACACACCTGTACACAGCACTTCCGCCCACTCCAAAGAGCTCACCCTAAGGACTCCTGGGGGTTGTAGGATTGTCACATTAACATCAACTTCCATGAAAACCAAGAAAAAAATATATTAAAAGAGCTTACATAGGTACAAAATTGTTTTTATATAACATAATAAATTATAAAATGACTCCAAGCATTTCAACACATACACCAAACTGCGAGAAGTATCCAGAGCAAAATACTAAAATATTTAACATCCATACACTAACTTTTCTTTTATGAAATAAATTCTAAGCCCTAAAGCTGGCCATGCATTAACCACTTCAATACCGGGCACTTTCACCCCCTTCCTGCCCAGGCCAATTTTCAGCGCTGTCGCACTTTGAATGACAATTGCGCAGTCATGTAACACTGTACCCAAATGAATTTTTAAATCATTTTCTTCACACAAATAGAGCTTTCTTTTGGTGGTATTTAATCACTGCTGGGTTTTTTTTATAATTTACAGAAAAAGTTTTTCTTAGTTTCTGTCAGTAAATTTTGTAAATGAGTAATTTTTCTCCTTCACCAGTGGGCACTGATGAGGAGGCACTTCTGGGCACTGATGAGGAGGCACTAAAATGCTGCACTGATGGGCGCTGATATGCGTCACTAGTGGACACTGAAAGGAAGCAGTGACTGGCATCACTAATGGGCACTGATTGGTGGCACTGGGTGGCTTTACTGTAATTGGGGCACCGATGATCAGTGCCCTGATTACATGTCCGGGTGTTCCCTGCGATGAGATGCCGCTGATCAACTCTCCTCGCCACACACTCTGTCAGTGTGAGGCGACGAGAGCCGATCACCGGTACTTCCGTGTTTACATGTGACTGACTGCGATTGGACACAGCCGATCACATGTTTAAAGAGCTGCGTGATCTGCTCTTTACATAGATCGGGGTCGCACTTTGTCCTAGCAAAATGGCATGGCAGTGATCGCTGCGCGCCCGTTCTGGGCGCCGTCATACGACGTCCACCCAGAACGAGAGCCACTCCGACCCTCTGTCATTTAACGGTGGGTGGGCGGCAAGCGGTTAAGCACTATCCCACAATTAGCTGTAAGCACACTGTAAAAGAAAGGAAAGGATAGATTGTATTATATGGACTGGAGTGGCCATATTAATAATTGAGAAACCTGTGTTAAAAAAAAAAAAAAAAAAGTCCCTAAAGGAATACCTGCAAAAGAGTACTCACCTACCCACACTGAGCACTCGCATCAGAATACCACGTTAGTTAACCACTTAAGGACCGGAAAGATTTACTCCCTTAATGACCTGGCCATTTTTTGCGATACGGCACTGAATCGCTTTAACTGACATTTTTATGCGGTCGTGCGACTTGTACCCAAACAAAATTTATGTCCTTTCCCACAAATAGAGCTTTCTTTTGGTGGTATTTGATCACCTCTGCGGTTTTTATTTTTTGCGCTATAAAACATAAAAAACCGACAATTTGGGGGGAAAAAAAAAACAATATTTTTAACTTTATGTTATAATAAATGTCCAATAAAAAAAAAAAAAAAAATCTTCATCAGTGTAGGCCAATATGTATTCTTCTGTATATTTTTGGTAAAAAAAAAAAAAAATCACAATAAGCGTATATTGATTGGTTAACCTAATATCACCCAATCCTGACCTAACCTCCTAATATCACCCAATCCTGACCTAACCTCCTAATATCACCCAATCCTCACCTAATCTCCTAATCTCACCCAATCCTCACCTAATCTCCTAATCTCACCCAATCCTGACCTAACCTCCTAATATCACCCAATCCTGACCTAACCTCCTAATATCACCCAATCCTCACCTAATCTCCTAATCTCACCCAATCCTCACCTAATCTCCTAATCTCACCCAATCCTGACCTAACCTCCTAATATCACCCAATCCTGACCTAACCTCCTAATATCACCCAATCCTGACCTAACCTCCTAATATCACCCAATCCTGACCTAACCTCCTAATATCACCCAATCCTGACCTAACCTCCTAATAACACACATTTCCGACCCAACCTAATACCCCATACACACTATTAGATTTTCTGCAGATTTTTGTCTTCAGATTTACCAAAACCATATAATATGAGGTCAAACCTTAAGAGTTTCAATTTGTATGCAATCAGGCAGGCTCTTGCACTACATGGTTTTGGTAAATCCAAAGACAAAAGTCTGCAGAAAATCGAATAGTGTGTATGGGGTCTTAACTTCCTAATATCACCCAATCCTGACCTAACCTCCTAATATCACCCAATCCGTCCTCTTTGCTCCTCCCAACGCCTCCTGCTCTCTACCCCCTTGTCTCCTCCCGCCATACTCATTTCCGGGACTTCTCCAGAGTCTCTCCCATCCTCTGGATCTTGCTACCCCAATCTGTCCAGAGCCTCTCCCATCCTCTGGAACTCACTACCCCAATCTGTCCAGAGCCTCTCCCATCCTCTGGAATTCACTACCCTAATCTAACCAGAGCCTCTCCCATCCTCTGGATCTCCCTACCCCAATCTCTACTGAGCCTCTACCATCCTCTGGAACTCCCTACTCCAATCTGTCCAGATCGTCTTCCATCCTCTGGAACTCCCTACCCCAATCTGTCCAGAGCCTCTCCCATCCTCTGGAATTTACTACCCCAATCTGTGCAGAGCATCTCCCATCCTCTGGAACTCCCTACTCCAAGCTGTCCTGAGCCTCTACCATCCATTGGGACTCCCTACCCCAATTTCTCCAGAGCCTCTCCCATCCTCTGGAACTCCCAACTCCAATCTGTACAGAACCTCTCCCATCCTCTGGAACTCAGTAGCCCAATCTATTCAGAGCCTCTCCCATCCTCTGGAACTCTCTACCCCATCTGTCCAGAGGCTCTCCCATCTTCTGGTACTCACTACCCCAGTCTATCCAGATCCTCTCCCATCCTCTGGAATTCACTACCCCAATCTATTCAGAGCCTCTCCCATCCTCTGGAACTCCCTACTACAATCTGTCCAGAATCCCTCCTATCATCTGGAACTCCCAACCCCAATCTGTACAGAACCTCTGCCATCCTCCCTCTGGAACTCACTACCCCAATCTATTAAGATCCTCTCCCATCCTCTGGATCTCCATGCATCCCTCATATACTCTCCTATACCCTGTAGAGCGCTCCAAACATGCCCCATGCACTCTTCTCTATAGCACACTCCATACATGCCCCATACACTCCCCAGTACCCCATAGCACACTCCATGCATGCCACCCCATACACTCTCCTATTCCCTATAGTGCACCCCATGCATCCCTACACACTCTCCTATACCATATAGGGCACTAAGGTTTAATGAAGTACGTAATAATTATGCACACTACAAATCCCACAGTCCATACTTCTTCTTGGAAGTTAGCAGGAGAAGGTGGCTACATTCCTACATACAGTGGGATGATGGGGAATGTAGCCATCTTCTAACAGAAGGGACTTTTTGGAGTTCAGAATACACACATGAACAGATGTTATGTTTTTAAACCAATGTTGGGTGTCACTTTAAAGTAAACCTGTGAAGGATTTATAGGGGCTGCCATTGCAGACCTCCTACTCCAAAAAAAGAAAAAAAGCTTGTTTCTTGGCTTTGTCTGACTTTGGCTTCATGCACAAGGACACTTTCCGGAATCTGACGTAAGTTGTGGGCACATTTTCCCACCTAGGAAAATAATTCCCAGCCCGTAGTCATGAATTGCTGTATGCTAGCAGTACTGATCATGATGACTGACCAATTCACCCAAAATAAGGTTGGATTTGTAAGTAGTTTGGCTCTTGACGGCGAGGAACAAACCATATGCAAGTCACAACTGTCACCTCCGCCATGACAGCCTGGATGATCGCTTTTTCCTCCAATGCTATAACAAGCAACAAAGGCAAACATAATAAATGTAGACGTTTAGTACTAAGCACTCATTTTTTTCAGTTAATACACTGTTACCAAGCCGTGAAACGTGCTCTCCTCTGTGCCCAACCCAATATCTCCATATCCTACAAATCTCGGTCCCAGCAGAGGAGCACCACTTCTGAACTTCTGGGTAGCGTGGCACCAGAGGACACAGGTGGGGGGGAGGAGGACTGGCTTGCCATTAAAAGTAATGCAAAAGAATAGATGCATGATGAGAGTGTGCCCTGCAAGGTTGACTCCATGGGCCCTGTAAGAAGAAGATAAGTAGATGTTCTTTTCTATGTCCACTGGACCTAAATAAGCAATTGACCCTTGCAGTGCAGCCCCACTGTATGGGATCATTTTTATGTTTGTAGAGTTTGGCTTCAAGGCAGCACCCTCTTGTGCAGAAAACCAGACATGGCCTTTTTTTTGGTGGCACAACACCATGGTGCGCTACAACAGATACATCGTATTAGAGTGTTGGGAATGGGATGCCATTCAAATTTGTAAAATATGAGCTTGGTGGTGCCTCCTCTAAAGGCTCCTATACTCAGCAGCCATGCTGAACACATGGGGCCCTGGCGTGTACTGGGAGGAACAGTGCTGATATGCTGAATGGGCCCTAAAGCTGCACCATTGGTACTGCCTCATGAGTGACACAATGGTAAATATAGCCCTGAGTCAGCGGATCATTATAACGGCCAACAACCTGTGTATTTTTTGGCACATTTCCTTTAAATTTGAACTATACTCACATTCAGTCCAGCGATGTGGCATCCTGGAGCTCCTTGATGGCCGCTGAAATCTTTGGGTGGCCAGCTTCTGGGTATCAACACCGGGTATCAATCACCGGCCACTTTCCTTGGCCGGGCCAAAAGGATGTCACTCAGTTCAGTCAGCTTGGCATTGCTGAATTTGTACAATAAGCTGTGTGCGTGCAGATCACTGTACAGGGGCGGACGGGCAGGTAAGTAACTTTAATGCAGAAAACACATAGCATGCCTCTTCTGCTTTAAACATCCTGCCTGTTCGCCCATTTTTAACTTAGACCATAAAGTTCCACCTTAATAAAACTCCGAAAATATTGAAGCATAGACTTGTAAAATTGTAATAGTCAAACTAAAAATTGCTTTAAAGTAAATCTAAAGGCACAACTTTTTTTCAGACAGAGTAGGGAATCTCCCTTTGGGTAGACTTTCCTTTACTTCCTGTCTCCACATACAACAGGAAGTAAGAGGAGACCTTTACAAAGGAGGGGACTTTTTTTTTTTTAAATACAGTTGTCGCTGGAGTATCCACTTTGGAAGATTTACCCTCTATTCCTGTTCTAGTGACAACTCAAAATTTCTTCTCACTTGTAGTACCAGTGACAGTGGCATCCAGGAAAAACACAGAGGGTGAATCTCCCTAAGGGGGGCACAGATAGCTCTAAAAACCTGGGGAAGCATGAAGAATAGAAGCACCACAGTTATAAACTATTGTTCACATTTGTTCGGGTCCTCAGTGCCATGTGTGCATGGCCAGTCAAATGAAATGGGCTGCTGTACCTGCATGAAACATTTTCCAAAGTGTGTGGGGGTGCCATTAGGAATTAATGGCATCCCTATGCACCTCAAAAACAGCAAATGTTTAAAGAAAATGTACCCTGGGGCCTCATTGATTGGTGGGCATGCTGAATGCTTCCTTTTCAGCTTTTGGCATGACATGACATCCCGGAGCCAAAAAGGAAGTTGGTGCTGGAAGACTTACATACAGGAAGTGAAGGGAAATCTTTACCATGGGACACAGGGGGCAAAACAAACAATAACTAACAATTGTTTTGACAATTCCCTACTCCATGAAAAAACTTTGGCTTTAGATATGTTTTGACAGCAAACTGGATCTTCACTTTAAGCCTCATTCGCACTAGTGAGATTTTATATGCGGCTTGAGTTGCCCAGAACCGCAGGACATTGGAAATCCCATTTTTTTTAAGGCTGCCCGTTCACATCAATGCAACCCAGCACAGAACAATTTTGGTGCAATTCCAGCATGATTTTGGCCTCATAGATATGCGAACCACTTAAAATTAGCATCCAAGTTGCACCACGTAATCTCGCTGAAAGTCGGATTATGTTAAGATAGATGCAGTGTGAACTTAGCCTTAAATATTTAGGCCTCTTGAGCGGCTGAGACTGGGCAACATACATTCCAGCATATTTCTGCACCTTGGAAAGCCCAGGTGCTGTGTTCAGCTGCCCATAGACATGAATGACTGTGCACGGCTGTATCTGGGTGCACGTCAAAGCTTTTGTAAACATGAGTATAGAGTACAGGTATATACCAAAATTAGTAAATGTTCCACTTTTTGCATGTGTCTACATGAGCAACGGCGTATACCCGCTACAGCCATTCATGTCTATGGGCAGCTGTACACAGCACCTGGGCTTCCTGGGCAGAGAAAATACCTGGAATTTATGTTGTAGAGGCTCAGGCACCAATGTGCAAGAGCAAAAGAAAACTCACCCAAGCTCTACCGCTCTATAATAATGTAATGTATAATATAATGTGCAGAGTGGTCGGTGATCTGGCTAATTGAGTTCACAGAGAATCCCTAACATGTACAAACCGGTAACACGACAGCTTCTCCATTGAAAAGTTTATTGTAGCATTAAAGCAGTAACAACATCATCCAGAATGCTAAAACAAAAACATACTTGGGGGGCACACCCTAAAATGCTTTACATTCAAGATGGTGCTGCTATAGGACCAAAAACAGTAAAAAACAGATTACAGCGCACACATACAAAAATTACATTTATCCTGCAAGGCTAGTTAAAAACAGCTAAATATCTATCTATCTATCTATCTATCTATCTATCTATCTATCTATCTATCTATCTATATATATATATATACCATAAATACATATGTAAAACTTTGGAGCTCTATGATCAGAACTGTCTGCTATAACATGACTGGGATCTGAAGAGTAATAGGGCGTACACACGGTCAGACTTTGTTCGGACATTCCGACAACAAAATCCTAGGAATTTTTCCGACGGATGTTGGCTCAAACTTGTCTTGCATACACACGGTCACACAAAGTTGTCGGAAATTGCGATCGTTCTGAACGCGGTGACGTAAAACACGTACGTCGGGACTATAAACGGGGCAGTGGCCAATAGCTTTCATCTATTTATTTATTCTGAGCATGCGTGGCACTTTGTCCGTCGGATTTGTGTACACACGATCGGAATTTCCGACAACGGATTTTGTTGTCGGAAAATTTTATCTCCTGCTCTCCAACTTTGTGTGTCGGAAAATCCGATGGAAAATGTCCGATGGAGCCCACACATGGTCGGAATTTCCGACAACACGCTCCGATCGGACATTTTCAATCGGAAAATCCGACCATGTGTATGGGGCATAACACGTACTGTAGTTGTCAGACAATGTATACAGCACGTTGACTGTTCCGTCTTTGGATTTTGGCCATAGACAAGATTTTCCTCTACAGATGATAGCATTCCTGTTCCTTTCACAGCGATATCTCTTGTAGCATGAATCGGGAAGTGCCTATATGGATATAAACAATTATTGTACATCATGCCTTCCATTACTGAGACTGAAGTACAACCTGATGTATAAATTAAACCCGCTGATCCACTATCATTAGCCATATCTTCTAAAGTCCAGCTACAAGTTAAGCCAATGTCTGTGCGATTTATGTGGCAAGAAGAATCACTGCCTGGCCTACCATATCCTGAAGACTCCCTTTGTGAGATATTGTGACCTGCTATGGTTCCACTAAAACAGCTGTATTCAATGAGAAGTCAACTGATGGTCTTGCATAACTCCAATTAAATCTTCATAATAAGCAAATCAATGGGCAGACTATCTGTGCCAAATTTACACCTTCATTAAATCCTTGTCAGTGGACAGAAAGCTAATCTACAGAAATATCGGTTTTGTTTGACCTTAAAACATAACTAAAAGCAAAACTTTTTTCTCTTTTTTTCGATAAAGTAAGGGAGGGTTATAACCCCAATGTCCCCCCATCTATGTCCCATTGGGGAGATTCCCCTTACTTCCTGTCTCATAGCCAAAACAGGAAGTGAGACAAATTCCTCCCAAAAGTGGGGAATTCATTGTGGTCACCAAGGTCACCGGAACTAGTCTCCCCATTGAAAGATTTCACTCTATTACCGTTCTGGTGTCAACCCAAAATTAAGAATTTACTTCCACATTCGATGATAATGGTAAACAGGACAAATAGAGAGGGTGAATCTCCCAAATGGGGGCACAGACAGCTGTTCACATCCCTCTCCACCCTGTCACAATCTGAAAAAAATTGTTTAACTTTAGTTATATTTTAACTTGTACAATATTTATTTTCATAGTCTTTAAATGGGTCTTCCAGATGTTCAATTTCCCAGAAAAAAATCAATCCCAAGTTGTTTTATGAGTGTCTCCTCAAAGGGAACTTTGACTTGAACTTTTCTAAATGACCAGTACTAAGTGTATCTATACCCCAAACTTTATTTTTAGTTGTGGATAGGATGAGTAAAGTTTAGAACCCCTGTCAAATATTACTTCTATCTGAAGCTCTGTAGAAAGATGTCCCATCATTTACTGTCCTGGGGACAACTTTTACCAGACAGCTCAAAGAATCTCTACAACAGAGCCTCCAATGGCAGTAAAACCAGACAGGGGTTCTGATTGTATCCAAAAATGATTTTAAAAAAATTGGTACAGGTGTGTGTTTTGGGTCCAAATCTTTTGTTAGACTCAGGAATCCTCAAATCTGTCTGAAATCAGGAAGTCCTCCTCAGCTTCACTCCAACTTTGGAGCTCCAGAATCCCATTGCCATCCCACAATTCAGTATGGCACCTCTCTATTGGATGCTGAGGAGCCTTATTAAAGGGTGAAGGTTATCCAGAGCTTCAAAAATAAAAAATAAAAAAGGTTGAGAACTGAATGTTTTTTAAGTTTTGCTGGGATTAGGTACATGGGCTTGTTATGACAGAAAATTGGGAGCTGCTATTCCTGACTTGTTTTGGAAGGTGCATGCTTCATCCTAAACTCTCTTAGTGATTCACTCAAGACGAACAAGCATGTGCAAATCCTGTGTCAGGACACTTGATATGTGTATTCATGTTCCAGGTCAGGGACTCACTAAGAACCCTGACACTGGTGACTATCACTGGAGAAAACTTGCCAGCAGCAGGATAAGTTTGAAGGTTGAGAATACTCACTTGCTTGCTGCAGATGTGTCCTCTCTGCATTTTCTAGTGACCCTGGCGTGATGATGATTACTTCCTTTCGGGTTTGCGGGCTCTGGCTGTATGAATGGCTGAAGCTGTGGTGACGTCACTCCTGCACATGCGTGCGGGAGCCCTTGGCTCGGGCACAGAACTCAGAAGGTACAGCACGGGTATGCCAGCCCTTAAGAGCGCATGCGCCAGCAACGTTGTCAGGGATGTGCTGGCCATTGCATTACTGGTGCTCTAGGGTGAATGCTAATATGCATGCGCAGGCGCAATCCCCCAAATGTGCACACGCACCAATAAACGTTGGTGCCCAAATGCCATATATAAGTGCAGCAGGTTCACTGGTGCTTTGCTGTCTGATCTGCAGCTTTTACCCTGTATACCTGTTTCTATGATCCTTATCTGATTCCTGTGTTTGACCCGGCTTCCTCTAACTACACTTGCTATCCATTATCCTGATGCCGGATTGCCTTGTTGACTTTGCTTAATCTTTCTGCTACTTGATATCCTGTTGCCAAACCTTGCGTGCATCCTGACTATTCTTTGCCAGCCGTCTATGCCTGCATCTGATTGTCTGTTACCAACCCGGCTTGTCTGACCACGCATCCTGTGTCTTTTCTGCTCTGCATGCACCTGCCTGGTCCCTACTTCCTGCTGCCACCAGCCTGGAATCTGCTGGCCTGCCAAAGCCTGCCATTTAACTTACTGGTCCACCCTGGTGACACATCCACCACACAGAAGACGATCCAGACACTTATACACTGCCATGCTTTCATGGCCACTGTTACAACATCGGTGGTCCCTGAGCAGGGGTTGAATGAGAGGCCTTGCCTCTGCACGTCACGCTCAACCGTCAGGTACTTGACCGGCAGCATCGCTTGTGCATATACTGCTAAACTTAATTTTAGGCCTACCTGTAGGTACATGTTCAAAAGTTTACCTCCACTTTAATAGCACCACTTTTACAAAATGTCACTATGACTGCAAATTCAAAAAGTATTACCTACAGTTTGTACATAATGAAGCTGGAGATAATTAAGACCTACAGTAAATGGAGTACAGAAACAGGCAGAGTGCCTGTCTCTGTACGCTGTATAGTAGGCCGCATTTTTCCCACCACTATCTGTTCCCCTCCCCACCTGTCACCTGGTAAGGATGCTGTCGCCTTCACAGCTGGCAGCCTACTAGCAACCTGTGATGCTTGCAGTGGGGAGCCTGATGGGGAAGCTGAGACTCTCCTCTCTTGTAACTGACAGCAGGCAGTGGGGGGATTTTATGCCCGTCATTGCCAGGTGTTTTTTCACCTTAATGCATAGGATGCATTAAGGTGAAAAACGCAAACCTTTACAACCCCTTTAAAAGACAGTGCATGTCCTTTTGTGTTTTTTTATTTTTGGGTAGAAGTTGGATAGGGTGAGCCTAGAGATACTTGACAATGAGGACTCTAATTCTGTACTATGACTTCAGGGTGAAGGCATCCCCTCTGAAGTGTAAAGCTGAACACTAACAATTAGGAATCCCTCAACAGGAACACAGTCCTGGATATGGAAAGTAGTAGCTAGTGATCTCCCAGGACTCACTGAAGGTTGGTACTCACTGTCTCCTGATCTCCAGGCAGCCACGTGCAGGGTCATCAACTTCTGTACTTCATCAGCCTGTGTCCTGGATCTTTTAGCAGCTTCCCTTGAAGAAGGGGACATACCCTGAAAGCTTGTCCTGAAAAATTGTATGTTAGTGCAAATAAAAAAAGTATCATGGACAGTACTCAATCTTCTCTGTCACAATTGCACCAATACGGCTACAATCACATCAAGCAGCTTCCTAAGAATGCTCCAGGAGGACAGAACGGAGGTCCCAAAACCCAACCGTAGCCGGAACCCCATAATGCTCAGTTCACATATGAACCGCATGCTGCTCACAGCAGGGGTCCGGTGTGTGCTGGTTCACCATTTCAGGTCCGAATTTCAGCCCGAATATTTGGCTGAATTTGGACCTGAAATGGACCAAAAGACGCACAGTGTTTTTGTGAAAAAGACACCGGAGCCAATGTGGAGATATGTGATTCCGCATCCAATTCACAATGGTGTGAACCCAGCCCAACAGTGCTTGGAGTTTTAGGCAAATCTCCCAGGGATGCCACAGCCCCCAGGCCGGGTCTTACTCCCCCAGGATCATGAGAGCTCCGCTCTGGGCTCTGGGCTCTGGCCTATGTATACTTCCCTCAGCCTCCTGCTGGTCACCTGCAATATTGACCAGAGATTGGCTGAGAAGATATTAAAGTGATATTAACGGCAAGGTTTAAAAAAAAAATAACAAACCTGTTATTTTTACCTGCCCTGTGCAGAGAGCAGCCCAGATTCTCCCCTTCTTGGGTCTCTGCCGGCGCTCCTGGTTCCTCCCTCTTGCCCCCATAGCAAGCAGCTTTCTATGGGGGCACCCGAGCAGGCTCGCTTCCGATCTGCTGCTGCTGTGTGTGTCCATTCAGACACAAAGCCGTGGCTCAACCCCCCGCCCCTCTTTTCTTTTTGGCTCACTGGCCAATGAGGGGGAAGAGTCCCGGAGAGCCGAGGCTCTCGGTACATCGCTGGATCAAGATGGGGCTTATTGGAGGGGGGGGGGGGCTGCTGCACACAGAAGGTGTTTAACTTTATGCAGAAAATGGATGAAGGTAAAAAAAACATTGAGACTTTAGAACCACTTTACCATTCAGGTTGGGGTTACCATTCTCCCACCCACCATCCATGTCCCAGGGTCCCCTGGGAGACAGGGAGAAGTAATAAAGTCCAGATCAGACCTAACTAATCAAATAATGCTCCCCCTGCTTGCAGGGAGGCCAACTACTAGATTTAACAGAACAGTAGCTCTATGGGGCGTTACATACTGTATGTAAATCAAAAGTTCTGGGTCAGAGATCCTACAAAAATGAGTTCTGCTTGAACATATGTGCAAAAAATGCAATAAGGGCTCTGGCAGTAAAAGGGCTCATCCACACTTGGGGGGTGGTATAACCTCAGGGCTGAGACACACTTTTACCGCCACCCCCTACAACAAACACGCCAACGAAAGAATTATTCCCCCTGTGGTAAGCTGTACTGCCGGCTGACCACAATCTATGCAAGTGAATGGGGCTGCTCTGCAATGCATACACTTGCGGCTTGCTGCTGTGGAAATGAAGGGGTTAAAGCAGGCAGTAAGAAGGCAATACAACACCTCCTCCCTGACTGTCAGATACTCTCTAAAGAGCAATCCAAATGTGAATCGCTCTTCAAAGAGCACTGCAAGTGTGAACAAGCCCAAAGGGTTAATTCCCAGCAGACTCTGCATGTGTTTTATCACATCTGACCGGAGTGTCGCTTCCCTGAAGAGAAGAACGTCTCCTAAAATAACAATGATGCAGCAATGGGGGGGACATTACCCAACAACACAGCAACCTTCACTTCTGCAATGTGATGTATTGGGTGATGACATTGTAACAGAAGTCCTAACACACATAACACAACTTTTATTTACAATGATTATTCTCCATTATGGTACATTCATGGAGGGCAGAGAGGAAGACATATGTCACACCCACACACAGTGGTGAGCCCCCACTCTGCCCTCACTCTACTATACACAGTCTATTGCTTCTGCCAGTACTCAAAATGGCGCCTCGGGAAAGAACACCGCGCCCTCCAGTCACATGGCATTCAGGACTTCACCACGCCCTCCCTAGTCACATGGTATGCTGAACTTCCTGCCCTCTGCTTCCTTTCAACAAAGGAGCGGGGGAGGAGTTTTCGGAGCACACCGGAAGTTGGTGTGTTCTAAGATTCTGCCGTTTCCGGTTCCTGAATTGCGAACTCACCGGGCCTGTGCAGAGGAGTAAAGATGTCGTCTGTGTGGGATGAAGCAGAGGTGAGGGGAGGCGGTGGGGTGGTGATGGGCACTGAGCTGTAGAGGGAGGTTGCATGGCCATGTGGGACTACAAGCACCAGCAAGGCTGACAATGTTGGTTCTTCTGCAGATCTCCCCCACTTATCTACATGATTTGGGGGCTATCTTCCCTTGGGCCCACTGTTCTACTATCACTTGGGGGGTTCACATTCTCCCCTGGAACCCACTATGTGGCCACTATTCCACTGCCAGCAATTATATGTGGCTATCCTACCACCCTCAATAGTTTCCTGGCTATTCTCTCTTCCAGCAGCCATAGAAATGACTTCTTATTGTAATGTATGGAGGAGTCAGATCCTCTGTCAGGTGTTTATCTCTGGCTGTGTCCCCATTGGGGAGGTTTGCCCTCACTTCCTGTGCTGGTGACCCCGGTCATGTCCTGACATTGGGGATCTTCCAGGGACAGAAGTGAGGGGCCACGGACAACATTAACCCCCCCCCCATATACGACATCTAACTCTTCCTCACCCCACTGTATACAGAACATAAAGAGACCCGTCACCACCTGATCACATGGCAGGGACTGTAGAATATCATATTGGTGACAATTAACTGACCGGCATGTCTGTGGTGTGTGTGTGTGTGGGGGGGGGGAACCAGGATGTGAACCACGGACCCCAGTGCTGAAAGGCAAACGTACTAATCACCGATCTGTCCATTATACTCCAGGAAGAGTCAGTTCCCTAACACAGCCCTGTCCCCCCTTACACGTCAAAGCCCTCTCCTCCTCTGGGGTCTAATGTTTTTCTCTGTGCTGGCCCAGCTCCTCCACCCCTACTTTTAGATCCCTACATAACCTTTTATATAGCCAATGGGAATACTACAAAGCAGTGGTTCTCAGCCACTGGGGCCCCTGACCTCACTCTCTCATGGGAGTGGCTTGCTGTCCTCTATGAATGGATGAGAACTCCCAAAGTTCTGTGTTGTAATGACAGCCAATCAGGATCCAGAGAGCAGTGCAGAGCCACACCCCTCCAATCCCTTACATGGTTATTGTTCCCTGGGGGGTGGGACTATGCTGCTTTGGTGGCCACCATCACACTAACGTCAATGATTTGGTGGCTATTCTCTCTTGGGTCCCACTATTTCACTGACTTTAATAATTTGGGGGCTATTCTCCCCTGTGACCGCTGTCCCACTTACACCAATAATTTGGGGGCTGTTCTCACCTGGGGGCAACTTGCCTACTGACACCAATGATTTAGGGAGTTCTTTTCCCCTAGGTGCCATTATTCCAATGACAGCAATGATCCGAGTGACTATTTTTCCCTGGAGCCACTATCCCACCGACATCAATTATTTAGGGGGGGCACCCATCCGGTTTTCTCATGGTGTGTTCCAGGCATAAGGTTGGGAGTCCCTAATCTAGGGTGTCACAGGTCTGGCAGCTGTGAGTCTGCTGGGGTTGTTCAAATCCAAGATGGCGGCTCCCAGCAGTAGTCTCAAGGCTTATGGATGTCTTTATGAGGGAACCTCACACTAACCGCTGCTTAGTGTGATGGCCTACCTAAAAAAACAATGCAGTTTTCGGATGCATTCAGGTGGCCCTTCACCATGTATAGTGTTTGGAAGATCTAAAGATTGCACAGATGGTCAGACTGTTCTTTTTGTCAGGAGATCTGATTTTGAACCTAGTGTAAACTTGCAAAATATGTTCCCTTATTATGGGGTACTTGAGATAATCGGGTGATACACACAGAGATTCTTTTTCTTCTACCTGCAGGCTGAATGAAAATTTTATGACTTCCCCCATTCATGCTATACAGTGCAGACTGAGGAATCTCCTGATGTGGCAATTGTATTCTGACAGCTGTAGACAGCGCCTGTCAGAATACCTGAACAGCAACTGCATTTCATTGGATGCAGTTGCAGTTTGGCTGACAATTTTCTGCCCAGCTCCTGATAGTGTTGGTGTGCTATGACTTATTATTTGTCATTGTTCATCTAATTATTGTCTTTTTTTTTTTTTCTTTTTTTTTAAAGTTTTTAGTGTAGATAAGGATTAGCCTGTCTTCTGAAAGGATGTTCAGATAGACAGGAAGCGATAGAAAATCTCCCCGAGGGATGGGGGCGGGGCAGAAAATAAATGACTAGCAGAGATTTTGACCCTTGCTTATTCTATTTGAAACTAAAATAAATGTGTTGGGAATAATAACTATCCACATAATTAATTAGTGTGTGTATTTATTATTGTTGTTCTTTGCATTTTTTAGCAGGATGGAGTTGGACAAGAGGTTCTTAAAATGTCCACAGAAGAGATTATCCAGAGGACGCGGCTCCTGGACAGTGAAATAAAGGTCGGAGTCACACTTTTATAAAATCATTTTTTTTGGTTTTTTTTTTTAATATGTTGTGGGAAAAAAAATTCCGGATCCTGTGCTCTATAATATACAATATATCCACAATGACTATAGAGTAGAAGTAAGGCTACGTGTATTTTTACTTACCTCAAGGCATTTTTTTTGGATAGATGGGGTATAAAAGTGGTTGTAAACTCTACTAGCTCATTATGAAATACTTCCCTTAGATCAAAGCTGTTCCGGTCCCTCTACACCGATGTGACCGGCGTCATGTCTCCGCAGTTATTTCCGGGTTTGCGGGCTCCGGCGCTGTGATTGGCTGGAGCCGCAATGACGTCACTCGCGCGCGTGCTGGCAAGAACCACCGGTCACGGCATGAGCAGGCCATTTCTTTAGTGCGCATGTGCCAATGATATTGGTGCTTGCGGATACAGAGACCGTGCAAGTTTAGGAGATATTCACGGTACCTACAGGTAAGCCTTAACATAGGCTTACCTGTAGGTAAAAGTGGTGTAACAGGGTTCACAACCACTTTAAAGTGGTTGTAATCCCCAGTTTTCCTTCCACTATCCCAGGGCACACCACCAATAATCAGTTTACAAAGATGGTAACATTTTAGAATGAATTGTATAAATACCCTTTTTAAACCCTTCCTTCTGTGTAGGTCACATGACCCCTTCTTTTATTCTGCTCGGTATGGCCCAGTTTGGGGTTGGGACTTAAAGTGAAATGAACAGCCTCAGATGATACATAGGGATGAGACAAATCTCCCTACATAAATTTTGCTTGTATATCTGCTGTCTTCAGCTTGCTATATTCTTTAGAATTCTAACATCAGCTTAGAATTTTTACTTCCTCATTCAGCAGTAGGAGTGGATTCTTGGCATACACTGGGAGACAGCTGATTGGAGGAAAGGGAGGAAAGGCACACAACCCTCCCCCCCCCCCCCCTCCACATATGTAGAGTAAGGAAGGAATGTGGAGAGCTGTGCTGTGACAAGACAAGCTCTCTGCTAATCTATTTTATAGCAACCTCCCATGACACAAATTTCAGGCTGGTTTTATCTTAGTTGATGGAGAACTTGTCAGAAGTTATCATGCCGATTACAGAGCAAAGAAACAACAGAAAGACACAGGACTTAGTGCTTTGGAGAGAGGTAAACACTACAGATATATGTGCTTAGGTCAAATTTCATGAATCAGGTTTACATCCACTTTAAGCCTGGAACATCCATTACATTTTTTTTTTTTTTTTTTTTTTTTCAGGCTGAACGAAAAAACCGACAGATCGCTGTACTAAGTAAGCAGTGTTAGTGCAGTGATCTTTCCAGCTGGGCCTTTGTGTTCTGACAGGGGGACTCCGAAACCCACTAAAACACACTGATCAGAGCTCACAGACATGGACTGCTAAGCGCTGATCGGATGCTGATTCTCCAGCATGTCCCTTCGACAATAGCCAGTCCTTAGACCGGCTTCTGATAGGACAGCTGCACACATGGTCTGATTGTCGGCTGGTTTCCGCTGAACCGGCCAATATTCGGTCTGTGTGTACCCAGCTTAAACCTCAACATGCCACATGTCCGTCCCCCCTTCCCAGCCATGCAGAACGGAGTGGAGTTGTGTACCCTGTAGCTTTGCTGCTATGACCTGGGTGGCTGGGACAATTATGCCCACACAGTAAGGCCTCATGTACTCTGCTGCTGGTAAATGGACATTCAGTTGGCTGCTTTTTTCAGCTGCCCCTGAACTCGTCCAATGTTATCTTATGTGTACATGTACACAGGTTTGTTTCATGTCATTTTTTAGGCAGTTGCGTTTATAGGCTTTTCTTTGAAGGCAAAAAAAATGAGTTCAGACGCCGAAGTTTCGAAAGTTTCAGACGCTAAACGCAGTAACTCGCGTTTAGCCGCGTTTCGTTTACAGGCGTTTTTCATTTTTGGCTATTTTGAAAAAAAAAAAAAAAAAACACGGCAAAACAGACGTTTTAAACGTGGGTTACTATCTGTCAAGTTAAGCGTTCAGGAGAGGTTGTAAAAACATCCCGTGTACATGAAGCCTAAGCCATTTATATATTGTTTGTTTTTTTTTTGTGTGTTTTTTTTAAGCTTTGCTGTCTAACTTGTTGAAGATAAATCCCCTCTTAGACAGTGGTCCCTGGAACAAGTGTCCCCAAGTTTCCTCTCACTTCTTGTTCAAGGGGCATTCTTTATATCAGGGTGCCACTTAAAGAGAAAGAAAGAGGAGCCTGCCTACCTGACTGTATACTAAGTTTAAAACAAAGAGAGATTTTAATGGAGTTTAGTTATTTAACATTTATCCCTCCTCCACACAAAAATAAGGGCTCTTCTATTATACAGATGACATATTTTAGTGCGTTGTCCAAGTAATGAATGATTTGACTGCATTTCAGATCATGAAGAGCGAGGTTTTGCGGGTCACACATGAGTTACAAGCCATGAAAGATAAAATTAAAGAAAATAGTGAGAAGATCAAAGTGAATAAAACTCTTCCCTATTTGGTATCCAACGTCATTGAGGTGAGTGTCTCATTGTTTTCTTTCCCAACAGGTTTAAATAATGTGCCAGTGTGAAAGTAAAATTCAGATGGCACAAGCATAACGCTCCTATCCCATAATAATGCAGCTGCTGTAAGTGTTGTATCATACTATAGTAGCATTCGCTGCACGTAGAAAGTAGAGATGATTTTTATTTATTTTTTATTTTTCTCCCCCTTGCGAGAATTCTCTGCTGAAGCCGACAGCTGTAAAAAAAAAAAAAAAAAAAAACAGGCAGTCTGACAAGTATCACAACATTCCTTAGCTGCAGAACGAACTATAAACACTGTAACGTTTTGTCCTTTAGATCAAAGGAATAAACCTTGGTGTGTACATGAGTGAAGTTTAACCACTATATCATTTTTTTTTAGCAGAGACCCTAGAGAATAAAATGATGGTTGTTGCAATATTTTATGTCACACTGTATTTTCGCAGCGGTCTTTCAAATGCAATTTTTTGGGGAAAAAATACACTTTAATGAATTAAAAAAAAAACCTAAACCGTAAAGTTATCCCAATTTTTTTGTATAATGTGAAAGATGTTGTTATGTCGTGAGTGATCTTTATTCTATGCAAAAATATCGGGATTCTCATTTTGGCCAGAATCGTGCAGCTCTAGTAGAAAGCAGTGCTGTCTTCTGGCAGCAGTTCCGGCCATTTCTGTCTTTCACCAAAATTTAAAAAAAAAAGATTTGAACTGAGTGCTTTTCCACCTTTCAGGAGAAGCCTTGTATTTTTATTTATAAATGAAAGGCTTCTTCTGCTGTCTGAGATGGAGAGATGGGAGCACCTCAGCCAATCAGAGGAAGCCTTGTGTTGGTGTGGCAATGATGCTGCACTTCTGCTGAATTCAGAGCAGTGGTGCCACTCACTTGTGTACGCTGCGCCTCCTTGCACTACAGTGAGTTTAACCTCTTCATGCCAACTGTACGCAAATATGCAGCCCCACTGAACTGTGCTTTTTTTTGGCCTGGGGCTGCATATTTGTGCATCTTCCTTCATGCTGGGAGGATGCCGCATGGTGCGCTCCCAGCACAGAGCCCCGGGCCCTGTACTAATGATCAGGACCCGGAGCGCTCGATTCCAGGTCACCTGATCACTGTGATAGCCTCTGATTGGCTATCACAGTGATCAGTCACTGTGAAGCCCGCCTCCCGTGGTTTTCTTTTTCTGTGAATGCGGGAGAGAGGTACTTAGTATCTCTCTCCTTGCATTAAAAAAAAAAAAAAAAAATCAAACCTGGATCAAACCTGGTCAGTATTTTATTTTTAATTAGTATTAGTGTGTTTTTTAGGTAGGATAAAAAAAAGCAAAATGCGCACTATTGTTTTTGGCATACATGGTTTCACTGTGATCGTCAGGAGCAGAATTTATTTTGGGCTGTTCTTTGGTGGTAAGTTATGGTAGTAGCAAGAAATCTATACAGCTACATTTAAAATAATTAAAACTGATTAAAAAAATAGTTTACTATTTTTTGGACCTGTTTTCCTTTGATAATTACAAAAAAAAGAAAATCCGGGGATATCCATTACCATTTACCACCAAATGAAAGCCCAATTTGCCCTGAGAAAACAAGGTATCCACCTGGATGCACAAAGTAGTTGTGATGATATGTACAGTTTTACTAACTCATGTCAAAGTTGCAAAATTGTGCTTGGGCATTTAGATTTGTTTTACCCTTAGGTGTGAAGGGGTTAAAAAAAAAGAGGTTGCAGAGGCATAGCTATTGGCATTGCTTTTTCTCAAGTCTGTACTCTAGACTGTAGCTTGACAATCAGCACCTGGCCGTAACTAGTCCTGCCCACTGTTTTCTGGATTGACAGCACTACCTCCATAACTAAAACCTTCCCACTCTGAGCTGCAGTGTCAGGGAGGGGGCGTGCATGACACACAAATGAAGGAGGAATGGGCCAGTCAGTGGAGGTTTTTAAAACCTTGGTAGGACTCTTATTATGACTGCTGCTAATGTGGTGGCTGTGGTTTTCCCCATTATTTCATATTTACCTCTCGAGACAATCGGGTAATTGACTAACAGTTCTGTCGGTGTCTTTGGCATTTGAAATTTCCATGAGTGTCTGATGTCTGTTTCTCCCGCTGTGTGCTGTGGTTCTGTCCTCCTGCCCCTTTTTTGTTACTGCCGAGCTCTCTAGTGCCTTAGGGGTTTGAGAATGGAAGCCGGGTGTGTAGACACAGGTATACAACATTTCTGGAAGTGTTGAAGGCCAAATAGTCTTACAGAGGCTACAATACTGTCCCTAAGGGAAGGTGGGAGACATTGGCTACTGGTGATGTGATTATAATACTTGCAGGGCTCTTTGATCTGTTTTCTTTTAAACTGTAATGTATGTAAAAACCCTGTCATCTCCTGTGTTTGTTTTTTTTTTTTTTTTTAGCTGCTTGATGTGGACCCCAATGACCAAGAGGAAGACGGTGCCAACATTGATCTAGATTCCCAGAGAAAGGGAAAGTGTGCCGTTATTAAAACATCCACTCGACAGGTAAAATGCAAAATTCCTCTATACTGACTTGTGTGTTTTTTGCTGCATAAGTTTACATTAAATGTCTAAAAAAAAAGTTACAGTGCAAGTTTTGTGCGCAACTAGTTATATGGGCATTGCAATGTTGTTGAGCCCCCTGTTCATTGTGGCTTGTGACTTCATTAAACCAAAGTCAATGCAAGTTGCAGTGAAATTGGGAAAAAAAGTAGTGCAAGAACCTTTTTCAAAGTCACCATGACATGAGTCGCGGTTATTTGAAGGGTTCCATTGCCAGCAATGAGGTGCGACTTGTCATGGAATTTGGAAAGATCAAATCGCACTGGTGTGAACGGGGGCTTAATGTCAAATGTGGCCTGTTTTGCTTTGCCTTGTAAAAAGGGGTGTTAAAGCAGATGTTGCATTACTTGCAGGGCCACTGTTTACTTTTGCCTCCCCACCATGCTAAGTCATTCTAGGGGAAAAAAATATATATTTGACTTACATTCCCCCTGGGTTCTGTGGAAAAGGGGATGAAATGATCATACTCTGATGAAAGCACAGCAAATGCTGGGTACTCCAAATCTCGCAAGCAGACCCTGCAGCACAGTACTGGAAGCATATTCTCGGTGAGATTGAGTACTATAAATTCCCCAGATCTTGCCCAAAGGAGGATAATGTCACCCTTGTGTAAGAGCCATTGGTGGAGCTGGGGTAAAGGTGAGTATGGTATGTGTTGTTTTTTTTTTTTTTTTTTTTTTTTTTCAGCAGTTCCGCATTTAGGGGCAAGGTCCACTTAGTCAAAGCCAAATCTATTTTTGCTTTGGATAGAGTGGGAAAGATTAGAAGCTCTTCAAGGTTTTTACTGCCATCCGCTTATTTACTGTCCTGTCTGGTTATAGTGCTATAACCAGACAGGAATGGAGGAAAATTCTGCATCAAGGGCTTAGACAACATATAACATTGACATGGATTCTGGTTTTCTCTTGCTCTGCTTAAAAAATAAAATGGGGGGGGGCAAGATAATCTTTATTTTTCATCTGTTTTGCATATGTTCACTAAAGTCTTGGCTGTAGTAAAAGTGTAAATTCAGCTTTACAAAAAACACACACTATGCTCTCTTTTTCTATGGGTATAGTAGTGCCGTCTTGTTCATTCAGGTCACACATGCCCAGATGTACGCTCTGCTGTTTCCTATGATGAGTTCAGCAGCCACAACAGGAAAAAGTACACATTGTGTATGCAGGACGTCACTCCCTCCCTTGGCTCAAAAAAAAGCAGTGGTCCCAACACCTGCTCTGTCCAGGTTATTGTAGTCTTTAATGCTTCATTTAATGTATTTTTTTAAAAATTCAAGCTGTATAAGTATCGTTATTCTACCTGGTACCAGCCTCTGGCAATCTCTGTACAGCAGAGCTCATTTGGCAGGTAAAAAAAAGTTCCCATGTGTGTATTCAACTGTTTGCCTGGATTTTGACTTATTTTTTCTGTTTTCATGAAAAGCAGACCCCTATTCTGATCTGGGGTTATCCATTCCGTATATCTGTGAAGCAATGCTTTCTGTTTGAAGAAAAAACATAGAGCTTCTGATTAACACTCTGTCCTTCCTTTCACCAGACATACTTCTTGCCTGTCATTGGGTTGGTTGATGCAGAAAAACTGAAGCCTGGAGATTTGGTTGTAAGTATTTTACATAGATGGTATGTGCTGTATGTCTATTTTGAAGCCAAGAAATCCATCTTGCTTCTAACTCCCCGTGTAAGCTGAAAACGCACACTTCTACACTGAAAACCCAGCCAGTGTTGTCATGCCTCCCTAGTGCGCTTTTCCCAGAATACAAAATACCCCCTCCTTACCTCTTCTCAATAACATAAGTGTGAGATGTTCTGTTGTCCAGCAGGCGAGAACTAGGCAGCGTTGACAACACTACTTGGGATTTCAGTTTATCTGAGGCTAAGCTGTCAGCTCACAATGGAAGTTAATGGCTACCTGGATTTCTGGAATATCAAAAGTGTTTTTTTGTTTTTTTGTTTTTCTGTAGTTGTATTTTAGACAAAACATAGGGAAATGTGTATATATTTTAGAATAGGAATTAATCCCACACATTTGACCGTTGTCAGGTCAGTGGGCACTATAATGTATGTTACTTTGTGTAAATGTATTTTGTTGCATTTTACCAGTTCTTCAGAAGGTTTCTGCAGTTTACTTTTCTCAGACATTTTCCTCTTTATTTTCACCTGGTATTCTTGTGAACAACATACTCCCTGTACCTGTTGGCTATATTTGACATTGTATTTATCGAAGGGTCTATTGTAGCCACCCAGGCTGGATCTTAAACATTTCTCCCTTTGTTCATCTCTATTACATAGGGCCTGATGGGACTAGTATTTTAAACAACAAAGATAAGCTTCTTTTGTGCTTACAGTTCAGCCCACTGGAAATAACAAGGACACTGCATTTCATGTTAGGTTAACAAGTATTTTCTGTACTTTTTGAAAATGTTCTTTGCCTGAAAATAAGAAAACTAATACAGCCAATGCTGTAATAAGTCCTTGTTACTCGCATATTCAACAATAGTCAATAACCTGAGCTCCAGAAAGTGCAAGGTTCACCTCCTGCTCCTTATATGGTCTCACATACATATCACAGCTCTATCTGGGGCAATTGTTGAAGGACTTTCAGACATTGCGAGAGGAATATGGGTTACCAAACCATTTATTCTATCAATATTTACAACCCAGGCATGCCATTTCTTTTCAATCCAGACTGTCAACTTGGGTACTGATAGAACCCAAAATACTTACACAACTGGCTACCTCACTCTCTAGAAAGGGACACATTTCATCCTTCTATACTTTCTTTTATCCCTGGTATCCAGAGCCATGTCTCTCAACTGCAGAACTCAGTGGTCGGAAGACATAGGACATATTTTTGATGAGGAGTGGCCCACTGTTCCTAGATAATGCACATAAGGTGCCCAAGGTGCGATGTGGAGAATGGTACTCTCCTTCTCATGCTATGAAAGTGTCCAAAATTGGTTCCATACTGGACAAAGGTAAATGATTCTATTAATAGGATATGGAATCTTAATCTTACCTTAGATCCTAAACTATGCTTACTGGGCTGGCTAGCTGATGAACAATACACCCCTCGTACATTCATAGCTATTCTTAGAGTCCTGTTTATTGCTTGAAAACGTATTGCACAGAAGTGGCTCTCTGCAACACTCCCCTCTTATGATGAGTTGGTTGCGGCAAATAGTAGTCGTGCACAGGGAGAAACTGGTTTACCAGCATAGGGGTAGCCCAACAAAATTTGAACAAATCTGGGATGCATGGTTAGACACCCCAGGACTTGCCCCTAGTTCACAATAGAATCCTTGGTGGAAGAGTGTCCTCAGGCTTGGTGCAATATGGTTCTAGATGCTGTTCTCCTGCTAAATATGGAATATCTACTCTTACAGGATTTCTCAATATTGTTGAGTAATGTTGCTATACAGTATCTTTATGGTGCCTAGACATATAAAAGCTGTTTATCTGTTTTGCACTTTTTTTTTTTTTTGTTTAATCAGTTTTTTGGTTTTTCCTTTTTCTTCTTTTTATTCCCTTCTCTTGTTTTTTTGGAAAAGAGGGGAGAGAAAGAGGGCTTGAGGTTCTTGTGCATACCATTCTCATTGCTGAAAATACATTTTTAGAACAAGTATATTTTATTTTGTACAATGCTGTGTATGAATTTAGACTCTTAATCTCTTGTTATGTATGTTTGATAAATCTCAATAAAAACAATCTGATTTAAAAATAAAAATAAAAGTACTGGTAACCTGTAGTATATTACAGTTTTGTTTTTGGGTTTATTTATGCTTTGTCACTTGGAGTAAAATACCGAGGACACAATGCTGACATAGGTTCAGCAATGAGTAAGATTGCAACATCCATATTTATGGTATGTAAATGATTTTTTAGTTTTCCACTGCCTTAGATTGGGAAATGGTTGTAGAATTCCCCTTTAATTTATAATCTGGTTTCTGTTTCTTCAGGGTGTGAACAAGGACTCCTATCTTATCTTGGAGACCCTTCCTACAGAATATGACTCTCGTGTTAAAGCAATGGAGGTGGATGAAAGGCCTACTGAGCAATATAGTGATATCGGAGGACTGGATAAGCAGATTCAGGAAGTACGCCAGACCTTGTCTGCATTTCTTTAGCATTCATTGTTTCATTGCAATCTTCATTTTCTACATATAACTTTTTTTCTTGCAGCTGGTAGAAGCTATTGTACTACCTATGAACCACAAGGAAAAATTTGAAAATCTGGGCATCCAGCCCCCTAAAGGGGTGCTCATGTACGGTCCTCCTGGCACAGGGAAAACCCTGTTAGCAAGAGCATGTGCAGCACAGACCAAGGTAGGTGGTTGTTGAGTAGCACTAGGACACAGTACGTTTGGGAGGCACAGGTGGTTGTGACACTTGCCTTTGTCTTATAGGCTACATTCCTAAAGCTTGCTGGACCTCAGTTAGTTCAGATGTTTATCGGAGATGGAGCCAAGCTTGTCCGGGATGCCTTTGCTTTAGCCAAGGAGAAGGCACCGTCCATTATTTTCATTGATGAGTTGGATGCTATTGGAACAAAAAGGTTAGTTTTCTTGTTCAGCATGGAGTAGTAATGCACAGCCATGCTGAATTCAAATGACAAACTGCTTTTTGAAGGTGCAACCCGTAAATTACAACCCTAATTCTAAATGGGTTGAGGCGCTGTGAGAAAACTACATAAAAACAGAATGCAATAGTTTTGCAAATCTCATAAACCTATATTTTTATTCACAATAGAAAACACATCAAGTGTTTAGATTGAGAAAATTTGCTATTTTAAGAAAAAAAAGATAATTTTGAAATTGATGGCAGCAACACATCCCAAAAAAGTTGGGGGAGTGCAACAAAGAACTGGCACTAACAAGTAGTACTAACAAGGAAGAGCTGGAAAAACATTTTATAACTAATTGGGTTAATGCAACAGGTCAGTAACATTATTGGGTATAAAAAGAGCATCTTCGAGAGTCAGAGTGTCTCAGAAGTAAGGATGGGCTCGGGCGTGTTCGCAACCCCACGTGCCTGAGCCCACCAGGAAGATGATGCGCAGTGTTAATCACAGGCAGTGAGACATTTCCTGATCTGCGGCTGCACAGCTTGGGAAATGTCTCACTGCCTGTGATTAGCGCTGTGCAGTGTCAGCTTCCTGGCAGTCTCGGGGATGTGGGGTTGTGAACACAACCATCACTACTCAGAGGTTTGATAATCTGTGAAAAGCTGCGCCTTAATATTGTCCAACAATTTCAGAATGATGCTCAACAAAAAATTGCAAAGGCTTTGAATATATTATCACCTAGAGTACATAATTTCATCCAAAGATTCCAAGAATCCGGAGAAATCTGTGTTCAAGCGACAAGGCCGTATGTGATATTCGGGCCCTCAAACGGCATTGCAATAAAAACAGACATGACTCTGTGAAGGCCATAACTCCATGGGCTCAGGAATAATTCCAAAAATCACTGTGAATACAGTTCGCCGTGCCATCCAAAAATGCAAGGTAAAGCAGCAATATCTGAACATAATACAGAACATGATACGCCACCCTCTTCTCTGGGCCAAAGCTCAATTAAAATGGTCTGTTGCAAACTGGAAAACCTGTTCTGTGGTCAGACTAATCGAAATTTGACATTCTTTTTGGCAACCATGGACGACGCATCCTCCAGACTAAAGAGAAGAGAGATCATACAGCTTGTTATCAGCGCTCAGTTCAAAATGAATGATGAGTGACTGACCTATAGCGCCACCTATGCAAACTGAATCGCCTCAGGGCGCTTTTTTGCTGCCGGTGTCCATCTGCAGTATAGCATGGTCCTTTGCCCCATGGGGTCCTGACACGCTTACAAACACATACACATACACATACAACATACACATATTTGGCCAATTTTTCGACAAAAGCCTCCATCTCTGATGGTATGGGGGTGCATTAGTGTGTAAAGAATGGGCAAATTGCACCTTTGGAAAGGTACCATCGATGCTGAAAGATATATCCAGGTTTTAGAGCAGCATATGCTCCCATCCAGATGACCTCTTTTTCAGGGAAGGCCTTGCAGGACAATGCTAAACCACATACTGCATCTGTGAAAACAGCATGGCTTCCTAGTAGAGTCCAGTTGCTTGCAGTCCAGACGTTTCACCAACTGAAAATATTTTTGGCATTCCTTGAAACGAAAAATATGACAAAGACGACCAAAAATGTTGAGCAGCTGAATTCCTATATCAGGCTAGAATAGGACAATATTTCTCTCCCACAACTCGAGCAACTGGTCTCTTCAGTTCCCAGACATTTGCAGAGTGTTGTCGAGAGGGGATGTACACCGAGTTACATTTTCTTAGTTTAACCAATTCCCGCCTGGCCTATAGCAGAATGATGGCCAGGCGGTGGTTGTTACCCTGACTGGGCGTCATATGACGTCCAGCTGAATAAGCCGTGATCTCACGCCCATCGGTGGTGTGGTGTGTCAGTCTGACACACCACATCACCGATCTCGGTAAAGAGCCTCTAAAGGAGGTTAGTTTTGAAGGAGGCTCTTTACCACGTGATCAGCCGTGTCCAATCACGGCTGATTGCGATGTAAACAGGAAGAGCCGTTTTATCGGTTTTTCCTCACTCGCGTCTGACAGATGCAAGTAGAGGAGAGCCGGTCAGCGGCTCTTCTGACAGGTGGGGTCTGTGCTGATTGTGCTGATCCCCCCCCGCGGATGCCCACCCAGGACCATCAGGATGCCGCCAGACCACCAGGGATGGCCACCACAGAGGACCACCAGGTATGCCAATCAGTGCCCAGGCAGCTACCAATCAGTGCCCATTAAAAATGCCTTCCAGTGCCACCAGTGATGCCCATCAGTGCCGCCTATCAATGCCCATCAGTGCTACCTATTAGTGCCCATCGTCGATGCCACCATTTTTTCAGTGCCCATCAGTGAAGGAGAAAACTTACTTTTTTACAAAATTTTATATACAACAGAAACAAAGAAACTTTTTTTTTTTTTTTTCAAAATTTTCAGTCTTTTTTTAATTGTTTAGCAAAAAATAAAAACCGCAGAGGTGATCAAATACCACCAAAAGAAAGCTCTATTTGTGGGAACAAAATGATAAAAACTTAGTTTGGGTACAGTGTACCATGACCGCGCAATTGTCATTTAAAAAGTGACAGCGTTGAAAGCTGAATATTGGCTTGGGCAGGAAGGGGGGTAAGTGCCTGGTATTGAAGTGGTTAAACATTTATTATGTTTTCTCATTTCTGTTGTGACTAAAATTTGGGTGTATGAGACTTGCAAAATCTTTGTATTCAAATGATTGTGTTCTATTTTTATGTAGATTTCACATAGTGTCCCTACTTTTTGGAATTGGGGTTGTAGGTAAGCAAGGGGACTGCTGTGTGTGACCATGATTGATCTTATGCCATAAATATGGGTGTACCATGAAACAAGGTCTAAAAGGTGAACCACAACTTTGCGGTTATATTTGGAGAATTTAGAAATTCTAGAACTTTGTTTTCACAGGAGTTCTTTTATTAGGCAGCTCTCATAATAAAATAATGTAGCCTTTTTCTGTGCTGTTTAAGTACATGATCTTATAAGGTGTTTTTTCTGTAGGTTTATTATAGGTTTATTTGCTTCTACCTAGGTTGGTAGAAGTATATGAACACTTAAAATCAACAATCTCATTTGTATTGGGTTTAGAGCTCTATTTTATTTTGTCTTGTAGGTTTGACAGCGAGAAGGCTGGAGACAGAGAGGTACAGAGGACCATGTTGGAGCTCCTCAACCAGCTGGATGGTTTCCAGCCCAATACTCAAGTTAAGGTATGTACTCCTCTTCACTGTGCTGCAGACATTATTATTAATAAAGTTGTTGTAAAGCATGAAGTTTTTTTTTTTTTACCTTCATGCATTCAGTGCAGAGACGCCGGGGGACCGATGCTGCATCCACCTAGGTAAGTATAATAGATGGGAAAAAACGGATTCCCATACTTCTCCTTTTAAGAGGATTACTGACACAGGGAGCTGTAATGTTTTTAGAAAGCCATGTACAGCGCCCTGCTGGCCCCTTTCACCAGCCACGATCTGGCTGCATTGAATAGAGAAGAACAGACACTTAGTGATGATGTGATTTGGTCTACAATAAGCTATGTATTGATAACAGGTTTATTTAAAAATCTAATTAGCACATTGTTGAAGAGAGAAGGGAGGAACCAGAAAAGGCCAACTTTTATGCATATTAAACTTAGCTTTAAACACTTGGCCCCTTGTAAGACCTAGAAAATGAAAGGTGTTATTTCAGTGTGACAGCGTATCTAATGTTGTGACTTTAGTGAGGCCTTAAATAACTCTCTTCTCCATAAATAAATACATTTTGTTTGTACATGACATGATGTTGAAACTACAATGTGATAACACCTTTACCAGTTTTCTCACTACGAGGGAGCAGCTTATATGCAGATTAGGACTCTAAAATAATATGTCTGCAGTATTCCCCTGCAATATGCCAAGAGTGCACAGAAATCTGAAATGCGGCATCATGGAAGCTGAGCTCATTTCCCTGGTTCAGAAATTGCCCAGCAATGTTATGTTTAATATCAGAGGTTACAAGCAGATATAAATGGAAATACCATAACCTCTTGGCAAGTAAAGAGATGAAGGCCCCTTTCGTCAGTGTAGATTGTATCATCAGTGTTATTTATTGTGGTTAATGTATATAGCGCTGACAATTGCAGAATGCCCTGGTTGAGATTTAAACCCAAGGACCCAGTGCTGTGTAAAAATTCATTGATTTTTACATGTGAAGTTTTGCTTGGGTACCTTTTTTAAAAGTTCATTATTGTTGCCATTTCATCTTTAAATAGTGTTATCATATGGATGTGGTAAGTTTGCGGAAACCAGAGTACCCAGAGAGAGCCCACAATGCAAACACAGGGAGATATGGAAACTCCTGGTTGGGATTTGCCCTGATTTAGGGTCTAGTGCTGTAAGGCAGCAGTGCCAGCCACTAGGACACTGGGCTGCCCGAATTATTTTCATACTTGTGTTAATAGAAGTTAGTTGTAATTCTGATGTATTGATCCTATACCATCAGACTGCCTGTTTAGCCTGTCTGGTTCAGGATAAGTTTACAGTATGTACAGTAACTACCAATCAAGAGAAACCTGCCATTGCTGACTTTTGTTTTTAATGGTTCAGGCTTGGAGGACGGTCTTCCTGATTTTCGCTTAAATGACTTGAATCAAACAATCTGGTCAGAGTTCTGGCTCCGCTGGCTGCATACTTGTTCTAGGTCTATCACTCTGTATTAATAAAAGAGGATGATGATGACCTTGGTGCACTTTAAAACAAACTAAAAGGATCAATCACCTTTCCAATGGTCCCTCACCAGCATCTTCTGCTGTGTGGTGGCTTTCGGTCATCTTTATTGGCAGGAATACCATCACTCCTGCGCATTCACAGGAGGTAGCCATTCCGGCACACAGGGATTGAGCTGGCCACTGTAAGCTTAACTGCACATGCAAAGCTTTGTTTATATTCTGGGGATCCCTGTGAGCAGGCATGTGTATTTTAGAAAAAGTTGCCTGCTGTCAGTATGCAACAGCCGAACTTTTATTTTGCTTTAAAAATAAAATCCTCAGTGACTGCTACTATATTTTACCCTGACGGATTCTTATTAACTCTCTTTGTTTTGCAGTCTCACATGTGCCTGTAAATGTATTCAATGTTTTTCATATTTTCCTGCAGGTTATCGCTGCAACCAATCGAGTAGATATTCTAGACCCTGCATTGCTTCGGTCAGGGCGATTGGATCGCAAGATTGAATTCCCCATGCCCAATGAAGAGGCCCGTGCTCGAATCATGCAGATTCACTCCCGAAAGATGAATGTCAGGTATGAAAAAGAATGCACTAAGGTTTGCTGTTTTTTATTTCTGCCACTTATTAAATCTTACTTGCAGCCCCTAACTTGGATGCTTAAAGTCCACTTTGTGATTTTTACCTCCCGGTAAACCTATCATAAGGCTTCAAATGAATATCTCCTAAATGGGCACGTTTTAGGAGATATTCACACTGCATACAGCCGGTGACTTTACCAGCGCAGGCACTCCAAAGGTCCAGCATATCGTGCCGGACCTTCAGAGCATCGTACCGGAACCGAGGGCTCTTGCACGCATGCACAGGAGTGACGTCATCGTGGCTCCGGCCACTCACACTGCCGGAGTCTGCAAACCTGGAAGGAAGACAAGGGGAAGATGGAAGCCCTGTCAGCAATGACAGCGCGCCGCTGGAGTGCTTAATTTTAAGGAGTGTATTTCATAATGTGCTAGTACAGTGAGGGAAAAATGATTTGATCTGCTGATTTTGTATGTTTGCCCACTGACAAATAAATGATCAGTCTATAATTTTAATGGTAGGTTTATTTTAACAGTGAGAGACAGAATCACAACAAAAAATCCAGAAACGCATTTGAAAAAAGTTATAAATTGATTTGCATTTTAATAAATGAAATAAGTATTTGACTCCTTTGCAAAACATGACTTGGCACTTAGTGGCAAAACCCTTGTTGGCAATCAGAGGCCATACATTTCTTGTAGTTGGCCACCAGGTTTGCACACATCTCAGGAGGGATTTTGTCCCACTCCTCTTTGCAGATCCTCTCCAAGTCATTAAGGTTTCGAGGCTGACGTTTGGTAACTCGAACCTTCAGCTCCCTCCACATATTTTCTATAGGATTAAGGTTTGGAGACTTTCTTGGCCACTCCAGGACCCTAATGTGCTTCTTCTTGAGTCACTCCTTTGTTGCCTTGGCCATATGTTTTGGGTCATTGTCATGCTGCTAGGTGGTGGTGTTTCTTCTATTCAAGATGTCACGTGCACACTGATCCATTTATGAAGTCTCATTTACATTGAGGACTTTTATTGCCTTATATGAGTCACATATTCACTGAGGACTTAAATTTTTTGGATGTACTTTTTTGTTGCCCCCTTTTCTTTGGGTTTGTCTGTTTGAGGATGTAATGGTCTTCTATGGTCATTTTATTTGTCATATTAGCGCTACGCTTATTTTATTCTTTGTCATGCTGGAATACCCATCCATGACCCATTTTCAATGCCCTGGCTGAGGGGAGGAGGTTCTCACCCAAGATTTGATGGTACATGGCCCCGTCCATCGTCCCTTTGATGCAATGAAGTTGTCCTGTCTCCTTAGCAGAAAAACACCCCCAAAGCATAATGTTTTCACCTCCATGTTTGACGGTGGGGATGGTGTTCTTGGGGTCATAGGCAGCCTTCCTCCTCCTCCAAACAAGGCGAGATGAGTTGATGTCAAAGAGCTTGATTTTGGTCTCATCTGACCACAACAATTTCACCCAGTTCTCCTCTGAATCATTCAGATGTTCATTAGCAAACTTCAGACGGGCCTGTACATGTGCTTTCTTGAGCAGGGGGACCTTATGGGTGCTGCAGGATTTAATTTCTTCGCGATATGGTGTGTATTACTAATTGTTTTCTTGGTGACTATGGTCCCAGCTGCCTTGAGATCATTGACAATATTCTCCCGTGTAGTTCTGGGCTGATTCCTCACCGTTCTCATGATCTTTAAAACTCCACGAGGTGAGATCCTGCATGGAGCCCCAGACCGAGGGAGATTGACAGTTATTTTGTGTTTCTTCCGTTTACGAATAATCGCACCAACTGTTGTCACCCTCTCACCAAGCTGCTTGGCGATGGTCTTGTAACCCACTTCAGCCTTGTGTAGGTCTACAAGGACAGGTGTCTTTTATACAGGTAACAAGCTGAGATTAGGAGCACTCCCTTTTAAAAGAGTGCTCCTAATCTCGGCTTGGTACCTGTATAGAAGACACCTGGGAGCCAGAAATCTTGCTGATTGATAGGGGATCAAATACTTATTTCACTCATTAAAATGCAAATAAATTTAAACTTTTTTTGAAATGCGTTTTCTGGATATTTTGTTGTCACTCTGTCTCTCACTGGTTCAAATAAACCTACCAATAAATTTGTAGACTGATCATTTCTTTGTCAGTGGGCAAACATACAAAAGCAGCAGGAGATCAAATACGTTTTCCTTCTCTGTATGCAATGCATACTAACACATTATGCAATTGTCTTATAGGGGAATGTGTGTTTTTTTTTTTTTTTTTCTACTGCAGCTGAACTCCCAGCAGATATTTTATATAAAAGTAGGTATAAGTACCTGAATTCTGCCTTTTTGTCACGTGTACAACAGCACTCAAGCCAGGAGAGGGTAGAATCAGAATTGATCCCATCAATTAACTTGCTTACTGGAAGGGGGAAAGCACAGAGATGGTTTCTGTTGCATTCTTCAGACAGACTGCTGTGATTCCTGGACTATGTTGTATTGCTTAACTGAAGTGAAGACAAGGGAGATCAGGGACCTGGATGTGTTACAGCAGAAGAAACTAGATCACAAAAGTGACCCATATACAAAGACGTTGAAACGCCCCTCAAAGCACTGCAAAGCCCCCCTTCCCTGCAGTCCAAAGCACAGAAAGGGTGCTGGGTAAAAGGGTATTCAAACAAGCTAATGCAGGCTAGCAAAAGCAAATGAGCAACAGAAGGTGGAAATGCCGAACACCAGAACCCAGCCTTTCTACAGAAGGGAAGATATGGCTATAGCCTAGGCTCCTCCTGAGTACACTCCTCTGACATGTTCTGCCCCACCCATGGGGCTTAGTTATAGAGATAAGAGATCACAAGAGTGCCTGAACAGAAACCTAAAATTATTTTGCTGGTAAAATAGTTCATATATCTGCAAAAGTGTGTTCTCTGTGTGTTCAGCTTTTAAAGAAACCTGTCAAGACAAACTAGGAGGCTGCCTTTTGATTATCTCTTTCTGAAAGAGAAATGTTATTCAAAGTGTTCAGCAGATTTTCATCACTTTCCTTTTTATCTGGCCATTTTTGCCATCTGTATTTCTGCATTATACATACTCCTATGGTCACATTGTAAAGCCCTTAAAGTAATGCTCACTTAAAGCGGAGTTCTGCCTGGGTAAAAAAAAAAAATTAAAAGTCAGCAGCTACAAATACTGTACTGACTTTTTTAATAAAAGAACACTTACCTGTCCAGGGAGCCCACGATGTCGGCCCCTGAAGTCCCTCGGCTCTGGGTGTATGCGCTGGCATCCTTACTAAAGGAAACAGGAAGTGAAGCCTGTTTCCTACTGCGAATGCGTGAGTTGCACTGTGCTTTCTGAATGGTTCCTGCTGTCTTCTGGGACCTGTGTGGAAGGAGGAGGGGCTGGACATTGCGTAGTTTGCCGCACAAGATTGTGGCGATCTTTTCCCGGAAGTAGGAGCACATATCTGTATTTGACAGGTATCCGCTCCCTCCTAAAAGGTGCCAAATGTGGCACTTGAGGGGGGTGCAATCCGATCCGTGGAAGTTCCGTTTCTGAGTGGAACTTCACTTTAAGAGAGATATGCAAGGGGCTACCATTGCGGACCTCCTCCTGGAAATGCTAGATTTCTGGCCATCATGCTGCAGGTAAGTAAAAGTTGATGCAAACATTGCTTTCTATAACTGATCTGTATAAAATTGTGGTAACCAGTAATTCTGACTGCCAAACATTTTTGCAGCTGATAATGATGCCTAATAATGTGAAGTAAAAAGATCATAGTTTTACTGCAGGTGGCCACTTGACTCCCATCAGTTGAACTGTTGATCATGGTGTGTCCAAGCAATGTTTCAAAATGCAATGTTTCAAAAACAGTCCTGTACATCGCTGCCTATTGTTTTACAGTAATCTATCTCCCTGTCTACCACTGCCTGAGATGGAGCTATTGAATACAGCTAGAAGTGATTTAAAGTTTAATTGGTTTATTCTGGTCTCTTTTTCAGCCCCGATGTAAACTACGAAGAGCTTGCTCGCTGTACTGATGACTTTAATGGAGCACAATGTAAAGCCGTTTGTGTAGAGGCGGTGAGTATAGTGTTATTTGATTGTTGAAATGTCTGTTTAGTACTTATTCAGCTTTTTATTTACAGTTTAAAAAGCAAAATATAGTAATTTTTTTTTCTTAAATTTATAAAAGAGATCAGAACAAATGAACATTGTAAGGCTAGGTTCACATCTGTATGCGTTGTTCCCACTGCTGGTCCGCACCTGTTCCCTCAGCCACAACCACCCGCACAGAAAAACATAGGAGATATGTGCGGGTGCCATTTAATCCTAATGACACGTGCCTGAAATCTCTCCCGCACTGGGAATCGCACTGCACTTGTACTTCCTGCATGGGCGGCAATTCCAGAAATGGTGCAATGACCTTTTTCCCTGCTTTTCAGGAGAAACTGCAGGCTATTCAAATGAATGGGCTGCCGTGCCTGCACAAAACGTGTCTCGCAGAACCGCATCAATGTGAACCTAGCCTAAGGGGGAATTTATGAAAACTGGAGCATGGCAATCTGCTTCCATCTTTCATTTTCAAAGCTTAACTGAATAAGCTAAAGCTAGAAGCTGATTGGTTGCAATACATAGCTGCTGCAGATTCTATCTGCTCCAGTTTTAGTGTGTGTGTGTGTGTGTGTGTGTGTGGAAAAAACCCCCCAAAAACTTTTTTAGTAGGTATAGTTTTGTACTGTGTGTGTGTGTGTGTGTGTGTGTGTGTGTGTGTGTGTGTGTGTGTGTATATATATATATATATATATATATATATATATATATATATATATATATATATATATATATATATATATATATATATATATATACTCATTTAGGTATGCAGACTTTGCATTTCATCTGGAAACAGACATAATCCTACAGATACTATCTCTACAATTGAGCCTTTTTCCTGTGAAATATATTTGGAAGGTTCCAGGTGGGGTTTAATTTTGTACTCCTCTGGAAACAAAGTTTTTTGCCATATCACTAAAATCTTTGATGTGGGGCTGGTTATCTTCTCTCTAGACTTTTTAGAGGAAAGTTCAAGCAATTATACGTCCAGCACTGGTATGGAATAGCCGTTCACAAGAGCTATGTAGGCCGCTGGATTTGGGCCTGGTGTTTACTTACTGCTTGCAGGCTCATCACCTCTGTTTGAAATCTTCAGAATGCTGCAGAGTGGTATATGTGCATATTCACTGCAGCCCCCATTAAAATAGAATTATGATGGAGGGACTCCTGCCTGGTGCGAACCCTCTCCCCTTCTCCCAAATTCTCTTCCCCTTGGGGACCCTCATTTCTCCCCTCACTCTTCTCTTATTCTCCTTTTTTCCCTTTTTTGACTATTCTGTAAGTTAGATTCTTTGCCCCCCCCCCCCAACTTTTTTTGGCTATACTTTTGTTTTGGATCACAGTACATTTTATTAATGTTCTCCTGTTACAGTGTCATCTGATAATGGGCTTTAAGTTCAGGAAGGATTCTGGCAATATTGTCAGGAAGGCACCTGACTGACTGATGGCGCTCAGCCCCTTACCCAGCTTATCATTCCAGTGAGCACTGAAGTTGTAGAGAGCTGAATGACTAGATGTCAAGTGATCGCTCAACTTGTGCTGGGGAGGGGATATGAAAAAAAGATAACCCCCCTAAAATTCATTAGTGCCCGTTCAGAACTGTGCATTGCAGTAGCGCATTTTAATTCACACTTTTTAACATTTGCTTCTGCAGTACATTACTGCACCGCTCATTCCTTTTTTAATAAGCAGCCCAACACACTAAACCAGCAGTCACCTGACACACCTGTGTTGTGGTACACTGTGTCTGCAAAAATAGTGCAGCTCTACTTTTTGGACCATTGTGATATATTGGCAGTCTATTCAAACGCATTGCATCAAACCACACTAGTGTGAATCCCACCTTTTAAGCCTGGTACACACTACTGGTTGGTGGGTTTTTGTTTTTTTTTTTTAGTTCAGCTTAACAGGGCCACATGTGGGAAGAAAATTGACCACTATCCGATGTTAGTACAGCGATCTCCCCTGCTGTGCTATTGTGCTCTAACGGGGGCGCCCCCCACCAGAACACTTTGGTCAGCGCTCTCTGCCAATGGAGCCGATCAGGAGACTTCTTTTTAGTAAAAACTGGCCCGGCTGCAGTACGCACAAGCTAAATGTTGGCCGTTTTTTATTGAAACGGCTGATGTTGCCTGACATTCAACCCATGTGTACTAGGCTTTAGTCAGGGAGGCTGGCTGCCTACTTTACCGAGATCCATGAAAATATGTACGGCTTTATATGGAATACTTCATATACAAACATGTAAATTCTTATAGTTATCTGTTTTATTTTGAAACAATTTTATTGAAAGTTTTGTAGGTTTTAGTGCCGGTTCACACTGGAGCGGCTTCAAAGTCGTGCGTCTCTGAAGCCGCTACATACAGCGCAACTTAAGCGTGGCTTTCAAACAACTTCTGTAGTAGCAGTCAATGCAAGTGGCTCCAAAGTCGCCCTCAAGTAGTACAGGAAGCTTTTTTTAAGTCGGAGCTCTGATTAGAACGGTTCCATTGCACTGCATGGAGCGTGACTTGTCAGGCAGCTAAGTCACCTGACAGGTCACCCCAGTGTGATCTGGCACTTACAAATGATGTGCATACAAAAAAAATACAAAAGACGATAAAAAAGAAAATACTGTAACAGTAGACAGCAGCTTTGCAATCCTGATCATTGCTGGCATACAGAAGAGCCTTAGACATGAGGATATTAAACAGAAGTGTAGTCACTGCATACATGGGGACATATCTGTTACACTGATTACCCCAGTACTGTACAGTACACTACAGTTATCTGTTTATTAGGCAGTCAGACTTCTGATTAATTAAAGGACTCCTGTGCATCAAGCATGTACAAAAAGTCATGTCTAAAATTAAGGTAATTTAATTAAATCTATTGGAATTGATAACACCAGACATGTGAGGCTACATGTATTGTTTATTGTGTAACTATATATGTACATTTTTCTTTTTTTGTTTGAGTTGTTTATTAAAATGACAAAACCTTTCATAAAAAGTTATTTGGGAAAAAAAATTAAGGTAAATATTACTGTAATAACTCCTTTTAGAACCCCTTTTGAATAATGATTATAGAAGGCAATCCTGTCATCTCTTAATGAGTTGCAAATTGCACCCAGACTAGAGTATTAAAATCTGACACTCCAAAATACCGCAACCATTGAGCTTCACGTTATTTCTCCAGTATTTTTGGAGTGTGAGATAAAGAAGGTGTCTGTTAAGGGACACACAAACCTTCCTTTGGAACATTTCATGCCTGGGTTCCCTTTGTCACCTGATTACGCCAGCATCACACTGCAGTACTTATTGATTTAATCGGCCTGTGCTAGTAACCTGACCTGTGGCATTCTCTTTTTTTATTCCAATCCAGGGTATGATTGCTCTGCGCAGAGGAGCCACGGAACTGACACACGAGGATTATATGGAAGGCATCTTGGAAGTCCAGGCTAAGAAAAAAGCCAATTTACAGTACTATGCGTAGAGCCCAGATGGGGTGATCTGGTGGGAAAACTCACTACTTGTTGTGTCTGGACTGTTTGCTTTATGTTACAGAAAGATAGAAATAAACCTGGCCTCTTTAGTTGTAAAATCTTTTTCCACAAACCGTGTCTGTTTCTGTATCAAACTCTGCCACAAGACATTCCCTTCAATGATCGCTCTTTCTGTACTGTGACAGAAAACACGTAGGGCTCTGTTTGAAATGACAGGTTTTTCAATGCAAGAATCATTACTACTATCATAGACAAGAATCTTGCATTAGATAATATTGTTTTGTTTTTTTTTAAAGGATATTTGTGAAGGTTTGGAGTGAGAGCAGCTCAACCTAAAATGACACACCATCTAAAGTTATCCCAAATATAGTGCTTAGGACTGATGGTAATCGTGAAACTGGCTCTTGAAGTGTCCATTGACATGTAATATAATCCCACTGGAGGTTCTTTATAAATCACAATAAAGTTTATTAAATGGCTTAAAAAAAATGTATGTCTTGTAACAATACAATTTGTACATGAGCAACAATCTTGAATATAAAAATAAGAATAAAATCAAGCCCCTGTGTGAAGCTTCTAAGGTGCTGACACTTGCATGTAACACAACAGCAATGGTGATGGTGTATGATACCTTTTTGGCTCAAGAAAACGCCTCCCAGGGACTGTATGTCAGTGTGCACAGGACCTGTGCTGAAGACGATGTCTCTGGATAGATGATAGGAGGAGCGTGTGATAAGCGGCTCAACTCCTAACACTTGGCTGTCACCCCTGCTTGAGCGGATGACGACATGCAACCTCCCCAGCAGCCGGAGAGAGCCGAGGAAAGCCAAGGGCCAATCAACTGATGCTGGAGAGAACCGAGGGACAGTCAGTAAATGCTGCAGCAGTGCAGTGGAGACACCATGTTTCGCACGCATGCACTTTATCAAGTCACATGACCCTGGTCATGGACACAGAAATATATAGGGGAATTTTAGAGAGGAGAATGGGCGAGCTCATATTATTAATGCCTCAGGTATGATGGCACCACCTCCCTCCCTCACATCAATCATTAATAATACTATTAGCATTTAATTAAAAAAAAAAAAGTTATACGTTTTTTGTTTTGTTTTTTTATTCCTTGATCTATCTTAGAAATCGCCAGTTAAACTAAAAAAATAATAAAAATTTAAAGAAAGGGGGAGGGGAGATAAATAACCAATAATGGGATAAGGAATACATTAATACTAATATTAGTTGCGTATGGACAAATGTATTGTTACAAGACATTTATAAGTTTTTGGTTTTTTTTGGTTTTTTTTAGCCATTTATTAAACTTTATTGTCATTTACGAATAACCTTCAGTGGGATTTTATTACATGACAGTGGATATTTCAAGAACCAGTTCCACAATTCCCATCAGTCCTAAGTGCTTTATTTGGGATAATTTTGTGGATTGTGTGTCTACCCATCTCCAAAGGTGTTTTTTTTTTTTTTTTTTTTTTTTTTTTTTTTTTTTTCCCAGCAGCTGTGGCCGTTCCTTTGTCCTATCCTTTCATATTTGGCATCAAATACATTTTAGAGCAGTGTTGTCTCAACGTAAAATTTGTTAATTTGTTTTGAGTGAAGGCAACTATGAATGCTCCTGCATAATGCTACATAACTGTGTGCTTCCAACCTTGTGATGAAGGGGAAGACCCTTTCGTGTTCCAGCAGTACCGCACCCACATGCACAAAGCAAGCTCCAAGTGGACATGGTTTTATGGGTTTGGTGTGGAAGAGCTTGAGGGGCTTGCAAAGAGACCTGACCCCAACCTTATTGAACACCTTTTCAGGTAAATTTGAATGAGGTTATCGAGCAAGATCTTTTTATCCAAGATCAGTATTTGTTCTCATAGATACTCTTATGGCTGAATTCCCACTCCGTAATTTTGTGTAAAGCCTTCCCAGAGGAGCGGAGGCTGTTATAACTATGAAGAGGTGGTTTACTTCACATTCCGGCCCATGGTTTTGGAATGGGGTGTCCTATAAGCTCAAATAGGTGTAATGATCAGGCACCCACAAGCTTTCAAGCTTTTGGCCATATAGTGCATTGCTCTCTTGAGAGACAAAAGACAACGTTTAATACTGATCTAGGGCCCCCCCGCTGCTGTCCTGGACACTACATAGAGGTATCCCCTACTCTGGCTCAGCTGTGACAGACCGGTTGTTTCTTAGAGTATCCACTAGAAGGAGAATGACCGTATTTCTGTTTCCTGCACTCCACTAAATTTTACGTACCAGTTTAGGGGGAAGCCAGCAGAAGATAGCTTGATGGTAGTCTAGTCGAGCCTTGCCCTAATTAACCCACAGTTTATTTGTATATAGATCATGAATCCAAGGAGCACCTGACCCATGCGGTCTTCGATTGACGTCTCTTGGACCAGCCCTTGATATTATTATTAAGGATATCACTGGAGGCAGGAGTACATGCCTGTCTCAGCGCACAAAGCTTAGGGAAAGTTTTTTGCAAAGTTCCCTCACTTTCATTACTTTACTCCTGGGGTATGCACATCTAGGGCTTCCAAACTTGATTTTCTGGCTACCTGCAAAGTCTGCTAAACCCTCAGAAAAACCTTCATCAGAATAAATTTGTGCCCTCATTTCAAAGTGGAGGGCCCTTTTGTAAATCCTTGCGGACACCTAGATAGTTTGCTGCTTAGGCAGCTGTATTCCATGGATTGAACTCTCAAATTTTCAGTTGTTCTCACTTCCAGCCTTTCTGTGGCACCACACAGATTTGCAGAGCTCTGTATAGAGGTTTTCTGAACCAGGGTGCTATTGCTCCAATTCCTGTATCAGAAAAGTTTCAGGAGTTGTACTCCAACCTGTTCACTGTTCTTTCTCAAAGAAAACATCCACCTTGATTGGGGCGCCTGTTTTGCATGGCATCTACCAGGGGTGTGCTGCATTTCTTATTTTTGGTACTAGTTTCTGTTCCAACAATCACTTTTTTAAGAAATGCATAAGGACTTTGTGGTAATTATGAGTGTCACAATATTTGTTTGCACTTTTGCAATGTGTTCACCGACAGTTCTGTTGAGGATATTTACTCACTTCTATATGCACTTGCTTTTTTTTAATATATGTACAGTATCTCACAAAAGTGATTACACCACTCACATTTTTGTAAATATTTTATTCTATCTTTTCATGTGACAACACTGAAGAAATTACACTTTGCTACAATGTGTAAAGTAGTGAGTGTACAGCTTGTATAACAGTGTAAATTTGTTGTCCCCTCAAAATTACTCAACACACAGCCATTAATGTCTAAACCGTTGGCAACAAAAGTGAGTACACCCCTGTCAATATTTTGTGTGGTCACCATTACTTCCCAGCACTGCCTTAACCCTCTTGGGCATGGAGTTTACCAGAGCTTCACAGGTTGCCACTGGAGTCCTCTTCCACTCCTCCATAATGACATCACAGAGCTGGTGGATGTTAGAGACCTTGCGCTCCTCCACCTTCCGTTTGAGGATAATATATAATGTAGATCAGCATCTGACTGTAAATTTGTGCCACATCCAAAGTTTTAATAAACAACAACAAAAGGGGTCCCCTGTTGGTGGACTTTTTAGACACATGTAAAAACCATAGAAAAGTATACTTGGTACAAATATAGTTTATTAAATTGACACAATAAAATATAACAAAACTATAGCATCTATTGTTAGGAATGTGGGTCAATCACTTTTGCGGTAATGCGTATACAGTGTTTTGAGGCAGTACTCTTGCATCCGACGTGTTTCGGAGTCAATTAAACTCCTTCCTCAGGGGTGATGTACATTTGAGATGGTTATTAAACACTGTGTTGGCTGACTTGACATTCCATAAAGTTTTTTGATTAAAAACAGCAACAGTGACAAAGTCTGTCTACCCAGTATGCTCCTGACTCCGACACAGACATCTAGGTATTAAGGGTGGTGTAGGTCTGTATATAGGTGGAAATGGGGTTTATTCCACAAAAAGTATATACATGTTGTTCTCTTCAAAAAGAAAAGAAAGCCCCCAAAAAATGGTCATAAAATAAGTACTGGAGGCTCCACTGAGGCCGAAAGGCAACTCCTGGAGGTGGCTCAACAGTTGATGATCATGGATGTATATTTGGTAGATGGCAAAGAAGTAGATCAGATCATGCAGCTGTTCAGGCCGGTATCATCCCGCCGTATGTGGAGGATCCTCCACATACGGCGGGATGATACCGGCCTGAACAGCGCATGGTCTATGGAAATGGTGTGGAAAGGAGCACCTTTTTAATATCTGAGAAGTGTTTTATATTTGAGCTGGGAATGCTGTAATGCATGAGAATGTTCTGAAAAGGTGAACTAACTATCTAAAGCGGAAGCAAAGCTATCCATAAAACCGTTTTCAGTTCTGGCACGTGCCGGAAATGTAACACTCCCATTGATTGTGCTCTCAACCAAACTGTCAAACCATCCAATGACTGGTGTCTAAACTGATCACATGTGCAGCAGCATGGCAGTTGTAGATTAAACAGAGGCGAAGATGGCAGCTTCCTTGGCTGAAAACGATAGGAGGGTTTACTTACACTTTAAGGATTGGTTTCCTCCTTTTGCTTTCAAGACCACTAGTTTTGTGAGTGTTTCTTGAACTTTCTGGCATCAAGCAACTTTTTTTCCTATGCAAGACTGCCACCTGGTCGTCTTCTGTTACAATATTCTTCTACCAGGTAGAGGTTGTGGCTTCATATGATATCTGCTTCAAGCAGCTCCCTAGCTGCAAGCAGTCTCAATTTTTTTTTCTATTGTTTATGGCTAGCCTCTTAGTGATTGCTTTATTGCTTGGCACTCATTTGGACTCTTTTTTTTTTGGATGTGCAGAGGATGAAAGACTTCCTGTGTCCCTCCAATAGATGAAAAAAAAAAAAAAACCCACAATTTTTGTACTCACCATAAAATCCATTTCTTAGAGTCCGTTGAGGAATCTCTGGTCTCACCCCTCTGTGTTTTGATTTGATTTGAGGTTATCCTGGGCTGGACTACAATAATTTTTGTTTTCCATTGCGTAATCCTTCTATAGGCAGCAGTAAAAGCAAAAGGTTGAAAGACTTCCTGTGTCCCTGAATGGACTCTAAGAAAAGGATTTTACTGTGACAAAAAAAATCCCATTATCTTTGAGCTGCAGTGATGTTGTAATTCAGACAACTTTTGGAAATAATTGTCATTAGATTTCCTCCAATTCAAGCGACAATTGTGCTATAAACCAGAGACAATGGGCTCAATTCATGAAATGGTATTTATTGCTTTAGAATTAGCAGACAAATAGCTTTAAACATATTTTTCCAAAAGTTTTTTGCCTTTCATCAAAAAACACTTGTAAAATAAGACATGCTTTATTCGTTCAATATGTGCGGTATTTATTGCTTGAAACCAATCTGTACTTTTATCGCATGACATCCTATCCATCAGGCATTACTTCTTTTCCAGTGGACACTTCTGAGGGACTTTGTAGAAGGAGCAATGAAGGTGAGTCTGGAGGAAAAGCCCAATGTCCTGGATCTTGTAGAACAAATGGTGCTTTTTATAACACACCCATGTTCTGCCTATTGAGGTGGGCTGACTCCTTCCCAAACAAATTTTGTATATTCCTTAAATATTGCATGCCTGGACCACTAATTATTTAACCACTTACCTACTGAGCACTTTTACCTCCTTCCTGCCCAGGTTAGTTTTTAGCTTACATCGCTATCTCACTTTGAATGACAATTGCTCGCATGCAACACTGTACCCATATGAAATATTCTATCATTTTTTTGAGACAGAGCTTTCTTTTTGTGGTATTTAATCACCACTAGGTTTTTATTTTTTGCCAAATGAAAAAAGACCGGGAAAAAAAAAATGTATTTGTTCCTTGTAAAATCTGGCAAATAATTTTTCTTCACTGATGTGCACTGATGAGGAGGCACTGATGGCCACTGATAGGTGGCACTGATATGCTACACTGATGGGCATTGACATGCTGCACTGATAAGGCGGCACTGAGGAGGGGACACTAATGGGTGCTGACAGGCAGCACGGATGATCAGTTCCCTGGTTATCAGTGTAAATGTGTGCTATCACAGGATAGACTGTTATCGGCCTTCCTTTTCTCACACTGTGACAGTGCTGAGGAAAGGAAATGCGGATAACTGGCATTTGTTCACATGGCATCAGCTGTGATTGGACACAGCTGATCACTTTGTAAATATATATAAAGTGTAGCGCTATATATGAATGAGTGCAAACCCAAAAGCAAAAATAAAATTGACAAAAAATAAAAGATTATACCTTGATAGTACACAAACACGGTGAGTAAATAAAAGTGATATCCATATATAAAAATTACAATGAAATAATTAGTAATGGTGCCACAGATAAAGTGACATTACAGCAAAGTGAACACATCTCCATATACAAATGATGCGAATAAAGTCGCAAAAATGCAGTTGGACGTGATCCAAATATGTGAAGGTGAAATGGTGAGTTATAACACCAAACAGTTCCAATCAGCACGTGTAGATCCGTTGGAAAATATAAGTGACTGTGATTAAACCACCACCATAAACAGAGGGGGAGGCTTACCAAAACGTTTGAACACGCCAGGGCATACGCTCTGTGTGTTAAACAGGCTTGTATGTGGTAAATGAAGGTAATACTGGTTTCTGTGGGTTGGAGATATCCCGCTCACACTTGAATGGTCTCAGAAATCCATAAGGGCAAGGAATGGTCTCTCAGAAATCAAGTTCCTTTCAGGTTTTGGTTAATCAGATGGAGGTCCCTCCCCTGTCACCTTTCTTCTCGGTGTCAGGAAAACCGGGAAAATTCTTCTTTCCTCCAGTCATGTGACAAGGGCATAAAATGAGCACGAACGGGCAGACTTCCCTCACTACACAGCGGCGCTGTGCCATTTACTTGTTGCCATTTACTCAATTTGGTGTGTTAGCTGCTGAATCACTAGAGTAGCGCGGAATTACCTATTTTGTTTTTTTGGATCACTTTGTAAATGCCTGCTGTGATTTGCTCTTTATCTCGATCTGTGATCTGCTGTGTCCAAAGGACACAGCGATGACAGAGCGTACCCCATGGGATGGGGTGTTGGGTCAACAGACACCTTTCCAGATCTGGATGACTGCACTGTAGCTGTATTTCGGCTATAATGCGGTTGGCAAGTGGTTAACGTAAACGCATACATGCATCTTATTTACTTTAGTGTTTCTACTTTATTGCTCTTTTTTGTGGCATTTTTCAAGCATTTATTCTTTTTGAAGTAAATACTGCATAAAGGGTTAGTGAATTTACATTTTTAATATCACATGCAATATTTGGAAAAAATGGGTCACTCAACCCAAATATCACATGCAATATAGTTACATAGTTAGGTTGAAAAAAGACAAGTGCATCTAGTTCAACCATAAAAAATAAATAAAATTAAAAAGTATCATACAATCCTATTCCCACAGTTGATCCAGAGGAAGGCGCACCCCCCCCCTCAGAAAAGCATGATCGAATTTACTACAGCAAAAAAACCTTCCTGATCCCAGAGAGGCAATTGGATTTTCCCTGGATCTGCTACATTTAGAAAAGTATCCATGCCTTTCTTAAAGCAATCTCCTGAGCCTATTCCACATTTTCACAGCTCCTACTGTGAAGAAACCTTTCTGTATTTGGAGATGAAATCTCTTTTCCTTGAGACGTAAAGAGTGCCCCCTTGTCCTCAGTGTTGACCGTAAAGTGAATAACTCAACACCAAGTTCACTATATGGACCCCTTATATATTTATACATGTTGATCATATCCTCCCCCCCTAAAACTCCTCCTATTCTCAAGAGAGAATAAATTCAGTTCCTCTAATCCTTTCCTCATAGCTGAGCGCTCATAGTTACATAGTAGGTGAGGTTAAAAAAAGAAAGACACAAGTCCATCAAGTCCAACCTATGTGTGTGATTATATGTCAGTATTACATTGTATATCCCTGTATGTTGTGGTCGTTCAGGTGCTTATCTAATAGTTTCTTGAAACTATAAATGCCCCCCGCTGAGACCACCGCCTGTGGAAGGGAATTCCACATCCTTGCCGCTCTTACAGTAAAGAACCCTCTACGTAGTTTAAGGTTAAACCTCTTTTCTTCTAATTTTAATGAGTGACCACGTGTCTTGTTAACCACTTAACAACCGGCCCATAGCCAAATGACGGCTACAGGGCGGTTGTTTAACTCTGGGAGGGCGTCCAGGGACGTCCTCCCAGAATCCTGCTCTCGCGCGCCCCCTAGGGCGCGCACTCGAGAGCATCCGTGACCGCCGGGTCCAGAGGACCCGGCGCATCACAGATCCCGGTAAATGGCCGCTGAACGCGGCCGTTTACCATGTGATCGCTCTGTCAAATGACGGAGCGATCACATGTCAACAAACCGGCGTCATCTGATGACGCCGGTTCCTCTCCTCCCCCTCTCCTCCCCTCCTGTGTACCGATCGGTACACAGTGACCGGAGAGGCGGATGGATGGATGGATGGCTGCAGCGTTGTGGGCTGCATCTGTAATTAACCACTTCCCGCCTTCCGTCATACGACGTCCTTGATTTTGTGCGGGGATATCTGAATGATGGGTGCAGCTACAGGCATCATTCAGATATCATATTTTTCAGCCGGCGATTCCCTATACCATGAGAATGATCATAGCAGCTGTTCTACTGCTTGATCGTTCTTACGGGAGGCGAGAGGGGACGCCCCCCCTCCCGCCGCCCTCCGGTGCTTCTACCGACTCACCGCTACGATCGAAGCCAGGATCTTTTTTTTTGTTTTGTTTTTTATTTCAGGAACAGCCTAGAGGTGAGATGTGGGGTTTTATTGACCCCATATCTCACTGTAAAGAGGACCTGTCATGCCATATTCCTATTACAAGGGATGTTTACATTCCTTGTAATAGGAATAAAAGTGATCAAAAAAATTTTTTTTTTGGAAAAAAGTGTCAAACTAAAATAATTAAAGTAAAATGAACAATAAAAAAAAAATAAAAATTTTTAAAGCGCCCCTGTCCGTGTGCTCGCATGCAGAAGCGAACGCATACGTAAGTCCCGCCCACATATGAAAACGGTGTTCAAACCACACATGTGAGGTATCGCTGCGATCGGTAGAGCGAGAGCAATAATTTTGGCCCTAGACCTCCTCTGTAACTCAAAATTTGTAACCAGTAAAAAATTTTAAAGTGTCGCCTATGGGGATTTTTAAGTGGCGAAGTTTGGCACCATTCTACAAGCGTGTGCAATTTTGAAAGGTGACATGTTAGGTATCTATTAACTTGGCGTAACTTCATCTTTCATATTATGCAAAAACATTGGGCTATCCTTACTGTTTTGTTTTTTTTTAAAGCAAAAAACAGTTTTTTTTCCAAAAAAAAACGCGTTCGAAAAATTGCTGCGCAAATATCGTGCGAGATAAAAAGTTGCAATGACCGCTATTGTATTCTCTAGGGTCTTTTCTAAAAATATATATATAATGTTTTGGGGTTCTATGTAATTTTCTAGCAAATAAATGATGATTTTTACATGTAGGAGAGAAATGTCAGAATTGGCCTGGGTGCTCCAGAACGCCTGAAGGTGCTCCCCTGCATGTTGGGCCTCTGTATGTGGCCACGCTGTGTAAATGTCTCACACATGTGGTATCGCCATACTCGGGAGTAATAGCAGAATGTGTTTTGGGGTGTAATTTGTGGTATGCATATGCTGTGTGTGAGAAATAACCTGCTAATATGACAATTTTGTGAAAAAAAAAAAACGAAAAAAAAAAAACTTGATTTTGCAAAGAATTGTGGGAAAAAATGACAACTTCAAAAAACTCATCATGCATCTTTCTAAATACCTTGGAATGTCTTCTTTCCAAGAAGGGGTCATTTGGGGGGTATTTGTACTTTTCTGGCATGTTAGGGTCTCAAGAAATGAGATAGGCCGTCAGTACTTCAGGTGTGATCAATTTTCAGATATTCGCACCATAGCTTGTGGACGCTATAACTTTCACAAAGACCAAATAATATACACTAATTTGGGTTATTTTTACCAAAGATATGTAGCGGTATAAATTTTGGCCAAAATATATGAAGAAAAATTACTAATTTTCAAAATTTTATAACAGAAACAAAGAAAAATTTATTTTTTTACAGATTTTTCGGTCTTTTTTCTTTTATAGCGCAAAAAATAAAGAACCCAGTGGTGATTAAATACCACCAAAAGAAAGCTCTATTTGTGTGAAAAAAAGGACAAAAAATTCATATAGATACAGTGTTGCAGGGCTGAGTAATTGTCATTCAAAATGTGAGAGCACCAAAAGCTGAAAATTGGTCTGGTTATTAAGGGGGTTTAAGTGCCCAGTGGTCAAGTGGTTAAACTCCCTTCTGCAAAAAAGTTTTATCCCTATTGTGGGGTCACCAGTACGGTATTTGTATATTGATATCATATCCCCTCTCAAGCGTCTCTTCTCCAGAGAGAATAAGTTCAGTGCTCCCAACCTTTCCTCATAACTAATATCCTCCAGACCCTTTATTAGCTTTGTTGCCCTTCTTTGTACTCGCTCCATTTCCAGTACATCCTTCCTTAGGACTAGTGCCCAGAACTGGACAGCATACTCTAGGTGCAGCTGGACCAGAGTCTTGTAGAGCGGGAGAATTTTCGTTTTATCTCTGGAATTAATCCCTTTTTTAATGCATGCCAATATGCTGTTTGCTTTGTTAGCAGCAGCTTGGCATTGCATGTCATTGCTGAGCCTATCATCTACTAGGACCCCCAGGTCCTTTTCCATCCTAGATTCCCCCAGAGGTTCTCCCCCCAGTGTATAGATTGCATTCATATTTTTGCCACGCAAATGCATTATTTTACATTTTTCTACATTGAACCTCATTTGCCATGTAGTTGCCTATCCCATTAATTTGTTCAGATCTTTTTGCAAGGTTTCCGCATCCTGCGGAGAAGTTATTTCCCTGCTTGGCTTTGTAAAAATTTAACTGTTTACCCCATCCTCCAGGTCGTTTATGAACACATTAAACAGGATTGGTCCCAGCACAGAACCCTGGGGAACCCCACTACCCACCCCTGACCATTCTGAGTACTCCCCATTTATCACCACCCTCTGAACACGCCCTTGTAGCCAGTTTTCAATCCATGTACTCACCCTATGGTCCATGCCAACGGACCTTATTTTGTACAGTAAAACGTTTATGGGGAACTGTGTCAAATGCTTTTGCAAAATCCAGATACACCACATCTACGGGCCTTCCTTTATCTAGATGGCAACTCACCTCCTCGACATAGAAGGTTATTAGATTGGTTTGGCAAGAACGATTCTTCATGAATCCATGCTGATTACTGCTAATGATACCGTTCTCATTACTAAAATCTTGTATATAGTCCCTTATCATCACCTCCTAGAGTTTCCATACTATTGATGTTAGGCTAACTGGTCTGTAATTCCCAGGGATGTATTTTGGGCCCTTTTTAAATATTGGTGCTACATTGGCTTTTCTCCAATCAGCTGGTACCATTCCAGTCAGTAGACTGTCAGTAAAAATTAGAAACAATGGTCTGGCAATTACTTGACTGAGTTCCCTAAGCACCCTTTCGGTGCAAGCCATCTGGTCCCGGTGATTTATTAATGTTAAGTCTCCCAGGTCTAATTTTAATTCTGTCCTCTGTTAACCATAGAGATGCTTCCTGTGTTGTGTCATGAGGATAAACACTGCAGTTTTGGTTACTGAAGTCCCCCGATTCACTTGTGAAGCCTGAGGAGAAGAATAAATTCAATACCTTCGCCATCTCCCCATCCTTTGTAACCAGATGTCCTTCCTCATTCTTTATGGGGCCAATATGGTCTGTCTTCCCTTTTTTACTGTTTACATACTTTTTTTTGCTCTCCTCCGCTATGTGTCTTTCGTGTTCTATCTTAGCCGTCCTAATTGCACCTTTACATTTCTTGTTGCATTCTTTATAAAGTCTGAATGCTGAGGATGATCCCTCAACCTTGTATTTTTTTTTTTTTTGAAGGCCTTCTCCTTTGCTTTTATATGCGTTTTTACATTGAAGTTAAGCCATCCAGGACTTTTGTTCGCTCTTTTAAATTTATTACCCACTGGGATGCACTGGCTAATTCCCTTATTTAACCGCTTCCTGACCAACCGCTGCAGTTATATTGTAGCTATACGTCAGCTTGCAGGGTTGGGATAGAAGGCACGCGCCGCGGCACAGCAGGGGGTGCCGATGCTCATGGCCGACAGTCGCGATGACCGCTGGCCACGAGCGATCGTGAGCAGGAGACACAGAACAGGGACGAATGTGTGTGTTAACACACACTTCCCTGTTCTGTTCTGACAGGAGTGACAGATCGTGTGTTCCTATTAGCTAGGGACCACGATCCGTCACTTCCTCTAGTCAGTCCCCTCCCTCTTCAGTTAGAATCACCTCCTAGGGAACACAGTTAACCCCTTCACCGCCCCCTAGTGTTAACCCCTTCACTGCCAGTGACATTTTTACAGTAATCAATGCATTTTTATAGCATTGATCGCTGTATTAATGCCAGTGGTCTCAAAAATGTGTCAAAAATGTCCGATATAATGTCGCAGTCACGATAAAAATCACAGATCGCCACCATTACTAGTAGAAAAAAACAAAATAATAATAAAAATGCTATAAATCTATCCCCTATTTTGTAGACGCTAAAACTTTTGCGCAAACCAATCAATATACGCTTATTGCAATTTTTTTTTTTACCAAAAATATGTAGAAGAATACATATTGGCCTAAACTGAGGAAAAAAATTGCTTTTTTTTTTTTAAAAAAAATTGGTATATTTATTACAGCAAAAAGTACAAAATATTGTGTTTTTTTTCTTTCAAAATTGTCGCTTTTTTTTTGTTTATAGCGCAACAAATAAAAACAGCAGAGGCGATCAAATACCACTAAAGGAAAGCTCTATTTGTGGGAAAAAAAGGACGTCAATTTTGTTTGGGTGCAATGTCGCACAACCGCGCAATTGTCCGTTAAATCGACGCAGTGCCGGATCGCAAAAAGCGCTCTGGTCAGGGAGGGGGTAAATTCTTCCGGGGGTGAAGTGGTTAATATGCTCTTAAAGCATACCCATCTCTCCTCCATGTTCTTTGTTTCTAAGATTTTATCCCAATTTATATCTTCTAGCAAGGTTCGTAGTTTAGGGAAGTTGGCTCTTTTGAAATTCAGTGTCTTTGTATTTCCTATTTGTGTCATCTATACTGAAGCCAATTGATCTGTGATCGCTGGTACCTAAATTGCTCCGTATTGCCACATCCGTCATCAGGTCTGTATTGTTGGTAATCAGTAGATCCAGTAACGCTGAAAACGTGCTGCGGTTTTCGATGCATGGGGGTGCCATTAAAAATGAATGGCGGTCCAGCGCGTCTGCAGAGGAGTGGCACGGTTTGGCTGCGGGTGGTTGCTGGTGCGGGAACAGGTGCGATTTACACACATTGTCCCACACCAGTGTGGACCTAGCCTTAGTGCCTGTCAGTTGCAAGGGGAACTCTTGAACAGTCGTTTATATGGAAAACAGAAGTGTTTATTTTATTTGATGGATGGATATGGTTAATTCATGTGCTGCTATCAGCATGTATGTCTCTTTTTTCTGGTAAATCTGTGCTGAACCTTTTGTGCCCCTAGCAGATCAGAGCCAAATGATTTATTACTTTTCTGTCTGATTGTAATTCCGGTCCTTGTAACACAGATTTACAGTGGATTAGCAGATTTCTCCCTCTGTTGTGTGGTTATAAAAATGATATCTCATACACCCACCACTCCTCATTTACAGGTCATCTTCAGGACAATGCATAAAGGAGGTATGGGTGCAGGTGAAAGAGTATGGAAACTATACTCACCCGCACCTCGCTGATCTAATACCAATGGAAACCATGCTGTCGAGACAATTACTATTTATTATACTGAGACATATTTGGATTTATTAATGTGTTAAAAACACCCATGCCAGGTGTCACGGAACGCCCCACACTCCGCTTGAGTGCTTCCGTCATATACCGCTTCCTAAGTTCTGGAACATGAGTCCAATGGATCTGGCTATAGGAACCCCAAGTACTAGACAACACCAGTCTTGGAGTACATCAGAACTACCTTTATTTTGAGATCTCACAGACCTTTATACAGCAGGGATGACTCAAAGCTAACCTAATTAACATGACCTAATTTACTACAAAATGTACCCAGACCAGATGACAGTCTTGTGGGCACCGAGCTTCACACATTAATACAATTAACAATACAAACAACAATCTCCCCCCTCCTCAGCCTAGACCATTCGTCTATTAGCCAGTGCTGGTGGCTAATGTGATCAGCTCTCTCAATTAACATAAACACATGTTGATAACACCAGCATCTCCTCACAGGATGTGTCCCAGCAGAATGAATCAGTCTTATCAGCAGGGGGCTGCTGGAGGAATCCCCCCTCCCTCTTCAGGGACACAAATATACAGTAAGGAGTCCCCATACAATATATACATGACTGAGTCCGATTAATACAGTTCAGACTAGATTTCTCATTCACCTCACAAAGAGTATTGTTCCATTGAAAATCCAGGGCCCATAATCAAAAGGCAACAGGCTTGCATACAGTCCTCTCCAACAGCCTCTGTTCTGGCTCTGTTTGTGACATTTCTCCCCTTTCGGCAGGAGACTAACACAGGAGGAGACCCCAGACGGGTTGACTCCGAAGTTAGTAAACAGCTCCAGTCCTCTACTGCCTGTACCCACACAGTACCCCAAACAAATTATCCCAAACAGTGCATTACTCACCCAGCCATCCTCTGCCTCTCTCAGAGAACATATCTGCCGCTGGGGAGAGGCCCAGACTGGCCCTTCTCCCTGGAATCCTTTCTGCCGCTGGAGAGAAGACAGGGTGACTGGGCTCACTCTGTCATGCTGTTGGGGATCTGGGCCCACTGCCCAGCATCCCTGGGGTATACAGGTGGAGACTGAAGTCCCATCCAAATTCACAGGAAATCCATCCTCTGTTAGTTGAGGGCAGAGTCCAGCAGTCCTCGGCCCTGTTTCCAGCCCTTCTGCTGGAAACCCCACACCATCTGTTCCGGCTAACTGTTGGAGAGGGAGGCCGACTGCCCCGCCTCCCTGGAACTCTGTAGTTGTTGCCGGTGCTGGGCAGAGGTTGGTAGCACTCTGCCCTGTTGCCAGCACTTCTGCTGGGGACTCCGCATCCTCTGCTCCGGCTAACTGTTGGGGCAGGCAGCTGGCTTCCTCCACTCCCAAACTGTGTAGCTGCCATTGGGGAGGTGAGACGGCTGCTTCCTTTTCCATTCCCTCATCTGGCTGCTGGGACGACATGTCGATGGTACTGTCTCCCAGGTACACGGATCTTTGCTGGGGAGGAAAGCCCACTTCCTCCACCCTGGCCAACTGTTGGGGAGGGACAACACACACCTCCTCTCCCTTCTCCCCCTGTATCTGCTGCTGGGAAGTGATTGCCATCTTCTCACCCTGAGCCTCCACAATTGCTGCAGGTGTGGGGCAGAGGTCTTGGACCCTCTGTCCGGTTGCCAGCACTTCTGCTGGGGGTTTGCTAGGTGGTTCCTCCTCTACAGAAATGTCTATTAAATCCCCAGTCTCTGGAAGTGGTAAAAGTGTGGGACAGAGGTCTTGGACCCTCTGTTCAGTTACCAGATCTTCAGCTGGAGAAGTTTGTTTTAACTCCATAGATGCTGCTGGCAGAAAATCACATGTCCCTGTCAGTGTTGTGGGAGAAAGGCCGACTACCTCTTCTCTCAGGAAGGCTGAAGCCACTGTTGGTGCTGGGCAGAACACAGTGAACTTTGGCCCTGATAGCAGCTCTTCTGCTGGAGGCTCATCAGGTTGTTCTTCCTCAGCAGAAAAGTCTATCAAATCCCATGTCTCTGCAACTGATGTCGGGGAATAGGGGTTCACCATCTCCTGTCCATGGAACCCAGAAGGTGTTATCATTTCTGGACAGAGGTTAGCAGAGCTCTGCCCTGTTGTTAGCACTTCAGGTTTGGGAACGGCAATCTCCGGATTTTCCACTGCCGATTCTCTGGCATGCTGCTGAACTTGTTCTAGCAGTTTCCTGTATGCCCTTTCCAGATGCTGTTCCTTCCTTAGCAAATGGTCCAGATCAGGTTTGAGCTCTGAGACCCCTGCAAGACCGAGCATAGACTCTCTATAGTCTCTCATGTCCTCAAGGTCAGGTTCCCCTTCATCGCCAAACATAAAAAGATCTGTAAGGTTCTCCCACAGCAATCCAGGGCCGCCAAAGTCATATCCCTCCGGAGAGCATTCTGTTGTCTCCCCTAAATATCCCTCCTCTGCGTGCCATTGCAGAGCCCGATATCGATTGTCCAGCTCTATCTCCTGCTGGACCAACCTGTCCAACTCAGTCACCCATTGCTCCTGGGGCTGCTCTCCCAGGAATGCCATCCGCAATGCCCGTTGGTCACTGGCCCGTTGCTCTTGGGTTGGAAAGCACTTGCCCTGTTTTATACCAGCGAGACGGAGGGCTGCAATCCAGAGCTCCACCCGAATCAGCTGCCTGAGCTCCAGGTATTCATCCTCAGACACAGTCCTGGTGTACGTTGAAAGGATGATCCGCAGCAGCCCCGGGAATTCTGATGCCAGGTCCATATCTCCGCTGGGGTGACTGAAGTCTGCTATGCTGATCTTGGATCCAGTTGGAGGTTTGGATGTCCCAGACTTCAGACTTCAGGAAGCTTTCCCGCTGCTTGCCACCAATGTCACGGAACGCCCCACACTCCGCTTGAGTGCTTCCGTCATATACCGCTTCCTAAGTTCTGGAACATGAGTCCAATGGATCTGGCTATAGGAACCCCAAGAACTAGACAACACCAGTCTTGGAGTACATCAGAACTACCTTTATTTTGAGATCTCACAGACCTTTATACAGCAGGGATGACTCAAAGCTAACCTAATTAACATGACCTAATTTACTACAAAATGTACCCAGACCAGATGACAGTCTTGTGGGCACCGAGCTTCACACATTAATACAATTAACAATACAAACAACAATCTCCCCCCTCCTCAGCCTAGACCATTCGTCTATTAGCCAGTGCTGGTGGCTAATGTGATCAGCTCTCTCAATTAACATAAACACATGTTGATAACACCAGCATCTCCTCACAGGATGTGTCCCAGCAGAATGAATCAGTCTTATCAGCAGGGGGCTGCTGGAGGAATCCCCCCTCCCTCTTCAGGGACACAAATATACAGTAAGGAGTCCCCATACAATATATACATGACTGAGTCCGATTAATACAGTTCAGACTAGATTTCTCATTCACCTCACAAAGAGTATTGTTCCATTGAAAATCCAGGGCCCATAATCAAAAGGCAACAGGCTTGCATACAGTCCTCTCCAACAGCCTCTGTTCTGGCTCTGTTTGTGACACCAGGAAACCAATCAAAAAAACCAATTAAAAGTTTATTTTTTTTATTTTATTTTTTTTTAGGTTCGACTTATTATATGGTTTTTGGAAAGTCTAAAGGAAAATTGTACAATAAGATTGTAAAATGTATGGTCAGCTTTACTGAATGACATAAACTTGCAGGTACTGTAATACCTTGGATTACAAGCATAATTTGTTCCAGAAGCATGCTTGTAATCCAAAGCACTCGTATATCAAAGCGAGTTTCCCCATAAGAAATAATGGAAACTCAGATGATTCGTTCCACAATCACTGCTGGTGTATGCAGTATTGTATGTGGCCAGAGGTGCGGGGGCACTGGTGGCTCCCAGCCATAGGTGTGCGCAGCCTATTGCATTAGGGTGTGCACCCCAAAAGCTCAAACACACACTATGCATCACTCACATTGTTCATTCAGAAAGGGAAGGAGCCGGTACATTACCTATTTACTGGCCCCTTCCCCCACTCATCCTAAAACATCCTTGCAGCTGGCAGGAGAGGAGAGGAGGGAAAGCAGCAGCTCTGCAGGGGGAAGGGGGGCAGAAGGGGAAATCTGTGCTGCACATGGTGATAAGGGTGTGCCTGGGCACACCTGGCACACCCTGTGCGCACGCCTAAGCTCCCAGGTCTTCCTGGAGAACTCAGAGACGCTTGGGAACTGTTAACACTTTTGGGTGCTCCGGCCCATGTAATGCCTGCCCCACCCAGCTGGGAGTGTCTCAGAGCCACCAGCACCCCTGGACATCTGGCCACATGCAGTACTGCATACACCATTGGCTTTACTACATGGTTTGTACTGCTCGTGTATCAAGTCAAATTTTTTTTTTTTAAATGTTGCTCGTCTTTCAAAACGCTTGTATACCATGTTACTCACAAACCGAGGTATTACTGTACTGTGTATACAGAACATTTGTTGCTTTTAGGTACTTCTCTTATTTAACCACTTGAGATCCATTGATGTCGTCCCGTGCACGAGCGGCCTGCGCGCCCCCTGCAGGGCTCGCGCGGCACGCTTTGTGATCAGCGAGTCTATGAGACTCGCCTGATCACAGGTCGGAGTAAGGGGTCGATCCCAACCCCTTAACACGTGATCAGCTGTCAGCCAATGACAGCTGATCATGTGATGTCAACAGAGCCGTAATTGGCTATTTTTTCTCCTTGCGCTGACAGCGTAAGGAGGAAAAAAAGGCCGATCACCAGCGGCCGTGAGAGGGACATCCGTCCCGATCACGGCAGGCTGCTAAAGATCCTCAGTGCCCCCTGCCAGTGCCACCTAGCAATAGGCAGCAGTGCTGCCTACCAGTGCCCACCAGTGCCACCTAGCAATAGGCAGCAGTGCTGCCTACCAGTGCCCACCAGTGCCACCTATCAGTGTCCACAATCAGTGCCTCAACAACAGTGCTGCACATCAGTGCCCATCAGTGTCACCTACCAGTGCCCATCAGTGGTACCTATCAGTGCAACCCATCCGTGCCACCGATCAGGGCCCATCAGTGCCGCCTTCTTAACTGTGCCCATCAGTGCCGTCTTAACTGCCTATTCATGCCCATCAGTGCCGCCTCATCAGCGCATATCAATGAAGGAGAAAAATTACCTGTTTGCAAAATTTTATAACAAACTATGAAACATGATTTTTTTTTTTTTTTCCAAAATTTTCCATCTTTTTTTTATTTAGCAAAAAATAAAAATCCCAGCTGTGATTAAATACCACCAAAAGAAAGCTCTATTTGTGGGGAAAAAAAATGATAAAAATTTAATTTGGGTACAGTGTTGTATGACCGCGCAATTGTCATTCAAAGTACGTCGGCGCTGAAAGCTGAAAATTGGTCTGGGCAGGAGGGGGTTTAAGTGCCCAGTAAGCAAGTGGATAAAAAGATAGGTTGCTAGAGAAGCACCATGTTATCTGTTGTCTGCACAAGCTAGGGACCAGCTATGGCGCATTAGAACTAGGGACAATCTGACAGAGTCCAATTAACCTACCACTCTGTTTTTGATTGAAATCCAGGGAGTCTAAGGGGGAACATACGTTTGTAGAGAATGCATCCCAAGTGGGAGTCACACCTGCTACAACATCACTGCGAGGCAAGAATGTCACCATATCTGCCCACCTATGCCCATACCTTTTACTGCTGTAAATGAAACAAAAGTCCAAATGAAAAACAAAATTTTGAATTAATACTGAAAAAAAATACCCTACTCTAAAGATGACCATAAATGGGTATAATTTTGAACAAAAATTCTTATACCTAGTACTCGGATGAAAAATACCACTTTCAAAGCGATCGTATGACAATCTGTTAGTACACAGCTTTCACGAGCCAAGCACGACTGTTCATGCAAAATTATCCATGGGGACAAACACACATTTTATTTTCTCTGGTACCAGAACAAATGATTTCCACTTATTTAGTACAGTATTCGTCTGAAAAATAAGTAAGACCAAGACCACGCATACTTGGAAACAAGCATACAATACATCACATCAAAACTAACCAAACCATACAAGGCCATCCACAACATCGCCCCCAGCCACCTCACCAACCTCATCTGCAGATATCGCCCAAATCGTCCCCTCCGCTTCTCCCAGGACCTCCTACTCGCTAGCTCCCTTGTTACCTCCTCCCACACTCGCCTACAGGACTTCACTAGAGCCTCGGTCATCCTCCTGAAACTCCCTGCCCCCGGTATGTCCGATCAGCCCCTACCCTGTCCACCTTTAGGAGATCCCTGAAAACTCTTTTATTTAGGGAAGCCTATCCCACACCCACTTAAGAACCATACCTGAGTCACCCCCATCATATAATCCCCCGCAGCCATTACCTTTTGTACCACCTCCCCCCTCCCTTTAGAATGTAAATGCCACGAGCAGGGCCCTCCTGTCCCTTCTGTATTGAACTTTATTGTAATTGTGCTGTCCTCCTCTACATTGTAATGCACTGCGCAAACTGGCGCTATATAAATCGTGTATAATAATTGCATCACTTCCAAAGTTCTATTCTGTCATACCAGAATTTTCATAACTTTAGGGACATCGTCTTCATTTTCAATACTAGATTAGCATGCAAAAAAAAAATCTATCTAAGTGTCAAGTTTACTTTTCTAAATCTCTGGTCCTGTGATGTACCAAGATCCCGAGTTATCTTATCTGAAGAGTAGAAGGGTCCTTCTTCAAGTGTGGCAAGAGATATCACCAGCTCACCAAGGAACTCCATTAAAAGGATCCAACACTTTACAAATCACATCAAAGCAGAAGACAACAACATTTCAGAGCCACGCAGGACCCCTTTATCAGGTATGCCCTGATGAAAGGGTCCTGCGTGGCTCCGAAATGTCGTTGTGATTATTCAATAAAACATAAGACCCTTTGATGGAGTTCCTTGGTGTGGTGGTGACATATCTCTTGCCTTGCAGTCGTTCCAGTTTACAGCCGGTGGCCACTTCAGCATCCAATCACTCTTCAGCCATATTGAGGAATGTGTGTGTTCAGAATATTGCTCTGGCCTTCCTCAGGTGTGGGCACTTCCTATTGGCTGTCTATTCGGGTTCTCTCAGGCTGATGAAGACTGCACAGTGGGGCTGATTTACTAAAGCTGGAGAGTGCAAAATCTGCATAGAAACCGGCTTCCAGGTTTTATTTTGTCAAAGCCTAAAGCGGACATAAACCAATAGATTTAACAGTTTCAAAAACAGTTACAGTTGCAGCACTTGCCGGGAATGTAACTCTGTGCTCTAAACCAAACTGTCAAACCATCCAATGGCTGGTGTCATAACTGATCACATGTGCATGGCAGTTGAAAAATAAACAGAGGCCAAGATGGCAGCTTTCTTGGCTGAAACTGATAGGAGGGTTTACTTCCACTTTAATTGAAAAAGCTGAAGTAAGAAGCTGATTGGCCACCATGCAGAGCTGCACCAGATTGTGCTCTCTCCGGTTATAGTAAACCAACCCCACAGTGATGATCTCAGGAAGAGGGAACTGGTCCAGGCAGTCACAGACTGCGGTGCTGGATCACGGGTTGTCAGTCATGGAAGCAGTGCCAGCAAGGCTTAGGTGAGTAAGAAGCAGTTTCAGAAGGTAATTCAGACTTGGTCAACTTCATCCAGGCTGATGTGTTTTAATATAGGACATTTTATGGATCTTTGTAGGGATTTCATAAACCTGACCATTATTTTCCCATAGAGCTACAGTGTGAAAAGTCCCCAAAAGCAACAATTTACTGAATATAGACCTAAGACTGCAACTCCCTCCTCATTGGATTATCTTTACATAGACTATCCCCCCTTCAGTCCATAATGAATGCCACTGCAAGACTCATCCACCTTACCAATTATTCAGTTTCCTCCACCCCTCTCTGCCAATCCCTCCACTGGCTTTCACTCACCCAACGAATAAAATTCAAAGTACTAACAATAATTTACAAAGCCATCCATCACTCTGCCCCCAGCTACATACCAGCCAAGCCACTCTGTTTGGTCCTCCCAAGACCTCCTGCTTTCTAGCTCCTTTGTCACCTCCTCCCATGCTCGCCTCCAGGATTTCTCCAGAGCTTCTCCCATCCTTTGGAACTCCCTACCCCAATCTGCCTGACGATTCTCTAAGGCAGTGATGGCGAACCTTGGCACCCCAGATGTTTTGGAACTACATTTCTCATGATGCTCATGCACTCTGCAGTGTGGTTGAGCATCATGGGAAACGTAGTTCCAAAACATCTGGGCTGCCAAGGTTCGCCATCCCTGCCCTAAGCTATCCATCTTTAGACGATCCCTGAAAACCCTTCTCTTCAAAGAAGCCGATCCTGCTTCTAACTAATACACTGTTTTACTTTCTCCATCAGCTCATCCCCCCACAGCTATTACCTTTTGTATTAATTGACCCTCCCTCCTAGATTGTAACCTCTAACGAGCAGGGCCCTCTGATTCCTCTTTTACCAAATTGCAATGTAACTGTAATGTCTGCCTTCATTTTGTTAAGCACTGCGCAAACTGTTGGCACTATATAAATCCTGTATAATGATAATAAGTATAAAAAAGGCTGCATTCAGGGACTTGTAGTTCCAGCCACAGTGTGCAAGAAACCTTATAGCAGCACGTACATTTTTCTAAGATACTCTATACTGTCCTCAGTATATGCGTTTAGCTTGTGCAGTGACAAGCTGTCTGCATTAAAAATATATAGTGGTTTACGATGTAAAATGAATTTCATTCCCGCTTACATCGCCGGAAGCAATGCTGTAAATGATCTAATTTCCTCAATTCACCCCAATAGGCTCTTCTCCCCAGGAGAGGCACCTGGAGCTGCTATAAGTATTCCCCCCGGCAGTATTCCAAATCGCAGTGTACAGGGTAGAGCAGACGGCGGGCTTTTATTACAGTAAATGGATATGTTGGTTTTTTTTTACTACTGACCATATTTAGAAGATCTCTTGTGTAGCAATTATATAGGAATCACTTTTTTTTTTTTGATGAAGACAGAGATGGCTTCCTCTGGTTATTCTGCCACAACATCCATTTAGCCCATGACCTCCCACCAATTCATTAAGAGCCCATTTACAAGCACTTTAAGGTGCTTTCTGCTAAAGTAGAATTCCGGGTTTAATTTCAATTTAGTTTGTGTTTGGAGGAAGATGGAAACTAAGTGTTTCTCCGCCATTAAGGAGAAGCTTTGTGTTTTTATCAATGAGGTGGGTGGATGACATCACAATTTCCACTCCAGCCAATCAGTGGAAGCCTTGTATTCATTGATAAAAATAAATAAATACAAGACTTCTCCTGAACAGGGGAGAAGTGTTCAGCCTGACTCTTTTTTTTTTTTCCTGGCACCAGTTAGGACGTCACACAGCACCAGAACACAGCGCCACCTAGGCAGAAAATTGCTTGATTTTCCCCATCAACACAGTCCGTACCAGTATGTAGTACAAAATTATTCTTAAGCCAGTCATAGACTGATTGAAGTTCAGCCAGTTCAGCAGGAACCGGCTGAATTTCGATACATCCATGGGCAGGCTGGTTGTGCTGAAGTCGATCCATTGAGCATAGGGGGAGATTTACTAAAACTGGAACACTCAGAATCTGATGGAGCACTTTGAAAGTAAAACCTGGAAGCTGATTGGTTCCTATGCAGAGCTGCACCAGATTTTGAACTCTCCTGTTTTAGTAAACCCCCATAGTGTCTCAGTGCTGCCAATTAATGAATGGAGAGTGGGCAATTCAATTCTGCCCTTTCTTTCTATGCCATTGTTTTGATTGAATTGCACAACAATCAAATAAAAAGATAGTTACATAGTCAGGTTGAAAAAAGACACAAGTCCATCTAGTTCAACCAAAAAAAAAAATCATACAATCCAATACCCACAGTCGATCCAGAGGAAGGCAAAAATTCCCAGCAAAGCATGATCCAATTTGCTACAGCAAGTGAAAATAATTCCTTCCTGATCCCCCAAGAGGCAATCGGATTTTCCCTGGATCAACTTTACCTATAAATGTCAGTACCCAGTTATATTATGTACATTTAGGAAATAATCCAGGCCTTTTTTAAAGCAATCTACTGAGCTGGCCAGAACCACCTCTGGAGGGAGTCTATTCCACATTTTCACAGCTCTTACTGTGAAGAAACCTTTCCGTATTTGTAGGTTAAATCTCTTTTCCTCTAGACGTAAAGAGTCCCCCCTTGTCCTCTGTGATGACCGTAAAGTGAATAACTCAACACCAAGTTCACTATATGGACTCCTTATATATTTGTACATGCTGATCATATCCTCCCCCCTTAATCTCCTCTTCTCAAGAGAGAATAAATTCAGTTCCTCTAATCTTTCCTTATAGCTGAGCCCTTCTATGCCTCTTATCAGTTTGGTTGCCCTTCTCTGCACTTTCTCCAGTTCCCTGATATCCATTTTGGGAACTGGTGCACAAAACTGAACTGCATGTTCCAGATGAAGTCTTACTAATGATTTGTACAGGGGCAAAAGATATCTCTCTCTCTGGAGTCCATACCTCTCTTATACAAGAAAGAACTTTGCCCACTTTGGATACCGCAGCTTGGCATTGCATGTTATTATTGAGCTTATGATCTACCAAATGATTGAATCCTTTGGCCACCATTAGAAAACAAACTTGACAAGCGCATTGGACTGGATGTACCTTTATTTTTTTTCAACTTTATCAATTATTTAACTATATAATGGATTCATTAAATCCTTGCATCCCGATTCAGCAGGCCTTTCAGAGTGCATTACAAAGACGCATTTTTGTACATGATTCTTTGCTATACAATCTCTCTTGTTTTAGTATGTATGGGTTGGGATTTAGGGGCAGGGAGCTGGAACAGGCTAGAACCAACTGACCTGCTTCTTTACAAGCCAATACTGGCCATACATACACATGGCAATGTAATACACTTTCTATCCACCAGACATCCAACATGCATACTTGGCCAAAACTCAACAATCTACCACCTATGACTTTGATCAACCACCTGAATTTGGTGGATTGTGAAGTCGAAATTAGACAATGATCGCACAACTTCGGTACAGTTTAAAAACTGCAATTTCATTAAAAGTGATTCTTCCATTAGAATCAGTCAGGGCCATTTTTGATCCCATCAACCTTGTGGCCGATCAAAATCGCCATTTTCTTTGACGAAAGGTATAATCAAGCATTCAATTGTTCCATTGAAAGACCACATGTATGGCCTGCTAGAGGGACCTTCAGAAGATAAAGATACTAACAAACATATGAAGTAAAAAAAAAAAAAATAAAACACTTGTTCTTATCTTGATTGCCCATGTCCAGATACTGCTGGCCAGTTAAGCCAGCGATACACGGATTGAAATTCAGCGGGTTCAGCAGGGACCGGCCGAATTTCAATCCCTGTATGGGCAGGCTGGTTGTACACAATTTGATATATTGATTGAATTGTGTATAACCAGCCTGTTGGAAAATATAGCCGGTGGGGAAATCTCTCTGCCCTCAGAATACAAAGACTCAGTGGGATTCCCCTATCTACACAAGTGTGTGGATAAGGAGAATTAAGTCATTTTTGTTTTGTGCAACCTGCTGGTTGAAGGAAAGAAAATGACTCGTGTATGGGGAGCCTAAACAAATAACGTAATTAAAGCATAAATACTCACGCTAAGTGTCAAAAATAAATTATAAAATAAACCTGCAGCAGCTGTCCACAGAGTGCTACAACCCCAGAATATAAAAGTACATATAAAAAGCGCTTGCAGAGATGAAACATATGCTAATATAATGTTCCTAAGTGCTCAAGAAGTGTATATATATCTCAAGCGCTGAAGTGCTTCAAGTATAACACACTCAACGTATAATAAAATAATGAATGATAAGAAAAAAAGTCTCTAGTACTGTGCTAAGTGCTCCAAACAGATGAAGTGCTATAGTGCTCCAATGATTATTTCAGGTGCTGGGTGCCGCGCTCCCCTCTTGTGACCCCACTCACCAAAATGAATGGACCCTCAGCTTTGCAGTCTGTGGGTCATACACACTGTGATCTAATGATCTGGTAGGATGGGAAGAACTCCCCAGAAACTCTCCATACACAGCAAGGGGGTCTTGGGGATGGCCAGAGAAACACAGATCCACCAAGCTCCAAAAACAGACAGAGAAGCTAATAGTGAAGTACTGCAGGGTAAGGCAATAAGTGCAATCTAGGCGCCACTTACTAGACAATATAGAAAACGGGCATCGGTGTAGAGAAACTACCCTTCCGGGTTCGCCGTTGCACGGCGAGTGTTCCACGGAGGGCAGAATTTGACGTCAATGGTTCAAATAGCCGGAAATACATCAACGCGTTTCGTCCCCTACCCAAGGGCGTCATCAAGGACATCCTATATAGTTTCTCTACACTGATGCCTGTTTTCTTCCATTGTCTAGTAAGTGGCGCCTAGATTGTGCTTATTGCCTTACCCTGCAGTACTTCACTATTAGCTTCTCTGTCTGTTTTTGGAGCTTGGTGGATCTGTGTTTCTCTGGCCATCCCCAAGACCCCCTTGCTGTGTATAGAGAGTTTCTGGGGAGTTCTTCTCATCCTACCAGATCAATAGATCGCAGTGTGTATGACCCACAGACTGCAAAGCTGAGGGTCCATTCATTTTGGTGAGTGGGGTCACAAGAGAGGAGCGTGGCACCCAGCACCTGGAATAATCATTGGAGCACTATAGCACAGTACTAGAGACTGTTTTCTTATTGTTCATTGTTTTATTATACATTGAGTGTATTATACTTGAAGCACTTCAGAACTTTATATATATATATATACTTTTCAAGCACTTAGGAACTTTATAGTAGCATATGTTTAATCTCTGCAGGCGCTGTATATATGTACTTAAAAAAAAAAAAAAAGTAGCCTATAGATTATGCAATTTTATTTCTTTCCACCACATGTGGAAGGAATGAAAGTTGCTAGATTCCCCCACCAACATAGTCGGTGTTGATGGGGGAATCCCTACCACAATGCTAGTGTGTCCTGCCGGTGGGGAGCCTTGTCTGTTGGCAGAGCACAATAAACACTGCTGGCGGCTATAACTGCAGGCAGTGATTGCATGTAAAAAAAAAAATCCAACAGGCTGGTTGTACTAAAGTTGATCGATGGATTGACTTTAGTGCAACCAGCCTGCTCACAGATGGATCAAATTCGCGGTAGCTCTATACAGAACTGTCCGAGACTTGGCTTGATCCATCTATGGCTGACTTAAAGTGGAACTTCACTCTTCCAATCAACTATTTTTTTTTTAATTTTAATCCTTATGCTGCTAGCATTAGTAAAAAAGATAAAAAGGTATATTATATTTACTTGTTTTAAACTTTTTCATTTGCATTTCTTCAGTTACTTCCTTGTTTCTTGCCTAGGCAAATTATGTCGGATACCCCAGGAGTTTTCAGGAGGGGAGGAGAGAAGGAGGGATTTTCCCAGCTAACCACACACTAAGCATGCATGCTTGAGCTAAGGGGAGATGGATTCTAGAAAGTAAATGCTACGTGAATCATTTGCCCTTACTCAAGATGGCCACGGCCAGAAATGCTAGGGGGTTTTCTGTTTTTTCAAAGTGACTTCTCAGCAACATAGAGACATGAATGGATGGATGGGGGAGTTTGCTTTCAAAATAAATTAAATAGTGTTTTTAGTTTGTGGTTCTCAGATGCAGTGTGGATCCACTTTAACTCTCCTTATCCAGCAATTAGCTTTCCTACATAGACACCGATTCACACAGGAAAAGTCTTATAAATCTATTCAGCCCGGGTTCACACTATAGCGATCTCAGGTATCGCATGTTATTCGCACCCCCACCGCAGGTGCCGATCACATGCGATGTCTGTGCGATACGAGTTCAGCCATACATTTCCATCGGAAAATCTGACCGTGTGTACAAGGCATTACCCTTTGGTCTGGTGTTCCTTCCATTGGTGCATGTTTTTTTTTTTTTTTTCTGGTTCCCAAATTAAAGCCAGGTATTCGCTAGTAGAATTTTTTGTTTTAAGATCATTCGTTTAATTTTCTATTCGTTAGTGGGTCAAATCGGCATTCGTTTTCAAAAACAGTGGCGAGAAAATTTGGAGGGGCAGGAAACTCATTTCTAACACTGTATGTGCCACTATTTTTGAATGACATTCATCAAGCCATCGAATGTACTGGGAGTTTTATGAATGTTTGTACGATTTAGTTTTTATTTTTTAAGCCGACTTAAAGTGGTTGTAAACCCACTTTGAAAAACAAACAAAAAAAAAAAACTGACACCTGCAAGACAAAGGCATAATGAGCTAGTATGCATGGCATACTAGCTCATTATGCCTTTGTCTTGCAGGTGTCCGTTTTCATGCATGGCATACTAGCTCATTATGTAATACTCACCCGAAATCGAAGCCCTCGCTGCGGTGCCCGTACACAGCACCGGCCGGTGACATCACTCCTGGTGTTACTTCCAGGTATCGCGGCTCCGGCGCGCTGTGATTGGCCGGAGCTGCAATGACGTCACTTCCGCGCATGCACGCGGTAACAGCACACTCACTGAAGCAACCGCACATACGTGCCATTGCTTCAGTTTGTGTCAGTGCGCATGTGCTGATGATGTCGGCAAATGCAAATACAGGGTATATCTCCTAAATCGTGCAAGTTTAGGGGATATCCAGGGTAGCTACAGGTAAGCCTTATTATAGGCTTACCTGTAGCACAAAGTGGTCTGTAAGGGTTTACAACCACTTTAAAGCAGGGCTCCAGGCTCATCATAAAAAACGATGTTGGCACCCCAGCTGTTTTTTTCCGTCGGATCTCGGATGATGCTGCCGCCGCCATTGCTTGTAAGGGAAACCGGCAGTGAAGCCTTGGGGTATCATAGCCGGTTCCCTACTGCGCTGTGCAAAGCACATTGCGCTTTGTGAATGGTGGTAGGGTAAGGAGGAGGGGGGCCCAAACTTCTGGGCGATCTTGCCGCGTCGAGATCACCCGGAAGTGGAAGCGGGTACCTGTCAAAACCATGTACCCGCCCCCCCCCCCAAAAGGTGCCAAATGTGGAGGCAGATAAGAGGAGCTTCCACTTTTGGGTCAAGCTCTGCTTTAAGATCCACTCAATTTGCAGACTATGTCCCCCGGTCAGTGTGAATACAGTATTTTTGTACGTTCACGTGGTATTGATTATAAATATACAGACTGGATGCGCCATTTTCGCTATACGATTGTAAACACGCAGCAACTAAGGGGTGTGTGAGCTTCCACGGCTCTCTGCATCATAATGGCCTATAAATTTGATTGAATTTGTGCGTTCATTAATGGTCGTTCATCAACAGCAATTTAAAGTTGGAAGAAACTCCCACACGCGTTGCTGGCATTTCACCCACTTCGCGGCACAAAGCGGCGTGCTATAAATTGATGCACTGTACATTGGTGGATTTAATGAGTCGCACACCTGCTACTTCCACTTGTGTTGTAAATTTACCATTCTGTCTCAGTAAATCATCCTCCGGGGACCTCGCCAGCTGTAGAGAACAGATAGGCCGCGCAAAACTTTCGAAGTAATTAAATATATTCTCGCTAATAACGTTGAGAAAAAAATTCAACGGACGCATATGCCATGACTAATTACTTTTAAAGAGGAAGTATTGTGATGAAGATTGAAAATGTGCTTTTTTTTTCTTTTTACATAGTTTATATATTAAGAGCCAATTCTCGTAAACAAATTTTTTATGAAAAACTTTAATGAACTGATTGCTTTTGATATGTCAGGTGGCAGAGTCTGCGTGCGAGACTTTCCTAGGTCAGCCCTGTTGTGGCATAGAGCCTTCGTAAGCCGGGAAATATTTCAGGGACTTGGACTTGGCATAGAGCACTTCCGGTGATTTTAAGGTAAGTGTCAAGTTTTAGGCTACTGCTGCTTCCTGATGCCGATGTTTTACTTTTTTTTTTGTTCTTTTAACCCCCTTGGCACCGGCTGCACGGGGCCTTTCGGCAGGTGGGCCTTGGCACCGAGTGGCCGCACATTTTCGTGAATTGTGGTGATCCGGCACAGTTACTAGCGGCTAATGGAAAGCTTGCGAGCTTTCCGGTCATGTGACCGCTATGACAGCCAGTCATGATGGTCACCCTGCCTCCTGGCATCTGAAACCGCGGGAGGCACCAGCGCATAGGGGTTAAATTGCAGAATGGCAATTCTACATTGCAGGATTGTGCCGCTACTTCAAGCCAAGTGCTTAGCTCGCAGTTGCGGTGCGGTCCCATTGATATCAATGGGCGAGTTTGGCAGGCAGTGGCACAGCCAAAGTTAAAAATGCTGCGGCCGCAAAGGAGCGTGTCAGCGACATGTGTACAGCCCTGCCAGGCTAATGTTACCCTGTTTCCCCGAAAATAAAACCTAGCGTTATTGTCGGTGATGGCTGCAATATAAGCCCTACCCCCCAAATAAGCCCTAGTTAAAGTCCTTGTAGGTCTTATTTTCAGGGTAGGGCTTATTTTCGGGGAAACAGGGTAGGGCTTATATTGCAGCCATCACCGACAATAACGCTAAGTCTTATTTTCGGGGAAACAGGGTAGGATTCCAGTGGGTGTCAAAACCGTGGCTCAGCCACCAGGCCCACTTAAAGTGGTTCTAAAGGCTCAAGGTTTTTCACCTTTATGCATTCTGTGCATGAAGGGAAAAAAAAAAAAACCTTCTGTGTGCAGCGGCCCCCCTAATTTGCACCTGAACCTCATCGCAATCCAACAATGTGCACAAGAGCCGAGGCTCTCCGAGGACTCTCCCACCTCATTGGCTGAGACAGCAGTGGGAACTATTGGCTGTCGATCACAGCCAGTGAGCCAATGAGAAGAAAGAGCGGGCAGGGCTGAGCCACGGCTCTGTGTCTGAATGGACATGCAAAGCAACGGCTCGGGAGCAAGCCTGATTGGGTGCCCCCACAGCAAGCGGTTTGCTCTTGGCAGGAGGGAGAGGCCTGGAGCATCATCGGGAGACCCAAGAAGAGGAGGATCGGGGTTGCCCTCTGCAAAACCACTGCACAGAGGAGGGAAGTGTAACAGGTTTGTTATTTGAAGAAAAAAAAACAAAAAAACTTGCCTTTAATATCTGTTTAAAATGTGGATATTTTGGATCACGTGTGGAATCGCCACGCTTCTGTCCACAGTTCCAAATCGCACCGCAATGCTGGCAAAACAGCATGCGTGTTCAGGTGCCTTTCATTTTCAACGGCACCTAAATGCATACTTGCCATGATAAATCGCACTGCAATCGCGGCAGAACTACATCACGTGAAGCTTGTCACCTAACAAGGGGCATAAACATCTTTCGGGCAACAAGCTTTGCGGGTTGTAGTTTGCCGCGCTATTTATCACAGATAATCATGGCAAAACTGCATTGTGTTTAGGTTCCATTGCCACCCGAACATGCGTTTTGCAATTGCAGTCCGATTTAGTGTAATTCACGGGCAGGATTACTGCATCGTGGGCACAATTTCAGTGATTCTGCCCAAGATCCCAAAACGCCAAATGTGAATGGAGCCTGAAAGAGCTCGAAAAAACCTAGAAAAGATTGGACATGTCATAGTTTAAAAAAAACATGCTGCACTGAATCACTGAGCTGGGAAGAAAATACTATCTTTATTATGAGGAACCCTGAATTATGCGTTTTTGGGTGTAGGGAGCTGAAGTTACACTCTGCAGAGCTCAGGGAGAGGGACAAGACACACACACACACACACACACACACACACACACACACACACACACTTCCCTTCCCTCAGCAAGAGCACTGAGGCCGTCAATCACAGGCTGTGTGCTGGAGCTCCCTCCCCTGTCACCGTATTTGCCTCCAGATAAAACTTGTTAGAAGCGATTCATGGTTATACCGGAGGAATGAAGCAGCAGACAGAAATGACACTTAGTGCTCTGGATTGAGACAAGTACACACTATAGAGGGATATGCTTTGTTCATATTTCATGTCTGAGGTTTACAACCACTTTAAAGTATATGTAAACCCTACAAAGAACTTCATTTACTCCCTTTTGGTCTGTTAAATATACCATTAGCTGCAGTTTGTTGTATCTGTTGATGTGGGTCAAATTCAGAGCAGTCCTGTGTCCCCTTACATCCTTCCTGTGTTATCTCAAGAAGTCCTTCTAGATCAGTAGGAGGCAACCTGGGGCCCTCCAGCTGTTGTGGAACTGCATTTCCCATGAGGCATTGCAAGGCTGGCAGTTACAATTACTCCCAGAGGCATGATGGGACTTGTAGTTCTGCAACAGCTGGAGGGCCCCAGGTTGCCTACCCCTGTTCTAGCTCTCATCTTGGACTACAGAATGATTAGCCTTATGTATTAGCAATCTGAGAGTGGGAGTGGTTGACTAATTTAGCAAAAGACACTGGGGCAGATTTACTAAAACTGGTGAGTGCAAAATCTGGTGCAGCTCTGCATAGAAACCAATCAGCTTCCAGGTTTTACTGTCAAAGCTTAATTGAACAAGCTGAAGTTAGAAGCCGATTGGCTGCCATGCAGAGCTGCACCAGATTATGTGTGCTCCAGTTTTAGTAAATCTCCCCCACTAAGGTTGAAAGGGAGAGGTTTACTAAAAAATTTACCTTCAATTATGTAGTGCAAGGGCCTGCCTGACTGCATACAAAGTGGAAGTGTTTAGGTTTGACCTCCTATTATCTGGCTTTGGCAAATCTAATGGGAAATTGTATAATGTGTAGCCAGCTTTGCACTGGAGCAGACAGAACATGGAGCAGCTGTCTGGCCCCTCCTCCGCCCCGTGTGTAGCAGCCCCCCTAATACTTACCTGAGCCCCATCTCTATCTAGCAATGTGCACCAGTGCCTCGGCGTTCCGGGACTCTCTCTCCCGATTAGCTGAGACACAGCAGCGGCGCCATCGGCTCCCGCAGCTTTCAAAGTCAGCTAGCCAATAAGGAGAGAGAGGGGGCGTGGCTGAACTGCAGCTCTGTGTCTGAATGGACACACAGAGCTACTGCTCAGCTCTGGTGCCCCCATAGCAAGCTGCTTGCTGTGGGGGCACCCAACAGGAGGGAGGGGCCAGGAGAGCCGAAGAGGTCCTAAGAAGAGGAGGATCCAGGCTGCTCTCTGCAAAACCATTTCACAGAGCAGGTTAGTATAAAATGTTTATTATTTTTAAAGAAAAAAAGGACGAGACTTAAGTATCACTTTAAGTGTTATAGAACAGTGGATCTCAACCTCAGTCCTCAAATACCCCCAACAGGCCAGGTTTTGCTTTAAATTAGAGTCAGAGTGGTATTTTGGACATGTATGGTAAGTATGCAGCGCTTTAAATCCCAAAAGGACAATCCAGGAACAAAAGTTCAATAGTAGTTCAATCTGCGATAGACAGGGAATAGGGAGACCCATCACCAGCACCCGACAATACAGCTGCTTACCCCATGTGGTGGACCCTCATCACAAAGGTCACATCAGCTTATGTAAAGTAAGCTCAGGTAAGGAGGAAGCCCATGAATCTTCATACACTTAGTGGCAGCAGACCGGATAGCGGATGCAGCGAACCTGGATGTGACTCTCCTTGTTCAAAAATTACCCTCCAGCGGTAATCAAATATATGTCATCCCATGCAGACAAAAGGAGATAAACCTCATTTCGCAGTACATCATAACAGTATTTATTCAGATACAAACGACTGAAATTGCACTGACATTGCTGACAAACAAAAGCAAGCTCTGTTTGTATGTATACAGCCTCTCCCCACCAAAAAGATGGCCGCCGTGTCCCAGCATGCAGTAGCGCAAGGTTGCCAACTCCTCCCTACGTCGCTTCATGAGAGAATCACCCCTGATGATGTGATTCTCTCATGAAACGACGTAGGGAGGAGTCGGCAACAGGACACTACTGCATGCTGGGACACGGCGGCCATCTTTCTGGTGGGGAGAGGCTGTGTACATACAAACAGAGCTTGCTTTTGTTTGTCAGAAATGTGAGTGCAAATACAAATCATTTGTATCTTAATAAATACTGTTATGACGTACTGCGAAATGAGGTTTATCTCCTTTTGTCTGCATGGAATGACATATTTGATGATTACCGCTGGAGAGTAATTTTTGAACAAGGAGAGTCACATCCAGGTTCGCTGCATCCACTATCCGGTCTACTGCCACTAAGTGTATGAAGATTCATAGGCTTCCTTCTTACCTGAGTTTACTTTACATTTTTATTTATTTATTTCAGGTACTTATATAGTGCCGTCAATTTACGCAGCGCTTTACATATACATTGTACATTCACATCAGTCCCTACCCTCAAGGAGCTTACAATCTAAGGTCCCTAACTCACATTCATACATACTAGGGACAATTTGGACAGGATCCAATTAACCTACCAGCATGTCTTTGCAGTGTGGAAGGAAACCGGAGTACCCGGAGGAAACCCACGCAGGCACAGGGAGAACATGCAAACTCCAGGCAGGTAGTGTCGTGGTCGGGATTCGAACCAGCGACCCTTCCTACTGCTAGGCGAGAGTGCTACCACCACACCACTGTGCCGCCCATAAGCTGATGTGACCTTTGTGATGAGGGTCCACCACATGGGGTAAGCGGCTGTATTGTCGGGTGCTGGTGATGGGTCTCCCTATTCCCTGTCTATCGCAGATTGAACTACTATTGAACTTTTGTTCCTGGATTGTCCTTTTGGCATTTAAAGCGCTGCACACTTACCACATATATCTTGTTATTGACTTCCTTCAATACTGTGCTAGCTGCTGATATCTTATTGAAACCAACCGATATTAAAGATCTATAGCGCAACAAATTCTTCTTTTTTTTTTTAATGGTATTTTGGACAACAATTTTATCTAAGAGAAATTCCCAAAACCTGGCCAGTGGGGGGTACTTGAGGACCGAGGTGGAGAACCACTGCTGTAGAACTCAACAAATGAAATAAATGATACATGGCATACTGTGGTTGTATTAAAAACGCCAATAAACAATTTTTATTATGTGCTTTTTATAAGTTGTGATGGGACAACATGTACATGACATCACATCACCCCAAGCAAGGTGATCTGGAACCACTAAAAATTCCCACCTCCCCCTTTTTTAACCTTCTGAACTCCCAACCCACGTGGCATGTCGATCATTTACAATGTCTGGACCATCTGGTCATGACGTGTCTGCTTGAGTGCCCTGTTACCGCAATGTATATATTAATTTCCTCCCATAGCATCTCTGGTGGAGCCTGAGTCAGTCGTAGGTTCATGGGACCTACTTGAAGGCACGGCAGGAGGTCTACGTATATGCTTTTAATGTCACCAAGTCCCTGCTGAGTGCCATGGCACTGCACTCTGGGTGAAATTTAGAACGGAAATGGAGTAGGGAATTAATTATGAATGTGTGATCTTTGCTTTTGTGGATAGTATTAAAACATGTAAAAATCGGTTACCTGTTCTTATACGTATATATAATTTAAATAGGTGTGTTTGTATGTGTATTGTGTCTGAATATAAAATTCCCCAAAACACTGCGGCCCGCTCCATACTCATTAACGTCTCTGTACAAAAGGAGCTTCTGTAGAAGTTACGGACTGGAATCTTCTCCAAGTTCTGGAACTCTGACATCTGCATCTGATGGATGTCCCTTATCCCTTCAACTTCTCTTGCAGACCAACTTCTCTTGCAAGTCCAAACACTAAAAGTGATGGGTTGTTCCATCTTTGGTGAACAACATGTCCTTGTTTCGCACTGTCCCACCAGTTCCCTTTTTTTTTGCTAACATGAGGTTCAAACTTCAGCAACTTATCACAAGCAAACCACACGGTCAGACCAAACACAAGTTGAACAGGACAACTTCCTCGGCAGGATACGGGTACCTCAGTCTGATAGTGTGTGTCCTTTTTTGTAGTTTTTAAGGTTTCTTTTTTGTTTTTGGGATTAGGGGGGACGGCTGGTCACGTCTGCTCCCGCTTTTCTCGGTCACACTGCTCCGTTCTCTTGCCGTGGCTTGTGGACGGCAGACTGGGAAGCACTGAGGGATGGTGCCAAGGTGCAGAGGAATCCGGAGAGGAGGGTGAGTCCCAGCCCACCCCAGGCACAGAACATGGACCAGCCATACCCGTGGCTGATGTCTTCGGGTAAACCGTATACGGAGCGTGGGTATCGTGACAGCTCGAAATTGATGCCAGCTACACAGGTGCAGAGGGAGATAATGCAGCAAGTTCCTGAAAAGAGAATATAGAAAGGCATGAAACCTTTTTTTTCTTTAAAATAGAAATCTAATGCACAGTGATTTTTATGTAAACTGAATTTTGATTGGTTGCTATGGTAACTGTACGTAGCACATTATTACATCCCTTAGCACTGCCATATGTTTAAAAGGCTTTAAAGATGAAATCTTGGCACAAGCAAAACACGCTGCCTGCAATAATGGTTTCCCTGCATGTATGGAAGAGACTGCATTACTTACCTGAGCTATGTGCCGAGATATCGCACTACCTTTGTTTACCGTATATACCCCATACATGCTAAATAGCGTGCATGGATAAATCTCCCCATGTCAGCTACTGTATATGGATAGTCGGCACCTCTGGCAGCCAAAATACCCAAACAGTGTATGCAGCTGATTGGCAGCAGTCATTGTTCCTGCAACTTTTTTTTTTTTTCTAGCAGACTTCTTTAAATTCTCAAAGATTAACCACTTGACCTCTGGAAGATTTACCCCTCTTCATGACCAGGCAATTTTTTTGCGATATGGCACTGCGTTCTTTTACCTGACAATTTCGCGGTTGTGCAACGCTGTACCAAAATCAAATTTATGTCCTATTTTTTTCTTGATGTGTAGGGAAAATCTTCACATTAAAGCTGTTGGAGTTGGCTTGATGCACCAGGCTTGGCCCCAGTAGACTTTATTATATATTTGAGGACACTGCCTTTGGGGGGGGGGGGGGGGGGACAGCAGAGGACACTGCATGGGGGGGGACAGCAGAGGTCACTGCATTTGGGGGGAGCAGCAGAGGACACTGCATTTGGGGGGAGGAGCAGCAGAGGACACTGCATTTGGGGGGAGGAGCAGCAGAGGACACTGCATTTGGGGGGAGGAGCAGCAGAGGACACTGCATTTGGGGGGAGGAGCAGCAGAGGACACTGCATTTGGGGGGGAGCAGCAGCGGACACTGCATTGGGGGGGGGAGCAGCAGAGGATACTGCATTGGGGGGGGGAGCAGCAGAGGACACTGCATTGGGGGGGGGAGCAGCAGAGGACACTGCATTGGGGGGGGGAGCAGCAGAGGACACTGCATTGGGGGGGGGAGCAGCAGAGGACACTGCATTGGGGGGGGGAGCAGCAGAGGACACTGCATTGGGGGGGGGGAGCAGCAGAGGACACTGCATTGGGGGGGGGAGCAGCAGAGGACACTGCATTGGGGGGGGAGCAGCAGAGGACACTGCATTGGGGGGGAGCAGCAGAGGACACTGCATTGGGGGGGGGAGCAGCAGAGGACACTGCATTGGGGGGGGAGCAGCAGAGGACACTGCATTGGGGGGGGAGCAGCAGAGGACACCGCATTGGGGGGGGAGCAGCAGAGGACACCGCATTGGGGGGGGGAGCAGCAGAGGACACCGCATTGGGGGGGGGAGCAGCAGAGGACACCGCATTGGGGGGGGAGCAGCAGAGGACACCGCATTGGGGGGGAGCAGCAGAGGACACCGCATTGGGGGGGAGCAGCAGAGGACACCGCATTGGGGGGGAGCAGCAGAGGACACCGCATTGGGGGGGAGCAGCAGAGGACATCGCATTGGGGGGGAGCAGCAGAGGACACCGCATTGGGGGGGAGCAGCAGAGGACACCGCATTGGGGGGGAGCAGCAGAGGACACCGCATGGGGGGGGAGCAGCAGAGGACATCGCATTGGGGGGGGAGCAGCAGAGGACATCGCATTGGGGGGAGCAGCAGAGGACACCGCATTGGGGGGGAGCAGCAGAGGACACCGCATTGGGGGGGAGCAGCAGAGGACACTCCATTGGGGGGGGGCAGCAGAGGACACTCCATTGGGGGGGGGGCAGCAGAGGACACTCCATTGGGGGGGGGCAGCAGAGGACACTCCATTGGGGGGGAGCAGCAGAGGACACCACACTGGGAGGGGGGGCAGCAGAGGACACAGCGTTGGGAAGGGTGGGCAGCAGAGGACACTGCGTTGGGAGGGTTTAAAAAAGAACAAAAAAAAACAAAAAAAAAAAAAAGGGCTGCCCAGTCTATAATGCTTGTGCCTATTTTTTGCGTGAATAGGGACGAGAAGAAAGAATGTGATTCTGTGTGTTGAGTGTAGTCAGGCTTGGCTAAAAAAAAAAAAAATTTAATAGGGGCTAAGACGGATGGTGTGTTACTGGCCAAAGCAGCAGGTAAAAATAAAGAGAAAAAAAAATAAATAAAAAAAACGAATGCAGCCTACCACATTGGATTCGCTTTAAGGCTAGAGCTATACGGGAGGTTTTTAGTAGCTCAAAGAGGAACTGCAGTCTGCTCACATAATTTGTAATAAAAACATCTTTGCCATTCTGAAGCTTCCCTCCAACCACTTTGCATATTATTTTATATACTGTGATTCTGTACTTGCCAAATATGCTGCAGAAATCTGTGGGCAGCTGAAGCTGCTGCCTGTTAACTTCCTGGATTTACACAGACACACTTCCAGCTCTGCAGCTCTCATTGGCCCTCTTATGACTCACCCCCCCTCCCTTCCTGGCAAACGCTCACAAGAGTGAGAGAGAGAGCTGTGCATGATGTCATAAGCCTAGGCTTTTTTCCAGACAAGAAAGCGGAAGTGGGCTGTATAAGGTATTTACTGGCAGAAAAAAAAAATGTTTTACTATCCAAAGTTAACAACAAGGGCAGAAGATTTAATGGATGGAAAGATGAAAAAAATGACTGAAGGTCCGCTTTAATTACGCCATTAAAATCGCTAGTAATAGATCGCTACACAGCTGGAAGAAATGGGCCTCTATAGAATAAGCTACAGAAGCATGTAATAACATTGAGTAGCGATCAATCAAACACAATTGGAGCATTGTGCAATCACAGAAGAGTCATCGCTGCTGCATAATACTTTTGTAGTTTACACTTTAGGGAGCCATTTGTTCGATCTGTGAAGCTACTGTTCGTTACTCTTACAAATGATTGGTTAGTGATTTTGTAAGCAATTTTGGAGGTACCAAAACTTCTATTTTGCTTGGGCCTAACAGTCCATTGTTTTTGCAGGGACCACTTTTCGCATTCCCTTCCACTCTGCTAGTCTAGTCTACACACACCTACACACCCTTTAAAGCTAAAGTTTAAGCGGCTGTAAAGGAAAGAAAAATGTTTTGCCTTAATCCATTCTCTGTATAGATCCCGGTTTTAGTTTTTTTTCCCTTCTCCCCACTCCTACAAATTTGGCTGAGAGAAGACCAGCTGCTGTCAAAATCATGTGAGGAGGGGGTGGGGCTGAGCTGCACTGTGTGAGTCTATGGCTGCACATAGCAGGCAAGTATAACATGTTTTTAGTAAAAAACAAACAAAAATAAAAAACAACCACGTTTACGGGGGGGGGGCTGTCCCCGTTCGATCATCTTCAGTGCAGCTGAGCCCAAAGCACCGGAAGTTCAGCAGCAGGAAGGGGACAGGGCAGATCGACACTGAAGATTTCTACAGACTCCAGCAGTCTGCACATCATGGGACAAGAAAAGCCAAAGTAGCACCAATATTTAAAAAGGGCCCAAAATACATCCCTGAGAATAACAGACCAGTTAGCCTAACATCAATAGTATGCAAGCTCTTGGAGGGGATAAGGGACTATATACAAAGATTTTAGTAATGAGAACGGTATCATTACCCGTAATCAGCATGGATTCATGAAGAATCGTTCTTGCCAAACCAATCTATTAACCTTCTATGAGGAGGTGAGTTGCCATCTAGATAAAGGAAGGCCCGTAGACGTGGTGTATCTGGATTTTGCAAAAGCATTTGACACAGTTCCCCTTAAACGACCAGAATATGATAAGTAATGTACCTCTGTCTTCCAGGCATCTCCAGCAAAGGTCAGTAGTATCAGGATAGTATTGGTGCAAGAGGTGGGGAGTGAAATACCATCTTGTCAATAGTTTGTAATGAGATTCTTGTATTTTTGTACAAACTGAGGTCTTCAGAGCAAATCTATATATATTCTGAATTTGAGCCGGTGTAAATTTCCGTTGTAGGTCCTGTTCCCATTTATCCAAGAACGGCAGATATGGTAGGGTTGCCAGGCAGTTCAGCATAGAGTATGTTTTGGATAGAAACTGTGTTATATTGCCTTCGTCAGAGCAATATTCTTCAAACGTCCTCAAGGGGCGGGCGAAATTATGGGGATTAGGTATAGTATCCAAAAAATGTCGTAGCTGGAGTGCTGACCAAAAGGTCAATTTAAAAAGGGACCCTCCTCAGACATTAGTTCCTTGATGGAGGGCCATCTGCCATTCATTAGAAAGTGGGATGCTTGGGTTATGCCGGACCGGCGTAATTTGCCGAACGTATGGGGGCAGAGGCCAGGAGAAAATTGTGGGTACCCTAGAATGGGAAATAACGGAGAGTCCAAAGATGAAAGGGAATGTTGTTTAATAGCTACCAAACCTATACGAAGCGTCGTCCCTATTAGGGGGTGGCTTTTCAATAGTGGTTGGAGATGGTCATAGCACCACAGGGCCCTTGGGAGTGGAATACATGTTTGGGCCTGTTCTATCAGAGCCCATAGTTTAGATCGGCCATGATGGCACCAATCTACAATTCTACCTACGTGGATTGCCTGATAATATGCTCAGATATCCGGGAAAGATAGCCCACCATGTTGCTTAGGTAGAGTCATTAAATGAAAAGAAAGTCGTGACTTCTTATACGCCCACACAAACTTGATAAAAAGTGCGTTAACTTGTTTAAAGTAAAATATAGGGATCCAAATTGGTAAGGCTTGGAGTAAATACAGAAATTTAGGTAGAATACTCATTTTTAATAATACGGTAATTCTGCCAAACCACCAGTGCAGGCCCCTATTCCAGGTCTCTAAAAGCGTGCGGGTTTTGGACAACAGTGATGGAAAAATAAGTTCAAATATGCGTGACGTCTCCGTCGGGATATAGGTGCCTAGATATTGCAAAGCTGTCGCTGTCCATTTGAATTTGAAACTAGACTTAAATGTAGACAGCACGGGAAGAGGTATCCCTAGCCCCATAGCTTCTGATTTATAAAAATTAATTTCCAGGTTGGAAAGAAATCCATAGATCTCGAACTCACGTAATAGATTAGGGAGCGAAATAGTGGGATTTGTCAATGAAAAGAGCATGTCATCCGCATAGGCCGAAATTTTGTACTGATCACCTCCGATAGTTATGCCCTGAATGTCCAGGTTCAGACGAATTCTATTTAGAAATGGTTCTAAGGACAGGACAAATAGCAAGGGGGAAAGCGGACATCCCTGTCTGGTGCCATTTAGTATAGAAAAGGGATCAGAAAGGACCCCATTTACTTTAACCTGAGCGGAAGGTTGTGAGTAAATTGTAGTAATCCATTGAATAATGGTATCTCCTAGGCCCAGATGTCGAAGAACCGTGAACATATATTGCCAGTTTACCCGATCGAACGCTTTCTCAGCGTCCGTACTAAGAAATACGCATGGTGTGAAGGAGGTTCTAGCTACATGTAGCAAATTTAGGAATTTGGTGGTATTATCCCTTGCTTCCCTAGTAGGGACAAAGCCTACTTGATCTAGATGCACCAAGTCTGGTAGGTGAGTTGCTAGACGAGTCGCCAAAATTTTAGTGAACAGTTTAAGATCAGCGTTTAGAAGAGAGATTGGCCTATAACTGACACATAGGGTCGGGTCCTTGCCTTCCTTCGGGATAACGGATATATATGCTTTTAACGTGACTCTAGGAAGGGCCTCGTCTTTGCCCAAGTCATTAAACAGATCTACCATAAAGGGTCCTAGTGTAGGAAGCAGGGTTCTATAGTGTTGCAGGGTGAGGCCGTCCGGGCCGGGGGCCTTTCCCGGTTTTGTAGAGTTTACTGCTATTGTCAGTTGATCTAAACTTATCAGTTTGTCTAGTTCCACTTTGATTTCAGGTGTAATAGTGGGCATCTGAGCTGCTTGCACATATTCATCCATCAGTGATTGGGAGTTTGTAGCAGGTGGTATGTTATAGAGGGATGCGTAAAAATCTCAAAAAGCCTCCGAAATCTCCAATGGCAAAGCTATTTTCTGGGCTTTTAAGGGCATAATATGTGGTATGTATGGCCTCTTTCACACGAGGCATCCGTATGTCCGTTTTTCATCCTTCCGTTTTCGGATGAAAAACGGACATACATGTATCCCTATGGAGCGGCGGATGTCAGCGGTGACATGTCCGCTGACATCCGCCCCGCTCCGATCCGAAAAGTGTAACGGAGGAAAAACCTACTTTTTCCTCCGTTTTCGGATCGGATCGGATGACGACGGACACTACGGACCGTCATCATCCGATCCCCCCATAGGGGAGAGCGGCGCTCTGACAGGTCCGTCGCTGCACAGCGTGCAGCGATGCACCTGTCATCTTCCTGCTCAGCGGGGATCGGCGGAGCTATCCCCGCTGAGCAAGCGGATGTTCACGGGGCGGATCATGACTGATCTGCCCCGTGTGAAAGAGGCCTATGATTGGAGTTTTTGTTCCTTAATTGACCTAGCTAATATTTTCCCACACTTATCCCCGTATGCATAACTGGTTTTCCTGCTTTTCTGCAATGCAGCCTTGGCTCTATATTGTAGAAGGTCATTGATTTGTGCTCGAATTTCAGCTAGGTTTTTTACCTTAACGTATAGGATGCATTAAGGTTAAAAAAACCTGAGGGTTTACAACCCCTTTAACTAAGCTTCACCTTTAATTACTTACATGAGAAAGACTTACACTCCCTTAGCAGTAGTACAAAGGGTGCAATCCTAAAGCCAATCTATATGAACATCCTATTCACCACATCCTACATGTATTATAGAAGTTGTAATAGGTGTATGATAGTGTAAGCGGTGATGAAGGAGTCAGTCTGTACAATACTCCGGCTAATGAAGAAGGGAATTATGGAAAATCTTTTAAAAATTGAGTGGCAGTTAGATTTCTATATTCTCAATGAGTTCATCCTTAACACCCCTTCGACTAATTCATGTTAGTTAAACTGTCTGCCCAGACCTGAGCTTTAAAGTGTATCCAAAGTCAAAACACTTTTTTCTTAGTTTTGCATAAGTGGTGAAGGGTTAGACCTCCCATTCTCAATCAGGCTTCTGTGGAGCAGTAGGGTTCCTCCAGAGTTTGCTAGGGGTTCCCTGAGCTGTGGCCGACTGACCTCCCATTAAAGGGTGTCTGTATAGTTCTGGGGCCAATGCCAATTGGCAGTGCCATGACACCAGTGATCTATTTAGCTGTCGTAGGGGTGGCATTTAGGCCTGAAGTACACTGGGTGTTTAGCTCCTGTACCTGCGTTCTGGGCATTTGTCTCAAGTCCTGGACACCTATGGCCCGAAAACATTAGTACCACTTAATACAGCATCCAGCTGCTGCATTAAAATTCCATAGAATTTTATAGGCTGCTGTGCCTAAGGCCCAAAATATATGGGATCTCAGACAAGGGTTGTTGATGGTACTGACTTGCACTGTGTTGGGTGGACTCCATCTCTTCTCCCCCTAAGTGCTTGTTCACACTTGACTAAATTTCTAATGCTTAACAAATGTTCCTTTAGTATGGGCATTAGACTGGCATTTTAAAGCCTTAATGAAGAGTTAAAAATGCTCCCCAAACGCTCTATGTGCAGTTTTGAAGCGTTTGATGAGCATTAAAGTGGTTGTAAACCTTTTACAACCACTTTTCACTACAGGTAAGCCTATAATAAGGCTTACCTGTAGCTACCGTGGATATCTCTTAAACCTGCACGGTTTAGGAGATATCCCCTGTATCAAAATGTGTCGACGTCATCGGCACATGCGCACTGAGCAACGGCTCGTTCGTGCCGTTGCTTCAGCTGACGTGACATTACCGGCGGCTCCCACGGGCATGTGCGGAAGTGACGCCATCGCAGCTCCAGCCAATCACAGCGCCGGAGCCCCCGATACCCGTAAATAACTCAGAGAGTCATGTCGCCGAATAGAACAGTGCTCCGGGACCGCTGCGGGGGCTTTGATTTATGATATGTCATAATGAGCTAGTATGCTAAGCATACTAGCTCATTATGCCTTTGTCTTGCAGGTTTTTTATTTTGTGTGGGTTTACAACCACTTTAAGGCACGTTAAAACCACTCCTCAAATGCCTCTTCCATTACAGGAAATAAACTAATCGTAACGCCCCGCAACTGCCTGCCAGAGCATTTGCAAAGAGTTACCATAGACTTGTAAATCAAAAGAAAAAGAAGCGCCTCTAAGTGCAGACTGTATGAGGGGTTTATTGGACATCACAACAACAAGGGGCAATAGAGCAGGATAAAAAAAAGGGTCGTCATGCAGGGAATCCGGGATGTCAGTGCTGGATGTCCATGGAAGGACCACCAGGGTCCACTGCCGCGCGTGGAGGCCGGGTGGAAGTATTCCGGGGGAAACTGATCAGCCCTCATGGTGCCGGAACGCAGTGCGGTCCGCAGCGCTTAGGAGTGACGTCACCGGAGCAGGGACTTGAGAGGGAGGCGTTGAAAGGCTTCATAAACACCTCCTGACTCAACATGAGGCTTCAAATTTGAAGCAATGCTTCATGTTTTGAGAGTGTGAACAGTTCTGTGTTCTGCTACATAATTACATAGTAGGGGAGGTCGAAAAAAGACACAAGTCCATCAAGTCCAACCTATGTGTGTGATTATATGTCAGTATTACATTGTATATCCCTGTATGTTGCGGTCGTTAATGTGCTTATATAATAGTTTCTTGAAACTATCGATGCCCCCCGCTGAAACCACTGCCTGTGGAAGGGAATTCCACATCCTTGCTGCTCTTACAGTAAAGAACCCTCTACGTAGTTTAAGATTAAACCTCTTTTCTTCTAATTTTAATGAGTGGCCACGAGTCTTTTTAAACTCCCTTCTGCGAAAAAGTTTTATCCTGTTTATTGTATCATTTGCATAGGCGTTTGAGAGGCATTTTTAACCACTTAAAGTGGATGTAAACCCGAAAAAAAAAAAAAAAAAAAAAATCATATCATACTGTAGAGTATAAGATTTCCTATCATTTGGGCCCAGTCTTGCCACAAAGAGTTAATCCAGCTCAGAGCAATCCTCTTTTATTGTTCAGTGAGAAAAAATCTTGACAAAGTGAGAAAAACGTTGTCAAATCCTCCCCCTTGCTGTGAGTGACAGGTGATTTACATATCTGGTGCACTAGCCTAAGACATGCATTATTTTTTAATTCCCACCCCCCACTCCTTTCTTCAGCAGCTCTGCAAGGATTGGCTGTTCCACACCGCAGCATGATTTGGCATGCTGAAGTCATGTGGTTACTTTCCTGTCTTTTTACTGGATGTTAGAGATCATAGCATAAGTTCAGTGTAAGAAATACACAGGAGAAAATGCATATTGACAAGGGGAGTGTAGAGGTGGGCGGGGAGTGTAGAGGTGGGCGGGGAGTCTACTGACATCACGACTCCACCCACCGAGCTCCAGACAACAGACCCGCCCACAGAATCTGCAGTTTTTTGGGTCTCATAACAGACAGAGGGGAGACATTTGACAGATAAAGGTACATGCAGGAGGCATGTATATCCTTATAGATAACCCCGATGGCAGTAGTTTAGAAAGGATGACATTGGGTTTACATCCACTTTAAGGACCGCCCCACATACATATACTGTGGCATATTATAAAATCATGATACCCGATTTCTTCCATCAAGCTCTGGGGCGCGCGCCGCCGGAGCAGCGCTCCCGCTGTTATTGGACACATAATCTGATTGTGTATACCTGGCTTTAGAAAGCACTACCCAGGGAACACCTTTAACCCTTTGATTGCCCCTGATGTTACCCCCTTCCCTGCCAGTGTCATTTATACATGGATCAGTGATTTTGTTTTTTCTTTCTTAGCACTGAGCACTGTGTCACTTGTCCCCAAAAAGTGTCACTTAGTGTCAGATTTGTCCGCCGCAATGTAGTCGTCTCGCTGATCGCCATTACTAGTAAAAACAATAATAAAAAATAAAAAGTCCAAAGATCTATCTCATAGTTTGTAGACGCTATACCTTTTGCGCAAACCAATCAATATACGCTTTTTGGGAATTTTTTACCAAAAATATGCTGCAGAATACAAACTGGCCTAAACTGATGAAGAAGAGATTAAACATTTTTTTATTGGATCTGTTTTTTAGTAGAAAGTAAAAAATATAGTTTTTTTTTTTTTTTTTTAATTGTCAGTTAACCCCCCTGGTGGTATTCCTGAGTCTGGCTCGGGGTGGAATTTCAGAACCAAAAGCGGTAACTCCGAGCCAGACTCGGGATTGCATGGCAGGATCCAAGAGCTTACTTACCTTGTCCCCTGGATCCTGCGATGTCTCCCCCGCAGTGTGAGCAGCTTGTCCTCCGCTCCATTCATCACGGAGCCAAGCTCCGTTCCCTGCGAGCGTTGCGACGCACGGGGACGGAGAACGGCGCCAAATTCAAAAAGCGAAACACACACAATACACATACAGTACACTGTAATCTCACAGATTACATTATTGTATGAAATTATTTCTTATCCCTTTTGTCCCTAGTGGTCTGCCCAGTGTCCTGCATGCAGTTTTATATTATATATACTGTTCTTTCTGCCTGGAAACTGGAGATTGTCCATAGCAACCAAAACAGTCCCTTTACATCAAAAGGGGTTTTAGAGCAGCTAGAAAACAGCGATAATAAATTAGAATCACTCACAGAATTGAGCGATTTGTGGGGAGATCCGTCATCAAACACTGAAAAGTAATGACAGCGACAATTCTGCAACTGAGCAAATTTCAGTGTTTTTGATTTGATTACATTATTAAATAATTTTTATTATATTATTATTTGGTATAATTATTTATAGTTATTTATTATATTATAATTTATGATTTCATGTTTTAAACTTTATTATACCCGGGATGTCTACTAGACTCTTCTTTGGACAGATTTAAGTGAGTTATTCCTAAGAATTACAGGCCTACAATATATAACGCCAAATTTCCATGCAAAATAATGGTACCGCTTTCAGCATCAAAAATCTGAAATAATAATACCGCCAGGGAGGTTAAAGTAACGCAGTGCCGTATCGCAAAAAATGGCCTGCTTAGGAAGGGGGTAAAACCTTCCGGAGCTGAAGTGGTTAATACCTCTCAAAAAGCCTGCTTTTAATGCCAGTGTTAACTTAGCCTTAAGGCCTGTACACAGGAAAATTGGATGGAAAAATTTGTACGACGAGCTGTCTGCCGATTTTTAGTTCGTTAGTACGGTGCTTTCAACAGCCGATTTCGCATTTTCTTCAGACAAAAGCTGGATGTGCAGACTATAACATTTTTGTCGGATGTGAACTCAGCGTTCGATTTTCCTTTCATTAGTACGGTTTTCGTACGGAAAAAATCGTAAGCGCAAGACTACGCATACTCAGAAACGAAAGAATACATACAAAACTATTCAAAAGGTTACGTCACTTCTGACGTTGTATTCTGTCGTACGAAAATGTTCGTATTGTGAGTACCCTCTTCATTTATGACATGAGACTAGCATGCCACAAAAATCGGACGTTTGGTCGTGCGAAAATCTAAGTGTGTGTACGAAGATTTAGGATGACAAAGCAGCAGGAATTTGAGGAAATCTTAGACGTTTACTTCAGCTCACTCGGGTTGATTTACTAAAACTGGAGAGAGCAAAATCTGGTGCAGCTCTGCATGGTAGACAATCAGCTTCTAACTTCAGCTTTTTCAATTAAGCTGCGACAAAAAAAAAAAGCAGACTGGTTTCTGTGCAGAGTTGCACCAGATTTTTCACTCTCCAGTTATTCTAATATTTATATATATACACACATATATACACATATATACACACACATTATATATATATATATATATATATATATATATATATATATATATATATATATATATATATATATATATATATATATATATATATATATATCTCTATCTATCTATCTATCTATCATACACACACACACACATTTTTTTTTATCTCTCTATCTATATTATCTATATATCTAGAAGTCAAGCCAATAGAGGAGATGATCATTATGTTGAGATAGAGGTAGATATCTATATCTATCTATCTACATACTATCATCTCCTCTATTGGCTTGACTTGCGTAGATCTGCCTTTACATTTTCACAAACACAAACTGATGGGGTGGCATGTTAAAATTACTACATCATGTTATTTTACGTTAAAAGCACCCATGCTTGCCAGTTGCAATGAAAATAAAACAGTTGCTCTCATGCTATTGGGAAGCATAGATCACATGGTTACCCACCAGCAATGTGGGTGCTTCACGCGATAATTCGAGATTGAGCCAAGGTTCACACTGACAGCAGAAATTAAATTGTGCAAATTCAGCTGAACTCGCACAATTTCACTCCCACATGTCAGTCCCGACTTCAGGGGCGATTTCAGAGACATCTGTGCGGGATGCTGCACAGATGTCTATGGAAATCACACCCCAAAGTCATCAAAAGTAGTACAGAAACTATTTTTGGGAATCGGCGCCGCAAATTGTGCCGTTGCCGCCGATTTGGCATGCGATTTGACATGTCATATCGCTCCAATGTGAACGTAGGCTCAAGATAATCTACTTTTCAGACAGATCCTGTCTGGTAGATGTGCAATGAGGTGAAAAAAACAAAAAACAAAAAGCATGCTACTCTAGAAGCACAAAACAGAGTCTGAATAATAAACAAAAATGGCTGCTCTGTGTTGCGTGTACACATGTGCACAGAGCACACAAGTGAGTGCGTGTTATGTGCATGGGAACACATGCCCACTGGTGTGGAAGAGCCCTTAGTGGCCATTAATTAAATGAAAGCAGTCCCAGTGAAAAAATGTCAGTTAGCAAGTTGTATACCAGGCCCCAGTAACACAGCGATATGAAATCAGAGAGTCGAATACTACAAAGGGTTTCTGATTATACGTGTAATAGCTAGCATATCTTTTAAAAGTGTAAAATTCAGTAGAGGAGCACTTTAATCATTTGCACTTAGTGGTTCGATTATATACATCAAAATGATCTTTCAATGATCTTCAAAAAAAAAAGAAAATGTTTTATCTGCCAAATTTATTTGCATACCGATACTCTACAACCTTTCCAGAGTACTGCAGACTATTCACAGATTTCCAGTCATATCCCGGGGCCCCGCTGTTCCCCTCGCTTTGTTCTATTAATTCCAGAATTGACCTGATTTGTACTGGTTCCCTGACCTCTAAATTGCCACCAATTACTATCCAGATCTCAAGACTAAATTGGCAGCATCTACTACTGTTGCCTTGAGAACAGAGAATTCGGGCAGTGTTGGGCTTGGAAGGAGGTGCTAGACTTTCCAGAGCCTTGTGTAAGGTGGTGGTGGAGGGGGCTGCATTGCATACTAGCACATTATGAAATACTTACCTTAGAACGAAGCCCCATAAGCGGCGCCCGATCACCGCTGAGGGGAGTGGACATGTTTCTTCCAGGTTCGCTGGCTCCGGCGCATGCGCACGGCAGCCCTTCATTCTGGCAAAGAGCTCTGAAGTTCTGGCACAATACGGCGGACCTTCAGAGAGCGCATATGCCGCAGACATCAGCGACTACATGCAGGGTGAATATCCCCTAAACCGTGCAGGTTTAGGAGAGGTTAATTTTACTTACAGGTAAGCCTTATTGTAGGCTTACCTGTAGGTAAAAATCAACAAGCGGGCAATACAACCACTTTAATATTTGCCATACTCCTTACAATCTGGCCATACAATCACTGTATATTCAACTTTAGATTTACCAAAACTGTGTAATACAGTGGTCTCCAAACTGAGACCCATGGCCCAGATGCAGCCTTTTGCTTACCTTGAGGCACGGTTCCTCCCATTGACATTAACAATCCCCCCCCATGGACATAAACAATGGGGCACCATTTTCCCCCACTGACACCAACAATGGGACACTATTCCTCCCACTGACACCAACAATGGGACACTATTCTTCCCACTGACACCAACAATGGGACACTATTCTTCCCACTGACACCAACAATGGGACACTATTCTTCCCACTGACACCAACAATGGGACACTATTCCTCCCACTGACACCAACAAAGGAACATTATTCTTCCCACTGACACCAACAATGGGACACTATTCCTCCCACTGACACCAACAATGGGACATTATTCTTCCCACTGACACCAACAATGGGACACTATTCCTCCCACTGACACCAACAATGCGACACTATTCCTTCCACTGACAAAAACGATGGGGCACTTTTTCTCTAATACGCAAAATAGGGCATGGTTTACTCCCACCGACGCCAGGACATGTCTTACTCCTACTGGCCACAGTCCGGCCCCTCTAAAGTCTGAAGGGCATTAAGCTGGCCCTCTGTTTAGAAAGTTTGGGGACCCCTGGTGTAATATGAGGACCTACCTAACCCATCCAATCAAGCTGTACCCACCAATGAGAGACCCTTTCCCTACATACTTATCGGTAGATATAAAGAAGAATGTACAATCAGATCTTAGTGTGTATGGTGAGCTTATACTGAGCTTCCCAACCCCAATAAATGCAACAGATTCAAAGCTTAACAACCCAAAGGAAGAACTACTGGAGTTCATATTGGTGGAATTTGGAGTACCCAGCTTTCCCAAGAGGCAGTGGTGAGGTCCAGTGACAACAACTACGCTTATGGTAGGCAGATGGAAAACGGGGAACATAGTAAATGATTTTTTGAAATTCTTATAAGGTTTTGTGATTTTTTATTTGTTGTTAATTTAGAGGCAGAGGTATAGTATAGGTGGACCTTTAATTTTCATACAAGGTCTACTTTAATTGTATCCCTCCCTAACTGCACAAACATAGTCTTCCTTCATTCCATACCATTCTATTTGGCTGTTAAGCATTAAGAAAATGTCTTTTGTGCGTTGTTGACCTTGCAGCTTACACAGAGCTGAGGACTCTCTCCCCTCCGTTACACGACACCCTGGTCCTGGGTGACCAAGCACCATCTCTGTAACATGGAAGGAAGGGAACAGAGACACATGCCCCCTGTATGTATGGAAAACCTAGCATTAAATCTGGCTATATAGATGGCAATTCACATATAAGCCAAAAAAACTGAATTCATTTTTTATTTTTTTATAGCTTCTTGATTACTTCCAGTTATCAGGTGACAAAGCTAAACCGCAGTTTCCCACTGCTAGCCTCGTCACCCTCCTGTGTGCACTCAAAATGAATCACAGGCAACCACACTGCCAATGCAAAGCGTTCCTGATAGTATTAGTGTTGTCACCCCAGTCCAGCAGTCAACACCCCTTGTAACCAGGACCGCCATTGGAAATCAGCCTGCCCAACAGGGGCCTCCCAATGTTTCCCCATACAGTCCACATGCACCCCCCACTACCCCACACTATGCATTCTCTTTGACCCCCAATACAGATCACTTTGCACGACCTACGCTCCTCACTACCCCAATACCTTGCATGTCCTGTATCCAAAATACACCAATGCTCTGTACCCCCATTATGCCTCACTGCACCCCCACTACTTGTTCTGTGCCTCTCATATTTCTCACCCCCCCCCCCACTACTTCATATTCTGCATCCCCACAACTCCACATTCTGCACCACCCCCCCCCACACACCTCAATGCACTACCTGCAACCCCCACTACTCACTCTGTACTGCTTACTCTGTAGCCCCTGCATGTGCCACTACCCCACACTCTGTACCTCATTCATTCATTCTCTGCACTCAACTTCCCCCATTACCCCACACTCTGTACCCCCTTTATCCCCCATTACCTACTCTCTGAATTCCCCAATACTCCTCCATTTGCACCCTCATTACACGACACACTGCATCCGATTGACACACAGCGCCCCCTTCCAGTCATACTTGGGCTGTTTCCATCTTCTAGATTTGGGTTGAAGCCTCATCGGGTACAGAAAGCCCGCCTATACCCCTTACTGGTGGCCCTACTTGTAACTCCCAGCAGTGTTCTCATGGCCTTTTGCAAAAGAACTCTGGGAGCAGAAGCCCCCGAGTCTGCAGAGACATTACTGAAGGTGACAGTGTGCTAAGAATTCTCCCCACTCACAGACCCAGCTTTGCAAAAACTTTGAGAATGGAGGGTGACTGATAATTAAATGGTAAAAGTAAGGTTGGGTTCAGTTAAACTGTGAAAACACATTATGTGCTTTGTTTTTGCCTGCAACCTTAAAGAGGAGCTCTGGTCAGAAATACAAATACTGAGCCCAAACTTCCACTCTGCTCACCTATTGGGAGGTCAGAGGTCAAAGGTAGGTACCCGCTCCCAGAAAAGAAAAATACTCACAATAATGAGAGGGGAAGGAGGAGGATGCATGAAAATTCCCCTTCCAGGTGAAGTTCTGCTTTAAAGTACCACTATAGTGAAAATTATTGTGAGCTGGTAACGATACTGTTGGGTATTAGTACCTGAAATGTTAGTATCCCATATATAAAACTTTCTCGTAATCCTTTATTTATATTTTTACCCGCATTTACATGAGGCCAAGCAAAAGTGACAGGTACAGGGTTGGGACAAAGCAGACGACGGTCAGCTCCTAATCATACTGTTAAACCCCCTTTTCCACAAATGCTGTAGTAACATTAAAGTGTTACTAAACCCCCCAACAGTAAATTCAGTCTGTATATGCAGTAAAGCATGCTTGTTATGCTCAATGCAGAACCTAATGAGTTAATCCTCTGCATTGTGTAAAAAAGGCTGTTTGAGCTTGTCTTCTCTGATCCTCCCCTTCTTCCACAATTTCCAATCTGCTCATAGATTAGAGCCCTAGGAGGCACTCTGCACATGCTCAGTTTGGCGTGTATTGCTAGTTTTTTTGTTTTTTTTGGGGGGAGGGTGCATGTGATTATCACAGGCCAATCAGCACTGTCCAGATAGAGGGTCAGGGGTCATGCAGCTTCATAGGGCCGTCAGAGGAGAATAAAAACTCCTCCTACAAGCTTTAACCAGTGCTCGGCCAGACACTGATAGAAGTCACAGGACCGCTATATACTGCTGATGAGAAAAAGGTATTTAGCAGTTTATATTTACTAAAATAATTGCATTTCCATGTTCTGTGTACATGGAAGGATCAGATATAGTGAATGCAGGGTCCTGGGTTTAGTAACACTTTAATACGTTTCAGATAGACTTTAGGTAAAGCGACAAGCTTTTTATCTAATGCCCCGTACACACGATCCGATTATCGGACGAATGATCGTCCGTTTTTTTTTTTTGCATGCTAATCTTACGTCGAATCTTACGAGTTTACTAAAGTCACGAAAATTCTCGTACGACAGAATAAAAATTCGGAAGTGATGTCACGTGTTGCAATGCATTTGTATTGCATTTTCGAACGATAGGTGTACTGATTAACCTCCCTGGCGGTTTTCCCGAGTGTGGCTCGGGGTTAAATTTCAGTACCATTAGTGGTAACCCTGAGCCAAACACGGGATTGCATTGCAGGATCCTGGTGTTGTATACTTACCTTGTCCCCAGGATCCTGTGATGTCCCCCGCTGTGTCTGCGGGCTCTGTCCTCTGCCCGAAGCCTCTGTATGCCGGGCTCCTTTCCCTGGCGGCAAATTCAAAAAATTGAAAATACATAACACATACAGTACTGTAATCTTACAGATTACATTACTGTATGAAATTATTTCACATCCCTTTTGTCCCTAGTGGTTTGTCCAATGCCCTGCATGCAGTTTTATATTATAAATACTGTTCTTTCTGCCTGGAAACTGGAGATTGTCCCTAGCAACCAAAAAGTGTCCCTTTACATCAAAAGTGGTTTGAGACCAGCTAGAAAACAGCGATAATAAATGAGAACACTTGCAGAATTTAGCGATAGTGAATCGTGGGGAAATTAATTTTATTATTATTATTATATTATTTTTTATATATATTTATTATATTATAATTTATGATTTTGTGTTTCAAACTTTATCATACCTGGGATATCTTCTAGACTCTTGTTTGGATAGATTTAAGTGTGTTATTGCTAAGAATTACAAATATAAAAACGCCAAATTTCAATGCGAAACAATTGTACCGCTTTGAGACGCAAAAATCTGACATAATCATACCGGCAGGGAGGCTAGACGAAAATCGTACGATCTGGCATCATACGAAAAAAATTTCCGTGCACGTCCGATAGAATAATATCAGATGAGCTGTCCTGATCGGCTCTGGAAAGCTCTGTACTAACAATCCGATTATCGTACGATCGATTCTAATGCGACATTTTTCGTACAATTTTCGGACCGTGTGTACAGGGGCTGAAGACTACTCTACTTCTCTGTCCATTGGGAGATAATGCTGCTGTCACTGCAGAATGAACAGAGGTGTCACCCAATTACAGAAAGTGAAAAAAAAGAACATCTCCTGGCAGGACCAACATGTAATAAAACTATGTTACAAGGGGGAATAAGAAAAACAAAAAACTGCTGTGTTCATTCTACTAAATGACTGCATCATTATGCTGAATGTCGTTTTTGCGTTTGGTTCTACTTTTGCCATTTTTCTACTTTTTTGTTCTACTTTAGGTAAAGCTGTCATTTTGCATTGGAAAAACACACGTTTCACTTTAAGTGTCACTTCTCAGTACAGAAGTGTTCTAATGACTGACATACCCAGGATTACATAACATGCTGCTGGAATGAACATACATTTCTGATACCTTGTTAAGTGAACCTTGACAGATTCTGGGATATGGGCCATGCACTAATTTAAACCTTTCCATGCAAACCTGTCCTTATATATTGATTTACATTTGGATGTGCTGGTCATGCGTTACTTGTGCGGCCAGGAGGTATGCATGATATGACCATAGATGACACTCCGGCTTCTTGGCCCTCTGTCCCACCCATACGATGTCCTGGGCCATGTCCTGGGATTACAGCATCAACCCTATTTGAGTTACTATTTGAGCAGTAACTCAAAAAAGATATGCACTGACTGTGAGAGTGGATGGTCCTTGCATATTTAGGAGGCAAGGTCTGGGTGAGACCAAACCATAAAGTGGGTGTGATGGGCAGTTCCCGCAAATTTGAAAAAGGTAAGGGTGGGATCAACCATAGTAGGTGTGATTTGGGCTCCCCTATGGGGAAAGTGGGCTGATGAAATGCGGACTATGGACAGGGATCTGGGACCATAGTGTTGGTAAGTACGCATACAGGCTGCAGACAGTAATAAGAGATGATTCTTATTTTAATCTTTTGAAATGTGCTTAATATTTAACAGATCATTAGTCTACAGTTAATTTTTTTTATGCTTTTATAGCTAAGGTGCCAACAAAACTAAGTGTAAAAAAACACTCACTGTACCCACAATCTGACATTCTACATTTTTACAGCTTTTACTGTGAAGAAGTCTTTCTGTATGTTATACCCATGGTTCTCCATAATCATTATTTTAATTGCCCTTCTCTGCACACGTTCCAGCTCTGCAAAATCCTTTTTATGTAAACTGTTACCATAAATTGAACTGTATAATTAAAAAGGAGGTCACAGGATTGCGTTCTACACTCCTGTTACCAGTTTTTAGGCTCTAGAAAGATCCAGACTTTACAGTTGGGATCCACCCAGATACCTGGACCGGCAGCTGAGTGCTTGAGCCAGCTGCTCCACTGAGCGTTGGAGGGACAGAGCAGAGAGCCAGTGACTGACAGTCCCTGGCTCTCTGCTCACTGAAAACTGAGAACTGAGTGATTAGCGGTCTTTGATTGCTCAGTTCTCAGTGTTAGAGCTGGCGGGGGGGGGGGGGGGGGGGGGGGCAGATGCAGCTTTGGATCGATACTTCATTCTCCCAGGTAAGTATAATTTAACTACCTCCCGCCCGCTGTACAGACAAATAACGGCAGGGGGATGCTCTGCTGTTCTGGGACGACATCATATGACTTTGTCCCAGTCTCACCCACTGGGACACGGCAGGACCAATTTCTCTTTACCCAATCACAGCTGATCACATGTAAAGCAAGGAAATGCTAGTTATCTCTCCTCTCCTCACCCTGACAGAGTGTGAGGAGAGGAGAGCCAATCAGCGGAATCTTCTCACAGGGGAGACCTGTACAATTAATCAGGGCACTGATCATCAGTGCAGCCCCAACAGTGCCCAGCAGTAATGCCAGTCTGTGCCCATCAGTGAGGCCAATCTGTGCCCATCAGTGCTGCATATTAGTGCCGCCTGATCAGTGCCCTTTACTGCCGCCTCATCAGAGCCTATCAGTGCCCATTGGTGTAGCCTCATCAGCGCACATCAGTGAAAGAGAAAAATTAATTTACAAAATTTTCTGGCAAAAACTAAGAAAAAAACTTTTTTTTCCTTCAACATTTTCAGTCTGTTTTTTTTTTTTGTGTTTCCTAGCAAAAATTAAAAATCCCAGTGGTGATTAACCAGTTGCTGACTGGGCCATAGCCGAATAACGGCTACAGCACGGTCGGAGAACTCTGGTAGGCCGTCATATTACGTCCACCCAGAATCAGTGCGCATTCGTGCCACATCAGTACACATCAGTGTCTCACAAAAGTGTAATAGGTAGTTAAATTAGATGTGTAATTTATGCTCCTAGAACACCTGATGGTGCTCCCTGCATGTTGGGCCTCTGTCTTTGGCCTGGCTGTGTAAAAGTCTCACATATGTGGTATTGCCGTACTCAGGAGAAGCAGAATGTATTTTTGGGTGTAATTTTTGGTATGCGTTAGAAAAATCTTATAAAATTGACAACTTTGTGTAAAACAAAAATATGTTTTCATTTTCTTTCCACATTTTCCAAAAACTTGTGGAAAAAAAGGACATGCTCAAAAGACTCACATTATGCCTCATAGAATATACGTTAAGTTGTTTGCTTTACAAAATTGGGTCATTTTATGGGGAGTTTCCATTGTCCTGGTGCTCCAGGGCCTTCAAAAGTGTAAGAGGTAGTCAAGAAATGAAATGTGTAATTTATGTCCCTAGAACGCCTAATGCATGTTGGGCCCCTGTATAAGGCCAGGCTGTGAAAAAGTCTCACATGTTGTATCGCCATATTCAGGAGTAGTAGGATGTATTTTGGGGTGTAATTTGTGGTATGCATATTGTGTGTGTGAGAAATAAACTTGTTATTATGACAATTTTGTGAAAAAAAAAAATCTTAATTTTGCAAAGAATTGTGGGAAAAAAATTACAACTTCAAAAAACTCACCATGCCTCTTACTAAATACCTTGGAATGTCTACTTTCCAAAAAGGGGTCATTTGGGGGGTATTTGTACTGTCCTGACATTTTAGGGCCTCAATAAAGGAGATAGGCCATCAGTACATCAGGTGTGATCAATTTTCTGAGATTGGCACCACAGTTCGTAGACTGTATAACTTTCACAAAGACCAAAAAATATACACTTATTTGTGTAATTTTTTACCAAAGATAAGTAGTAGTATGATTTTTGGCCAAAATTTATTAAGAAAAATTACTAATTTGCAAAGTTTTATAACCGAAACAAAAAAAAATTTATTTTTTTACAAAATTTTTGGTCTTTTTTCAATTATAGCGCAAAAAATAAAAAAACCCAGTGGTGATCAAATACTACCAAAAGAAAGCTCTATTTGTGTGAAAAAAGGACAAGAATTTCATACGGGTACAACGTTGCATGACTGTGCAATTGTCATTCAAATAGGGACAGCGCTGAAAGCTGAAAATTGGCCTGGGCAGGAAGGGAGTACAAGTGTCCAGTACTGAAGCGGTTAAAGAACCACATACTTCTCTTTTAAGATGAGGTCTTACTAATGCTTTCTATAGAAACAAGATTAGGTTTCTCTATTATAATGCCTCTTTTGAAGCCCAACAAATGCCCAGGGGGTGTCCTCTTGGTGGCATGGGCTCACAGGAAGTGGGCTAAATGACAACCAGACCCCGAAGATGAGAGCCATCTAGTGGACAAGCTGATTTTCTTAGGCTCCTTTCACACTTGTGCGACCTCTGAAAGTCGTGCAATTTTGCTTCGATTTTTGCCACGACTTGAAGCAATGCCTGTGTAATCTTGAGGTCTATGAACCTCAAGTCGTATCAATCGGACCAAAGTAGTGCAGGGACTACTTTGAAGTTGCTGTGACTTAAAGTAGCACAGATATGAATGGTACTCATTGGAAATCATGGGGTACGACTTGTCATGTGACTTTGCAGTCGCACAAGTGTGAAAGGGGCCCATGTGGGAGAGCATTGGAGAGAAGGTGAATACTGCAGAGGGGAATTTATTTTTGTTATTATTATATTCTTACTTTATAAAGTTGAGAGATATGATTTGTAATTCTGTTCATGTAACCATTGAGCAAGGTGTATGCAGGGCCCTAAACAAAACAAAGTGTACCTTGTATTTTTTTTTTTTTTGGAAGGGGGGCAAGATTTTCTCTCTATACAAACAGCCAATGAGATAAAAGCCAGTGTAACAAGTAAAGCTGTGAAGATGGTCTCCCAAGGGGTTTAATAATTGACTGTGGTGCGCCCCCTCCCCTGTGCTCATCTGGAGGGGCCGCCATCCATCTATGATCTCTTTGTTAAAAGACAAGTCAATAGCTGATAATTAGCTTCTTCTGGCTGACCTGAAGAGCAGTGAAAACTCTTACCTCCCATGAGAAATAGCAGCCCGGCCACATATTGCATTAGGTCATGCTGCTTGCAACAGCCCAGCACCCCTATCAGCCACCCAAACAGGATGATAGACACCGCCATTCCGATGAAGCCAGCTGTCATCCGCCGCAGGTCTGGGGGGAGGGAAAGAAAAGACACAGGAGAGTTAATTGCAAGTACATTGTCACTGTATTATCAATCAGGGGGCATCTGCAGAGTCAGCTGTTCTTCATTAAAAGAAAAAAAATGTGTATTTTTAGCTAGAAGACTGAGTTATTACTGTGAAGTTTAATAGATGCAACCTTTATATTTGCTGTTCCGTATTTTTTTTTTAGGAGGACTGGGTGTGCAGTATTTTTTTCCTCCCAGGCCACTGCAATTATTTTACAGTATGTTGGGTTGGTGTCTGTGAATGGAGATGCTACCCCATTTAGACCCCAATCAGAGCCGCAGTCACATGCTGGGTGTTATATAGCTATCCAGTACTGGGAGAAGATCTTCTGCTAACCAAATCATGGATATCAAAGTACGACCCACCCACCTAAGATGGATGGAGATTGTTCAGCCGCACAAACCGTGGCCAAGACGGTGCAAAAGTGACAGCGACTGTCCACCCATCAAACTGACAGCTCAGTCCTACAGATGACACTGGGAGAGGGTGGCTCACCTTCTCTAATCAATTGAGCTCTGCTGCCACTGACAGCTGTTCACTGTGCTCCAGGAGTACATAGTGCTCAAGATACAGAGCTGGTGACTGTCAAATTGACAGCAGAGCTCCTCTGATTACATCGGGAGAGTCACGCTCTTCCAGGGTAGGCTGACACCTTGGCCCTGCATAGTGTCGGAAATACCTGGAGCAACATGGAGGAAAAGAGGTTCCTCCAAGGACAGCACCAAAGGCAGATGTCTATTCAGCCTCTTCCTGGTCATGGAGCAATCTGCTCCCCGTTCAGACCTGTGAATGATCTTCCAACACTGACTTCCTTTATGAGCTCTGAGATGCAGACAGCTGCAAAGGAAATCAATGCTGGAAGATGTTTTCATTTATTAAACAAAGCTTAATGATAAGGATAGTTTGTACTGATGGCATGGTATTAAATTAAAGCACAACTCTGGGCAAAAAAAAAAGTTGTCCCATGCAGTGGGGTTGTGAGTCAACTGCTCATTTTGGTCTAGGGCAGTGGTTCTCAACCTCAGTCCTCACGTACCCCCAACAGGCCATGTTTTGGGAACTTCCCTTAGACAAAATAGCTTTTATCAATACCATGTTATTGATATTGATTTGAAGCAGCTGTGCAAAGTAAAGGAAAACTTGAAAACATGGACCGTTGGGGGTACTTGAGAACTGAGGTTGAGAACCACTGATCTAGGGGATGGGAGAACAGAGATATACTTAGCTAATCCTCTGATCCGCCCTGCACAAGAGCAGTCCCTGTGGCTCCTGCCCCCTCCCGCTCACAGTTTAGCAGTCTTGTGCGGTGGACTGATCCTATCATCATCATGCCCATAGACCTGCTCTGTATGTGAGGACGTCAGGAACAGTCCACTGCTGGATCGTAGGGGAGTACGGTTTGGAGGTGGAGCGGAGCATTAAGTGAGTATAAGCTTTCTCCAATCCCCCAAACCAGTGGTCACCAAACTGCAGCCCGGGGGCCAGATACAGCTCTTTACTTGCTTTTATCCGGCCCGTGGGGGTTCTGTTATATTCACTGACACCAATAAAGGGCACAATTCCTCCTAATTACACCAACGATGGGGCACAGTTCCTCCTAACACCAACTTTGGGGCCCAGTAACACCAATGATGGGACACAATTCACAATGACACCAACAATGGGGCCCAATGATACCAATGATGGGACACAATTCACAATGACACCAACAATGGGGCCCAATGATACCAATGATGGGACACAATTCACAATGACACCAACAATGGGGCCCAATGATACCAATGATGGGGCACAATTCCTCCCCTGGGGGACATTTTGTCCTCTCGATGACCACAGTCAGCGACCCCCCTCCTTCCCAAAGTTTGAAGGACAGTAAAACGGCCCTTTGTTTATAAAGTTTTGAGACCCTTGCCCTAGACAAAAATGAACAGTTGACACGTGCAGCGTGGGCACAGCCCAACTGCATGGGAAGGGTTTTTTTTGCCTTTAAGTATTTATATAGGGGAGTCTATTATATTTTCACAGAGAGCTATTTTGGTCAGCTCAAAAAAGTACTTTTTGCTTTATAGTGTTTTTCATCTGCTTAAATCCTGCTTTTTTGGCAAACAGTATATACAGTGGGGAAACTAATTTGATACCTTGCAGATTTTGTAATTTTCCCACTTACAAAAAATGAAGGGCCTGTAAATTTTTATCATAGGTGTATTTTAAATGATAGAGACAGAATATCAACCAAAAATCCAGAAAACACACAGAAAACAAATGCTATAAATTAAGTTGAGGTTCAGTGAGTAAAATAAGTATTTGATCCCCAAGCAAAACATGACTTGGTGCAGAAACCCTTGTTCGCAAGCACAGAGGTCAGACGTTTGTTGTAGTTAGTAACCAGGTTTGCACACATCTTAGGAGGGATTTTGGTCCACTCTTCTTTATAGATCTTCTCTAAAGCCTTAAGGTTTCTTGGCTGTCTCTTGGCAACTCAAAGTTTCAGCTCCCGGCATAAATTTTCTATAGGATTAAGGTCTGGAGACTGGCTAGGCTGCTCCATGACCTGAATATGCATCTTCTTGAGCCACTCCTTTGTTGGCTTGGCGGTATGTTTTGGGTTATTGGCACGCTGAAAGACCCATCCATGACCCATCTTTAGTGTTCTGGCTGAGGGGAAAAAGGTTCTCATCCAAGATTTTACAATATATGGTCCCATCCATTGGCCCCTCGTTCTGTACCTTTAGCAGAGAAACAGCCCCAAAGCATCATGTTTCCATCTCCGTACTTGACTGTAGGGATGGTGTTCTTAGGGTCATAGTCAGCATTTTTCTTCCTCCAAACACGACGAGTCGAGTTAATACCGAAGAGCTCAATTTTGGTCTTATCTGACCACAGCACTTTCTCCTAATTCTTCTCTAAATCATTTAGATGTTCATTGGCAGGGGCATTGCTAGGTCTACAAAAGATCTGGGGCTAGATCCCATAGCAGCATAGTAAAGAAAGTCATACGCTTGGGCGGGCATACACATGTATATAATATATATGTGTGTGTGTGTGTGTATGTATATAGATCTCCCCAGAGAGGGCCCCCCCCCACTTACATCAGGGCTCCCAGAGAGCCCCCCACTTACATCAGGGTTCCCAGAGAGCCCCTCTTACATTAGGGTTTCCCAGAGAGCCTCCCCCTTAAATCAGGGTCTCCAGAGAGCCTCCCCCTTAAATCAGGGTCCCAAGAGAGCCTCCCCCTTAAATCAGGGTCCCAAGAGAGCCTCCCCCTTAAATCAGGGTCCCAAGAGAGCCTCCCCCTTAAATCAGGGTCCCAAGAGAGCCTCCCCCTTAAATCAGGGTCCCAAGAGAGCCTCCCCCTTAAATCAGGGTCCCCAGAGAGCCTCCCCTCCCCTTGGGGACTCCTGCAGAGACTCGGGGCTATGGGCCCCAGATTCTGGGCTATAGCTCCAAAAGCCACCCCCTAGCGACGCCACTGTTCATTGGTATGACTTTACATGTGCCTTCTTGAGGAGGGGGACTCGCCGTGTTTGGAGGAAGAAAAATGCTGACTATGACCCTAGGAACACCATCCTACAGTCAAGCACCGAGGTGGAAACATGATGCTTTTTCTCTGTTAAAAGGTACAGATCGAATTTGCCACATTGAGTGACCAATGGACGGGGTCATGTATTGTAAGATCTTGGATGAGAACCTTCTTGCCTCAGCCAGAACACGGAAGATGGGTCATGGATGGGTTTTTCAGTATGACAATGACCCAAAACATACTGCCAAGGCAACAAAGGAGTGGCTCAAGAAGAAGCACATGGAGTGGCCTATCCAGTCTCCAGACCTTAATCCTATAGAAAATTTATGGTGTGAGCTTAAACTTTAAGTTGCCAAGAGACAGCCAAGAAACCTTAAGGATTTAGATCTATAAAGAAGAGTGGACCAAAATCCCTCCTGAGACATGTGCAAACCTGGTCACTAACTTCAAGAAACGTCTTACCTCTGTACTTGCCAACAAGGGTTTCTCCACCAAGTACTAAATCAGGTTTTACTTGGGGATCAAATACTTCTTTTACTCACGGAACCTCAACTTAGTTTATAGCATTTGTATTATGTGTTTTTTTCTGGATTTTTGGTTAATATTTTGTCTCTATCATTTAAAATACACCAATGATAAAAATTTTAGACCCTTCATTTCTTTGTAAGTGGGCAAACTTACAAAATCTGCAGGGGATCAAATAATTATTTCCCCCACTGTATGTAAAAAGGTCTGTTAGAATAAAGAATAAACCACATTCTTTAAGACTGTGTCCACCTTATATAATGGGCATCATTGCGGTACCCTGGAACACATTGTCTGGTGCAATTTCTTTAGTGTCCTTCTCCTATGGAAGAATTGGTTGGCTGTGTTTGCCTCCCGGACCAAAAGTTCCCAGCCCACCCCCCGGGCTATTGAACAGATGGATATGTCAATTTTTCCTCTACCCTCTAATGGCTTTTTTTGTGGAAGACAACGCAATTAACTTGTTGATGAACAATTAACAAAAATAAAAAAAATCTATAGGCAATTAGACACTACACTGATTTCAAATCACCCTGGTCAGACTGACAGGTTTGCAGAGAGGGAGGAAAGTACAACACAATCACTGTGCTCTGCTGCTAAGCAGGAAGCATAATCTGCATATGGAACAAGCTGCAAATTACAACCAGATATACTATACGATTATAAATACACACTGATCAGATTTTTATATCTAGGTGATCATGTTCAAATGTACAGTGGATATAAAAAGTCTACACACCCCTGTTAAAATGTCAGGTTTCTGTGATGTTAAAAAAAAAATGAGACAAAGATAAATAATTTCAGAACTTTTTCCACCTTTAGGCTGGCTTCACACTTGAGAAAGCAGAGGGTCCGGTGCTTCTCCATTCATCGTTTCAGGCTAGATTTCAGCCATAATTGTGGGCTGAATTCGGACCTGAAATGGACCAAAAGACGAACAGGGCTCCTGTGCAATTTGCACCGGAGCCGCTGCGGAGATGTGTGAACCGGCTCCATAGAGAGCTGGTCACAATCTCCTGCTATGCGAATTGGATGCGATGAAAACCACCGCATCCAATTCGCAATAGTGTGAACCAAGCCTGAATGTGACCTATAAACTGTACAACTCAATTGAACAACAAACTGAAACCTTTTAGGTGGAGGGAAATACAAATAAAAAAACTAAAATATCATGGTTGCCATAAGTGTGCACACCCTTAAACTAATACTTTGTTGAAGAACCTTTTGATTTTATTACAGCACTCGGTCTTTGTGGGTATGAGTCTATCAGCATGGCACATCTTGACTTGGTCAGTATGCAAGGGCATCCCCTGTACACAGCCCTCTTCAGATCACCCCACAGATTTTCAATCAGATTCAGGTCTGGGCTCTGGTTGGGCCATTGCAAAACTTTAATCTTCTTCTGGTGAAGCCATTCCTTTGTAGATTTGGATGTATGCTTTGGGTCGCCGTCATGCTGAAAAATTAAGTTCCTCTTCATGTTCAGCTTGCTAGCAGAAGCCTGAAGGTTTTGTGCCAATATCGACTGGTATTTGGAACTGTTCATAATTCCCTCTACCTTGACTAAGGCCCCTGTTCCAGCTGAAGAAAAACAGCCCCAAATCATGATGCTGCCACCATCATGCTTCACTGTGGGTATGGTGTTCTTTTGGTGATGTGCAGTGTTTTTGCACCAAAAATATCTTTTGGAATTATGGCCAAAAAGTTTCCACCTTGGTTTCATCAGACCATAAGGCCTTTTCCCACATGCTTTTAGGAGACTTCAGATGTGTTTTTGCAAAATTTAGCTGGGCTAAATTTAGCTGGGCTATAAGAAAAGGCTTCCGTCTTGCCACTCTACCCCATAGCCCAGACATATGAAGAATATGTGAGATTGTTGTCACATGTACCACACAGCCAGTACTTGCCAGATATTCCTGCAGCTCGTTTAATGTTGCTGTAGGCCTCTTGGCAGCCTCCCTAACCAGTTTTCTTCTGGTCTTTTCATTAATTTTGGAGGGACATTCAGTTCTTGGTAATGTCACTGTTGTGCCATATTTTCACCACTTGATGACCATCTTCACGGTGTTCCATGGTATAGCTAATGCCTTAGAAAATCTTTTGCACCCTTCTCCTGATGGATACCTTTTAACAATGAGAGCCCTCTGATGCTTTGAAAGCTCTCTGCGGACCATGGCTTTTGCTGTAAGATGCAACTATGAAAATGTCAGGAAAGACCTACTAGAACAGCAGAACTTTATTTAGGGTTAAGCAGAGGCACTTTAACCGCTTCCCGCCCACCGGCCATCATATGACGTCCTGGACTTTGAGCGGTGATATCTGAATGATGCCTGTAGCTACAGACATCATTCAAATATCTTCTTTTAGAGCCAGCGATTCCCTACACCATAAGAATGATCATAGCAGCCGTTTGGCCACTTGATCATTTTTACGGGCGGCGAGAGGGGACATTCCCCCTCCCGCCACCCTCCAGTGCTTCTACCGACTCATCCCTGCCATCGGTGAGTCGGAGAAGAGATTCGCTGGCCCCGGATGCTGACAATAGAGGTTTCCGGCAGACCAGATGGTCTCCGGATTCTCTATGATCATTCGAAGGCCGGGCGTGATTTTATGACATCACGCCCGGCCTCTGCATTCGAAAAAATGGCGCCGCCTCAAGTGAGAAGTTTCCTGAAGAAGCGGTCATTTGAAACTGGTAGAGGAAAGTATAAATCTGTGAGCCATTTACATAATCAGTAAACCACTTGGAAGTCTACAAGTACCTGAATACTGTATTGATCTTCCTTGTTTTTCCCTTTTTTTCCATGCTTTTGATTTCTGTAAAATTATGTATGTTTTTAGATGTAATAAATATTTTATAAGTCTATTTCCATTTTTGGTATCAAGTCCCTTTCCCCTATGTGGACATGGGAAGACAGCCTCAGCAACTGTCTCCCACTTCCCCTCCCATTTTGCATTGCTTCCCAGCCTAGAGGTGAGATGTGGGGTCTTATTGACCTCATATCTCACTGTAAAGAGGACCTGTCATGCTCATTCCTATTACAAGGGATGTTTACATTTCTTGTAATAGGAATATAAGTGATAAAAAAAAAAAAAAAATTAAAAAGTGTCAAACTAGAATAAAAAATAAAATAAAAATTGAGCTTTACTTTTAAGTGCCCCTGTCCTCGCACGCAGAAGCGAACTCATACGTAAGTTGCGTCCACATATGTATATAGTTACATAGTTACATAGTAGGTGAGGTTGAAAAAAGACACACGTCCATCAAGTCCAACCTATGTGTGTGATTATGTGTCAGTATTACCTTACATATCCCTGTATGTTGCGGTCATTCAGGTGATTATCTAATAGTTTCTTGAAGCTATCAATGCTCCCCGCTGAGACCACCACCTGTGGAAGGGAATTCCACATCCTTACCGCTCTTACAGTAAAGAACCCTCTACGTACTTTAAGGTTAAACCTCTTTTCTTCTAATTGTAATGAGTGGCCCCGAGTCTTATTAGACTCTCTTCTGCAAAAAAGTTTTATCCCTATTGTGGGGTCACCAGTACAGTATTTGTAAATTGAAATCATATCCCCTCTCAAGCGTCTCTTCTCCAGAGAGAATAAGTTCAACGCTCGCAACCTTTCCTCATAACTAAGATCCTCCAGACCCTTTATTAGCTTTGTTGCCTTTCTTTGTACTCGCTCCATTTCCAGTACATCCTTCCTGAGGACTGGTGCCCAGAACTGGACAGCATACTCCAGGTGCGGCCGGACCAGAGTCTTGTAGAGCGGGAGAATTATCGTTTTATCTCTGGAGTTGATCCCCCTTTTAATACATGCCAATATTCTGCTTGTCTTATTAGCAGCAGCTTGGCATTGCATGCCATTGCTGAGCCTATCATCTACTAGGACCCCCAGGTTCTTTTCCATCCTAGATTCCCCCAGAGGTTCTCCCCCCAGTGTATAGATTGCATTCATATTTTTGCCACCCAAATGCATTATTTTACATTTTTCTACATTGAACCTCATTTGCCATGTAGTCGCCCACCCCATTAATTTGTTCAGGTCTTTTTGCAAGGTTTCCACATCCTGCGAAGAAGTTATTGCTCTGCTTAGCTTAGTATCGTCTGCAAATACAGAGATTGACTGTTTATCCCATCCTCCAGATCGTTTATAAACAAAATAAATAGGATTGTCCCCAGCACAGAACCCTGGGGAACCTCACTACCCACCCCTGACCATTCTGAGTACTCACCATTTATCACCACCCTCTGAACACGCCCTTGTAGCCAGTTTTCAATCCATGTACTCACCCTATGGTCCATGCCAACGGACCCTATTTTGTACAGTAAACGTTTATGGGGAACTGTGTCAAATGCTTTTGCAAAATCCAGATACACCACGTCTACGGGCCTTCCTTTATCTAGATGGCAACTCCCCTCCTCATAGAAGGTTAATAGATTGGTTTGGCAAGAACGATTCTTCATGAATCCATGCTGATTACTGCTAATGATATCATTCTTATTACTAAAATCTTGTATATAGTCCCTTATCATCCCCTCCAAGAGTTTACATACTATTGATGTTAGGCTAACTGGTCTGTTATTCCCAGGGATGTTTTTTGGGCCCTTTTTAAATATTGGTGCTACATTGGCTTTTCTCCAATCAGCTGGTACCATTCCAGTCAATAGACTGTCTGTAAAAATTAGGAACAACGGTCTGGCAATCACCTGACTGAGTTCCCTTAGTACCCTCGGATGCAAGCCATCTGGTCCCGGTGATTTATTAATGTTAAGTTTCTCAAGTCTAATTTTAATTCCGTCCTCTGTTAACCATGGAGGTGCTTCCTGTGTTGTGTCATGAGGATAAACACTGCAGTTTTGGTTACTGAAGCCCCCCGATTCCCTCGTGAAGACTGAGGAGAAGAATAGATTCAATACCTTTGCCATCTCCCCATCCTTTGTAACCAGATGTCCTTCCTCATTCTTTATGGGGCCAATATGGTCTGTCCTTTTTTTACTGTTTACATACTTAAAGAATTTCTTGGGATTTTTTTTGCTCTCCTCCGCTATGTGTCTTTCATGTTCTATCTTAGCCGTCCTAATTGCACCCTTACATTTTTTATTGCATTCTTTATAAAGTCTGAATGCTGAGGATGATCCCTCAACCTTGTATTTTTTGAAGGCCTTCTCCTTTGCTTTTATATGCATTTTTACATTGGAGTTAAGCCATCCAGGATTTTTGTTCGCTCTTTTAAATTTATTACCCAATGGGATACATTGGCTAATGCCCTTATTTAATATGCTCTTAAAGCAAACCTATCTCTCCTCCGTATTCTTTGTTCCTAATATTTTATCCCAATTTATGCCTTTTAGCAAGGTTTGTAGTTTAGGGAAATTGGCTCTTTTGAAATTCAGTGTCTTTGTATTCCCTTTATGTTTCCTATTTGTGTGATTTATACTGAAACTAATTGACCTGTGATCGATGTTACCTAAATTGCCCCGTATTTCCACATCTGTGATCAGGTCTGTATTGTTGGTAATCAGTAGATCCAGTAATGTTTTATTTCTAGTTGGTGCGTCTACCATCTGACCCATAAAATTGTCCTGCAAGACATTAAGGAACTGGCGAGCCTTAAATGAATGCGCGGTTCCCTCCGCCCAGTCTATGTCTGGATAATTAAAATCCCCCATTATGATAACACTTCCCATCCTTGCTGCTAATCCAATTTGTGATAGGAGATCCGTCTCCACTTCCTCCCTCAGGTTAGGGGGCCTATAGCATACTCCCAGTATTATTTTCCCCTTAGCTTAATCCCTTTGGAGCTCTACCCATAAGGATTCCACCTCCTCTCTAGCTCCCTCAGTGATGTCATCTCTCACATTCGCTTGTACATTATTCTTGATATATAGGCATACCCCTCCCCCTTTTTTACCCTCTCTATCCTTGCGGTATAGGGTATACCCTTGAATGTTTGCCAGCCAATCATGAGAGCTGTTGAACCAGGTCTCTGAAATTCCCACAAAATCCAAATCCTCCTTGTACAACAGTATCTCTAGTTCACCCATCTTGTCTGCCATGCTCCTGGCATTGGTGAACATGCCACATAGTTTAGACCGGTCGCATATTGTCCTCGTATTGGGTGTTTCAAAATTGCAACTAGGACTTGCTACTATACTCACCTTGTGTTTTTGTGCTTTGGTTAACCTACCACTAATGCCCCCAACACTACCCTCTAGAATATCATCCGCGCTGGCTATCACTGTCTCTGGACCCTCCCCACGGTGTTCAAACCACAGGTGAGGTATCGCCGCAAACATTAGAGTGAGAGCAATAATTCTAGCCCTAGACCTCCTCTAACTCAAAACATGTAACCAGTAAAAATTTTAAAAGCGCCACCTATGGGGATTTTTATGTACCGAAGTTTGGCGCCATGCCACGAGCGTGTGCAATTTTGAAGCGTGACATGTTTGGTATCCATTTACTCAGTGTAACACCATCTTTAACATTATGCATAAAAAATTGGGCTAACTTTACGGTTTTATTTTTATTTTAAAAATGCGGTTGACAAATTGCTGCGCAAATACCGCGTGAGATAAAAATTTGTAACGACTGCCATTTTATTCTCTAGGGTCTCTGCTGAAAAAAAGATAATGTTTGAGGGTTATGTAATTTTCTAGCAAAAAAATTATGATTTTTACAGGAGAGAAATGTCAGAATGGGCCTGGTAGGCAAGTGGTTAAAGGGGTTGTAAACCCTCATGTTTTTTCACCTTAATGCATTAAGGTGAAAAAACTTCTGTCACTGACCGGCCCCCCAGCCCCCCCATTTTACTCACCTGGGTCCTGTATTCCCCTCTGCCCATTGTCCCGGCTCTTGATTGGATAGATTGATAGCAGCGCAGCCATTGGCTCCCGCTGCTGTCAATCAAATCCAATGATGCGGGCGCCCTTGGCATCTCTGACAGTTCAGTGGTAAGATCTCCCTGACATAATTTCCGACTGTTCCTGTAACACTTTATGCGTTCCTGCTCCATCATATAATGAAAGATTCAGCAGGTAGTGTGGGTGTGCAGGAACTCAGAGCAGAGATCTCAACAATAAAGTCTAGCAGATACACTACAATGAGGGAAAAAAAAGTACTTGATTCCCTGCTGATTTTGTACGTTTGCCAACTGACAATGAAATGATCAGTCTATATTTTTATTGGTAGGTTTATTTTAACAGTGAGAGACAGAATAACAACAAAAATATCCAGAAAAAAGCATTTCAAATAAGTTATAAATTGATTTGCATTTTAATGAGTGAAATAAGTATTTGATTCCCTATCAATTAGCAAGATTTCTGTCTCCCAGGTGTCTTCTATACAGGTAACTAGCTGAGATTAGGAGCACAGTGCTCCTAATCTCAGCTTGTTACCTGTATAAAAAGACACCTGTCCATAGAAGCAATCAGATTCCAATCTCTCCACCATGGCCAAGACCAAAGAGCTGTCCAAAGATGTCAGGGACAAGATTGTAGACCTGCACAAGGCTGGAATGGGCTACAAGACCATCGCCAAGCAGCTTGGTGAGAGGGTGATAACAGTTGGAACGATTGTTCACAAATGGAAGAAACACTAAATAAAGGTCAATTTCCCTCGGTCTAGGGCTCCATGCAAGATCTCACCTCGTGGAGTTTCAATGATCTTGAGAACGGTGAGGAATCAGCCCAGAAATACACGGGAGAATCTTATCAATGATCTCAATGCAGTTGGGACCATAGTCACCAAGAAAACAATTGGTAACACACTACGCCTTGAAGAACTGAAATGCTGCAGTGCTCACAAGGTCCCCTTGCTCAAGAAAGCACATGTACAGGTCTGTCTGAAATTTGCTAATGAACATCTGAATGATTTGCTGTCAGATGAGACCAAAATCAAGCTCTTTGGCATCAACTCAACTCGCCATGCTTGGAGGAGGAGGAAGTATGTTGCCTATGACCCCAAGAACACCATCCCCTCCAAAACATGGAAGTGGAAACATTATGCTTTGGGGGTGTTGTTATGCTAAGGACACAGGACAACTTCATCGCATCAAAGGGATGATGAACGGGGCCATGTACTTTCAAATCTTGGGTGAGAACCTCCTTCCCTCAGCCAGGGCATTGAAAATGGGTCGTGGGTGGGTATTCCAGCATGACAACGACCCAAAACACACAGCCAAGGCAACAAAGGAGTGGCTCAAGAAGAAGCACATTAAGGTCCTGGAGTGGCCCAGCCAGTCTCCAGACCTTAACCGCATGCCAACCAGCCGCCGCAGTTATACTGTGGTAAAAAGCCTCGGCTGCGCGAATCGCCATCATGGTACGTCGGTACCATAGATGGCCACTAGGGGGCACGTGTGCGCCGCCGGAGGCACGCCCACTGAGCCGATGCGAGTGCCTGACGGTCGCCATCACCGCCGGGCTCCCGCGATAGCTCGGGGCACACCAAGAACCGGGATCTGTGTGTGTAAACACAGTTTCCGGTTCTCTGAGGGGAGAACAGACAGATTGTCTGTTCATACAGAGTATGAACAGACGATCTGTTATCTTCCCTGCACAGTCCCACCACCCCTTCAGTTAGAACACACAATAGGACACACTAAACCCCTTGATCGCCCCCTAGTGGTTAACCCCTTCACTGCCAGTGACATTTTTACAGTAATCAATGCAATTTTATAGCACTGATGGCTGTAAAAATGACAATGGTCCCAAAAATGTGCCAAAATTGTCCGACGTTTCCGCCATGTCTCAATCCCGATAAAAGTCGCAGATCACTGCCATTACTAGTAAAAAAAAATAATAAAAAGCCATAAAACTATCCCCTATTTTGTAGATGCTATAACTTTTGCGCAAACCAATCAATATACGCTTATTGCAATTTTTTTTACCAAAAATATGTAGAATACATATCGGCCTAAACTGAGGGAAAAAAAATGTGTTTTTCTTTATATAATTTTGGGGGGATATTTATTATAGCAAAAAAATTTTTTTTTTTTTTAAATTAACGCTCATTTTTTGCTTATAGCGCAAAAAATAAAAACTGCAGAGGTGATCAAATACCACCAAAAGAAAGCTCTATTTGTGGGGAAAAAAGGACATCAATTTTGTTTGGGAGCAACGTTGCACAACCGCGCAATTGTCAGTTAAAGTGACGCCGTGCCGAATCGCAAAAAGTGCTCTGGTCTTTGGGCAGCCAAATGGTTAATAATGAATAAAATATGTGGAGGGAGATGAAGGTTCGAGTTACCAAACGTCAGCCCCGAAACCCTAATGACTTGCAGAGGATCTGCAAAGAGGAGTTGGACAAAATCCATCCTGAGCTGGGTGCAAACCTGGTGGCCAACTACAAGAAACATCGGACCTCTGATTGCCAACAAGGGTTTTGCCACCAAGTACTAAGTCATGTTTTGCGGAGAGGTCAAATACTTATTTCACTCATTAAAATGCAAATCAGTTCATAAAACGTTTTTGAAATGTGTTTTTCTGGATATTTTTGTTGTTCTGTCTCTCTGGTAAAAAATAAACCCATCATTAAAAATTGTAGACTGATAATTTCTTTGTCAGTGGGCAAACGTACAAAATCAGCAGGGGATCAAATACTTTTTTCCCTCACTGTATATTACCAAAAGTATTGGGATGTCTGCCTTTACACGCACATGAACTTTAATGGCATCCCAGTCTTAGTCCGTAGGGTTCAATATTGAGTTGGTCCACTCTTTGCAGCTATAACAGCTTCAACTCTACCGGAAAGGCTGTCCACAAGGTTTAGGAGTGTCTATGGGAATGTTTGACCATTCTTCCAAAAGCAAATTGGTGAGGTCAGGCACTGATGTGGACAAGAAGCCCTGGCTCACAGTCTCCACTGTATTTCTTCCCAGTAGGTGTTCTATCAGGATGAGGTCAGGACTCTGTGCAGGCCAGTAAAGTTCTCCACGCTCATCCATGTTTTCATGGACCTTGCTTTGTGCACTGGTGCGCAGCCGTGTTGGAACAGGAAGGGGCCATCCCCAAACTGTTCCCACACAGTTGGGAGCATGAAATTGTCCAAAATGTCTTGGTATGCTGGAGCCTTAAGAGTTCCTTTCACTGGAACCAAGGGACCAAGCCCAACCCCTGAAAAACAACCCCACACCATAATCGCCCCTCCACCAAATAATTTGGACCAGTCCACAAAGCAGGCCTTTTGGCTAGGTGGACTAAGTCATACCCTATCTCCCTGCCAGGAGCTTTGCCCCGGGGGGAATCAGGGAGAGGTCCTACCCCTTCGGAGGCTGGACAAATCACACCCTTGAAGTGATTGTAAAGTCTTCTTTTTTTTTTTCTCTGCAGTGGATTTGCACAGAGCAGCCTGGATCCCCCTCTTCTCGGGTCCCTCCTTCCTGTCGAATGCCCCCACAGCAAGTAGCTTGCTATGGGGGCACCCGAGCCGAGCTGCAGCTCTGTGTGCCCATTCAGACACGGAGCTGCCATTCGGCCCCACCCCCTCTCTCTCCCGATTGGCTGACATTGATTGGCAGCCGCTAGAGCCAATGGCGCCACTGCTGTGTCTCAGGCAATCAGGAGGGAAGAGTCCCTGATGGCCGGTGGGACTTGTGGACATCGCTGGATAGAGATGGGGCTCAGGTAAGTATTAGGGGGTGCTGGGATGGCTGCTACACACAGAAGGCTTTTTATATTTTTATATAATGCATAGAATGCATTAAGATTAAAAACCTTCTGCCTTTACAACTCCTTTAAGTGCATTTTCGTAGTGTGTGTCCACATGTACGTTTTTTGTACATGTAAAAAAATTTATTTTTCGTTTTCAGCACCACCACAGATTAAAAAAAAAAAAACAGTGGGAGGAATTGTGCCCCATCAATGGCATTAGTGGAAGAAGTGGTGCTCCATCAAAGTCATCAGTGGGGTAGATTAGTGCCTCATTAATTGTGGCAGTGGGAGGAATTGTACCCCATCAATTACATTAAAAGGAGGACTAGTGCCCCATGAGTTGTGTCAAGGGGCAGAATCAGTAAGAGGGATTATGATCGTTTGTCAGTAGAAGGAATAGTTCCTTACTGCATAAGTAGTAGGCATTGTGCTACAAGGACCAGATAAAGAGCCGCATTTGGCTTGTGGGCTTCAGTGTGGCTAGAGCCTCTGTTTATTTTTTATTGCACTTTGTGCCTCTGTTGGACAATAGTTTTTGCCTTCTCCTATTTGTGCCAGTCATGAGTTATCACTGAGGAAAACAGGCATGTGGCTAGTTTGCTGTGCCGGTTTACAAGCCCTGCACTGACCTCAGTTTTCTTTCTGCTCATCTGCCATTGTGATAGATGTTGGTAACCCATAGGAAAGGATGTTTAATATCTTTCAAAAAGAAATAAGCAGGAATATGAAATAAAATTTAGCAAAAACCTTAAGCTATATATACACACTAGACCTATTTATTAGACAAAGCCTTACACCCTAAATCCTGACACCAAAAAGACCATAAATCATCCAGTTCATGAAGCCGGGCCGTGGGGATACTTACGGAGTGCGTGCCATTCATCCTGACGGATGGTCTTGGTGACATTGAGTGGGAGGTTTGTTGGCAGTGAAGATGATGTGTAGTGATATCGGACTGGAGTACATCGATTGACGAGTCCTAAAAAAGAAGGAAAATAAACATTTAAAAAAAAAAAAAAAAAACACATCTAAATTTACTATAAATATTAAAAATATTAGAACAAAAGCAAATTGCTGTTGGCTGAAACAACCAGTGAGATCTAATTACGCTTGGAAGTGTATGTACAGCCACATTCTAGTTTTGGATAAGTAGAGAAGGGTTAAAAATCCTTGTGTGGTTATGTTTTGCTGCCTTGTCCCACTGAAAGATTTCCCTTCACTTCACTTCCTGTCCTGGAGGCACAACAGGAAATGAGAGGAAGTCTCCACATGGAGAATTTTTATCCTTGAACAGTCACAGAGACAAAATTGCCCATTGGGAAATTTCCTCACCTTTTGATTTGATAACTTTAAAAGTTTGGCTTTCCCCTCACCTCTAGTACATAAAGAGGAGAGGATCACACAGAAATATAGAGACATTACGACAGAAAAAAGACCGGTCTGGTTCATGGAGTCTGCCCCTCTATTTTGTTTGTATTTATATACAGTAGGTTTGTTTTTTGATTAACTTTTTTTGGCTGAGTATAGATCTAGGTTTGTCCCTAGCATGTTTGAATCAATTTATTGACTGACTCACTAGCTCTGCTGGAAGTCTATTCCAAGCATCAACCACTCTTTAGGTAAAATAACACTTGAACTTACCTCCTGCTAATTTGAAGTCATGTCGCAGTGTTCTTGATCTTGGCTTCATATTGAAAAAAACTGCCCTCCTTGACCTTATTCACCCCTTTGATGTATTTTAAGGTTTCAGCCATGTCTCCCCTTTTCCTTCTTTCCTCCAGACTGTACATATTAAAAGTCCCTCCTGATAGGACGGTCTGAGGGATAAAACCTTTCACCATTTTGGTTGCCTGTCTCTGGACTCAACTTTATCAGTATCTTTTTGTAAGCGAGGTCTCCAGAACTGAACACAGTATTCTAAATGAGGTCTCACTAAAGATCTATATAGGGAAATCAGGACTTCCTTCTTTCTGCTGGTGACCCCTCTAGTGAGATAAAGATCTACATAGAGGAATCAGGACCCCCTTCCTCCTGCTGGTGACCCCTCTAGTGATAAGACCTATAGAGAGGCCTTCCTTCCTCCTGTTGGTGTTCCCTCTAGTGATTATAAAGATCTATATAGACCAGGGGTCTCCAAACTTTCTAAACAAAGGGCCATGTCGCAGACACTGGCTGCAGGGTCCTTCTCTGCCCACATTCACCCTGTTATTGCTATATTTCTCTTTTTGTTACATTTTTGAGAGACTTTTCTTGGATTTGCCCAAAAGACTATTCCTTTTTTTATTCTGAACTATACATGTTAATTGAAAAATCTGGTCACATTGGCCTCTGGATTCCAGTGTAGGAGCCAGAGAGCTTGCTACTGGGGTCTCCTGCTATTGTCTGTTTAATATGGACTAAAAAGGGGGAGTTTGGGACATTGAATGAGATATGTGGATCCAGTGGCGTAACTAGACTGACTTTCACCCGGGGGGAAAGACTCAGGTTTCCATTAGGACTTAACAGCAATTTTTGAGTAACCAGTTGTGCACAGTGATCAGGAGTGCGTGGTGTACAGAGCGCGGTGATCAGGAGTGCGTGGTGTACAGAGCGCGGTGATCAGGAGTGCGTGGTGTACAGAGCGCGGTGATCAGGAGTGCGTGGTGTACAGAGCGCGGTGATCAGGAGTGCGTGGTGTACAGAGCGCGGTGATCAGGAGTGCGTGGTGTACAGAGCGCGGTGATCAGGAGTGCGTAGTGTACAGAGCGCGGTGATCAGGAGTGCGTGGTGTACAGAGCGCGGTGATCAGGAGTGCGTGGTGTACAGAGCGCGGTGATCAGGAGTGCGTGGTGTACAGAGCGCGGTGATCAGGAGTGCGTGGTGTACAGAGCGCGGTGATCAGGAGTGCGTGGTGTACAGAGCGCGGTGATCAGGAGTGCGTGGTGTACAGAGCGCGGTGATCAGGAGTGCGTGGTGTACAGTGCGCGGTGATCAGGAGTGCGTGGTGTACAGAGCGCGGTGATCAGGAGTGCGTGGTGTACAGAGCGCGGTGATCAGGAGTGCGTGGTGTACAGAGCGCGGTGATCAGGAGTGCATGGTGTACAGAGCACAGTGATCAGGAGTGCATGGTGTACAGAGCACAGTGATCAGGAGTGCATGGTGTACAGAGCACGGTGATCAGGAGAGCGTGGTGTACAGAGCGCGGTGATCAGGAGTGCGTGGTGTACAGAGCGCGGTGATCAGGATTGCGTGGTGTACAGTGCGCGGTGATCAGGAGTGCGTGGTGTACAGAGCGCGGTGATCAGGAGTGCGTGGTGTACAGAGCGCGGTGATCAGGAGTGCGTGGTGTACAGAGCGCGGTGATCAGGAGTGCAGAGGTGCATGTGCTATGTGCAGAAGGTAGAGCTCTGGACTGCATATCTCTCACTTTAAACCAAAAATGCCCCCCCCCCCCCCCCCAATTGCCTGTTGCATCCAAATTCCCATCCTTGACATGATTGGCATCTCTCTTTTTAGAACAAGCCCTCCAGCCCCCCTCCCGGCATAAAACCACTTCCCTAACCAGCACATTACCCAACCCCCCACCCCAATCCCCCTAGCTGTACAAATGCAAACATACATCCTTCCGTTTCCCTCCCCTCCCAACAGACCTCAAATACAGAGCATCTCCATGCAGGGTGAGAGATGTTCCTCCCAGGCTCCTCCCACGTGGTGATCTGTCATAAGTCAAAACAGAGCTGAGGAGGAGCCTAGGGAAAGCTGCCTCGGCTCTGTTACGCTGGGGTGACAGATAGAACACCTGCGGGGATTCTGCGGGTGCCCTGCGCTAGCGAAGTCATCGGTGCCCCTCTCTTATACAGTACACCGGCCACACCCGGAGAAGCTCCATTAAAGCTGCCCAGAGAGCCGCAGAAAGCACAGGTCTGTGTCAGGACCTGAGTTACTGCTTGCATGAAAGAGCTAGAAAATAGGGCTGCGGACCTGACTTTAGAGAAAGGAGTCGCATAGGTGGAACTGTTGGTGGCGCAGGAGAGGAAATCAGAGAACAGGTGTGGTGGGAAAGGAGAGAAAAAAAAGAGACCAAAGAAAGGAGGAGAAAAGATGAGCTGGACTGCATCGGAGGGGAAGGATTGTTGGGGAAGAGAGTGTAGCTGGAGCAGAGACATCAGGAACCTGTCAAATGGCAGAGAATCAACATATCAGGGAGTGGAGGTTGCAGTGGCGCTCTTCCAGTCAGGCGCCCGGGGCACATAAACCCCCTGCCCCCCGCCCCCCCAGTTTCAGCCCTGTGTGGGTCACATGTCTCTCTCCCTGAATCTTTGTAAAGAAAGGGGGGTTTGGGGGACTCTGAATGAGGAGTACACATGGCTATAAGATGAGCCAATATAAAAAAAAAAACATGTTTTTATTGGTGAAAATGGAAAATGGCAAATGACACATGCAGCAATGTATAAAATAGTCAATCAGATATTACAGACCTTATATGGAAACAAACATTAGTAGCAACCATCCAACCAATATGTGGTGTGGAACAAATCCTGGATGTAATAAAAAAACACTTAAAAATACATAGTAGGTGGTGAACTCAAGATAATGGAATGAGTAAAGACATCTGCAGGAGAATAAGTGCATCCAAATTAGCCCGATGTGTTTCGTGGATAATACCACTCTTCAGGGGCGGGTGCACACAAATCTATAACAAACAAAAACATGAGTAGACCAGTATGATCCGATGTTATACCCCTCAAAGTGGAGGATATGTACAAAAAGAAAAAGGAGAGTTACTCAACCCTATACTTACATCGTAATAAGTCTGGAACATGGGAGACAAGAAGTCAGAGGCTACCCCAATTGTCTATACCGGGAGCTGTGGAAGGGACCCAGAGAAGAAGGAGCGCACAAACATGGTCCCCAAAAAGAAGAAAGACAAAGGTACTGTGCTCTGTGCTATCCAGTCCTTATGGCAGCACTGTTTTTGTGCACACTATTTGGAATCTACTTTTCTACATCACTACAGGTAATTACACAGTCATTCCTTTTCTGTTCAAGCTCACAGAGGCTAATGCCGCATACCACGGTCAAACTTTTCGACCGGACTGGTCCGACAGACTTTCCAGCGGACTTTCGACTGACTTTTTAACGGACGGACTTGCCTACACACGATCACACCAAAGTCCAACGGATTCGTACGTGATGACGTACACCGGACTAAAATAAGGAAGTTGATAGCCAGTAGCCAATAGCTGCCCTAGCGTCGGGTTTTTGTCCGTCATGATAGCATACAGACGAGCAGATTTCTGGGTCTGGCGGAGTTACGACGTAAAGATTTGAAGCATGTTCCAAATCTAAAGTCCGTCAGATTTGCGACTGGAAAAGTCCGCTGAAGGTCCGGTGAAGCTCACACACGATCGGATTGTTCGGCGGATTTGGTCCGTCGGACCAGTCCGATCGAAAAGTCCGACCGCGTGTACGCTGCATTACTCCCATCTTCCTTTCATTTTTGTCATTTATATCTGTTTCATGGTTTTCTTTTTTATCTCTGATCTGCTCTTTCCTCCTCACATGCTATTTTCCTTTCCACTCACTTTTACTTTGGTGTTGGGCTCTAGTAACTTCCCACAACACAGAGTATTTACAGTATACCCAATATACTTTTAGATATGAAGCCCATTCACATCATCATCTGGACCTTTGTCTTCTTCTTGGGGACCATGTTTGTACGCCTGGTCTTTCTTCTGCGGGTCCCTTCCACAGCTCCCGGTATAGACAATTTGGGGAGCCTCTGACTCCTGTCTCCCATGTTCCAGACTTATTACGATGTAAGTACTTATTAGGGATGAGTAACTCTCTCCCTTTCTTTTTGTACATATCCTCCCCGTTGAGGGGTATAACATCGGATCATACTGGTCTACTCATGTTTTGTTTTATAGATTTGTGTGCACCCGCCCCTGAAGAGTGGCATTATCCACGAAACGCATCGAACTAATTTGGATGCACTTATTCTCCTGCAGACGCCTTTACTCATTACATTATCTCGAGTTCACCACCTACTATGTATTTTTAAGTGTTTTTATTACATCCAGGATTTGTTCCACACCACACATTGGTTGGCTGGTTGCTACTAATGTGTGTTTCCATACATGGTCTGTAATATGTGATTGACAATTTTATTCATTGCTGCATGTATCATGTCATTTTGCCATGTTCCTTGTTTCACCAATAAAAATATATGTTTTTGATATCGACTCATCTTATAGCCATGTGTACTCCCCACATTCAAAGTCCCAAAAAAAAACCTTTTACTTTGTTTAATAAGGTGTTCTGCGTTTATACTTAGCATAATGTGTAATGTACTTTGTTTTACCCTTGTTGCCAGGCAGTCTGTTCACCTAGGCTGGTTTAAGTGCTGCGTTAATTAGTATGTTAATTATATCATTGTCAGCTAGTAGTTGCTAGAGAAGGTGGGAGTAGCCATGAGTCAGCCCTACCTCATTATCTAACCCATTGTGTGAGGTTTTGGGTAAATATTTGGGTTATTATGTATGTGGGGGACTGACATACTTTTCAAGTGTATAAAAAGCCTGTATCCTTGTCCAATAAAACACTCCAGGTTCATACAAACTATTGTCGGCTAGTCTTGTATGATCAGCTATAAGATCTGATCTATATGTTCAGACTGGAGGAAGCGGTGTACTGACGGAAGCACTCAAGCGGGGTGTGCGACAGATCCGTCACAGGCCAGTTTACTGTCCTTCAGTCTTTAGGGGGGCCGGACTGTGGCCAGCGAGAAAAGAAATTTTTTCTGGCATCAGTGGGTATAAACAGTGCCTCATCTTTGGTATTATGGGGAGGAATAGTGCCCCATTGTTGCTGTCAGTGGGAGAAATAGTGCCCCATTGTTGAGGTCAGTGGCAGGAATTATGCCCCATTTTTTTTGTCAATGGGCAAAATAGTGTCTCACATCAGTGGGATGAATAGAGCCAGATAAAGGCAAGCAAAGGGCCGCAGTTATTCTGTTATAGAGGAATTATTAGGACCTCATTACGCCTGATTGGTCACCCCCTCTAGTGATATAAAGACCTATATAGAGGAATCACGATCTCCTTCTACCTGCTGGTGATCCCTCTAATGATATAAAGGTCTATATTAGGGGAATTAGAATTCTATTTGCTTTTCCCACTGTTCGCTCATTTTGCAATTATTTGAAATAAGTACCCCCAAATCTTTTTCTTCTGTAGTGCTGGCCAACACTAAACCTCCAATATTGTACTCTGTTAAGGGATTATTTTTCTTTAAATGCATTATTTTGCATTTAAAAACATTGAACTGCAGTTTCCACTGCTTTGACCAATCTTCCAACAATGCCAAATCATTTCACACCTTTGTATCATCAGAAAAAAGACATACATTACCCACCAAACCTAAAAACAGATTAAATAGAACAGGGCCTAGTACCTTGTAGTCCACCACTAGTGACTGGTCTTTGTTCTGAATGAACCCCATTTACAGCCACACCCCGTTATCTATCCTTTAACCAACTGCATATCCACTGAACCACCCATAGGGTTAAGTCCTAGCTTGTACAACTTTTTTAATTAAAATATTTGGAACAGTATTAAATGCCTTGCTAAGATCAGGGCTTTTTTTCTCAGAGAATAGGTGCAGGAACTCCCCCTTTTGGGAGTTACCCATTGTCTTTGCCCCTACCTACCTCTGAGCACCAGTCCTTGGTTCCACCCCCTACCCACCTCCCAGCACTGCCCCTTTTAGAGAATACAGAACCAAGTAACATTTGTGGTACTAAGTAATTGGTATGGAATTTGTTATTGATAACAAGAAAAGCAGTAAAATAGACCCGCCACAGCCAACAACAATAGACCCAGCAGCAACAATAGACCCCCCCCCCTGCAACAATGAACCACCTACAACAAAATACCCCCCTGCAACAATAGACCCTCTAGCAGCCAGCTATAGACAGCTCCCTCAAAAGTAGATCCCTCCCAGCGACAACTGACCCCCCAGCAACATAAGACCCACCCCAGCAACAATAGATCCCGCACCAGCAACAATAGACTTCCCCAGCAGCAATCAACTCTTCTGCAGAAATAGATCCCCTAAAGCAACAATAGATCCACCAGCAGCCAACATTAATAGACACTGTAGCACAACCCAGCACTCCTTGCCATTACATACATTCAGTGGTGGAGGTGCCAGAACTGTGTTCCCCCGCGTTCCCGCTAAAAAAAAGCCCTGGCTAAGATCAAGATGGGCTATGTCCACAGCACCACCCTGGTCCAAAACCTGATAGAGGCTCTAACTCTCCCCCCACTCTATCCAAAAGGAAAAAAAAAAAAGAATAGTTTTGATCTTAGACAACACATGATTGGTTGATAAGGCTATAAACCCCCTGGTGCCCAACATGCCACCCAAGAGCTGCAGACCACCCATTCACACTTAGACCTCATGCACACAGGACATCAAACACAGCACTTTTACAGGCATTCAAGTTTTTTTCCTGCCTCTAAACACCCTTCTATGTTGGCCTATGTGTCTGCGCACATATATGCATTTACAGGCATGATGGCAGAAGAGAAAAAAATCACTTGCAGATTCAGAAGAGGAATGTTTGGATGAAAAAATGCCAAATGTGCATCAACAGGGATTGCGATGCTCTTTACATTAATGCATTGTATTGACCAGAATAAATTAATATTTTAGCCAACGGAATGCATTGACACCGAATGCGCATGAACACGCATAAAAGCACATGCAAAACATGGCTTTTAGTAATGAAATAGTTTTATTTCTTTTATACTCTTATATTTTTTGTGCCTTCCATCCCTTTTCTATTTTTTTCCTAAACTTCTATCATGGATTTCTCTTAAAAGATCAAATGTGCTCAAAGCTCCTGTCCCGAAATAAAATGGTTAGCTTACAGTCCTATTTACACCTTGCTTTTGCTTGGGCCTTTGGTGGGGGCTTCAATGGGCCTTTGGTGGGGGCTTCAATGGGCCTTTGGTGGGGGCTTCAATGGGCCTTTGGTGGGGGCTTCAATGGGCCTTTGGTGGGGGCTTCAATGGGCCTTTGGTGGGGGCTTCAATGGGCCTTTGGTGGGGGCTTCAATGGGCCTGTGGCGGGGGCTTCAATGGGCCTGTGGCGGGGCTTCAAGCGAGCTTTGCCATAGACTTCTATGGAGGCTATGAAGACGCTTTGAAGCACCACTAAAGCTACATGGGGGATCATTTTTGAAGCGAAGCCAAAGCAAAGCAAAAGCAAGGTGTAAACAGGAATGTAAGCTAACCATTTTATTTAGTGACAGGAGCTTTGACTGGCGTTCAGAGAGCTTTAACAAAGCCTGTCCGAAGCCTTGTTTTGAAGCAGGTGTAAACTAGCCGTTAATGTGTGTTGAAGCCGAAGCAAGTGTAAATGAGCCCTATTCGAAAACAGGATGAAAAGATCTGTATTTGTAACAATCGTTCTGTTCATTAGTACACTGCTTTCAAGAGCCAATATGGACTATTCAGATAAAAATTTCCAAAGGGACATGCTGGAATTTTTTTCCGCTTAGTTACATCCAATTTTCATTTAATTAGTACAGTATTCGTCCTATAAAAATAAAATGAGCAAGTCTGTGCATGATTGGAAACCATGTATGACCATAGACTATAGCTATATACTTTGTCCTCTGTTGTACGATAATTTTTTTTTACCATTTTAGGCATTCTCGTTTTAAACATGAGGACAGGTAAAAATGTGAATGATCATTCATCTGATTTTCTAATAGTGTGTACTAGGCTTGAAAAAGACACCGGCTGACAGTGACAGAGGAGACGTCATTCAGATCAATCATAGCAAATTCCCTTTTTATAAATTGATTGATAACAAACATGCATTCCCTAGGAAAGGCTTCCCTTACTGTCTGTAGGGCAGAGTCTGCTTTTTCTATCTCTCTCAGAACCAACCATTCAGATTGTACAGTGGAACTAGAAGTCTCAGCATGTGCTGCCAATACAATGGGAGGCAGGAGGTTTTATTAGCAGATCTACAGGTAGATATACTGATGAAGACCATTGCTTAAAGTGATTGTGAACTCAATTTTTTTTTTGTAAAGAACAAGCAGGCTTATACTTACCTGCACGTACCTGTATAGCACAGAGCAGTCCCAATCCTTCTTTGAGTTCCCCGTCAGCGCTCAAGGCTGTCGCGGCACACCTGCTCACAAAGCTGCGCTGCCTGCATCTATAGACACAGACAGCGCAATCAATCTAAGGCCAGCTTGAGTCATCTGAACTTGCATTGCAAATTTTTGCTTTCCATATAACACTATAGCTGACCCTTTTACAATCTGATTGTATAAACTCCTTTAGGCTGGTTTCACACAGGTGATTAGACATGTGCAATTCGTTTAGTTCTGAATTTGTCTAACGAATTTTGACAAATTCGTTAATTCATAAATATCCGAATTAACGAAAACCCGTTTAGCAAATTTTTCCGAATATTTGTAAATTCAAACATTCAAAAACTCGAAAGTCTAAAATAACTAAACTTATAATTAAATAAATAATGAAATTATAGGTATTGGAACTTCCTTTCAAATTTGGCTGTTAGTTAAAGTAACGAATAAGAATTTATCCGAAGTTACGAACTATCTGAAATAACAAATGCCGCATCTAAACGAATGGAACGTAACAAATTCATATTAATAAACAACATTAAAAACTTTTTATTGTTATTATTAATTCATTCCATTTGTTTAGACGCGGCATTCGTTATTTCAAATAATTCGTAACTTTGGATAAATTAGTATTCGTTACGTTTACTAACAGCCAAATTTGAAAGGAATTTCCAATACCTATACTTTAATAGTTGGTTATTCTTTCTAATTTTTATTTTCTTTCTTATTTTCGGATTTTCCAATGTACAAATTGTGATCATAATAAATGATACGAAAAAGAAAAAAAAACACGAATGAAACGAAAACAAACTAATTTTTCGGCAGTGCACATGTCTACGGGTGATCCGATCAGGTACGTCTGTCACTTTTTCAGGTGGACTTGATCTGATCCAGCCATTGTTCTCTATGGAGTGGTGAATGTCAGCAGACATGTGTCCTCTCACACCTGCTGGCATCTGATCCTGTCCGCCAAAAACAGATGGATGGGGGATCCATTCCCCATCTGTCCGGCAGATCGGATGACAATCAGATGGAAATAGACAGGCAGTCCATTTCTATCTGACTGCCCCGTGGAGAACAGCGGGGCTGTGTTCATATCCGCTCTGCATAGCGGAGTGGACACAGACCTGTCATCCGCCTGCTCAACGGGGATCAGCAGAGAGATCCTCTACTGAGCAGGTGGATGCGCTTTAGGGAGTCTGCTCTATCTGAAAGGGGCCTATGATCTACCAACAAGTATGTAGTGCAAGGGCCTGACTGATTGGATATAAATTGATTGGTTAGTTTGGGTAGGTCCTCAATCTCTAATCTATACACAGTCAAGTAAATAAAATAAAACAAATGAACATAACGACAATGAAGCAAAAATCCAAAAGTAATTCAGAGTCCATAAGTGGATGGGTTCACATTTGTGAAGCTAAAAAAAGCACTTGGTATAAAATATGACGCAGTGGCATCAGCAGAGCCTGTCCCAGCATCAATCGTTTTTTTATCTTCACAAATGTGAATGTTCCTTTTATAGAATAAAATACTCTTTTCTCTTAAATGGAATCACACTATGTGGCCCTTTTCCTTTTTTCCTTATAACTACATCGCACGGGAGAGATTATTCATCGGGCTCTCCGTCTCAATCCTGTTGGAGTGCGATCCTTTTGGAGCGTCATTGTGGGGAGCAGGGGACACTACTGTGTGTGTGTGTGTGTGTGTGGGGTTGGTGATGTGAAGGGGAGCAGAGGACACTACTGTGGAGGTGGGGGGCAGAAGATACTACTGTGGAGGTGAGTAATGTGAAGGGGATCAGGGAACACTACTGTGGGGGTGATATGAAACAATATGAAGTGGGGCAGTGGACACTACTGTAGGGGCTGAGGGGGCAGCGGACACTACTGTGGTGGGTGATGTTAAGGGGAATGATATCACGGGGGGCAGAGGACACTGCTGTGGAGGTGGGGGGCAGAGGACACTGCTGTGGAGGTGGGGGGGGGGCAGAGGACACTACTGTGGAGGTGGGGGGGGGGCAGAGGACACTACTGTGGAGGGGGGGGGGGGCAGAGGACACTACTGTGGAGGGGGGGGGGGCAGAGGACACTACTGTGGAGGTGGGGGGGGGGCAGAGGACACTACTGTGGAGGTGGGGGGGGCAGAGGACACTACTGTGGAGGTGGGGGGGGGCAGAGGACACTACTGTGGAGGTGGGGGGGGGGGGCAGAGGACACTACTGTGGAGGTGGGGGGGGGGCAGAGGACACTACTGTGGAGGTGGGGGGGGCAGAGGACACTACTGTGGAGGTGGGGGGGGGCAGAGGACACTACTGTGGAGGTGGGGGGGGCAGAGGACACTACTGTGGAGGTGGGGGGGGGCAGAGGACACTACTGTGGAGGTGGGGGTGGCAGAGGACACTACTGTGGAAGTGGGGGGGCAGAGGACACTACTGTGGAGGTGGGGGGGCAGAGGACACTACTGTGGAGGTGGGGGGGGGGCAGAGGACACTACTGTGGAGGTGGGGGGGGGCAGAGGACACTACTGTGGAGGTGGGGGGTAGAGGACACTACTGTGGGGGTGGGAGGCAGAGGGCATTACTGTGGCACATTATGTGTTCTTCATAGTATCTTTTTATTGGGGGCTTGATAGTTTTTGTCTTTTTTTGGGTATCTTTGATTTCCTTCATGTTGTCCTAGCAGATTTCAACCTCTGAAAGGTTGCCTACTACTACACAAAGTGAACCTGGGCCAAAAGGTAAGGTAAGACAATCTGCATATACTTATTTAGCTGTGTATTTAGCTTTTTGCCTGAACATTAGATTTAAAGAGTCTGAAATTCATACAGCGCAATATAAAAGGAAGTTTATAATGGTGGCATTCTGGAATCCAGTGTCTAAATAGAATTTGTAATTGGATTCTAGATGGAAATGTCACGGCATGGGTTGTGAACTAATGACCCTACCAAACAGTCCAAGTCGAGACGGTCTATTAATTTCTCCCATCTGCATTCATCAGCTCCATCCAGATGAGCCCGTATGATAATCTAGTCATCTCCCCTACTATTGGAGTATTATACTGGGTTTTATCCTCATGGAATATTGGTTGGAGGCTTTCTATAATGGCTGTTTGGACACCCCATTAATCACAAGCATCAACATTTCTATTGTCTACGCTGGATTTGAAGCGGACCTCAGATGTACACAGAAATTTCCAATTAGAGACTCACGCAGCAATATATTACACAGCGGCTTGGTTAGCCGGTTAATAGGAGAGCATGTACAACGCATTCACAAGGCCATACTTTTATGTAACAATGCAAAATCTTTGTATTATATCCCTTTATGAGCGACTGCAGCAACCAGAATACTTTTTAAAAGGAGAAGTTCACTTTTATTAAAAACTTTTAATTTTTGCCTCCTCTCCCCCTTCTGATCAGATGTTACAGCAGACCTCAGATCAGAGGTGTAACTAGAACCTTCAGGGCCCCGGTGCAAGAAACCATAAAGGCATAGGCGTGCGCACAGGGTGTGCCGGGTTTGCCCAGGCACACCCTAATCCCACCATGCGCATTAGTGTTATCGTTCTGCGTAGCAACAGGAACATGGGAAAGATCTCCCTCTTACCAGCTCTGCCATAAGAGAAGTGTTTATCCTTTTCTCTTTCACTGTGCCAGCAGGGAGATCAATGTGCCAGGGTCATATATATGTAGATACATACACATGCATGTGTGTTTGAGCTTAAGGGTGCACACCCTATGCATAAAAGGGACCCCCTGACCACCAGCTGGGGAACCCCCCATGGTAGCGGAACACCGGGCCCAGAGTGCAGAGTTCAGGGGAATGCTATGTACAAAGTGCAGAGTTTAGAAGTGTGTTATGTACAGACTGCAGAGTTCAGAAGTGTGTTATGTAGAGAGCGCAGTTTCAGGGAAGCACTATGTGCAGAGTGCAGAGTTCAGGGGTGCACTACATACAGAGTAAAAGGTTTAGGGATGTGATGTGTACAGAGTGCAGAGTTCAGGGGTGCGCTGTGTACAGAATTCAGGGTTTAGTGGTGGTTTTTGCACAGTGTGCAACACCCACTCCTCGACTTGCCTGGCTCTAGTAACTCCCTATGTGGGCAGCCCCAGGCCCATCCTGTGTAGGTGGCACTGTTATACCTCCCTGTGTAGGCAGCACTGCCTTGCAAGGAGATCATGCTCACAGATCTCACATTCTGGAGAGATGTTCCCGCCAGGAGTGTGTGCAGGGATTTGTTACACCTGAAAGCGGCTGAGAGCAAAGCTGTCCCTCTATAAGTGACAGCTGGGAGTGGGAGCAGAGGGTGAGACCCAGAGGTGGCAGAATGGAGTTTTGACACATTCTGGCTGCAAAACTAGGTAAAAGGGCCACATGACAGGGCCTGGTGGGCTGGATTTGACCTCGTGTTTGACATATATGATGTAGGAGCAGTGTTTCTCAACTTCAGTCCTCAAGGCACCCCAACAGGTCATGTTTTAAGGATTTCCCTCAGATGAAACAGCTGTGGTAATTTCTAAAGCAGTAAAACTGATCAAATCACCTGTGCAAAATAATGGTAAGCCTGAAAACATGACCTGTTGAAGCACCCTGAGGACTGGAGTTGAGAAACACTGAGGTAGAGCATGCTGAAAGCAGATGTGCAAGGTACAGACTGTCTTGTGTCTACAGGTACTGCCATAACAGGGTTATGCCATGCTCACACTATAGATTACAGAGTGCATGGTGTGACTATACAATACTGAATACAACTATGCAGACTTTACTATGCCCACCATACGCATCCTATATGGACTTTACATTGTGCTCATATGATATGCAGACTGCATGCAGCACACATCACACAGTCTTGTGCCCACAGATCCCCATATACAGACATCTCAGCCCAGAAGGGAAGGTGCCAGGCAATGACCCCCTGTGGCTGTGCCCACACTCAGCAGATGTCTGTCGGATTGGCTTTGTAGCCCACGCTGCATACTAATTGCATGGAGAACGGCCCTGCGACAGGTCCCCCCCCCCCTCCCCAGGTTCCCACATAGAGGGTGCAAAACACAAAGTTGCATACCTTCATCCAGAGCGATTCAGCCCTGTACAGTGACAGCAGCCATATCAAGGACTCCCAGAGGGGCCCTGTGTGCCCGGCTGGTCTCCACACCACTGTGTGCAGGGCTCCTACGGTAATGAGGATCGCACTCTGGAATGTTCCTGAGTATTGTTGCTGACCATGTCCATCCCTTTATGACTACAGTGAACCCATCTTCTGATGGCTCCTTCCAGCAGGATAATGCACCATGTCACAAAGCTCAGATCATCTCACCACTGGTTTCTTGAACATGACAATGAGATCACTGTACTTCAATGGCCTCCACAGTCACCAGATCTCATCCAATAGAGCACCTTTGGGATGTGGTGGAATGGGAGATTCGCATCACGGATGTGCAACCGACAAATCTGCAGCAACTGTGTGATGTTATGTCAATATGGACCAAAATCTCTGAGGAATGTTTCCAACACCTTGCTGAATCTATGCCATGAAGAATTAGGGCAGTTCTGAAGGCAAAAAGGGGTCCAACCCGGTACTAGCAAGGTGTACCTTATAAAGTGGCCGGGTGTATATCTTATTTAGGATTACATTTAAATTGAAATTAAATTTTCAAAAAAATCACCAGACACACACAAACCCCCCTTACTATCCCTCCCCTCCCAAATATTCCCCGATTTTAATAAATGATTCCTGGAAAGAAGCTATAAATGATATCTGCTGGCAAACATTTGCCTTGTAACAAAAGTTTAACCTTGATTACGGTAATTGATTTTGTATTTATCCCTGTCATCCTGTCCTTCAGCACCTTCTGTGTGAACTAAGTGTTTACATAGGCACACTGGGCTTTCCCCAACATCTACAGTCAGGTCCATAAATATTGGGACATCAACACAATTCTAATCTTTTTGGCTCTATACACCACCACAATGGATTTGAAATTAAACAAACAAGATGTGCTTTAACTGCAGACTTTCAGCTTTAATTTGAGGGTATTTTCATCCAAATCAGGTGAATGGTGTAGGAATTACAACAGTTTGTATATGTGCCTCCCACTTTTTAATGGACCAAAAGTAATGGGACAATTGGCTGCTCAGCTGTTCCATGGCCAGGTGTGTGTTATTCCCTCATTATCCCATTTACAAGGAGCAGATAAAAGGTCCAGAGTTAATTTCAAGTGTGCTATTTGCATTTGGGATCTGTTGCTGTCAACTCTCAATATGAGATCCAAAGAGCTGTCACTATCAGTGAAGCAAGCCATCATTAGGCTGAAAAAACAAAACAAACCCATCAGAGAGATAGCAAAAACATTAGGTGTGGCCAAATCAACTGTTTGGAACATCCTTAAAAAGAAAGAATGCACTGGTGAGCTCAGCAACACCAAAAGACCCAGAAGACAACGGAAAACAACTGTGGTGGATGACCGAAGAATTCTTTCCCTGGTGAAGAAAACACCCTTCACAACAGTTGGCCAGATCAAGAACACTCTCCAGGAGGTAGGTGTATGTGTGTCAAAGTCAACAATCAAGAGAAGACTTCACCAGAGTGAATACAGAGGGTTCACCACAAGATGTAAACCATTGGTGAGCCTCAAAAACAGGAAGGCCAGATTAGAGTTTGCCAAACATCTAAAAAAGCCTTCACAGTTCTGGAACAACATCCTATGGACAGATGAGACCAAGATCAACTTGTACCAGAGTGATGGGAAGAGAAGAGTATGGAGAAGGAAAGGAACTACTCATGATCCAAAGCATACCACCTCATCAGTGAAGCATGGTGGTGGTAGTGTCATGGCATGGGCATGTATGGCTGCCAATGGAACTGGTTCTCTTGTATTTATTGATGATGTGACTGCTGACAAAAGCAGCAGGATGAATTCTGAAGTGTTTCAGGCAATATTATCTGCTCATATTCAGCAAAATGCTTCAGAACTCATTGGATGGCGCTTCACAGTGCAGATGGACAATGACCCGAAGCATACTGCGAAAGCAACCAAAGAGTTTTTAAGGGAAAGAAGTGGAATGTTATGCAATGGCCAAGTCAATCACCTGACCTGAATCCGATTGAGCATGCATTTCACTTGCTGAAGACAAAAAACTGAAGGGAAAATGCCCCAAGAACAAGCAGGAACTGAAGACAGTTGCAGTACAGGCCTGGCAGAGCATCACCAGGGATGAAACCCAGCGTCTGGTGATGTCTATGCGTTCCAGACTTCAGGCTGTAATTGACTGCAAAGGATTTGCAACCAAGTATTAAAAAGTGAAAGTTTGATGGATGATTGTTAATCTGTCCCATTACTTTTGGTCCCTTAAAAAGTGGGAGGCACATATACAGTTGTAATTCCTACACCGTTCACCTGATTTGGATGTAAATACCCTACAATTAAAGCTAAAAGTCTGCAGTTAAAGCACATCTTGTTCGTTTCATTTCAAATCCATTGTGGTGGTGTATAGAGCAAAAAAAGATTAGAATTGTGTCGATGTCCCAATATTTATGGACCGGACTGTATGTGTTGTTACCGTGGACAAATTGCAGACAATGCCTACCGCTGAAGATCACACAGCTTCTCCCAAGGGCTGCTGGGAAATGTGGTTTTAAACAGGAGATCACTTCAAGTGGAGCTCCACCCAAAAAGGGGAAGCCCCTCCTCCTGTTCACACCCTCCCCCCCAGCTGCCACATTTGGCACTTTTCGGGGGGAGTGGGTACCTGGTTTTGACAGGTACACGCTCCCACTTCCGTGCAAGATTGCAGCGGCGATCTCTGAATATTTCTGGCTCCTTGCCCCCCACTGCCTTCTGGGACACACACAGGTCCCAGAAGACAGCGGAACCATTCAGTAAGCGCAGCGCAACTTGCACACGCGCAGAAGCCTGAAGGCTTCACTGCTGGTTTCCCTTACTGAAGATGCCGGTGGTGCCTACACCCCAAAGCCTATTGACGAATCAGCTCGGGTGAGGACATCACTGGATCTCTGGACAGGTAACTGTTCTTATATTAAAAGTCAGCAGCTACAGTATTTGTAGCTGCTGACCTTTAATATTTTTTTGCAGAGACTGGAGCTCATTTTTTAAGGCGAGATACATTCCCGCAAAAACATGCTCACAGTACAAAGGATAAGTAGGAGGAAAAGGCAGTCACCTGACAATTAGGAAAACATCCATTAAAGGTAATTACTAGATCATTGTCTGAAGTTGGGTATGAATGTTCATTTTTTTTTTTTATCATACAACCAGTGGGTTGAACAAGAAAAACGGTCAGATCAACATAAATCTCTGTGTGATGCAGAGATCTCCTCCGCCACACTATTGTATTCTGATGCAGGTTTTCCAGCATTCCCATTCGACAGAAGCCGATTTTGGTCTGTTGTATACTCAGCTTTAGTCCAGCATGACACTCTGTCTCCGCACAGGAGCTTCCTGTAATAAAGACCGCTCACTACTGCTCACTCTCCTTGTGCAGGGAGACTGGTCTGGTCTCCGCCCCCTCCTGTAGTTTTCTGCTTGCTGATGTAATGCAACTTTCTGAGCTGGGAGTGAGGCACACCTTTTAGCAAAAGTATGTAGGCACACACCCCCTGCCATGTCCCCTTTAGGCCCCTTTCACACTGAGGCGCTTGTAAACTGCCAGTAAAACACTGAGCACTTTTGAAGAGCTTTTCAGGCGCTTTAGAAGCGCTTTCTATTTCAATAGAGAGGGACGTTTTTTCACCACCCTGCCAGCGCACTGCCCCCAGTGTGAAAGTATTCATTGATCTTAATGAAAATAGGTTTTTGTGAGCTTTTCAGGCATTTTTTTTAGCGTGAAAGCGCCTGAAAAGCGCCTCAGTGTGAAAGGAGTCTAAGGGAGAATTGTACAAAAAAAAAAAGGATCGGTTAAATCCATAAGCACTTTTTTACGACTACTGATCCTTTATAATTAGGATTTTGAAATTTACAAATGCAGCAATTTAGAAACTGGATGAAAGGTTTAGTACTGGGAAACAGTTCTGATAGATAAGTAGTGCATTTTATATACAACTATATAGATTGGACCAAAATGAGGGACGAATGAGGAGAAAAGAGTGACAAAGGGACTTTGTTCCCGAATGAGGGACAGTCCCTTGACCTCCCTACGAAATGCATAGGGAGTGGCTGGGAGCTGATGACATCACGCACGTGCTTAACCGCTACTCAGCGGATGAATACGAGCCGGCAGCTTGCTGGAAGTCTTACGGATTTTATGGGATTTACATGCTGTTTCCAAGCCATGTTAAGGTAATTGCTGCCAACACTTTTTTTTTTTTTTTTTAAATTATGTTTATTGCGTTTCAATACAAACAAACACATACAACACAAGTGCTATGATACAATCGTATTACATTTCAAACATACTGTAGTAGTACATTTCTATGGGCATTCGGAGGGGTATTACAACATTAGTCATCAAAGTGGTGCGGGCACCCCATTCCCAACTCACAGTCTCGTAGGATTGGATACCCTCTCCTGTTCAAAATACAGACTCAAATCACATCATCACAATACTTCTCTGCCCCAGCTAAGCCGTTTCTGGTTCGGCTAACCACTTTTTCCAGACCTTTTTATATTTCATTGGACACCCCCTATTCATGTATATATCCTTATAAAGGGGAAGATTACCATTAACCAAACGTTTCCATTGTGTCAAGGAGGGAGGGTTGGGTTTCTCCCATTGCATGGCTATTTGCTTTCGGGCGTAAAAAAGAAGCAACCCCACCAGTGTGCGTTTTGCTATAGTCGGTATCAGCGTTTCAATTAGTCCTAAAAGACAAACCTCCATTACTGGTGGCAATGTAATTAATGCGACTTTGTTTATCATGTCAAGTACCTCCCTCCAACAGTTCTGAATTCTAGGGCAATGTCAGAAAATATGCGTGAAATCACCTGGTGAGATTCCACACCTCCAACATTCAGCGGAGCAGGCAGGGTTCATAGTGTGAAGCCTATGTGGAGTATAATATGCTCTGTGTACTATTTTAATTTGTACTAATCTATCTCGTATGGAGAATAGAGAGCGAAAAGGGAAATCCCACACATCATCCCAATCATCGTTATCCAGGGTGGGTATATCACGTTGCCAGCGAGTCAAGAGTTTATCTAGAGGAGGCAAGGATATTGAGACCAAATAAATGCGAGGTAGGTTTCTCGTCACAGTTAGTTCTAAGTGTTCTCTCCAGCCCGGACTGGACTATGGTACATGTGGAATTTGGAAATTGTGCATTAAAGGCATCAAAGGCATGTGACAATTGAAGATAACGAAATTGGTAGTAATGGGGTACATTATATAAAAAGGAGGAAAGCTGCGATAATGGTAATAAGGACATTTGTGATACTTTTTGTGAAAGAGTTTTTATGTTGTATTTGGTCCATGCATAGGGATCTGGGAGTTTATAAAAGTGTGGCAGATTTGGATTTAGCCATATCGGAGCATTAGGGGAATTCTCTGTCAGTTTATATTGTTCTATTGCCAGGCCTGCTCGCCATACTCTCAGGGTGGTGCGCATAGAGGGTGTTAGAGGATAAGGGGCACGAGGGCCTCTAAAGACCAGAAACTGAAGGGCCTCCAAGGAACCCACTAGTGTGGCCTCAAGGGCTGTGGATGAATTGGTTTTGTCAGGGTTTAGCCACCAGGCCACCGTTACCACCTGGGTAGCCAGGAAATATCTGTAACAATCAGGAAGTGCCATACCACCTTGGGTTGTCGGCCTCATCAAGGTCGTCAGTCTGTATCTAGATGGCGAAGAACCCCACAGAAAAGATGTGAATAGTTGGTTACGTTTTATAAAAAAGGACCTGGGTATCCATTGTGGGGAGTGACAAAGGAGATAAATGTATTTGGGGATGATTTTCATTTTAATAAGATTCACTCGCCCCCCAGATGGATAAAGGTAATTTACGCCATGAATTAAGTTTTGTCTTAGTGTCTAGAAGCAGTGTGGTTAGATTTAAAGAAATAAAATCTGAGGCTTGTGTAGATGCGTGAACCCCCAAGTACTTAAAGGTGTCTACCCACTGTAAGGGACAGTCCGGGGAGGATGTAGACCTAGCCGCTGTATCTATCGGGAATAGTAAGGATTTGGATCAATTCACCTTAAGTCCAGTGACTTCCGTAAAAGTGTTTAGTACAGTCAGCGCGCCCTGCAGGGATGGGCCAGCATCATTGAGGAACAGCAGCATGTCATCTGCGTACAGGGCTACCCTCTCCTCCAATTGGCCAATACGTAGACCTCTGATGTGTGGAGAGGTACGCAATGCCTCCGCCACTGGTTCGATGGCTAAAGCAAATAGGGCCGGGGAGAGAGGGCAGCCCTGTCGAGTTCCCCTATGCAGCGCAAAGGGGGTGGATAATCCTCCCCCCAATCTTACCGACGAGGTGGGGCATTTATATAACACCTGAAGCCATCGAATGAACACTAAAAGGAAATCCCATCCTTCGTAATGTTTCCCATAAAAAGGGCCATTCTATGGTGTCAAAAGCCTTTTCTATGTCGAGTGAGGCTATCGCTCTTGTCCCCGTGTTGTGGTGGTGTGCATGGATGTTAGTAAATAACCTTCTTAGATTTACATCAGTGGATCTACGGGGCATAAAACCAGTTTGGTCTGAATCTATTAAGGAGGAGAGGATATAGTCGAAGGGCCAGTAATTTAGTTAGAATTTTAAAGTCATTGTTTAGTAGCGCAATTGGGCGGTAAGAGGCACAAGATGTTGGGTCCTTAGGAGATTTGTATATTAAAGTTAGGTATGCGTGGTACATGGAATCTGGTAATTTGCCATCAGATAAACATGATGTGTAAATTTGGGCCAGTAGTGGCGCTAATAATTCTCTGTTTGCCTTAAAAATCAATGGGTAGACCATCTGGCCCAGGTGCCTTTCCAGGAGGAAAGGAATGTATGGCATTCAGGACCTCTAGGGCCGTGAATGGTTGAACCAATGTCTCCCTTTCTTGATCTGAGAGCCAACCGAGTGCCAGGGGATCCTGCAATTTCTCAAGCTGAAAATCAGGGGATAAGGTAGACGTGTATAGGGTTTCGTAAAAGGCGCCAAAAGTTTGCAGGATCTCCGAAGAGACCGTCACCTTCTCACCCTCGGAGGTTTGCAATTCAGAGACCAGCCTGAGTGGTTGGTGATTTTGTGCCAACATGGCCAGGAGAAAAACCTCTGTTTACCCCTAAATGCCTCCAGTCGTGTGACCTCAGATAAGTGCAAGTGTAGTTCCCTCTGCGCTACCATTAAGGATTCAAATTGAGCAGGGTTGGGATCTGAGCTGTATTTAGACGTCTGAATCGTTACCGCTTGCTGTAGTGAGTGAGTCTCAAGTGATTGCTGTTTCTTAACTTGTGCAATGGACGAAATGTACTGCCCCCTAGTGTAGGCCTTGAATGCATCCCAAACCATGCCAGTAGGTGAGGACTCGGCATTTCGTTCCCAGAACTCAGCAAGCAGGGGGGGTAAGGAGTCAGTCAGCTCTGGATGTGTAACCCAGTGTGCTCCCAGGCTCCAAAGTGCAGCACTTCTCGATGCTGGAGAGCGAAGAATCACTGCCAAAGGGCTATGGTCCGATAGCCCACTTGGCAGATAAGATGCCTCCAGCACATCTGCTCACATAGCAAGATTGGAGAAGGCCAGATCTATACGTGATGCAGTTTTATATGATGTGGAGAAGCATGAATAGAGTCTGGTAGTAGGATGTTTCCATCGCCAGATCTCCTCTAGACCCATAATCTGAGCCCAGACTGATAAATCTCTATTATGATGTTTGGGTGGAATGGGTCTATCCAAGTCTGGGGACAAGGTGGCATTAAAATCTCCCATTATTAGTAGTTTGCCTGTGCCAAAAGATGCAACCTTCTCCATAACCTTATACAATACATCAGGTGAAAAAGGTGGAGGTATGTATAGTCCAACCACAATATATCTTTGGAACCACAATGTAAATACTACAATGACAAATTTACCCTGTTGGTCTGTACACACTTCATCAATCACGCAAGGAAAGTTTTTGTGAATTAGTAATCGACACTCCTCTTGCGTACGTGGAGTATGTGGCATGGATAGCCCTCTGTATCCACGTTTTTTTTAACGTCAAGATTTTGCTGCCCATTAGATGGGTCTCTTGGAGGATAATGATCTGAGAGGCATGAGACTTTAAATACTGAAACAATAAGGCCCGTTTGAATTTCGAACCTAGACCCCATTCCATGAGAGGACTGTGAAGGAATCTGCTGAGGGGTTAGCCATTTGGGATATGTACAAGTGACCAAATAGGATGAATGAGGGGGCGCACCAAGAACCAGCCCATAAACAGCAAAATCTCTGTTAAATCGCACCATGTATCAATAGCACTTAACCAGGCTAAAGCACCTAAAACAAAAAGGAAACCAAGTAAAGAATAAAAAGAACAAAAACAAAAACTTACATACATTCCTCAAACAACCCAAGCACGATGTGCCTTTCTTACTATATCCCATCTTCCCTCTAAAAAAAACAAAATATAACAAGGAGGAGAGGGTGGGAATAGTTTTACCCCTAAACAAACAAAACTTAGATGTGTAGTCACAGTTTAGATTAGTGCACTACACTCCAGTCGTCTAACGACTGGCCAATGTCCGTTTCCTTGTGTAGGTAGGGTTCTGGACCCAGAACTATTAGGAGCCTACCAGCCGGAAAGTGAATCAAAGATAGTTTCAAAGTAAGGAAACAAGGTGGGGGGGACGGGGACGTGTGGTGTTCAGTGTTGTAGTGCTTCTTTTGAGGGTAGGTGTGCTGTGTGTTCAGCAAAAGGTGAGCAGTCCGGCTCTCAATATAGCGCTCAAATCTTCACATTAAAGAAAGGATAGGGGTCTGATGTAAGGAGAAAAAAAAAAAAAAAGGTAAAAAACAAAAAAAGGAGAAAAAACAAAAGAGAGGGGGAGGTCAACATAAAATAACATCATGTCTTGAATCCATGGCACGTATATAGATAGTTGGGCATCAGGATCTGTATATCATCAAACAGTAGTGGCTCAAAGGCAACAATAGGAGTTTCAAACCTTTAGCAAGGTAGATTATACCCAGGTAACAGTGTTCATCTTGTTGTAAAGTCAGCCACGTCCATCTAGCCACGATAATGCTGTCTCAGGATCCATGAAGAAATGAGCCCATTCACCATCAATTACACGGAACCTGCTTGGGTACAGAAGACTGAATTTTAGGCCTTTTTCTCGGAGGCGACGTATTGCTTCTGTAAATGAGCGGCGTCTCTGCTGTATCTCTGGAGAATAATCGGGGAAGAGCATAATCCTGGCATTATTAAAGCACAGATCCTGCTTTTCTCTGGCTGCCGCAAGCAATTTGTCCTGGTCTCTGTAATTCAATAATCTGAGCAGGAAGGGTCGCGGTGGAGCTCCAGGAATTGGAGGAGTTGGGGGAACTCTGTGAGCCCTCTCCACCACATATGTGGGTGGCATTGCAGGAATATCTAGTAGGGAGAGGAGAAACGTTTCCACAAATTCAGCAGGTCTGGAGCCCTCCGCACTCTTGGGGAGGCCCAGTACACGGATGTTGTTTCTCCTCAATCGGTTTTCGGTGAAAACCAGGAATCAGCCATAGTATCGTCTTCCAGCTGGGAGATGCGGCCTTCAGCCTCAGTGAACCGAGACCTAAATTTGTCCATGTCATGTCTAATGAGGCTGACATCTGTGACTAAGTGATCAATCTTGACCATGACTGAGTCATTGCCTGCCTTGATAGCCGCTAGCAATTCTGCATGTAAAGCCGCATGAGCGGCTGTCAGCTCTGAGGGGGTCTGAGTGCCGGCCGACATTGTACTTGTGGAAAGCCTCGTGGGCAAGATGGCGGCAGTGGAGGACCGGGTACAGATCTTAGAAGAGGATTGGGGCTTACCCGGTGACGGCGGAGAGGTCCGCTTGGTGCTGTAAGTTCTCTTAGACCCCAGGATGCCGGATTAGGGAGAAAAAGTGAGATTTTCAAGCCAGGATTATCTGACAGGATGAGTGCCTGAGCGGAGCTCAGCCTCAGCAAGTCTTCTCCGCTTCACATTCGGCCACGCCCCGCTGCCAACACTTTTAATAAAAGTTTCAACTTTTGATGGGCTTCACTATGGGGGTTTTTCTACTATTTCTTCAAGTCACTGATTGGGACCTGCTGCTGATATACTGACTGCTGCTATCTGCTAGATGATCAGTTGTTTATGCTTTGTCTTGTGCATTTTGGACCATTATAATGGATGGTCCTGCTCGATGGTCTGGTAGGAGGCGTAGGCCAAGACGATGTTTCTGGTGGCGGATCCCTTTTACTGGTTCACATTGTACTTTTGAACAGACGGATTCATTTACTTTGAAATGTTCACCAGTATGGACTTTCACCATTTATTTGTAGATATAGATATATATACACACACACACACACACACACACACACACACATTATTTGCACACCAGCACTTTATATATAATAAATTATGATTGTTATGGTTTAGTTCTGTTTGCACCATTGCACTTTATATACAATTTTTTTTCTTTTTCTTTTTTTGAAAGCCCATGGAGTGTGAAACACACTCAAAAATTTTACCCGGTGCCAAAAAAATGTGCACACACGTAAGGAGTGAAACACAAAAAAGTTCAATGGGTAAACAAGTCCTCTAAAATCAGAGGGCCTTGCCCTGAATCCCCCGGGGCGTTAGGTTCCGGACGGGGACAAGGGTACTTACACTTGGTCCATCTGGCCGAAACCAGACAGACCCCTTTCTCTGGAGGGCCTGCCGAAACAGACCCACCCAAGTACTCGGTGGGGCTCCCCCGAAGGGAGACCCCATGAGAGAGGGCGAACCAAGCCAAAAGGCCATGTCCACCCCCTCCCAAGAGGCAGGCCTGAGGACCTGCAACCCTACTAATCACACAGTGCAACAAACCGTGTACAACACAAAAATACAAAAAGTGACACACAAAGAAAATAAATAAAAAGAAAGTGGGGGAGAAGGAAGTAGAGGAGAGTGAAAAAGTGGCCATTGTGCAATACAATGGCTAGGCCCTCCGGCCAGGAATAAAAAATTCCTCCGGTCCCAGCCAAAAGGCCCGGCCCAGGAGGCAGGTGCAAAAAAAAAAAAGCGTGTAATGGTGCAGTGACTGTGGTGCCACAAATCAAAGTGACCCTCACTCAAAGTGATTTTATGGCACCCCTGGACTGCCACTCCAGGGGCACATACACCATAGGCTTTCGAACCAACACAATTTTTTTTAATATACTTAACGCTGCTCAAAGTGATTGTAAACCCACTTAAAAAAGACTAACACCTGCAAGACAAAGGCATAATGAGCTAGTATGCATAGCATACTAGCTCAATATGTAATACTCACCTGAGATCGAAGCCCTCGCTGCGGTGCCCATACACAGCACCGGCGGCCAACATCTCTCCCGGGGGTTACTTCCGTGCCACTGCTTCAGTTTGTGTCAGTGCGCATGTGCCGATGACATCGGCACATGCAAATACAGGGGTTATCTCCTAAACCGTGCAAGTTTAGGAGATATCCTGGGTATCTACAGGTAAGGCTTACCTGTAGCACAAAATGGTCTGTAAGGGTTTACAACCACTTTAAAATTTGATTCATATGCGTATGTTTGGCAATGTAGCCTTGCCATGCACTTCAATAAGAAGACTTACTTATAAGAGACTGCAGACCTAATAAAAGAAATGAGGGTCAGAGAGTGTGGACAGGCTATATTTTTAGCTGGGGATATGCTGCAGAATACAATACAAAAGCTGGGAGCATGTTACACGAGGCCAGTAGAGATCTATGCTATTACCCTAATCAATCTTCCCACCCTAATCAAGCTCCGAGGGCTGAAGGTTGGGCACCAGGGGCCTAGAGAGAGACATAATGCAGTTTATATTAAAAGGTGAGGGGGGGCTGGGCTTGTTTTCCTCTAATGCAGGCAGCCACCTGAAGTTAATGTCAATGGACAAGCAGCTCAATGGCCCAAGCCCACCAGGCAAACGCCCATTGTGCCCTATGGCCAGTCCGGGCCTAAATGTGAGTATACATATTCCACACCTATGAGACTGCCGTGGAAGTGGAGAGTCAGTGTAGTAGTTGCTGGTACCACATTGATCGATGAAGCCTTCCGGTGCTGTGCCATCTGCATAGAGAACACAGAGGGTTGCTTGCTCGGCACGGCTGCCATTTACAAAATGACCTGTATTCTTTTTTTCCTGGAATAGAAGGCATTCTTTTATTGTATAAGGTTGAAAGACGGGACGGTGATGTCACGATCTGCACATCACCCGGAGAGCATTTTGTGTTCATTGAAAAGAATATAAGGTCTTCTGTGAATGGTGGCAGTGCCGAGTAAGCTACCCCCTTTGTCAACTATGCAGCTGCTCGGCACAGGTCCTAGAAAACAGAGGGGATCACTATAGTAGAGGCAATTACAACACTGATTCTACACTTCCACAGCCCTCCCACAGCTGTGGAATATGGATCCTTGCATTGGTCCATGCTGGGCCAATGTACAGTAACTACACAATACAAACCTTACCCAGAATCATTCAAAGTAAACGTATCCTTTAAGAACAGAAGTTGTTAATAAATATGTATTTGCATAACTCACTTTTTTTTTGCAACTATTTCCAGCATGTTAAACATGTTCACCAATTAACACTTTGGCATAGTCGCTAATTTGTATATTAAACACCAGCACCCCGAGGCAGGAACAACGCATTGAGTTTCTCAGCATCACACAAAATATTATTATTTTTTATAGCGACCCTGAAAGGTTGAAATAAAATCCAGATGAAAAAGGTCCCCGAAGGGGCAAAACTCTTCTATTCATTTCTGTGGCGGCCCGTGCCTAATGTCTTTTCTTCTTCCAGTACTGCGGCCTCAAGCCTACAAGATTTTACAGCAAGCGACCCCTGGGACACGGCTGAGTCCTGTAGTGATGTAGAGGTCAGAGGATGGGAGCGCAGCATACAGTGAGAATCAGATAACCGACACTCACAGAAGTGTCAAATGCCCAAGAGATTTCCCCTTCACTTCCTGTCCTGGTAAAAGCAGAAGTACAGGGGAAATCTCCACAAGGGAGACACAGATAGCAATATAATGTTTAAATTGTATACAATAAGGCCCCTTATAGATGGAGCGGAATCTGTCCAAGAGGATCCGCCTGCTCAGTGTCTGTTCCGCTATGAAGAGCGGAGACAGACACAGCCCGCTGTGCTCAATAGGGAGGTCAGATTGAAACGGACTACATGTCCGTTTCCATCCAATTGGAAATTCGATGGATGGCGAATGTATCCCCCCCCCATATTTTTAGCTGACCAGATCAGATGCCGTCCACACATGTCCACTGACATCCGCCACCCATTGGAGAGCGATTGGTGGGCCGATCGGGTCCTCCTGAAAAATACGCAGGCGAACCCAATCGCTCCGCTAGTGTGAACAGGGCCTAAAGGGTTAGTTCACCCTTTCAGAAAGAACAAAAAGGTGAACTAAACATCCTACACACGCCCCAACCCACCCTTGTCCCCGCTGTACTTATCTCTGTGGGTGATTAGCTGTCAGAGCCTCTGTAGCCCATGTGATGACCCAGGGATTTGAAATCCCCGATCTTCTCCCCCTTCTTTCTGCAGGACTTCTGAGAGGGATTAAAACAATTCTCTGTGTTGGTGCTGACCAATCAGAATTGTTCTGATCTGTCCTGGAAGCCCTGCAAAAAGAAGGGGGGGGGAGAAGAGCGGGGATTTCAAATCCCTGGGTCATCACATGGGCTGCATAGGCACTGACAAGCTTATTACCTATGAAGGCAAGTACAGAGGGGGATCGCGAAGGGTAGGAGGGCTGGGAAGAGTGAAAAGGTGAACTTACACTTTAAAAATAATGAAATGTATTTTAAAATACAGCTGGTCTTAAATCAGTTTTCATATTATCTACCCAAAATTCCCTGCAGACCAGATAGACATAATAGAAGATTATAGAGGCAGTCCCCGAGTTACGAACGGGCTAGGGACTGTAGGTTTGTTCTTAAGTCGAATATGTTCGTAAGTCGGAACAGCATGGGCAGAACAGCAGATATGTCATTTTCCGATGGTCCGTCGAATGTGCCCGCCGTCGAAAAAGGGTCCGTCGAATGTGCCCGCCGTCGAAAAAGGGTCCGTCGAATGTGCCCGCCGTCGAAAAAGGGTCCGTCGAATGTGCCCGCTGTCGAAAAAGGGTCCGTCGAATGTGCCCGCCATCCCATTCGTAAGTAGGAGTTGTTCGCAAGTCGGATGTTTATAACTCGGGGACTTCTTGTATATTGACAGCCTAGACTCTACCTCCCTTCTAGATGGTAAGCTCTAATGAGCACGGCCCTCTGATCCCTCCTGTAAGGATTTGTATTGTAGTTGTACTGTCTTCCCCGAAGTAAAGTGCTGCGCAAACTGTTGGCGCTATATAAATCCTGTATAATATTATTATTAATACTGCAATACTGCATATTACCACTCAACCAAACTATTGTGATTTCATACACCAGGAGCTGATGGGAGGCGATTAGGTATCCTAAAAGATGAGCAGGAACATTCTCCTCCATAGAGTAATGAATATTTTTTGACCAATGAGAAGTAAGGTGGCACAAGAAGCTGAAACAGTGAACAGTGTGGTATAATTGTACCAATTGCAAGACTGACTAAATCAGAATAAAAATATTTTGGCATGTAAAAAAGTTTGCATATACAGTATGTATTTTAAAGTGGAACTTTTTAAAAGAAAAGAAAACTGAAGTTGAACTCCAGGAATGCAGCTCCTTTGCAAAAAGTGAAGGCACACTATTAGCCTGAAATCCAAATATCTGGCAGCTTTATAGTACTCCCGTAAGAAGGCTGTCAATGTACTGTATTTCCAAAAGCCCGACACTGATTCTTCTGATCTCTAAATCTTGAACAGTAGAGTTGGTGCTGCTGCTAAGCCCGCCTCTCGCTTCCTGACCAATCACAGAAGCCTTGGTATTATGCAAAAAAAAAAAGTTCTGTAAATGGGCAGCAGATAGAAGGGGCAGGCATAGCTGCTCTGTGTGCTTCTCTCCTCTCAGATCCTGGGAGGGTTTTCTCCAGCAGAGCAGTAAACCTGTCAGATGTAAATAATCGAGAGTCCAGAAGATGTCATGCACCTTGAAGGACCCAACTCATAGCATACCTTCACTTTTTACATCTTTAAGTCCCGATAGATCACTCCAGGCTGGCCCCTTTTGCAGGTATAGCCATGTAAAAAATTAAAAATAAGTGCCTATACTGTTCAAAATCCAGCAATACACTGTCCGACTCTGCTCTGCACATGCTCAGTTGCTCCCCATTGTGCCTAAAATCAGCTGGTCAATCAGCTGACAGCTCTAAGATTTACTGTTGCTGAAGGGGGGAGAAATCAACAGGAAAGACACAGATAGTGCCAATCGATCAGATTACAGAGGGAGAAAAGAAAAGCAAGAGAGATGACAAGACAAACTCTGCTGCCAGAGACACTAAAAGCATACCTCCCAACATTTTGAGATGGGAATGAGGGACACCTACTAGAAAATGTATGTAGGCATAGGACACACCCCCTGCCACACCCCCTTAAAGGAGAATTACCAAAAAAAAGGTTAATTAAATCCACAAGGGCTTTTTTTTTACCACTACTATTCCTTTATATTGGCTTTAGCACTGGGAATACCTTTTTGAAATATAAAAAGTGCATTTTATATACAACTATATAGATCAGAGCAAAATGAGGGACATATGAGGAGGAAAGAGGGACATTGCTCCAAATCAGGGACAGTCCCTCAAAATCAGGGACAGTTGGGAGCTATGCTAAAGAGTTAAACTTCTGCAGAAACTGAGCAGACACAGATATGCCATCCACCCACTCTGCTCTGATCATAAGGGGATCTGATCCCCCGCTGATTGGAAAAGAATCCACCCCATGTGAAAGGGGCCAAAACTTCTGTCAGTCTTCCCCTCTAGCTGGGCCAAGACTGGAAATGCACACATTTTAATTACAGAAAGTGATATTTCATTTTTGAAACCAAGGAGAGGGGAAGAGTTTCCAAAAGATTAGTAACTGCTCTGGGCTTCAACAAAATGGTGGCTCAGCAAGAACAAACAAGAGCAATGGTGGAGGCAATATAAAAGCACACACATTTTAGTAGCATGATTATTAATGTGGAATGCATGTTAAGGCAGCGTTTGCCTCCCCTCTCCCCTCCAGCAAAAAATTAAAAAAATCAGCAGCTAAAAATACTGTAGCTGCTGACTTAATATAAGGACACTTACCTGTCCTGGAATCCAGCGATGTTGGCACCCCAGCTGATGTTTTCATCGGCTCTCGGGTGGTGCCACCGCAATTGCCTGTAAGGGAAACAGAAAGTGAAGCCTTGTGGCTTCACAGCCGATTCCCTATTGCGCATGCGCGAAACGTGCCACGCTTTCTGTATATATGCACACACACATATGTATTATACACACACACACATTTATTATACTTTTAAACTGTCCATTTCAGTTTTCAGCCATGTGCTGCCTGAATTTTTGGTTTCAGTTTTGGTCCAGAATTTTAATTTTGGCGCACCACTAAACACAATCTCCTTTCCTTAACATATGGGGAGGTGTCGGTGGCTGGGGAAAAGCTGTTAACACAGCACAATGAAGTTACAAGCTCCATTGATTTCTGGCAGGACCAACAGGTATTTATATCAATTATTGAACAGATATAACAAAACAATTTCAATGCTATATTTAACAGACCAAAAGGGATTACAAAGAGTCCTTTGTTAAGGTTTACATACACTTTAGAAAGAACAACCTTGAAGATAATTAATAAGAAATTAAAGAAAAAAAAAAAAAAAAAAGGATCTGAGAACTCAGGTGCACAGCACAGACCTTGTTAATAAAGCCCCCCGAAGATATACAAAAAGCTGGTGGGTAGATCACCCAGCCACCATCCTAACTTTTATATTATTGGAGACAATGTTGAAAACCCTAAAGGCAGCCTTTCTTAACCAGGGTTTTGTGGAACCCTATGGTTCCTCTAGACCAGTGTTTCTCAACTCCAGTCCTCAAGGCGCACCAACAGGTCATGTTTTCAGGATTTCCACTATTTTGCACAGGTGATTTGATCAGTTTTCACTGCCTTAGTAATTACCACAGCCGTTTCATCTGAGGGAAATCCTGAAAACATGACCTGTTGGTGCGCCTTGAGGACTGGAGTTGAGAAACCCTGCTCTAGACCTAGAGATTGCTAGGAGTTTCTTGAGCAATACGCAATTTTCTGCCTCTCAGATTTTTAACCACTGACATCAATGATATTTTTAGCTATCTGTAAGAGGGGCATTCTTCCCACTGACCACCATTATAAGAAGCAATTTTTTCCCACTGACCTGTAAGGAGCATTCTTCCTACTGACCACCAATGTACTTTAAGGCGCATTCTTCTTAAATAACCACCAACATAGGAAGCATTCTTCTCACTGACCACCAATATAAAAGTATTTTTTCCCACTGACCAGCAATGTAAGGAGCATTCTTCTTACTGACAACCAACATAGGAAGCATATTTCCTACTGACCACCAAGACAAGGAGTATTTTTTTCCCCACTGACCAGCAATGTACTGCAAAGCGCATTCTTCTTACTGACCGCCAACATAAGAAGAATTCTTCCCACTGACCAGCAATGTGAGAAGAATTCTTCCCTCCGGCAGAGGCAACTGATTATTATTATTATACACGATTTATATAGCGCCAACAGTTTACGCAGCACTTTACAATGTAGAGGGGGGACAGCACAATTACAGTACAGTTCAATACCGAAGGGACAGGAGGGCCCGGCTCGTAGAGCTTACATTCTAAAGGGAGGGGGTGGTGGTACAAAAGATAATCACTGCGGGGAATGATTTGATGAAGGTGACTCGGGGACAGTTGTTATGTGGGTGTGGGATAGGCTTCCCTGAATAAGTGAGTTTTCAGGGATCTCCTAAAAGGTGGACAGGTTGGGGGCTGGTCGAATATACCGGAGCAGAGAGTTCCAGAGGATGAGAGAGGCTCTGGAGAAGTCCTGAAGGCGAGCATGGGAGGAGGTAACAAGGGAGCTAGAGAGCAGGAGGTCCTGGAAGGTGCGGAGGGGGCGATTTGGGCGATATCTGCAGAAGAGGTTGGTGATGTAGATGGGGGCAATGTTGTGGATGGCCTTGTATGTTGTGGTTAGTATTTTGAATTTTAGACGGTGGGGTAGGGGAAACCAGTGAAGGGATTGGCAGAGAGAAGCAGCAGTCACCGATCGGTTAGTGAGGAGTATTGGTCTAACAGCAGCATTCATAATAGACTGAAGGGGAGATAATGGCCTACCTTTACGCAGGCTTTTAAGAAGAGAGTTGCAGTAGTCAAGGCAGGAAATAATCAAGGAGTGAATAAGTTGCTTTGTGGTGTCATTAGTCAGGAAGGGTCGAATTCTGGAGATGTTGCGGAGGTTAAGGCGGCAGGATTTAGTCAGTGATTGGATGTGGGGGCTGAAGGAGAGGTCAGCGTCAAGGATTACACCCAGCACCCTGGCATGTGTGGAGGGACCAATGGTTGTGTTGTTGATCTTAATGGTAAAGTCATGGGGGGGGGGGACCGGGAAGGAGGAAATATTACAAGCTCAGTTTTAGTATATGAATATCTTTAGTATATGAATATTTGAATATCTTGTGTTTATTGGCGGGTAACAAATGGCAGCCGCAAGGAGTATTCTTCCTTCTGACCACCAACATAAGGGACATAGTTCCCATTGACCACAGATGCAAGGAGCATTCCTCCCACTGGACCACCAATGTAAGAAGCATTCTTCCATCTGACAACCAATTTAAGGAACATTCTTCCCTCTGATCACCAATGTAAGGAGACAATCTTCTCACTGACCACCAATGCAAGAAGCATTTTTCCATCTGACCACCAATGTACAAAGAATATTCTTCTCAATGACCACTAACATAAGGAACATTTTTTCCACTGACCACCAACTTTAGAAATATCCTTCTGAATGACCACCAACGTAGGGAGTATTTTTCACAATGACTACCAATGTAAGGAATATTCTTCCCATTGTCCACCTACGTAAGAAGTATTCCTCCCACTGACCACCAACGTAAAAAAGTATTCATCCCACTTATGTAAGGAGCATTTGCCCCCAATAACCAACATAATAATGTACTGTGAGCTGTGGATAAACTATTAGCAGGGGTTCCCTGAGACCTGAATTTTATTTTAGGGGTCCCTCCATGTTATTAGGGTTAAGAAAGGCTGCCCTATGGCTACCAGTGAGGTTCTCTTCTCTATAAGCATTTTAAAACAACTTTCATAACAAACTCATAGAAAACCAAAAGAAATCAGCTCTCATATAATATATATATATATATATATATATATATATATATATATATATCAAACCCAATTGGTTTCTATGGACAACGGTTTTGCCTTACCCCTGGCTTTCGTACATCATTCTACCCTCAGTACTATATCTGCACACAGTTCAGCATGCGTGTTTCATAAGTGTCAGTTTTAAAATGGTTGATCTGGGAACGGTGCCCATTCATAGGTATTATCGGCCTGCCTTAGGAGCATTGCGGCATCATGGGAGCTTTAGCTCAGACAAATTGGGAGCGCTGCCAAACCCGGCCCTCAGCGTACCCATGTAATGCAATGCATCCGACCAAGAGTATGCAACTGCTATTCATATTGTGGCTCGGAAACACTGATGCCATCCTCCTTAAACGGCCAAGAGGAAAGACTGATCCAACCGTTTCAACATCTAAACTAGGTGATGTCATCTTGCGAGCAATCATTTAAATATTTAATTGACCCACAGGAAGAAAAATGCTTTCGTCTCTGGATGTGTCTACGCTGCATTAGCTATGTTCAAACAAACTCAACTTGATTTATTTTTCCAAAAAAATTAAAAAGGGAGATAAAAATTGAGGCAACCTCCAGTAGCAAGACAGAAAGCTTCCTTGAGCAATCTGGATACTCTGGGCAAAAAGCTCAGGTTTGAAAAAAATGGTAAGTGCTCTGATCAATTTATACCCAACAAAAAGTAAAGTCCCCATGGGCAGGGCAATGCGTACAAAAATTTCCCCAGCACATTTTTCGGCTAGTCAGCACAAAAACTCTAATGAAACTATTTTAACATTTTAAATTAAAGTGATATTTAAGGCTCCGTGCACACTAGTGGTTTTTTTTAAGCTCCTAGAAGCTGTTATTAGCATTTTTTCTGCTCCTAGAAGCTAAATGGTGTTATAAGCTATATGACCATGCACACTACATTAGGCTATTAGCATTTTTTGAGCTTCAGCGTCTAGGAGCAGAAAAAAAAAGTTTTTTGTAGAGCGTTTTTCCAGCAGAAAGGCTCCTAAACGCTCCTAAATGCTATTAGCATTTTTTTCCCCTTTTACTGCAAAAACGCTAAATAAAATGGTAAAATGCTCCAAAAATGCTGCTAAAACGGTACTACAAAAAGCTATTACTAGCGGTTTTTCTAGCATTTTTTTAGCTTAAAAAAAAAAACACACACGCTAGTGATATATATATTTTTTTATTATTTTATTAAAATATTATTATATTAAAATGAGAATACATTTTTGTATTATTTATATTTGATTTATATATTAATATCATTTTAATAATTATATTAAATTATATTATATTAATATTACTGATTATACTTATTTGTTGTGTGCAGTGGATTTGCACAGAACAGCCCCCCCCCCCCCCCTTCTTCTCTGGTGCCCCACTGGCACTCCTGACAACTCCCTACTGAAGAATGCCCCCATAGCTCCCAAGCCGCTGCTCTGTCTGTCCATTCAGAGACAGAGCGTGGGTCGGCCTCGCCCCCCGCTCTCTCCTCATTGGCTCACTGGCTGTGATTGACAGTAGCAGGAGCCCATGGATCCTACTGAGGTCTCAGCCGGTGAGGAGGCAGTGACTCCAGAGAGCCGCTGCTCTCATGCACATCGCTGGATCGAGATGGGGTTCAGGTAAGTAGGGGGGAGGGGGGGGGGGGGCTACTGCACACAGTCATGCATAGAATGCAAAAAGGTAAAAAAAAAAAAAAAAAAAAAAAAAAAACTTTGAGCCTTAACAACCACAACTAAAAATTGCACTCCGCTACCAGCTCCCTTCCACAAACTTGTCCTGCTGTGGGCACTTTTGCTACTCCCACTTAGGCCTCTTACACGCAGGACACTTTTACAGGTGTTTGGTATTTTTTCTTTCAGCCTGTATAAGTAACTATGTTAGCCAATGTGTCCATGCACATTTGGGCATTTACAGGCATATTTGTAGAGGAGCGTTTACAGGTTGAAAAAAAAAAAAAAGAAAAAAAAAAAAAAAAGAAAAACATTTCACGTGTGTTTTTGAGAGGAGCTTTTGGGCAGAAAAAAAAAAAGCCTAAAACACATGTAAACGCGCCATTTAGGTCCATTAAGTGTTTTTAAAGTGGGTCTTCACTGCATCTGAGCACCACAAACCAAAAACACTATTTAATAAATTTTTATTATTCAAAGAAACCCCCCCCCCCCCCAATCTATTCAGGTCTCCATGCTTTATTTTGTTGAGAAATCACTTTTAAAAACAATCCCCTAGCATTTCTGGCCGTGAACATCTTGAGTAAGGGCAAAGGATTCATATAGCAGTTACTTCCTGGAGTCCATCTGCCTTTAGCTCAGGCATGCATGCAGAAGAGAGTGTGCTTAGCTGAGAAAACCCCTCCTCCTCTCCCTTTCTGAAGACTCCTGGGATGTATGACATGTATGAGGATTAAAAATAAATAATGTTGATTGGGAGAGTGACGTTCCACTTTAAGTCTACATTTTTTCTAGTGTTTTGGGGAAAAATACTTATAAGATGCAAGCAGGCCTAACACTTGTACAATATGTTCCATATGAGCGTTTTCTTGTGCTGCTTTTTGCCAGCAGTTCTGTCATTTTTTCTGCTGCCTAGTGTGCATGGACTCTAAATGCACCTCTATGTTAGCCTATGTGTCCATGCACACATTAGGCGTTTACAGGCAGGATAAAAAAAACAAAAAACCACACACACCATCACCAAACCTGCATAAATATGTGTAAACGCGCCTAAATGCTAGACCCATTCAGCATTTGAGCATTCATTCATTCCAATAGCCAGAATAAATTATTATTCTAGCTGATGGAATCCATAAATGCTCAAATGTTTGAGGTGCTTAACCCCCTCCGGACCGCCCACTGTATATATACAGACGTCATTACTTTGCTGCCATAACCATGGTATATAACCTCAGATATCTGCCATAACCCCTGTATATTTTTACACAGTGGGCAATCCACTTTCAGATAAAAGTGGTCCCGGGGGTGGGTTTGTCACGGGATCACTTTTATGAGCGGTGGGAGAGGTTTGTCCACCCCCCCCCCCAGTCGTTTTCCCCGCTTACCGGAGACGTCACAGTGCGGCACAGTGGTGTAGTGGGTAGCACTCTCACCTAGCAGTAAGAAGGGTCGCTGGTTCGAATCCCAACCACGACACTACCTGCCTGGAGTTTGCATGTTCTCCCTGTGCCTGCGTGGGTGTCCTCCGGGTACTCCGGTTTCATTCCACACTCCAAAGACTTGCTGATAGGTTAACTGGCTTCTGTCCAAAATTGGCCCTAGTATATGAATGCGAGTTTGGGACCTTGGATTGTGGGCTCCTTGAGGATAGGGTGCGATGTATGTGTGGAGCGCTGCATAAATTGACAGTGCTATATGGGTACCTTAACCACTTAAGGACCAGCCTCATTTTGGAATTTAGGTGTTTACATGTTTAAAACAGTTTTTTTTGCTAGAAAATTACTTAGAAAAAAAAACAATATATAATGTTTGGGGGTTCTAACACCCTAGAGAATAAAATGGCGGTCATTGTAATACTTTTTTTTCTTATAAGGGCACTTTTTTTGGAAAAAAAAAAAAAAACACAACAGTAAAGTTAGCCCAATTTTTTTTTATATTGTGAAATCTAATGTTATGCCAAGTAAATTGATACCCAACATGTCACGCTTCAAAATTGCGCCCGCTCGTGGAATGGCGTCAAACTTTTACCCTTAAAAATCACCATAGGCGACGTTTAAAAAATTCTACAGGTTGCATGTTTTGCGTTACAGAGGAGGTCTAGGGCTAGAATTATTGCTCTCGCTCTACCGGTCGCGGTGATACCTCACATGTGTGGTTTGACCGTTTTCATATGTGGGCGCTACTCACGTATGCGTTCGCTTCTGCGCGCAAGCTCGTCGGGACAGGGCGCTTTAAAAAAAATTTGTTTTTTCTTCTTATTTATTTTACTTTTTTTTTTATTTCATTTTTCACATCCCTTGTAATAGAAAAAAGCATGACAGGTCCTCCTAAATATGAAATCTGGGGTCAAAAAGACCTCAGATCTCATATTTGGACCTAAATGCAATAAGAAAATAAAAAATGACATTGAAAAAATGTGCCTTTAAAGAAGCATGGGCGGAAGTGATGTTATGGCGTCGCTTCCGCCCTGCAGTGTCATGGAGACGGGTGGGCGCCATCTTACCCTCACTCGTCTCCATGCACAGCCACTGACAGGACGCAATTTCCTCTGCCGCTACCGACGGCTCCGAAAGGCGGCAGAGGGCACCGGATCTCGGCGGGAGGGGTGCCCCTCTCCCGCCATCGATAAAAGTGATCTTGCGGCGAATCCGCTGCAGGGACCACTTTTATCTTGTCGCCAACCGCTGGCCGAAAACGGTGATACCGGGGTTATGGCAGCTAGCTGCTGCCATAACGATATCCGTCCTCAAAGTTAGGACGTACATCGGCGTGCGGCGGTCGGCAAGTGGTTAAATAAATAGGGATATTTGTAGACACGCACCTACACTCACTCAAACAATCCGACCTTCTGGATGGATGGGCAGGAAGTCGAGTGAGGGCAAGATGGCCCCCACTCAACTCTGTGCCCTTGGAGGATCAGAGCGACGTCAAATGTCACTTCCTCTCTTCGACTCTAAAGGGTCCATTTTTTTGTGTGTAAAAGTAAAACAACAACATTTATTTATTTATTTTTTTTAAGTGTAAATGTGAGATCTGAGGTCTTTTTGACCCCAGATCTCGCATTAAAGAGGCCCTGTCCTGCTTATTTCTATTACAAGGGATGTGTACATTCTTTGTAATAGGAATAACAGTGATCAAAAAAAATTTAAAAGGGAGAGTAAAAATAAATGGAAAAGCACCCCATCCCTCTGAGCTGGCGCGCAGAAGTGAACTCATACACAAATCACGCCAATGGTGTTCAAACCCAGTGGTGGCCCATCCATAGAGGGCGCGCAGGCGCAGCCTTCCCTATCCATGTATCTGGCCCCCTGATTTACAGTGCCTTGCAAAAGTATTCAGCCCCCCCCCCCTTGGCTTTGTACAGCCTTTAGTTCAATGTTTTTTTTAATCTGAATTATATGTGATGGATCAGAACACAATAGTCTAAGTTGGTGAAGTAAAATTAGAAAAATATATACATAAAACTATTTTTCAGAAATAAAAAAACTGATAATTGGCATTGCGTATGTATTCACCCCCTTTGTTATGAAGCCCATAAAAAACTCTGGTGCAACCAATTACATTCAGAAGTCACATAATTAGTGAAATGATGTCCACCTGTGTGCAATCTAAGTGTCACATGATCTGTCATGGCAAGAGGCACCACTAACCAAACACTGCCATGAAGACCAAGGAACTCTCCAAACAAGTAAGGGACAATGTTGTTGAGAAGTACAAGTCAGGGTTAGGTTATAAATAAATATCCAAATCTTTGATGATCCCTAGGAGCACCATCAAATCTATCATAACCAAATGGAAAGAACATGGCACACAGCAAACCTGCCAAGAGACGTCCGCACACCAAAACTCACGTGCTGGGCAAGGAGGGCATTAAACAGAGAGGCAGCACAGAGTCCTAAGGTAACAATGGAGGAGCTGCAGAGTTCCACAGCAGAGACTGGAGTATCTGTACATAGGACGACAATAAGCCGTACGCTCCATAGAGTTGGGTTTTATGGCAGAGTGGCCAGAAGAAAGCCATTACTTTCAGCAAAAAACAAAACGGCACATTTTGAGTTTGCGAAAAGGGATGTGGGAGATTCACAAAATGTATGGAGGAAGGTGCTCTGGTCTGATGAGACTGAAATTGAACTTTTTGGCCATCAAAGAAAATGATTTGTCTGGTGCAAACCCAACACATCACATCACCCAAAGAACACCATCCCCACAGTGAAACATGGTGGTGGCAGCATCATGCTGTGGGGATGTTTTTCAGCGGTCAGGACTGGGAAACTGGTCAGAGTTGAGGGAAAGATGGATGGTGCTAAATACAGGGATATTCTTGAGCAAAACCTGTACCACTCTGTGTGCGATTTGAGGCTAGGACGGAGGTTCACCTTCCAGCAGGACAATGACCCCAAACACACAGCTAAAGCAACACTTGAGTGGTTTAAGGGGAAACATGTAAATGTGTTGGAATGGCCTAGTCAAAGCCCAGACCTCAATCCAATAGAAAATCTGTGGTCAGACTTAAAGATTGCTGTTCACAAGGGCAAACCATCCAACTTGAAGGAGCTGGAGCAGTTTTGCGAGGAGGAATGGGCAAAAATCCCAGTGGTAAGATGTGTCAAGCTCATAGAGACTTATCCAAAGTGACTTGGAGCTGTGATAGCCGCAAAAGGTGGCTCTACAAAGTATTGACTTTAGGGGGGTGAATAGTTATGCACATTGACTTTTTCTGTTATTTTGCCCTATTTGTTGTTTGCTTCACAATAAAAAAAAAAAAAAAAAATCGTCAAAGTTGCGGCAGGGTGTTTTTTTGAAGCACCTGAATAGAGCCAGAAGCTCTAATAGGCTTAAAAAAAAAAAAAAAAAGGGGGGGCGGCTCGGAGCGTAGAGCATTGCGCTCCGATCCCACCCTGTTGTGTTACGATAAGCGAACTCATTTTCGCTATTATCACACTAAAGTTCCTTCCTGCCAATCCGAAGGCAGGTCTATGAGACCTGTTTCCCGATTGGCCAAAGTGTCAGGTGATCCTATTGGATGGCTAGTGCTTTGGCGGAAGAGGAGACACAACGGACCGCCCATGGGGGGGCACTGGTGGGCGCTGATGAAGCGGCACTGGTGGGCACTGATTGGCGGCACTGTTGGGACTGCACTGATAATCAGTGCCCTGAATATAAGTGCCGATGTCCCTTTAACAAAAGCCAGTTATCGGCTCTCTTATTCTCTCCTCACACTGCCAGTGAGGAAAGAGAAGCCGATAACTGGCTTGTTTTTACATCCGTGAGCAGCTGTCATTGGACACAGCTGATCACGTGGTAAAAGGAGCGCTGGGATTGGCCCTCCGAAGGACTCAGCGATAACAGAGTGCGCCACCCGATCATGGGAGGACGCCAATGTATGCCCTCCCAGCAAAGTAAGCCCATGTTGTAGCCGTCTTTTGGCTATAGCATGGGCAGGAAGTGGTTAAAACTGCTCTTTTAATGTCTAGGGTGACTGGGTAAAGCACTTTTACTTACCTGATCCTGTGCCCCTGTAGGCTACTCTGTGCTGGTGGACTGGTCAAGACTCATGAAGGGCCTAGAGCTTTGCAATGAATAGGAGGACACCAAGGGACAGTCCACTGCCGAAGTATAGGGGAGTACCATTTGCAAGGGACAGAGGAGAAAGGGCAAGTAAAAATGCTTTTTCCATCCCTTAAACATTAAGAAGTAGTTAACCCTTGCAGTGGGGCTGTGAACCTTTATTTTTCCTGGAGTTGAGTTTTAAAGCTGGACTCCAGGTAGATATAAAAGACACAAATTAATGCAGCTTTGTAATCATTAACGCATATTTTTTTTTAATACAAGAAGTGTAAGTACTTGAGTTAGACCTGGCATTAGCCTCTTGCCGCCTCTGCACAGCAGGGCTGAAGTGTGAGAGGAAGAAAACAAATAGCCAATCCGTTCATATGCTGATAGGAGGAGAGAGATGTACTTATCACTGTGCTGCTTCTCCTTTTACTGTCCAGTCACAGACCGGGGTGGTTTCAGGATCACCTGGGCTCAGAGGAAGTAGGTTGAATGACTAAAGGCATCTTATGATAGAAAAGCGGTATGCTTTATGTTTTAATGGGTGAATAATTATCTAGTTATTTTTGGCTGGACTTCTGATTTAAGTAGTGCAAGAATGGTCTTGTGATCTCATGTCGGTGCCTTTGACGAAGAACGATGATAGCTGCCCCAATGCATGACAACTAATGACAGCACTAATCAGCACTATGAGAAAGTGTTCGGTGCATTCAAAAAAATGGTGTCCACTGAATTTGTGCAATCTTTTTTTCATATACGATCAGACAGAAATGTCCTTCATTGGCTGTGGAAAATGACAGACAAATGGAATGGAACCTGGAAGGGCATTCATAGAAGCAAAGAGTAACCTGTCATATTAACCTATATATCACAACCATAGAGACATGGGAAAGCCTACCATAGTAAAATTCCAGAAACCTTAGATGCATGGGGGAGGCTGCCATACTAAAATATCACAAACCATAGGGGGAGTCTACCATACTAAATATCACAAACTATAGAGGCATAGGGGAGCCTACCATACCAAAATGTCACAAACCATAGAGACAGAGGAACCTACCATAAATAAAATATCCCAAACCATATAGGCATAGGGGAGGCTGCCATACTAAAATATCCCAAACTATAAAGACATCGAGGAGCCTACTATACTAAAATAACACAAAACAAAGACATAAGCGGGCCTACTATACTAAAATATCACAAACCATAAAGACATTGAGGAGCCTACCATAATAAAATATCCCAAACCATATAGGCATAGGAGGAGCCTAACATACTAGAATATCCCAAACCATAGAGGCATAGGGGAGCCTAACATACTAAAATATCCCAAACCATAAAGACATCGAGGAGCCGACCATAATAAAATATCCCAAACCATAGAGGCATAGGTGGGGCCTACTATACTAAAATATCACAAGTCATAAAGACATTGAGGAGCCTACCATAATAAAATATCCCAAACCATAAAGACATCGAGGAGCCTACTATACTAAAATATCACAAAACAAAGACATAGGCGGGCCTACTATACTAAAATATCACAAACCATAAAGACATTGAGGAGCCTACCATAATAAAATATCCCAAACCATATAGGCATAGGAGGAGCCTAACATACTAGAATATCCCAAACCATAGAGGCATAGGGGAACCTACCATAAGTAAAATATCACAAACCAAAGAGACAGAGGAACCTACCATAAAAAAAAATATCACGAATCATATAGGCATAGAGGAGTCTACCATACTAAAATATCCCAAACCATATAGACATAGGTGGGGCCTACCATACTAAAATATCACAAACCATAAAGACATTGAGGAGCCTACCATAATAAAATATCCCAAACCATATAGGCATAGGAGGAGCCTAACATACTAGAATATCCCAAACCATAGAGGCATAGGGGAGCCTACCATAAATAAAATATCACAAATCATATAGGCATAGGGCAGCTTACCATACTAAAATATCACAAACCATAGAGGCATAGGGGAGCCTACCATACTAAAATATCCAAACCATATAGACATAGATGGGGTCTACCATACTAAAATATCACAAAACAAAAGACATAGGGGAGCCTACCATACTAGAATATCACAGACTCTTTGGCATGAACTTTCAAATGTTTGCAGCTATTTAGACAGAGTGAACCTAGGTCGCTCTTCTCAAGCATGTTTAATTATAAACCTGATTCTGCCAAAAAGGCCAATGAGTTGCCTGGCATATGTAAGTGCCAGAGAACAAATTTGGCATCCTTGCAAGTTATCTTTATCCTGGAGCCAGGGCAAAAAGGATAGCAGTTAGTAGATTATGAAGGATTAAGGATTAATGCTCATTGGTAGGAAACATACTCTGGTATGCATTTGATTGCGCCTGTGAGCTCAGAAATGAATTACTTTTTAAATAACAATCAACAATGCCTCATATAAGGGAAATCTATATTCAAAAAGTGTTTATATGTAAATATGGCTCTAATAATACTTATCAGGCGGTGTCAACTTTTACAAACCTTATTGTCAAGCATAGCTTGTAACATTTTATGTGATCAGTTTATGAGATACAAATACTGGATTTCCAACATTAAAATGCTGCATGGTGTAGTGATATAATGATATTGTAGCAAGGTCCCAGGCCTCCTTCGGTTTAATGAGAACCTCCAGGGGCAGATATAGCTGACATCCTTCTGTATATGGTGGTTTGCATGGCATAGTGGGTGTAATGCAAGGTAGAATAATTGGGCGCCAGACACTTCTTGAATGCAAAAGAGATTTCTCTTAACAGCATTTTGGGCGGGAGTGTTAGGGCCAGGACACCCTTAGGTAGTTGCAAGATCAATTAGCTGACTCCGAGACTTCAACAGGTAGACAGCCATGCAGGGAAAGGCATCCAGCAAGACACCACATCTGCATGTGTAGGAATGCTGTCTCCTATGGCAACTGTCTTTAGCAGTCCCTAACACAAAGCGTACTGAGCTCCCGGTCTCTCTCTCACTAGACTAGATGATTCACGGCCACTGAATCCCTTAAGCTCCGCCAATCTTCACTTTAGTATCTTCCTCAAGCATCACCTCGGCCTCTCTGCTGAGTCCCTAGCTTGGCACTCAAGATACCTCTCAAGCATCACTCCACTGGCCTGCTCGGTCCCTGGCTTAACACACAAGGCTGCTCTGCAAGCATCACCTCCGCTGGCTGGGTCCCTGGCTTGACACCCTCTGAGGTTTCCCGATTCTTCACTGTCCCCGGTTGGTGAGAATGCTGCTCCGGTACTTGCTTCAGCTACTCACTGTGGTCCCTGGTAATAAGGTGGATAGTCCCTTAGTGGCAACAGCTTCCCCTCTACCCCTGACCACGATAGGTTCTCCAGCTGGCAGAACAGTCACTTCTGGTTGGACTGCAAGCCGCAATCCCAACCCTGCGCTGCTCTCTTGCTCCGGGATAGGCCCTCAGACAGCCTAGCAGCCTGGGCAATACAACACACATCCACCCAGACAGCCGTCCAGGTGGCACAGAACACTGATCACCTCACTCCACCTAAATATATAGGTTCTCCCAGCAGGCCAAGGGATTTAAGAAAACCTCTGCCCATTGACTGGGATACCCCAAATACCCATAATCTGACCTTGCATGGCCCTTCTCATATCTAATGCCACCAGGTACCTGGCAACCTAGCATTGAAGAGAGAAGTGCATCAATTACAGACTTAGAGCGATATCAATTGATCCCTAACAATAGGCCAGATACCTGGCAGGTAAATTTAGGAGCAACCCTGCCTAAACACCAGGGTGCTACATAATCATATGGTCCAAAGCTTGTGGACAAGTGACCATCGCCTCTACAACAGCTTGTTGGACATCCCATTTCAAAACCATGGGCATACAATATGGAGTAGTGTTCCCCCTCTTTGCGGCTAAAACAGTCTCCACTCATCTAGTAGGGCTCTACATGAGATTTTAGTGTGTGTCTGGGGGAACTTGTGGTTTTTCAGCCAAGAGAGCAGTTGGGTGACCAAGCACTGATACTGGACAAGAAGACCTTGTAGGCAGGTGCAGTCTACTTTCTCCACTGTAGGTGGCGCTCATCCGCAGCGCTCTTGTAGCTGGGGAGGAAGTCCAGAGGAACATAGTTCTTCTATCCATTCTTGGGTCAACAATCCAGTTGGATGTTACCACCCCATGTGATCCTGGCAACCATCTTGGGTCAGGCAGGGCCTATTTAGGGCCCTGGCTCCAAGGCTTGGCACACTTTATGCGAGTGGGTAGCATAGAGAGAGGTACCCCGCCCGTTAGGGACAGTACTAGCGGTAGGGAAAGGTTTCTTACGAGGAGGGAAAGTGTAGGGTTGCAACCTCCCTGGACATCTTCCTGCATGGGCATGAGACGGCCACAGTTGGGCAACAGTTTTCACCTAAGCTGGATTCGGACTTTAAAGTGATCCTCAAAAGGAAAGAATTAAAAAAACATGTTATACGTACCTGCTCTGTGTAATGGCTTTGCATAGAGCAGTCCCAATCCTCTTTTTGGGTCCCCCATCTGCGGTCCTAGCTCCTTCCCCCTGCTGAGTGCCCCAAGAAGCAAGCCTCTATGGGGGCACTTTAACAGGCTCGCGCCTGAGCTGCGCCCTGTGTGTCCATTTACACACAGAGTGTAGCTCGGCCCCCCGCTCTCTCCTCATTTGCTCACTGGCTGAGCCTGACAATGGAAGAGAGAGACTTGGGAGAGCCGCTGCTCTCATGCACATCGCTGGATCGAGATGGGGCTCAAGTATTGGGGGGGGGGGGGGCTGCACCCAAAAGGTTTTTTTTTTTTTTTTTAAACTTAAAAGCATAGCATGCATTAAGGTAAAAGAAAAAAAAAAAAAAAAACCTTAAGCCTTTAGAACCACATTAACACTTCTGAGTCATTGGCCCAGACCAGGTATGCAGCAAATGAGAGTCAAAGAACAGTCAGAATTCCTAATCGCCGTAGTTAGTCGAGTCATTTACTCAAAGCAGTGAAGGCAAAGCGTCATCACTCCAGCCAGCAAACAAGCATTTTAAGGAGGAGTCAGAAATGGTTGAGTTTAAGTGCTGGTGGACACTTATGCGAATCAAATGCGATCCGAAAAGCATAGATTCGCATTTGTCAAGTAATAAAGCATTATTTCCAATGAAGGCTGTTCACATATATGTGGTGCAATTTGGTTCAAAAAAGGGTCCTGTGCGAGTTTAGTGCGGTGCGAATATTAGCTCCACAGACTTCTATGGGACTGGACTGAAATCGCAGTCCAGTTTTCACATCACTGCAAATTTATTTATTTTTTTGCCTAGATTTTATAGAAAGTAAAAATCACAGTTGTGACCACTCCCCTCACAAATTTGCACCGAATTCCCATTGAAATCGCACATGGCAAGCAGAAATCACAATGCGAATTTGCACCGTGTACTGCTTTAAATTCACAGCCCACAAGTGTGAACCGGCACTAAGAACTTGGGCACTAGGAAAGTTTCCTACCCCTGCACACTTCCAGATACCAGGGACCACGCTGCATAGTCAGAAAACCCTGTGGTAAGCTTTTTTATTCAGCATGCTGAAGAGCAATGCACAGGGACAGGACTCATATCAAGAAGAGTACTGTGGGGACATTTTTACAGCATCAAGGACCCATGCAGCCAGGGGTTAAGTGTCATTAAGGCTGGGTTCACACTTGTGCGATCACAGACATCGCATGTGAGCTGCACAGCAATGCGGTGCGAATCACATGCAATGTCTGTGCGATGCAAATTCAGCCATACAAACTGTATGGCTAAAATCGCATCACATTCGCACCAAAATGGCGCAGGACTCTTTTTTTGATCCACATTGGAATTGGATCACATAGGTGTTCATACCTGTGCAATCCGATTCCTGTACGATTTGACAGTTCACAGTGCGATCTGATCTGGGGGGGGATGTCATTAAAGCGGAGTTACACTCAAAAGTGGAAGCTCCGCTTATCTGCCTCCCCCCACCACATTTGTCACCTTTCAGGGGGGGGGACCTAAGAACCTGCGATCACCCGGAAGTTCAGCCCCTCTCCTTTTTCCCCCGCCGCTGAGCCATTCAGAGAGGGCAGCGTGCTTCGCACATGCACAGTAGGGGACCGGCTGTGAAGTCGCAAGGCTTCGCTGCTAGTTTCCCTTAGAAGGAGCGGTGACGGCAACAGCACCTGAGAGCCGATGAAAACATCGGCTGGGTGCTGACATAGCGGGCTCCTTGGACAGGTAAGTATCCTAGTATTAAAAATCAGCAGCTACAGTATTTGAAATAGAGAAATCACACATTTGGAAATGAAGAGCACACCCTGAAAAAATAGCAATATTGAAAAGTTCCCCCAAGGGGGTTTTTAGCAGCAAAAAAGGTTTTTTTTTTGTTTTTTGTTTTAAAAAAGTAACTATTTGTAAAGATATTTTTATTTATTATTTTTCAATAAAAATATTTACAAATAGTTACCATACGTTGATTAAAAAAAAAGTAACTACTTATAAAATTATTTTAATTGAAAAATAATAAATAAAAATATCTTTACAAATAGTTACCTCCTTTTTTTTTTTTAGATCAATTTAACCCCTTTTTGCTGCTAAAAAAAAAAACACTTTTGGGGGAACTTTTCCATATTGCAGCAACAGTATTTTGTTATTTTTTTCTGAAGGGGGCTGGACCCCCTCTTTAACTTTACAGTGACACCCCCAGCGGGTCGCAGATCTCAGTGTGCGATTCTAGAACTGGCACTGAATCGCAGGGTTTGACGCATCGCACCAGTGTGAACCTGGGACTTATGCCGCGTACACACAACCGGACTTTCCAGCAGAAATGGTCCGACTGAACGAATCCAATGGACATTCCGATCGTGTGTGGGCTTCATCAGGCCTTTTCTGTCGAAAAATCTGACGGACCTAGAAAAAGAACATGTTTAGAATTTTTTTCCGACGGACTCGATTCCTATCGAAAAAAACGTTCGTCTGTATGCTAGTCCGACGGACCGAAAACGACGCTAGGGCAGCTATTGGCTACTGGCTATTGAACTTCCCTTTCTAGTCCGGTCGTACGTCATCACGTTCGAAACAATCAGACTTTGGTGTGATCGTGTGTAGGCAAGTCCGTTTCGTCGGAACTCCGTCGAAAAGTCCTTCAGAGTTCAGTCCGACGAGAAGTCCGCTCGTGTGTACGCGGCATCACACCTTATACTTACCTCTAAAAAATGTCCATTAGAACCCTGTTTCTCACCCATTTTTGTCTTGGACTTCCCTTTCAGATTTTGGGAGCGTGCTGAATGTTACCTTAATCAGAACTTTGATGGGTAGAACAACAAACTTTATCTGAAAAATAAACTAAGCTTTTAAAAATCGATCCATATTGACAAGATCTGCATAGCACAATAATCGATAATCCTCAACAACCTATGGTAAACCATTAAGGGTACACTAGTCAAAATTGGGGGGGGGAGCCTTTAGATACACAGGAAGCACGGCCTCCCTGCTCAGGGTTTCGGCTGTATTGCAACCGTCTACCCCAGTTCTCTTTTTTGGTAATCTAAAGACCTGGGAACACCCCTTGTACCTACCTATTTTAATTCAGGAGGGTTGTTGCTGATGCCAATTGGCATTGCCTGGAATAACTGGTTGATCAAAGTGCACCTGTCACCGTAAGGGCTAGTTCCAACAGAATGCAGTGCGGGAAAAGAGCGCTCCGTATTCATTTCCTGCACCACATTCAAAAGACGCTGAGTAAGTGATCTGCTGCGAGTGTCCATATACAGCAGGGATATGCAATTAGCGGTTGCAAAACTACAATTCCCATCATGCCTCTGGGTGTCATGCTTGTGGCTGTCAAGAGTCTTGCTATGCCTTATGGGATTTATAGTTCTGCAACAGCTGGAGGTCCGCTAATTGCATATCCCTGATATACAGTAGACTAACAGCAAATGCAGGTCGCAAATGTAGTGCGTTGTCTGCACCAGATCGCATGCACTACGTTTTGTGCAATCCAGTGTGATTTCAGGCCAAATGGATAGGTCGAGAAAAAAAAAAAAAAAAATTGCGCTGAATTGCACAGGAATCGCCCAGGAACGCGACGGAGCGCATTTCTGTGTGGTTCAGGTATGAGCTGGCCTTAAAAACAGCAACAGGATAAATCATACTAATTTCAGAGAAGGGACATTAAAGTGGCTGAAAAAGTGCTAAAGTTTGGTTTAACCCCCCGAATGCCAGCTGCTACACTACAACCCCAGAAGGGTGGGATGGAAGAACATTGGCCTAACAGAAAGAAGCTGGTTTTGACATAAGCAGCTGGGTTAGGGCTTGTTAACACTAGCGGCAAGGGCTGCCACTTCTATGAAAAGCAATCTACGCTCCGATTGCTTTCCAGAGGCATTTGAAAGGCCGTTTAGGAGGCGACATATAGCCCGTTTTAACCCCCCAAAAATGCCGCACACTACTGCACTGCAAATATAGATTACAGCGCACACATACAAAAGGACATTTAAAAACACCTGAACATATTCAAAAATATGGGGATTTGGTCACACATAATAAATAATATATATATATATATATATATATATATATATATATATATATATATATATATATATATATATATATATATATATATATATATATATATATATATATATATATATATATATATATAAGCTTTGAAGGATTTAACCGCTTGCTTACTGGGCACTTAAACCCCCCACCTGTTCACACCAATTTTCAGCTTTCAGCGCTGACGCACTTTGACAATTGCGCGGTCATACAACGCTGTACCCAAATTTTTATAATTTTTTTCCCATAAATAGAGCTTTCTTTTGGTGGTATTTGATCATCTTTGCGGTTTTTATTTTTTGTTGAAAAATGTAAAAAGACCGAATTAATTAAATAAAAAAAAAAAAAAAAAAAAAAATTCTTTTTTTTATATTTTGTTATAAAAATTTTAAAACAGGTAATTTTTCTCCTTCATTGATGTACGCTGATGAGGCGGCACTGATGGGCATCGATAGGTGGCAGTGATGGGAACTGATGGGTGGCAGTGATGGGCGGCAATAATGGGCACTAATCAGTTACACTAATAGGCAGCACTGCTAGGTGGCACTGGTTGGCACCACTGGTGGGCATTGATAGGTGGCACTTGTGGGCATTGATAGGTGGCACTCGAGGGCATTGATAGGTGGCAATGGCAGGTGGCACAGATGAGGCAATGAGGCATAATTGCCTCTTCCTCTTTGGGACCGATGTCCCTTGCAGATGAGCCGGTAATCCGCTTTTGTTCTCCTCACGCTGTTAGCGTGAGAAAAAAAAAAAAAGTTTACCGAGCTTTTGTTTACATCATGTGATCAGCTGTCATTGGCTGACAGCTAATCACATAGTAAGAGGCTGGGACCGGCCCCTTACTCGGATCGGTGATCACCCAAGTCTCAGTGACTCGGTGATCACAGCGCGTGGGGCGCGTGCACAGGGGAGGCCGTCATATGACGGCCTCCCGGAAATTCAGGTCCGCGCTGTGGCCGTCATAGCGCGCATGCCAAGAGGTTAAATGTCATTTTGTATGTGTGCGCTGTAATCTATTTTGTACTGTTTGCTGGTCTTATAGCATCTTGAATGTAAACGCAGTTTTTGGGTGTGCCCCCCCCCCAGTATGATTTTGTATGCACTTGGACAAGTTGCATTTGGTAGTGGTATAATCCCTGCTGCAGGAGCGACGCAAAGCATTGTGGCCGTGCCATGTGTACACCCCAGCCTCTGCCTTTGCAGCTACAGAGGCAGCAGTTGGGGGGTGTAACAACGCAGCTCTAGTGTAAATGAGCCCTTAAAGTCTAAGGAATCTACTGTTGTGGGCCCCTCTCCCCCCCGCACTGCAAGGGTTCAATGCCCATTAGGTCTAGATGTGCAGCAATAAGGAGAAATACTTTTCTGTGTTCCAGCAGGGCCCCTCCAGTGGTGTGAATGATCCCCCACAGCCCCCTCTCTAAGATGCTCGCGGCTGCGCTCTACTCTCCCCCGCCATGTATGATTCAGGGATCATTCATTGCGATCATCATTTTTTCGTCCTTTTTATGGCCCAAACCTCTCACATTTTCAGCATCTCTGCCCACTTCCTCCACTATTTATACGATGACGAATATCACACCTATCCACAGAACAGGTGTAGCCCCCAACGCTGGAGAAAGGAGAAGATTTCGATTTTTCAGCTCACACATTCCCAGCAAAGAACGGATATACAGCGTTATCCGTGCCTGATGGTTACAGACGTGGACAAGCATGAAATAGAAGCGTTTTATCACAAAACAGATTGCTGCTTGTTTTTAATTGAACATAGGTTATGGTATGTGGCCCATTCAGAAGAAAGATAGCGCTTAGTGCAGTTAACCACTTGAGCTCCGGAAAATATTACCTCCTTCATGATCAGGCCATTTTTTCCTATTCAGCACTGCACTACTTTAACTGGCCATTGCGCGGTCATGCAACGCTGTACTCAAAAAAAAAAAAAAAAAAAAAAAAAAAATTGATATCATATTTTTTCGCACAAACAGAACTTTCTTTTGATGGTATAAAAGCACCACTGTTTTTTTTTCTTCATTGTTTACTATATAAAAACAACAAAACACTGAAAATGTAAAAGAAAAAAAGAAATCCACAAAAAAAAAAAAAGAATTTCAAAATCAAATTTCTTCATAAATTTGGGGCAAATTGTCTTCTGCTACATGTCTTTGGTAAAAAATAAAAAAATAAAATAATCCTCCTTTGGGCCTCCGGTAGTTCTATGGTATGGGTGTTTGGGGGGGGATACGCACAGCAGATGCTCTCTTTTACATTAAAAGGGATTGTAAACCTTCGTGTATTTTCACCTCAATGCATTCTATGCATTGAGGTGAAAAACCTCTTGCAGTGCAGCAGCCCCCCAGTGCCCCCATTTTACTTACCTGCGCCCTCTTTCTCATGCTGGCGATGAGCACACCAGCTCTAGCCAGTGTCTCGTGTATATATTGATAGCAGAGCAGCCATTAGCTCCCGCTGCTGTCATTTAAATCCAATGACGCAGGCGCCGAGGGACGGGGTCGAGTCATACATTCGGCGGCTATGGACGCCAAATGCTGGACTCAGGAGAGCACCCGCAAGGTAACCCCCTCGGGGAAGCGCTTCCCCTAGGGAGTTATCTAATGCGGGGAGGAGCCGCCAGGGGACCCCAGAAGAGCAGGTTCGGGGCCACTCTGTGCAAAACGAGCAGCACAGTGGAGTCAAGTATGATATGTTTGTTATTTTAAATAAAAAATAAAAAAAAACCCTTACAATCACTTTAAATTATATCATGTTATCACAATTATTGGTTCTGTTTAACACGCCTCCTTTATCATATAGTTATATGATAATCGTCTCTTAATCTTCATGTATATGTACAATAAAGCTCCTGAAGAAGCGGTGAATGTGATCCGCGAAACATGTCGAGAAATTAATATACAGATTTAAATGATTCAGTTGTCACACTTTGATGTGACCTCAGAACTAAGAGTCTTTGTTCATTACTATTGGAGTTTTTAATATACAATTGTTTAAATGTATAAATGTATGTGTAGATTTCCACACTCCAAAGACATGCTGGTAGATTAACCGCTTAAGGATCGCCCCACGTACATATACTGTGGCAGGGCGGCCCTTAAGCGCGTAATTACGTACCTGACGCAGTTTCTTCTCCTGGGTCTCATCGGGTCCATCGGGACCCACCAACCATTCTTCCCAAGGCAGACAGAATGGCGGTCTGCCTATGTAAACAAGGCAGTTTGCCGTTCTGTCACAGGAGAAGACAGATCTTGCGTTTCTGCTAAGCAGGAACACAGATCTCTGTCTTCTTACAGTTAAAGCACCTCCCCCACACAGTTAGCAAGCACCTCCTAGGGACATGTTTAACAATTTGATTGCCCTTGATGTTAACCCCTTCCCTGCCAGTGTCATTAGTACAGTGACAGTGCATATTTTGTCGCACTGATCACTGTATTGGTGTCACTGATCCCCCAAAAAAGTGTCACTTAGTGTTCGATTTGTCCACCGCAATGTCACAGCACACAGAACTGCACAGAGCCCTGGGCACAGGACTGCACCATGCACAGAGCCCTGGGCACAGGACTGCACCATGCACAGAGCCCTGGGCACAGGACTGCACCATGCACAGAGCCCTGGGCACAGGACTGCACCATGCACAGAGCCCTGGGCACAGGACTGCACCATGCACAGAGCGCTGGGCACAGGACTGCACCATACACAGAGCCCTGGGCACAGGACTGCACCATACACAGAGCCCTGGGCACAGGACTGCACCATACACAGAGCCCTGGGCACAGGACTGCACCATGCACAGAGCCCTGGGCACAGGACTGCACCATGCACAGAGCCCTGGGCACAGGACTGCACCATGCACAGAGCCCTGGGCACAGGACTGCACCATGCACAGAGCCCTGGGCACAGGACTGCACCATGCACAGAGCCCTGGGCACAGGACTGCACCATGCACAGAGCCCTGGGCACAGGACTGCACCATGCACAGAGCCCTGGGCACAGGACTGCACCATGCACAGAGCCCTGGGCACAGGACTGCACCATGCGCAGAGCGCTGGGCACAGGACTGCACCATGCACAGAGCGCTAGGCACAGGACTGCACCATGCACAGAGCGCTGGGCACAGGACTGCACCATGCACAGAGCGCTGGGCACAGGACTGCACCAAACACAGAGCGCTGGGCACAGGACTGCACCAAACACAGAGCGCTGGGCACATTTTTAAGAATAGTTATGGTCAGGCAGGACTTCAACTTTAAGGATTGGTCATAAAAAAAAAGAATTGCCTTTTTTTAAAATTTTTATTGTAATGTGCCATGTTTACAAATCAGAATAATAAATGATTATTTCTGTACTTGATATTCGATCACTTGCCTCATATAAAGTCCCAAATCCGGCCTTCTATTCCACTTTAACCACTTCAGCCCCGGAAGATTTGGCTGCTCAATGACCAGGCCATTTTTGCGATATGGCACTGCGTCACTTTAACTGACAATTGCGCGGTCGTGCAAAGTTGTACCCAACTATAAACAAATAGCTATAAACAAAAGAAGAGCGACAACTTTGAAAAAAAAGTTTAGGCCGATATGAATTCTTCTACATATTTTTGGTTAAAAAAAACCCCGCAATAAGCATATATTGATTGGTTTGCGCAAAAGTTATAGCGCCTAAAAATAGGAAATAGATTTATGGCATTTTTATTGTTTTTTTTTTTTTACTAGTAATGGCGGTTATCTGCGATTTTTATCGGGACTGCGATATTGCAGCGGACATATTGGACACTTAACACATTTTTGGGACCATTGACAATTATACAGCGATCAGTGCTATAAAAATGCACTGATTACTGTATAAAATGTCACTGGCAGGGAAGGGGTTAACACTAGGGGGGGATGGGACTGACTAGGGAAGGAGAGAGATCAGTGTTCATACTTGGTATGAACACACGATCTTTCTCCTCTCCCCTGAGAGAACTGGGATATGTGCGTTTACACACACAAATACCGGCTCTCACTCTGTCACGAGCGATCCTGGGTGCCCGGCGGGCGTGATGACCTTGGCTCTGGCGTGGCACTGCGGGTGCGCGAGCATGCTCCCTAGTGGTCAAAAGGCGAACCAACGTACAGTTACATAGTTTCGCCCAGGGGAGCCAACCTGCTGCAGTACAACTGCAGCGGCTGGTCGGGAAGGGGTTAAAGATTGGTAAGCTGCAATATATTTTTTTATGGGTTTAAAACTAAATTAAACTTTCATGGAAGTGCCAGAGGCCGTTTGAAGTTTTAGCACTCATCTGAAGTCATCAGTGCTGAGACATAATGGTTGTTAGGGAAGCTTTTGCTGAAGATATGTATAGTACTTAATAGGTATTTGTGATAAGACCACAACCAGCCTGACTCAGCATGGCTGATATCAGATAAGGAGTGTGGAAAGGAATGAAACAAGGGCTGGAAAGCAATGCACAATCCCCTCTGTAAGGTAGGAAGCTTGAATTTACTAAATCACTGAACAGCCCCCACCGTGAGAAAGCAGAAAGTTTCTTATCCGTTTTGAGTATTAAAGTCCTACTCCAGGAAACTAAAAAATGGATCCCTTACATGGGGTTGTGCCCGCGAGTTAATTGCCCCAGTTAGTTTAGGGCAGTGGTCTCCAAACTGCGGCCCGGGGGTTGGAAGTGGCCCTTTGCTTGCCTTTATGGCATTATTCTTCCATTGGCATCAACCATGGGGCGCCAGTCCTCCCAATGATCCCAACCATGGGGCGCCAGTCCTCCCAATGATCCCAACCATGGGGCGCCAGTCCTCCCAATGATCCCAACCATGGGGCGCCAGTCCTCCCAATGATCCCAACCATGGGGCGCCAGTCCTCCCAATGATCCCAACCATGGGGCGCCAGTCCTCCCAATGATCCCAACCATGGGGCGCCAGTCCTCCCAATGATCCCAACCATGGGGCGCCAGTCCTCCCAATGATCCCAACCATGGGGCGCCAGTCCTCCCAATGATCCCAACCATGGGGCGCCAGTCCTCCCAATGATCCCAACCATGGGGCGCCAGTCCTCCCAATGATCCCAACCATGGGGCGCCAGTCCTCCCAATGATCCCAACCATGGGGCGCCAGTCCTCCCAATGATCCCAACCATGGGGCGCCAGTCCTCCCAATGATCCCAACCATGGGGCGCCAGTCCTCCCAATGATCCCAACCATGGGGCGCTAGTCCTCCCAATGATCGGGCGCTAGTCCTCGCAATGATCCCAACAATGGGGCGCTAGTCCTCCCAAAGATCCCAACGATGGGGCGCTAGTCCTCCCAAAGATCCCAACGATGGGGCGCTAGTCCTCCCAAAGATCCCAACGATGGGGCGCTAGTCCTCCCAAAGATCCCAACGATGGGGCGCTAGTCCTCCCAAAGATCCCAACGATGGGGCGCTAGTCCTCCCAAAGATCCCAACGATGGGGCGCTAGTCCTCCCAAAGATCCCAACGATGGGGCGCTAGTCCTCCCAAAGATCCCAACGATGGGGCGCTAGTCCTCCCAAAGATCCCAACGATGGGGCGCTAGTCCTCCCAAAGATCCCAACGATGGGGCGCTAGTCCTCCCAAAGATCCCAACGATGGGGCGCTAGTCCTCCCAAAGATCCCAACGATGGGGCGCTAGTCCTCCCAAAGATCCCAACGATGGGGCGCTAGTCCTCCCAATGATCCCAACGATGGGGCGCTAGTCCTCCCAATGATACCAACGATGGGGCACTATGCCTCCCAATGATACCAACGATGGGGCGCTACTCTTCCACCTTATACCAAATGTGGTAATGTTTACTCCCACTGATGCCAGAAAAATATTTTCACTCCCTCTGGCCACAGTCCCCCCCCCCTAAAGTCTGAAGGACAATAAACTGGCCCTTTGTTTAGAAAGTTTGCAGACCCGTGGTCTAGGGCAACAAAAAAACAACTTAATTTCCCGATCCTCTGCTCTTCCCCAAAGCTAGATCAGTCCCCACAGCTTCTTCTCCCCCCATGCACCAGAGGACTAAGATCCTGACATCATGAAGACTAATGCAGGGTCCACAGCCCTGAACTGGATGGCGTTGAGGGACACTCCACCAGTGCAGCGTGAGGGAACACCATCGGCGGGGGAGTGGGAATCCGGCAACTCCTCTCCCCCGACAGCAAGGGATCTTTTTTTATTATTACGGATTTGGGCTTTAACAATTTAAAACACAATGTGGTTGCAGTGCAGTTATCAAATAATTTGAGTTTGTGCTTTACCATCACATTTCAATTCCAACAACAGAAAAAAGTCACCAGCACGTGATAAATGAGGCCAAGCTTATTTAAACCAGCAATCACATATAATGATCTACCCCACAAATCTCACAATTGTCTCAACAATGGACCCCCTGCTGAAAAGAGATTAAAAAAAAGCAGTTGAAGAGTTAATGAGCACAGATATACTTGTGTGTCTTCACACCTTTTTTTTGTTCCAACTAAGAACATGATTTCTTTGCAAAAAGTGCAATTATGCCAAGAAACACACTTAGCTCAGTTTAGTGAATCATATTTCTCATGGCAGGTAGGCAACTACCACACTGCATAGCTCTAAATGAGGTGCAAGGTTCCCCAAGGTTAATACACAGATCTGGAGAAAAACTGCGCTCTACAATGTAGTGTTTATTTATAGGTAACTGTTCAGTACCTTAGTAGGAGCTGTGCGTTTATGCTGCATGTACTGTGCGTTCACTTTCTTCTACACCTGAAATGTTCTTCTGATTATTTCTGGCATCATGGACACCTATAGGCCACACCATGGATAGCACTAGATAGTGTAATGATCATATTCAGTATAATGGACAGCTATAGTATTTGTGTTGGGAGTATTTAATACTACAGTCACCTATAAAAATGTACACTCCGATATGGAAAGCATACTTTGCATGTTCACTATTATGAACAGAACAAAGGCATCCATGGGCAATGCACTGTGCCTGGTAAATACCATGGACAACCATTGGGAGTGTGTTACTCATGATCAGCACCACCTACACCTGAGGACAATGTACTGTGTATGTTCAGAACTATGGACAGCAAAGGGCAGAGCACTGTTGATGTTCTAGACCACGGGTCTCCAAAGTTTCTAACCAAAAGAGCCGGTTCACTGTCCTCCAGACTTTAGGGGGGCTAGAGTGCCTGTAGTTAGTAGAAGGAGGAGGAATAGTGGCACGTCGATGGTATTAGTGGGAGGAATAGTGCCTAATTGTTTATATCAATGTGAGGAGTTATGCCCCATCGCTGGTGTCAGAGGGAGGAATAGTGTCCCATCACTGGTGTCAGAGGGAGGAATAGTGTCCCATCACTGGTGTCAGAGGGAGGAAAAATGCCCCTTTTTTGATGTCAGTGGAAAGAATGGTGCCCCCATGTTGGTGTCAGTGGGACAAATGGTGCACCAAGGGCCAGATAAAGGCAAGCAAATGGGCGCATTTAGCCCGGAGACCAATGTTCTAGACAATGAACATCTATATGGTTGGTGTACTGTTCGTGTGCAGCACCATTGAAATGTAAGAACAATGTACTGTTCTCATTCAGAAATGTGGACAGCTATAGGCACTGCACTGTTCAAGTCCAGTACCATGAACACCTATGAGCAGTGGCGTCGCTAGGGGGTGGCTTTTGGGGCTATAGCCCCGAGTCTCTGCAGGAGTCCCCAAGGGGAGGGGAGGCTCTCTGGGGACCCTGATGTAAGTGGGGGGCTCTCTGGGGACTCTGATGTAGAGGAGGCTCTCTAGGGACCCTGATGTAAGTGGGGAGGGGGCTCTCTGGGGATATACACACACACACCCACACGTATATTACTGTATATACATGTGTATGTCCGCCCAAGCATATGACTTTCTTTACTATGCTGCTATGGGCTCTAGCCCCAGATCTTTTGTAGACCTAGCAATGCCCCTGCCTATGAGTAGGGCACCATTCATATTTAGCACCTGTGGCACCTATAGACCATGTACGGTTCATGTTCAGCTCCACTGAATTCATTACACAGTGTATTTGTAATGTTCAGGACTGAGGGAAGCTCCGTGCACTGTATTGTTCATGACCGTGCACAACTATGGGCAATATTGGTTCATGTAAGGACAATGGAGAGCTATGGGCAGTTTAGTGTTCAAGTTCAGCATCAGTGACACCTATGAACACAGTATTGCTCAAGTTCAGAAGTGTGGACAGCTACGGACAGTGCCCTGTTCCATGTTCTGTACCATGGCAGCTATGGGCAGTGCCCTGTTCCATACCATGGCAACTATGGGCAGTGCCCTGTTCCATGTTCCGTACCATGGCAACTATGGGCAGTGCCCTGTTCCATACCATGGCAACTATGGGCAGTGCCCTCTTCCATACCATGGCAACTATGGGCAGTGCCCTGTTCCATGTTCTGTACCATGGCAGCTATGGGCTGTACCCTGTTCCATACCATGGCAAGTATGGGCAGTGCCCTGTTCCATGTTTTGTACCATGGCAGCTATGGGCAGTTCACTGTTTATGCTCAGTGTGAAGAACAGCTACAGACTGCACTCTGTACTTTCAGTGGCAAAGATATCTATATGCAGCGCCCTGTTCATGTTCAGCACCAGTGGCACCTATGGACTATGTAGTGTTCATATTCAGCTCCACTGACATAATTACACAATATATTTGAAATGTGAAGAACTATTTGCATTCAGAACTGTGGGTGGCCATGTGCACTGTATTGTTCATAACCATGCAGAACCATTGTCCTAACATGTTAGGACCATAGACAGCTATGGGCAGTGCATAGTTCATGTTCAATACCAAAGACAAGAATGTGCAGTTCACTATTTACAGTATATGACCATGGACAGCACTATTGTGCTACTCATGTGCACTGCTCTATCCTAAAGCCACCCTCTAACTAACCTTGCTTGTTATCCGAACACTGGAAAAAGTTAACCACATACCAATCTCTAGTACATCAGGATGCTACACTGCAGACTAAGCTTTTCTACATCGAAAGATAAATATTAATAAAAGAAATCCCCATGCTATTATTATATAGAAATATCCTAAATCAAACAAAGCATCCCCAGCACAAGGAGTGTAAAGATCAGCAGTGTAGACAGCTATGATCAGTGTACGGTTCATGTTCAGCACCATGGACAGCGATGGGCAAGTCAGAGCTGTTCAATGCTTAGTACCGTGGACAGCTACAGTATCGTGGCTCCTATGGGCTATGTTCTATTCATGTTCAGCTTCATTGACATCATTTCCCCAATGTACTCGTAATGTTCAGCACTATTTGCAGTTAGAACTGTGGGTGGCATGTGCACTGTATTGTTCATGACCATGAAGAATTATGGGCAATGTTCATGTGACAATAGATATATATGGACAGTGCCCCATTCATGTTCAGTACCCAATACAGCTATGGGCAGTGCACTGTTCATGTATATGACCATGGACAGCTATGAACAATGTTATTTTACTGTTCATGTGCACTGCTCTACCCTAAAGCCACCCTCTAACTAACCTTGCATGTAATCCTGACATAGAAAAGTTAACCCCTTGTTTGCACACAACCTCTAGTACAGTGGTTGCCAAAAACTTTCGGACCTCTTCGGATAACTCACAATTTTAAATCCCACGGTCCACTAACATTAATTTTACATGCCTTATACATACACACACACACACACACACACACAATGCGCTGGCTCTCTGCCCCCCATCCCCATGGATCACACTGCTGCCTTATACACACAATTCTTCAGCTCTCTGCTCCTCTCCCCTTGATCACACTGCTGCCCCATACACACATTGCTCTGGCTCTCTGCCCCCTCCTCCTGGATCACATTGCTGTCTTACATACATACACACACACACACACACACACACACACTGCGCTGGCTCTCTGCCCCCCATCCCCATGGATCACACTGCTGCCTTATACACACAATTCTTCAGCTCTCTGCTCCTCTCCCCCTGGACCACACTGCTGCCTTATACACACATACATACACACATACACACACACACAGCTTCAGCTTTCTGCCCCCCTCCCCTTGATCACACTGCTGCCCCATACACACATTGCTCTGGCTCTCTGCCCCCTCCTCCTGGATCACATTGCTGTCTTACATACATACACACACACACACACACACACACACACACAATGCTCTGGCTCTCTGCCCCCCTCCCCCTGGATCACACTGCTGCCTTATACACATAATGCTTTAGCTCTCCGCCCCCTCCCCCTGGATCACACTGCTGCCTTATACACACAATGCTCCTGCTCTCTGCCATTCTCCCTTGATCACACTGCTGCCCCATACACACAATGCTCTGGCTCTCTGCCCCCTCCCCCTTGATTACACTACACTGCTGTCTTATACACACACACACACACACACACACAATGCTCTGGATCTCTAACCCCCCCCACTCTGCATCACACTGCTACCTTACACAGACTCATTGTTGGATCTCACCATCCAGCCATGTGCTCGAGCTCCATGCTCCCTCCCAGAGTCTGTGATCAGTGCTGCCATTAGAAGTCCCCTCGTTCTCCACCTCACACTCTCTGCACTACTCCCAGCGCATCCCTCGGAGTTCACAGGAGCCGCAACTACAGAGGAGGCATCCGGTATCAATGCGCACTCACAGTATTGACTGTCAGCGCTCTGAGAACAACACTGGAAACAACAGTGGGCGGTAAATATCCACCACAATGTTGATTTGCAGCAGATCCCCCGGGGACCATCAAAATTTTCTTGTGGACCATCAGTGATTCATGGACCACTGGTTGGTGACTGCTGCTCTAATACACATTTCTACACTGAAAGATAGCAACACTAGGACCCTGATGCCAGTATCTGCTATTTATATGAACTGTTCCTGTTCATCACCATGGTCAGCTATACGCAGTGCATTGTTCACGTTCCTCACCATTGACAGCTATAAAATGTTCATTACTATTGACAGCTATTAGGTAGTGCATTCTATATGTTTCTCACCTTGGACAGCTATAGGTAATTTATTGTTCATGTTCCTCACCATAGAAAGCTATAGGTAATTTATTGTTCATGTTCCTCACCATAGAAAGCTATAGGCAATTTATTATTCATGTTCCTCATCATAGACAGCTATAAGTAGTGTATTGTTCATGTTCCTCACCATGGACAGCTATAGGTAATCTATTGTTCATGTTCCTCACCATGGACAGCTATAGGTAGTGTATTGTTTGTGTTCAGCACCATGGACAAGCTATATGCAGTGTATTGTGTTCAGCACCATGGGCAGCATATAATTTATTGTTCATGTTTAGCACCATGGTCCAGTGTTAATTTTGTAAAATTTGTAGACGTTGTAGAAAAAAAAAAAAAAAATTTGGCCTAATTTTCATCAGCAACAGGTTTTCAGTGACGAAAATGAAAACGCAAATAAAATTAGAATTAGTCAATAGACGAAAAATGATGAAATTTTGGAGGGAGGGATGTTTACCCACTTGAAATTCTGCTTTCCTCTGAGCTTCAGCTGTATTGGCTGAGAGACACAGTCACCCCAGACCAATTCTTTGCCCTGGGCACTCCCTCACTCCCATTTACTTCCCCATCCCCACAACATGTTATTCGATTTTTACTCCAGGAGTATATAATGAGTTTAGAAATTCTAAAGAAATGCTTAAATATTGCATTACAACTTAACTAAACCCATTAGGATTTTAGTCGACTTAAATGAACTGGATCTTTTAGTAGACTAAAACAATTCAGATGACTAATAGCGGAGTTCCACCCGGTCCTGTGTTTATATAAAGTCAGCGGCTACAAAAAGTGTAGCTGATGACTTCATAAAACACACACTCACCTGTCCCACGGTCCAGCGATGCGGGCGCCCAAAGCTTCACTCCTCCCCCCCACCTGTCCACGATGCTGGCATTACTACTGTGGGCACCCAACTGACAGTTTCACAGCCGGGTGCGCACTGTGCATGCGTGAGTCGCTCTGCGCGTCGTGAATGGCCGTGCAATCTTCTGGGACCCGTCACGTGCAGGGTGGGGGAGGGGCCACCTGGGGGAGAGGAGGAGTTGCCTAGGCGGCCCGGAAAGGAAGTAGGAGCTGGGTACCTGTCAAAACCAGGTACCCGCTACCCCCCCCCCCCCAAAAAAAAAAATGACATGCCAAATGTGGCATGTCAGGGGGGTAAGAAGTACTCAAGGAGGAAATTCCTCTTTTGGGTGGATCTCTGCTTTAATTATAACTAAAACTAAAATAGCATTTTAGTCTAAAGACTGACTAAAACGAAGCGAAACTTGAAATGAACTCAGAATGAACATTGCCGTGGACGTCTAAAGGTAGTGTGCTGTCCATGGTGCTGAACATGAATAATGGACGGTTCATATTCAGCACCACAGACAGCTGCTCTGGGTTCCTGAACAAAGCAGGACCTGTCTGCAGGTACATTCTAAAACAAACTGGAACATTTCCTTGTCCAGCCCTCTAATTAAAATTGGACATCACTTTTCCCATACATCGATTGCCAAGCGATGGTTAAACTGATTTCATTGCAGTGAAAGTCCCATAGTCTATCATCTAACATTCTTTGTTGTGTTAGCCTAAAAATATATAGAGAGGAACAACAAATGACACGAATCGGGGTCACCAATGTTACATTGAGCCTTGAAATAAAGGACATCTACGCCAATAGAGCTGCATTTGTCTCAATGTATGTTTACTTCAGAATATACACTGTACATACAGAGGATCACATCTTCCAAGGGAATGTGATACAGAATACAATTTGGTACAGACTTTTATAGGAAATGATAACATTGTAGTCTATGGCAGGCACATGCCCACATTACACAATACATTCTTTACTAATTATTTCAACATTACATCTGGTCATCATGACCTTACTGATTATTGAGTGAAAAGGTTAGTTTGACAGAAGAAAGATTGATTACAAAAGGGAGTAATTAACTTATAAAACAGGGACTTTCCATACCTACATCTCTTCCGAAATTTATCATATCATTGGCAGAACATTTCATGTCATCCGGAGAGCAACCAAGACAAAAACAGCAGCAGGAAGGAGAATCGTTGCTCATACCTGATATACTGTCTTCCCTCTCACATCCATAGGAAACAAATAGTAGGAAATCTGCAATTTTGGAATACCAAGTGCTGATTTCATTATAAAACATTTTTAATAGAATACATGGGGACTGAATCCCTTATACACGAACAGACTGTACATTTCCCTTCTCCTTGTCTGTTTCACTCTCTGACCACCTCCGAAAATATCACCTCATTAGGGGGTTGAGAAATGGATGTCACCATCTCAGTATGTCAGTGAGATCTCACGGAGCGCGCTTTTCCGGTTGTTTTCAATGTATTTCTAAGTGGATGATGAAGCTGGGGGTGGATTGTGGATTGCGTGCGCTCGTGTGTCTGTTTGTCTGTGGAGGGGGGGGTGAGTAAAACAGTTGTTTGGCCTGTATTACACTCAGAATATTCACATGTGGTTTGAGCCTTTGTTATAAAAGAATGACCTAAATCTGGAAAACCACGCAGCCTTTCTCCTAAGAGACACAAACCTTGAGGCAAAATATTCTGGAAAAGACCCCCCCTCCCAATCTATTGACTTTATAAAAAAAAAAAAAAAAAAAAAAAAAAAAAAGGGACCTTGTTCTATGACTAAAACAGTTCTGTTTTATGAAGTCTGGAATTCTTGGACTGAATACCAAGACAATGTAGGTCAAGAACAAGCACAACTAGTACAGCAAAAAAAAAATATATATATATTCTGTATTCCTGCATAACGTGATCTTGGCTGCTTTAACATTCAATATTCTTTAATAAAAACTGACCTATATAAAATAATAATTCACCAACGCTCTAAATTCCTATCCCACCTGGCGCGTCACCAGAATCATGTCACGGCTCCATTTGCACCTATGCAGGCGTGACGATGCGTGGGCGCTTTGGTGCAACTCGTTTGTTTCAATGATCTGCCCTATTTGCAACAAAAGAAATGTGACCATTTGTTTTTATTTTTAATCACATTGCCATATAAACGCATGGCAATGAGTTACCATGCGTGCAATGTAGTACACATGTATTGACTGGTGCATATGGGGTGCCATCAAGACTGAATGGCACTGAAGAGCGCCCACCAGGACATATCATGCCATCATGCTCTGAGGGAATCCATGCACAATTGCACATGCTCCCAAGTTGCATAGGTGTCAACAGAGCCTAATGAATAAACTATATTGAAATTAAGGGTTCATTCACACAAGTGGTTGAGGGGCATTTTTACCTCTCCTCCTTTAGTTCTAGAGGCAGTAGAGGAGTGTGGCAGGAATTATACCCCATGTTACTTTCTGCAAGCATAGCGTCAGAGTGTGATCCATTTAAGTGAATAAGGCCACTCTGCAAGCACCCCGCAACTGCATGCAATTGCAATGCACTAGTGTGGAGGTTGAAGCAGGTGACGAGAAGGCCTTTGGTTCACATGCTCTTTGCACATGGATCGTTTTCCAGAGACCAAAGCAAGTGTGAACAAGCCCTAAAAATCCTAAAACACACACCAATACAGTAAAGGGGAAAAAAAAAGTATTTGACCCCCTGTTGATTTTGTACGTTTGCCCACTGACAAAGAAATGATCAGTCTGTAATTTTAATGGTAGGTTTAACAGTGAGAGACAGAACAACAAAAATATCCAGAAAAACACATTTCAAAAAAATTATAAATTGATTTGCACTTTAATGAGTGAAATAAGTATTTGATCCTCTATCAAATCAGCAAGATTTCTGGCTACCAGGTGTCTTTTATACAGGTAAAGAGCTGAGATTAGGAGGGAGTGCTCCTAATCTAAACTTGTTACCTGTATAAAAGACACCTGTCCAGAGAGGCAATCAGATTCCAATCTCTCCACCATGGTCAAGACCAAAGAGCTGTCCAAGGATGTCAGGGACATGATTGTAGACCTACACAAGGATGGAATTGGCTACAATACCATCGCCAAGCAGCTTGGTGAGAGGGTGATAACAGTTAGTGTGATTATTTGCAAATGGAAGAAACACAAAATAACGGTCAATCTCCCTCGGTCTGGGGCTCCATGCGAGATCTCACCTCGTGGAGTTTCAATGATCATGAGAACAGTGAGGAATCAGCCCAGAACTATGCGGGAAGATCTTGTCAATGATCTCAAGGCAGCTGGGACCATAGTCCCCAGGAAAACAATTGGTAACACACTACACCGTGAAGGACTGAAATCCTGCAGTGCCTGCAAGGTCCCCCTGCTCAAGTAAGCACATGTACAGGCCCGTCTGAAGTTTGCTAATGAACATCTGAATGATTAAGAACTGGGTGAAAGTGTTCTGGTCAGATGAGACCAAAATCAAGCTCTTTGGCATTAACTCAACTCGCTGTGTTTGGAGGAGGAGGAGGAAGTCTGCCTATGACCCCAAGAACCCCATCCCCACCGTCAAACATGGAGGTGGAAACATTATACTTTGGGGGTGTTTTTCTGTTAAGGGGACAGGACAACTTCACCGCATCAAAGGGACGATGAACGGGGCCATGTGCCATCAAATCTTGGGTGAGAATCTCCTTCCCTCAGCCAGGGCATTGAAAATTTGTCGTGGATGCATATTCCAGCATGGCAATGACCCAAAACACATGACCAAGGCAACAAAAGGATTGGCTCAAGAAGCAGCACATTAAGGTCCTGGAGTGGCCTAGCCAGCCTCCAGACCCTAATCCCATTCAAAAATATGAGGAGGGAGCTGAAGGTTCGAGTTCCCAACGTCAGCCTCAAAACCTTAATGACTTGGAAAGGATCTGCAAAGAGGAGTGGGACAAAATCCCTCCTGAGATGTGTGCAAACCTGGTGGCCAACTACAAGAAAGGTCTGACCTCTGATTGCCAACAAGGGTTTCGCTACCAAGTACTAAGTTATGTTTTGAAGGGGTCAAATACTTATTTCACTCATTAAAATGCAAATCAATTTATAAATTTTATTTGAATGCGTTTTTCTGGATATTTTTGTTGTTATTCTGTCTCTCACTGTTAAAATAAACCCACCATTAAAATTATAGACTGATCATTTCTTTTAGTCTGCAAACGTACAAAATCAGCAGGCGATCAAATACACCCCCCACTGTGTGTACAAAATATAATTATATATCTTTATTACACACTGTACACACACACATTGTCATTACCAGTGCACAAAGCAAGGTCCATAAAGACATGGATGAGTGGGTTTGAGTGGAGGAACTTGACTGGCCTGCACAGAGTCCTCAACCCAAGAGAACACCTCTGGGATGAACTAGAGTGGAGATTGCGAGCCAGGCCTTCTCATCCAACATCAGTGCCTGACCTCACAAATGCGTTTCTGGAAGAATGGTCAAATGCTCCTAAACCTTGTGGACAGCCTTCCCAGAAGAGTTAAAGCTGTTATAACTGCAAAAAGTGGGCCAACTCAATATTGGACCCTACAGACTAATGCCCCGTACACACGGTCGGATTTTCCGATGGAAAATGTGTGATAGGACCTGGTTGTCGGAAATTCCAACTGTGTGTAGGCTCCATCACACATTTTCCAATCGGATTTTCCGACCCACAAAGTTTGAGAGCAGGCTATAAAATTTTCCGACAACAAAATCCGGTGTCAGAAATTCCGATCGTGTGTACACAAATCCGACGGACAAAGTGCCACGCATGCTCAGAATAAATAAAGGGATGAAAGCTATTGGCCACTGCCCCGTTTATAGTCCCGACGTACGTGTTTTACGTCACCGCGTTCAGAACGATCGGATTTTCCGACAACTTTGTGTGACTGTGTGTATGCAAGACAAGTTTGAGCCAACATCCGTTGGAAAAAAATCCTAGGATTTTGTTGTCGGAATGTCCGAACAAAGTCCGACCGTGTGTACGGGGCATAAGACTGGGATGCCATTAAAGTGCATGTAAAGGCAGGTGTCCCAATACTTTTGACAATATAGTGTACGTATGTATGCATGCATGCATGCATGCATGCATATATCTGTGTAAATGTGTCTGTATGTATGATTGTATATCACGATTATTAGTATAAACAATTTGAATAATTATTGTATAACTTTAGACTGATGGGAAGCTAGGTAATTTATTTTTATTATTTAGACTCACACCTGAGCGATCCGAATCGCAGGCAGTATTGCGGCGCAATGCCATTACTGCTCCTTTTTGAGCGACAAGCAGCGCGATTTGTCACGATTTCAGTGCGATTTATCAGGCGGCAAAAACACGCCGCCATTGGGGTGCCATTGAGAAGTAATGGTATCACACAAGCGTCCCGCAATTTGCTGTGATTTCCAATCGTGGGTAGAATTGCGGCGATACTGCCCGCGATACGGATCACTCAGGTGTGAACAGAGCCTTATGGAGAAGGGGTGGAATTAAAATAAGCTAGTACTCTTTTTCAAATATGTAAACCAAATTATTTTGTTTTATTGTTTTATGTTTGTTTTGTGTATCTGATTACTTTTTTTGTTTACATTTTTTACATGTTTAAAATAAACTACTAAGACCAATACATAAATAAATTGAAACTCGCCATATACAGAACACTATACCCACAGCTGATCCAGAGGAAGGCAAACAAATCCCTTAAAAAGACAGAGCTTGCCATCTCTGAAGACCACACTAAAAACATTTACAGTGTTTAATGGTCATCTAGTAAGACCCTAATACATCCGGCCTGCCTTTGCAGAGCACATAAACATGAATTCCCCATTAACAGCCGTGCACACATTATACCCCACGCACATTAAAAGCCTGAAGATGTCTCCACCTCTGCTATATTGACAGTGTTCAGCTTCATATACCCTAATGTTATGAACCATTCACACCTACCTATTCATCATCTCCGTTATTACTCCACACATATACTGTGTATTAGACACAGGCTCTTCATGTCCCAGATTGAACATGACATTCTCATTCATTTCGAAAAGGTGCAACAGCCCGAGGACAATCTTGTGAAGCATCGACCATGCCCTACAAGACATCTTTATAGAAGACCATGCATTAGCATTTATATTGTCCCAGATACACTAAATATCATTCTAAAACCCATCACGGTGACCTAGCCAGATAGTCAAAGACACTGCGTTGGGATGTAGGACTACAAGTCCAAGTGTCCCGGTGCTGGTGTGTCTCGAAATCTCAGCATTCATTATTCAAGTGGATCTATAGCAGTCTCTCATATATCACAGTATGCGGTGTAGGAGGATATTCTATACCAAGACTCAAAATACCAGTAGGTTGTATAATTGAGCACTATACACCCTAGGATACACATTCCAGCAGACATATTCCAGGTGGACCTTCCTTATTAAGGACACTGTGTAATCCTATATGCATTATATAGGCGGTTCTCATCTCTACATATCAGTATAAAAGGTGTATAACACCATCTCTACATTTCCTGCATATAATATATAGACAGCCCTGATATACTAAGGCTATATATCAACACACATTAAACCCCTTTCACTAGACTTTATATCCCATTATACACAGTCTTCCCATATAGCACCCTGTTTAACCAAGTACACACTGCATAGGTGGACAACCTATCTCAGCGGACTATATTCCAAAAATGTGTCAAAGTGGACACCTTATATAGAAAGACTACTTTAATTATCTAAACATTTATAGCACAGCCTACTCAACTTAGCGATAATATGCATATACCTGGAGCTCCTACCACCAGAAGGCAATGTGCTCTATGATACGCTGTTTAAATGGTCCTCAGCCAACAAAGATGACATATCCCGATGCAAACAGCATGAATGGTCTTACTATGCACAGTAGACAACACATTGTACCAGTGGACCCTCTGCTCCTAGAAGGCAACATATTCCAGGATGCACCATACATGGCTCATCTACCATTAGAATATACACCAGAAAGTACCATGAAGGTGGCTCCTCTACCATTAGAATATACACCAGAAAGTACCGTGAAGGTGGCTTCTCCACCACTAGAAGATATAATAGAAAGTATTGTGGAGGTGATTCCTCTACCACTAGAAGATATAATAGAATGTATTGTGGAGGGGTTTCTTCTACCACTAGATTATAAAATAGAAGGTACTATGAAGGTGGCTCCTCTTTTACTGCAAATAAATACAAAGTAGTGTGAAGGTGGTTCCTCTACCACTACAAGATATTATAGAAAGTATTGAGAGGATGGACCCGCTATACCCAAAACCTGGAGTATCCCAAAAAATATTAGTCAACATGCACTATTTATAGGTGCACCACACATTCTCTCAAGAGATTACAGGTGGGCCCCCATTTCCCTAAAGACGCCATAAGGCAGTATGCACTATAGCTGGACCCCCCTAAGCCTTACAAAAAATGAAAGCTGGCATGCCACACAGTTGGACTAAATATGCCAACAAAAAAAATACCAATATGAACTACAGTTACACTTTCTAACCCCAGAAGACAGTAAATATTAGCATGCATTATAGATGGTGGTACCCCAATTGTATGATCACATCTTCCAGTATGTACTATAGGTAGTCCCCCTACTGTATGGACACATTCTTTGATATGTACTTTAGATGGTCCCCCATGATATGTACTATGTGAGGCCCCACAATTTTGGGGATGTATTCTCCAGTGTGTATACAGGGGAGTCCCCTTCCCCCTATTTTCTGGTATGTACTATAGGTGGTCCTCCTTATTCTCTGGTATGTACTCATTCAGTTCCCCCCTGTTCTCCAGTATGTACTATAGGTGGTGCCCCTATTCTCGGATATATAATAGAGGTTGTCCTCACTATTTTCTGGTATGTACTGTTGGTAACCCCCCTTTTCTCTGGTATGAGTCAAGACCTCCTATTCTCCAATATGTACTATAGGTGACCCCCTCCTATTCTGCGGTATGTACTATATGGGTGACCCCCCTATTTTCCGGTATGTGCTATATGGGTGACCCCCCCTATTCCCCGGTATGTACCATAGGTGCCCCCCCATTCCCCGGTATGTACCATATGTGCCCCCCCTATTCCCCGGTATGTACCATATGTGCCCCCCCTATTCCCCGGTATGTACCATAGTTGACCCCCCTATTCTCCGGTATGTACCATAGGTGACCCCCCCTATTCTCCGGTATGTACCATATGTGACCCCCCTATTCTCCGGTATGTACTATAGGTGACCCCCTATTCTCCAGTTTATACTATTGGTTGACCCCCCTATTCTCCAGTATGTACTATAGGTGACCCCCCTATTCTGCAGTATGTACCATAGGTGAACCTCATTCTCCGGTATGTACCATAGGTGACCCCCCTATTCTCCGGTATGTACCATAGGTGACACCCCCTATTCTCCGGTATGTACTAGAGGTGACACCCCCTATTCTCCGGTATGTACTAGAGGTGACACCCCCTATTCTCCGGTATGTACTAGAGGTGACACCCCCTAGTCTCCGGTATGTACTAGAGGTGACACCCCCTATTCTCCGGTATGTACTAGAGGTGACCCCCTATTCTCCGGTATGTACTATAGGTGACCCCCTATTCTCTAGTATGTACTATAGGTGCCCACCCCCATTCTCCAGTATGTACTATAGGTGACCCCCTATTCTCTGGTATGAACTATAGGTGACCCCCCCTATTCTCCGGTATGTACTATAGGTGACCCCCCCTAGTCTCTGGTATGTACTATAGGTGACCCCCCCATTCTCCGGTATGTACTATAGGTGACCCCCCCTATTCTCCGGTATGTACTATAGGTGACCCCCCCCCCCCCATTCTCCGGTATGTACTATAGGTGACCCCCCCTATTCTCCGGTATGTACTATAGGTGACCCCCCCCCTATTCTCCGGTATGTACTCGGATTGGGTCCCCCACCTTTCAGGATGAGCTCCTCGGTGTCCTTGTCGAAGCCCTCCCGGTGACATCTCCTCCAGAGGCCGGACACGGTGGAGTTGAAGCGGCGGGTGCAGTGACTGTCCAGGGCCAGGTAGGGGCGGGGGGAGGGGATCTCCCGGTACCGGTATTCCCGGTGTGACACCTCCCCCACCCTGGAGATCAGGCGGACTCCTCTGGACAGCGGCTCTCCTCCGCGGGCGGTCCGTGATTTCTCTCCCCGGAGGGGGAGGTGCTGGCCCGGGGTGTACATGTATCCCGGATCGTTCCTCTTCCCTCCCGGCTTCCTGCACCGGTCCCGGTGTCTCCGGGCGTCCGTCTCATACCAGTGATCGGTGCTCAGGGCCACCGCCAGGAGGGCGAGGGCGGCCAGGGCGAGGCACAGACCGGCACCGGCCAGCAGCCTCATCACACCGGAGAGGAGAGGGGATCACACCCCGGGCACCGGCCTCAGCCTCAGCCCGCAGATCTCCGAGCACTGAGGATGGAGAGGAGGGGGAGGGGAGGAGCCTGGAACCCCGACACATGGATCATTCATACACCCGACACCCGGCACATGGATAGTCCATACACCCGATACATGGATAGTCCATACACCCGACACTGCACACCCGGCACATGGATCATCATACACCCGACAAATGTATCACCCAAACATCTGACACTATACTGTACACTTAACAGATCAACCATCCCATCATACACCGACACCTGTCCGTCCCTTCATAGGCTATGGGCATGATAGAAATCTGATCACAGACTGAGGACATGGTAAAAGAGATGGTCAGAGACTCTGGACATGGCAAAAGAGATGGTCAGAGACTCTGGACATGGTACAAGAGATGGTCAGAGACTCTGGACATGGTAAAAGAGATGGTCAGAGACTCTGGACATGGTACAAGAGATAGTCAGAGACTCTGGACATGGTACAAGAGATGGTCAGAGACTGTGGACATGGTACAAGAGATGATCAGAGACTCTGGACATGGCACAAGAGATGGTCAGAGACTCTGGACATGGTACAAGAGATGATCAGAGACTCTGGACATGGTACAAGAGATGGTCAGAGACTCTGCACATGGTACAAGAGATGGTCAGAGACTGTGGACATGGTACAAGAGATGATCAGAGACTCTGGACATGGTACAAGAGATGGTCAGAGACTCTGGACATGGTTCAAGAGATGGTCAGAGACTCTGGACATGGTACAAGAGATGGTCAGAGACTCTGGTCATGGTACAAGAGATGGTCAGAGACTCTAGACATGGTACAAGAGATGGTCAGAGACTGTGGACATGGTACAAGAGATGGTCAGAGACTCTGGTCATGGTACAAGAGATGGTCAGAGACTCTAGACATGGTACAAGAGATGGTCAGAGACTCTGGACACGGTACAGGAGATGGTCAGAGACTCTGGACACGGTACAAGAGATGGTCAGAGACTCTGGACATAGTACAAGAGATGGTCAGAGACTCTGGACATGGTACAAGAGATAGTCAGAGACTCTGGACATGGTACAAGAGATGGTCAGAGACTCTGGACATGCTATAGGAGTTTTTGGAAGCTGGGGACATGTCTCAGGAGACATTCAATGACTGGATACATATTATATAAGACTGCTAGAAATGACTTTTATAACAGGGCTATATGGAAACACAGATTAGTGTTGCAGGGGCCCCAAGGGTTGCACAAAAAAGCTGAAGGGTAGCATGTAGCCACAGGATGGGCACCATGGATATATAGGTAGCCAATATTTTAAGAATTTACAAAATAACAATGAGCGGTTCTCTGCACTGGCCAGAAAGTTACAAGTATACAATGTGTCAGTGTGGAAATGTTGTGCCCCAAGCTCAGGAATGGAAATAAATTCTAACATTTCACTAGAAGGAGATTGTTCTATGAATGAAGACACACTGAGGAGGTCTTCATAGCTTCACAATATTCCTGCATGCCTTCATTCATAGAACAATGGAGGATCTACAGGATATCTCTGTATTCCTGGATAATATAGTGTATGGTCATCTTTACATCATTATCTGACTCACTCTTAGCCTATGAAAAAAAACAATATATTTTTACAATAAAATAATGTAAAAACAAAACTAGTTGTAAGTGCTAAATATTGCAAAACATAACACATTTGTTAAATAACGCATTTTTTTTAGTAAATTGACTACTTCTGTGATAAATACTGCATGTGTTATTTTAAATCAGTTCTAAATTCTTGATTTTTCTTTCTTTAAAATAATAAACATCATACTTATGGGCTCTGTGCAATGCTTTTGCATAAAGCAGCCTCAATCCTCCTCTTTTCAGGTTCCCCGCTGGCACTTCTGGCCCCTCCCCTTTGCTGATTACCCCGAGGAGAAAGCTGCCTGCTATGGGGCACTTATGCGTGCTTGCTACTGAGTCCCCTCGTCTATGGGACACACAGTGCGTGGCTCGACCCTGCCCCTGCTCACTGGCTGTGATTGACAGCAGTGGGAGTCAATGAGACCTGTATTCCTAATAGTGCAGGATCTGCCGGATATCTCCATATCCCTAAGGCCTGATTCACACCTATGCATTTTTAGTGCTTTTTGCAGATTTGCAATACAGTCCATTTAACATGGTTTCCTATAGAACGTGTTTTGTAGTGCAAATCTGCAAAATGCAAAAAGCACTAAAAATGCATGGGTATTAGGCTGGATTCACACCTATGCATTTTTAGTGCTTTTTGCATTTTGCAGATTTGCACTACCGTCCATTTAACGTGGTTTCCTATGGAACATGTTCTGTAGTGCAAATCTGCAAAATGCAAAAAGCACTAAAAATGCATAGGTGTGAATCCAGCCTTAATCAGGCCTAACAGTGCAGGCATAAGCGTGTGCACAGGGTGTGCCTGGGCACACCCTAATCACCCTGTGTGGTGCAGATTCCCTATGTTTAAACTGATATTTCACCAAAGCCCCCTAGCAGGGCTCCTACAAAAATTTGTAAAAAACTAATAAAAAAATAAGATTGTAAAAAATAATGAAAATAAAAACCACTGACACCATCCACTGCCCTACTGACACCAATCCCTGTCCTAATGACACCATCAGTATAAATACACATGTACACATACATACAGTATGTGTTTGAGCTTTGAGGTGCACAGCCTAATGCAATAGGCTGTGCACTCCTATGAGTGTAGGATCTGCTGGATATCCCCGTATTCCTAACAGTGCAGGATGTGCCGGATACACTATTTTACCAGAAGTATTGGGACGCCTGCCTTTACACGCACATGAACTTTAATGGAATCCCAGCCTTAGTCCGTAGGGTTCAATATTGATTTGGCCCACCCTTTGCAGCTATAACAGCTTCAACTCTTCTGGGAAGGATGTCCATAAGGTTTAGGAGTGTGTCTATAGGAATGTTTGACCATTCTTCCAGAAGCCCATTTGTGAGGTCAGGCACTAATGTTGGGCGAGAAGGCCTGGCTCACAGTCTCCCCTCTAATTCATCCCAAAAGGTGTTTTATCGGGTTGAGTTCAGGACTCTGTGCAGGCCAGCCACGTTCCTCCACCCCAAACTCGCTCATCCATGTCTTTATGGGCCTTGCTTTGTGCACTGGTGCGCAGTCATGTTGGAACAGGAAGGGGCCATCCCCAAACTGTTCCCACAAAGTTGGGAGCATGGAAGTGAAATGCATGCTCAATTGGGTTGAGATCAGACGATTGACTCGGCCATTGCAGAATATTCCATTTTTTTCATTCAAAAGCTCCTGGGTTGCTTTTGCAGTGTGTTTTGGATCATTGTCCATCTGTACTGTGAAGCGTCGCCCAATCAACTTTGCTGCATGTGGCTGAATCTGGGCTGACAGTATATCTCTAAACACTGCAGAATTTTTCTGGCTGCTTCTATCATCTGTCACATCATCATTAACACAGATCACCCAGTGCCATTGGAAGCCATGCATGCCCATGCCATCACACTGCCTCCACCATGTTTTACAGATGACGTTGTGTGCTTTGGATCATTAGCTGTTCCCAGTCTTCTCCACACTTTTTTTTTCCCGTCATTTTGGTACAGATTAATCTTAATTTCCTCCTTCCAAAGAATGCTTTTCCAGAACTGGTCTGGCTTTTTTAGATGTTTTTTGCGAAGAAGAGTGTAGACTCTGACCCATAATTTGCATAGCCTCGGGCATGTCCACCAAATATGTGCCATGGTACCCTCTTGAGAGCATCCACGAAAGCAAAGGGGAGAATAGGATGAGATAAAACATACCAACCTAGCAGGAGTGTAATACCACTTGTAGGGTATTTTATAGGTATTTTCTAAAATAAGGACATTTTTGGTGCATTTGGACAATGCTAATGTCATGACCTGCCAGTCCTCAGGATCAAGCTGCCTTCCCAGCTCCGTCTCCCACTGTAGGTGATAAGGTCTCAGCAGTGTTTTTTTTTTTAGGAAATTATTGCTGAGTAGATTAGTGAGATTAACCAATAAGATTGAGGTAGAGATCTCCAAAATCTTTCAAAGGGGGTCAAGGTATATGGAGTAGGTTGGGACTTTATAAGATGTTGAAGAAAACGTCGAAGCTGCAGGTAGCTATAATGTTCTCGGAGGGGGATATTGTGTGAGGAGTGTAGAGTAGTAAACGTAATTATCCTAGTGGGGGTAAACAGAGAGTAGATATTGACAAAGCTGTTATTGGTCCACCAAGAGAATTGTGCGTTATCACACTATGGTGGAAAAAATGGAAAATGGAGGAGGCAAAGTAAGGGAAGATGAGGAGGTATCAGGCCCGCCGAGTATTTAGTTGAATCCCACAAACGGAGGTCCAATCGTATCAGGGCGATTTGTATGGGGGAGCCAGGGCAGGGAGGCGACAGGAATCATACGGGAGTCTATTAAATCCATGGTAGCCTATAACGGCATTTGATATTTCTCGTGAAGGTAAGATAATGGGGCTATACTCGCTGCTGTATAATAGGCTTGTAAATTGGTGACCAAGAGACCACCGTTAATCCCACAGGCATACAGAACTTGTTTATTAATTCTGGGTCTAGTGGAGCCCCAGACAAACTTCACTAATCTGGCTTTTCTATTTTTTTCAGGCTTATGAATGGTTTGCACCTTGTGGTGAACCCTCTGTATTTGCTCTTGTGAAGTCTTCTCTTGATTTTAGACTTTGACAATGATACGCCTACCTCCTGGAGAGTGTCCTTCACTTGTCTGGATGTTGTGAATGGGTTTTTCTTTACCATACAGAGGATCCTGCGATCATCAGTTACTGTTGTCTTCCGTGGACGTCCAGGCCTTTTCATGTTTCTGAGCTCACTAGTGTGTTCTTCTTTTCTCAGAATGTACCAAACTGTTGATTTGGCCACTCCTAATGTTGCTGCTATCTCTCTGATGGATTTGGTTCATTTTTAAACCCTTACAATGGCCTGTTTCACTTGCACGGACAGTTCCTTTGAGCGCATGATGTAGGTCCACAGCAATAGATTCCAAATACAAATTCCACACTAAAGCCTCGTACACACGATCAAAATTTCAAACGACCATTCATTCGTTTTTTGTTGCATGCTAGTCTCATGTCGAAAGTGAAGAGGTTACTCACTATACGGAAATTTTCGTTAGACAGAATACAACTTCAGAAGTGACGTAATGTGTTGAATAGTTTTGTATGTATTCTTTCATTTATGAACATGCGTAGTCTTGCGCTTAAGATTTTCTTCGTACGAAAACTGTACTAATGAAACAAAAATCGGATGTTGAAGTTCATGTACGACAAAAATTTTATAGTCTGCACATCCAGCTTTTGTCTGACAAAAAACTGGAATCGGCTGTTGAAATCACCATACGAACGATCTGAAAATCAGAAGATCGTTCGTCGGACAAAATTTTTCTTCAGATTTTATTTATCGTGCGTACGGGCCTTTGGGATTAACTCTAGACCTTTTAGCTGCTTAATTGATGAAGGAATAACGCAGGAGTAGCCCACACCTAGCCATAAAACAGCTTTTGATTCAATTGTCCAATTACTTATGGCCCCTTGAAAAAAGGGGGAATGGCTATTCTTAAGAGCTGTAATTCCTAAACCCTTCCTCCGATTTGGAAATACATACCCTCAAATTAAACCTGGGAGTGTGAACTTTCACCCCATATCCATTACATAACTATAGCTTGAATATATTTTGGTAAATACCTGTAAAAACTAAAATTGTGCCTGTGTCCTAACTGTATACCATAGTTTGGAGACGTTATAACTTTCACACAGACTAAATAATATATACTGATTTGGGTTATTTGTTCCAAAGAAATGTAGCAGAACAGATTATATAACAGAAACTAAAATAAATGTGTTTATTTTTTTCAAAATTTTTGGTATTTTTTTCTTTTATATAGCAAAAAATAAAAAAAAATGCAGTGGTGATCAAATACCACTAAAAGAAATGTCTTTTTGTGTAAAAAAAAAAGATAAAACTTTCATTTGGGTACAGCGTTGCATGACCGCGCAATTGCCAGGTAAAGTAGCGCAATTCTGAACAGCAAAAAATGCCCTGGTCATTAAGAGCGTAAAACCTTCTGGGGGTAAAGTGGTTAAATGCTTGAACTATGCTCCTATAGTATTTGTATACACGTGCAAAAACACTCAGATAAAAATGTTTAATAATCACACTGCTTGGGGGTGAATGCAGCCTTAAAGTGGTTCTAAAGGTTCAAGGTTTTTTACGTTCCTGGGTTCTATGCAATCCAGCGATGTGCGTGAGAGCTTTAGCTCTCCTGGGACTCTCCCTCCTCATTGGCTGAGTCAATCACAGCCAGGGAGCCAATGAGAAGAAAGAGGGGGCGAGGCGGAGCTGCAGCTCTGTGTGTGAATAGATACGCAGAGCCGCAGCTCAGGAACAAGCTTGATCTGGGGGATCCAGGCTGCTCTGTGCAAAACCACTGCACATTGCAGTTAAGTATGACATGTTTGTTGTTTTTCTTTTTTTTAAAAAAAAGCCTTTAATATCATTTTAACCACTTACAGACCAAAAGATTTTCCCCCTTAAAGGGGTTGTAAAGGTACGTGTTTTTTCACCTGGACGCACCTTCTCTCTGCTAGGGGGTTCTCGGCTGTTGATTGGATAGGTTGATAGCAGCGCAGCCATTGGCTCCCGCTGCTGTCAATCAAATCCAATGACGTGGCTGCCGGGGGGCGGGGCCGAGTCCTGCATTCGACGTCTATGGACGCTGAATGCTGGACTCGGGAGCACGCCCGCAAGATAACCCCCCAGGAGATCGCTTCTACCTGGGGGTTATCTGATGCGGGGAGGAGCCGAGAGAGCCGCCAGGGGTCCCCAGAAGACCAGGATCGGGGCCAGTCTGTGCAAAACGAGCTGCACAGTGGAGGCAAGTATGATGTGTTTGTTATTTAAAAGAAAAAAAAAATTACCTTTAGTGTCACTTTATTGACCAGGCTATTTTTTGCGATACAGCACTGCGTCGTTTTAACTGACAATTGCACGGTCGTGGGACGCTGTACCCAAACAAGATTGACGTCCTTTTTCCCCCACAAATAGAGCTTTCTTTTGGTGGTATTTAATCACCTCTGCGTTTTTCATTTTTTGCACTATAAACAAATAAGTGCAACAATTTTGAAAAAAAAAAAATACTTTTAATTTTTTGCTATAATAAATATTCCCCCCCCCCCCCCCTCCAAAAAAAAAAAAAAATTTCTTCATCAGTTTAGGCCAATATGTATTCTACATATTTTTGGTAAAACAATAAGCATATATTGATTGGTTTGCGCTAAAGTTACAAAATAGGGGATAGATTTATGGCATTTTAATTTTTTGATTTTTTTTTTACAAGTAATGACGGTGATCTGCGATTTTTAGTGGGATTGCGACATTGCAGCAGACAGATCGGACACTTTTTTGGGACCTTTGACATTTATACAGCAATAAGAGCTAAAAATAGCCACTGATTACTGTATAAATGTCACTGGCAGGGAAGGGGTTAACACTAGGGGGCGATCAAGGGGTTAAAGCGGAGTTCCGTCTAACTTTTTTTTTTTTTTAAAGTCAGCAGCTACAAATACTGCAGCTGCTGACTTTTAAAATATGGACTCTTACCTGTCCAGGGCGCCCACGATTTGGGCACCCGAAGCCGATCTATCCCTCGGCTGTCGGGTGCTGCTGCCGCCATCCTCGGTAAGGGAATCAGGAAGTGAAGCCTTGCCTACTGCGCATGTGCGACTCGCGCTGCGCTATCCCACTGGTCCTTGCTGTGAGCCGTGTGTCTCCCAGAAGACAGCGGGGGGGGGTAGGAATTAGCGTAAATACTTGCGGGTGGCTCGAGTATCCATGCCCGGAAGTGGGAGCAAACTACCTGTATTAGACAGGTATCTGCTTCCCCCTCCCCCCCTGAAAGGTGCCAAATGTGACACGGGGGGGGGGGGGGACCAGAAAAATGGAAGTTCCATTTTTGGGTGGAACTCTGCTTTAAGTGTGTTCCCTGGGAGGTGTTGCTAACTGTATGGGGGCTGGGCTGACTGGAGGAGGAGAGAGATCTCTAATCTCGATCACCAGGAACAGCAGATCTCTCTCTAACTCCCCTGTCAGAACTGGGATCTGTCTGTTTACATTGACAGATCCCCATTTTGGCTCTCGTTCCCACGATCGCGGGTGGCCACACGCATCAGGTCTCCCACCGCACAGCGGGCACGTGCGCCTGCTACAACTCCTTAAAGGAGCCGCCGTACACCTATGGTGATTTGCGGGAACGTGCCAACCTGATTGGGTCAGTTCACCCAAAATTGATCCATTAGTTAAACGCAAAGCCCCAGTCTCTTGTCTTGGATACTCAAAATCTATCCATGGTCAAAATGTAAAATCCTATATTCATTTCCACACTGTATTTCAGTTATTTCTAGCCTAATCCTATTAATCTGAATGATCCTCAAGTTTGTAAATCTACTTGGCAAGCGCTGCGCAAACTGTTGGCGCTATATAAATCCTGTATAATAATAATAATAATAATAATACTTGAATGCTGTGGCACGTATTTACTATGCTCTGTACATAGGCATTGCTGTGTCACACATTTCACAGAGCCTGCCTTCTGAACTGCAGAGGTGCTGAGAGGAGGAATTTCAGGAGGCGGAGTCAGCACAGGAAGCACTGCTTGCAGGCAGCACGGTACCATGGGATATTTAATCCTTAGAATATGAAAGTAAAAAGAAGAGACACTGAAAAGCATGCAGGAAATCCAAGAAGATGATGAAAGAGATGGCTAGCAGACAGGCAGTGCTCACAACATAAAAGGAGATTTTTGAAGTAAGTGTAGGGACTTGCTACCCTCTACTCTTCGCTGCTAATATCATAGTGATATGTATAATTATGTACAGTATTAGCACTTCCTGTCTCTGGGAGATGGGCTTTGAAACTCAAGAAGGAGGGAGTGGAGAGAGAGACACATGTACTATCCAAGGGAAAGTTGCTGTATATTCACCCAGACCAGAAGCAGAGACCATTATGCATGTATCCCTATGTTCTAATAATTTAACTGCAATTGCCCATAGCTTTTTGAGTGTGTAACCGAATCCTTGTGACAGAATATTTCTGTCCTATTGTCATTATCTTACATGCACAGTGCCAGATAGCTGGGTCTATGCTACTGTATATATGTAGTGGTCACCTTGCTGCATATTAGTAGGTGAACTGTTTATTGGAATAGAGTTTATATACAGCTCTTGTTATTTTAGTTAACCCTGTCCCTTCTGGTCTGAGATTATATAGCTATTTGTAGCTTAGAGCTCCATAACAAGCATAGGCTGGGGCCAGGTTAGGTACCCGATGGCCACTTCTGGTAGTTAGAGGTCTGGTTGCATGACAGATTAGAAACTACTAGGGAGGGACCATAATGCAGAGTAGATAGTCTGACTTTGAGTTCCAGTGCCACACCACGGTTTCTGCGTGTGAGAAGCTGCGTTTCAGGCCGGTTGGACAACAGCTGGAAGATCCCAGCGTGACTGTTGATCTTATCTTTAGGTCTCCGACACAAAAACAGGCAGTGCATCATCCGCTGGGGCCCCTTCAACTAGACTTTATTATAACACTTAACTGGAATAACTGCATCTTTATTAATAAACTATATATACCCGGGTATATGTGCACAATTCCAACCAGGACTGCTATCGGTCCCTTTGCTGATAATATCTGTCTGTACATTATATGTATGTACGATTATTAATCTTTTCTTATGTAAAGCTTGTAATATTTCTATTCTGGTGTGCATCTATATACTTATGGGTAATGTTATATGCTGGTTGCAGTATTTCCTATGCTCCCAATTAGTTTGATCAGATAACTCGTTAATTTCCCAGGAAGGAAATCCTCTCTGGCTGGAGGCACTGCCAAGTTTATTATCAAACCCACTCTTCCACTTAGCTAAGGTTCTGGCTCTCTTATTTACCTACAGGTTTAGCGCAATATCCTGTTTGGGGAGGGCCATTTCTCACAACCCCACCAAAAGAGGGTTACTTAAGTGTATATTGGATTGTCAACTATAACTATTGTTTGTATTGTTATTACAATGCTGGTATTATACAATGTAAGCATATGCTTTGACCATAGAACTCCTTTAAAGTGGGAGTAAACTCTCATGAATGAATTTTACGAATAGTTAGGCCCAGGGCTTTTTTTCTCAGAGAATAGGTGCAGAAACTCAACCATGCCCTCCACACACATACATACCTGCCAAATGGCATCAAATAGTAGCTCTTCTCTCTGCATACAACCCCTCCCTTCACTGCCCTCATCTTCTCCCCCCTCCTTAAAAGCTCCACCATCTGTCATATGTCTTACCTTTGTTGCAATATTAAGCTGAAGCACCTATCTGGCTGTAGTACCTCCCAGCATACTATAATATAGTACAGTCACTTGCAAGGGAGATCATGCAGTAGGAGCATCAACAACTGGTCAACAGGGAAATAAATGGAGACCACAGAGGGTGCAGCCTACCACGCACCCTCTCCTGCCCATGACTGCACTGAACCCTGGGCACCTGTTCTGTATGTCCCTTGTCCCTGTCCGGCACTCAGTGAGATCTGACCTGTGGGAGCTATGGCGAGATAAGCTATCACTTGTAAACGCAGAAGCTGGACTTCAGTGTTACCAAGTGATAGTGGTGAGCAGGGAGCAGAAGACCTGAGCCAGAGGTGGTGGAACTGAGTTCCCCCTAGTTCCTGCTGAAAAAAAGCCCTGGGTAGGCCTATAATACGGCTTACCTATAGGTACTATAAATATCTCCTAAATGTGCACCGTTTAGGAGATATTTACTGTACATGCAGCCGGTGACGTCAACGACACATGTGCTTTGAAGGAACGGACACTCTGGGTCATTCCTTCAGAATTCTGTGCCGTAAATGGCGGTTCCTTTATGCATGCGCAGGAGTGATGTCATCGTGGCTCCGGCCACTCACACAGCCGGTGTCCGCGAACCTGGAAGGATGACCGGGTGAAGATGGAAGCTGTGACAGCATGCCGTTAGAGGGCTTTGTTCTAAGGTAAGTTTCACATAACGTGCTAGTATGCGATGCATACTAGCACTTTATAACTTTGCCTTGCAGGTTTAAAAAAAAAAATTGCCGGCGGTTTACTACCGCTTTAACAGCAAGATCTCCCTATGATAAATTCAGAATCTGTTCCTGTGGACCTGAGAGATTTAAGTGTTCATTCTCCCATTGTGAGTTCCAGCTGCTCCTGTTACATTCTCTATAACATAACATAAATCCAGCAGGGATGGTGGGAACCCCTTATAATGGGCACAGCAGGTGTGCAGAAATCTCTATTAGTCTAGGTTCACACTGCTGCGGGATTGAAATCATGCAAGTTCAGCTGAACTCATACCCGCATGTCAGTCCGACGTCAGGGGCCCTGCAGAGATGTCTATTGAAATCGCACCCGAAGTCGCCAAAAGTAGTACAGAAACTCCTTTTGGGAATCGGTGCGGCGTCGCACTATTTCTAACGGTGCCATTGCCAGCAATAGCCGCTGATTTGGCATGCGATTTGACATGTCAAATCGCATCAATGTGAGCCTGAACTTAAGGATGATTGGGTGATTTCACCTAACTTGGCTTTACTCATTGTTAGGGTCCCCTGAAATACTGAAATATCAATTTTAGCTGGTCCAGAAAGAGTGTAACACCACTCAGACTGTGGATAAAGATTTCCTGACCCCGGCTCACCACCGTAAAAAGTAATTGAAGAAAAAGAAAATTGGCCGCACACCCTGGAAGGAAGAACTTCTGTAGAATAGTTACTTTATTGTCAAGGTGCCAAAGGACGTAGACAGGACGTTACAGGAACATTGGTAGACCGGTTTCACACGGATAACTCGTGCTTGTTGTTTTAGCTGGGCTGACCTGTTGATGTAGATTTAAATCCTCTTTTTTATATTAAAAAAGAATTCTAGGCATGACATATTTTTACAGATTTACAATCGATCAGCTTGGACCAATGTAATTATGTATATACCATACCTGGCTAATGACCCTGGAAGGTGTAAATGACTGAAGTAGACACTGCCATTCCAATGATCTCCACTTGCTTCCGGGTCCTGTGCTGAGTGACTGGCCTACTGCATTGTGAACATAGGAGGTCAGCCGCTTGGGCACCATTCAGAGAATGCTTTGCATTTTCTGAATGAATGCAAGGCATTCTCTTGTTAGACGAGGTAGAGAATGTGACGTCACCACCCTGCATCTCAACCTCATCCAGTATGTACAAAATATCCATACCTAGGATTCTTCTTTAATTAGTTACTGCCTGCCCACCGCAGTTCTATTGCGGCAAGTTGGCTCCCCTGCACGAATCGCCGTCATTGTGCGCCAGGCACGCACACAGCGATTTGTGGGCGCACGTGCGCCCATTCACGAGCAGGGGAGCCAACCAGCGGGTCTGGCGGACTCTAGGTCTGCCGGCCACCCGCGATCGCTCCAGAAACAGGCAGAACAGGGATCTGTCAGTGTAAACAAACAGATCCCTGTTCTATCAGAGGAGGAGAGACAGATCGTCTGTTCCTAGTGATTAGGAACAATTATCTCTCTCCTCCTCCGGTCAGCCCAGCCCCCATACAGTTAGAAACACCTTCCTAGGGAACACTTAACCCCTTCATCGCCCCCTAGTGTTAACCCCTTCCCTGTCAGTGACATTTATACAGTAATCAGTGGCTATTTTTAGCTCTGATCGCTGTATAAATGTCAGTGGTCCCAAAGAAAAGTGCCCGGTCTGTCCGCCGCAATGTCGCAGTCCAGCTAAAAATCGCAGATCGCCATTACTAGTAAAAAAATAAAAAATAAAAATGCCATAAACCTATCCCATAGTTTGTAGACGCTATAACTTTTGCGCAAACCAATCAATATACGCTTATTGCGATTTCTTTTACCAAAACTATGTAGCAGAACACATATTGGCCTAAACTGAGGAAGATATTTGTTTTTATACTTTTTTTTTGGATATTTATTATAGCAAAAAGTAAAAAATATATATTTTTTTCAAAATTGCCACTTTTTTTGTTGATAACGCAAAAAAAAAAAAAAAAAAAAAACAACGCAGAGATGATCAAATACCACCAAAAGAAAGCTCTATGTGTGGGAAAAGAAAAGGACACCAATTGTGTTTGGGTATAAGGTCGCATGACCGCGCAATTGTCAGATAAAGCAACGCAGTGCCATATCACAAAAAATGGCCTGGTCATTAAGGGGGCAAATCCTTCCAGTCCTTAAGTGGTTAAACCATTTACCCAAACCAAGGCAACTTATTGCACCAATTATTTTTGTTACTATGTCCCCAATCTCTCACTGTTTTGTCAGGCGCTCCTTATAGATCCATGCTACTACTTCCAGTTGGGGAGGACGGGGAACGTAAGCTATAATGGTCACATGACTGCTCATGTCAGCATTACGGGTTCCCTCATCCGAATGATAGCATTTTGCATGCCCCTGTCCCTCCTACGTCAGTTTGACATAAAACAGCAAATGTGTACCCAGTCGCTGGTTGAAGTACTTGCACTTTGTTGTCACTTGACCAGCCTCATCTCTAGTGCCACAATAGCAAGTATGTCACACATCAAGGGTGCCTCCATGGGTCCCCACAGGGCACAGGAGACACCTGAGAACAGAAAAGTAGGGACAGTAATCATGGGACTGGAAGGAACAGCTATAAAGACAAGCTTGATAAAACAGGAGGGGTAGCATACAAGGTAGATAGACTTCCACAGCTTGAATGTTAAAACAATAATGGTTTAAAGCCCAACTTCACAAAAGATAAAAATATACCCTTGCAGTGGGGTTGCCCGACCCCCCCCCCCCCCAGGGCAGGAAAAGTCTAAAGGATGGGAAAAGCATTTTTATTTACCTGATCCAGTGCTCCCCTCACAGATGGTGCTCCCCCTTGCTTTAGCAGTGCACTGTCCCTCATCCTATATTGGTCTTGATGACCTCAGAGGACCTTAGACTGCCGGAGCATAGGGAGAAGAGGCTGCCTGGATCGGCCTAACAGCTTCATATAATTTGATTCAATTAGACTTCTAATTAATATGCAAAGTTCCAAACTGGACGGTGGGTTGAGTTGCAATGGCAATTTTTTTTTTTTTTGTGAAGGTGGGCTTTAATTTCCCCTTCCCAATTGACTTCAAAGCTAGAACGTAAATATAGCCTCTGACCAACCCTAGACACCAACAGTCTGCATCCAGGGTCAGCCATTCTGCAGAGTTCTGGCCAAACACATAAAAGGCTGCAGCTAATCTGCCAGTCTGTATATGGCCATAGCACAGAGTGTTGCTGCACCCAGAGGAGGCATGTAGCTGCCTCTGAACGTAGCAAACAACACTATATTACCAAAATTATTGGGACGCCTGCCTTTACACACATATGAACTTTAATGGCATCCCACTCTTATGCCCTGTACACACGGTCGGACATCGATCGGACATTCCGACAACAAAATCCATGGATTTTTTCCGACGGATGTTGGCTCAAACTTGTCTTGCATACACACGGTCACACAAAGTTGTCGGAAAATGCGATCGTTCTGAACGCGGTGACATAAAACACGTACGTCGGGACTATAAACGGGGCAGTAGCCAATACCTTTCGTTTCTTAATTTATTCTGAGCATGCGTGGCACTTTGTGCGTCGGATTTGTGTACACACGATCGGAATTTCCGACAACGGAGTTTGTTGTCGGAAAATTTTATAGCAAGCTCTCAAACTTTGTGTGTCGGAAATTCCTATGGAAAATGTGTGATGGAGCCTACACACGGTCGGAATTTCCGACAACAAGGTCCTATCACACATTTTTCATCGGAAAATCCGACCGTGTGTACGGGGCATTAGTCCGTAGGGTTCAATATTGAGTTGGTCCACCCTTTGCAGCTATAAGAGCTTCAACTCTTCTGGGAAGGCTGTCCACAAGGTTTAGCAAAAAGGGAAATGCCCCAGGGATTGTATGCGCATGAGAAGTAAAACCAGATCATATAAAAAGGTATAAAAAGTATACAAAAATTTACTGAAAATACACATAAGCATAGTTTGGATATACAAAGCGTAGAAATACCTATAAAAATACTAGTACATGACACCAAAAGATAATATATAAACAGCATAGAGTTTATCTAACATACACATGGGGTCTAGACCTGTAGTCAACCACAATGTGTTTGCAATATACCCAACATGTTTCAGATGGATGGTATAGTATATATTTCCTTCTTCAGGGGCTGAACTGAGGTATGCTGTTTGATTCTATTAACAAAAGAAAAAACAAAATGATACAAAATACTAAATATATATAATAGTATGGATAAAATTGCTGTTTCTTCGCTATTTCACGAGCATGGCATAACATCAACAATTTGCAAAGAATACTTACATAGTTTGTGTCTTTTTACACAGCAGTATAAATTGACACAAGGCGAGGCTGAAATCTTCCTATTCCACTCCACCACCTGTTTACAAAACTCAAGTGATATTCTGTATGGGGGGGTCATGAGGTGCCTCACCCCATTCAGTGTTAAGTGGTTCCAACCAGAATACAAAAGCTTTGTATTGAAAGGCAGCAGCGTTTACCTCACCGCACAACGCATCAATGCTCACAAGGATTAAGCCAAAATGACCTGGACATGTGACCTACCATAGAAAAAAAGGGGGTAATAGGATAAGTATGCTTTGCAAAAAAACAGAGAACTGGCTCAATATAGAGACAATATAAGTAAGGCATGTAACACCCCTTAAAAGCGAACCTCCACATTAATAAGGAGAGGTCAACCAGGAAGTGGAGTAGTGCACAGAACATCCTAAGATAATGCTCACCTGTCTGGGTTCCTATATCCTATACAGTGGAACCTCGGTTTGCGAGTAACGCAGTTAATGAGCGTTTCGCAAAACGAGCACTGTATTTCTAAAAATCCTAACTCGGTTTGCGAGTGTTGTCTCGCAAAACGAGCAGGATTCAGGCCAAAAGCGGTGTGCAGTACCGCTTTTGGCCTGAGGTGGGGGGCGCCAGAGCAGAACAGCGCCAATCGTCGGCGTTCGGAAATGCACGGAAAGGCCCGAGGACAGTTCGGCTGACCTCGGCAAACCTCGGAAAGGCTCATGAACGGAGTCTTTCCGAGGTTTGCCGAGGTCAGCCGAAGTGGGCTCAGGCCTTTTCGGCCGTTTCCGAGGCTCTCCGGTGCCCCCCGTCTCTGGCTGCATGGGGTATTGCATCCCATTAAAGTCAATGCGGAACAACAGAGGGCAGGCCAGTCAAGTTCCTCCACCCCAAACTCGCTCATCCATGTCTTTATGGACCTTGTTTGTGGACTGGTGCGCAGTCATGTTGAAACAGGAAGGGGCCATCCCCAAACTGTTCTCACAGTTGGGAGCATGAAATTATCCAAAATGTCTTGGTATGCTGATATCTTAAGAGTTCCCTTCACTGGAACTAAGGGGCCAAGCCCAACCCCTGAAAAACAGAGCATATCTGATAGGTCTCCATCTATCACAGCTCTGTGCACATCACTGATGAAAGCGAATACCCTATTAAATAGATGTCACTGGAGCCGGTCTCGGCCCAAACACAAATAAATACATGCAAAATAATCAAAATGCATTAATACTTATATAACAAATACCATCAAGAAGGATTCATGTAAAGTTATAGTAATACAATATTTTTCACAACAGGGGTCGTCTTATCCATAGCAACCAAATTGACTTTATATTTCAGATCAACAAAACCCGACTTTTCACTATAATGCAGCATAATGCAACACATTTGGCTCGTTTAATAAAGCCGAGCGAGGGTATTAATCTACAGCAACCTGGCAGATTACTATCTGTATATTAAATATAAAAAGAATGAAATTTGCTTTTTATTTATTACAATTTCAATTTTCATCTCTATTGTATGTAATAAAGGATGGAGTGCGTTTAATATATAATATAACAATATATAATATATTAAATATAAAAAGAATACAATTCTTAATATGCTTTATATAGTATTTATATGTCAAGAATAACAAATTCAGATCAACAAAAGGTGACTTTTTGAAGAAAGGCAAAAGGACATATTTAGCTTGTTTAATAAAGCCACACAAAGGTATTAATCTGCAGCAACCTTGCAGATTACTATATATTTATGGTCGAAGCCCTTCGACTGAGACAAATATGAATCACATAAACACGCGACAAGACTTACAACATAACATAAACCTGAGGTGTGCCTTGGTCGGCTGTTCAGTATGCCAGGAAAGGGGGCATACCCAAGATAAGTAATGGAAGATTGTGGAGAGGAATGTGCTGAGAATTGCCCTAAAAAGGGAAATGGGGGAGAGGGTATCGCACAGTGGAATCGTCAAAGAGCACAGGCAAGTGATCCACTTAAAAACCCCCAGGATTCCTCCCATAAATTCAGGCCACCATACTGGCCTTCCTATTTATGGTCTCGAAGCCCTTCAATCGAGACAAATATGAATCACATAAAAACGCGACAAGACTTACAACATAACATAGACCTGAGGTGTGCATTGGTCGCTGTAACAATTAATGTATGATTGTGGTATTATGTTATTGTTCACACTGTGTCCCTTGTAGGACTTTTTATCCCTTTTTTGAATAAACTAAATAACTTTTTTATACTCTTGTCTATATCCCTTTGATACAGTAATAGTCCTAATACCTTTGAAAGAGATCCAAGGGATCCAATTGGAGAGGTCCTTGCTGCTCGCTCTTTCAACCCAACATTACTCTATTCATTTAAAGGATGATGGTATTGGCTAATGATTTAATATCTCACTTTTCTAACCCTGTGGCAAAAAACTTTTAAATATTAGTCTGAAAGAGGTTGATATTGACCTTGGGTCTGGATTGTTGAGTTTTGGAGACTATGAGGTGAAGAACATAGTGGTTTTTAAAGTGAGTCAGGTGATGTCTGTATAGTATCTGGCTGCCCGTACCACTAGAGGTGAACTCACTAGGTTGTAGGAAGCCGTAGAAGGCCAGGTGGATGGCCGCTTGGATGACCAGGCTGGGCAGAACCCCGAAAGGGGAACGTGCAAGGATTTTAGACATGTCCCTAAATATGGCACTTGTGATGAGCATGCGTTTGCCATTGGCTACATGCTGATGCTTTTGGATGCCATGTAGGATGGATCTGACTGTATGGGTCGTGAACAAAGATGGCTTCCCATTGTCCTGTAAGGACAGGAAATACTGGATGCCGGCTAAGTATAACCTGATGGTGTTATGAGATAGTGCCAGGTGCATGTGGCAATACGATATTAAGGCTAGGACATGCCTGATGTCACCTGTCGTTGCTCCGGGGTATGAGGCTAGTAAGCATTTCAAGCTGTGTGATAGGCCTACAGTGTGTTGCGGGATAACGAGTGGTTAATGAGCTGGGTTGCGTTGAATAGGTGTGGCTCTAATCCATCCTTAGATGTGACCAAGGTGGGACAGGAGTAGTCATTGGGTCGGCGCCAGGTTCCTGCTGGAAGATCGAAACATAATTGAAACGGGACAGTCCATTGGCTGCGACATTGCACTTGTGTGGAATATGCATACAGTGAACGTTAAATTGGTAATGAAGTGACAACTGCACCAGTCTGCAAAGGAAGGACATTATGGGGAGCGACTTGGACCTGCCCTTGTTGATGATGTCGGCAGTAGCCTGATTAATTGTGGTAAAGGCCACCGTTTGTCCTTTCCAGTTGTGGCACCAGACCTGAGCAGCTGCCACAATAAGATACAGTTCGAACAGTGATGAAGAATGAGTGAAACCGGGGATCAGGAGAATTTCTGGAGGCCGAGCTCCTGCAAACCAATAATGGCCAAAAATTGCAGCGAAGCCTGTGGAGGTTGTGGCATCTGTGACTACCTGAGGGGAGAGAGCTGATGCTGATGTGATGAACATCGATATGCCGTTCCAGTTTATAAAGAACTCATCCCGCATTGTCAAGTCCGCTATCGCTGCTGGGTCTAGTTTAATAATTTGATCAGGGTCTCGTACCTGGGAGAGGAAGACCAAGAGCCATGAAATAAAAGACCGCCCCTGAGGGATATTCCTCATGGCGAAATTGAGCATCGCTAGCAAGGATTGTAGCTGTTTTTTAGTACAGCCTTGCGAAAGGGTAAAATTGTGAATAACTGACCTGATCTGGGCTAGTTTGTCAGGAGGCAGGCTGGCCATGGCGATGCTTGTCCAAGGTGATGCCTAGGAGGGTGATAGAATGCGCCAGGTCTTCCACTTTATGTTCGGCTATGGACACATTGAGGCTGCTAAACACCACCCTTAACCTGTCCAGGTCTACCGGGGGTATGCCTGGCTATTCGATGAGCAGTAAGTCATCAAGGTAATGAATGACCATCTGACACTGGGCCTGGTGCAATAAAATCCACGTAAGAGACTGGGCGTAGATGTCGAACAGTCATGGGCTGCTTTTGGACCCGAAGGTCAGCTTAGTGGCAAACTAATAAGAATCCCTCCATTTGATGCCGTGCCACCGCCAGAGGAATGGTTCGATAGGCAGAAGTTTAAATGTGTCTGAAACATCTGCTTTAGACAGCCATGTGCCGATACCTATTTAAATGATGGCCTGGATAGACAAGTCAACCGACGTGTATTTCAGGGAGAATTCCTCAGAAGGAATCAGGGAATTCAGACTCGGATGTTAGAAGAATGAGGAGCAGACAAATCGTACACTAAGCAAAGTTTATTAGACAACTTGCCCTTGACAAGCCCAATAGGGCTGACTCTCCAGGTCTAAAAAGGTGACTGTGCGAAGGGGCTGATGATGAACCCTCGTTCAGCCTGTAATAGAGGGTCTATGGCCTGTTCATCGATAGCCGCTAACAGGAGATTCTTGCACTTGTGAGTGGTGTGGTGTAAGGTGATGAAGCCGGTGTGGAATCCTAATGTGAAGCCATTTATCAGGAATAGGGCAGTGAGGGGATGGGGTGTATAGAGAGATAGAACCCTAACCAAAGGACATCTATTTGGCCTAGTCAGGATTTGTTTAGCTGCTTCAACTGACACGTAACCTTCGAATGTGCCCTGAACAGTTGTGAAGTAGCCGGAACTGGCTAAAGGAGCATGCACTGTAATTAAAGGTATTTCACATAGCTGCCCCCCCCCCCCCCCTACTGACAAGATAGGTCATCCTAATTTGTCCACCTGTCGCGGTTGTGTGGGGCCTGGCAAGCCCTGACCGAAACCAGAGGTGAAGGGAAAATTGGGGCACTTTGTGGCTGCATCAGTTTGCTGTGTGAGTAGAGGACTGACAGCGCAGAGTGGGGAGCGTAGACCGTCAAAGTGGTGGCAGAACAATTCTGTGTCCACTGGCCTGGAACTGGGCAAGCCTGGCTCCTCCCTCCTGCTGGGGGTGGCCGAGCAGAGGACGTCTCTCAACATCCCGAAAGCCAAGACAAACTCAGTGATTGATAGCTTATGGCTGAGCCTGGGGTCCTTGGATTTCATGACCGCTGAGACGTCCCCCCGGGAGTACAATTTATTTTCGGCCAGGTCATGTACTGATATGAAGAGGGAAGCCAGATTTATGTCTTTGCCCTCCAAGATGTCCTTCCTGGTGCTGGCTGGGACCAGATGAGCAGAGGTACCTGAAGGAGAAGATGCTAGTCCCAGGACCGCAACTGAGTCAGGTAGGGCCGCGGCTGGGCGCACTTCCAGAACTGTCACTCTGGTCTGGACATCAGAGACCGCTGTGGATAAGGTGGAGACCAAGGAGTGAAGCTGGGAAATGGCCCCAGAGATAGATTGAAGTCATTGTGTGAACTCATCACTGCTGGCCTGCAACATGGCTCCGGTTATAAAACAAAACTAAGGGGGTGCATGTATTAGGAAGAGACGTAGAAGTAGGATAGTGAAGCTCAACGTTTTGGTGACCTTGTCTGCGTAGGTGAAGGGTCGCCCTTCGAAAACAGAGTGTAATGCAGAGATACATACAGTAACTAACGCCCGTTGAGCATCACCAAATCATATATGTGAAGTGAACGTTAGTGAAAGGGTGCTGCAGGATGATGTGATAGAAAGACCCGTGTACTACACACCTAACTGGCACGCTAGTAGCGAAGTCCTAGTTGAGATTGAGAAATCTGTTGACTGGAGAAACCTGTAGTAAGGGTGACATAAGTCCAGTACATATATCATTTATTTATTTATTTTTCCACCTGAAACAAGCTGTCCCACCCCTGTAATGCAAATGGCCCTGGTGAAGATGCAATGTCTTTTTTTTTTTTTACCTGAAAAATAACGTCCAACCTGGTGCAGGATGGGACCTGAATTCGACTGACCTAAAGGAGAAATGACGGACGGAAACGGTGAGTGGCTCGATTGTATGCCACTGGAGAGGATGTGGCCGATTATGTGCAATTAAAATGATGTGTGGCCGATTATGTGCCACTAAAATGATGTGTGGCCAATTATGTGCCACTAAAATAATGTGTGGCTGGATTGTGTGCCACTAGAAGTGTGCCACCGATGCGACTAGAATAGCATTGGACTGTAATGAGTGTTTGGATCCGATACGAATCAGTAGTAGGATAAATGACATGAACTGATGTGAATTGGTGTATGAAAAGCATCCGATACGAACTGTTGTGCCGCCAACGCGACTAGATTTGAATGGGACTGTAGTGAGTGTTCGAATGGATCCGATACGAATCGTTGTGCCGCTGACGCAACTAGATTCCGATTATAACTGGCTGTGTGTTGAGTTATTTTGAGAGGACAGCAAATTTACACTGTTATACAAGCTGTACACTCATTACTTTACATTGTAGCAAAGTGTCATTTCTTCAGTGTTGTCACATGAAAAGATAAAATAAAATATTTACAAAAATGTGAGGGGTGTACTCACTTTTGTGAGATACTGTATATATATATATATACACATATATATATATATATATATATATATATATATATATATATATATATATATATATATATATATATATATATATATATATATATATATATATATAATATATATATATATGTGTGTGTGTGGTGTAAGAGGAATCCTAATTGGTGGCCCTCTATCACATCTATTGTATTGTGTACATAGCGGAGCGTGCCGTTGCGTTCCATTTGTACCCTTGATGGGATTTGTACATTTCTGTGTTTGTATCTCTCCTCCTGTCATCCATCCAGGTCCGTCCCCTTCTCTCTAGGTCTGGGCAAACCTCCCTTAAATTTTGATTCATGATTAAACAGGATGTCTGTGTTTGGAAAGGGGGCTCATTCCACCCACCCCCATACAACGTATTAGTCCCCACATAGGGAGGAGGAGATGTAAGAATACCATCTGTCCCCATAGCGGAGCCCAGGATGGTGGGGGGAGGGGGGGGGAGTTGTGTGTAGCAGGTTTGTGACACTGTGACAGCGCTGGCAGCGTATTCAGCTGCTGGAGTGTATACTGTCAATCAGCCACAACTCTGGAGACGCTGGCAGGGTGTTGTGTCTATGTATTGTCACACTGTCAGCAGCCTGGAGCTGTGTGAAGGTTCCCTCTCATTAACCCTTTATGCAGGCGGCGAGCGTTGTGCGGAGAGCCCCTCGGTGTGCGCTCCTGTGCCAAGCATCGCAGGCTGCTGGGGGGGGTTCTGGATGACGTCACCTTTCTGGCACACATGACAAGGATGACAGGGAGAGGCTGCAAGATTGACAGGCGGTGTGTATGAAATCATACGCTGTGATCCAGGTCATCCACACATTGACTGATCCAATGTTCCCTTCACCTCAGATCTGCACACACCGACTTGCTGAGCTTTATTTCTTTTTTTTTTTTTTTATTGCTTTTTTCATGTTTTCCTTTATTATTATTTTTTTTTTTCTTTCTTTGCGGTAACAGAAATTGAGAGGGTGGCTTGTTAAACGCTTCACTTTGGTCGCTGTGGAAACCGAGCTTGCGATATAGAAATAGAAAAAGTGACGGCGAGATGAAGGGAATGGCAGGCAGGCTGGATGGAGGAATTTGGGACAGAGCTGTCCTTTTGTGTTTCAAAATGCGCCAGCAAAAAAAAAAAAAGAAGAAATTTCTATTCGTGGCTAGAGGGAAGATAATTTCTGACACGGTTTGCATATTAAATATTGTCAGTAGCACAATGTACACGGCATGGAGCGGAATGCCTGATGGAGTGTCCAAATCGATTCCACAGTGTTCCATAATATAAGGCGCGTGACGGATCAGGCGCCGCGGCCACAAAAGCACCGAGACCAATCGCAACAAATAGGTGTGTTAGGTTCGCCATAGGTTATGTGGTTGCTGGTAGCTAAGGGGGTCAGTGGCATGTAGGTGGTTTAACTATGTGGGTGTCCATAGCTGGAGAATATTTATCAAAGACGGGAAATGCTGTCCGATTTACTCTGTTCCACTTCGCACATAAAAGCCTCCCTATTTATCGAGAAATGACAGATCAAATCCTGGTGTTCTGGAAATTGTTAGCTAAACCCAAGAATAAACATTCATAGCATTGCAGCTTACCAGTATTTAGGCTGGCCACAGGTGGGTCTCTTTTTTTTCGATCAGCCAGCAGGCTGCACAAATCAAAAAAAAAACAAATGGATTCCCCTATTCACACATGTGAGGTAGATGGAGGAACCCCCCTACGGGTAGGGCTGCTGATAAGGCAGTACAGCCAGCCCTCCTGTACTGGGCCCGGGTCCCATCAGTTTAAATGAGGGGCCCAGGCATCTGTTGAGCAGGAGATCCCACTGTACTGTCCTATTGCAGACACCGATCCTCTTCTGTCTCCCACTGCAATGCTACCAGCTTCTCGTTCTCTCCCTCACTCCAGCACCATTGCAAGGGGATTGGTTCTAGCACATGCGCTCCTTCCATCTGCTGTCTGGGCCCACCTGTGTGCCCTTTTCCCCTGCAGCACTGCCAGTTTCCCTCCCCTCTTGCCGGCAGCTGCTGTGAGCATAGAGAGGGATGTAATTTACTGGCCTCTTCCTTTCCTGAATGAACACAGTGAGCGATCAGCACCGATTACTCCTGTGTCCATTCATTACTGAAGCATAATTACTAAAAAAAAAAACAAATTCTGAGTGAACAATATGTGCAGAATCTGTGTATGAAAGTCCATATGGAAAAACGACATCAACAGTGAAAATAATAATTGAGTCCGGTCTGTAGCAGAAAACAAAAAAACAGTGTGATTCCAAAAGTGTGGACTTTTGGAATCACACTGTTTTTTGTTTTCTGCTACGGACTCAATTATTATTTTCACTGTTGATGTAGTTTTTCCATATGGACTTTCATACACAGACACTTAGACACTTAACAGCTCCTGTGCTAAACGGTTGTATGTAGGGCCGCTGATAAGGCATTACAGCCAGCCCTCCTGTACAGGGGCAAGGCCCCATCAGTTCAAAAGGGGGGCCCGGGCACCTGCTATGCAGAAGAGCCAGCTGTACTGCCCTATTGCTGACACTCGTGGATCCAGTGCAGATGAGGCTGCAGAGAAAGGGATTGATGAAGCTCTGTCCTCAGTCTCTATTTCTGTCTCAAATGTGAGGCATTAGAGGTCTGTTTAGACCCCTAATATTTCATCAAAGTCCCCCAACCCCCAACAGGGCAGTTAAAAAATAAAAAAAGTTAAATAAATAAATAAATAAATAAAATTCCAAACAAATGTAAAAAATTGTAACATTCTGATTTTTATTTTATTTTTTTTAAATAAGGACCTGTTTTATATTGCCTCCCTACTGTCTGTTTTAACCCCACATATTTGTGGAGCACTTGCAGAGCAGCGCTATTCAATTGAATGGGTATTTATCGATGATGGGTATAGTTTCTGCCATGGCTGTGAAGCAAGGCATCGCAGCCAGGGCATTTTAGCAGAAATATCATTTGATATTTTCAGAGGTGGGGGGGGGGGCTGTACAGTAGGCCGTATGGGGCCCCATGATGTCTAACAGCAGCCCTGGTAGTTTGCAACTGAGTTCAGGTAAATGCATATGGCCTTTGCATCAGCGTTTGCACATGTGCATACAGCGCTTCTCTCCTAATGGAAAAGTGACAGAAAATCACTGGTGCTTTCTGGCACCTGGGAGCCGCCATTCATCATACAGCTGCCAATGCAAGTGAAAGGCTGCACATGTAGGCAGGTTACCTATAGTGTACTGCACTAGCAAGGTAGTTGGCTCCCCCAGGCTGGGGAAGAGTTAACTTTCAGTACCTCAGTTCCCAGGCTTTTTGGCTTTGGACCAGCCTTCCACTCTGGTGGAAGGCTTTGCACCAGCCTTCCACTTATCTGTGTCATAGATAAATAGGGGGAAGGTCTGGTTCAGGAGGCCTTCGGATCGGCTGCGGGAGCCTTAGAGCAAGGGAATGCACCAAGTTCATGAAGTTTGGGAATTCAAGAGCCTGTATGTGACCCCCACAAGATGCCGGGTTTTGGGTGGACACTACCAGCCTTTGGAAATCACCATACATGGACTAACACCTGCAAAGGTATGCCTGGACAGCCACTTCCACTATTCAGTTTAGGGTCTGGACAACGTTACATCTGTTGTATGTTCTGCAAAGAAGAGCTAGGCTCGGTTCGCACTACCACATCTTGCGTTCTGACTTGCGTGACATGTGAAGTCCCATGTTAGTCAACGAGAGCTGTCATAATTAGTACTACAGAAGTCGCTCCAACGTTAGAAAAGTATCCTGTACTACTTCAAAGCGACTTCTACCTGATTTGTGTCCATAGACTTTAATGGAAGTCGCCTCCGAGTCGGATCCTTTGGATCACAAAGTACTGGAAGATTGCCCAGGCATTCCCTGAAAGTATTTTCAAAGTTGCCTCAAAGTCACTTCAAAGACGCTTTAAAGTCACATCAAGTAGTACTCAAGTCGCCAGCAAATCGCCAGGAAGTCAGGTGACTTTCAGGTCGCTGCAGTGTGAACCAGGCCTTTTCCCAGACTGTTCCAAGCCTGGTCTAATACAAAAAGTATACATTTAGCTATCAAGCCTGGTTTGAAGTAATTTCAAGGGGTGCATGGTCGTTTCTGGCATATAAAAGGACAGGGTCAGTAAAACACATGTGGGGTATGAAGTAAAGCCACTACTATAAGCTTAACTCAGTGAGACAAGAGGAATACGGGTAACCAGAACTAGAGCAAAGTACAAATCAGCCAGTCATGAAGTGTGGTACCTGGCGTAGATGACAGGTCCTCTGGTAGCGAGGGGATCAGTGTCCTGGTTCCTTTTCTAGCGGTTGCTTCCCTGAAGGCATCTGGGACGGAACCCGCAGTATGAAGACCTCATGTAACCGGCCGCATGGTACGGAAGAGAAGGAGTGAGAACACACATGAGGTCCGCGCTAGGTGCTTGGCAGAACCTTATTTTGTCACTGGGAATGAGGTGGCAGAGTGGCTCTGCCCTATTGTTGTGTACAGATGACTCACCTGCAGACCCTGTATTTACATGTAAATTACTGGCATTCATGTGTAAATAGCAGCAGCATTGTACATCATGCCCCCCTGAGGTCATATCCACAGTAATCTCTAGCAACCAATCAACAAGCAGAAATCATGTGCTGTAACCTCTAGCAACTAATTAGTAAGCCGTAATGTGTGCTGTAACCTCTAGCAACCAGTCAGTGAGCGGTAATGATACACTGTAACCTCTGGCAACCAATCGGAATAGCTGTCTGATCTGATTCAGTAAACTGCTATTTATTGTATGTCTCAGAGCAGGTGGAGAGCAAAACTGCATGGGGGCCCCCCAGAAAAGTTTTGCCCAGGGTCCAATCAATATTAAAGATGGCCCTGCATATACAAATAATCTCCATGCTATAGAGAAACTAATGTACTTTACATTAGAAAAGAGAGCAAGAGGCCGGACTTTGCATGAAGCACACGGAAGCAAAGAGATGAATTGGGTAAAAAACAGCTTTTAATTGGTTCAAATTATCATAAAATGTTATATTTAATTTTTTTCATTTTTCTATATATCTATATTTTTTACAATTCATTAGAACCAAATAATACACATTAATTAGCACTCCAACAAGGAGTTTTTACAGTATTATGCAAGTACATGAGACAAATTGATGCATGATTATACACATTGTAAAATTATACGTATACAGATAATTGACGCACTAAAGCGTCACTTAAAAGAGATAAAGGAAAAGTGAAATAAGTTGAAAGGAACGGCCATAAAGAATTCATGAATATATACACATAATGGTAGATGTAAGCTCTATTTGTTTCGTGGCCTTATAGCCACTCATCAGGAGCAAAACCGTAGTGATCATCTATAAATAAGAAAAACAATTATATTTAATGATCATGTGGGCAAATATAAAACATGAGAGAGGCCACCCATATAGTTATTTAGCCCACACACTTACATATGTATCTGCGCAATGGTGGGGCGGTCATGAGAATCCCAGACTCGCCACAAATGCCATTTCCGGGAGCTGAGGGGGCATGACAGGGCGACAGCAACCCACACAAAACATCACCCCGAGTGGGCCAGTATGTATGAAGTGACGCAAGTGTGGGCTGAATGGGGTAGCCCCAATATGGGGAACCTGTGTAAAAAATGTGACAAGAACGAAATGAAAGGAAACAAGGTTGATGTGAAAATGTATGGAAAAGAGTTCAGGAAAGTGAAAGAAGGAAGTTTGAGAAAAGGGAGAAAAAGAAAAAAATACACGTGGGAAGCAAATGAATATAAAGAAAGGCAGAGGGGGAACATAGAAGGATGAAAAGAAAAAAACAGATGGTAGATAGGTAGTGAGAGAGTGAGTACCTGTTGAATAATGGATAGGAGTAAAGGTGCCATGGTGAATCATGTTCCACGGAAAAAAGTGGTGTGACTGGTTCTGTGAGTGAGGCCCAGCAAGGGGGGAGGCTCATATAGGCAGCGCCGCCGCAAGCACGTCCCCAACGTCACGCCAGAGCACACAGGGGGGAGGAAGGCGGAACCGACCAAGCAACCAATATGATTGTTTTTCTTATTTATAGATGATCACTATGGTTTTGCTCAAGATGAGTGGCTATAAGGCCTTGAAACGCGTAGAGCTTACATGTACCGTTATGTGTATATATTCATGAATTCTTTATGGCCGTTCCTTTCAACTTATTTCACTTTTCCTTTATCTCTTTTAAGTGACGCTTTAGTGCATCAATTATCTTTGTACAGGTATAATTTTACAATGTGTATAATCATGCATCAATTTGTCTCATGTACTTGCATTATACTGTAAAAACTCCTTGTTGGAGTGCTAACTAATGTGTATTATTTGGTTCTAATGAATTGTAAAAATATAGATATATAGCAAAATGCAAAAAATTAAATATAACATTTTATGACAATTAAAAGCTGTTTTTTACCCAATTCATCTCTTTGATTCCGTGTGCTTCATGCAAAGTCCCGCCTCTTGCTCTCTTTTTTAATATATTGAACCGGGATGGAGGAGGGGACTTGAATGGCCCCTGTAACCTCATTTAAAGTCCCAAAACCCTCTTTTCTACTGTACTTTACCATATATATATATATATATATATATATATATATATATATATATATATGTATTTAAATATAAATTCATACAGTGCCTTGAAAAATTATTCATACCTCTTGAAATTTTCCACATTTTGTCATGTTACAACCAAAAACTTAAATGTATTTTATTGGGATTTTATGTGATAGAACAACACAAAGTGGCACATAATTGTGAGGTGGGAGGAAAATGAGAAATGTTTTTTAAAATTTTTTACAAATAAATATGTGAAAAGTGTGGGGGGCATTTGTATTCAGCCCCCCCCCCCCCGAGTCAATACTTTGTAGAACCACCTTTCGCTGCGAATACAGCTGCAATTCTTTTTGGGGAAGTGAGGCCCAGAATGGCAAAGAAAGAATGGAAAAATAATGAAGGCCTGGGCATGACAAGTGGGGAGCAGTGAAACAACAAGGGGTTAATGGGAGAAGGAAGTAAAGGGGAGGAGGTAGAAATGAACTAAAGGGGGTGGAGTGGTATAAAAGAAGGAGGCGGGGTTTTTCAGGAGCAGAGTGGGGAGGGACAGAAGTATAGGAAGAAGTTGCCCACCCAACCTCCCTTTGTTGTGTGGGTCTTCTTTCTTTGTTTTCTTTTCTTTCAGGTTTGATGGATCTGGGACGTCATTTCAGTGATGTAACGGCGGTATCTTTGGTCTCTGGTGGTGCTACAAAACAGATGTGATGGAAGTGGTGGGGGGCTCATTCGGTGGTATGTGCCCCTCTGGTATGTTTCCAGCGGAAGGGTAGGCTGGAATACGGAAATGGTTGCACTGCGGGAAGGGGGTTGTCTCCGAGCTGGAGGCCTGGTATGGTAAAATATGGTCCCGCAGTGTACTGGTGGTGGGAAGTTTAAAGTGGAGAATGTGAAGTACCATCAGAAGACCAAAAGATTGGGAGTTATAAAATTGTCGGTAAAAAGGTTGTACATAATTATACATATGTTGATGAAAAAAGTTATTCAATATTGGTTTTAATAGTTTATTAATAAAAAAGGCTGCTATGGCCAGTTTTACTTCAAACTCCTGTGTGTGGTCTATTTCATTATAGATAAAAGGGGGGAAAGAGAAAGGGGTTTAACAAGGTAAAAGGGGGGTTATGGAGATTAGGGGATATCGGTCTTACACTGGTCATGTCTCCACCAGCTTTGCACATCTAGAGAGTGACATTTTTTCCCATTCTTCTTTGCGAAATAGCTCAAGCTCTGTCAGATTGGATGGAGAGTGTCTGTGAACAGAAATTTTCAAGTCTTGCCACAGATTCTCAATTGGATTTAGGTCTGGACTTTGACTGGGCCATTCTAACACATGAATATGCTTTGATCTAAACCATTCCATTGTAGCTCTGGCTGTATGTTTAGGGTCGTTGTCCTGCTGGAAGGTGAACCTCCGGCCCAGTCTCAAGTCTTTTGCAGACTAACAGGTTTTCTTCTAAGATTGCCCTGTATTTGGCTCCATCCATCTTCCCATCAACTCTGACCAGATTCCCTGTCCCGCTGAAGAAAAGCATCCCCACAACATGATGCTGCCACCACCATGTTTCACGGTGGGGATGGTGTGTTCAGGGTGATAAGCAGTGTTAGTTTTCCGCCACACATTGCGTTTTGCTTTTAGGCCAAAAAGTTCAGTTTTGGTCTCATCTGACCAGAGCACCTTCTTCCATATGTTTGCTGTGTCCCCCACATGGCTTCTGGCAAACTGCAAACAGGACTTCTTATGGCTTTCTTTCAACAATGATTTTGTTCTTACCACTCTTCCATAAAGGCCAGATTTGTGGATTTCACGACTAATAGTTGTCCTGTGGACAGATTCTCCCACCTGAGCTGTGGGTCTCTGCAGCTCCTCCAGAGTTACCATGGGCCTCTTGGCTGCTTCTCTGATTAATGCTCTCCTTGCCCGGCCTGTCAGTTTAGGTGGACGGCCATGTCTTGGTAGGTTTGCAGTTGTGCCATACTCTTTCCATTTTTGGATGATGGATTGAACAGTGCTCCTTGGGATGTTCAAAGCTTGGGAAACTTTTTATATAACCTAACCGTGCTTTAAACTTCTTCACAACTTTATCCCTGACCTGTCTGGTGTGTTCCTTGGCCTTCATGATGCTGTTTGTTCACTAAGGTTCTCTAACAAACCTCTGAGGGCTTCACAGAACAGCTGTAGTTATACTGAGATTAAATTACACACAGGTGGACTCGATTTACTAATTAGGTGACTTCTGAAGGCAATTGGTTTCACTAGATATTAGTTAGGGGTGCCAGAGTAAAAGGGGCTGAATACAAATGAACCCCACAATTTTCACATGTTTATTTGTAAAAAAAATTAAAAACATTTATCATTTTCCTTCCACTTCACAATTATGTGCCACTTTGTGTTGGTCTATCACATAAAATCCCAATAAAACACGTTTACGTTTTTGGTTGTAACATGACAAAATGTGGAAAGTTTCAAGGGGTATGAATACTTTTTCAAGGCACTGTTATAGTTGCCAACATTGCAAAATGTTGGCTGTAGGGGGAGCCGTATAATAATTAGGGGGCGGGGCATGCACTTATGGGCGTGGCTTAGCAATAAAAGACAAAACTGGAAAATGGGCGTGGTTTACGTGGGATGGTGGGCGTGGCTTAAATGGGTGTGGCCCAAATGGGGTGTGGTTAGAGTCTGAGATGAATAAGGGATGGAGAGAAAAAGGGGGAGAGAGGAATGAAGGGACAACATCCAAGATCCTACACAACAATAGAAATATGTGTATTCTAGAAAGTTTAACAATCAGCAGATAAAGATACTCCAAACACCTGGTGTTAGCTCTTCAATCATCCCGGCACCATGATTTTTATGGTGTCAGGATGATTGAAGCGCATTATTTCTATTATTACATTGTAATATAAAAATTAACCATTCAACTCACCATAATGCAGAATCAGTGGGATCCCGGTGCGTGTCACCTGCCACGTCGCCTGCCACCAGCAGAGTCCATCCTTGCATCAGGTGCCACCAGCAGAGTCCATCCTTGCATCAGGTGTCCCCAGCAGAGTCTGTCCACGTATCAGGTGTCCCCGGCAGAGTCCCTCCTTGCATCAGGTGCCCCCAGCAGAGTCAGTATAGACCCCCTCAGTGCAGACCCCCCCCTCAGTGCAGACCCCCCTCCATCAGTGTAGACCCCCCTCATCAGTGCAGAGCCCCCTCATCAGTGCAAACCCCCTCAGAGCAGACCCCCTCCATCAGTGCAGACCCCCTCAGAGCAGAACCCCCTCCATCAGTGCAGACCCCCGTCCATCAGTGCAGACCCCCTCAGCAGACCCCCCTCCATCAGTGCAGACCCCCTCAGAGCAGACCCCCCTCCATCAGTGTAGACCCCCTCAGAGCAGACCCCCCTCCATCAGTGCAGACCCCCTCAGAGCAGACCCCCGTCCATCAGTGCAGACCCCCTCAGCAGACTCCCCTCCATCAGTGCAGACCCCCCTCCATCAGTGCAGACCCCCTCAGAGCAGACCCCCCCTCCATCAGTGCAGACCCCCTTCCATCAGTGCAGACCCCCTCAGAGCAGACCCCCCTCCATCAGTGCAGACCCCCTCAGAGCAGACCCCCCTCCATCAGTGCAGACCCCCTCAGAGCAGACCCCCGTCCATCAGTGCAGACCCCCTCAGCAGACTCCCCTCCATCAGTGCAGACCCCCTCCATCAGTGCAGACCCCCTCAGAGCAGACCCCCCTCCATCAGTGCAGACCCCCCTCCATCAGTGCAGACCCCCTCAGAGCAGATCCCCCTCCATCAGTGCAGACCCCCTCAGAGCAGACCCCCCCTCCATCAGTGCAGACCCCCTCAGAGCAGACCCCCCTCCATCAGTGCAGCCCCCCTCAGAGCAGACGCCCTCAGCAGACCCCCCTCCATCAGTGCAGACCCCCTCAGCAGACCCCCTCCATCAGTGCAGACCCCCTCAGAGCAGACCCCCGTCCATCAGTGCAGACCCCCCTCCATCAGTGCAGACCCCCTCCATTAGTGCAGACCCCCTCAGAGCAGACCCCCTCCATCAGTGCAGACCCCCTCAGAGCAGACCCCCCTCCATCAGTGCAGACCCCCTCAGAGCAGACCCCCGTCCATCAGTGCAGACCCCCTCAGCAGACTCCCCTCCATCAGTGCAGACCCCCTCCATCAGTGCAGACCCCCCTCCATCAGTGCAGATCCCCTCAGAGCAGACCCCCCCATCAGTGCAGACCCCCTCAGAGCAGACCCCCTCCATCAGTGCAGACCCCCTCAGAGAAGACCCCCCTCCATCAGTGCAGACCCCCTCAGAGCAGACACCCTCAGCAGACCCCCCTCCATCAGTGCAGACCCCCCTCCATCAGTGCAGACCCCCTCAGAGCAGACCCCCCTCCATCAGTGCAGACCCCCTCAGAGCAAACCCCCCTCCATCAGTGCAGACCCCCTCAGAGCAGACCCCCTCCATCAGTGCAGACCCCCTCAGAGCAGACCCCCCTCCATCAGTGCAGACCCCTTCAGAGCAGACCCCCCTCCATCAGTGCAGACCCCCTTAGAGCAGACCCCCTCCATCAGTGCAGACCCCCTCAGAGCAGACCCCCCTCCATCAGTGCAGACCCCCTCAGAGCAGACCCCCCTCCATCAGTGCAGACGCGCTCAGCAGACCCCCCTCCATCATTGCAGACCCCCTCAGCAGACCCCCCTCCATCAGTGCAGACCCCCTCAGAGCAGAACCCCCTCAGAGCAGACCCCCCCTCCATCAGTGCAGACCCCCCTCCATCAGTGCAGACCCCCTCAGAGCAGAACCCCCTCAGTGCAGACCCCCTCAGCAGACCCCCCTCCATCAGTGTAGACGCCCTCAGAGCAGAACCCCATCAGTGCAGACCCCATCAGCAGAACCCCCTCCATCAGTGCAGATGCCATCAGAGCAGAACCTCATCAGTGCAGACCCCCTCAGTAGAACCTCCTCCATCAGTGCAGACCCCCTCAGCAGAACCCCCTCCATCAGTGCAGACCCCCTCAGCAGAACCCCCTCCATCAGTGCAGACGCCCTCAACAGACCCTCCCCTCCCATAACGCCCCCCAGGCCCCAACAGTGAGCACATAGATAGAGCGGCCGCCGGTGTATCGTCCGGCGCCGTGTGTTCAGTGGAGAGGGGAGGGGCCGATCCGTGCGAAAGGTGAAGCCGATTCATTGGCTGCACGGATCGAGCCCCCTTCCCCTCTCTACTGAACACAAGGGGGAGCGATCAAGTGGCGGCGGCAGGACCGGCCGCCATTTTACTGAAGCCCGCTTCCCAAAAATACAAATTGCAAACATTCCCGATTTTCCCTGGGCAAATCCCGATTCGGGACAGCCTCCGATCGGGATGAGGGTCCCAAAATCAGGATTGTCCCGGGAAATTCGGGACTGTTGGCAACTATGCACTGTATGTAATTAAACCAATAGTTTTCACTGCTACCACCTTAAAATTGTATCAATATAAAAAAATGTGCAAATATTCCACATTAACGGTAGCGCTGTGATATACAGTGGAGACGGAAAGTATTCAGACCCCCTTAAATTTTTCACTCTTTGTTATATTACAGACATTTGCTAAAATCATTTAAGTTCATTTTTTTTCCTCATTAATGTACACACAGCACCCCATATTGACAGAAAAACACAGAATTGTTGACATTTTTGCAGATTTATTAAAAAAGAAAAACTGAAATATCACATGGTTCTAAGTATTCAGACCCTTTGCTCAGTATTTAGTAGAAGCACCCTTTTGATCTAATACAGCCATGAGTCTTTTTGGGAAAGATGCAACAAGTTTTTCACACCTGGATTTGGGGATCCTCTGCCATTCCTCCTTGCAGATCCTCTCCAGTTCTGTCAGGTTGGATGGTAAACGTTGGTGGACAGCCATTTTTAGGTCTCTCCAGAGATGCTCAATTGGGTTTAGGTCAGGGCTCTGGCTGGGCCATTCAAGAACAGTCACTGAGTTGTTGTGAAGCCACTCCTTCGTTATTTTAGATGTGTGCTTAGGGTCATTGTCTTTTTGGAAGGTAAACCTTCGGCCCAGTCTGAGGTCCTGGGCACTCTGGAGAAGGTTTTTGTCCAGAATATCCCTGTACTTGGCCGCATTCATCTTTCCCTCAATTGCAACCAGTCGTCCTATCCCTGCAGCTGAAAAACACCCCCACAGCATGATGCTGCCACCACCATGCTGCACTGTTGGGACTGTATTGGACAGGTGATGAGCAGTGCCTGGTTTTCTCCACACATACCGCTTAGAATTAAGGCCAAAAAGTTCTATCTTGGGCTCATCAGACCAGAGAATCTTATTTCTCACCACCTTGGAGTCCTTCGGGTGTTTTTTTTAGCAAACTCCATGCAGGCTTTAATGTGTCTTGCACTCAGGAGAGGCTTCCGTCGGGCCACTCTGCCAAAAAGCCCCGACTGGTGGAGGGCTGCAGTGATGGTTGACTTTCTACAACTTTCTCCCATCACCCGACTGCATCTCTGGAGCTCAGCCACAGTGATCTTTGGGTTCTTCTTTACCTCTCTCACCAAGGCTCTTCTCCCCCGATAGCTCAGTTTGGCCGGATGGCCAGCTCTAGGAAGGGTTCTGGTCATCCCAAACATCTTCCATTTAAGGATTCTGGAGGCCACTGTGCTTTTAGGAACCTTAAAGCGGATCTTCCCCCATTTTTTAAACAGTGTCTCGGTGGCTTCTAAAAGCAACACCGAGTGCCATATGGAGCTTTTTTTTTTTTTTTTCCCCTACCTTACGTTATCTGTCTTTCCTTTCTTCTGTCCCTGCGGCTGTGGGCGTGGACTTTGCGGGTATTGTCGTCATATCCTTTGTTCGCCGCACTGTCTCCTGGGATCTCATTGTCTTTCATCCCAGGAGACATTGCGGATAACCTCCGCCAAATCTCGTGAGACTTAACCAGGAGCTCTTGACGGCGCTCCGATTTGTCTTTACTGCGCATGAGCGAGATCGGGGCTAGAACGGGCGGTGCATGCTGGTCGATCAGCAGCACCGTATCCCGGAAGAGGATGCCTGTGGGCTTCACAGGCCCAAAGGCAAGATGGAAACCGACTACAGGAAGTTTTATAAGTTATCTTTACTAGAGAAAAATGAGAGCAGTAAGCTGCAGAAATGGAACAAGTAAGTTAAAGATTTAAATAGATTAAACATTGTCAGTGTTAGAAAAAAATATATTATGTGTAGACAGTGAAACACCGCTTTAAGTGCAGCAGAAATTTTTTTGTAACCTTGGCCAGATCTGTGCTTTGCCACAATTCTGTCTCTGAGCTCTTCAGGCAATTCCTTTGACCTCATGATTCTCATTTGCTCTGACATGCACTGTGAGCTGTAAGGTCTTATATAGACAGGTGTGTGGCTTTCCTAATCAGGTCCAATCAGTATAATCAAACACAGTTGGACTCAAATGAAGGTGTAGAACCATCTCAAGGATGATCAGAAGAAATGGACAGCACCTGAGTTACATATATGAGTGTCACAGCAAAGGGTCTGAATACTTAGGACCATGTGATATTTCAGTTTTTCTTTTTTAATAAATCTACATAAATGTGAACAATTCTGTGTTTTTCTGTCAATAAGGGGTGCTGTGTGTACATTAATGAGGAAAAAAATGAACTTAAATGATTTTAGAAAATGGAATATAACAAAGAGTGAAAAATTTAAGGGGGTCTGAATACTTTCCGTCCCCACTGTATATAATCTCCATACCATTCATCAAGTGATAAAAATAAACATAGAAATAGAAAAAACTAAAGAAAAAAAAAAAAGTCCATAATAGTTCAAAATAAATGCAAATATAAACCCAATGTCATTTGTGCTCAAGAAAACAATCCACAAAGTGCTGTTATCAATGATTGTTGGTGTTTCCACTGTTTCCTGATTTCGATGTCATCCAAGGAAAAAAACACCTCCTGTGTGCAAGTGATCCCTCTCCCAATAGAAAATAACTCACCAGATTCCCATGCCTTCCATTCTCATGGTTGACATGATAAGCAATGTATCAATAAATCAGCCCTCTCCTTATATAAGCAATGTAGTAGTGTTCCTCCGCAGGGTTATGTTTGGCCAAATCCCATATAAAAGAGGGAAAAAAATGCCTCCAATGGTACAGTAGCCAAGCCAAATGTATTTTTCCTGATGGCTCCATGGCAGCACAGCTGGGTATAGGCTCCGCACCCCCCCATGCCTCCAGGACTTAACTCATAGAAATTTGAGCCCACCTACAGCCTCAACGTTCTTCTTTTTTCCTCCTATGCGCAGGACCTAGGTGTGCTCCTCTACCTGGCTGGTCTAAATAGCTCATTCCAGGTGGAACACATAATGAGTTTACGGCTTCCAGCAAGATTATTGCCTCTTGGTTGGTAAAGCTCATCTCCTTGGCCTACAAGTTGAAAGGGTTGGCCGTGCCATTAGAATCATGGCACCCTTCACTAGAAGGGTCTCGACCTTGAGAGTGGCAGCAAGTCAAGTGTCTGAAACTATCTGCAAGGCAGCTACGCAGGCACCAAAATATTCATATTCATGGCTTAATGACGGTTGAGTTTGGCAGAGGCATCCTGGCTTCTGTTTTTTTTTAGTCAGAATTGAGGAGTGTGTAGCATTATCCCTCCCCTGTTTTGGCTAGTTAGTTCCCAGCTGTGCTGACATGGAGCCATCATGAAAACGGCAAATTGAATTCAAATGCTTACCGTAATTTTCCTTTCCTGACGAGCTCCATGGCAGCACAGATCCCACCCAGCTTGGTAGGACTAGTTACAGAACGCTGAGGCTGTAGGTGGGCTCAAATTTATATGAGTTAAGTCCTGGAGGCATGGGGGCAGCTGTGCTGCCATGGAGCTCGTCAGGAAAGGAAATTTACGGTAAGTATTTGAATTCAATTTTCCGTTATTAAAACAAATGAAAAGCCACTCACACATTAAAAGCACATTAAGCGCTTTTTATAATTGGCATCAGGAGTCACATTTGGTGATGGACGGCAATGGCAATGTCTCACCACCTCTGGATGCTGTCCTAACATCTCCTACGGTTGCCGTGTAGCCACGGGCGTGTGGAAACACCAACAATCATTCATAACAGCATTTGGTGGATCATTTACTTGAGCACAAATGACACTGGGTTTATTTTTTATTTTATTTTGAACTATTATGGACTATTTTTTTTAAAGGTTTTTCTATTTCTATGTTTATTTTTATCACTTGATGAATGCTATTGAGATTATATATATCACAGCACTACCGTTAATGTAGAGTATTTGCACTTTGACACATTTTTTGATATCTGTACTATTGTTGCTGCACACAGTGTACAGCTCATCTCTCAGCCGGGGAACCACCATAATGTTTGATATCCACATGAGCGCAGTCCCTGTGTGCGTTGGTGAAAGGTACCCCCACATGCAGGGTGAAGTGACACACAGGACATGGCGGCTCCCCAAGCACCAGAAAGCGGCAGGGAGTTTATACCTCAACTAAGCATCTATGTGCATGAGGCCTTATTCGAAATTGGTAATGCTGGTACCCAAGAAGCTGTACATACCGCATACAGATGGCAATGCAAGTGAATGGCTGTATGCAACCGCGCTTGAGTAAATGCAGATTGCATTAGCTTTTACCCGCTCATGCAGATGGTGCTTCTCCCCTAATGCAAAAATGGCATAAAATTCCTGGCACTTTCTGGTGCCTGGGGAGGTGCCCTCCCTTATTTACATGAGGCCTTGTGCTAACCTGGTAATCCTGCTATTATCTAGTCTTGAGCCTCGTACACACGATCGGATTTTACAACGGGAAATGTGTGATGTCGATGTTGGCGGAAAATCTGACCGTGTGTATGCTCCATCGGTCAATTGTTGTTGGACTTTCCGCCAACAAATGTTGGCTAGCAGGTTTTCAAATTTTCCGCGGACAAATGTCTGTTGTTGGATTTTCCGAGCGTGTGTACACAAGTCCGTCGGACAAAAGTCCAAAATACAAACACACATGCTTGGAAGGATGAGCCAGAATCGGTCGGTCTTGAAATCTCGAAATGCAGCGCACAATTCTCTTCTTCTTTAATGGGATAATAATGAAGTTGTTTTGCTGGTGATACTGATGGAGTTATTGTAAACACATTTTCAAAGGATTTTTTTTTTTTCTAGTGATATCAAGAATAATATTATTATGTTTTTTTTTTTTATTTGGGCAAGTTTTTAAGATCAAGGATACAACTATGTTGGTGTCCCTTGTCAATTTTACATTGTATTTTTAAAAATGTAACTGCCTACTCCCAAACTGTCATTTGAAGTAAAACACATAGCCAAGTATTATTCTACACAATTTTTTTTATTGTGCATTAAAAAAAGAAAACAAATAAAATTAGACATGCTATCTGCCAATAGAACTTAACCAAAAAGTGCATTCTATGCATCCAAAAAATATAGAAAATATACCAAATCAAATCATTATTATTCAACCAAAAAATAATGTCAAAGCAATAACTCCAAGGCCAATAATAAATAACACGTTATTTCCTCCGATTCCGCAACATCTCTGGTTGACGAACGTCTGTTCAGAAATGAACTGAAAAACATGAACTAAAAAGCGCTAAATGAAAAACGCGAAAGGAAAAGTGCGAATCAACACTCACCAAACTTATACTAACACTAATGCCCCGTACACACGGTCGGATTTTCCGACGGAAAATGTGTGATAGGACCTTGTTGTCGGAAATTCCGACCGTGTGTGGGCTCCATCACACATTTTCCATCGGATTTTCCAACACAAAGTTTGAGAGAAGGCTATAAAATTTTCCGACAACAAAATCCGTTGTCGGAATTTCCGACCGTGTGTACACAAATCCGACGCACAAAGTGCCACGCATGCTCAGAATAAATAAAGAGATGAAAGCTATTGGCTACTGCCCCATTTATAGTCCCAACGTACATGTTTTACGTCGGCGCGTTCAGAACGATCGGATTTTCCGACAACTTTGTGTGACCGTGTGTATGCAAGACAAGTTTGAGCCAACATCCGTCAGAAAAAATCCTAGGATTTTGTTGTCGGAATGTCCGATCAATGTCCGACCATGTGTACGGGGCATAAGAGTGGCGCAAAAGAGCTCAAAAAACACATAGTACGTCCAGTACGTCACTACGTTCGTAATTGTGTGCCAACATTTGTGTGACCGTGTATATGCAAGACTTCGGACAAAATTCCACAGTTTTGTTGGCCAACAATACGATCGTGTGTACGAGGCATTAGGCTGACAACCCGCACTGAGCAGCATTGTCAACCTAGGAGACAAAGTGTGTTACCACTACTTAACACTGTGCTGGGACTACATAATATCTCCCTATCTTTTTCATAACAGGGGGAGGTGTTTAGTTGTCCACATAGATAGCAGGGAACAACGCAAACTGATAACAGTCCAGAGACAGAGTATAGAAGCTATCATATCATAAGATTTCCAGCTGGATGATCAGCTACTTTTTTTTTGCACTTGTTGAACAGATATAATAAAATGCTTTAATGGTATATATAACAAACCAAAAGGGAGAAATGTATTGTTAGAGTTTACATACACTTTAAGGCTGGGTTCACACTATTGTGAATTGGATGCAGCTTTCCCCGCATCCAATTCGCATGTCAAGAGATGGTGTCCGGCTCTCTATGGAGCCGCTTCAAACATCTCCAGGGCGGCTCCGGTGCAAATTGCACAGGAGTCCTGTGCGCCTTCTGCCCCATTTCAGGTCTGAATTCAGCCTAAAATTCAGGCTGAAATCGGACCTGAAACAGAGAACAGGGATGCACCTGACCCCTGCTGGGAGCCGCTCCCTGCCGCAGTGTGAACCCAGCCTTAAGCTGAACTTGGGGCAAATACCTAAATACACAAATGAAATACATAAACTGCCAAAGGATTTGGATTTTTGTCCATTCACTCCTGAGTATTATACAGCTCTGCCACATAGCAGAGCCCGACTGGTGACCTTGCTTTTCTCTACTGCTCTGGGTATTGCAATTTGGTCACCTCCCTTCCCAAGCTGTTGTGATTGGAAAATGTTGAGCAGCAGTAGGCTGATGAGGTAATTTCTTTTTTTTTTTCTGTCCTCCTGTTCCTTGTTGGCACATGTGCATGTAACACACCAGATTGGCCCTTTGTTCTGCAAAATGCACATTTTTACTTTTAGATTTTTGAATGAATACATATCTATATTAATTGGTGTTGATCTTCAACAATCCATGGAAAAAATGCCCTAAAGCCATAGACCTGCAGGCACCAAATGACTACCCTGAGGGCAAACCACCTGAAAACTTTACTCTGAGTCACTGGAGGGGATGGAGTGAAGAAGAAGAGGGCAGATCTGGATTCTAACATTAAAGTACTGAATAACTAAAGGCAAAACTTTTTTTTTTTTAGAATGGAGAGGGATTAGAGCCTCTGTCAGATTTGTATTGCTGTCTGTGTCCCCGTTAGGAAGATTCACTCTTTCTAGTTGTCATGTTCACCATTAGCTATGGGACAGGAAGTGAAGTGAAATCTCCGCAATGAGACACATATAACAAAAAGAAACCTTGCAGAGTTTACGTATAACCCTCCGTTACTTTATCCAAAATGAAAAAAAAAGTTTTGCTTTTAGTTCTACTTACGTTCAACCTTTCAGAAAATATGAAAAGGTGAGTTATTTTGACAGCACTTTTTGTAGAACTCTTTGTATACTCTGGACCCACGCCAGCTGGCAGGTGGGTGGTGGAGATGTAGAGGTTCTAAAACCTCCCCCTGTTGGTGTTCTCTGTGTAGGATTGTTATATGATTTTACAAGAGTTCCTTATCTCTATATTGAATTTATACTTTATATGGTGATCCTTTGGGCTGTATAACAATGGTTCTCAACCCTGTCCTCAAGTAGCCCCAACAGGCCATGTTTTGGAAATTTCTCTTAGATGACATAGCTTTCCAAAATTCCAAGCCATTGACTCTGATTTAAAGCACCTTTGCAAGATAAAGGAAAACCTGCAAACATGGCCTGCTGGGGGTACTTGAGGACAGGGTTGAGAACCACTGCTGTAGAAGACTGGTTGTATACTAGTTGGATATCTTTATTTCTGTTATTGATGTCTTGATATGTTCCACCTGCGTTGTGGGCCTTACTTGGGCTTCACTTTTTGATGTCATGCTTTGCATACAATTGTCCTTTTTGGAAAAACTTTCACTAAACAAATTGGAACAGAAAAGGGGAACTAATGCTGCTACAAAAGTCCGACAGCCCGTCCGACAGACTTTCGACAGACTTTTGGCGGACTTGCGGCGGACTTTATAACGAACGGACTTAACTACATACGTTCACACAAAAGTCAGACGGATTTGTACGTGATGACGTACGACCGGACTAAAATAAGGAAGTTGATAGCCAGTAGCCAATAGCTGCCCTAGCATGGGCTTTTGTCCGTCGGACTAGCATACAGACGAGCGGATTTCTGGGTCTGGCGGAGTTAAGACGTAAAGATTTGAAGCATGTTCCAAATCTAAAGTCCGTCAGATTTGCGACTGGAAAAGTCCGCTGAAGGTCCGGTGAAGCCCACACACGATCGGATTGTCCGCCGGATTTGGTCCGTCGGCGTCCGTTGGACCAGTCCGGTCGAAAAGTCAGACCGTGTGTACGTGGCATAACACTGTACACCCCCCCCCCACCTCTGGTCCCCTTTGTACTTGCCTCCATGGGGGATGAGCTGTCAGCGCCCGCACAGAGGATTTGAAATCCCTGCTCTTCTCTCTCTTCTTTCTGCAGCACTTCTGGGATTGATCAGAGTGATGTTTTGTGCCAGCATTGACCAATCAGAGTCGATCTGATCTGTTATGGAAGCGTTTCAGAAAGAAGAGGGAAAAAAGCGGGGATTTCAAATCCCTGGACCAGCTGCGTGGGCACTGAGAGTTCTTCACCCATGGAGGTAAGTACAGCGCTAAAAAGGTGAACCAACCCTTAAGGCTCCATTCACACTGGTTAGACTCCTAAGTTGTGATGACTTTGGAGCAAGTTTGATGCAACTTTGATGCAAGACGCAACTTTAGATGGGTGCAACTTGGATACGACTTTGGCTTTGACAAGTAATAATGGACAACTGTTGCTCACTCAGTTGCATTGTACAACATTCAGGTACAAAACATGAAAAATACAATGGAAAGCCAGGTGCAAAAACTGAAAACCAAGAAAGCCTTATAATGGTGCCAAACTAGGCCGCTGCACCCAGACTCAAGTGACCAAATGAGGAAAAACAGAAAAAAACAAATGGGGGAGCGCTGATCCAAAGAGTGCCAAACAGTCAATAAAGGATAAAATCTATTTATACCATATGGACTTTATTGGTAGCATAAAAATAAAATTGTGTAAAAAATTGTATATAACCAAGAGGTACAGGTGTCATGGGCAATGATAATCAATGAAACAATTAGAAGTGCCTAAAAAGCACATGGACTCACAGTAGCTGTGCCAGTCATAGAAGCCAGAGGGGGTAGAAGGATGGCTGTCCCACCTCAAAGGCTGCCTGGGGCAAGGGACGGGCACACCGGGAGACAGGGGTGCCAGATGGAATCCTTCCAGAGGGTGGATGCAAGGATCATGGCCAGATATCCAGGGAGTGTCAGAGGAGAGAGAACCGTGGCTCAGTTGCCGGTATTGTATCACAGCATAGTAACCAATCAGCTTCTAGGTTTTATTGTCAAAGCTTAAATTAACAAGCTGAAGTTAGAAGCTGATAGGGTACTATGCACAGCTGCACCATATTCTGTGTGCACCAGTTTTAGTAAATTTCCCCATTTTGTCTTATGCTTGTTACATACTAATCTGTATTGTGCTGCTCATTACTAGTGATTTTTTTTCTTATACTGTACTTGGTTCTCTATATACTATTATAATATAATATAATAATGATATTACTATTCTGTAATCTGCTGCCACCTAGTGGCCTTTGTGGAAACTACCCCTAGGCAGCCCCGTGCTACAATTGCTTCACTGCCTGTTACACTTTGTCTTATGCTTGGGACTTTACATATACATATCTCCAAAGGTAGAAAAATAGAATCACAAATACATATAAAAGAATATACAGTTTTATTATGACGACATTAAAATACTGTATGTAGGTTGAGAAACCTTAAAACTTCAATAGTTTAATAATCACATGGTTTAAGATCCAATGTCAATAATGCCATATATCCTCAAGCAAGAATTGGCAGGACACTGGATATATAAGGGTCCAATGAAATTACCATCCAAAGAGTTGACGTGTTTCGCGGTAACCCCCGCTTCATCAGGACCTTGAATCTAACATATACCCTGAAATGAACACTGAAATCATATTGAAAGAAAAAAATAGATGAAGAAACTTGCAGTGTAAACAACAACATGTAATTACATCCAAAATATCTTAACCACTTAAGGACCGAGCCTATTTCTGACACTTGTTGTTTACAAGTTAACATCATTTTTTTTTTTGCTAGAAAATTACTTAGAGCCCCACACATTATATATTTTTTTGAGCAGACACCCTAGAGAATAAAATGGAGATTGTTGCAATAATGTATGTCACACCATATTTGCACAGCAGTCTTACCAACACAATTTGTTTGGAAAAAATACACTTTTTTGAATTAAAAAATAAGAAAACAGTAAAGTCAGCCCAATTTTTTTCTATTATGTGAAAGATAATGTTACGCCGAGTAAATTGATACCTAACATGTCATGCTTCAAAACTGCGCCCGCTCTTGGAATGGCAACAAATTTTGGCACTTAAAAATCTCCACAGGCGACGTTTAAATATTTCTTCAGGTTACCAGTTTTGAGTTACAGAGGAGGTCTTGGGCTATCATTATTGCTCTCGCTCTAACAATCGTGGCGATATCTCACATGTGATTTGAACACCGTTTAGATATGTGGGCGCGACTTGCATATGCATTCGCTTCTGCGCGCAAGCTCAGAGGGACAAGACACTTACATTTTCTTCTTCTTATTTATTTTACTTTTTATTTTTTATTTTTACACTTTCCCTTTAAAAAAAATGTTTTGGATCACTTTTATTCCTATTGCAAGGAATGTAAACATCCCTTGTAATAGAATAAAGGCATGACAGGGCCTCAAAAAGACCTCAGATCTCACATTTACACTTAAAAGCAATAAAATAAATAAATAATAATAATATGTTTTGTTTTTTTTTCAATAAAAAAAATTTTCCCTTTTAAGGCCGGAGGGCGGAAGTGACGTTTGACGTCTCTCTGGTCCTCCAAGGGCATAGAGTCGAGTGGGGACCATCATGCCCTCACTCGACTTCCTGCCCATCTATCCCGGAGATCGGATCGTTTCCACCGCTTCCAACAGCTCAGGTAAGAGGCGGAGACTACCGCCGCCCATAAAAGTGAGCGAATCCACTGCTGAGACCACTTTTATGTGAAAGAGGATCGCCAGCCGTGGATAAAAATATTGGGGTTATGGCAGCTATCTGGTATTTAACGTCAAAGTAGCGACAAATATCCGCGGTGGGCGGTCCGGAAGTGGTTAAACCCACCAGAGGAAAAAAAACACGAAAATATATAAACACAATGTAAAATAAATATGAAAAGCCCTGTATGAGAGTGGTGGGTGCAAAGGCCCACACACAGTATGTATATATAATGTGATGTTTAATTCACCTCTAATCTTGGATAGTGATCTCATGGTGCATAGGGGAGAAAAATCTGGACGAGTCTCGCCAGTCCATGGGGAGCTTTCGCTGTTGGTAGAACACAATGATTACTGCTAGAGGCTATAGCCACCAGCAGTGACCGCATGCTAAAAATCCAACAGGCTGGTTGTACTGAAGTCGATTAATGGATCAACTTCAGTACAAACAGCCTGCCCATAGATGGATTGAATCTCAGTCGATCGCTCCTGAACCTGTTGAGATTCATTCCATCTGTCGTCGGCTTAGCACACTTATTGTCAGTGGCGGCCCATCCATTTAGGCATGGGTGCCACCCCCCTATCCCAAAAAAAGGGTGGGCTCGGGGTGCAGAGCACTCTGCCCTGAGCCCACCCAGTTGTGTGAGAATAGCGAATGAATATTCGCTATTCTCACACTAATCCATAGCTCTCAACTGTCCCTGATTTCGAGGGACTGTCCCTGATTTGGACCAATGTCCCTCTGTCCCTCATTCCTCCTCATTTGTCCCTCATTTTGATCTGATCTATATAGATGTATATAAAATACACTTTTTATCTATCAAAAAGTGTTTTCCAGGGCTAAACCTTTCATCTGATTTCTAAATTGCTGCATTTGTAAATTCCAAAAGCCAATAGAAAGGAATAGTAGCGGTAAAAAAGCACTTGTGGGTTCAAACAATCTTGTTTTTTGGTACAATTCTCCTTTAACCTCCCTGGCGGTATGATTATTTCAGATTTTTGGGGCTGAAAGCGGTACAATTATTTTGCATGGAAATTTGGCGTTCTATATTGTAGGCCTGTAATTCTTAGGAATAATTCACTTAAATCTGTCTAAACAAGAGTCTAGTAGACATCCCGGGTATAATAAAGTTTGAAAAACGAAATAATAAATGATAATAAAATAAAAACTATAAATAATTATACCAAATAATAATACAATAATAATAAAAATGATTCAATAATGTAATCAAATCAAAAACACTGAAATTTGCTTAGTTGCAGAATTGTCGCTGTCATTACTTTTCAGAGTTTGATGACGAATTTACCAACAAATCGCTAGCGCTCAATTCTGCGAGTGATTCTAATTTATTATCGCTGTTTTCTAGCTGGTCTAAAACCACTTTTGATGTAAAGGGACAGTTTTGGTTGCTATGGACAATCTCCAGTTTCCAGGCAGAAAGAACAGTTTTTATAATATAAAACTGCATGCAGGACACTGGACAGACCACTAGGGACAAAAGGGATGTGAAATAATTTCATACAATAATGTAATCTGTAAGATTACAGTGTACTGCATGTATAGTGTGTGTTTCACTTTTTGAATTTGGCGCCGTTCTCCGTCCCCGTGCGTCGCAACGCTCGCAGGGAACGGAGCTTGGCTCCGTGATGAATCGAACGACGGACGAGCCGCTCACATTGAGGGGAGACATTGCAGGATTCAGGGGACAAGGTAAGTAAGCTCTTCCTGGATCCTGCGATGCGATCCTGAGTCTGGCTCGGGGTTACCGCTTTTGGTACTGAAATTCCACCCCAAGCCACACTCGGTAATACCGCCAGGGGGGTTAAGGGGGCATGGCTGGGGGTGTGTCCTATGCCTGCATATTTTTACATCTCAAAAAGTTGGGAGGTATGGTAATCCTCTTCCCGGCCAATCAGGAAGCGGGTCGTGAGACCCGTCACCTGCTTGGCTGAAAGGACAGGCGATCCTATTGGACGCCTAGTGCCTAGGAGGAGGAGAGAGGAGACGCATGGAAGCCCCCGTGAAAGAGAAGAGGACTCATAGGAGCTGCTGCCCGTTGGCCTGCCGGAGCAATGTCTGCCCGCAACCTATGGGGTAAGGGCCAACCCCTGACCTACAGCGGGCAGGCAGGGGGGGTGTGCTGCCGGCCAACCGGGGGGGAGGCTAAAAGACAGGCGAATCTATTGGACGCCTAGTGCGTAGGAGGAGGAGAGAGGAGACGCACGGAAGCCCCTGTGAAAGAGAAGAGGACCCACAGGAGCTGCTGCCCATTGCCCCGCCGGAGCGATGTCTGCCCGTAACCTATGGGGTAAGGGCCAACCCCCGACCTATAGTGGGCAGGCAGGGGGGGGTGTGCTGCCGGCCGACCGGGGGGAAGGCTAAAAGACAGGCGAATCTATTGGACGCCTAGTGCCTAGGAGGAGGAGAGAGGAGACGCACGGAAGCCCCTGTGAAAGAGAAGAGGACCCACAGGAGCTGCTGCCCATTGCCCCGCCGGAGCGATGTCTGCCCGTAACCTATGGGGTAAGGGCCAACCCCCGACCTATAGCGGGCAGGCAGGGGGGGTGTGCTGCCGGCCAACCGGGGGGAGGCTAAAAGACAGGCGAATCTATTGGACGCCTAGTGCGTAGGAGGAGGAGAGAGGAGACGCACGGAAGCCCCTGTGAAAGAGAAGAGGACCCACAGGAGCTGCTGCCCATTGCCCCGCCGGAGCGATGGCTGCCCGTAACCTATGGGGTAAGGGCCAACCCCCGACCTATAGCGGGCAGGCAGGGGGGGTGTGCTGCCGGCCAACCGGGGGGGAGGCTAAAAGACAGGCGAATCTATTGGACGCCTAGTGCCTAGGAGGAGGAGAGAGGAGACGCACGGAAGCCCCCGCGAAAAAGAAGAGGACACATAGGAGCTGCTACCTGTTGCCCCGCCGGAGCGATGTCTGCCCGCGACCTATGGAGTAAGGGCCGACTACCGGCCTACAGCGGGCGGGCAGGGGGGTGTGCTGCCAGCCAACCGGGGGGGGGGGTGATTTGCAGCCCCCCCAAAAAAAGACACTGGCTGCCACTGCTTATTGTGCTAGGGAGACATCCCTGCTCCTCCACATATACAGTGCAGTGATTGAGTGTTGTCACCCTAGGGCAGGAATCGTGTTATTTTCAGGATGATCAGGTGAAAAGAAATGAGAAAATCCTGAAAAAAAGAAAACTCATGCAATCACAACCACGGATGACTGGTAAGCTGCAATATATTACATTTTTGTTCTTGAGTTTAGAGCCTCTGTAAGGTTAGGAATCGGGAACATTTGAACACATACTTTATTTTTATATTATTAGCAGTGAAAGCCCCACGCTGGGAAGAACTAATATGCGGCAGAATCTTTGTACTGAAAACCAACATACGACGGTTGTCAGCGTTCATTCTCCGAGGACTATCACAAAGCCCCCAGCACAACATACCTTATTCTGTATGCAAGATGAATTGTCAGTGTTTACTTACCCCGTGTGCCATGCAAGGCAAAGGATTGTGGAAGAAGGTATTAGATAGACTTGTATTGTTCTGGTGTCTGAAGGTCATGCTATGCAAGGCAGCACTTCCCTCTTCTTATCATTACTGTGTATTATATATTATGTACAATGTATAGAGCTGCTGAACGCTCCTGCTAGTCTATCTTAAATATGACAATAGTGAAATGGCGGAGGCCCAGAATTATGCAGATCAATTCTATCCGATGCCAAGACCGGCTTGTGGCACCGCCTGATTATAAATATGACAGCGAGTAAATCACTGATGTAACAAGGCGATATCTTCCTAAATTCAGATAAAGTGCTCAGTATGATTAGCTGTGGTTAGATACAGTTTTATATCAACCTTCTGCAATCTGCAGCCTGGTTTACAGCCAAATTCTAGGCAAAGAGCTAATACTCAGAGAAAATGCATTTTTACCTGCCATAGGATTTGTATTTCTGTCTATCCAGCCCTGAGATCTACACAGCCCTGCCAAGCAGCACAGTCTTGTCTGTCAGAGTAGACAGACAAAAAATAAACTCAGACCCTGGAGGTGTACACAGATCAAATAAATGTGATTAAAAGAGTCTCTCACCAGGAGGGACAAAGTCCATAGCAACAGTCTCTAAGATGAAGAGGTAGAGGAATCCATGTACCAGCACTAAGGGCAGCCAGTGTGAAGAGCTGCAATGTACATGATTGGGTATTCAATGCACATGATTGGGTATTTTTTGCCTTTAGTATTATTATTATTATACAGTATTTATATAGCGCCAACAGTTTACGTAGCGCTTTACAACTTGAGGGTAGACAGTACAAATACAATACACTTTGATACAGTAGGAATCAGAGGGCCCTGCTCCTTAGAGCTTACAATCTAAGAGTTAATCAACCCCAGTGTAATACAAATACCATCACCACTATATTAGGGTGACTGGACGTCCCTGATTTCTGTGGGCTGGGGACAGCTCCCACTTTTAGGAGGCTGCATAAAAAGTGCCCTTGATTGTGAAGAGAGTCCCAGGCCCTATCAAGAGTGAGATGGAGGGAGAAAACCAAATTACAATCCTGAACTCTAGTAATGCTCACATATTGTCATCAGTGGCAGCTGGTGCTCCAGCCAGGGGGGGGGGGACCATCCAACCCCCCCCCAGCAAACCCCCCCTCCCGTGGTCAGGCTCCGGTGCTTGCGGCGGTGCAAAGCGAGGTTGCGCCCTCTGATAAGGATGGCCTCCTCCGGATCTCCCGGATCTCCATGTACATCTTCCCCGGTACCAGCCAATATGGTCGCTTCTTCTCTCGGGCAATCAAGCAATCAGGACCCGCTTCCCGATTGGCCAAGATGAGAAGCAGGAAGACAATAGCGAATATTAATTCGCTATTGTCACACAACTGGGTGGGCCCGAGCCCACTCCTTTTGAAGCCAATTAGACCCTCTAATCACATGCTTCCAAAGAAAAAACCTTATAAAGAAATCTATGCGTTCGGCGCCCTGCATGTAGATTAGGGGGCGGCGCCCCTGTGCCTTTAATGGAGCGGCCGCCACTGATTGTCATACTAGTTTGACTTTAGGTAGGTAGTTTACCCTTATGGGTATTGTTAACACCTAAAATAGTGCTTTGAAATAGCGGCATGATTTTGTGGGCGTGGTCAAACCTGGGCGTGGTCAATAGTTACATAGTAGGTGAGGTTGAAAAAAGACACCAACCTATGTATGTGATTATATGTCAGTATTACATTGTATATCCCTGTATGTTGTGCTCGTTCAGGTGCTTATCTAATACTTTTTTGAAACTACCGATGCTCCCTGCTGAGACCACCGCCTGTGGAAGGGAATTCCACATCCTTGCCATTCTTACAGTAAAGAACCCTCTACGTAGTTTAAGGTCAAACCTCTTTTCTTCTAATTTTAATGAGTGGCCACGAGTCTTGTTAAACTCCCTTCTGCAAAAAAGTTTTATCCCTATTGTGGGGTCACCAGTACGGTATTTGTAAATTGAAATCATATCCCCTCTCAAGCGTCTCTTCCCCAGAGAGAATAAGTTCAGTGCTCACAACCTTAATTCATAACTAATATCCTCCAGACCCTTTATTAGCTTTGCTGCCCTTCTTTGTACTCGCTCCATTTCCAGTACATCCTTCCTGAGGACTGGTGCCCAGAACTGGACGGCATACTCCAGGTGCGGCCGGACCAGAGTCTTGTAGAGCGGGAAAATGATCGTTTTATCTCTGGAGTTAATTCCCTTACTATTGCATGCCAATATTCTGTTTGCTTTGTTAGCAGCAGCTTAGCATTGCATGCATCATCTACTAGGACCCCCGGGTCCTTTTCCATCCTAGATTCCCCCAGAGGTTCTCCACCCAGTGTATAGATTACATTCATAATTTTTGTCACCCAAATGCATTATTTTACATTTTTCTACATTAAACCTCATTTGTCGTGTAGTTGCCCGCCCCATTAATTTGTTCAGATCTTTTTGCAAGGTTTCCACATCCTGTGGAGAAGTTATTGCCCTGCTTAGCTTAGTGTCGTCGGCAAAAAATAGGATGTCCCTGGATTTTATTTTGAAAATCTGGTGACCTTACTTTATGTGTCACCCTCCTCAAAGTCATTTGTAAGTCCATCACAGCTGTAGGTGGTTAATTTTTTGTCTAAAAAAAAAAATTATGGAAAAAACTGAAAGTTTATAAAGATGTAAAATTGGGCTGACCAGATTGATTGTAAAACTATTTGAAAAAGTACAATCTATGACAGCACTGAACTCTCCATTGGGCTGGCACCACCATGTGACCCCATTCTTGCTCTTATCCCATTTTTTCATCTACGCATTTTATCCTTCCAGAATGGAAATGTACGAGAAGACTTTAATAGGAACATACGGTGTCATATGTTAGCATTTCAGCGGGAAGGGACGCCCCACATTTAGCAGTCACTGTTTACAAAGCTCACCGTCTCTCCACCTAATCTTTAATTCCCTGGGCAGATGGAGCGCTATCTCGCAGTTGTCTCACCCTGACAGCAGCTGGGTTTCCCTGGGCCTCATTACAAGGTAATCAAGCTGAAGGAGTCTCAGGAGAAAGCAGGCAGGGTGCGGAATTTAGATCAGGAGACGTCTGCTCTCACAGCTCCATATTTTTAAGTCAAAAATCAACCCTGAGATATTCATGACCAGCTGTGAACTGGATCAGCCAAATGGAACCATTAAGAGGTTAATTTGTTGACGCATGATGATATGTTAATGATACACAGACAATCCACGGGACACAACAATGGTGGAGCTTTGCCGAAGAAATTGTAAAACACAGATGTAAAAGCAGCATGTACGGAGCTAATTAGGACCGTACGTACCATATAGACACAATAGCAGCTCCACCAAAGCCATTGTAGTCAGTCCTCTATCATTTCTACAGTTATCTCTAGTTCTAGAAAATGTTCTCCCTAGAAAATTAAATTTACATTGTGTACCATGAGATCCCTCCTATGCCAGCCATTCCCAACCTTTTTAATAGGGAGGAGATTTTTAAATAATGTTCTGGTCTCAGTGAGTGGCAGAAATTGCTTCTTGCTCAAGGAACCCCTCATAACCTCTGGAGGAACCTGTCAGAAACCATGAAATCAGGACGAGACAGAAGTACAGTCAAATCACACTTGTTTAATAATAAAAGTAAACAGAACAAACAGAGTCAAAACATAGCCAAAGTTCAGTAACCGGAATGGATAGTCAGCCAAGCCAGAAGTCAGGGATCAATGCAGTGGAACAGCAAGCAGGATCTGGAGCCAGAAGGGATGTCAGCAAAGCAAATCTTGAACAGGATTGCAGGAGATAGTTTCTGTGATGTTGACCAAGGCGAAGGCAGAGATCCCCTGGACTGGACGGCTTAAGTAGGCAGGACTGACAAGCAGGATCATCAACAGCTGAGTAACTGTGGAGAGATAGGAGCTGGCAATTAGCTGACAGCTGAGCGGCCAGCTCAGAGAAGAAAGGGCTGAGTCCAGCCCTGACAGAACCCTAGTTGAGAAAGCCTGTCCTATGCTATAGGTCACATTCACCCCTCAACATTTATTAACTTCTTCTGAACCCGCCACAATACATTTACTATGGCAGGTTGTCCCATACAGGCACAATAACAAACCAGTACGTCTCAAGCGAATACATTTTGGTCTAAATTTATGAAGAAATTTGATTTATTTTTTTTATTGGATATGTTTTATGGCAGAAAGTAAAAAATATTTTCAAAAATGTGGGTCTTTTTTCTTTTATATAATACAAAATAGAAAACTCAGTGGTGATCAAATACCACCAAAAAGCTCTATTTGTGTGAAAAAAATGATAAATTTCATTTGGGTACAGTGTTGCATGACCGTGCAATTGCCAGTTAAAGTAGTGCAGTGCTGAAGAGCAAAAAATGGTTTGGTCATGAAGGGGGTAAAACATCCTGGAGCTCAAGTGGTTAAAGTGTATATAAAGCCAACACTTATTCTTTTAAGATAAAGTTTAGGTATTGCCTATTTTGCATCGTATATTGGTCCAGCTTGGATAAATGTAAGTACGTATGTGCAATACCTGGCCGATCCTTGTCTAAGCTGGAAATCACTGTAGTAGGTATGGTTATTACAGTGATTGCCATTACCTTCTGGGACCCCTGCTGAGAAGTGATCACAGGGGGTTGTTCGCTGGGCTTGGGATCCATTCTCGGAATTGTTTGTGTTTTTTTCAATAGAAGGTGTTCTCTGATGGAACCAAGTAGAGATTGTGGCATCATCGCCCTGCCTCTCCATCTCATTTAATCAGAGAATCCTTTGCGTTCATTGAGTAAATGCAAAGTGTTACCGGAAAGCCACCTGTGCCAAACGAACTACCCCCTGAGATCAGCCGCACAGCACAGGACCCGGATGATATCGGCGATTACTGTAGTCGCTGTGGCTACTACAGCATTTCCAGTTTTCATAGGGATAAACCAGGTATAACATTGTTTCCTTGTATTGGTGGCTAGTGGGAGGAATGCCTTTATGCTTTTACAGTGCCTTGCAAAAGTATTCACCCCCTTGGCTTTTTACCTATTTTGTTACATTACAGCCTTTAGTTCAATGTTTTTTTTAATCTGAATTATATGTGATGGATCAGAACACAATAGTCTAAGTTGGTGAAGTAAAATTAGAAAAATATATACATAAAACTATTTTTCAGAAATAAAAAAATGATAATTGACATGTGCGTGTGTATTCGAACCCTTTGCTATGAAGCCCATAAAAAGCTCTGGTGCAACCAATTACCTTCAGAAGTCACATAATTAGTGAAATGATGTCCACCTGTGTGCAATCTAAGTGTCACATGATCTGTCATTACATATACACACCTTTTTGCAAGGCCACAGAGGCTTCAACACCTAAGTAAGAGGCACCACTAACCAAACACTGCCATGAAGACCAAGGACCTCTCCAAACAAGTAAGGGACAATGTTGTTGAGAAGTACAAGTCAGGGTTAGGTTATAAAAAATATCCAAATCTTTGATGATCCCTAGGAGTACCATCAAATCTATCATAACCAAATGTAAAGAACATGGCACAACAGCAAACCTGCCAAGAGACGGTCACACACCAAAACTCACAGACCGGGCAAGGAGGGCATTAATCAGAGAGGCAGCACAGAGACCTAAGGTAACCCTGGAGGAGCTGCAGAGTTCCACAGCAGAGACTGGAATATCTGTACATAGGACGACAATAAGCCGTATGCTCCATAGAGTTGGGCTTTATGGCAGAGTGGCCAGAAGAAAGCCATTACTTTCAGCAAAAAACAAAATGGCACGTTTTGAGTTTGTGAAAAGGCATTTGGGAGACTCACAAAATGTATGGAGGAAGGTGCTCTGGTCTGATGAGACTAAAATTGAACTTTTTGGCCATCGAAGAAAACGCTATGTCTGGCGCAAACGCAACACATCACATCACCCAAAGGACACCATCCCCACTGTGAAACATGGTGGTGGCAGCATCATGCTGTGGGGATGTTTTTCAGCAGTCAGGACTGGGAAACTGGTCAGAGTTGAGGGAAAGATGGATGGTGCTAAATACAGGGATATTCTTGAGCAAAACCTTTACCACTCTGTGTGTGATTTGAGGCTAGGACGGAGGTTCACCTTCCAGCAGGACAATGACCCCAAACACACTGCTAAAGCAACACTTGAGTGGATTAAGGGGAAACATGTAAATGTGTTGGAATGGCCTAGTCAAAGCCCAGACCTCAATCCAATAGAAAATCTGTGGTCAGACTTAAAGATTGCTGTTCACAAGCGCAAACCATCCAACTTGAAGGAGCTGGAGCAGTTTTGCAAGGAGGAATGGGCAAAAATCCCAGTGGGAAGATGTGGCAAACTCATAGAGACTTATCCAAAGCGACTTGGAGCTGTGATAGCCGCAAAAGGTGGCTCTACAAAGTATTGACTTTAGGGGGTGAATAGTTATGCACAATGACTTTTTCTGTTATTTTGTCCTGTTTGTTGTTTGCTTCACAATTAAAAAAAAAAAATCTTCAAAGTTGTGAGTATGTTCTGTAAATTAAATGATGCAAATCCTCAAACAATCCATGTTAATTGCAGGTTGTGAGGCAACAAAACACGAAAAATGCCAAGGGGGTGAATACTTTTGCAAGGCACTGTATATAGGTGCATCTCATAAAATTATAATATCATCAAAAAGTTAATTTATTTCAGTAATTCAATTCAAAAAGTGAAACTCATATATTTTATATAGAGGCTTTACACACAGAGTGATATATTTCAAGCATTTTGTCCTTTTAATTGTGATGATTATGGCTTACAGCTAGTGAAACCCCCAAATTCAGTATCTCAGAAAATTAGAATATTACATAAGACCAATAAAAAAAAGGATTTTGAATACAGAAATGTTGGCTTACTGAAAAGTATACCCATGTACAGTATAGTATACACTCAATACTTGGTCGGGGCTCCTTTTGCATGAATTACTGCATCAACATGGCGTGGCATGGAGGCGATCAGCCTGTGGCATTGCTGAGGTGTTATGGAAGCCCAGGTTGCTTTGATAGTGGCTTTCAGCACGTTTATATTGTTATGTCTGGTGTCTCTCATCTTCCTCTTGACAATACCCCACAGATTCTCTATGGGATTTGGGTCAGGCGGGCACTAGCACATTATGATAGACTTTCTATCATTAACGGAGCCCTCCAGTGGCGAACTGTCACCACTGCAGGCACTTCCATCTTCACCCTGTCTTCCGTTCGTGCTCTCCAGGCGTTTGAATGGCAGGCTCATGATAACATCACACCTGTACATGGCGACACAAAGGTAAAGGTGAAAAAAAATGTAAGACTTTAGAACCACCTTAAAGTGGAAGTAAACCCTCCTATCGTTTTCAGCCAAGGAAGCTGCCATCTTGGCCTCTGTTTAATCTACAACTGCCATGATGCTGCACACGTGATCAGTTATGATCATCCCATTGGATGGTTTGACAGTTTGGTTGAGAGCACAACCAATGTGAGTGTTACATTTCCGGCACGTGCCAGAAAGGTAACTGTTTTATGGATGGGTTTACTTCCGCTTTAAGTACCCGCAGTGTCTTAAAGAGACAAAACACGGGGAAATGTACTTGTATTGCAGATTTGTGCTGAAATTTTGATTTTACCAACACACTTTAATCAGCACATTACTGGCTGAATTACATTAGCAGTTGATTGATTGATTGATTGATTTTACTGGTAGCCTGGATTTACCTTATGGGCCCCATTCACACCTGCGCAATGCAACACTGTATGTTTTATTTTGCACTTTTTTTTTTTTTTTGCATTTTTTCGCTCAATATTGTAGGGCAGAATGGGCTGCCCTCTGCATAACAAATGTGGTCTTTTACCCTTTTTTGGAGCTGACTTTGACGCACTTTTGAACAGGTCATTTCTGTGCGTTTTTCTACCTGTTTTGGCGTACGCCAAAACTCACTTTTCTAAAGAGTTTATTAAGATTGAATGGCACCCAAATGTGTGTTCTGCCTTTTTCACACGTTTTGGAAATGTTTTTTAAAAACGCACATTTCTGTGCGCATTTCCGGTGTGGACGGGGTCTTACTTTGTGAACACTTTGATAAAACGCAATGCTGGGAATCTGCTATTCAAAATCCGATGCTTATCCTTGCGCTCAGCAAGAAGCGCGTAACACACTTTAGGTCTCTAATGATCAAGTAAGTGGCTTATTTTATAACATTACATCGCACGGCGTTCCTGCGGGCTCCGATGTCATTACGCCATAAAACATTCTTCATGCTTTAGCAAGCAAGTAAAACGAAGAAAATAAATGTTGCCTGTAAAAATGACCCATTTTCCCGAGGAATTTATGTGTACAATTTCCACCTGCAGGCAGAGAGATATTTTTCTATCTTTTTAAAGTTTCTGTATCAGTGATCAGCTGTGAGCGGACTCTGGGCTGCTAATAAAGAATCATCACCCCCACCCCTCAGTGTAAGTACATATGTATAGAGCCTGCCGCTGTCCGCGGTGTCCCCAGAGCAGCGCAGCCATCGCCTGGTGTCACAGATGATAAATAATCTGCCTGCATATAGTTCTGCTCTGACAATGTGCCTTGGGCTTGGTAAGAAAAAAAATAGCACAAATGGAGCTATTGTTAAAGTTGCACAATTCAATAGAACTCAAATAGAACTGTAAATAAAATCAATAAGATCACATGGGAGCATAGTGTGTATTTCATGTTATTAGAAACTGCAAAGGACTCCTTTTTGAAAATATTAGCTGCCTGGCTCCCTGTGAAACACTGACCCGTAACGAGCACGCTGCCCCACGCTCCGCATAGCTGTGTGGTTACTGCTTTGTTTCTAACAGGCTGGCAACATTTTCATATAGACTTTGCATAGTACTACTTCCTTTATTATATGGTGTACATTGGATATCATTTCTTGTTTTTGGTCTTTCTATAAAAACTTGACACAATACTGCTTCACATCTTCTGTAAACCAAACGTAATTCTCAGTATCTGTCTCTATTCTACTGCATATGTATGGACTCTGTGCAGTAGCACTTCCTTTCTTCTGTATGCTGGGTGTAATTCTCAGTATCTGTTCTTATTCTGTATATATGGACTCTGCACAGTAGCACTTCTCTTTTTACTCTATATGTATGGACTCTGCACAGCACCACTTCTCGTTCTGTATGCTGGGTGTAATTCTCAGTATCTCTTCTTATTCTGTATGTATGGACTCTGCACAGCACCACTTCTCGTTCTGTATGCTGGGTGTAATTCTCGGTATTTGTTTTTATCTTGTATGTATGGACTCTGCACAGCACCACTTCTCTTGTCCTGTATGCTGGGTGTTATTCTCAGTATCTCTTCTTATTCTATATGTATGGACTCTGCACAGCACCACTTCTCTTGTTCTGTATGCTGGGTGTAATTCTCAGTATCTCTTCTTATTCTATATGTATGGACTCTGCACAGCACCACTTCTCTTGTTCTGTATGCTGGGTGTTATTCTCAGTATCTCTTCTTATTCTGTATATATGGACTCTGCACAGTACCACTTCTCGTTCTGTATGCTGGGTGTAATTCTCAGTATCTCTTCCTATTCTGTATGTATGGACTCTGCACAGCACCACTTCACCTGTCCTGTATGTTGGGTGTTATTCTCAGTATCTCTTCTTATTCTGTATGTATGGACTCTGCACAGTACCACTTCTCGTTCTGTATGCTGGGTGTAATTCTCGGTATCTCTTCTTATTCTGTATGTATAGACTTTGCACTGTACCACTTTTTTCTGTATGCTGGGTGTATTTCTCGGTATCTGTTCCTATTCTATATGTATGGTCTCTGCACAGTACCACTTCTCTTGTTCTGTAAGCTGGGTGTAATTCTCAGTATCTGTTCCTTGATACAATACTGCTTCACATCTTTGGTAAACTAAACGTAATTCTCAGTACCTGTCTTTATTCTACTGTATGTGTATGGACTCTGCACAGTAGCACTTCCTTTTTTCTGTATGCTGGGTGTTACTCTCAATATCTGTTCTTTTTCTGTATGTATGGACTCTGCACAGTACCATTTCTCTTGTTCTGTATGCTGGGTGTAATTCTCAGTATCTGTTCTTACTATGTATGTATGGACACTGCACAGCACCACTTCTCTTTTTCTGTATGCGTGGTGTAAATCTCGGTATCTGTTCCTTTTCTATATGTGTGTTCTCTGCACAGTACCACTTCTCTTGTTCTGTAAGCTGGATGTAATTCTCAGTATCCGTTCTTATTCTGTATGCATGGACTTTGCACAGTACCACTTCTCTTGTCCAGTATGCTGGGTGTAATTCTCAGTATCTGTTCTTATTTTGTTGCTATTTGCACTGCACAACTCCACGTTTCTTCATCATCTCCTTTTTTCTTTGTCAATTGATAAGTCTTATTTTAAGCCACCCCCCTGCACCATTCAGCCTCACCGTGTGCCCCTTCCTCCCCAGCCATTGAACCATCCTCCCAGGCTGACATCTTTGAATGACGCAGAATGTATAAAAGCCAATGAATCGGCATGACAGCCAGGCAATTAGCATTCCAGGAGGTCAGCAGTGGCAGTCTTTGCATTTCTTTCCATATGGTTTTTCTTTCAAGAGCACCTGCAGAAAAAATAAAAAAGCCCTTTGCTGGTGAGTGGTGTGTGCACAGAACGCCCCCGGTCTGCCATGGGTATAAGAAAGAGACCTACAACTTATGTTGGATCTCTTTTAGAGTCAGATTGAACTGGAAAGGTCATTTCTAATAACAATAAATGGTAAGATTGCTGGGTGTAGAAATACCATTGTATCAATTGTATCGTATTAATTATCAAGACTGGTTTTCTTAAAGTTTAAAAGAAATCACAGCTGGGATTGACAAACGGTGAAAGGAAACTGAAATACAGATCAGTTATAGTGGCCTTAGAACAGATGGATCGAAATTCACCCGATTCAGCAGGGACTGGAGGAATTTCAGCCCATGCGTGGCCACCACTGCTAAACAGAAATCCGCCCTGTCGAATAAAAGCCGCTCGATCAGCTGCTGCAGGGCTGATCAGTGTATTCTGATGGCGGGTTAGTCTGCCTGCTGTCAGAATATAATAGAGCAGTGGGGAGGAGTCCCTCCACCCATCTCTAATGTGTGCATGGGGGAATCCGGTCAGTTTTTCTTGTTTAGCCAGCCGGTATGGCCAGATTAAGGGGCATTATAGACTAACATTCAACAGGTGGAGAACACACAAGTAAGGGCAATTAGATAGAGGACCCCCATAGACAATTGTGTACTGTAAAGCCTCGTACACACGATTAGATTGTTGGCCAACAGAGCGTCAGACTTTTGTCAAAAGGGCGTGTGCTTGGATCTTGTCTTGCATACTAACGGCACACAAATTTCAGCCAACAAACACGAACGTAGTGACGTACTACATGGGATTTCAGCTCTTGAGCGCCACCCTTTGGGCAACTTTCGACTAATGTCGTGTTTGGTGAGCATTGATTCCGAGCATGTGTGTTTGTACTTTGGACTTTTGTGTGACGGACTTGTGTACAGACGATACGAAAATCTGACAACAGACCGTTGTCCGCCGAAAATGTACTAGCCTGCCATGCAACATTTGCTGGCCGAAACAAGGCTTTAGTATGCAAGACAAGTTCCTGGCACGTGCTATTTGGATAAAAATCAGACGCTTGGTTGGCCAACAATTGGATCGTGTGTACAAAGCTTTAGACTTGCTGATCCACTGCCACTGGATCCCCTGAGCTTTTCCAATCTTCTCACTCAGTATTTTCCTCAAGCGTCACCCCCACTTCCCTGCTGGGTCCCTAGCTTGGCACTCGGATACTTCTCAAGCATCACCCCACTGGCCTGCTTGGCACACAAGACTGCTCTGCAACCGTCACCTCCACTGGTTGGGTCCCTGGCTTGACATCGACTGAAGTTTGCCAATTCTTCACGGTCCCCAGTTGATGAGAATACTGCTCTGATACTTGCTTCAGCGACCCACAGTGGCCTCTGGTAGTAAGGTGGATGGTCCCTTAGTGGCGACAGCTTGCCCTCTACCTCCGACCACGACAGGTTCTCTGGCTGACAGAACCGTCACTTCTGGTTGGACTGCAAGCTGCAATCCCAACCCTATGCTGCTCTTCTGCTTCTGGATAGGCCCTCAGACAGCCTAGCAGCCAGATGCCCCTGGGATAGGCCTTAGGCTCTGGACTAGCAGCCTGGGGCAGCACAACACACGTCCACCCAGACAGCCGTCTAGGTGGCACAGAACCCTGATCATCTGACCTCACTGAAAAATAAATAGGCTTTCCCAGCAGGCCAAGGGACCTAAGAAAATCCTTGCCCATTCGCTGAGACACCCCATCTATTCTTAATCTGAATGCCCTAGTCTTATTTAATGGCACCAGATACCCAGCCATTTGGTGACAGAAGAGAGAAGTGCAGCAATTCTAGAATTAGGGTGAAATCAAATGACCTCCTATCAGTTGGCCGAATAAATTTACTAGCAACCCTGCCTAAACATCATATATATATACACACACACACCGATCAGCCATAATTTAATACAGGGATCTCCAAACTACGGCCCTCCAGCTGTTGCAGAACTACACGTCCCATGAAGCATTGTAAAACTTTGACATTCACAGACATGACTAAGCATGATGGGAATTGTAGTTTCTGAACACCTCTAGGGCCGTAGTTTGGAGACCCCTGACTTAATAGGTCCCCTTCCTTTTGCCACCAAAACAGCCCTGGCACGTGAAGACATGGCCACCACTAGACCTTGGGAGGTATGCTGTGGTATCTGGCACCAAGCCCTCAGTAGCAGAACCTTTAATTCCTGTAAATTTTAGGTGGGGCTTCCATGGATTGGACTTGAATTGAGATCTAGAGAATTGAGGCCAAGTTCACACCTCATACTTGTTGTTGTGTTCCTCAAACCATCCTTGAACTATTTTTGCAGTGTGGCAGGGCGCAATATCCTGCTGCAAGAGGCCACTGCCATCAGGGAATACCGTTTCCATGAAGGTGTGTACTTGGTCAAATAATGTTTAGGTAGGTGGTACATGTCAAATTAGCATCCACATGAATGGCAGGACACAAGGTTTTGCAGCAGAACATTGCCCAAAGTATCACACTGCCTTTGCCGACTTGCCTTCTTCTCATACTGCATCCTGGTGCCATCTTTTCCCCAGGTAAGCAACGCCAACTGGCCATCCACATGATGTAAAAGAAAATGTGATTCATCAGACCAGGCCACCTTCTTCCATTGCTCTGTAGTGCAGTTCTGATGCTCACATGCCCATTGTAGGTGCTTTTGGCTGTGGACACGAGTCAGAATGGACACCCTGACCAGTCTGCAGCCACGCAGCCCCATACACAACAAACTGTGATGTCAATTTGTTTTCTGCTTTCAACACATCAACTTCAGTGACATCATGTTCACTTGCTGCACAATATATCTTGCCCACTTTTAGGTGCCATTGCGACGAGATAATCACTGTTAATCATTTAACCTGTCAGTGGTCATAAAGTTATGGCTGATTGGTGTACAGTGCCTTGAAAAAGTATTCGTACCCCTTGAAATTTTTCACATTTTGTCATGTTACAACCAAAAACGTAAATGTATTTTAATGGGATTTTATGTGATAGTCCAACACAAAGTGGCACATAATTGTGAAGTGGAAGGAAAGTGCTAAATGGTTTTCCAATTTGCAAATAAATATCTAGTGGAACCAATTGCCTTCAGAAGTTACCTATTTAGTAAATAGAGTCCACCTGTGTGTAATTTAATCTCAGTATAAATACAGCTGTTCTGTGAAGCCCTCAGAAGTTTGTTAGAGAACCTTAGTGAACAAACAGCATCATGAAGGCCAAGGAACACACCAGACAGGTCAGGGATAAAGTTGTGGAGAAGTTTAAAGCAGGGTTAGGTTATAAAAACATATCCCAACCTTTGAACATCTCACAGTGCACTGTTCAATCCATCATCCCACAATGGAAAGAGTATGGCATAAAATGACTGAAAATCTATCAAGACATGGCCATCCACCTAAACTGACAGACTGGGCAAGGAGAGCATTAAATCAGAGAAGCAGCCAAGAGGCCCATGGTAACTCTGGAGGAGCTGCAGAGATCCACAGCTCAGGTGGGAGAATCTGTCCACAGGACAACTATTAGTCAACCACTCCACAAGGCTGGCCATTATGGAAGAGTGGTAAGAAGAAAGCCATTGTTGAAAGAAAGCCATAAGAAGTCCAGTTTGCAGTTTGCAAGAAGCCATGTGGGGTACACAGCAAACATGTGGAAGAAGGTGCTCTGGTCAGATGAGACCAAAATTGAACTTTTTGGCCTAAAAACAAAATGCTATGTGTGGCAGAAAACTAACACTGCACATCACCCTGAACACACCATCCCCACCATGAGACATGGTGGTGGCAGCAACATATTGTGGAAATGCTTTTCATTGGCAGGGACAGGGAAGCTGGTCAGAGTTGATGGGAAGATGGATGGAGCCAAATACAGGGCAATCTTAGAAGAAAACCCTTTAGAGTCTGCAAAAGACTTGAGACTGGGGCGGAGGTTCACCTTCCAGCAGGACGACTCTTCTAAACATACAGCCAGAGCTACAATGGAATGCTTTAGATCAAAGCATATTCATGTGTTACAAGTCCAGACCTAAATCCAATTGAGAATCTGTGGCATGACCTGAAAATTGCTGTTCACAGACGCTCTCCATCCAATCTGACAGAGCTTAAACTATTTTGCAAAGAAGAATGGGCAAAAATTTCACTCTCTAGATATGCAAAGCTGGTAGAAGATATACCCAAAAAGAGTTGCAGCTGTAATTGCAGTGAAAGGTGGTTCTACAAATTATTGACTCAGGGGGGCTGAATACAAATGCACGCCACACGTTTGTGATATTTATTTGTAAAGAATTTTGAAAACCATTTTCTTTCCACTTCACAATTATGTGCCACTTTGTGTTGTTCTATCACATAAAATCCCAATAAAATACATTTACGTTTTTGGTTGTAACATGACGAAAAATGGGATCTGTGAGCACTACCTCTAATGCAATCTAGAAAGTAATCGGAAATCAATCATAGCAATGAAATGCCTAAT